>JAFCMP010000157.1:0-1231366 GCA_017506865.1 Tribonema minus
CATTGCGCAGTGCGGTACCCATAGCTTGGGGCGCACAGTTGAGAGCAATCCGTGATCGATGGGTGCCCATATACATGCCTGAGCCAGTTGTCCTTGCTGAGCTTCCGAGGCGGGCCTTAGAGTAGCTTGGGGGGGGGGGGGGGAGCGAGCTGCATCCGATTTTGTATCAGAACTTCAAGCCCAAGAGCGCGTATGAAACCTTCAAGACCGAAGCGTGGTATCATGAGCGCACCATTCAGCAACAGTTCGAGAGTGAGTGGTCACGTACCTGAGCCAGTTTCCCGCACTGAGCTTTCATGGCAGGCCTTGCGGATGCCGGATACGGGGGGGGGGGGGGGGGGGGGGTTGTACAGTATCGTGGACTGTATTCCTGCGGCCCACGCGCGCGCGCTGCAGAGGCTGGGAAGGGGGGTTTGTGAGTTTTTTTTTCTATGTGTGTGCCATTGGCCGAAATCCATCGTGTCGTCCCTACACGGTGATGAAGTACTGCGAGCGATGAACGGGGACTCTGTGTCATAGAAGTTGAGCGAAGCGGATGTGCGCTGCCTGGCGTGTTCTACCTGAGACTCTTGCGTGTTGCATTCATAATGTGGTGTGCACTTGTCGGTTTCTTGATGCTCTTTGTCTCTTGTTTGTGCGTCTCAGTCCAGGCACACGGCATCACATTGCTGCAGTAGCATTACGCATGCTGATTGGCCCTGCTCGAGCGTTTGCGCATACCTGCTCCTGACATGCGGGCACTGCCTGGATACCATTTGAAAAATGGTGCTGCAACTTCACAGCCTGGTGTGTGTTTGCGTATGCTCATTTGTAGGGTTGCCAAAACGGTATTATTGAAAAAATACGGTCAACGGTATTTGTAGCGTAAACCATGCTGATCTTGCCGACAGTTTCGGGAGCCCTGAGGTTTATCTTCGGGCTTACTGTGCCAGACGCAAAAATGGTATCGAAGTTCTCCAAAACCTCAATAGGCAGGAGTTTACGGTCAAATTACGGTACGGTTTACGGAGTATTTGTAAAAAAGGTACGGTTTTGGCAACCCTACTCATTTGGTACACATCAGATCCATCCACAGAAAACATTTTCATGCTTCTTCTGCTCGTAATGTGCGCTTGTCATTTTTTCTGATTGCGTTTCGTCCCTTCATGCATCCCATTCCAGACACACGGTATCATGTTGCTAGCATTGCATGCCGACCGGTCATCGTGGCCACGCTCGTTCGCGCATACCTGCTCTTGATATGCGGTACTGCATGAAGAAACGTTCAGATCAGACGTCGCAACAGGCTGGTGTGTATTTGCACAGATGTTTATTTGCCACATGTTGCAGCCATCCTGAAGACCACTGTAAACAATAGCATGTGTTGTAGCACCGGAAGCTGCAGGCTTTCACCCGCCCGCCAGCCTCCAGCACGCTGGGCCCCTGCCCCCACCCCTCAGGAAGATGGCAGACTTCTCGATGAAGCTCAGCAAACGGCAGGCTGAGCACTGTGCCATTTGCTGAGCGCTGCCGATGAGCCCCCCCCCCCCCCCCCCCCCAATTACATGCGGCAGTCGCTGTGGCGACACGCGCGACTAGCTGGTGCATAGGCAGGCGCTGGAGAGTGTTGGCACCGCCTTGAGCGCTGCTGCAGGCTCGGCTGCAGCTGCCATCATCCGTGCACGTAGAGTCCCAATCGCAGCATTTTGCATGGCTGCGTTGCGCGCTTCGCGTGGTTGCATCAGCAGTGCTCAGCAGCCGCACCGTCCCTGCGACAAGGGGCTCTGGGGGGCGGGGGGGTGGGAACAGCGCCCAGTTGCCAGAGTGACATCACCTACTGTCCGGCAGCGGCAGTGCTCCGCAGCCCAGCAGCTGGCTACGCTAATCACACGCTACTGCAACTTGCCTAAGCTCGTGTGCTCATGGTAGTGTACAGGTGCGGCGCTGCCGCGTTTGGCAAAGCGCGCAGCCAAAAGCGGCCGCAAACGCCTGACTCTTGCTCTTGGCCGATTTCTTGCTGCAGTGATGTGGTGGCAGACTGCCATGACCATCGATGATTGCAACGACTGCAGTACACAGCAGCCGTACATCGCATCCTAGTCATGAGCAATCGCCCGGTGAGCAAGACTCAGCTATTTGCGGCCGCTTTTGGCTGTGTGATTCGCCACTCGCAGCAGCGCCACACCTGTCCGTCACCATGAGCACATGGACTCAGCAAGTTGCTGTGGTGCGTGATGAGCGGAGCAGACCACACTAGTGTGGGCTCGGTAGCCCGTCGGCAGCAGTGTTCAGCAGCCCAGCTCTGCAGCCCAACGGACGGCAGCAGCGTTCAGCAGCACAGCGGCAGCAGCGCTCCGCAGCCCAGCAGCAGCTCCGCAGATTAACAACAGCAGTGCTCAGCAGCCCAGCAGCAGCGTGTGCTGTCCGTGACGTGACCGGGGAAGGCGTGCGCGGCGTTCAGTGAAAGCTGCCGGAGTCACGAGTCATGAGTCGAGAGTCACTCACGGATGGCCCTCCTGCGCGTGAGTGTGCGGCGTAAGGGTGCGCGTGAGCGCGTGCGGACGCAAAACGCGCTGCGCGCGACGCAAGCGTCCATGCAGTGTAACCATCAACTCATACAGCGAACAGTGGCGCTGTTGTCTGCCGCAGTTCGAGCATATGCGTCGACGGGGGACAGACACACTATTGGCAAGCAGCACTGTCAAGGCTGATTCCGCATGACGCCACACCGCAGCACTAGCGATTATGACAGTGTGTCTAGTAGCAGCGTTGCGCAGCGCTCGACCAGTAACCACGAAGCCCGCTTTGCCACCAGGGACGGTTCCCAGCGCTGTTATCCACGCGCAGGTCTTTACTGTTGAATGTGGAGCTTGCTCCGCCACCATGGACGTTATTTGACGCAGAAAGGGACAAAGGCACCCTACACAGCATGCTTCTGGTTCAGCTGATGCAGGCCAACGTAATTGACGCATTTACCCGTTTTTCCGCGTTGCAAGGCAGACCTATGCCTAATGAGACGCACTATACTCAAGTGCAACTGGCGCTTGTTGCTGGAGTCATCTGCAGATGGTGAAGAACCTTCAGCATGTTCATCATGTGCTTTGCAATGGTGATGATCCTATCTCTAGGGGCTAGTATATACGTGCGCGCTAATGGCAAGGTCCATTTGCAGATGATCTGCTTGACTGATTGAGAGTAGACTGTGCCTTGACAACATGTGAGGGCTTTAATTTGAAATCTGGCGTGCCATTGCCCAACATTTGTCATGTAAGTTACCTGAGCTTGTTGCACAGACCAAGGAACAATCAGCATGCCAACCAGTTGGGCATTACTTTGAACAATCTAGGTCCTGATAGCATACTGTGCTGCAACACTGTCAGCTCTGCCTGTGTCGTGTGCCACGTCTGCTGGACCTCTTTTGAATGTCACTCGCCTGAATGACGACCTCCAGCGCTTGCAACGCCACCAACCCTCCATTGTGAAGTCCAGGTCCCCTCCCTCGTGTCCAGGGCATGCTTTGGCTGCTGTTGGCGCCCTTGGTGTGCTGTTGCTACTCTGCAAACGCCGCTGAACCCCGCTGGAAGTTTTATTCCAACCGGCCAACGTCCCTGCGCCGCGAGTAGCCCTGTTCGAACCTTTTGCTTCCCTCTGCGGCGTCGAGGCGCTCCTGCTGTGATGCTCCTGCCTCTCGAGAATGGCGCTGCGCCGCCTTGCAGGTGTTCTCAGCCTCCGCCTAGTCAAGCACTCACGTGGAGCTCGCTGAGGACCAGCAACACCATTATCACACCACACAAGGCAACTCCTGCAGTAATTACTGCTGGCTGCTGTCCATCGTAGAAGCCCAGCACACCGCAGAGCGGCAAGCCGTGCGGCACTGGCAGCAGTATCGAGCTGCTTGACAGCGACACGCAGGCCTGGTGCGCGTCTGCGCTGTGCTTGTGGTTGGTGCGCCGGCTCTCGTGTTGGCACTTGAAAGATACATGGGTTGAAGCCCGGCTCATGCCGTAGCAAGCGCACCTCGTCAAAGCGTGCGTCTGGCAGCTGTTGTCCTGCTTCTACTGTCGCCTACCTCAGCATGACGCAGAACTATGCGGCTCTGCATGTCACCACAATAAACACGTACGCCACGCACGCACTCGGTGAATAACCTGTGCTGCCTTGCTGGTACTCGAATGCGCTAAGTCTATCACGCAGCGCCGCCGGCGTAGCCCGTAGCGCGTCGTGTCATGCAATGACTGACCATCATATTTCACAGGCTCGACGGTTCCGTGTCGGTCCGAAGTCGCTGATTTTTGAGATCGCCGAAAACAAAGAGAAACTCCTGGATCTGAAACACACAGAGCAGCGAGAGTGTGCCGAGGCCAGAGGCGAGATAGATCACGGCGTTTGTGTTGGCGTAAGCGACTCAGCAGCACACAGGGCGGGCATAGCGGCGGCGAGGCTGGACAGCGTACATTCGAGGTGTAATCCTCCATATCAGCGACAGGTTTCTCACAGGTACAAGGTGCATTGCACGCTACAGCAGAGGCGGCGGGGTTGGCGCTTGCATAGGAAGCTCATCAGACGTCGTTTGCTCTGCAAACGCGCATGACGGCAGCAGGGCTGGGCGCTTGTAGCGTCGCTTAAGCGTTGGCTGTCAACTTTCAAAGGGAGGCAGTTGTTTCACTGTGAGTGGATTGCGTCGCTGTCTAGCGCTTGGCACACACCAGCACGGGCGCATTGCCTAGATGTTCGCATTGTCTGTAATTGGTGGCGCTCTAAAGCCGCCGCCAGAGAGCTATCATGGAGATCTGAGCAAAGAACACACAAGGCAATTTCGACTTTGGAGGCTTGGCTGACCACGAACAACTTGCCTTGCAGTGCCTCTCCACAGATTGCGCGCTTTGCCCTGCTTATAGAATCCTCAAGCCTCATCTGATGCGATGTTTACCCATTCAAGGGTGCCCTGAGCTTACGTTCACATTGCCCTCGATGTTGCAACAGGCCTGCTAAAAAACCTCTGGCAAGAGGCTGCGTTTGAGGCGGCGGCAGCAGAGCCAAGGTAGATCTACACAATCTTTTGGGGCCAGCTTCAACCTCAGCAATGAGGGCAATGCGGCTGATCATCGCCTTGCTCATCGTGCTCGCAATGGTGACACGCGGGGCGTACGCGCGCAAAGGTATGACACATGGTCACTATCCTCAACTCAATATATATACTACACGGCTCAGCATGAGCCTGAGTGAGTGCCAGCTGTATTATCATAGTGGTTTCACAGATACCGTTAAATGCGCGGCTCTCCAACTGAATGAAAGAAAACATGTTACATGATGATCTCGCAAGGTGGCACGTCACTTCAACTTGTTCAGCTGCGTGAAGAGCTTCATCATGAGGTGCTCAGGCTGCAGTGCGCCACGGCGTGCGCGCTGCGCGTGGTCACATGCGCCCAGATGCATAGGTATGTAGCGCGCCATCACATACATACCCCTGTAAGCTACGCGACGCCGCGAGCGACAGGGCGCCGCGCACGTTTGACGCGGCGGTCTTACCTGCTGACTGAGCACTGCCACCTGCAGCAAATTCCAACAAGTTGAACTTGAAGTTACAACAGTGCTCATCAGTGCCGCATCGGCGCCAAGCGACCTTAGCGGTTTTGTTCCGATAAGGCGCCCGCTGTTAAAGTCGGCTGATGACTCTGACCCTTGCTCTGATTTGCGCGCCGCATCTCACAGTCTTGTCCGCAAGCGTGCGCTCTCCCGCCAACTTCAACTCAGTACAGCACCTCGTTAATGTTTTCATACACCTCGCCACCTCTCACGCCGCGCGCAATTCAAATCACCCGTGCTGCAGCCCCCAAGGAGTCCCCCGAGGACGTCCCCGTCATGGACGCTATTAGGCCCTTTCTGGCGGCGAGTCTCGAGCTGGGGAGCGTCGCCCTTGAGTTTGGCGACGAGACGCTCGCCGTGTGGGCCGTCTACCGCCGCGCCGAGCGCTTCTTCATGTTGAACAAGCAGCAGGAGAGCGAAGCGGAGAGGGTCGCGTGGGACCTGTGGCGCAGGGGGCGCAGGTGGTGGGGGGGGGTTTCCCCCTGTGCAGCACCGCTCAGCAGGGCGGCGCATCTCAGGGCGGCTTGGTGCGCGGGGCAGGTGCGCGCAGTGAATCTCAAAATTGTGGTTCATAGACCACTAGGATTCTGTTTCAAGTTTGCATGTGCATGGCCTTGCACAAACTTCAAACTTTGGTTGAAGCACACACGCCAAGGGTTGAGTGCGTTCACTCTTTGTGGCTGCGCCCGTGATGCACATGGTGGCACAAGGCTCACTGCACTATGCTCATCGCCAACGAAACATTTTCGCGCTTCGAGCTGATGTGCGCTTTGTTGAAGTTGAAGTTCACCAATGAGAGGCACGTCACTTCTGCTGTTCTCAGTGCACGCAGGCGTCGCCCTGCGGGGCTACATGCGCGTCAGGCGCGTGGCGCACAGGACGTGGCACGAGTACGGCAGGCTGCGCAGCGTGCTCGCAGCACGCTTCAGCATGCTGGCCGAGGTGAGCCACCTGCAGCGAGTATGCATTGTACTTCAACCTGAAGTATATGTTCACGGCGTATATGACGGTGCGCGAGTACGGCAGGCTGCGCAGCGTGCTTGCAGCACGCTTCAGCATGTTGACCAAGGTGAGACACCTGCAGCGAGTATGTGTGTACTTCATTTTGAAGTATATGTACTTAAATTAAATATTAGTATATGTACATACACAAGTGGCGTCCCAAGCTCGTTAACGCCGAAAGGCGTGGCAGCGAATGCGGCTGGTTTGGTGGGTGGGCTGGGCTGCAGGGCTTGCAGGAGCTAGCACCAGCGGCCCCCAGGTGATGCCAGCGTGCGTAGCCCCTTCGAGAGAACTTCAAACGTGTGGTGGTGTCTCGGAAGCCCTGGCTGGCGTGCGGAGGAGGGACAGGGAGCGGCTTGGCGTGCTTGGAGAGCAAGCGGAGTCGGCTGCACGCCACGGCACCAACCACAAGTTACTCGCAGCGGTAAATGGCAATATCTTGTCAGGCTTGCAGCCTGCGGTGAGCCGTGACCTCGCTCATCAAGGAGGCGATGCTTTACTTAGTTATATAGCCTTTCTCTCTAGCGTCAGCGCCTGGCGCCCAGTGACTCCCTCTGCTTATCTCTATGATATCGGGGTTCACGTAGATAGCCACAATCTCCAGTTCAGGGCCCATCATGGTGACCTTGGCCTGCATGAAAACTTTGAGATGGAGTCTGCGTGGAGCTGGGTGGCCCTTAGAAGGGTCTGTCTGTGGGGGGAGAGTCTTGCAGCTTTGTTTGGTATCCCTGCTAGTGTGTGGGGGACAGTCGCTTGCGGATGCTTTGTTGGGGGTGATATGGGAGGCCCGGTGAACCACCGTCCCGCTCATCAAGGAGGCGATGCTTTGCTTAGTTATATAGCCTTTCTTTCTAGCGTCAGCGCCTGGCGCCCAGTGACTCCCTCTGCTTATCTTTATGATATCGGGGTTCACGTAGATAGCCACAATCTCCAGTTCAGGGCCCATTATGGTGACCTTGGCCTGCATGAAAACTTTGAGATGGAGTCTGCGTGGAGCTGGGTGGCCCTAAGACGGGTCTGTCTGTGGGGGGAGAGTCTTGTAGCTTTGTTTGGTATCCCTGCTAGTATGTGGGGGACAGTCGCTTGCGGGTGCTTTGTTGGGGGTGATGTGGGGGGCGGGGTGTGGCGTGCAAGCTTTGCATGCTACATCCAAGAGTGAGAACAAGGCGACACACCTACAACATGGCATTTCCACAGCCACAAGTGGAATATAATAAAAGTACATACGCAGGATGCACAGCGTGCTCGCAGCACGCTTCAGCATGCTGGCCGAGGTGAGTCACCTGCAGCGAGTATGTATTGTACTTCAACCTGAAGTTTATGTTCACGGCGTATAGGACGGTGCGCGAGTACGGCAGGCTGCGCAGCGTGCTTGCAGCACGCTTCAGCATGTTGACCAAGGTGAGACACCTGCAGCGCGTATGTATGTACTTCTCATTAATTCTCGCTCAGGGCGCGAAAAAGCCCAGATGATTGGCATCTAGCTGTAAAGAATCTACATGTCGTATGACAGTCTGAAAGTGTCGCAATGACAACCACTCAAACGCCGCCGCCGCCAAATGGCATCTCGGGGTCCTCCCCTTCGTCCTCCTCCATGTGCCCCCCCCCCCTGGATTCTGCCATGTGTGTCATGACACGGCCAGAGTACGCCATGTGGAGCGCTGCCGACAGTGCCGAGCGTAAGCGCGCCAGGGCGATGCCCTTGAGAGCTTTAGGGCGCGCTCCTCCGGGCACTGACATCCTGCTGGCATACTCCGTCGCCACAGCCTCCAGCAGCTTCCGCCCCTGCTCCCCGATGCTGCCAAATGACCCTATTGCCAATGTGGCAAGTTTGTAGCAATTCTGATCATAATGACCAGAATATGTATGTACTTTTTATTAATTCTCGCTCAGGGCGCGAAAAAGCCCAGATGATGGTCTAACTTGATGCTGCTGTACGGAATCTGCATGTCGTGTGACTTCTGAAAGTGTGTACTTCATCTTGAAGTATATGTACACACGCAGGATGCGCAGCGTGCTCGCAGCACGCTTCAGCATGGTGACCGAGGTGAGTCAGCTGCAGCGCTTACGGAGGTATGTACTGTGCTTCAAAGTACCCAGGCTGATACTCCCTTGGGCCTTTATAAACACAAGTCCATACGTACTTCGAGGTATGCTTGTTCAGGCTGACAGCCGCGCTCGCAGCAAACTCAACTCCAACACGATGTGCGCGTGTGACCTTGTCAACATCGTGCCCACCTACAGAGCACACTAGTAGTAGAACTAGTGTATGTAGACCATGACATGGGCTTGCTGTGCGCGCACTCCTGACCAATGCCCTGGTTGTCATGCTGCTGAGAAGTCCCCACGGTCGGACGCTCTGTCAGTGGTTCATTCACGTGCCAATGCGCTGCAGCTATTCTCAGCAATGCACGCGCACATGTACACTGCAAATAACACTCGCTCTGTTCTTTCTTGATCGCGCCACCCGTTGCTCTGCGTCTGGCGCTGCTTCATTCACGTGCCAATGTGCTGCAGCCATGCTCAGCAATGCACGCACGCGTACTGTGACACTCGCTCTGTTCAACGTTTTCTCTCTGTTGCGCCGCGCGTTAGCAGTACACGCGCGCATAGTGTAAATCACATTCGCTCTCTTCTTTCTCGATCGTGCCACGCATCGCTCCGTGTACTGTAAAAGTGACACGCACTCTGTTGCCTTCTCGTTCGCGCCACGCGTTTCTCTGCGCGCAGCTGCTGCGGGAACTGATGGACGCGCTGCTGCTGCTGCTGCTACTGCTTCATTTATATGCCAATATGAAGCAGCTACGCTCAGCAACGCACTCGCGCATACATACTGTACTTTTTATTAATTCTCGCTCAGGGCGCGAAAAAGCCCAGATGATTGGCATCTAGCTGTAAGGAATCTACATGTTGTATGACAGTCTGAAAGTGTCGCAACGACAACCACTCAAACGCCGCCGCCGCCAAATGGCATCTCATACTGTACATAACGCTCACTCTGTTCTTCCTCGATCGCACCACGCGTTGCTCTGCGCGCAGCTGCTGCGGGAACTGATGGACGCGCTGCTGTCCTTCAAGGTCGCTGCCGCCTGCACGTTCGTGTACGTCTGCGCGCCTGAAGCCATGCGCCAGCGCTGGGTGAGTGCTATTGGGGGTATGTATGCATGTCCCTGCCGGTAGGTATCATGGGTATAGGTAGGTATCACGTGTATAGCTGAGGGGGTATGTATGCATATTCATGTGTACGCCCGCGCGCCCGAGGCCACGCGCCAGCGCTGGGTGAGTGGTACGGGGGGTACGTATGCATGTCGGTGCGTAAGGTGGGTATCAGCGGTTGCTTTGCCTCGCGCCAGGCTGATGCTCATGTGTCTTCAGGAGACGAGTACTTCAGGCGTGTCAGCGAGGCCACGCGCCAGCGCCGGGTGAATGCTACGGGGGGCATGTATGCATTTCAATGTGTAGGGTAGGTGTCCATGGTCGCTTGCTCGCGCCAGGCCTGATGATCATGTGTAGCACGCATCAATTTTTCAGATAACAAGTACTTTAGGCGTGTCACCGAGGAGACGCTCCGGTGCTGGGTGAGTGCTATTAGAGGTGTGTGTGTATGTTCCTACGTAGGGTAGGTATATGTGGTCATTTCCTCGCGCCGGGCCTAATCAGGAGATGCGAGCGGACTTTGTTGTGTGTGTAGTGTAGCCTGCTGTGCATAATTACAAAGATATTGCTTTGCACGTGATCACGATGTCTTGTTATTCTCGTCAGTTCAAGCTTGCCATGGTGTATGAAAGGGGCATACACATATGTGTACCACTCTGTAGAACATTAAAGCAGGCAGCAGCGCTCAGCACACGCACGTTCCAGACCATCAGAAGCCATGGGTACAGGTGAAGGCTGTGAAGTGATATTGAAGTTTATGATGAACGGTTGCTTACAACAATTTGTTGCATAAATATTACTGACACATCACGTAAAAATTTGTGACAAGTGCTATGTGTCGCAACAACCATTCCCATACTTGAAGCGCACATCACTGACACGTAACTGCTCACTGCGCCCCCTGACCCCGCAGCGGCG
Organism: Tribonema minus; assembly: GCA_017506865.1. NCBI lineage: Eukaryota > Xanthophyceae > Tribonematales > Tribonemataceae > Tribonema > Tribonema minus. The sequence continues at coordinate 10,642 of JAFCMP010000157.1, forward strand.
CTACACGACGGCGGCGGCGGCAGCGGTGCGCAGGCTGCTCCAGCGGCACTGGCTCCTGCTCCTCGAGACCGCGTCGCTGCTGTGGCAGCTCTTCATACTGACGGCGGCGGCGGCGCCGGCAGACGAGGAGCTCCGTGCGATGCTTGAGCTTGTCGCCACTTGCTGCGGTGTAGATGGCGGCGGCGGCTGCGTAACTTCAACATCAAGTTCAAGCACCGCACGCTGCCACCGCCGCCGCTGCCTCCCGGCATGGCCAGCGCCGCAGCAGAGGCCCAAGCGGCGGCGGCGGCGGCAGCAGCGGCGCCGGCGCCGGCGATGGTGTCTGTGACGGCAGCAGCGCCGCTTGCGCTGCCTGCTGCGTCGCGCCGCTGTGCGGCCTGCCATACGACGCAGCACTGAGCAGCACGGCGCATGCGTGGCATCAGGCGGCAGCATATTGGTGCGGGGCATTCTGCAACGGCAGTGCCTCCAGCTCCCTGAGGCGCCGTGCGCTGCGCTGGAAGGCACCTGGCAGCAGCGGCAGCAGCGGCGGCAGGCATGCCGACCAAGACAAGAAGCCGTCTCAGCGGCAGCGCCGCCGCTGCCGGCGCGCTGCCGCCGCCGCCGCCGCCGCTCAAGCCTTCGCTGCTTCACAAGAGGGAAGCCGCGTGCCCGCTGCGGACTGGTAACAGCGCGGCTGCGCACGGGGCAGCAACGCTCAGGCGGCAGCGCTCAAGTCGCATCGCTCAACACCGGCCAAGGCGTACCCACACAGCGGCAGCGCAGCCACGGCGCCGTTGGCGGCGGCGCTGCGCAGCAGCGCTCGGCGCCACTGCCGGGCCGCGGCGGCAGCGGCGCCGCAACGACTAGACTATATATGGCGCTCTTGCACAGCGGCAGGCGGCGCAGGGCCGTTGGCGGCGGCATTGCGCAGCAGTGCTCGCCAGAGCCGGATGGCGGCGGCGGCGGCGGCTAGACTACAACCCGCTCAGATCCGCGCGCGTGCCATGAACGGCGCCGCGGCGATCGGCGGCACGGGGCAGCAGCACTGCTCAGCAGCGATGTAAGCTGAGCGCTGCTGCCTATAAGAAAAACGACTGATGGAGCGTCACCGCGTGACGGAGCGTCACCGCGCTGGCCCCCCTTAAGCCCCCCCTCTATACACCCAGCTGCAAGCTGTAGAAGTTTGTCGGCCCTTCAGGCCTGACGTATGAGCTAGCAGCTTGCAGGGGTCTCGGGCATGCGTTCGCGTGTGATTTCTCGTGTGCGGCCAGTTCGAAGCATGCGCAGCGGTGCCCTCAGTACAACTGCCCGCTGTGGTGTGTGTGTGTGTGTGTGTGCGTGTGGCGAACTTCAAGCGATGAAGAGGGGTGGATAACTTTGTGTGGCTCGTGTGCGCCTGTCCAGTGCAGTGGGCGATGCGCAATCTGGCAATTTGGCGCGGTGCGTTCTGGCAATTTGGCGCGGTGCGTTGCGCAGTTGAGTGCAGCGCACGTCTGAGTTTGGGCTGTAGTTTCTCTCGAGTGTGTGTGCAGGCCTGGAGTGCCTTGCTCTGTAAGTGCGGCATGAGTGTGTGTGTGCGCGTGCGCGGTGTGCGATGTAGTTTTCATATCCAGTAGGCGCATGGGTGGGAAGGTCGCTAACTCCCCTTGCAGTGTTCCTTTGGCTCTGTAGTAGCCAGTTTGAAGTTGGCATTCTGTAGGCATGCCTACCTTGCCACTGTTTGATGTTTCTTTGCAGTAATGCCACGTTTATTGGCCCATATTCTGCAGCGTCTGTTGGTGCCAACTCTATGCCTGTCGCCTGTGCCACTTGGACATGTGATGTACTACTACCTTGAAGCTTCACTGAGTGAAGTAGCACTTGCCAAGTCAGAGCCTTCCTATTTGACTCCACCGCCAGCTTCAAACCGGCCTTGACAAAGCGCCCAAGCCTCACTCAGGTTCTTGTGGATTTGCTGATGGTTGCATGCTGTAGTGGGCCACACGTGGCTGCTCACCTTCAGTAGCTGTGCTTCGCGCCTCAAGTGCATGTTGAAGTGCATGTTGAAGTACAAAATATGCCCCCGCACATGGACAGGCCTTGAGACCATGCCAACCTTAGCTGTAGCCCTGATTCCAAAGGCCACCTGAGTGTGTGTTCTTTAGGGTACCGTGTTGTTCAGGGTACAGTGAGGATGTAACTGACAAAACCAGCAGATCAAGCACGAACAGTGACCTCTCAGTGTTGGAGTCGCCAGAAATGCTGCACTACATTGAGTCGTGATCATTGTGGAGGTTAGGCTAGACCACCCTTCTCCCGCCCCCCCCAAACACACATTCATTCGAGAGCAGCCGCACTGTGTTTACTGAACCAGAGCAAACAGCTGCCTGACAGTGTTTGTGCTGATGCAGCAGGCTCATGCAGCACACAAGCAACCCCACTGTAAAAAGGCAACTACCACACATGAGGTGACACGTAAGCATGGGATCTATCCCGCTCTGCTTCTGTGGCTCTCCCTGCAGCTGAATGCTGAGCGTTGACACTCATGGGGTGACCTTAACCCTAATTCTAACCCCTGATTGACACAGCAGCTCTTTCCCCCAACCCCAAGTGAGATGCATACTCTCCCGGGGCCCCTACCTTCGGCAAAGATTGAATCACCCAGTGTCTGAATGCGTTTTGAACACATCATCAGTGATGTGGCCAGTTACACAGCCAGAATCAAGCACATGTTGTTGGGCCTTTGCAGGCTGCATGCGTTCGTCAGGGCTGCCGCAAGCAGGCAGCAGCATGATGTGACACGTACCATGAGATGGCTGTATTTTGGTTATGTTTTAACAGCAAATACGTCACAATGTATGGAGGTGTGGATGACGTGAGCGCAGGAACGGCGACTACCGTCATCAGGTGAACTGGTACGCGCGCTATACAGCTGATCATACGATCATGCAACACGATTTGTGGAATCCTCAGTGCGCGCCTACTGAGCACTTGCAGTATCGTGCTTCACCACAGATGGTCACGTAACATGAGATGACTGTGGTTTTGTGACGTTTTAGCAGCAGATACGTCAATGTATGGGGGTATGGATGATGTGAACACGGGAACGGTGATATCAGAAATTGTGTTGCATGATGAAATGATCGGCTACCCAAGAAGTGCATACATACCATTTCACATGATGACGGTGAAATCCGCAGTGTGGGCCTACTGAGCAGTGCCACGAGTAATCACAGTTTTGAGGATATTTATTGTGCTTCACCACAGATGGTCATCACCTGCCCGCTTGATGCCACTGTGCTTTGACTCCAGTGTCCATCACGCCAAGCATGGGCGCCAACACAATGCTGATTACACGCAGGTGTGCGAGGCAGCAGTAAGTAGCAAGCACACAAACAAAGCCAGACGATCACCCTCAGTCCTAGAAACAAAGGTCACTCATTTGTCAGGGAAAGGCTACAGGCAATCGCTCCGTTCTCAAAATGAGAGGTGAATGTGAGGCTGACTTGGCCAGCGAAGGGGGGGGGGAACAGGGGACCCACTAGGGGGACGCCCCCCCCCCCCCCCTGCTGACCGTTCACTGAACCCTCCCACACGAGAGTGCGGCTGTCAAATCCCCACCTTTCTGGAAAATGCTGCAGCTGTAAACGGCTCTAGTGTATAGTAGCGCCTGTTGGCCCCGTGAGACAGGGCGCAGTGCGCCCGCGGTGAGAAGAGGTGTGTGTGTGTGGGGGGGCGGGGGGGGGGGGGGGCGTGGCAACACACAGCGCGGGCTGCGAGCAGCGGCGCAGCTAGGGCTTCAAGCCCTGACTTTAGGGCTATGAGGCTCATTTGCTTGCGGTGTGAAAGCCTTGGCCCTCAGTCGAACGACTCACTAAGGGTTCACCCAGGTTTGAGCAGGGCCGCAGCCTAGGGTTAGAAGGCCTGGCCCTAGCGCCGGAAAGCAACCGCAAAGTGCCAGCCCCTGCAGCCGCTGCCCCAGTCACTGCAAGTACTTGAAGTTGCAGACTGTGACTTGCAGTTGCATACCGCCCCCGCCTCTTCACTGCCGCTGTTGAGTCCCAGAGGGGGCGCATCGGGGCAAAACTTGTGCGCGCGTGACCGGAACGGACAGCGACACCGCTCGCGCCTTCTATAAACACATAGAATACTAAAACCTACTCAAGATTTCCTACGTGCGTTGCCTAAGTGTGCGGGCGGGGCGCAAAGCTCCGGGTGGGGGGGGTATTAAAGAGGGGGCGGGGGGCAGGGGGTGGGCGTGGGGGTGGGGGGGGGCGGGGGGTCACGTGTGACACCGCTTAGCGTGTGCCGCGTAAGCGTCATCGGCCCGCGACTTTGATGCGTGCTTGCATAGCCGCGCAGCTGGAGGCGGCGGAGCCGGAGGAGTCGACGCTGGTGGCGTAATCGCTGGCGCCGCCGCTGCGCAGCAAACGATGACACACGACGGAGAAGAGGATGGTGAGGCACGGCTCTCAGTTACGATGAGCGGTGAACCTGAGGTTCTAAGCAACTAGGCCAGGGGTGCCGCAGAGGCGTGCAGCACGTTGATCATGCAGGTCTCGGTGTGGTTTGAACTAGCTGTGAGAGTGCTGGGTAAGGTATTACGTTGAAGAATTTGGTGACCAACATCGCCAAGCCTGCAACGCGCCCGCGAGAGGTTCGTTCGAGCATGATTGGCGGGCAGTCACAATGCGCTGTGGCAGCAATGCTCAGCAGTCCTGAGAGATGCAGCAGCTACGCCGCTGGCACCCAGGAAAAGAGCGTGTGCTATGTGCCTACTTCAGCTATGCTAGTTCAACATGTCGCCACTTGCGGAGGCGCACTGCAACGCGCCGCACTGCACGCAACGCTGCTCACGCCGGGAACAATTCGAGCGCGCAGCGCACGACTCGGCTCCATCTCTGAGAGCATAAAGTTTAGAGTTGGAGTGCGCCCCCCGTCACACCGCCACCTCTGTGCCCGCAGCCCAGCACCCCCCGCCCCCCCACCCCCACCCCTGTGATGCAGCAGGGGGCGTGCCGCCTGCCAACGACAATGACGCAGTTGAATTGACCCCCCCCGCGACGCAGCAGGGGACGTGCCACGACGACGGTGACCACAGTTGAAGTTGAATTTGAAGTTGCCCCCCCCCCCGCCGAGCGCCGCCGCCGCGCCCGCACGCACCTGGCCGTGTCGTCGTCGCCCGAGTTCGACGACCCCTGGCTTGAGCTCGACAGCGGCGGGCGCCGCCCCGCGGCCTGGTGCGCAAGCGCCTTGAGGCGCTTGGCCTGCCGCAGGTCCTCCGCGAACTTGGGCCGCAGGTGCAGCGCCTCCCTGCCGCCGCTGCCGCCGCCGCTGCTGCCGCCGCTGCCGCCCGCCGCTTCGTCGCCGCTCGTCAGCATGCCCGCGTCCTCCTCGTCGTCGCTGGCGCGGCCGCTGCCGCCGCCGCCGCCCTCCGCGATGCACGGTAGCTCCGCCATGCGCCGGCGCGCGCGCGGCGGAGCCTGATCCTGCGCGGTGCCGCAGCCTCCGCCGCCGCTGCGGTCCGCGGCGGACCTGGCGCTGTCCGGCGAGTTGCCGCCGGAAGACGAGGGCGACCGCGCGCGCTTAGCGATGGGCGCGGAGCCGTTGCCGGTGGCACGCGCCGCCTCCGCCGCCGCCTGCACCAGCTTGCTGTCGCCGCTGCCGCCGCCGCCGCCGGAGGCGACGGAGCCGCTGCCGGTGCTGCTGCTGCTGCCGGCGGAAGAGGCGGAGGTGGCGGCGCTGACGCTGCTGCCGCGCGTGGCCGTCGACGACGACGACGAGTTGACGCTGCCGCCGCCGCTACCGCACTCGCTGCCGTCGGCGCTGCTGCTGCCGCCGTTGCCGTTGCCGGCACGCGCGCGGCCGCCGCCGCCGCCCGCGGCCGCAGGCTTGTTAATGCCCGCCGCTACGACGGCGGCGCGCAGCGCCATGAAGTTGTCGATGCCGCCCGCGGCGCCGCCGCTGCTGCCGCTCTCGACGCCGCTGCCGGCGCTGCTGGCGCTGGGCGCGGCGGCGGCGGCGGGGACGATGGGGTCGGTGCGCGTGCGCTGCTTGAGGCGGCGGTCGCGGCGCGCCTTCGCCTCCTTCTCGCGGTACCCGATGGGGTCCGCCTCGCGCAGCCGCCGCCGCGACTCCGCCTTGCGGCGCCGCTGGTTGGCCTTGCGGCGCTCGTCCTCCGCCGTGTCGGCAACACTCGCGTCGCCGCCGCCGCCGTCGCCGCCGCGCCTGCGGCCGCCGCCGCCGCTGCCGCCGCTCTCACCAGCGGCAGCGGCGGCGGAGGCTGCCATGTGGAAGCCGTTGGCCAGGTCAGGGAAGCTGCCGACGCCCGGCAGGCCGACGTGGTGCATGGGGGGCATCTGGGGGAACCCCGCCGCCCCCCCGTACACCGCCGCCGGCGAGTAGCACCCGTTCGCGCGCAGGAAGTTGAGGTTCGGGGCCTTGACGGAGGCGCTGCCGCCGCCGCCGCCGCCCGCGGCGGCGCCGTGCTGCAGCGGCAGCAGCGGCGGAACGCCCAACCCCCCCATGCCCATGGGGAAGTAGGGGGACGGCCCCAGGGGGGGCGCGCCGGGGGGCGAGGGGACCCCCCCGTACATGTGCAGCCCCGCAGCGAACGGCGCCACCGGCTGCGCGTACGGCCAGTACGCCGCCATCTGCGGCAGCGGCAGCGCGACGGGCGTGGGGACGGGGCTCGGGCGCTCGCTCTTGACGAAGCGCGCCGCCGCGGCGTGGTGCCCCGGGGGGTAGATGGGCATATTGGGGTCCCACGGGCTGCCCGGCAGACCGTCCGCCATGGAGGGCATCGGCACCCCAGGCGGCGGCACCAGGTGCGATTTGTTGCTGTTCTGGCTGGCGGCGGAGCCGCTTGAGGCGTCGCTGGAGAAGCCGCTGCCGCAGCTGCCGAGTTTCATGGTGTCCAGGACGGCGGGGGGGGTGCCGCTCTGCGCGCCGGGGGGCAACTGCCTGCCGCTGCCGTCAGCGGCAGGGGGGTCGTCGTTGCCGTCGTCCGAACTGCTGCTGCTCGCGTCGCCGTTCAGCATGTTCTGCTGCTGGGCTGCCTTGAGAGCCTGCTGAAAGTTGAGCTGAAGGCCTACGGGCACCGCTGATGGGAGGTGGTCTAGGCCTTGAACGTGGTTTGCGGGCTGCAAAGGGGAGCCCGTGCCAGCGGGACCACCGCTGGCCTGTGAAGGATAGCTGCTTTGATAAGCGGGCTGCATGTTGCTCACGGCAGCCCAGTTACTCTGGTCCGCGCCAGGCTCCTCCCATGTCGCTCTTCTTTCCATCTCGCTCTGATGGCCGCCGCTGCAGCTGACGAAATGCTGTAGAGTTCCTTAATGTTATTAGCACGCTTGCCGGTGGAGCTGATCTCGATGCCTGAAAAGCAGGGCACCAAGTCAAGAGCAGCAATGAATGAGGTCGATGTCCCCAGCAGCATAAGCTTGTGCGCTGGTACGCCCACACACGCACTCAGGTGCGGAGGCGAAACGCCAGCTGTGCGGACCGCCAGGCTACCGCTGCCTAGGCTGCTGCCCGGCAACTTGCAGGATCTTAACGACACTCTGTGGCGCGCTGCTAGCCCTCACCAAAACACGCACGTGCCGAACACGCTCTCTGTGCCTTTGCTGTTTTGTTGTTGCTCCTCCCACGCAGCTCTCCCGTCAGCACAATCCCTTGCAAAGTAGATGAGATTATTTGTTAGCGGCGACTACTACCGCTGCAGGCCATCCACGCCTCGCCTCCTCTCACCTTGCTTCGCCGCTTCCTCGATGCTTCCTCTCGATGCGCTGTCTAGTTACGTCAGCTCAGCTCGATCGATGAGAGGGCGTAAAAAGAAACATTTCTGGGTACGTCATTTGTGATGACCCTTAAGCCCAACCCTATATTCGCCAAGCCCTACCTTTCAGGCGGTAACATTGCTTGTGAAACCGTTACCCAAGCCCAAGCATGTCAGCAAGACGTGCCATGGCTTACAGCCACAGTAATGTGCTTTCCCTTCCACAAAGCGAGTGTCTGCGAACACAAATTCCCAACATTGACCCAAGAAGGGGCATGTGGGCCACCGCCGCTGCACCGACACCTCCTGTGCAAGAGGCTCGACAGCCATGCAGTGTCAAGCCATCCCTTTGAGTTTGACCTCCCCAAACACATGTGGCTGGATTCAGTGGGATAGGCAGTGCTCAACGCAAATCACGTGGCAGGCTCAGAGGAAGGGGGGGTGCTGACAGGATGACACGTGGATAAGCTCAGAGAGCTTCAAGCTCCGAATGGGCTGTGGCTGTCACAGAAGACATGCATGCATACATACTGTTAGCCTTGTTCAACAAGTTGTTCCCCGACATGTCCCCTGAGCGTAGAATCTAACCTTGCAGCTTCCAAGCTAATTGGCAGCAGCATGCTGCAGCTGCCTCAGGGGCAGGGAGGCGCGCGGGAGGGGGGGAGGGGGGGGGCAACCCGAAGTTGGGATTAGCAACTCATGAATGACGATAGAATAATACACACAATGGCCATTCTTCACAGGCTCTCTGTTGCCATGCCTGCAAAATTTTAATGAAATCTTGATTAAGTTGAGCAGATAGGCGACAGTGCTGGCTACCTAGCTGGTGTTGCCGTAATACTATCTACGAGAGCTTGGCCTGGTGCGGCCTAGCAGAATGTGAATGGCTGCCACGCTCGCCTCCTCCTTTCTGTGCCCCTTGCTGGTTCCTGGTTTTTGGCCCCAATTTTTCCCGAAATTGCCGAAACTCTGAAATCAGGCTTGCTCTCCATATATGCAGCGTCCTGAAGCGCTTCCTCTCATGTCTAGTCTGAGCAATTGTTGACAGGCACAGAAGTATTGAGGTACACGCAGGGCACAAGCATTTGCGCCATACAGCCAGCAGCAAACCTTACAACAGCCGGATGTTAGACAAGAAGTGGCACAGCATGCTGCTGGGCTTCAAACGCTACTTGCCAATGCCATTGTTGTACACTCACCGCACGCGTACAGTGGCTGCGCATATGCGCAAGTGGACAAGGCAGGTGGATGTGCAACTCAGGGGCGCAGCAATCGAGTTAACATCACGACTTCAGCTCTTGAATGCCAGCGCTGGCTTTATTAGGTGATGGGTGCAAACTCATGTGGTTGGTACCCCCCTAGCATTCTGCGATGCGTGGGGCACTGCCATCAACCTGGGCAGGCTGAGCTTTCTCCAACTTGCATACTTCGAAGTATGAAGTATATCTTACTTCAAGTTGTGTCCCCGCTGCAGCGGCCGCACTGCTGGCAGCATGTCGAACATCAAACCCCAGATGGTGCAAGACATTGTGAGCGGCGAGCGCTGCGGGGTGCAAGCGTAAAGCACGCGTTGGACTGCAATACCAGCGATGTGACTCTCCCATGATTGAAGCTGTCTTGTGACGCGGCCCTGTGCGACGTCACTTGCAGCTCTCCTTTGACTGTAGCGGCTCTGTGCAATGTCACGGTACGGCAGCTGCTGAGGGAATGCGCACTGCCCTGCGGGGCTGCAGGCGGCAAACAGCACGCGCGTTTGGCGGCAGCCGGGGCGCCTTCCCGCACGCCGCCAGCGAGCATCATCATACCACGCTGTACCAGCGTGCTGCGCGCTGTGTCGGCACGCAAGCATCCAGCATCGCCGTCACCGCTGGGTTGTGGTCAGAGAGCCTGCGCTGCAACTTCAACTTGAAGCAGAGCCCACAGCGTGGTAACGCATGTGCACTCAGAGCAGAGGCGCCGCGCTAAGAGTTTGCAGACTTCAGGCAGCACCCCACGCCGTGCCGCCGCTGGATGAGGCTCTGTGCAAACGACGGCGACAGCTGCACGCTGCACAACTTGAAGTAGTGCCCCGCGCAAGTTCCACCAGCGCCTGGCAGCGCGCCGCCGCCGCCGCCGCCGCCGCCTAGATGAGGCTCTGCGCGAACGACGGCAGCTGCACGCTGCGCGGCGGCTGCGGCGACAGCGTATCGCCGAAAACGGCCGTGCCGCTGAGCGACGCCGCGGACGCGTGTTGGCTCGTCGCGCCAGCTGCAGCGGCAGCAGCAGCAGCAGCGCTCAGCTCCGCGGGCGGCGCCTGCGGCGGCGGCAGCGCGGCGCCGCACACCGGCGCGGCGTCGACGTTGTAGCCCATGGCGCCCATGCCCCTGCGTGCGGAGCGTCGGTGATGATGAAGTTGAAGTTGAAGTTGGACAGCTGTTTTTCGATGCATCCTTAGCGTGCGCGGAAGTTCGCTGCGCTTTTTTGCACGAAGATTTCGATCGCTTCGGGTGTTTCGCGTTCAAATGTAGTGTAGGGCTATGGGGCTATTAGGTGTGGAACGACAGGCGCGTTGCGAGCGCAGGCTGTGCTACCCTACCTACCCCCTGTGACAAACGCTGATCAGAACCAATCACAGCGCGTCCGACAACCTCGATCACATGCACACACTTGAAGTACACACATGCGCGGCTGTACATATGTACATACTTGCGCGTCCTTGCCACCAGTGCTCAGCTAGGGCTAGCGCACGCCCCGTGTCATGACATACTTCATAGCATCCTACAGCTACCCCATACTTTGAAGTAAGTCGGCTCTCACCGTGTCATGACATTGAGGCTTACGCGCACATACCCCCTGCGCTGCAAGCGCGTCCTACAGGTGTTGCCCCTGCTCTCAAGTAACTAGCTCTCAGTTTTCCATAACATGACCCGTATACGTGCTGCGTCGCTCAGCCCTTCCCCATGAGTCACCCAGCTGTCACCTTTGGTCGAGGGTCGCTCATTTATCACCAGGTCATGACGTTAAGGCTACCGCGCACTCGCCCCCTGCGTTGCACGCGCGTCACCTCTAGAACTTTCATCACCTCGTCATACAGTCGAGGCTGCTGCGCTACGCGAGCAAGCAAGTCGGCTCTCACCGTGTCATACCATCAAGGCTGATGCGCACGCGCCCCCTGTGCTGCACGCGCGTCCTACAGCTCTTGCCCTTGCTTTCACGTGAGTCGGCTAAGTAGCTCGGCTCTTAACGCGTCTTGCAGGTCACTCAGCACTTGCCGTGTCATAGCATTACGGTTCACGCGTATGCGCCTGTTGCCCCTACACGCAAGCAGCTCCGCTCTCACCTCGCCACAACAGCCACCGCCCCTATCTGCGAGTAGGTAAGTCAGCCAAGTAAGTCGGTTCTCACCGTGTCTCGTACGTAACTCATCTCTCACCTTGTCATGACAGTGAGGCTCACGCGCACGCGCCCCCTGCGCTGCACGCGCGTCACCTCGCGCCCCTCCGACCGCGCCACCAGCTTGGGGTCGAAGAACTCGGGGTACGCGCCCGCTATCCACCCCCGCACGCGTTGCAGTATCGACGACGCCTGAAACGGAATTGCAATGTCGAGGTGAAAATGATTTCTTCAGTTTGTCGGCGAGTTCTCAGCGCCTGCAGCTCCCCACACGCGCACGCGCCGCGGTGCTGAAGTTGCTTCTGAAAGTGCAAGTTCTTACTGTTGAAGTAAGGTGTAGTGCGCACGAAAGGACTCTGGGTACGTGCCCGCGATCCACCCACGCACGCGCTGCAGTATCGACGATGCCTGAAACGTCAACGAGATAAACAGGATGTTGAGGTGAAGTTGATTTCAGTCCTGTTATCGAGTTCTTCAAGCCTGCGACTCCGCACCCGTGCACGCGCCGAGGTGCTGAAGTTGCTTCTGAAAGCAAGTTCAGTTGAAAGGGCTCGGGGTACGCGCCCGCGATCGACCCGCGCGCGCGCTGCAGTGTCGGAGGGCGCCCTGAAACATCAACACGGTGTTGAGGTGAAGTTATTTTCAGTCCTGTTGTTGAGGTCTTAGTGCACGCTCTCCAACTGCGAACGCGCTGCAGCATCCAGGGTGTCTGAAGACGGCGGTGGTCAAGGGAAGGGCTGGAATTGGGAGTTCCCATACGTGCTCGACACAACCTATGCAGACCCTGCGCCGACCAACACACAGGTGAGGAAGCCTAGGCTGTTGGCGTAACAAAAACAAGAAAAAACGTGTGCTGGCGCGAATCAGATACCTTGCCAATGGTGATTGATTCGACATGTGACACAAACTTCAACTTCAATGACTTGTGCATCAAGAGTTTATTTGGAGACCAAGGAGTTGTGCATTCTGATCTGCTGCATTGCACTGGTGTGCTAGCACAGCAAGAAAATTCATATACTTCGAAATTGACAGAAAATGTGCAACTGAAGTCATTTTCAGTCCCTTTTGTGGAGTTCTTCGCGCCCGCGATCCACCCGCGCGCACGCGCTTGTGGTATAGAGGACGCCTGGCAACACAATGTTGAAGTGAAGGGTATGTTCAGTCCTTCGGCGTTCAGCCGCAGCAGCGACAGTATTGACGCAGTAGCGCCCATCCAAGCCTGAACTACTGCGCTCGCGCTTGGCCTAACCCTAACCCTAGCTGACACCCCTGTCGTCGCCAACCATATAAAGGCGTATCTCTATCATCTGCAGTGTCCATCCATGCATCCACGCTTCGATAGGAGGCACTTTCGGCCCTCGCCACCTCCCCCCCCGCACACACAAACACACATGCACACACAATGCCTCACTATCGGCCGGCGCACATGTACAGACCTGCTGTGCGCGCGCCGACCAGCAAACGCAAGTATTCGAGCACTGACACACCGGCGGCGGTATGAGCACTGCCCTCACACTGGAGCGCGCGCGAACGCGCGTCAGCAACAGCCGCCAGAACCTTGTTAATAAGAATTTTGATCATCGCACCAATGCAGGAGCGCCCCCCTACAACACCCCCATACACGCCGCCCTCACCAAGGGCGCGTACATGTAGACCTACTGCGGTGGCATGATTGGCTGCTCAAAGTCTACTCTGAGGTAAGAGAGGCTTATTGTTCAATTATCTATCAACCTGTCAGTGACAGTGAAGCAGTGGCCCCCTACAAACCCCTCTCACCTTGGGCGCACACATGTAGACCCACTGCTCGTGGCGTCGGCGGCACGAGCACTGACGCGTAGCCCACTCTCAATATACTTCGAAGTATGTTGCCATAGCTGTCAGCCTACCAGTGCCCTACATGAGCACCGATCCTACTTCCAAATGCCCCCCATCTAGCCGCTCAGCTTAGGCGTGTACATGTAGACCCACTGCGCGTGCAGCCTGGGCGTCGGCGGCACGGCACGAGCACTGACGCGTAGCCCACACCCAAAGTTTCCATCGATGCCTGTCAGCATAAGAGTGCCCTACATTAGCAACTCTTCTACCTACAAAGACATGTAAACATGCAAGATTGTAGGCGATCAAATACTGTTTATTTAGAAATACCAACCCCCGCCCTCACCTTGGGCGCATACATGTAGACCCACTGACCATGCGGCCCCGGCGCCGGCGGCACGAGCACCGACGCGTAACAGACAACCACACTATACGTCCGAATCTGTTGTCAGTATACGAGTGTTGTACATCAGCCAATATCCTACTTTGACATGTCAACATTCAAGATTGTTTACGATAATCATGAATGTACTGGGCCCGTCCTGACCTTGGGCGCGTACGTGTAGACCCACTGCGCGTGCGGCCCCGGCGTCGGCGGCACGAGCACTGACGCGTAACCGACAACGGCGTCGCGACCGAGCGCGTCCACCGCATACACGCTCAGCGCCAGGCGCGGCCACCCAAATGCGCACGTCGACTTGAGGGCCACGTCGATGGGGAAGTTCCAGACCGCCTCGCCGCCGCTGGCGGCAAGAGGGAGGGGGGGGGGGGGGATTGGTGGGCGAAGATGTCCTTCTAAAGACATACTTACTGTGCACATTTCAGACAAACTCTTGTACGTTTTTATGACAAATAGTGGGGGTGAACAGTCTGCATTTCCACCGCGTACACGCTCAGCGCAAGGCGCGGCCACCCGAATGCGCACGTCGACTTGAGCGCCACATCTATCGGGAAGTTCCAGACCGCCTCGCCACAGCTGCGGTGGAGGGGGTGGCGAAAGGGGGTGGGGGGGGGAGGGGGGGGGGCGGTAGGCGAAGCCATACCTAGTGATATGTTATGTGCACATTTCAGACAAACTCTGACACATTATTATGATATATGGTGTGGGTGAACGGTGTGCACTTCCACCGTGCGTACATGTCAAGCGACTTGCCATTTGGCACAAGAGCAAAGCATCAGAGCATCAGCAGGGCCACGTCTAATTGGAGGTGGAGTTTCACACCGCCTCGCCGCCGCTGGTGGCGAATGCAGCAGCGCAGGGGGGGGGGAGGGGGACGGAAAGACGTCTTTGGAATTATTTCATGTGCAAGTTTCAGGCAACGAGCTGTGTTGTACTGTGGGTGGCGGTTTGCGATTTCATCATGCGTATTCCTCCAACTACTCGGCATGTCTGCCGCGGCGGAGGTGGCGGCGAGGGCCGGGGGGGGGGCCGGGGGGGGGGGGGGTGTCTTTGAAAACATGGTCAATGCACGCCTCAGACGGGCATTACGGCTTTTGATTCGTTTCCATGTACACAGTGGAGGTATGCGTTGCAGTGCTTGCACTCAAAGGTTCTTTGCAGCACTTCACTGAATTCCGCTCACTGTTGAGCCTCTGTTCAATACTTGAAGTTGAGTGATCGTCAGTGGTAGCGGGGCATGCGGCGGCGCGCGCCGCAGCTGCATGACGCACAGCCATTCGGCAGCTTTCCCGCTGCATGTGTTCCTCAGATGCTGTCTTCAGGGATTCGAACGCAGCTTCAGTCGGGATGCACACCAGCGCATCTGACACTCCTCCTGTGATCTTCTACGGCATTTTCAGACACCGACCGCATCACAAATAGCCACTTGGCACATCACCGCTTATCTGCCTGACCGCCGTGCCATCTGGCTGAGTCCTGTCTCCAGTGCACGACAGCGCATCCGACACTTCTTCCGTGACGTTTCGGAGCGTGGTCGGACACCAGCTGCATCACAATTGCTACTTGTAATCTCTCAATGCTTACCTGCCTGACCGCCGTGCCATCTGGCTCAGTCCCGTCTCCAGACCGTGCAGTACCGTCCAGTCGTGCCCGAAGCTGAGGGCGTAGCGGACGTACAGGTTGTCGTAGCCCGAGAACTCCCCATACTCCACCTGAGCCACCAGTCGAAGAGCAGACATCAAGTGCTAAGCGCTACAATAGAAAGTGTGTGCCTTTGGAGTGCAGCAACAACTGCCATGACACAGGTGTCAACAGTTGAGTAGAGATTTTTTAGAGGATGGAGTAATCACGAAGTTGAGTTACTGCAGACTGTTTCCGCTTCAAGAAAAGCCGTCTCTTTGGCCAGCCGTGTGCAGGTATGTGCTATTAGAGACACTCACACACCTGTCCTGTCACCATCACCAGGAAGTTGGCTCCGTTGGCTGGTCCCTCGAAGGACGCTGGGTCCCTGTTCTGCAAGCCTGCATCGGCGCCCTTGCCCTCGATAAGGCTCTTGGCAAGAGTGGACAACATCATGGCGCGGGCTGCAGCCTGCTGCGCTCCACTCACTTGCCTGATTGCTGCAAGGCGACAATCTTCTTTCCTCGTAGTATATACAGTTCCAACTGCCCGTGTACGCACGTACGTACTCTCTTCTGGCACTTGCCGTGACTCACTGAAGTTTTGCATGCAGTGCAGGCTAAGGATGAAGGCTGTCTCGGCGCTGCTCGCACTGGGATCCTCTTCCCTGGTACTGCAAGGAGCAAGGGGCTTCGCAGCTGTGGGTGGCGCACATTTGGCGCGTCAGGTACAGCATTTCGGATTCTAATATCTTCTGACAGACGGCAGGATCTTGTTGGTCTCAAGTCCAAAACCTTTATCAACTAGTCGTGCAGCCTCGCAATCTTATGCAACAAATACGTCTGCGTCAAGTGGACCATTAACACCAGCGGCGCGTCACGAGAAGTGTTTAGTTCCACCACGTAGTTGCAGCCTTGCACGCGATCTTGCTCAACATTAGGGTAGCTGAGGCAATGCAGTCAATCAGAATGCGACCTCGGAGATAGCAGCTCAACAGCTGCATCGACATGAGCTGTCTGCTGTTATGATGCGATGGTTCTGCTGGATAAATGAAGCAGCATCAACACCTACACTTCCACGAAACGATACTGTAGCTAAGATAAATACTGGCAACCCTCACCTCACAGCGGCTTGGGCGTAGGTTCCACCCATCTCTTGCTGGTGGCGCACGTTGGCTTTATACTATAATTGCCCTGTAGCATCTGATCATAGCACTTGCCCCAGTTCTTTTTTAAAGTAGGTACAGTGGGTGTTGTCCTATTAGGCATTCAATCATACTGCATGTGGCCATCTTCCCTTGGGCAGTCGGCAGCATTTATTCGCACGCATGTACGCAATGAAAATGTTGCGTTGCACTTGGAGCCAGCAATTGCAGAAGAAAGCTGATCGAGCTGTTTGTACGACCACGCTGAACAAATTGGCTGCTGAAAGCCCAGTTGCTGCAAGCGCAGCAGCTTCGCTGTTCCTGGCGCAGGAATTGCAGACTCGAACAGTACATGCTTCAACTACGCATTGCCGGTTGCTTGATAACTGCAAGAAGTGACTGAGAGCGCTCGCTTTCTCACTGGCTGCAGAGGCACAAGCTCTCGCTTCCTCACTGCAGCAGTGGCACCTATGACCTGTCATATTCGCGCATACACAAATACACACACACACACTCACACACACACACACACACACGCACACACACACACACACACACACACACACACACACACACACACACATACACACACTGTGCATGCGACGTGCAGCAGGCGCACCGCACCGTTAGCACGTGCCAGATGCTGCGCATGAGCACTGCCAAGGAGGAGCAGCCAACAGGCCGGAACAGTCGGCACCTGTCGATTAGACACACATACAAACACACACATGCGCGCGCGCGCGCACACACACACACACACACACATCACGCACAAATGCACCCACCCACATACACGCACACACACACACAAATGCACTCGCGCATAAACACACACAAATGCACGCACACTTCACACGCGCCTCGCAGCAGCACCGTAGTACCGTTGGCGCGCGCCAGACGCTGCGCATGAGCACTGCCAAGGAGGAGCAGCCAACGGGGCACCAGCCGCGGGGAGGGGGGCCGCAGCGCACGCCGGAGCAGGAGGCATTGTCCGCGAGGATACAAGAGCACCAACGCTCAGCGGCGCGGCTCACTAAGGCGGAAGAGGTGAGCCAGCGATCCTTTATAGGAAGGAAGCTTTTTGAAAAGATCAACTGAAATGAGTTGCATCTACCTCGTCCTCGTATATCATGATCTGCTACCCTTTTGTAGAGGTGAGCATGTTCCGGGGTCGGTAAACATACATCGCACACATGGCATCCATACTATACAGGAGCACCAGCGCTCAGCTGCGAGGCTCACTAAGGCGGAAGAGGTGAGTCACCGCAGGCTGTGAGTGGGACAGGTAGGCATTGCTACCATTTACAAGGTATGTATGTCATCTACATGGGCCAGGAGCAGTGCTCAGCTGTGCGGCGTTACAAAGGCGGAAGACGTGCGTCGTTACCACGTAGCCTTTAGGGAAAGGTAGGCATACATATGAGGGTATGTATGCTATCTCTGTGAGATTTATGCGCATCAGTGCTCAGCTGCGCAGCGTCACAAAGGCGGAAGAGGCGAGTTAGGATCCACGGTCATGGGGCTATCTGTTGTAGCGAGCAAAGGAGGGGCGAGCAGAGCAGGGCACAAGCGCCCCATTTTTCCCCCACTGCCAGCGCTACACATAAGTGGCGCCTGTTTGCCTCCGAATGTGGTCAAGAGTTTGAGCAGCAAAACCCAACCAGGACTCTTCGACACTGAAGGCGCAGGACTGCTGATTTTGGTTGGGCAAGCTCAATGCGGCTACGCCCGGATCGTGAGGGTGATTTGATCTGTCCAGTAGAAATTCCTGTGTATGATGATGGATCGTGTACTATTAATGCTAAAAACCTTCCAGTTCCGATTGTGTTGTCAAAAGCTGCAAATCGAAGAATACGCATCAGCAATCAGGAGCATCAGCGCTCAGCTGCGCGGCTTGCGGCGAAAGTGGAGAGTCACTGCTGCAGTTTTGAGGAGCAGGTGGGCATTGCTGCACGCTCAGGAGCATCAGCGCTCCGCTGCACACCATTTAAAGGCAGGGGATGTCCATCGCAGCTCAGGTTGCAAGGTGCAGGTACGCATACAAGGGTATGCATGTCAGCTGCTCTAAGGTATGTACCAGCATCAAGTGACTCGCTCCATGAGAGTCAGGAGCATCAGCGTGCCAGCTGCGCGACTCACCAATGCTGACGATGAGGGTCAGGAATTGAGTTTTATAAGGCGTCGTGAGGTGTATTCCGTGACACGGCGTCTGTAGTGCTGTATATATTTACATACATGTATAAGCAGTGCGGCAATGCGCGCCCCAACACACCCGTGGCTGCTCCCACTGCCTACCCTGCCCCTTGCGGCTCCTCATCGCTCAAGTGAAGACGCTGGTCGCATACAGCTCGGGCTGTAGCGCGCCGCATGCTACCTGCCTACCCTGCCCCCCGCCCGCCTCCCCTTATCGCTCAGATGAAAGTGCGGGTCACGCACAGCATGGCTGTGGTGTGCATGATACCCTGACCCCCCCCCCTCCCCCCATTGGGGCTCTTTATCATTCAGGTAAAGACGCTGATCGCTTGCAGCCGAGCTCCAGCGCACACCATTCTACGTACCTACCCTGACCCCCCCCCCCATCGCTTAGGTGAAGACGTTGGTCGCCTACAGCGTGGCCCTACAGCACAAGCTTCGGCGTGTATCACTTACCTACCTACCCTGCCCCCCCCACCCACCCCCCCTCCTATCGCTCAGATGAAAGTGCGGGTCACGTAGACCATGGCTACAGCGTGGCTTTGGTGTGCATGGTACCCTAACCCATCCCCCCCCCCCATCCGGGCTCCTATCGCGCAGGTGAAGACGCTGGTCGCCTACAGCACGGGCTTCGGCGTGCTGTCCACCAACTCCAAGAAGCTTGAGGGATACCCCAATGGCTCGGTGGTGGGGTTCGGCCTGGATGATGCAGGGCGGCCGCTGTTTGCGTTCTCTACCATGTCGGCGCACACCAGCGATCTGGGCGCAGGTGAGAGAAAATTCTGGAAATGTCCTTTGATGATGATGATGCAGAGTGGCAAGTGAAACTTCCAGAACTTTCCTGAAATTAACTGGACAATTTGATGCGGGGTGGCCGCTGTCGCTCTTGCTGATGCTGTTTGCGTTTTCCAACATGTCTGCCCACACCAGCGATCTGGGTGCACGTGAGAGAAAGTTCTGGAAAATTCATTGATCATCGATCTGGCGCGCAGTTTAGAGAAATTCCAAGTCTGAAAGCTTTCACACCTGCAGTGCCGCTTACGCCTTGCCTCGATACCAGTGCGCTTGAACTTCGGTTTGTAGATGGCCGCCTGAGCACCTAGCGTGAGCATTGCAGCAAGAAATGAATGGAAATGAGTCAAAATATCGTAGAGCTCTTTTGTAGGTGACAAGGGATGGTTAGCCACAATTGCCTTCCACCAGTAACCGTGGTCGTCCCTGCTGCAGCAATTGGCCATGGGCCAAACAGCGCCACCATATGCACGTTAGTCAAAAAGACTTATGTAATGCAAGCCTGTAGCGTTCGAGGCATATTGTACACGATGCGCAAGCCCGTGTGATGTTGTGGCATGTCAATGCTCTTCGCGGATCTACCGTGACATGTGCTGCTTTGCATTCTTGCTGTAAGTCAATACATAGCATGTGCGGGCGCACATGCAGGTTGCTGATGGCTGCGCGATTATATACTTCAAAAGTACATATATATGCGTATGCACTGACAGACGTGCAGTTGCGAATTAGGTTCGCACACGTATGCCTTGCTTCTGTGCTCATGCAGACGCACCTTAGGGTTAGGGTTAGGTTAGGATTAGGGTCAGGGTTAGTGTTAGTGAGCATGTGCTGCTAACCAGAAGTGAAGGAGTCACATCGTGCGCAACCCTTCTGATCACCAAAGGGCAACCTCAACATGTGCTGAGCTCTGCTCGCTCTCTTAAATCGTTCATTACCAATGCACTTGAACTTGCGGTTTGCAGACGGGCGCGCCAGCATGACCATCATGGCTGCCAACTTCAAGGGCGCCAGCGACGGGCGCGTGACGCTGATTGGGGACGTGGGGCGCGTCCCGGAGGATGAGGTACTTCAACCTGAACTATAAGTACTTCAACTTGAATGAGAAGTACGCACACACACAGTGTTCTAGTAGGGACGAGGTGGGGCGCACAGTGCTACTTCAACTTGAACTCGGAACACATCATTGTTGATTGATTGCAATTAAACCTCTGGGTGTGAGAAAAGCGATAACAATTGGTGACAGAAGTGCCACAGCAGGCCAGAGACAAGGTGGGACTCATGATGCTGTAATCCGACCTCGCGACACAACAGAAGTGCTTCAACCTGCAAGTATCTGAACTTGTTGAGTTGTGAAAGACCTCATTGCAGCCCTGAACGCCGGCAATGGATTGTTCCCAAGCTCACCTCGCTCCTCAAGCTCACACCCGTGTGTGTTCATGCCAATTGTTATCGTAGACCTGTGTACAAGCTTATGGCTAGGGATAGGTCTAGGACTGGGGTTACGATTAAGGCTAGGAGAAGTTATAGTATCACGGTTAGCATTAGGGGGGGTAGGGTTAGGGTTAGGGTTACTCCTGCTTACAGACAGATGATGGTGTGTCGCCAGCTGCGTGATGCGGCAACGGCATACCCACTGTAGTCACACTGAACTGCACAGCTCATTGTATTGCCAGAGAGCTGTCCGTGCATGTCACGCATGTACATGCGTGACGCTGCACATGCACATTGCGGCTCTGTCAGAACGAGATATGCAAGGGAGAGTAATCGGTTTTCTTCAAGATGATGAAAGTGTGCTGCATTTACGCACATGCGCTGCGCTGCGTATGCAGATCGAGGCTGTCAGAACATCGTATGCAAGGAGAGAGATGTGTTTCCCCTCAAGATAATGGATGTGTCTTGTGGGATCTGCATACAAACATGCGCTGTGCGTGCAGATTGAGGCTGTCAGGACACCATGTATGTGCATACACGCGCGAGGCACAGTGAACTGTACAACGAGGCGAGTGAACCTTGTGGCGAGGAGAGTGAACTGTACAGTTCAGTGCATCGCCAGAAACAGCTGTGTATGCATGTGACGCATGTACATGCATGCCGCTTGCACATGCAGATTGGGCCCGCAATGAGGCATGCGAGGAGAATGCGGTTTTCTTCGAACCAATGAATGTGTGCTGCGTGGACGTGCATGCATGCGCTGCGCTGCGCATGCAGATCGAGGCTGTCAGGACATCGCATGCAAGGAGAGAGATGTGTTTCCTTTAAGATAATGGATGTGTCTTGTATGGACGTACATACATACTTTGCATTACAGATCGAGGCCGTCAGGACGTCGTACAAGGTCAAGCACCCCAATGCGTTCTGGGTGGACTTTGGGGATTTCTCGTGGTTCAGGATGGACACCATAAAGGTGAGAGAATGCATCGTGATACATACAGTAGACGCAAATGACGGCAGCTGAACGTCTTCCGTAGCTTCTGGAAACTTTTTGGGGGAGCAGTTCGGCGTGAGCGTCACAATTTTGAAATAGAATCACTTGAAGTTGACTTTGGGGACTTCTCGTGGTTCAGGATGGACACCATAAAGGTGAGAGAATGCAAGTGATCAACGTGATACTTAGTGGTATATATATACACATGCCGGCTCCTAAACATATTCAATGGGATGTTGGAAGCTTTGGGGGAGCATTTTTGCAGTGCTTCAGCTTTATAAATAAGTAAACAGGGAGAGTTGGTTATGGGCGTCACACCCTTGAAGTACAGCATTACTTGAAGTTGACTTTTGGGATTTCTCCTGATTCAGGATGGACACCATCAAGGTGAGAGAACACAGTGTTATACTTTTAGTATACTTCGAGGTATACAAAGGGCAGCTTCTAAACATTACTGACCTCTAACAGAGCTTGGAAACTCTGTAGGAGCATATTTGCACTGCTTCAAATTTGTACTTCCTATACATATATACACAGAGTTGGGAGATTTGGGCGTGGGCGTCACACCCTTGAAGTAGTCTACAGCTTTACTTGAATGTGACGTTGGGGACTTCTCGTGGTTCAGGATGGACACCATAAAGGTAGGAGAACGCAACGTCATGGGTATCAAGAACGGCTCCCAAACATTCTGCTTCTACCGTAGTAGACTTTGGAAACTCGGGGAAGCATAGGGAGAGTTTGGGCGCCGGCATCACACGCCTCACAGTGTTACTTGCAGCTGGGTAGCGTGCCACGCTGCCGGAACTGAGAGGCAGAGGCGGTATTGCCGGCTCCGAACAGAAGCCAGCGGCACACCTTTCCAAGTAACTAGTTCGCGTTTTCATGCGCTGCGGGGCGCATAGGCGAGTCGCATTCGGGCATCACCCCCTTGAAGCAGCGGCAGTCGTACTTGAACTTCATTTCGCGCTCCATGTCACTCTTTTCCAGCAAACAGTGATGGTGGTGTTTGCCGTCCTGTTGAACTCTTCGCGCAATTGTCGCCGCTGCCGTCCTCGCAAACTTCAAGGCCTTGCAAACTACCACTTTGCCGGCGCTGGTAGTCAATCAGCAACTGCCCCCCCCCCCCCCCCCCCCCCCTCTCTCATTGCTTGGACGTGTTGTTGAGTCTGTACCAGGATGCCCTTGGCCGTGATTTTATTCAATCATTCATGAATTGGCGCAGGCCACACGGTTTGTCGGGGGCTTCGCAATAGCCGGGGCCCTTACCACGGAAGACTACCTGGCCACAAAAACAATTCCATCATCAGCTTTGTCTCCTATGCTGCCTGAAGGCCAAACCACAATGTTTGGGCGCTGCACACCACCTTTTCATGATTTCCTTTCTTTAACCCATGAATTTGCACAGGCCATTTGTTTTGTCGGGGGCTTCGCAATGGCCGGGACATCACCGCGAAAGACTACCTGGCCACAAAACCATACTATATCACCCAACTTCGTTTCGTTACTGCCTGAAGCATTGTTGTCATCAAGCCTGGACCGTGATGATTGGATGCAGCAGAAAAACTGTGCTGCGACCATGCTGGCACCTCACACACCACTTTCTTCATGCATTCGTGAATTCATCCATGAGTATGCAGGCCATTCGGTTTGTAGGGGGCTTTGCAATGGCCGGGGACATCACATCGGAAGACTACCTGGCCACAAAACCGGACCCCATCGCAGGCTTCGCAGAGCCCATCATGGTGAGCACTGCTGCTGACGAGCCTGCAAATGTTGAGAGCAGCAGGCAGAACATGCACTTTCTCACTGCTTGGAAGAATTTGACGGGCCAGTAGGCGTGTGTGTGCTTGTTGCACGAGGCCCCTTGGGTGGTTCTTTCTTGCAAGGACAGGGGTATGTATCTGGTACAACTGTGCGCACAAATCAGCAGAGGGTAGAAGTGTGCGCCAGGTATGATATGCCATGTTGCACATCTACACAGTGCTCATGTCGGATGGACGGGGTGTGTGTTGAAGTTTGGACGGGGTGTGTGTTGAAGTTTGGACGGGGTGTGTGTTTGAAGTTTAGGAAAAGGCCATGTCGCTCGTGTGGTTTGCCATAATGTACTGCGGAAAAGCATGCGACCGACAACATGATCCAGCTGTTCAGCTCACTCAACAGCCAGTGTTTGGATGAGAATGTGTCCTGCGCAAGCTTGTTGTTGACCACTCCAGGGGGCGCAGCATTATTTGCATGTCATTGTGGTAGCCGTAAGTTTATACGCAGTGCACCTGAAATTAAACCCCACAAGCTTTCTGCCAGGTCCGATGGAACAGTACATTTTGCGGTACGTGTCGCTGTGTTTGTTGTCCCTACTGTAGTGTCAGCAGTTGTTGCTCAGACGCAGTTGCAGTTCTGTACATCAACATGACATGCACTGTGCGCAATGCAGCAGCTGCTGCGAACGTCAGCACTGCCAAGCCCATACGCGCTGCGCATGTATGCATGCGTGTGAAGATTTTTGACCGCTCCACGTGCAACTTCGTTGTAACTGCCTGCAACTGCCCTGCCCGTAACTGTCACGCCTGCGCAGACGCACATGAACAGCGACCACAGTGACAGCACCGCGGCCATGGTGGAGCATTACATCACAGGTGGCGCAAAGGTGCGTGGATATGAAGGACTGCATGAGCTACCGCGCTTATAATGAAAGTTCACAGCGTGCCACCGTCATTAGTGGGGCATTACATCACGGGAGGCGCAAAGATGCGTGGAAATGAACAACTGCCTGAGCTACCGCGCTCATGATTGTGAAAACTCGCAGCACGTGCTACCTTTAATAATGGAGCTTTGTATCACGGGAGGCGCAAAGGTGCGTGCATGTGAAGGACTGCTCGCGACCGGGCAATCAATTGTAAAGGTTGTGCCGCTTGCTACCTTTGCTAGCCTTGTGTGAAATAACCAAACGCATTTTTATGATTGAAGTGAAGCAAGGGAGCGTTGCACTTGTCGCACACGACTTTGCTTTTACAAGGGTTAGGGTTAGGTTCAAGGGCTAGGGTTGCCTACATGTACCCCTAACCCTAACCCTAAGTGCCGGTACTGCACATCAGCGGTGTTTTTTCAGACAGCTTCGACCGTAGTCTAGGAATATATAGATATGGGCACTTGGGACGCACCAGACGACATACTGCAGGACGGTGACAGAGCACCTGATTTTCAAAGCCCCTCCTTGCACACATGTAGCGGTGGCTTTGGGGTTACGGCAGGGTTAGGCAGGCCGCAAATATCATGCTTCAGCAAGTACCTAAGGTAAACCCTAGGCTTGTATTGTGAGTATCTGCTTGGGGTCCCTGGTTCCACGGAGGTGAGCCATGCGATGTCAGGCGGAGGAGCTCGCTGTCCTTTAAGGGTTAGGGTTAGGGTTAGCCTAACCCTAACCCCAACCCTAGCCTAATCCTAACCCTGACCCTCCGCTTTGCACCGCAAGATCGTCATGCCAAGCGCTGCTAGCTGCACGAATCCACAATGTGCTCTGACCATGGGATGCTCTAGCACGCTGATAGTCCCATCGTCATTCATCTGCTGAGCACTGCTGTGCTGTCGCCGCGCGGTGCAGGTCGACTCCGTTGACAGGAAGGGCATGAACGTGCTCATGTGGACCATATATCAATGGCAAATCTGGCAACCTCTAGTGTTCGGTCTTGGGCTGGGGCTGCTCTTGTGCGTGCAGGTGTTGTCAATAAAACGCATCTCGGTACTTGTGCAACAACACCAGGGCGCATGCTCCTCAACCAACCTCCCATTCTAACCGGTTTTAGGCTCGGCTATTTCTCAAGCCCTCTGAACAGGAGATTTGCTGAGCACTGCTGTGCTGCCGCCGCGCGGCGCAGGTGGACTCTGCGACGCTCGTCGGCGTTGACAGGAAGGGCATGAACGTGCTCGTGGCCATGGGCGGCGAGTCGGGCAAGCTGCGCCTGCCCTTCCCGTCCCCCGCCGATGACCGCAAGGCCGTCAAGGACAGGATCGTGGAGATGACGCGCGCGGCGGCGCCGCCCAGCTGAGCACTGCTGCCGCTGCTGCCGCCGCTGCCGCTGCCGCTGCTGCTGCGGCTGGCGCTGCGGCGGCGGCGGCGACGGCTGCTGCTGCTGCTGCTGCTGCCGCCGCTGCTGCTGCTGCCGCTGCTGCTGCTGCTGGCGCTGCGGCTGCCGCCGCTGCTGGCGCTGCCGCTGCTAGGTTTGCGGCATCGGCAGCAGCTCAACGCGAACGCTGCGGGCGCGGGGGCGCTTGCGGGGCGGCGGCGCGGTCTCTGCTGCTGCCGCTGTGACAGCGATCCGTTGCTGTGGCGAGCGCTGCCGCGGCGGCAGCCCGTCGCGCCGCTGCTGCTGCGGCGGCGCCAGTGATCGGCGCTGCCTTTGCCCACCACTGTTTAGGGGTCGAGCAGTGCTGCACAAACGATCCGTGCATCATAGCGGCGCTGCAATAGTTGCGTGGCCCTTCACTCGCAGCAGCAGTCCGGTGCAGCTTAAGTGCGGGGCCGTGATCACACAGCATTGCTGCATTCTGTTAGTATTGTGATACAGGCGCTAGGGACTAGGGTGAGGCTGGCCTAAGCCGTCCGTGAACCCACACTGCACTGCATGTAGTAGGAGGCCGTGCACGGCTATCGGATACTTCACTTCTTGAAGTAGGAATACTTACATCAGCAGTTGCTGGAGAGGCAGCCTTTGGTGCGAATGTTTTTGCTGCTGTTCTGCGCCGTGCTGTGAGCATGCTGAAGCACCTCAATCGGGGGCAATTGCGAAGCCGATGACAGGGATGCACTTGGTCTCTACCTAGCCCTACTGCCAGTGCGCCAGTTCATCGAGTCGTGTCGGTTCTGATACAAGACTACTCCGAACACCCTACGTCAGCTCAAACGCCCCGCATGGCACTTACACTTCAGATGCATGCCCGACGTTTCAACAACCAACCTCTCCCAGCTGTATTGGCGGCATTGGCTCTGCAGCTGGTGCGTGCACGCGCCCGCAGGCCGCACGTGTGCTTGTACCTGGGGGAATAACCTGCCCCTGTTTGCCAATGTCGGCTGTCCCAGCTCTCTTGGAGACGACACATTCTCTTCCGTCGGTGACTACTGCCGCTGGATGATTGCCAGTGTCATGGACAGACACACGCAGTGCGGGAACGCGTGCATCGCAGCAAACACAAATGGAGCAGACTGCACACCAAAGACGAAGGAATTTTAGTTACACCATTACTGGTAGCGGGCAGTGTGAGGCGTTGAAGGCCGATGAGGGTTACACCCACGCTCTACCTTCAAACGACTTGATGATAACCCATGACATCATCATGCCATTTCAAACATGCCTGTCACGCCCCTCCCATGAAAAGTCCATCACCTGCACACACACAGTGCGCATTGCGTGTCTCCTCGAAACTGGTCACAGTTACGAAAACAATTGTATCGTGAGCACCTGCCACCACTACAGCCCTCGCAGTGCTGCAGCGGTGGCAGCCTCGCTGAGAGCCAGGGCTACTGCAAGCCCTACATACCCCCAGCGCAGACTTCCGACACGCTTAGGCCGGAAATAGGTTCAAGGCAAGCCCTAGTTGTGTGCTTGGACCCCCCCCCCCCTCGCACTGTAGCCCTAGGCCTGATGACATCCTCCGTCCGGATTTAGTGCCAACACCGGGTGTGTGGTTGGCGCAACATGATCAGCTCTGGGTGTCGGCGGCGGCGCCGGCGTTGTTGCGAAACGTGGCGCGTGCCGCCGTTGCGAAGCGCGGCGACTTGGGCTGCGTTAGAGCCCTGCGCAGTGACAATGGCACAATCAGGCAGCAGAGAGATTCGTTGAGCGGCAAAGACAAGCGCGAATTTGCACAAGGTCTGTGCTGGCATCTTATACCAGCGGCCTGGTGTGCCTCCGCCTTGTGTACAGTGGCAATCGCGTGTGAGCACTGAGCACTGTCACTCACTTGCTGGCACGCCCAAACAATGAGCTGGACCTGAACGTCAAATTTGATGCTTCAAAGTCGTAAGTAATGCACTGCCGAAGTACGCGGTGCGCTGGCGCCGCAGCAACTGCTAGCAATTCCAAAACAACGAGCTGAACCTCAAAGCCTACACAATAGTCTTTAAAAAATGTGGTGTGGTGTACTTGAAGTTGTAAGTGATGAACTGTTAAAGTACGCACCTGCGCGCTGGCGCCGCGGCGACAGGCGCAGGCCTCAGATCGATGGGCTTCGCCACGAACTTGAAGCCGCCTTCGCTGGCAGGCTTCAACCTCAACATGCGCAGCTCTTCCGCATCC
This sequence comes from Tribonema minus, assembly GCA_017506865.1. Taxonomy (NCBI): domain Eukaryota; class Xanthophyceae; order Tribonematales; family Tribonemataceae; genus Tribonema; species Tribonema minus. The sequence goes on from JAFCMP010000157.1 coordinate 38,428, forward strand.
TTCTGAGCCCTGGCGGCCGCCTCTGCTTGCTTGGCATCTGCACGGCAGCAGCGCAAAAGAGTTTATGGTCAGGTTACGCATATGTTGAACCGTCGTCAAAATCCTCTGGTTCGACTGGAAACGCCCAAGTACAATCTCTGGCCCCAACTGCTGCATCGGCGACTGTGGACATCGGACCTGCGCTGCCTCCACCAGCACTTGCCGCCGTACACCGCATTTGCTGCCCCAGCACCTCACATCTGGACACTATCTTGGGACTTAGCGGTACCCTTGATTGTTGTTACACACACTCTTTCAGAGTCTTGTCCGTGGGGAGGGTCAGCGATGCGGCGACGGCGCAGGCAGATGGCGGCTTCGCCTGCTTGGTGGCCTACGCCGACGCAGCGACCGAGTGTCAAGCCTGCTGCCTGCTGCGGCAAGATCACAACGCGAACACCAACACCTGCAACCACACCGTCGAAGACCGGAGCCTATCCGCCGCCGTCCCTGCCGCCGGCGATGGCGCACGCCTTCAACCCACAACCGACACAAGGACACTATCTTGGGGCCTCGCGGCACCCTTGATTGTTAGTCATACAACTCTGCGGAGTGTTGTCCAAGGCATGTGGATAGAGAGCGGCGCCTGTGCGCGGCGACGGGGCAGGCGGCGGCAGCTGCTTGGCGGGAGCGGCGCGGAGGAGCAGGAGCAGGAGCAGCAGGAGGAAGGAGTTCGCAGCAGGGGTTCCAGTGTGCGGCCGGGGACACCGGGGGGGGTGACACTAGCAAATAGAGGGCGGGTTTTAGTAGATATGCTTGCTGGAGTGACAGCATCAGCCTTTGCAGCACCAGTGCCTGGCACTTAGTGATCCATGACCATTGTCCTCAGTTCTGGGCGCTGCTACCAGTAGCCCAGGCCTGCACAAAGCTGTTCACGGTTAGGACCATTTTGGCAGAGACACGGGAGGCCTCAAAGTGGGTCTGGTCGTGTAGAGGCAGTAGCTTAGGCACTTTGGTGCAGCATGATAGTGGGGACTGATCGGGGTTTGGGTGGGGTTTGTTGGGGTTGGGTTGGACTCTTCGTAGCAACAGCATTGATACCCTTAGCACCAGTGCCTGGTGCCCAGTGATCATTTTGCCTAGAGGCGTGATTCAGACGTGTCAGCATGGTCCTCAGTTCTGGGCGCTGTCAAAGGCGACCCAGGCCTGCATAAATATTTTCCAAGACGGGACAAGTGTGCCTCACGACTGGGCAACCCTAAGTAGGGTTTGGTTGTGGGGTGTTGGTGGTAGTGTGAAGAGGGGGAAGCCTGTTTGTGGTTGAGTCTCTCTTCGGAGAAGGAATGTTGCATTGAGTGCACATCCAAAGAGAGGGCTTTTCGCGCCCCTTGCGAAGCGAAATTAATAAAAGTACAATCATCAATACATAGATGTATCAACGCAAGTGTCATCTCAAGAGCTGCAGGCCGACTTCACTTTCCAGTGTGCCTGACTGTACGCGCTGCAAATTCAACCGAGCCACGCTCTTCTCACAAAAGGACCAAAGGCTCCTTCAAACCGCCAGACAAATGTTACTTCAAGCAGAAAGAAAACTTCCAATGCTGGCCTTGTCCTCCACAGAACTAACCCTAACCCTAACCCTAACCCTAACCCTAACCCTAAGCGCTTCCCCTCCGCACTGACAGCACTCACCAACTCTTGACTCCGCCGCACTACTCTCACAACAGTTCATCGCCATCTAGTGCGACAGCATCTGCTGTTCGTCGCGATTTGCGCATGTGCGCAAATGTCACACAGCGCGAGAGCTGAGAAACTTCAACACTGACCTTCCACTTCCTTGTTGCGAGCACTTGCCCAGTGCCACCCCCTGCTACCTCGAGAAACCAATGGTATGTTTGACATCTCGCCTTTGACATCTGACTCAATTACAGAACTTCAACACTGACCTTCCACTTCCTTGTCACGAGCCGCCTTCTCTGCCTCCCACTGGTGCCTCTGGAGCATGCGCCCCTCCGAGCTGATTGGTCAGAGCGGCAGAGGAGGCAGATGCATGGTGCAACAGGGCAAACATGAACATGGTGTATGTATATATGGAAATGATTTCTAAGATCATAGAGCTCTAGGTGACAAGGTGTGGTGAGCATATATATTGCAATCATTGCAGGTAGGTATGAAGCATGCGCCCCTCCGAGCTGATTGGTCAGACAAAGCGACAAAAGTACGCGAATGCGTGGTGAGACAAGGCTAGGTAATCATGTAGAAGTACGCATGTGTGTATATGTTTTAGCATGGTAGGTATATATATTACTGGAAGGAGGGGTAGTAGAAAAGCAACAGGTGGAGCACGCGCCCCTCCGAGCTGTTTTGTCAAGGCGACAGAGGCAGGCAGGTGCACGGTGAAACAGGGCAAACATGAATATGGTGTGTATGTATGTCATTTGCAGACATGGTAGGTAGGTATGCACATAACATGCGCCCCTCCGAGCTGATTGGTCAGAGCGACAGAGGCAGGCAGATGCATGACCAAACAAGGTACTTTGGTGAGCAAAAAGTACATTCAGGCATAGTAGGCAGCAAATATTGTATATTCAAACACAATAGGCAGGTAGGGCATGCACTGGCATGCAGTGTTGTTAACCACGGGAGAGCAGTGAGTAAAGGGAGTGAGAGTGAGTAAGGGAGTGAGCAGGATCTGAGAGGTGCTCACGGCACTCACGGCTAACCCTAGTTGCCGACCAGCTAACCCTAGGGGTAGGGTTAAGGTTAGGTCAGATCAAGCTAAGTCCTTGAGCATGTGGGGGCAAATGAAGCAGGTCTCACACTACGTGAATGTAGAGTTCAAGTTGCTGGTGCATAGACTCATACGGTCAAAGTAGTGGCCCATCGCTCTGCTTCGGCTGTTGCCGCCCTGCTGCAGTGCAGGCGTGCTTCTCGTTCCTTGATGTCAGTACCGGCCTTGCGCTTTCTTGGCCGTTGCTGCCACTTCATCGTCTGATGGCAGGACTTCCTTGCTGCTGCATTGTTTGATGCCGTGCCCTGCTGTTCTCGTGATCGTGATGCGATGCAGCTGTTTCTTGAACGAACTCTCGCAGACGATGCACGCCACGTATCAGAATCAGTGCGCTTGTGGTGCACAAGGTGCTTTCCTCTTCTTTGGGCATGCTTTCATAGCGCTTCCACCACCACGCGCCCTCCCAGCTCGCTCCCAACCACCGTTCAAAAAAGAAATGAAGTTAAAGTTCAAGTTGAATACAAACTTCAAGTAGGTCTTACGTCAACTTCAACCCCAACCCGGGAGTGCCGGGAGTGAGTGGGATTCGGGGTCCTCACGGGGGGGCACGGGAGTGAGAGCCTCAGAGTGCAGTGATTAACAACACTGCTGGCATGTGTATTGATGCAAACATGCTTGGAGGTAGGGCTTGGGTGTTGCGTATGCTCGCAGCGCACCCGGGCATACACAAGCCACGGAATGTGGCAAGTGCACAACTGCAAGAGTAGTAGCAGGAAAGGCGGCTTGGGTTCAAGCATGTTCATAATCATGGATTTACACTACTATTCATCATTTTCATTCATGAATTCACCTGAATGCGTTCGCCTTGGCCCTCGTCGCGGGGCGCGCCTCCGGCCACAGCCCTCGTCACACGATATTTGTTTACGATCATGTTCATTGTCACAGAGATGAATTTACGAAATCATACATTCAAATTCATGAATGAATTTACCTGAACGCGGGCTCCACGGCCCTCGTCGCGGGGCGCGCCTCCGGCCGCTTGTCCTCCTGCGGCACGAACGTCGTGTTCGGCAGCTGCAGCGCTCGGAAGTGGGCATCGTGCGCCGCGCGTTCTGTCTCCGCCTCTATCTGTTGTTGGCGGAGCGTACACACAAGAAAGAGGGGTAGAGTTAGGGGGGAGCGGGATGTGACACCATCAGCCCATGGAATCACTTGTATTGATGCCGTCGTGTTCGGCAGCTGTAGCGCTAGGAAATGGGCGTCATGCGCCGCGCGCTCTGTCTCCGCCTCTATCTGTTGTCGGCAGCGGGGGCATGCGCAGAAGTAGGTAGGAGTAGGGTTAGGGGTTTGGGTCAGGGGCACGCGATGTGTGACGAAATCAGAAACGTGTTCGGCAGCTGCAGCGCTCGGAAGTGGGTGTGCGCCGCGCGTTCGGTCTCCGCCTCTATCTGTTTGTCGGCAGAGCGTACACACAAGAAAGAGGGGTAGAGTTAGGGGGGAGCGTGATGTGACACCATCAGCCCATGACGTTCAAAAAACGTCATGGCAGTGCTCTGTCTCCATCTCTATCTGTTGTCAGCGGCGGGGGCACGCACGGAACAAGTAGGGGTAGGGTGAGGGTTTTGAGTTACGGGGGAGTGTGGCATGAGGTTTTGATGCGAAGCTGACATAAGAATGGCAGTGCTCAGTCTCCGCCTCCATGTGTTGTCGGCGGCGGGGCGTGCGCGAAATAATTAGGGTTAGGGGTTGGGTCAGGGGGGCGTGTGATGTGCGACACCATCAGCCCATGGCGCAAAGCTGATGAATGAAGTTGTCGCCAATGTTTAAAAATGGCAGTGGTCGCTCTCCGCCTCTATCTGTTGTCAGCGGCGGGGCATGCGCGCAATAACTAGGGTTAGGGTTGAGGCGAAGCGTGATGTGACACCATCAGCCCATGACGCGAAGCTGATGAGTTTTCAGGAATGCCTGGTATGTGAGAGTCGCACTTACAAGACTCCGCAACACACATGCTAGTCGTATGTCCTTGAAGTATGCAAAGTAGCGATTCGCGCATGCTCCGCCTCCGCGGCGAAGTGCCTATCCATGCCCGGCATGTTGAACTTGCGCTTTACACACTGCTGCTTAATGATACTCAAGCATGTACTACCTTCTAACTTCAATGTCTAAGTTCAAGTGCGTACCTCTGCGGCCACCTCCGCGGCGAAGTGCCTTGTGCCTGTGTCCAGATGAGACTCGTGCCTGTGTCCAGATGAGACTCGTGCTATACGCACTGCTGTTCATGATGCTGCGGATGGCTATAACTTTAATCTCAAACTTCAAGTACGCACCTTGGCGGCCAGCTCCGCCTCCGTGGCGAAGTGCCTGTCCATGCCCCGCATGTTGAACTCGTATAACGTCACACACTTCCCCCATCACGCACACACTGCCATTCACTTTTTAAGTAAAAATAAATCATATACTTCTATTTTTAAAAATGACTTAACACTTTAAAAGTAGTACAGTACGCACCTTGGCGGCCAGCTCCGCCGAAGTGCCTGTCCATCCCCGGCATCTTGAACTCGTGCGATACGCACTACTGTTTCATGATCCTCAAGTATGTACCGTGGGATGGCATTCTTATGACTGCAAATATTCAACTTCAAGTGTGACTTGGCGGCCAGCTCCGCGACGAAGTGCCTGTCCAAGCCGGGCATGTTAAACTCGTATAACTCACCTACTTTCCCCATCTCATACATACTGCTACTTCGAGTATGTACCCACAAAACAAGATTTACTTTAACTGCACACCTTGGCGGCCAGCTCCGCCTCTGCGGCGAAGTGCCTGTCCATGCCCGGCATGTTGATTTCATGCTATACACACTGCTGCATTATGATACTCAAGTATGCACCTTGGAACGGCCCTCTCAAAACTTCAATGTTGAACTTCGAGCTGTACCTTGGCGGCCAGCTCTGCCTCCGCGGCGAAGTGCCTGTCCATGCCCGGCATGTTGAACTCGTGCGTCTCCGTCAGCGGCCTGTCGCTCGCGTGCACGCGGAACCCCGCTGCCGACATGTCCGGCATGGGGCGCGCGACCACCTGCTTGAAGTTGAAGGTAGATGCAGAACTAGGGTTAGGGTTAGCATCAGGGGTTTTGTTGCTGGAATGCACGCGGAACCCCGCCGCTGACATGTCGGGCATGGGGCACGCGACCACCTGCTCAGGGTTGAAGTTCGAGTCAAAACTAGGTTAGAATTAGCATCAACGACCTGCGGGTTTAGCGTCTCCGTCAGCGGCCTATCGCTCGCGTGCACGTGGAACCCCGCCGCCGACATGTCCGGCATGGGGCGCGCGACCACCTGCACAGGGTTGAAGTTTTAGTCAGACCTGGGTTAGGGGTTTCCATCAGGAGCTAGTTGATCGTGCACAGGGTTGAACTTGAGTCAGAGCTAGGGTTAGGGTTAGTATAAGGGGTCTGTCGCTGGCGTGCACGCAGAAACCCACCGCCAAGATGTTAGGCATGGGGCGCGCGACCACCTGCGTAGCATGGAAGTTGAAGTATGAGCTAAGGGCTAGGGTTAGCATCGGCACCCTGCATCAGGGGCCTGTTGCTGGCATACATGTTTAGCCTCGCCACCATATGTTGGGCAAGGGGCGAGCGACTACGGGCGTAGGGTTGAAGTTGGAGTCAGGGCTAGGGGGTCAGAGCCAGCATCAACGCCTTAGGCTGATGCTGATTGGCGATCTGACCTGTGTGGCAGCGAGCGAACCCCAACCCTACATGACTCCTAACCCTAACCTCAACCCTAACCCTGGCCCTCTGAAAAGAGTAAGCCGGATTGTTATCCTTGGCGTGATTTGACACCTGACTCGATATAGCTGCAACAGCCCTTACCATTTTTATCAGTGGGTATCCGCAAGCTTGGCAACCTGCTGTAGCCCTGAACCAACCGTAAGCTTGGCTAACCCATCTCACCACAAGCGCGCTTGTGAACTCCATGTCCAATTCGTGAAACCATCTCAAACCTACCTGGAACAGTCCTAACCCAAAGTGTGAATGTTACCTCCTGGGCAGCGAGTGCAGCTGTATTCTCAAACCTAGACTTGCTAGCCCTGACCCTAGTTGCAATACCTACGTACCTCTTTAGCAGCCAGCGCGGCTGCCTCCTCGATTGCGATGCGCGCCTTAAGCCTCTCCACCTTGACGTCCCCCCTGCTCAAGCGGACATTAAGCCGATGTGTCAACAGCTAGCACCTGGAGCATGCGCCGATTGCAGGTGTGCACATGCGTACAGTGTTGAAGTAGGATTGTTGAAGTAGGGGCGTCACCGGCATGCAGTTTGCTCTGCCTCTACGATAGCGATGCGCGCCTTGGGCCTCTCCCACTTGACGTCCCCCCTGCTCAAACAGACATACAGACGATGAGTCAACAGCTGGCGCCTGAGCACACGCAGGTTGTAGGTGTGCAGGTATGCACATATGTACCATGTTGAAGTAGGGGCGTCACCGCGATTCGCGCCTTGAACCTCTTCACCTCGACCTTCCCCCAGCTCAAGCGACTAGGCAACAGGAGCTAGCGCCTGAGCATATGCTGCTGAGCTAGTCGTGCGGCTTGCACATGACCACAAAGTGGGTGAGTGAGAGAGTGAGTCATCTGGTCATTTGCCTGTATTGCAGACACGCAGACAACAGCTGACGCCTGAGCACTGCTGCACTGCTGATCTATACAGGTTTGCACATGCGTTTAGTGTTAAAGTTGGGGCGTCACCGGCACCCACTTCGCTCTTGAGTTGCTAGGCGCAGGCGGTGCCACCAGCTCCGTAAACAGCATCGATCAGCGAGCAACACGAAGCACTGGCCCCACAAGCAACTGAATGAGTGAGTAAGTGAGTCAATCTGAGGCACTTGTCTTGAACCGCCAGGCGCAGCGCTACCAGCTGCGTCATAACTAATGAGCGGCATCAAGCACTGGGCTTTCAAGTAACTGCGTGAGCAAGTATTTGAGTGAGTCATGTGATGTTTTTGCATCACCGAGCGCAGTGCCGCAAGCTCTGTCAGCATCACAAGTAATCGCATTATCAGGCACTGACCCTCGAAGTGTTTGAGTGAATGAGTGACTCATCTGAATCACCGGTCGTGCGCCACCGGCGTCGTCACTACCTGACGAGCAATATCAACAAGCACTACTTGTTATCTGATGCGTGAACAAGTGAGTGAGTAAGTGAGTCACCTGTCTTGCGTTGCCAGGCGCGGCGCCACCGGCTCTGTGAGTGTCATCAGACCGCTCGCCTCCGCGCGATGGCAGAACCCCGCCGCCGCCAGCCGCGAATAGTCTGGCATGGGAAGGGCCCTGCTCAGCAGCAAAAGGCATAGGGTCAGTCATCCACCAACACTGTCTCGACGTTTTGTTTCCATTGCAGCAGCGCCGCGCTGCTTGACCCTACCCCCATGCCCATGATTCAAATTCAACTCCAAACATACGTGCCTTCATCTCCTCCAGCTCACGCTCCTTCAGTGCGTATCGCCGCCGCGCGCCCGCGCGCTTGCGCTACACTGCCTGCCTGCCCTCACTGCAAACCTCAACTTCAACTTCAACAGACTCACTTGACAGTGTGCGCCTTCATCTCCTCCAGCTTGCGCTCCGCAGTGCTCAGCGGCGCGGCATGCACGCACAAAAGCACCACGCATACGTACCCCCACTGTGTGGACTTCAACTTCAAGTTCAATAACTTACTTGACGGGGTGCGCCTTCATCTCCTCCAGCTCGCGCTCCTCGGTGCTCAGCGGCGCGGCATGCACGCACGAACGCCACTAAAGCCTACCCACCCTTACTGTATCAAACTTCATCTCCTTCAGCTCTTGCGCCTCGTGCTCAGCGGCGCGGCGTGCGCGTACGAGCGCTGCTTTGTGTACTTCAACTTCAACATCAGGAGACGCGGCGTACACGCATCAACGCTACCTAATTAGTGATTACCACCCCATAGTGTCCTTCAAAAACATCTTCAACTTCAAAAGACTCACTTGACGGGGTGCGCCTTCATCTCCTCCAGGTCGCGCTCCTCAGTGCTCAATGGCGCGGCGTGCGCGTACGAGCGCTGCTTCGTGTGCAGCTTGGGGCTCACGGGCTGCGTCGGTCCGCGCAGCTGCGCCCTCTTGGCGGCGGCGGCGCTGCTGCTGCTGCCGATGGAGCCCTGGGACGCCAGCAGCTGAGGCGGGGTCATGCAGAAGTTCAAATGTGAAGTTGTTGAAGTTCAAATGTGAAGTGCAGCGCGAAGACAGAGCCCTGGGACGCCAGCAGCTGAGGTGGGGTCATGCGGGGAAGTTCAAATGTGAAGATGTGATGTGCACACATGCGAAGTGGTGTGTGACGTGTCCGCAAGGCATAAACGGCGTCGCTGTCGCATGCACCGGCAGGCACAGGTACCAGCGCGAACAACCCCTGCCCTAATCGCAAGACCCCTGGCTAACCCTAACCCTAGGTGGTGCTCGACTGCCAGGCTTGCACTGCCGCGGGCAGCTGCAGAGACGCGCAGAAATCGAAGGAGAGCAGAGGCTTTAGGCCACTTTCCTTGTAGAAGTGGTGTGTATCAGATGCTGTAGCCCAAGGCAAAGCTCAAGTTGTCATTGTTGGCGCCGGCGGGTGGCCCGCGCATGCGCGCGTCGGTGGCAAACTTCAAGAACCTTGGGTCCAGCAACATGTTGAAGCACATGTTCAGTACCTGGATACGCGTTGACATGTGTGCAATGCGGCTCTGTAAGCTGGCGTGCTGTACACAAGCCTCTCACTTTCAATTGCGTAACGCAAAGCTCGCTTTTCCAACGTTGACCATGTACGCAGGTCATGGCTTGATTCACGTCGGCATGTATGAAATGCATACATACTTCTCGCGAGCTGTACATAAGCATTACAGATCCGAGTGCACCACACAAAGCTCGCATTTGCCTGGTGCCGCAGTCATTACACTTACAAGTGCATCACACAAAGCTCACATTCTCATTGCTGGCACCGGCGGGTGGCCCGCGCAAGCGCGCGTCCGTCGCAAACTTGGGCTCCTTAGGGACCGTCAGCGGCTTGCTCTGGAAATCCTTGCGGAAAACGCCAACATCTCCACACATGCCCATGGCCTTCCTGCTCAATTGCATGTGACAGTAGTGGGTTGGGAGTTGCGGTGAGCAAGGCGTTTGCAGCGCTGGAAAGGTGAACTGTGCGTGCTCTGCGGCAACGCCATTGGTCGCCGTAAACAGCGGTGATCCGTTGTTGCAGCATGAGATTAATGCGATCCGCCTTGTTGCGCGTGTGTATGGTTGTCGGCGCTGGCATGCGGTGCGTGCATGCCCCTACCAGCGGTTTGTATGTTCGACTTGTTGCTGCGCAAGAAGGAGCTGGTAGGTATGTTCGACTTGTTGCTGCGCAAGAAGGAGCAGAGCACAAGAGGCAGACTACAGTAGGCGCGATGCTCTCTTGTTGCATGGCAGCGCCTTGAACTTGTAGGTACCCATTAGGATGAGCCGAGCAAGACGGCAGGTCTCTGATCAATGCTCACTTGCTGAAAGGCAGCAAATGAAACTTGCAGTTGTACAGAAGCAGGGGCAGAGTAAAGTACAAGTGGCAGATGCCGGAGCAACGCCTGCGTGTTAAATTGCAGCACCTTGAACCTGTACATCACTACAGTTCAAGTGGCAGTTTACTGGAGCAGCGCTCACTTGTTGAATGGCAGCGCCTTGAACTTGTAGTCGTGCACGGAGAGGGAGTACATGAGGCGGATTACGGAGCATGGCTTACTTGTTGACTGGCAGCGCATTCAACTTGTAAACGAGCAGCAGAGTAAAGTTCAAGTTCACTGAGCACTGCTCACTTGTTGAACGGCAGCGCCTTGAACTTGTAGTCGCATAGAAGGACGGGGGGGCAGAGTACTGTTGAAGTGGCACCGCATTGGGCAGAGCAAAATTCAAGTGGCAGGTTACTGAGCGCTGCTCACTTGTTGAACGGCAGCGCCTTGAACTTGTAGTTGCGCAGCTCCTCCGCCTCCAGCGCGACCTTCTCTGCGTAGCTCATCGGCAGCTTCCGTTTCTGCGCCCAAGACGAGAGATACGTCAAAGCATCCATCAGCATACCGCTTCAGGTGTGTAATGCCTGCTGTCATCGCATTTGGGCTGGGGGGGTGCTCTTGCGCGAGCTGAGAGGTAGGGTCCAGCTTCTAGGCGTAGCTCATCGGTAGCTTCCGTTTCTGCGCACATGAAGCTGAGGTGCATCAAAGGGGCCATCAGCATACCGCGTCAAGTGTGTAATGGCATGCTGTTGGCACATGTGGGCCGGGGGGCTGCTCTTGCGTGAGCTTAGGGTTAGGGTTACGCTTACTGATGGAGCTCACTGGCAGCTTCCGTTTCTGCACGCCAAGTGACAGAGGGTTAGGGTTAGCTAACCCTAAGTGACAGAGGTGCCCCTGGCGTATATCCGTTCAGGGGCGTGCTCCACGATGACGTAGAAGTGTACAATCAGTAATCATCAACGCTGCACAGGCCATCCAACCCTCACTGTGACCCCCAGCGATTCATGTGCAGCAAGCAGGCCAAGTCTGAACTCTGTGACAGTGTCATCTCCTGCCCCAAGGCTGACTTCAGCATGAAGGTCAGGGCTAGGGTTATCCTCGCTTGCTTGAGGTTAGGGTTAGATCAAGTTGGAGGTTTGCTTGAGGTTAGGGTTAGGTTAAGTCGAAGTTAGTGTTAGGAAACCCTAGGTCAGAAACGCCGCCATGATCAGTTCTCTAAGCTCAAACAGTGGACTCCATGGTGGACAAGCAGAGCAAGAAGCTGACGCTGACCCCAACCTACAGGCAGGTGCTGCGCGCAGTGCGTAACCCTAAACATAACCCTAATCAGGGTGTCATCCAAACCCTGACGCCTGATGCAAAATCTAAATTGTCGACACCAATGCTCTAACTTCAAATGATGTCAACTTCAAATACGCACACGCGTGCGTCGGTCACACTTGCGCACTCCGCTGCAGCAGCTGCCATCCAGTAGACACGAGGCGGCGGCCGCTGCTGGTCGGGCATTACGTCAGAAAACCCCCTTTACCGCAGTAGCAGTGTCTTTGTCGGCGCTGACACTCGGATTTCGAGTGAGGTCAACTTCAAATGCGCGCGCGCAGCGCACACGCTGCCTCGCGCACCATATTGTTGTTAAGGGGCAGGCCGCTGCCCGCGCCGTGCAGGCTGAACGCTCAAACTCCAAACGAAATCTCAAAATTCAAGTGAAAGCAACTTCAACTGCACGTACAGGCCCTGCCGGTTACCGTGTTGGTCTCCTGGGGTCGTTACAGCAGGAAACCCACGATGACGCAGCAGCAGTGTTTCTGTCGGTGCTGACACGCAAACTTCAAGTGATGTCAACTTCAAGCGTGCACGCAACACTCGCGCACCGTGTTGTTCTTGAGGGGCAGGCCGCTGCCTGCGCCGTGCAGGTTGAACGCGACGGGGACGGTGAGCTTGGGCACATACGGCTCCGCGCGCGCGGGCGCAGCAGCAGCAGCAGCGCTCAGCGCCTCGGGCTCCGTGGGGCGCCGCCCGAGTCTCTGGTTCTGCGGCAGCGCGCGGCGCGAGGGGCGCAGAATGAGGTTTTTCTTAAGTGATGACATTGAAGATGGGGACATGTGCCAGCCCCAAATCTTTACGGCAGACAGCCGAGTCTCTGGTTCTGCGGCAGCGCGCGCGGGCGCGGGGCGCAGAATGAGTTTGTTGAATCGATTGATAACAAGCGCTGACACGCCGCCGCTGCCGACGCTAACCCTTGAGTAACTGCCCGCCACCACCGCTGAAACAATGACGGACACTGCAGTACCCGCCGTCTTGAAGTGGGCAGATGTGGGGTTGGTGAGCGGCTTGTCGCTGTGCGTATGCACGCCGACGAGCGCTGACGCGCCGCCGCTGCTAACCCTAACCCTAATAATCAGCCCAAGACGGCTGCTGCCGCTCCGACGCGCACTGACTCACCGTCTTGAAGTTGGGAGAGGTGGGGTTGGTGAGCGGCTTGTCACTGTGCGTGTGCACGCCCACGAGCGCTGACACGCCGCCGCTGCCGGCGCCCGCGGGAGCCCTCACGCCCGCCTCGTTCCTCACACGCGCTACCTCGTTGCGTCTCCGCATGGCCCTGCGTCAGATTGGCACACCGCATTATTGGGCAAGGCTTAGGGTGAGGATGGTGAATGTTGGTGCTATTCCATACTGGCGTTAGGGTTGAAGTTACCCATGCCGGGGCAGGGTTTGAAATTACCCTCGTTGCGCACGCGCGCCACCTCATTACGCCTCCGCATGGCCCTGCACCAGACAGTGGCGTATGGACGCATTGTAATAAAATTCTACATAATACCTCAATGGCGCATGTAGTCCTTTGATTTTACGTGCATTATCGGTGGGGTTGGGTGAGTGCTGAATCAGTCAGCGTTCCTCACGCACGCCACCTCATTTCGTCTTTGCATGGCCCCGCGTCAGATCAAGAATCCATCATGGGCGAGGGTTAAAACTAAGGTGTAGAACGCTACCGCGGTTTGGGTCAGCAGCCTTTTAGGTTTGAAGTTATCCTCGTGCGTCACGCGCGCCATCTCGTTGCATCTCTACATGGCCCGGCGTCAGATTGGGCCATTACTGGTCGAGGGTTAGGGTTACCGTGGATGGTGCATGTTCCTCAACATGTGGGTCAGGGGTGGGATTGCGTTTGAAGTTTGTTTAGAGGTACCCTTGTGCCTCACGCGCGCCACTCCGTTGCGTCTCCGCATGGCCCTGTGACCGACGATGACAGATGGATAGATTGTGTTCTGCAGTTAGTCACTGCATCTACAAGCGCCACCCTCTAAACTCACTCACAAACTCACCCGCGATGTAGACGCGCTGCCCCCCTCTTGAGTCAGTCAAGAGGGCATCTCGACTCACTCACTCACTTCATCTGTTTGCATATCAGCGCCGCCCTCTCGTGTCAGGAGTCCATCTCGACTCACTCACTCACTCGCATCTGTTGACGTATGAGCGCTGCCCTCTCGAGTCATCTTGACTCACTCACTCACTCACTCACTTCATGTATTCGCGTATGAGCGCTGCCTTTCTCGCTGGTCTCCGGCAAGACCCTCTCTCTCATTCACTCACTCACTTCATCTGTTCGCGTATAAGCGCCGTCCTCTCGAGTCAAGAGGCCACATCAACTCACTCACTCACTCGATCACCCAATCTGTTCACGTATGCGCGCCGCCCTTTTGAGTCAAGAGGCGTCTCGACTCACTGACTCACTCATCTCAATCACTCACTCACTCACTCACTTCATCTGTTCGCGTATGAGCGCTGCCCTCTTGAGCTCCGCCTCCTCGCTGGTCTCCGGCAGCAGCGCGCGCCTGCCGCTCTCTCCCGAGCCTGCAATGCCCCAACGACGCGGTGTGTCAACGTCACCACAGAAAAAAATTATGGACATGATGGTGCACGAGATGTAATCATCTGCTGTGAGTGGGGCGTTGCAAGGTTGAGCTTGCTGTACTTGAAGTTGCACGCGCGGTGTGAACGTCACCACAAAAGCAAATACAAGACATGTCAACAATGAAGCAGTAGAGGTGATGCGATGGACGCGAGCAATGGGTGTGGACTGGGCAGCCAACGCTTTCCATGGTGTCAACGCAAATGCGCGAACGCAGGGTGCGTCCGTTTTACACAGAGATTTGCTTCACTTGAAGTCAAAGTTGAAGTGGAGCCAGCTTCAGAGCCTGGAATGCGCCGAATGCCCCAGCGGAATGAGCATCACCACAATAGCGGTGGACGTGGTGCGCCAAGTAGATGGGATCATTTACTTCGAGTGGGGCGTTTCAAATTTGAGCAGGCGGGCCGTGTCATTTGATGGCCGCTCGCTGCAGACAGCAGTACATAAAACTTCATGATGAAGAGACTTCATTCACCTGTGCTGGCGGCGCCGCCATGCTGCCTGTTGGCACTGGCGATCGAGCCTGCACACAACAAGAAAAAAGGCAAGCAGAGGAGTCTTGTGATTACCATGATCATGCAGCTTTATGCAACATTGAGCTTCGCGGCCGTGTGCTGCAACGTACGACTGGATATGCAGGTTATGACAAGGGCACCGCTGCCTTAGATGCACGCACGGGCAGCATTCGTGTCCAGCAACAAACGCCATAGACAGAGTCTTACAGTCTGAGTCACAGTCTGAGTCACAGGCTACGTGCCTGCGCTCACCTAACCCTAGCCCTAAACCTTGACACACCCCCAACCCATTTCAGTCGCTGCCAGACCGCACCTGTCCCTTGCAGCCCTCCCTGCGCCTGACCCTTCTAGCTAATTGCTAACCCTAGCCCGAATTGCTAGCCCTAGCCCTAGCCCTCAGTCCGTGCCAGCATGCGCGCGCGGCACACACGACCACTTGCCTGCGCTGTCCACGCTGCGGCTGCGCACGCGACGCGCCCTGAAAGCATCTCAGTCGACATTCGATCCGCCAGAACCCACCAAGCCCTAATTTAAACCCTACCCCACCACAGCCAGTTGAACCTTGAACTCTACGCCTATACGCCCGCTCGAGCGCTCGCAAACCAACCATTCGCCTGCGCTGTCGACGCTGCCAGACCGCACCTGTCCCTTGCCCCCACCTCTGCGCCTGACCCTACTTGCTGATTGCTGCCGCTAACCGTGGCTGCCGACCCTAGCCCTCATTCCGCGCCTGACCCTAGCCCTGACCCTCATTCCGCGCCTAACCCTTGCCCTGACCCTCAAGCTGCGCCTGACCCTAACCCTCGTCTCGTGCGCGCCGCGCGTCACGCCAACCACTCGTTTGCGCTGTCGACGCTGCGGCTGCGCTTGCAACGCGCCCTGAGACCATCTCAGTCGACATTTGATCTGCCAGACCGCACCTATTTCTTACCCCATCCCTGTGCCTACCCCTACATGCCAGCCCTAGGCCGAATCGCTAGCCCTAGCCCTAGCCCTCATCCCGCACCAGCGCGCGCGCGCAGCACACACGCCCCCTTGCCTGCGCTGTCGACGCTGCGGCTGCGCACGCGACGCGCCCTGAGACATTTGATCTGCCAGAACACACCTAGCCCTAACTTGATTAAACCCTACCGCACCGCACCCAGCCCAATCTGCATTCTACCCCCCTACGCCTGCGCGAGAGCTCACAACACCGCAAGTCTTGCCTGCGCTGTCGACGCTGCGGCTGCGTGTGCGACGTGCCCTGAGACCATCTCAGTCGATCTTGTGATCTGTCAGACCGCACCCATTCCGTACCCCATCCCTGCGCCTACCCCTACTTGCCAGCCCTACCCCGAATTGCTAGCCCTAGCCCTAGCCCTAGCCCTAGCCCTGAGTCCGCGCCAGCGCACGTGCGCTCAAACACACGACCACTCGCCTGCGCTGTCGACGCTGCGGCTGCGCGCGCGCGACATGCTCGACGCCGTCGGCTTGCTGAGCGATGAGGACGAGCCCGACAACGACGGCGCGCGCCCCCTGCCGCCGCGCCGCTCCCCGCTCTGAGCGCTGCTGCTGCCACTGACGCTGCCGCCGCTGCTGCCGCTGCCGCGCGGGGCCGGGTCTGCGCTGGCGGGCCTTCGGCCGGCCACCGCATTAGAAGCAGTGCTCGGCGTAGCGAGGCGCCCTGTAACCGCACACGGGGCAGGGGTATGCGCGTCATGCGTTGATGACCGTTTGTGTCGCGAGTGTGAAGGAGAGCGAGCGGCTGCTGAGCGCTGCTGAATACGCGTGTGGCGCGCGAGCGTTCCAGTGGGCGTGCCGGCGTGGCGGAAGGGGAGCGCAGGCCGCGTGTTGAGCGCTGCTGCTGCTGCTGCTGCTGCTGCTGCTACTGCCGCTGCTGCCGCTGCCGCTGCTGCTGCTGCGCATTGCTGCTGGTGCTGCGCGCACTACTGCTGCTGCTGAGCGTCGCTGCCGCCGCGTGCAAAGCGGCGTCACACAGGCAGCGCCGCCAGCGCCGTGCAGCAATCCTGTTGCGCGTGCTGTTGTCCGTGGCACACGCAGCTTCTGCACGAGCCCATCCGTGTGGCAAGGGCGAATTTCTACGTAGCCCTCGACATGACCCCTAGCCAAATCCTTTTCCGTAGTTCCAGGCAGTGCGCACAACGAAGCTGACGACTTTCACGCACGCGCAGCACTGACGCGTGTGCGGATGCACAGTGCATCGGTGATCCGGCTTGTGCTGCACTAGCTCAACTAACACATATTCACAGGGAAGAAAACTGGTCTGATGTGAAGGGCATCGAGCTCGGTGCGTCAGCCATAACCAGCTAGTCACTCCAGAACTGCTCACCATCAGATACATGCGTGATGTAAATGCGAGGCAGGATTGGCGCAGTCCAGCAAAATTTGACACGTTTCGAAAGTCAAGGAAACCAACGCTCAGGCCCAGATACAGAATCATCAGTATTGCTTGGCCCTGCCTTGTAGTGATTGCTGCACACAATGAGTCGACTATGAGCAATCGCCATTGAGCGCATAATGAGCAGGTGGTTCACCTCGTGTTTTGGTGCTGTTGTTGAAGGAGGCGCCGGTCGGCGCCGAAGTATTAGAGGGCCTCAGGCGCAGATCTCCACTGACAGACTGGCTGACAGCTGACTGACTAGACGCAGCAGCCAGCATCTCCTTCCCGCTGCTCTGCACCTGCACCACCGCGCCCGCTCCAGCGTTCTCCTTATCGCACGAACCCTCGCTGTCAACCGCCATTTTCTCAAGTGTGTCCGATTCTGGCACCATGGGGATCGCATCGCCCCCTGCTAAATCCATGGCTACATCTGCGCCTAGATGTGCCTCCGTGCCGCTCTCCGGGGAGGTGTACCTGCCAAACATGCGAAGCATTTGGCTGCTGCGAGGCTGTCTCGCTTCTGGCGCGAAGTCAATTTGAGCTCTAGAGGATGCTTGAACAGCAGATATCGTCCTCGCTGGCGATGCCCTACCCAAGAATCCCTAACCAAACGCCTTCGCCTAACCGCACACCACGCTCCGTCTGCTGCCGAGCGCTGTCTGCCCTTCACTCACTGCCAGCTAAATTTCAATAATCGCCAACTGCCAAACCTTCGGCTGCCCCGATATAGGGCGCTCGCGTTTTAAAGCGGAATGTAACTGTAAAATGTGTCAGTCAAGAAATCAGCTTGTGATTGGCTGTCAGCTCACCAATCTCGCGCTTCTTTACCGGTTAGTGTGCAGGAATCTTCGCTGATTGAGAGATGGTAACATGTCGCGGCAATCCTACAGGAGCTGGCGATGGATGTATGCGAAACTCTTGGCAGGAACTGCATGTTGCCTCCAGCGCCGGGAGGCTGCAGCTCTACAACAGGAGGCGCACCTGGCAGCAAACACACAATCACCAAGGCGGCTGATACCGATAGCACCGTTGATTCAGCGCTGCTGCATCGATATCGTCGACACAGCGCTGCTGCATCAGTATTGGCTTGAAGCATGAGCACCGCTCGTTGCAATGGCCGCTGGGCAGAACTTTTGTTCGGCAAGCTGGCCGCGAAGGCCAAGGGAAAGGACGAGAGAGACGAGGAGGGCGAGCTTGGTGCGTCCAAGCACAAGAAAGAGACGCCTTCCAATAAGACCAAGGTGAGCCTCGAGCGACAGTACATGTGTTGACCTGTTGAAGGTGTGCACCTAAACGTTAGCTCTGCTCCGAGAAGCCAGCGGACTGCGAGCTTTGTTTTGGCGAGGCGAAACACACTAGCTCAATGCTCAAGGCTCCCCTCGAGCTGTTTGATCGTACTTGGCACCGTCAATTATATCAGCGGTTCCGGCAGTAGTACTTCTTCTGTGCACATGCGCATGCAGCCGATGATCGGCATTCAGCTGGACACTGTGTCCTTTGCATGACATGCAGTCATGCATACCGCCAAGCCCATCACATGGCGCAACGTGAGCTGCCGCTCACTGGTGATGCCATTCATGATGCTGGTACATCAGGTTGATGATACTTCCATATGATACATGCCGTTCTGAGTTGTCTGAAATTTTATGTGCCGCAAGGCGCCATGCTCACTTCATGTACTTGCAATTTGAACTTCTGCGCAGCGTTCGCTAGCTGTTGGCATGGCCTCTCCTGCTAATAATATACAGGCGTTCGCATACACGTGCTGTAGTGCGTGCCATTCTGATAGCACCACTGCGCGCTGATGTTGGTCTCACACTTATACTATGCACGTGGAGGAAGTAGAGATTGTTACTTCAAGCGGTGCAAAAGTACAAGTGATTCACCTACTTAGTACGCTCTCGAGAGGCCCACACCCCACGAGTCCGCAAGAACACTCACAATACTCTCTGCAACGATGCGAATGTGTTGATGAAGTACGTGTGTCCCAACCCACACAGCTGGTTCGACTGAGCAGTCTTGAGCGCCGCTGTGCTGAGCGCTGCTGTGCTGCATCATAACCGAAGCGCCATGGCGTGCGCATCTACGTGTGCTACTCATGCGCGTCCGCAGTACTGCAACACCCGCTGGCACATACTGCCCCCGCTGTTGTCAGCCGGGTTATGCTGGCCTCACGGGTGCTGAGCGCTGACGATGCAGCCCCAGTCAGGATGGTCACTGGTTCAATGCACTCTCCAATTCAAAATCCCCAGTAGCTGAGACCGAGTATTGTGCACTTCAGGGTACTTGAGATGGACTACACACGTCCCGCACACAAGCACCGCAGCTGTACCGCCGTCAGGGTTGGTTGGAATTATCGGTGCCTCTGGAAGTTCACATCACTAATGTCTGGGTGCCACGCGCTTTGAGTCCGCAAGCCTCTAAATAAGCACAGAGCTGCGGCAGCATCGCTCAGTCACAAAAGCGCATCAGCGCTCCGCAACAGGCAACAACTCGTTGAGTACTGACTGCCTTCGCACCTGAGCACTGCTGCTGCTGCTGCGAGAAGTACTTGCGCTTCTGAGCGCTGCTGTCATCTTGCCGACCCGCTGCACGCAAGCGAGCCGCTGCGCCCTCTGAAGCAATCATTGAGCAGTGCTGCGCACCGACTGCGCGCAGGAGCGCTGGAGGTGGAGGTTAGGGTTAGGGTTAGGGTTGAGGGTAGGGGTAGGGTCAGGGTAGGGTTGGTATTAGGGGCCGATTCTCGTTTGCTTCTCTCTCTGTCGCACAGCGGCCATTTCTCAGTGTCCCTTCTATGCTGATCCTCTTGTTGAGCAATAATGCAGCTTATTACCTACATACCCATCGCACCATGCGTCCTCCGCTACTGCTGACCCTGACCCTACTGGTGCCGACCTTCCTAGCTTTACATGCCACTTCCGTGTCCGCGTGCGCACTGGTTCGTTCGTGAAGGCGCAACAGTGCTCAGCCGTGCCCGCATACGTACGCCTGTCACACATATCGCCGTTTTGTCCATTCCTGTGACAACGGGGGCAAGCGGCCCTCCCACGCCAGATACCTTCGCAGCAACATTGCTCAGTCGTGCTTGCATACCTACCGTATGCTCGTCTCATCCGCACTAATGTGTGCGCGAGCGCAACGGACTAATGCGCACGACGGCTCGCGTGACCCGTGCCGAGGGCCAAGGTTACCTCGTCACTCAGTAATCCGCAGCTGTCATTTCTGGGGGCACCCGATCTCCCTCACCTCTGTACGCATACACTAGCGCTGAACCTCACCCCCCTGCCCTAACCTTGAACGCTCGTCGGTGACGGCCTTGCATGCAGCCACAGCAGGGGGCAAGGACGGGCACACTTCAGTTGCCACTCGACTCGGGCGCTTACGTTAAAACCCTCCACCCTCATCGGCGCTTGCCATCACAGCTCTAACAAGGGACTGCACACCAAGCTTCTGGGCGCGCGCCGCGACCTCGGCGTAACCCTAATGATAACCTAACCCTAACCCAAGTCCACCCCTAACCCCTTGAGTGCCCCCCCCCCCGCACGCAACTGCAGCCGAGCAAGGGCCTGCGCGCCACGATCCTGGGCAGCGGCGCGCGCCGCGACCCGGCCGACGCCTGCTGCAACACAGTGCTCAGCACCTACACACAACCTTCAAGCCTAGTTTCAACCCTAACCCCCCAATCCTGACCCCCGGCAGTGCTCGTCCTCCGCACGTAACCGCAGCCGGTCAAGGGCCTGCGCGCCAAGATCCTGGGTGGCGGCACGCGCCACGACCCCCTCAACGTGACCATACTTATAACACCACCCTACACCCTACCCCCCTAACCCCAACTGCAACCCTCCCCCCCGCACGTAACAGCAGCCGGGCAAGGGCCCGCGCGCCAAGATCCTGGGCGGCGCGCGCCGCGACCCCGCCGACATAACCCTAACCGCAATTCAATCTCTAACCCCAACCCCCTAACCCTCATAAATGCTTGCTCCTGTCCGTAACCGCAGCCGGGCAAGGGCCTGCGCGCCAAGATCCTGGGCGGCGGCGCGCGCCGCGACCCCGCCGCCGCCGCCGACGCCTGCGGCGACACTGCGCTCAGCCCCTACACACAACTTTAAACCCTAATTTGGACCCTAGCCCCCAATTCTAACCCCCGGCATTGCTGGTCCCTCGCACGTAACCGCAGTCAGGCAAGGGCCTGCGCGCCAAGATCCTGGGCGGCGGCGCGCGCCGCGACGCCGCTGACGCCGACGCCTGCGGCGACACCGCGTTCAGCCCCCGGTCCAACGCGCGCACCGGCAGCTTCAGCAGCGACAGCGGCAGCCACTTCAACTTCAACATCAGCACGCCCACCAGCGACGGCAGCCTGGACTTTGGCAGCGGCGGCGGCGGCGGCAGCGGCGGCAGCGGCTGCGGCGGCGGCGCGGCGGCGTGGTCGCACAGCGCGCACCCTGCTCTGACGCCGCGCAGCGCGACGCGGGACGCGCTGCTCAACCCGAATATGTGAGTTGAAGTTGAAGTTGAAGTTGCAGCGACAGTTGGGCAGGTAGGTGTTGCACACGGTACGCCCTGCTCAATCCCACATGTGAGTTGATGTGATCTTGCCCCTACAGTACATCCCCTAGAATTCTTGTAGTGTAGGTGGGTGTGCCTGACAGCGTGACACGCACGGCACCCTTATTTACGCCGTTCTCTGTGCCGCTCTGCCTCGCGACTCAGACTCAGCCCGCCCAGCAGCGTCAATCAACGCAACAACGATGTGACACTAATGGTGCTGTTGTTTATGTTGTTATCAACGTCTTCTCCCCGCGACTCTGCCTCGCGACTCAGAGACTCAGCACCCCCAGCAGTGTCAATTCAATGAACCGACACTCACGGCACCATTACTTGTGCCGTTCTCCCGTGACTCTGCCGTGACTCTGCCTCGCGACTCACACTCAGCCCGCCCAGCAGCGTCAAGTCGACGCAACACCCTTTTGGCACTGCCCCCCCCCCCCCCCCATGTATCAACGCTGTTCTCCCTGCGACTCTGCCTCGCCACTCAGAGACGCAGCCCCCCCTAGCAGCGTCAGCTTGATGAACCAACACTCCCGGCACCATTTATCAACGCTGTTCTCCCCGCGACTCTGCCTCGCGACTCGGACTCAGCCCACCCAGCCGCATCAAGTCAACGCAACACCATTGTGACACTGATGGTGCTGATGATCTCCCCGCCATTGCCGCAGTCAACGCAACACCGTTGTGACACTGACGGCATCATTTATTTACGCTGTCCTCCCGCGACTCTGCCCCGCGACTCAGGCTCAGCCTGCCCAGCAGCGTCAAGTCAATGCAACACCATTGTGGCACTGACGTTACTGTTATCAATGCCGTTCTCCCCGCCACTGCCTCGGTCAACGCATTACCTTGGTGACATGTATGGTGCTGCTGCTGTTAATGCCTCCCATCTATCAACACTGTTCTCCCCGCCACTCTGCATTGCGACTCAGACTCAGCCCGCCCAGCAGCGTCAAGTCGACGCCGGCGCGCCGCGGCAGCGTCAAGTGCCTCGAGCGCGACCAGCGCGCGCAGGAGCAGCAGCAGCAGCACCAGCGCGAGCGCCGCCACTCGCGCAGGGTGTCCGTGCGCGCGCGCGACCTGTCCAAGCTCACGCCGCTGCGCATCCTCGGCACCGGCGGCTTCGGCGCCGCCGTCCTTGTGGAGGACAGGTGGGCGATGAAGTTTGATTTGAAGTTTGAGTTGCAGTTAGTATTTATAAGCGCAGGGTGTCCGTGCGCTCGCGCGACCTGTCCAACCTCACGCCGCTGCACATCCTCGGCACCGGCGGCTTCGGCAGCACCGTTTTGGTAGAGGACAGGTGCGCATGAGGGCTATAGATCTTGGCTGCGGTCAGGGCTTGAGTTGTTGTGCGGGGTGGGCTTCGACCTAGTGCAGGATGTCCGAGAGCTGCAGCGCTCACAAGCTGCACCGTAACCGTAGCCCTCTGCTGGCGCAAGCGCAGCAAAAGTGACGGCGCGCGCGCTTGGCCCTGAGGGCCTCAGTGATCAGTGCTCACATGCCGCACCCTAGCCCTAACCTCGACCCCCAACCTCCCAGTGCGAACCCGGCACGATTTTTGTGCGCAGGGTCTCAGTGCGCAGCATTGCTAACCCTGATTTCGACCGTTGTTGAGTAAACACTTGCGCGGACGCCGCAGGCGCGACAGCACGCGTTTCATGCTCAGGAGCTCAGCACTCGTGCGTCGTGCGTCACACTGTGGACCTCATCTCAACTCTACCCTTAGTCCTAATCCTACTGTTGTGCTAACTGTAATCCTCGCCGCAGACGCGACGACGCGCGCTTTGCGCTGAGGGCACCAGCGCTCAGCACTCGTGTCACACCCCAGCCCCAACCCTAACCCTACTGCTTGTGCTAACCCTAAGCTCAACTCTAACCCTTGCCGCAGACGCGACGGAGCGCGCTTCGTGCTCAAGGCACCAGTGCTCAACACTCACATAACACCCCAACCCTGATCCTACCCCTACACCTTAGAGACCTAACCCTAACTCAACTCTGATCCTTGCCGCAGACGTGACGGCGCGCGCTTTGTGCTCAAGGCCGTGCGGAAGGCGCGCCTGCAGGCAAACGAGACCTCCGCGGCGACCGCGCAGACTGAGAGGCGCATCCTGGAGCAGGTAGCTACCCCTAACTCTCACCCTAGCCCTAACCCCAACACTAGCCTACCAAAAAAAGCAACCCTAGTGTTAGGGCGAACGAGACCTCCGCAGCGACCGCACAGACGGAGAGGCGCATTCTCGAGCAGGTATTGAACCCCATACCGTCGCTATCATTTTCAGCCTGCGTCAAATATGAAACCTAACCCTAGCGTCAGGGCGAACGAGACCTCCGCGGCGACCGTGCACACGGAGAGGCGCGTTCTCGAGCAGGTCAGCCAGCAATATCTAACCCTAAACCCTGGCCCTCGTCTAACCCTGAGGCCAAGAGGCGCATTTTGGAGCAGGTAGCCAACCCTCCCTTATTTTGACCTTAGCCCTAGCCAAACCTTGTACCTGGCCATAGCGTTAGGGCGGTTAGCGTTAGGGTTAGGGTTAGGGTTAGGGTCCGCGGCGACCGCACAGACAGAGAGGCGCATTCTCGAGCAGGTCAGCGAGCGAACCCTAATTCTCACCCGTGACCCTAGCCCTCATCTAAGCCTAAGGCTAGCCCTAACATTAGGGCCAATGAGACCTCCGCAGCGACCGCGCAGACTGAGAGGCGCGTTCTCGAACAGGTCAGCGCGCGAACTCTACCCTTTACCCTAACCCTAACACTAGCCTACACAAAAAACGCAACCCTAGTGCTAGGGCGAGCGAGACCTGCGCGGTGACCGAGCAGACTGAGAGGCGCATTCCTGGAGCAGGTAGCTAACCCTAACCCGAACTCTAAGCCTAGCCCTAACCGAATCTTATACCTAGCACTAGCGTTAGGGCGACCGCAGAGGCAGAGAGGCAATTTTTTTCAAACAACGAGCAGGTCAGCGAGCTAACCCTAGACCTATCTCTGACCCCGAATTCCAGCCTAACCCTACGAGTAACCCTAGTGTTAGGGCCAACGCGAGACCTCCGTGGCGACCGCACAGACAGAGCGGCGCATCCTGGAGCACGTCAGCGAACTTATTTCTCACCTTAAACCTAGCCCTAGCGCTAGCCTAATTTTGAAAGTAGCCCTAGCCATAGGGCCAATGAGGCTTGTGCGGCGACCGCGCAAACCAAGAGGCGCATCTTGGAGCAGGTAGCTAACACAAACTCTCAATGTAGCCGTAGCCAAAACTTATGCCTGGCCCTACCATTCGGGCTGATGAGACCTTCGCGGCGATTGCGCAGACAGAGAGGCAGGTCAGCAAGCTGCCTCACCTGAGCCCCTAGCTCTAGCGCTAGCCTGATTCTGAAAGTAGCCCTAGCGTTAGGGCCAACGAGGCTTGTGCGGTGACCGCACAGACAGAGAGGTACATCCTGGAGCAGGTAGCTAACCCCTTGCATGTAGCCCTAGCCACACCTTGAACCGAGCCCTTGCTTAGGTTGACCTCTGTGGCCAGCGCACAGACTGAGAGGCGCATCCTGGAAGCAGGTAGCTAACGCTAACCCTCACTCTGAACTTAGCCCTAGCCAAACCTTAACCTAGCCCTGAGTAGCGCCAGGGCAAACGAGACTTCCGCGGCGACCGTGCAGACAGAGAGGCGCGTCCTGGCGCAGGTCAAAGCGCTAACCCTAACTTCAACCCTGACCATACCCTGAGCGTACCCTTATTTTTGCCCCAAGCCCTACCCCCTGCCGTGCGCGCGCACATCTCGCACCCGCTCAAAGTGGCCTTCCACGGCGCTATGCAGGACAAGTCCAACGTGTACTTCCTGCTGGCGTACTACCCCTAACCCTAAGTTTCTAACCCTTACTCCCTAACCCTGCCCCCTGCGTGCACGCGCAGATCTCGCACCCGCTCATCGTGGCGTACTGGCGCCATGCAGGACAAGTCCAACGTGTACCCTAACCTAAACCTAACCTGAACCCTACTCCTAACCCTACCCCCAAACCCTGATCCCCCAACCCCCCCTCTACCGTGCGCGCGCAGATCTCGCATCCGCTTATAATGGCGTTCACAGCGCCATGCAGCACAGGCCCAAAGTGTACCCTACCCTAACCCTAACTCTGACCCTAGCCCTCTAACCCTAACCCTTTAACCCCCCCTCTGCCGTGCGCGCGCAGATCTCGCACCCGCTCATAGTGGCGTTCCACGGCGCCATGCAGGACAGGCACAAAGTGTACCCTACCCTAAACCTAACCCTAACCCTGACCCTAGCCACCTCACCCTAACCCCCCAACCCCACCTCTTCCGTGCGCGCGCAGATTTGCACCCGCTCATCGTGGCCCTTCACGGCATCGTGCAGGACAGGCCCAATCCTAACCCACCCTAACCCTAACCCTAATCCAACCCCATCACCCTAAATCTAACCCTAACTAACTCTCTAATCCTAACCCCCCAACCCCACCTCTACCGTGCGCGCGCAGATCTCGCACCCGCTCATAGTGGCGTTCCACGGCGCAATGCAGGACAAGTCCAACGTGTACTTTCTGCTGGCGTATTACCCGGGGGGCGACCTCGCGTACCACCTCTCAAAGCACGGCGCGCTCAAGACGAGTGCCGTGCGTTTCTTTGCGGCAGAGGTGCTGCTGGCTGTTCAGGTTAGAACAAGAACCTTCAACAACACAAAAAAAAAACTTATTGTAACCAGAATCGTATGTACTACTTTGCATGTATGAGCGGAAGCATGGAAAGCAATGCCCAAGCACGGCGCGCTCAACACGAGCGTAGTGCGCTTCTTCGCGGCCGAGGTGCTGCTGGCCGTTCAGGTGACTAACTTCACATTCTACTTCTATACTCATGAACCCTACTGTCAAGCGGTATGTATGTACCTCCCGTACCACCTCTCCAAGCACGACGCGCTCAAGACGAGTGCGGAGCGGTTCTTCGTGCCCGAACTGCTGCTGGCTGTGCAGGTGAAGACTTTCAAACCCTGCTTGTGTCGTCCAACTCCTACCATGTGAAGATGCTGCCACGCTCGTTGTTTCTGCTAGGCCCAGACGGTACCCGCTCATGGCATTGTCGGCATCATTGGCAAGCATCAACGCTCTGCTTGCCTGACAAACTCCCCCTCCGATCACTCGAAACTTGAAACGCTGTGCCCGCCTCCAGCTTGAACAGTACCTGCAGCAGCAGCGCGTTTTCGTGCGCGACCTCAAGCCGACGAACACAGTACGTTACTGCCACACCAGCCATTCTTCCCAGGCCCAAAATACAATACTCCAAGCAATACCGGACAATGCTGCAGCCACCCCAGCTTGCCCTGCTGACCGCTCTGACTTCAACTGTTCAACTTCCCCAAACGTCAACAGTACCTCCACCAGCAGCGCTGGAGATGCACGCTGTTCTTTGTAGGTCCGAAAAATTCACTGAATGCAGTTGTTGTGCTCGCTCCCAACTTCAACAGTACCTGCACCAGCAGCGCATCGTCGTGCGCGACCTCAAGCCGGAGACCATCCTGTTCTTTCTGGGCTCAGAAGAGTCCGCTCTTACCTCAACTTTCCAACTTCCCCCAACTTCAACAGTACCTGCACCAGCAGCGCATCGTCGTGCGCGACCTCAAGCCGGAGACCATCCTGTTCTTTCTAGGCTCAGAAGAGTCCGCTCTTACCTCAACTTTCCAACTTCCCCCAACTTCAACAGTACCTGCACCAGCAGCGCATCGTCGTGCGCGACCTCAAGCCGGAGAACATACTGCTCGACGCGCGCGGGCACGTTCGTCTCACCGACTTTGGCCTGAGCAAGCCGCGCGTCAGCTGCTGGACGCAGGGCGCCACCACCATGTGCGGCACGGAGCCATACGTTGGGTGAGTCAACTTCAGTACTGATAGCTGAGTTCAATTTGAAGTAAATTTGCTGAGTTTTGGCCTCAGCGAGCTGCGCGTCAGCTGTTGGACGCAGGGCCACCGCCATGTGCGGCACGGAGCCATATGTGGGGTGAGTCAACTTCAATACTGATAATTAAGCTCCACATTGCAGTAGTTCAGCGGACTTTGGCCCCAGCAAGCCGTGCGTCAGCTGCTGGACGCAGGGCGCGACCACCATGTGCGGCACGGAGACATATGTGGGGTGAGTCAACTTGAAGGCAAATACTTCGAAGTACTGATGATCTAGCTAGAGATTGAGGTAAAGTAGCTGCCTTTGGCCTCAGCAAGCCGCGCGTCAGGTGCTGGACGCAGGCCGCGGCGGGAGCAGTGCGGCGATGCAGTCGTCTGAGGCGCACGTATCCAAATTGGAGCATGACTTGCGCTGCAGCGACTGCACGCGCCGGCGTTTGAGGTAGGTCGGTAAGGGTGTAGGGTTAGTGTTAGGGTTGGGGTTAGGGTTAGGGTTAGGGTCAGGACACATGCTGCAATCGGCACTCTTGCCCGACCTGAGCATGACAAACCACTTCAACTCCTGCCGAACCTGCTTACTGGAACTTGAGGGGCGCTGGCAGCGGGGCGCAGACTGGTGTGCTCGTCGCTCTCTCCGCAGCCGCTGCGCGTATGTGCGTGTGTGCGCAGAATGAATGAATGAATGAATGAATGGATCAACAAGTGAATTCGCCGCCTGCACGTCTCACACGCAAGCCCAAGGTGTACCAGTAGACAGTGCTCAGCAACACGGTGAAGGGTAGGTATATCTCACTCTTGTCCTGGGTATATATACCGCATTCGCGCGCATGCAGGCCCGAGGTGTGCAGACTATCAGTAGACGAAGCTCAGCACTATGTTGAAGGGCAGGTATATCTCACCCTTGTCTTCGGTATGTATGCATTGCGTTTGCGTGCATGCAGGCCCGAGGTGTACCAGTGGGCGTGCTACGGACAGGCGGTGGACATGTGGGCCCTGGGTATGCTGGTAAGTCAATCAACTATACCCCTACATACCTACCCAATAACTGTTTCGACGTGAAGATCTGTGACAGGCGGTGGACATGTGGGCCCTGGGTATGCTGGCGAGTCCCTCAACTATACCCCTACCTACCCTTATGCTATCTTTTTCCACCTTTTGCATGTATGCGCCTAGCAGATTGCGGGTACAATGTGAGCACCGACTGACGCGAAGATCTTTGCAAGGGGTCGCACGTGGTGATAGGGCCACTGACTTGAAGACCTTTGAGATGTGGTGTACTATGCAGAGGGGAAAGGGTTGGGAAAAGTGTCTGAGACTGTGCTCCAAGGTTTGGCATTTGAAGTTTGATATACTGACTTCAACTCCCGGGGTCACGGGGCTGGGGTTAGGGTTAGGGTTAGGGTTAGGGTTAGGGTTAGGGTTAGCCATTGTCACCGACATGCGTGACGTTGGACGGCAGCGTGCGCTTGAGCAGGCAAAACGTGCACCGCCAACGTCCATTGGCTGTGATGTGTATGGATACTGCCAGATGGTAGAACTGCATTGGCGATGAGTTGCGTCTGGGGGTGGGAGGTTGGCAGTTGGGCCTCTCAGTGGGTCAATGAATGGCATTGCTTGCAAAACATACTTCGAAGTTAGGGCCGGATCTGGGAAGGTTGCATGACATACTACCCGTCAGTGAGTGAGTGGCATTGTTTGTATATACAAGGTTGCATGACGCGGACGGTACTCCGAAAGGGTGAGCATGCTCAAACTTCAAGTGCGTGAATGTGCGCCACGGCGGATCAACACACTAGCGACGAGCTGACTTTTCAAATCAGGGCGAACGCTGAGATTAGGAGTGGGGTTTACAATTTCTGCAAGCTTGTTGCTGTCAAATTTTCAAAGAAGCATTAGGTTCAGGTTGTCAGGTGATCCCAGCACTTCCCCCGGAAGAGACATGGCATCCACCTGGCCCTTCGCCCCCAAATTCGGCGCTAGGGTTCAATATGGCTAGGGTTACTTTCAGGGGTAGGCTCATGAGCACTGATACTTCGTATCAGTACCTATCCCCCTCCCCCCCCCCCCCCCCCCCCCCCCCCGGTTGTGGCGCGTCAACCAGGTCTACGAGATGCTGACAGGCGGGCTCTTTGACCACAAGAACTAGGCAGGCATGCGTGAACGAGGGTTAGAACTAGGGTTGGGTCACGGTCGGGGTTACCGTGAAAGTTAGGGTAAGGCTAGCATCAAGTTAACAGGCACTGATCCCAGCTCTCCCCCCCCATTGTGGCACGTTGCCCCAGGTGTACGAGATGCTCACGGGGCGGGCACTTTGACTGTTAGGGTTAGGGTTAGCATGAGATTTAGGACAAGGATCAGGGCTAGCATAAGGTTAGTAGGCGCTGATCCCAGCTCTGCCCCCCCATTGTGCCATGTCTCCACAGGTGTACGAGATGTTTACGGGCGGGCACTTTGACTACATGAAGCAGGCATGCGTGACGAGGGTTAGGGTTAGGGCTATGTCAGGGTTAAAGTTAGCATGAGACCTAGGGTTAGGGGTTCGGGTCACCGTCAGGCTAGCAAGTGCTGATCCCAGCTCCCCCCCCCCCTTTCCCCCCGCTGTGCCACAAAACCCAGGTCTATGAGATGCTAACTGGCGGGCACTTCGACTACATGAAGCAGGCGTGCGTGAACGAGGGCGGTGTGGCGCTGATACTGAACGACATTGAGGCCACCGCCGGCACCGACACGGAGGAGGACTACCAGGCATACGACCTGACGCGCCAGCTGCTGCAGCGCAACCCCTACAGGCACGTTATTGAAGTAGTGCAAAGTATGCTCTGACGCAGGCTTGAAGTATGCGTACCGAAGTGACGCCTTGAACATAATTAATCGTTGAGTTCACTTCCAAATATGCATTAGGTTTTTGGTTTGCACATGAAGGAGGACTACCAGGCATACAACTTGACGCGCCAGCTGCTGCAGCGCAACCCCTGCAGGCATGTAATCTTCCTGAGTAAAAAGCATAAGGTAGTATGTGAGGTATGCACGTACATGAGTCTGGGTATAGAAGTATACCCCTGAAGTGCATGAACTTTGCATGTACTTGTGGGATCGCCTTGTAGATGTAGTCGTACGACCTGGCGCAGTATGGATGTATGTACGCATTCCATTTTTTGCCGACATTTTTCATGATTTTGACGCGCGTCATGCTTTAATGCAATCATGGCACCTATATGCTACGCGCTGAGCGACTGAGCAACTTAAAATCGTGCGCTGCCCCTAACCCTAACCCTAACCCTAATTGTAAACAGGCGTCTCGGCGCGAACGGAGAGCGCGAGAGCCGGGCCCACCCCTTCTTTGCCTGCATACACTGGGCAACGCTCAGCGAGTCTCTCCCACCCTTCAAGGTATGTTGGTATACTAATAGTCTTCATGGTATGTTGGATACTTTAGGTATGTACGGCATACACTGGGCCACACTCAGCGAGTCACTCCCACCCTTCAAGGTATGTTGGTATACTGTTACTCTTCATTGTATGTTGCCTCACTGTAGGTGTAGGTATACACCGATGCGCCCTTGCCTGCTTTGCGTGCATTTACTGAGCAACGCTCAGCGAGTCTCTCCCCCCGTTCAAGGTATGTTGTTATACTGCTATCGCCTACTTCAAAATACTACGAACTATCATACATTCTGAAAAATGTTGAACTTTTCCTAAGTATACATATAAATTGCATAGCCAGGCCCACCCTTTTCTGGCCTGCGCAGACTGGGCAGCGCTCGAATGAGTATGTCGTCCCCTCTAAAGTATGATGGTATACTGTTCTTCTGGTATGTAGGTATATACCCCAATGCGCCCACGCCTTTGCCTGCGTACACTGGGCAACGCTCATCGAGTCCGTCCCTCCCCTCAAGGTATGCTGGCAAACTACTGCCCTATATGTGTTCTACCGTAAAACCCAATACAATTTTTTTTCACTGAACACCAAGAAACCCCCCTCTCTCGCCTCAGAGTGGAGTGCCTCAGCTGTGGCCTACCGGTAGTCCTCGTGCATTTGCGTGTACGCATACCGCCTTCTGGATGACACTGCTGCTGCTAGTGCTCTCGCGCGCTCGCTGCTGCTACTGCCCGCTGTGACTCGCCACTAGAAA
The DNA here is from genome assembly GCA_017506865.1 of Tribonema minus. Classification (NCBI taxonomy): domain Eukaryota; class Xanthophyceae; order Tribonematales; family Tribonemataceae; genus Tribonema; species Tribonema minus. The sequence goes on from JAFCMP010000157.1 coordinate 70,039, forward strand.
CTTGAAGTTGTGGTGCACAGCCTGCTCACGGCTCAGCTGCCAGAGGGTGGGACGCATCTGAATGCATGCACACGCTGCCTTCTCAACGGTGCTGCTGCCTCTTGTGCTCGTGCGCGTGACAGCCGGAGTCTCAACACCACGAAGGCGAAGTCGGCACGCCGGACCCCAGCAGCATGGGCCGCCTGTCACAGGTACGTTGAAATACGCACACGTTTGAGAAATGACAGAATTCTGTTGAGCAATGGCATAGGATGACCGGCAGCGGCTGAGAGCTTGACGACTATCTAGGGTCAATGTGCGTGCAGACAGTGCTCGTAAGGGTATGTATGTATTTGCAAAGTCAGCACGCCGGACCCCTGCAGCATGGGCCGCCTGTCGCTGGAACATTTGTAATACTCAGTCGCACAGGGCCGTCAGAAGTCAACACTTTTACTGAGCAATGATGCCTCCCAAATACGTGGTTGACCGGTGACTCCGTCCATGGCTGGCCTCGACGTGTCCGGTTAGGGTTAGGGTTAGGGTTAGGGTTAGGGTTAGGGTTAGGGTTAGGGTTAGGCAACATCCACAATGCAGCTTCATGGCACGCTAGTATACGTATATACCCTGACCCTAGATGGTGTGCAAGCTGCTACTGCGGGTCGGCGGCAGCCCGGAGCCCATGGCAGCAGCAAATCAAACCCTCATGTCTATTTCACAACCCACTGTGTTTGAATGTCGCACTCATCACCTAGCATTGGCAAAAAATTCAACTGAAGAAAGCGGCAATCCGGAGCTAGTGGCTGCAGCGAAACACCTGAACAGTCACCTTGCCTGTTCTTCTTCATGCAGCGATAGAGCGCGTGCGCACTGTGATTGCAGTGTGTGCCGATCATCATTGTTGGCCGCGTAGACGCGCAAACAATCCCAAAAACGTACACATGTAAAGCTGATGACATATCATTGGGTCTAACATCCACTGTCGAAACACCACCACTGCACATTGCAGGTTGGCGGTGACCCGGAGCTCGTGGCGGCGGCGATAGAGCGCACTCTCCTACTATCACCTGATCATTTCTTTCGCATTCCAAATACATACATCAGATGTATGTATTTGGATGGAGATGTATTACATCTCCATTGCGCTCCAAATGATGGGCCTACGGCTCACCTTCTCACCATCAGTACCACCACCGCCACCGCACAATATAGGTCGGCGGCGACCCGGAGCTCGTGGCGGCAGCCATAGAGCGCGTGCGCGCGCTGCACACGCGCCTCCGCCACAGCGCTCAGCCCGCCCCCCTGCCGCCCCCGCCCCTCGCCGCCGCCGCCGGTGCCGCCGCTGCCGCGAACGCCCTGGCGCGCACCGCCCCCCTGCTGGGCGCTGCCGCGCACGCCGCGGCGCTGCGCGCTGCTGCCGCGGACCCGGCCGATCGCGACATGGAGAACGCGCGCAGCATACTGCAGGACGCTGCGCTGGCGCAGCTGAGCGTTGACACCACGTGAGCCGCCACGCCGCTGCGCGATGTACCTTGTTTACTTCCTTTTGAGGGGCAGACACTCTGTTCTTAGCTTTGTGCGCGCCTTCTCTGCTGGGAGCATACACGACCACTCACTAGCATCTAAAGCTATGCACGCGCACCGTGCAGGGCGCCGCGCTGGCGCGGCTGAGCGTAGACACCACGTGAGCCGCCGCACTGCGCACAACATGAACCTCTCCGCTTTGCCCCGGTGAAAGCGCAGCAAAGGAATAACAAAAGGTCCCCATGCATTGAACTATAGTGATGCTTGATGGGCTCTGTGCAAGTGCAGGTTCTGCGGCTCGTTTGAATTTAAAAATGGGTTTGTTGCATGTTTTACGCCTTTTTTAATGCTAGTTCAAAAGCTTTCTCTGTACCTCATACAGGAACTGTCGCCTGATGAGGTTGTGCATATTGCGTGCCCTGCCCAACCTTAATTCAAACCCTACTGCAGTCCTTGCCTCACCTTAGTGCAAACCCTAGCTCCTTGCTTCGCACAGCAGGCGCAATTGCGAGTGCGAACCCTACCACCGTGTCCTGCCTCACACCAGGTCTAAACCCTACCTCTTCATGACCGCGGGTGCAAACCCTACCACCGTGCCCTGCCTCACACAACTTCAAACCCTACCTCTCTGATCCACGCAGCAGGCACAGCCGCGGGTGCTTCTGCTTCAAACCCTACTTTCTGCGCCCTGCCTCACCCTACTTCAAACCCTACCTCACTACTTCACACAGCAGGGGTGGCCGCCGCTGCTCCCTCTCTTACTCTGATGACATACCCTACTTAACGCTACTTCAAACCCTCCCTCTCTACTGTCACGCAGCAGCGGTGGCCGCGGCTGCTCCTTTTCGTACTCCGAGGACAACGCGGGACTGCCGGGCTTCAAACCTCAACCGGTCTCCCCCATCCACAACTTCCTAGAGGAGCACGGCCCCGCTGCAGCCCCCAACGGCACCGCGGAGGGGGGCGACCAGTCGAAGCAGGGTATCCCGCGCATGCCGTACGACGGCGACAGTGACTAGGACTTGAAGTTGTAGGACGACCCAAAGGAGGGGAGGGAGGGGGGGGGGGGGGGGGGGTCCTGGAGGATCAGCGGGGGTGCAGGGAGCAGCCAGGGGGAGGGAAAGGGGCTTCTAGGGGGGTGGCGCTGTTGAGCGTGCGAGGGGGGTACTGAGGGGGGGGGGGGGGGGGGCACATGCCTGCTGTGCTGGTACTGTGGCTTTGAAGGATGCCTGTTGTGCGCTGCGTGGGATTATTTGTATGGGAAACAAGCGCACTGCTGCGGTGCGAGGCTGTGGTGCTGATGCGACTTGAAGTTCGCTCCATCATCCGGTCTGTATTCACAGCAGGCAGTTGCGCCAGAGCAAATGCAGATTCCGGCGATACTCGTTATTGTGATGATCCAAGTGCAGACATCAGAGCGCCTGGCAGCAAATTCCATGTCAGGAGATGTGTAAGAAGATCAACAGGCCCTGGGACGCAAATGTAAGTCCTCTCAAGAGGGCTGGGGTGGGGAGAGGGGCATGGAACGAGGGGGCTGTCAGGCAGAAGGGGGAGGAGGGGGGGGAGGGGGGGGGGGTGAGCGCCTGCGCAATGCTTCCTGCTACATGATGAGATGGTTTATGGGGGTGGATGCAGGGTTGTACCAAATGAACAAAATGCAAATGAACAAGGGGCCGTTCTGAAACCGTTCGCCAGCATGCACATTGGCTTTATTTGGCTGAGTCTTCGGTGCAATGCTGCTAGCAGGCGTGCTTGCCGATTGCAGTGCTGCATGATCCTGAAGGCCGGTTCACCAGCTTGAAGGTCCCTCCTGCCTGTTGCGCAATTTTATGTTCTCTGTCAACCGCATCACTTGTTCTCTGCTGGTTTCGTTACAGTAATGCAATCTTTCCCGACTGTACCCTGAATAGCACACACTCGGGCCGTTTCGCTTAGGACTGGGGTTAAAGCTGGGAAAAGGAGTGGGGAAAGTGTAAGGTTGTCGTGATGTGTGGCCCTCTCAAGGCCTTTCGACGTTGCAGGGCGCACATTATGTACCTCACCATCACTTCAACATGCACTTATGGTGAGCACTGCAGTATGCTCGTATCGCATCTGGGTTTGTGCATACATGAATAATTAACCCATGGCAAGCATCGCCTGATGGCAAGGGATTAGAGATGTCATGCATGCCAAAGTACACTTCAGCTGCTGTATTGCACACTACAGCATACTTCACACCTTAGTCGAAACCTCAAGCTCACAAGAAACTGCCATGCAGGTTGAAGTTGGCGGTGAAGTGTGGACAAGGCTGGGCACACTGGCGAGCCAAGTTGACGTGGGCGGTCTGGCGAGGCAAATATCACTCAGTGGAGTTTCAAGGTAGTAGGCAGTACATCACATGACCAAGTGGAACAAGCAACAGCCACAGAGAAGTTCACATCCCCAGGCGCAGTAGGGTATGGGCCAACAAACGTGGCATTACTGCAAAGAAACATCAAACAGTGGCAGGGCAGGCACGCCTACAAAACGCCAACTTCAAACTGGCTACTACAGAGCCAATGGAACACTGCACGGGGAGTTTGAGACCTTCCTACCCATGCGCCTACAAGATAAGAGAACTACATCACACAGCGCGCGCGCGCACACACACACTTGCCACACACACACAGCAAGGCACTCTGAGCCTGCTCGTGATTTCGAACAGAAGAAACTACAGCTCAAACTCAGACGTGGCCCGCACCCGAGTGCGCAACGCATTGCGCCAAATCGTTCATCGCCCCCTGCCCGCTGGCCTTCAATGGCGAACTTGAACCACACACGTCGTTTTGTTCACCCCTTTTCATCGCTTGAAGTTCGCAACACACACAGTGTATGCGGGTGGGTTACTCAGGATACTGCCACGAATGCTCCGACATCGGTCACACAGAAAGACTCACACACAAACGCCCCGAGCCCCCGCAAGCCAGCTCACACGTGGTCAGGCCTTAGGGGCCGACAAACATCTACAGCGTGCCGCTGATAGTATAGAGGGGAGGGGGGGGGGGGGGGGGCTCGGGGGACGACTGCACGGCTCCGCAACTGCCGCGGTGACGCTCCGTCAGTCGTTTTCCTTATAGGCAGCAGCGCTCAGCTAAGTTCGCTGCTGAGCAGTGCTGCTGCCATACGCCGCCCGTCGCCGCGGCGCCGCTTACGGCACGCGCACGGGTCCGAGCGGGCGATGTAGTCTGCTGCCGCGGCGCGGCGCTTGCGAGCACACTGCTGCGCAGCGCCGCCACCAACGGCCATGCGTCGGCTGCTGCTGGCCAGCACCGCTGCGCAGCGCCGCTGCCGCAGCGGCGCCGCGCAGCTGCCGTGCGCGCGCATGCCCAGGCGGGTGTCGCGTCCTCTTACGCGGGTCCGCGCTGAGCAATGCGGCTTGAGCGCTTTTGTCTGAGTGCTGCTGCCCCGTGCGCAGCCGCGCTGTTACCAGCGCAATCCCTGGCTAGCACACGAGGCGCCCCTCTTATGAAGCAGCGGCGGCGCGAGCAGTGGCGGCGGCAGCAGCGGCGCAACAGAGGCGCTCGCACGTGGCGCCGCCGCCGCCGCCGCTGCTCAGCCGGCTCTTGTCTTGGTTGTCGAGCCTGCGGCTGCCGCTGCCATTGCGAACGCCATCGTCGCTGGCGCCGCCGCCGCCGCCGCCGCCGCCGCCGCCGCCGCCGCCGCTACCGCCGCCGCAGCCGCCGCCGCAGCCGCAGCCACCGCCGTCGCCGCCGCCGCCGCTGCCGCCGCTTGGGCCTCTGCTGCGGCGGTGGCCTCGCCGGCAGGCAGCGGCGGCGGCAGCTTCGACGGGCGGTGCTTAAGCTTGGAATGATGCAGCAGCAGCCACCACCGGCCATCCCATGGCGGCCGGCGCGATATGGTCGAACACGTCTTGCAGGTCCTGGTCCGCCGGCGCCGCTGCCGACAAGCTGAGCTCCCACAGCAGCGCCATGGCATCGACGAGCAGGGCCCAGGGGAGCAGGAGCAGTCTGCGCGCCGCCGCCGCCGCCGCGCGCGCCTGCCGCCGCTGCGGAGTCGGGGGGCGCAATTGGTGGCATGTTGCGTCAGCGCACAGTGATCATGTCTGACGCTTGCAGGCACACTCTGATACGTGGTGCCCCCCCTTTCAAGTATCCGTGTACCTACCTACATACATTAACCCGCATACTCACCCCTCTGCTGCCGCGCGTGCATGCCGCCGCTGCGGAGTGAGCGGCGTGTTGCGTCAGCGCTTTGCGGCAGCAACGCCAGCGCATGTAGCACGCGTGCAGCGCAGCGCAGCGTTCATACTTCAACATGCACTAAAATCTCCGCCATCCGCCTACAGGTATTGCAGCCCTGGAGCGCGATCGTGCTGAGCACTGCTGTCCTCTCTTGCCTTGCTTGTGTGCTGTGCATGCATGTGCGCATACATGCCCTGCGCCCACATCATGGCGTGCTCGTCTGATGCAAAGAAATGGCAAGGCGACGAGCTGATTCATGGTCTGCATCGGGCGTGTCAAACGTCAGGGTTAGTGTTAGGGTTGGGCTAATCGCTCACCCAGCACAGGAGCGCCTCCACGGGTACACGCCTCCTGTACATGTGATACCTACCTATACACATTATACATACCTACTAGACAGTGATATGCATACATACCCCTTATTGTCACTCACCCAGCGCAGCGTGTACACGTGGTACCTACCTATACACGTGATACCTACCTATACAAATACATGCATACATGCCCCACATATCACTCACCCAGCGCAGGGGCGCCCCCGCGGGTACCCGCCGGTACACGTGGTACCTACCTATACACGTGATACCTACCTATATAAAGTCATGCATACATACCCTTTATTGTCACTCACCCAGCGCAGGGGCGCCCCCTCGGGTACCCGCCTGTACACGTAGGCGCACACGGCGGCAATCTGGAGGGGCAGCAGCACGTCCTTCCGCCCTTGCAGCGCCTGCAGCACGTACATCAGCCGCTGCAGCAGCTGCGCGCGCGGCAACACGCGGCGCGATCGAGAGAGAGAACAAAACGAGTGCGTAACGGTCAGCGTGCATGTAGCTTTAAGCATACAAAGCTGCTGCACTTTGGATTATGAGTGACGCAGCTGAAGAGCATTTGACCGCGTTGGTTCTATTGGTTCTTCAGCTGCATGATGGCCATGGCATTGCTCAGGAAGCGTACGAACGGCAACACGTCCCGCGATCGCGCAAGAGAACGCAGTGAGTGTCATAGTCAGCGCGCGTGAGCTGTTGTGCTGCACATTTGCACATGTACGACGCAGCAGAAGAGCGTTTCGGCCACGCTGGTTCCTCAAACGCGTGATGGCCGTCATGATGGCATTGCTCAGGAAGGGCATGCTCAGCAGGAGACCATGCCGTGAATGCAAGTGCTACAGCTGATCACAACAACGACTTCACACGCGCGCGCATCACATGCACCAGTGCTACTAGTATGGGACTTGTGCACCATGGCCTCGACGGTACTTTGCGATTGATTCGTGCAGATTGCAGTGTCAGCGCGTCATTGCACAACACTGCGCATGCCAAAGCGAGGGGTGCAGCAAATGTGATGTCATGCAAACTTCAAGCAAACTTCATGCACGACGGCGCTGAGCAATGTGGGGGCTTAGGGTGTAACCGTAGACAACCCCCAAACCCCAGCCCCCTATCTGGATGCCACCCTCCCCTTGGCCGCAACCCTGGCCCTTCATCATCCTCATCCCAACCCCAAGGGTTACCCTTGATGCCTTCACCTGTATGGTTCCATAAGCTTAGGCTGCCTGTTACCTCTAGACCAGACGTGCCTTTTTCAAAAGCGGATTGAGAGTCCGCTGCACTGTGCCTGCACCGTTCAGTGGCAGACACCAGCAATCCTAACCCTAACCCTGACCCAAACCCTAACCCTAACCCTACCCCTGACCCTAATCTAACCCTAACCCTGACCCTGACCCTAAACTTTACCCTGATCCCAACCCTATTTTCAACGCACACTGCACACGGAATCGCGTGCGGAGGCGGGGGCGTAGGACTAGACCTCGCGACGCCCTCAGCAGTGCGCAGGGGCCGTGGAGAGAGTATTCCTGCGAGATGGCCGTTCTTAAACTACGGATACAGCGGCAGCGCTCACACAACGCGCCCGTACGCGCGCGCGTAGGGCCCCTGGAGAGAGTTTCCCCTTGCGAAGGACCGCTCTCGCACTACGCATCGCCGCGGCAGCGCTCCTACAACGCATTCGTGCACGCGGTCGCAGGGGCCCTGGAGAGAGGCCACCTGCGGCAGACCGTTCTTCAACTACCAGTTACAGTGACAGCGCGCTCAAACGAAGCACTCGTGCGCGCGAGCGTAGCGTCCCTGGAGCCAGCTCTCCTAATCGACAGACCGCGCTCTTTGACGATGAATTACAGTGACAGTGCTCAAACAAACAACTCGCCAGCGCGCGTGCGCGTAGGGCCCCCCGAGAGATTTCTCCTACACAACGGACTGTTCTTCGACTACCAAGCGCAGTGTCAGCGCACAACAACGCGCTTGTGCGCGCGTGCGCGCAGGGCCCGGGGAGGGATTTACCCCTCGCGAAGGACCGCGCTCTTTGACTATGAAATACAGCGGCAGCGCCCACACAACGCGCTGGTGCACGCGTTCGCCGACGACTCGGCCGCTGCCGCCGCCGCCGCAGCAGCAGCAGCAGCGGCAGTGCGCGCCTCGACAGCAGCAGCGCTCAGCGCCGCGGCGCGGCGCTGCGCGACAGCGCTGAACGAGCGCCCTTTCGATCAATGGCGGCGCACCGTGCCAGGGCGGTGAAACGATGGCGGCATTGCTGCAGCAGCAGTGCTGAGCGCTGCTGGCAACAACGGTCGTGCGCTTCTGCGGAAGTCCATCGCCGCCGATGCATCGCAGGGACAGGGGCGGTGTGTGGGGGCACGGGGGAGGGAAAGGGGGGGGGAGGGGGGCTTGGCACGCCTACCTACTTCAAACTTGAAGTTGAGGCATATTCGGAAGTACATACATGCTATATGCAAACTTGCAGCAGGTGGCTCACCCAGGTCAGTGTGCTGAAGCGTGCTGCAATGACGCTGCACAGCCTGCGTGTACACATATATACATACATACTGCCTGCAGGTGACTCACCTCCGTCACCGTGCTGAAGCGTGCTGCAATGACGCTGCACAGCCTGCGTGTACATATACATACATACTCATTGCGGGTGACTCACCTCGACCACCGTGCTGAAGCGCGCTGCAAGGACGCTGCACAGCCTGCGTGTACATATACACACGTAGTACTCATTGCGGGTGACTCACCTCGATCACCGTGGTGTAGCATGCTGCGAGGACGCTGCACAGCCTGTCGTACTCGACTGACAGGTTGTTGAGTGCCCGGTAGAGGCGGCGCTCGCCCCACCAGCCGTTGCCTGCGCGCACAGACAGCGGAGTGACGCGCGTCACAGACGTGCGTGCACTTCAACTTTGACAAAAGCGCTTTAGCCTGCGTGCTGTACACACTATACATACATACTCCCTGCAGGTGGACCATCTCTGTGCGATGTGCGTTAGTCCGCTGGCTGTGCGCACCTGCAGGCAACTGCGCCTGGGGCGAGTGCCGCTTCTGCCGGGCGCTCAACAACCTGTCCTTCAAGTTCGACAGGCTGTGCAGCGTCCTTGCAGCGCGCTTCAGCACGGTGAGCGTCCTTGCAGCACGCTTCAGCCTGCGTGTACGTAGGTATGTATACGTACACGGAGGTATGTATACGTACACGTAGGTATGTATACGTACACGTAAGCTGAAGCGTGCTGCAAGGGCCGGTCACTGTGCTGAAGCGTACTGCGAGGATGCTGCACAGCCTGTCAAACTCGATCGACATGTTGTTGAGTCACTGTGCCCGGTAGAAGCGGCGCTCGCTCCAATAGCAGTTGCCTGCGCGCAACAGAGAGCGGAGTGACGCGCGTCACACACGTACGTCCAAGTCAGCTCCTGCAAAGAGCGCTGTAGCTACGTCAACGCCTCTCGTATGAACGTGCAAAGCTTAAAGTTGCTGCCAGCGTCTACATGTTCAATCTTGAAGTTACATGCGGCAAAGTCATCGACAATCATACAACATGCGCGCGAGACACCTCAGGACAGACACTTCACATTTCACGTAAGCAAAGGACGTGCACCTCAAAGTTAAACTACAGAGGCCACGCACTCACCAGCGTGGTAGGCATAGCGGAACTGCATCCCGACCGCCGCTTTCGCACGCGCGATCCTGCCGCGCGATGCCTCAACTTTAACTAAATTCTCCCTGCCCGTCCACCACCGGTAGCCCCTTTGCCCCGTGCGCCACGCGTACAACAGCGCCGCATCCACCGTGCCGTCCTGCGGCTCGACTCCATGATACTCCATGGCGAACTCGAGCGCGGAAACGGTGTCGATGCCGGCCTCGATGGCGACGGTTGCAGACTCCATGCTCGCCACCACAAAGGGCCTAATAACGTCGATGATGGGGGCATCCGTTGGGGGCGCCTTGGCGGCTGCGGCGCAAGCGAGGGTCTCCGAGTTGATCTCCAAGTCGGATGTCGAGTTGCTGTTTGTGGTTTTGGTGCAGGTGGCAGTGCTCACACTCTAGTAGCTACCAAAAAGAATGCGTTTGATATCCACCGTGCTCCAGCGCGCACGGCAAACACGTCACAGTGCGACAGGGCTCGACGTGGCCTATGCAGCTGCGTACTTCAACATCACGGTGCGCACTCGGGGGGGCTCTTCGCGCTGCACGATGCTGTCACACGGTGTGTCACAACAGTGGGCGCTGGCAACAAAGGTTTTCAATTGAAGTACCTCAAAAGCAGTTGTGTCGTGATGTCATTGAATGTAATATATCTGAGTGCGGGCAGAGGTCTTCTGCTCAAAGTGCAGTGCGCAGCCTATTCAAGTAAAAACTTCAACTTAAAAGTGCGCACGTGCCGCTTTGTGAGCACTGCTTTGTGCGTCTTTGCACGGCCACCCACGGCTACATGCATCCTTACCAGCTGATACTATCGTGCAATCTGCTGTCCGAGTTGCGAGTTAAGTTAACTTCAACAGTGAAATATCTCATACCTTTCCCGGGCCACTTGAAGTTGATGCGGAACCCCTGCGCTCCGCGCGCCACCATTGCCAGCGCCACGATGATGGAGATCATCAGTCGCATCGAACCCTTTGTTGAAGACTAAGTTTAAGTTGTCCCCAAAAATTAATGATCTAACTTGGCTCAGCCGCTTCTCCCCCTCAAATTCAGGCTGTTGCCAGAGGTTTTCTGCAGATAATATATGTAGGCCTGTGGCAACATCAAGTGCAATGTGAATGTAAGCTCAGTGCACCCTTGGACGCGTAAGCATTGCATCAGATGAGGCTTGAGGAGCCTCCAAACAGGGCAAAGCGCGCAATCTGTTGAGAGGCAGTTGTTCGTGGTCAGCCAACTTGAAGGCTCCAAAAGTCGCAGTTGCCTTGTGTTGTCTGCTCAGATCTCCATGATAGCTCTCTGGCGGCGGCTGTAGAGCGCAACCAGGCTGATATGATGCGAATGCCTAGCCAATGCGCCCGCGCTGGTGCGGGCAAAGCGCTAAACAGCGACGCAATCCACCCAGGTGAAACGACTGGCAGTGCCTCAAACGAAAACTGACAGCCAACGCTTAAGCGACGTTACAGGCACCCAGCCCTGCTGCCGTCATGCGCGTTTGCAGTGCAAACGATGTCTAATGAGCTTCCCATGCAAGCGCCCACCCCGCCGCCTCTGCTGTGGCTTCCAATGCACCTTGTACATGTGAGAAAAGCCTGTCGCTGATATGGAGAGGTGCACCTCAAATGTACGCTGCCCCGCCTCGCGGGCATAGCGCCGCCGCTATGCCCGCCCTGTGTGCTGCTGAATCGCTTATGCCAACTCGAACGCCGTACCCTATCTCGCCTCTGTCCTCCGTAAACGCTCGCGTGCTTACTGTGTTTCACAGATGGAGTTTCTCTTTTTTCTCGGCGATCTCAAAAATCAGCGACTTCCGGACCGACACGGAACCGTCGAGCCTGCTGTTGGTGTGAAGTGATGTGTGGCAAGTCATTGCATGACACGACACGCTACGGGCTACGCGGCAGCGCTGCGTTGGACAGCACAGCGCATTCGGGTACCAGCGACTAGGCAGCACAGATGTTCACCGAGATCGTGCGTGGCGTGCGTGTTTATTCGTGATGACATGCAGAGCCGCATGCTTCTGCGTCATGCTGAAGTAGGCGACAGTAGAAGCAGGACAACAGCTGCCAGACGCGCGCTTTGACGAGGCGCGCTTGCTACGGCATGAGCCGGGGCTTCAACCCATGTATCTTTTAAATGAACACGAGAGCCGGCGCACCAACCACAAGCACAGCGCACGCTGTGCAGACGCACACCAGGCTTGCAGATGGTTATCAAGTAGCTTAATGCTGCTGCCAGTCCCGCACAGCTGGCCGCTCTGCGGTGGGCTGGGCTTCTACGATGGACAGCAGCCAGCAGTACTGCAGGAGTCTGGCCTTGAGTGTAATGTGATAATGGTGTGCTGGTCCTGAGCGACACCACATGGGTGCTTGACGAGACGGAGGCTGAGAACACTTGCAAGGCGGCGTAGCGCCATTCTCGAGAGGCAGGAGCATCACAGCAGGAGCGCCACGACGCCTCCCGGGCGGCAAAGGGTTCGAACAGAGCTACTCGCGGCGCGGGGACATTGGAAATAAAACTTCCAGCGGGGTTCAGCGGCGTTTGCAGAGAGGCAGGAGCACACCAAGGGCGCCAACAGCAGCCAAAACATACTCTGGACACGAGGGAGGGGATCTGGACTCCACAATGGAGGGTTGCTGGCGTTGCACACGCTGCAAGCGCCTGGAGGTCGTTGTTCAGGCGAGTGAGGTCCAGCTGACGTGGCTCACGACACAGGCAGAGCTGACAGTGTTGACAGCACGTTATGTTTTCAAGACCAGAATTTCACAGCAATGCCTCATTGGTGTGCATGCTGAGTGTTTCTTGGTCTGTGCAACAAGCTTCAGCTGATTTGCACCCATGCTGGGAGGTTTCAAATTGCAGCCCTGCCTGTCATGTTGTCAAGACACAGTTTGTCCTCAATCAATCATGCAGAGCATCTGCAAGTGGACCTTGTCATTAGCGCGCACGTATATACCAGCCCCTGGAGATAGAACCATCAACACTGCAAAGCATATGATGTATAATGCTGAAGGTTTTTCACCATCTGCAGATGGCTCCAGCAAAAAGCGCCTGTTGCACTTGAGTATAGTGCGTCTCATTAGGCATAGGTCTGCCTTACAACGTGGAATAGCGCGTGAATGCGTCAATTACATTGGCCTGTATCACCTGAACCAGAGGCATGCTATGTAGGGTGTCCCTTCCTGCATCAAATAGCATCTATTGTGGCGGAGCAAGCTCCGCGTTCAACAGTGAAGAGCTGCGTGTGAATAAAAACGCTGGAAACTGTCGATGGTGGCAGAGCGGGCTTCATGGTCACTGGTGGAGCACTGTGCAACGCTGCTACTAGACACACTATCACAATCGCTAGTGCTGCAGTAAGACGTCATGCGGAATCAGCCCTGATACTGTGTCTGTCCCCGGTCAACGCATATGCTCACACTGCAGCAGACATCAGCGTCATCTATGCGCTATGTGAGCTTATGGCCACATCGCATGGACGCATGCGCTTTGCGCGTCGTCCGCCCATGCTGATTGCGCTCCCTCACCACGCGCAGTCGCAGTGCAGGAGGGCCATCAGCGAGTGACTCGCGGCTCGTGCCTCATGTCTCTGACAGCGACCACTGAATGGCGCGCACGCTTTCCCCGGGCACAGCATGTACAACCCATGCAGCTGCTGCTGACACCGGGCTGTTGGGCACTGCTGGCGCTGGGCTGCGGAGCGCTGCTGGCGCTGTGCTGTTGAGCACTGCTGTTGAGCTGCAGAGCACTGCTGCTGCCGCTGGGCTGCGGAGCGCTGCTGACGTTGGGCTGTTGAGCACTGCTGTTGAGCTGGGGATATGCTGCTGAGCTGCGGAGCACTGCTGCTGCTGGGCTGCTGAGCACTGCTGCCGCTGGGCTGCTGAACACTGCTGCCATCCGTTGGGCTGCGGAGCTGGGCTGCAGAGCACTGCTGCCGTCGGGCTGCTGAGCACACGCTCTCAGTGCAGTCTGCTCAGCTAATCACACACTACTGCAATTTACTGAGCTCATGTGCTCATGGTGATGGACAGGTGTGGCGCTGCTACGAGTGGCGAATCGCACAGCCAAAAGCGGCTGCAAACAGCTGAGTCTTGTTCATGAGGCTATAGCTCACGATGAGTATGCAATGACATGTTGCTACTGCAGTCGTTGCAGTCATCAATGGGCATGGCAGTCTGCCATTGCGTCCCTGTGGCGCCCAGTCAGTCTCCCGTGAGCAATACCCAGGTGTTTGTGGCCGCTTTTGGCAGTATGGTTTGCCACACGTGGCAGCGTCACGCCTGTACACTACCATGAGCACACGAGCTTAGGCAAGTCGCAGTCGCGTGTGATTAGCTTAGCCAAGCACTGGGCTGCGGAGCACTGCTGCTGCTGGACAATGCTGTAACTCCGGAAATTGGGCGCTCTCCCCCCCCCCCCCCCCCGGGGACCCCTTTGGCGCAGGGACGGTGCGGCTGCTGAGCACTGCCGCTGCGACCTCATGAAGCGCGCAACACAGTGACGCAATGCTGTGAGTGGGACACGTTGAACACAGATGATGGCGGTAGCAGCCAAACCTGCAGCAGCGCTCAAGGCGACATCAGTACTTGGGTTAGGGTTAGGGATAGCACGCCCCGACAGCGCGTTGCCGCAGGCGCCAGCACATTGAGAGCGAGTCGCGAAGCGCAGTGGCAGCAGCAGTGCTCAATAACCCCCACTCTTCAGGGAGGGGGGGGGGGGGGGGCGTTGCATGGGCAGCGCTCAGCGTCCGTCAGGCGCAGTGCGGGGGTTTCGCCGTTGGCGTGCGGCACATGACACAGCGCGCGGGACTCGTGACTTTGACTCCCTGTCACTGAGGGCCGCCCTGCCGTGGCAAAGAAATCGTGGAGCGCTGCTGCTGCGCCGTTGAGCACTGTTGCTGCCGCCGCGCGGCCAGACGAGAGAGTGCGGCGCAGCAGTCATGCATGGGTGATGCCTTGGCGGTCAGCTGAGCGTTGTGACAACCTGAGCGCTGCTGCTGCTGCGCGGCGCCGTCGCAGAGAGAGCGCGGAGCAGCAGTCATGCGTGGGTGGTGTTGTGGCGATCACTGGCGGCAGAGAGCGGCGTCAACGATCAGCTGAGCGTTGTGAGCGCTGCTGCTGCTGCTGCGCTGCTGAGCAGCGCCATCGCAGCCACGTGCGAAGTGAGTGGAATGGTGGGGCATGCGGGGGTGTCACAGCAGCGGCACTGAGCAGCAGCGGTCGGGAATGCAGCACGCGCAGGGCAGTATCTGCCAGCGGCGGGGGCCCAGTCATGTGCAGCTCTTGGCTATTTCCACTTGGACTGTTGAACAACATGTGATGTGAGCAGCGAATGGACAACTTCAGCAAGTGCCCCCGCCCCACATTATTTGGCAGGCTTGTTCTGCTTCCCTGTAGTAGTGCAACTTCAAGAGCCCCCCCACCCATGCTGACTTTGGCAGGCTTGTTTTGCTGCTTCTACAGTAGTGGCAGTCCCTGCATCAGTTTAAAAGCGAGGAAAAGCCCAGATGAGTGATGTCAAGCTTGCTACTAGTCTGAGCATGTAGACCACCTACTTGCATCTTGTCAAAACTTGAAAGTGTCTCATTGCGCATTGACAATCACTTTTGATACAAAGTAAACGACATCACCCAGTGGCATCGCCCTCACTACGTCGACGCAGCCATTGGCAGCAGGTGTGTTGCTACAACACACTGTTACTTCTGGTGGCAAGCTGGGCATCTACCGTTTGAGCTTTTTCGCGCCCTTCTATAAAGTCACTACTGCTACTTTTTCTGCTCGTGTTGGCACAACGCCAAGTCAGATAATGTTCAAAATGCGTTCCACTTGACACATTGCGTCGCTTCAGGCATCTGACTCAGAACGGCGCCAAGTCCGAACCTGCTGACTGACGTTATAGGAGAGGATCTTTCGCGCAATGCCCGGATACTAGAATGCACCGCAGCACATGACCTCAATGATCGAGTTGAATGCTCATACAATCAAACAATATCTATCAATCAAAATCAATCAATCCATCTTTAAAAAAAAAAAAAGGGTGAACTGCATCTGAAGGAACTTCAGGTTGAACTTGAAGTATGAAGTCAACTCTGCAATTGAAGTTCGAAAAGTTTGGAAAGGTTGTGGAAATCATTGGCATCCACACGGCAGGGAGGCGTTGGGCACAAAGCAGACATAACGATGAGGACTGTGTGTCGTGTGGACGTGTCGAAGCCTGCAAAGGAGCAGCCCACCCCTGTGGTGAGAAATGCCAGTTGCTCTCCTGAGCGGAGATTCTGCGTTAGACTTACTTTTAATGACCACCGCAGCCCTCGCTGGCTCTGCGCCTTATTCAACCCCCTGCTATCTCCCCCTTGCTTATCTTGCCTGCGCAGCACAACAGATGGCACCCAGGTGAGCACAGAAATCTCCGAATACTCCAGCTGAAGGCTCGTTAATGTGCTTTCGCCACCCCGGTGCTTCGGTGGCTGTTCCGGCAGCAAATTATTGCAAACATAGGCAGTCAGCAATGAGCGCTGCTGCAATTTCGAAGGCCTGCTGAGCTACAGCCTGCACTGGCTCCACTCAGACAAATCGCCTGCATGTGTGCAAGTTTGACGCAACTCGACTGCTGTAGAAGGGGCACTAATCATGATAATTGGGTAACATTTATGTTCATAAATCAGGACCGATTGACATGAGGGTGCTGAGCCGGCACTGAGGGCGGCGCCTGTTCTAGCTGTCAGAGACTGGATGAGCAATAACTGATTGTGTGTGGCCAGTATATGCAGAGGTTCATGGTTCGAACGACGCACGTGACTGGCAGTCTAGCAGCTTAGAGCTTTTCAGCAGCGGTTGCTAGACATTATAAGATGGCCATGTCACGAGCTGTGTGCAACAGAGACAAGACGAACTCCCATTTCTCGCACAGCAACATGGGCTGTGACTCAGCTGTTGCTGTCATCGCATGATGGCGTGAGGAGCGTGGTGTGCAAGCATTCATGTCTCAACCCCCAACGTGCTGTACTGTTTTCATTGATTATCGCTCAGGGCGCAAAAAAGGCCAGGTGGTGGATGCCCAGCTAATCTATAATGTATCTTTGTTGGACAACTTAAAAAAGTGTCTCAACGCACATTGACGATCACTGCTACACAACATCACTAGATGGCATCTCCCGCCCCTACTACCAGCTTACAACGCTGCCAGCAGTGGTCGCTGAGCGCTGTCACGCTGACAAAAGCAAGGCACTCCAGCGCCCTGCTACGTTTGCTGTTACGTTGACGAAGTAAGCCGCTGCCTGGCAAGTCACCCATGAAGTTAGTGATCTTGGGGCAAATGCGGTGCACCACACCGCTTGCATACGCCTGACAGCGCTCAAATTACATTGCCGTTGGCTTTAGAAGAGGGCTTGTATTTTGAAATCCCAGATGATGTAGCCTCTGAGACATCAACTGCAGAAGCATCAGCACATTTCTACAGCGAAAAAGTCAGCAGCACGAAATTAATCTATAGCTGAATTCCAATCAAACATTTAGGATGAGAATCTATACTTCTTGAAGCACAAACGAAACTATACGGTAAACTTCCAACTGTCCAGTCGCGAGCGCAGATGTCCCATCCGTGGCGGCAGCCAGGCGAGGACTTCAAAGTTTCATAGCGAAAAAGTTAGCAGCATAACATTTTAGTATGGCTTTTGATTGAGCTGTAGCCTAGAATACTAATGAAACTAAACGATAAAGCTTTTGATTGTCCCCTGTCGCAAGCGCAGACGTCCCATCGGTTGCGGCAGCATGAAATCCATTGATGCATTTAATCGAAGTTTGGCATCAACAGTCTAGTCTATGCAACCGAAGCTATACAATAAGCCCCCTGAGTGTCCCTGTCGTAAGCGCAGATGTCCCATCGGTGGTAGCATAAACTTCCAACTGTCCCCTGTCGCAAGCGCAGACGTCCCATCGGTCGTGGCGGCGCAGCCAGGCGTGGCCAATTAAAGTGGAGTGCCTGGACTGGACGGGGGGGCAGATTAAAAACGACGTTACGGAATTTATTTCGATAAGAATGCTTTCAATGATAAATTCAGCTTACAACCAATATACAAAAACAAACTCATCCCTTACTGTCCCCTGTCGCAAGCGCAGACGTCCCATCGGTCGCGGCGGTGGAGCCAGGCGAGGTGTTCAAAGTGGAGTGCCTGGACTGGACTGGGGGGCAGATTAAAAACGATGACTGCGCGGACGATATCAAGAACGTTGACCTCTCGCAGGTACGTCTGCACGCAAAATTACGGACGTTGACTTACTTCATATTTGCTCTTCCTGGTATGGTTTGACATAAAGAATGTTGACCTCCCGCAGTGTGTCTGCACGCAAACATCACGGATATTGACTTACAGTACATCGTCATTGCTGTTCCTGGTATGGTTTGCGTGCATGTGGCTGTGATCTCAGTATATATGTTGACCTCTCGCAGTTGTAGCTGCACGCAAGAGCACGGGTGATGACTGCATATGTATATACATACATACAGACCTCCAGCATGGTCTGTATGGCCAGGTAGCAAGTACTCTAATACACCCATACATGGACAAGCTTCCATGCACAAATGGCAGCTTTGTAATGTAAATGGAAACGAACCAAAAGACCGTATGTAGAGCTCTAGGTGACAAGGTGTGGTGAGCCGCAAGCGCCTTCCACCAATGACCGTGGTCGCCGCTGCAGCTTTGTGTCTTGACTGCATGGCAACGAATTCTTTTTTTTTTACCGTAGAGCTCTACTTATGTGACAAGGGTTGCTGATGCGCGTAGTATTGCTGATTTCTACCCATATCAGGACAGGAACATTGCAAGAGGGCAGAGTGTCAAGATTGCTTGCAGTGCTCACACAATGGTATAGCGAAGCAATGGGCGTATGCAACCTTTCAGCTGCTCATTTCATCATCATGTGCAAGCAATTGCATAGCAGCAAGTACTGATAATTTCAATTTTAAAAGCTGAAAGCACCCGTGTGCTGGCTATACTCGTTGAGGCGTGTTCTGCCCAAAGGGTCAGGGTTAGGGTTAGGTATCAGTAATTTTCCTTTTCAAACGCACGAGCACCTGTGTGCCAGCTATAATTGTCAGAGCGTACTCTGCCCATCGCAATAGTAACATAACGCAAATCACCGTGCAGACGAACCTGAGCTTCAGCAGTCACGCTTACAACTGACACATGACACACGTACGCGCGTGGTTGCCGGCACTGTTGAAATTGAAGTACCCTAGCATCTGAAGCAGACTTGGGCGGCGCAGCGCCGCTGCAGCGCCCGCCTCGTTGACAGCACGTTGCAATATTAACATCGTGCAAACTCAACGTGCAGAGGAACCTGAACTTGAGCCATAACAGCAACAAAACACACACATGCGCTTGTGTGCAGGAAAGGAAGTGATGTTACAAAAGCACAGTAAGCCTGGGCATTCCGGCTAAGGATTGCTGAGTCAGCCATGCGAAAGATCTGGAACTGATCCCTAACAGATCTCAAACAGAAACTGCAACGCCAAGTGTACAACTTCAAGCGCAACCACCCTGGCTGCTAAAAATCAGCGCTCATTTCAACAGCACCATCAATGGCAATGCCAGGTGCCCTTTTCCACACAGCAGCACCATCCTGTTTTATTAAGGTGTTCATGTGCTTGCTGTGTGACCTAACCCTAAACCCTAACCCTAAATGTGACCCTATGCCAGGTCCACTATTTGTCGGGCCCTATTGATGTCAATGGCGCCAAACCTGGCGACTTGCTGGTGGTGGAGATATGCGACATACAGCCACTGCCAGGTAAGGGAGCACACGCTCATCACACACGTACGCGCCTTGAAGTTGCAGTTGGGCAAGGGCAACAGTTGTTAGATTGGGGTTAGGGTTGAATTTGCTGCTGCTGGCCCCCCTTCAGCATCGCCTCGTAATGTATGCCCCTGCTACTGGGGGGTTCTTGAACTCAGTGCTCTTGCGTGCATGATGCGTACAGTGCTCGTCTGCATCAGAGGTCAACGTGTGATCGTAGTACAGTACGTCACACAAGACATTTGCACACGTCCCAAACACACTTGCGCGCCTTGAGGTCGCAGTTGAGGTTAGGGCAACAATTAGGTTTAGGGTTAGGGTTAGGGCTGGGGCTTGAAGTTGGGCCCCCTTCAGCGTTGCCTGGTATTGTATGTCCCTTTTGCTGGGGTTCTTGATCTTGATGCTCTTGCGTGCGTGATGTGCACAGTACTCGTTTGCATCAGCAGTCAACCTGCAACAGTAGCACGTCACGCAACACACTTGTGGCATGCTGACAGGCGAGTAGCCTCACAGCGGTAATCATGGTTACCATGCATGTTTGTATGCATCAGCAACTAGTTTTAGATGTTTGGTCATGAACAGCGTTGCTTTTCATTCTTTCAGGTCAGGACTGGGGCTTCACCGGCGTATTCGCAAAGGAGAACGGAGGCGGATTTCTTGACGAGTACTATCCAGACGCATGCAAGGTATGTATGCATTTGCGGTAGCCAATCAAGTGTATGCACACGCACAGCGTTGGTATTGCAAGCACGGTGAATCGGCAGGCAGACTCAAACTCAGCTTTGCATCCCAGCACTGACTCTCGAGGTCAATACTCCCAAGAAGCGGCCCGGATTCTGCAAGACACTGTCACGCCTTCCCGCATGCACATGCCTGTTTGGCTGCTGCAGGTGTACACGCGTGCCCCGCGTCGCCATACCTACCTACTGGCTGTGCGGTACTGTTCACCGCGTGTATCTCTCACGGCATCTGCATGGGGCTGCCGCTCATTCTTACATTCAGTCACTCAAAGTGCCTGATTGGACTGCCTCTAACCTTAACCTAACCTAACCCTAGCCCAACCCTACGGCATGCGCTTGAATTTGTGGCGTGTGTGTGCAGGCTGGCGCTGTCGCTCATTCTCACATGCAATCGCCTGTTTTAACCCTAGCCCTAACCCTAGCCCTGTTTGACCGGCGGCGTGGGCACGAATTTGTGGCGTGTGTGTGCAGGCTGGCGCTGTCACATACAAGCGCCCGATTGGACTACCTCTAACCCTAACCCTAGCCTAACCCTAGCACTGTTAGACCTGTGGCATGGGCATGAATCTGTGGCGTGTGTGTGCAGGCTGGCGCTGTCACTCCTTCTCTCACATACAGGCGCCTGTTTGAACCAACCCTCACCATAAACCTCCCTCTAGCTCTCTTTGACCTCCAACATGCGGCCCATGCCGTCATTTGATACCGGGGTTTGATGCTTGTGGGGACCATTTTTGACTGGTTGCTCTGCAGGATACCGTTTTGAAGTCAGGTCCCTGTTTTTGATATTTCATGCGCAGAGTCATGCGCAGGGTCCCGTTTTGGCGATCCATGGGTTGGAGTTCAATAAAGATCTCGGTCGCCATAGCCCCAGCTGCATCCCAATGCCTAACGCTTCACCACGCTGAAGCGCAGCATGAATCTCCATGAATCTCTATGGCGTGACTGTGCGTGCGCGTGCAGGCCGTATGGGACTTGTGCCTTCTACCAATAACCGTGGCCGCCGCTGCTACGGCAATCGGCCACGAGTCAAACAGTGCCACCATATCCACAGCAGTCCACAGACTCCTGCGTGCAAGCTTCTTAGATATTTCTCCAATGCTGGTCGGGTTCCGTTTTGAAATCAGGTCCCGTTTTTGGCAACTGATGCGCGGCATGAATCTCCATGAATCTCTGTCGCGTGATTGTGCGTGCGCGTGCAGGCCATATGGGACTTTGAGGGCATCTATGCCACGTCCAGGCACATCCCGGGGGTGAGGTTTGCAGGTGCGTGCATGTCAGCTGATGTTGAAGTATTTATTGGGGGCGAGATTCGGAGGTGCGTGCATGCCAGCTGGCTGTTGAAGTATTTTGTTATTGGGTGAGGCTTGCAGGTGTGTGCATGTCGGCCGACATAGGGCGCGTGTTAAGGCGCAGCAAGGGCAGGGAGAATGGGGGGGACAATCATTGTGTCATGGAAACAGTTCAAAAGCTTGTAGAGCGCTAAGTGAGAAAGTTCGGTTGTCCGCCAGTGCCTTCTACCAACGACCGTGGTCGCCGCTGCTGCAGCAATTGGCCACGAGTCAAGCAGTGCCACCGTATCTGCAGCAGTCAAAAGACTTCTGTGTGCAAGCTTTTTAGCGTTCGAGGCATGGCGTGCATATCAGGTGGCAAAGGGCGCGTGTTTGAGGCATAGCAGGGAAGGGGAGGGCGGGGGGGCACGGGGGAAGGGGGGGGGGGTCCCACTGTGCCTTCACGAGCAATGGGAGGCGGCAACATCGCGGGTGGTCTGGTGCCGCACCGAAAACCTTTACGCCAGGCAATGTGTTTCCCAGTGCAAGCTACCTTCATAGCATGCGCTCACTGAGGACGCATGAGCGTTGTCACATCGAGCTCCAGTGCAACATACTTCAGTCACCACAATGCATCGCTTTCACGTGACCCTGCGCAACTGCACCACTGCCACATTCGCATCCAAACGGTTGGAGCATGTAGTTCATGAAGAATAGTCAGTTCGGAGTGCTTGCACCGGATCCTCCGCCGCTAGTCCATGCGTGACCAGTTGCCAAGCGCACTGCGTTATTGCCGGCGCGCGCTGCTGCAACCTGTGGATGCAGAAATACTTCACCCTTGACTTAATTTACAGCGTGATCAGCACACACACACACACACACACACACACACACACACACACACATACACACACACACATACATACACACACTCACGCTCTCACATGCTCAAATTGTGCATGCGTGGATGCAGGGCTGATACACCCTGGGCTGATGGGCTGCGCGCCGGACAAGGCCCTGCTGGACAAGTGGAACAAGCGCGAAGGTATGTAGGTATGGCGAGATGCGCCCATCGACTGCACCACGATGAGCTGCTGGCTGCTGTGGCACACATCCACCTGTGCTCAGCACTTCACTAAGGGTTAGGGTTAGGGTTAGGGTTACGGAGCCCATCACATCAGCAACCTCAGTGCATCTGGTCCCCCCACAGCTGTCGGAATGACTAGAGCGCAGCTAGAGCTCCATGCCAGGCTGCCAAACCAGCGCAGCAAGGCACCCAGGAGGCGTGACTCCGGCTGCAGGACCGTGTAAGAAGAAGCAAGTTCTGCCCAGTGGATTGACACAGAGGAAGGACGATACTGAGACTGCACATCAAGGCGTGTCGCGTGACACTCATGTGCCACTGTCCCGTGCATTATCAGACATGTGGCGCGACACACATGCGCGACGGCACTACAAGACATGTGGCGTGACACTCACGCGCCACGGCGCTATATGACTTGTGGCATGGGCCTCATACGCCTCTGCCCTGCAATGCGCGTTTGCTGCCCTGTGATGCGCTTTTGCTGCCCTGTGATGCACGCTTGCAGCTGCTGCTACCGCGCAGCGGAGCTGATCGCCACCGACCCCGATCGCGTGCCGTCCTTGGCATGACAGTCATGCGCAACGGCTCTATAGCACATGGGGCGTGACACTCATGTGCCTCTGCCCTGTGATGCGCGCTCGCTGCTGCTGCGATCGCGCAGCTGAGCTGATCGCCACCGACCCCGATCGCGTGGCGTGCTTGGCATGACAGTCATGCGCAACGGCTCTATAGCACATGGGGCGTGACACTCATGTGCCTCTGCCCTGTGATGCGCGCTTGCGGCTGCTGCTATCGCGCAGCTGACCTAATCGCTACCGACCCCGATCGCGTGCCGTGAGGAAGGACTGTGCTAAGACGGCACAGTACGACTTGTGGCGTGACACTCATGCACCTCTGCCCTGTGATGCGCGCTTGCTGCTCCTCCTGCTGCTGCGATTGTGCAGCGGAGCTCATTGCCACCGACCCCGACCGCGTGCCGTGTTTGGCGTACACATTTCAAGGCGAACTGTCCAATAAATTGACACACAGGAACTTGTGCCGCCAGGCGGCACAACACGTCTTGTGGCGTGACACTCATGCGCCTCTGTCCTGATGCTTGTTTGCTGCTGCTGCTATCGTGCAGCGGAGCTGATCGCCACCGACCCCGACCGCGTGCCGTGCCTGGCGTGCCCGCCCACGCACAGCGGCGCATGGTGTGCCAGCGAAGAAGTGACCGCGCAAGTTGCTGCGGAAGGTGCGCATTCTACAGCCCTAGAATACATCTAGTGCATAGAAGTATGATTTGCTGGAGTTGACATAGTTTGACGCGCGGCGGCGCATGGTGCGTCAGCGAAGAAGTGACTGCGCAAGTTGCTGCGGAAGGTATGCATTCTGCAGCCTTAGAATACATCTACTGTAGTGCATACTTTGAAGTACGGTGTTGCCGGCAAACATTTGATCGCTCATGCTGCTGCACAGCAGATGCGCTTTGCAGGCCGCTGCATGAGCTGACCAACTGATCTGCCAACAGGCTTGCAGTGAGTTGCACTGTTGGATACATCTGAGTGTTTGCTAGCTCTGCAAGTGCATGTTGTGGCTGGCGACTGTTATCCCAGCTGTCTTGTCATAGCTTACCTGAGGTGTTGCACAACAATTTTTCAAATTATTCTTGCAACTCTGGCTGCTTGGCAGATCATTGGGGGCGAGCTCTACTGCGGTGCGCCTGCCGGCATCTGCCAATGGCAGTGTCATTGCAACAGCCATGCACGTTGCACGGGTTGAACACAGCTTCAAATGCAAATGCAGCAGCACCCTGATCAGCCTGGCCCTCGTTTGGACTCTTGCTCGCAGGTGCACGCACTGTTCCCCCACGCGAGCACGGCGGCAACTGCGATATCAAGAACCTCAGCCGCGGCAGCAAGATCTACTTTCCCGTCTACGTGGAAGGTGCGTGCCGTTGCAGAATGTTCTTAGGACGTTATTTGCTCAGGTAGAGCACGGTTACACACAGTATCAAGTGCGCAGAAAGACCTGAGCCGGAAAGTGCATACGTCTGCACAGAACGCTCATTGATCAGTTAAAGCGTTGTTACACGCAGCATCAAGTGCGGAGTGCGACCTGAGCCGGAAGGTGCATGCGTCTGCACAAGATAAGGCCGATTGCTGCAGCAGCGGCGACCACAGTTACTGGTGGAAGGCACTGGCGGCTAGCCACACCTTGTCACCTACTGCAGAGCTCTACGACCTTTTGATTTGTTTCCATGGTTCAGCACGTCGAATCTTGTGCTGGCATGATGGAATTTCGCGCCCTTCTATCTGCAAATTCAACTGCAGTCAACTGCTGTGCTAGCTTCCGTATACTGTTAGTATAGCAATACCATAGTGAAACTGGAGCAGCAGTACCGACCACTGGAGCACAATGTTTGCTCATGTGCCATGCGCAATTGCAGCCCCAAACTGCGAGTTTCAGGCGCAGGCACAGTAAAGTTGAAGTTGAAACTTTTGCTGTTTGCTGTCACAGTGTGTGTGTGTGTTTTGGTTCTGGGCTACTCTGGACCAATGGGTTATGCACACGTGTTGAAGCGTGCCAGCATTTCTTTCGGCATAATGACGAGCCTGGTACTGCAGCTGCACGTGACCGCACTGCGTCTTTTGGCACAATACACAGCAAACGTGCAAGTGTCAGCTAACACAAGCCCCGACGACGGTCAATATGTGAGTGTGCACGCACGAAACATGTGTGTGTCGGCTGAGCGCCGTAAAGCATGCCGTACCGTAGCAATGCTGGTGACACTGGGTATCAGGAAAGTGACATGCATCATGTCATCCCAACAGGCCTTGTATCGTCAGCTATGTACGTGTGTCTCAAATGCTCACTGTCAATGTACATGTCCTGTTGTCTTCAAATGCGTGTTGTGCATGTACATGCCCTCTTCTGTAGGTGCCAAGTTTTCCATCGGAGACATACACTTCAGCCAGGGCGATGGCGAAATATCATTCTGCGGCGCCATTGAGATGTCAGGTGCGTACTTAACAAATGTTAAAACCAGACCCGATCAACAAAATGCACACAACCAGCTTGATCAGGGCGTGTTCGCCTATCAACCTTCATGCTTGTATGGAATGTAATGTAAATATTAATGTTTTGCCAGAAGCACTGTCATTATGCTCTGAGCGGCGCTGCAGCCACCTTCATATCTGGCAGAACAGTCAGTGCTCCTTTGCTTGTTGGGTTGGGTTGGTCAGGTGCGTGCTCAGTTAATCATGAACCACACCAAATCAGTTTATGCACTTGCACATGATTAGCTATTTCAAAGAGCGTACGTCCGTGTAGCTTCACGCTTGTGTGGAGATGTAATGTAAACACTAATGTTTTTGCCAGAATCATTGCCACTATGCAAAGCTCTGAGCTACGTTGCAGCCACCTTCATATCTGGCAGAAAAGTCAGTGCTTTTCTCTTGTTGGATTGCTGTGCAATTTCTTGATGAACAATCATCGGCGAGCGGGACACATTGCGCTGTGGTGCAAGAGAAGTTGACTGGTGGAGGCCTTGTCTCCGCAGATAATAGCACACTGACTGACGTAAATGACTGTTCTGTAGCCAACATTTGGTTTCTTTTGGTGCAGTGCTCGATGGACCTTGTGGCGTGCTAGAACAACAGTAATACTTATTAATAGTTCTCGCTCAGGGCGCGAAAACGCTCAGATGAATCTTATCTAAGTTCGCTGTACGGAATCTACATGTCGTGTGACAGTCTGAAAGTGTCTCAAAGACAATCACTCAAATGACGCCGCTGCCGCCAAATAGCATCTCGAGATCCCCCCCTACGTCCTCGTCCATGTGCCCCCCCCCGCACATGTACTTTTGGTTTATTCTCGCTGAGGGCGCAAGAATCCCAGTCGTAGATGTCCAGTTTGCTGCTGGAATGTCCGATTTCGTGCATCTTGTGCACGCCTTCAATACAATGAAGTATGCTGAGCCGTGCTGCTGAGCACGCACCAGGAGTCAGCAATTGTTCATGTGCCCCAGTAGTATTATGACCATACAGGGATGGACCACAGACGTTTCTGCACACATATGTGGCGGCGGCGCCGAAGGCACGCATCACATGCATCGACGCAGAGCTCCACACGGTGTCGCTGTCACCTGTTGCATGCTTGTTTACCCGCTCACTACAGTTTGTGCACAACGTTTGCTTTCGTGCCGTGCCCATCTGTGACGTCAACAGGGGTGGTCACGCTGATGATGAGCATCGTGCACACTAGCATTGCTGTCCATGGCATGTCCAGCTTGCAGTTCTACAATGTGGAACTTTGTTACGCGTTCACCGCTCACTGCAGCATGTCCACAATATCCGCTTTTTGTGCCATCTGGACCCCTGTCAAGGAGCTTACCCGCTCACTGCAGTAAGTGCACATTGTCCGCTTTTGTGCTGCGCGTATCTGTCCAATGTCAACAGGCGTGGTGACGCTGAAGATGAGCATCATACCCAATGGCATTGAGCTCTATGGCGTGTCCAATCCGCTGCTCTACAACTACAATGCGGACCCATGTCATGTGTTTACACGCTCACGGCAGTTTGTGCCACAATGTCCGCTCTCATGCTGTAACTGTCGCTTTGTCATCTTACAGGCGTGGTGACGCTGAAGATGAGCATCATACCCAATGGCATCGAGCTCTATGGCGTGTCCAACCCGCTCTACATGCCGGGCCCCGTAGAGCCGCGATACAACAGGCAGATCACCTTCCAGGTACGTACTGTACATCCAAGCTCCTAGGGCGCGGTGCAGACTAGGCTGCCGCGTTGAAGCAAACTTTTCGATTGCATAGGCACCCGGCCTCCCTTGGGCCTTGATAAAATGCAAGTCCATAAGTACAGAATCCCCCCAAGGCGCATGCAGGTTTTTCTGCCCCTGCAATAATGTGGCAGCGGTTCACGTATGAGGGGCTTTGGCAGAGCTGACAATGTCAGTGTTATATTCTAATTGAGTGCAACTGCCAGATGCCAGACGCAAAGCAGAGTCAACTCGCATCACTTGGAAGGCAACATGTGCATTGGGCCAGTGAAGGTTTTAACATGTATTTGAGTGTGCTGAAGGGTGGCGCGCGCAAGGTGCGACGCACAGTCGTGTCAGCTGCTTGCATACCGTGATTTTGTGTAACGAGTGTTTCTTACAAAAGTTCCACTGTCTTATCATATGCAGGGCATTTCTGTAGATGCAAACGGCAAGCAGCTGTTCTTGGACGCCACGGCTGCTTATAGGTGAGCGGTGCCCTCAATCATTATTTATATTGTTTGGTGGACTGATTCACATCTTTCAAGACATTGCCACCACCACCTTGTGCGTGTGTTTTTCTAGGGAAACAACATCAGCAAGGAAAAACATCAGCAATACAGGAATTGAACTCTGTCATTCATGATGCCCCTCGTTTGTTGGTTGATGTGGTTCAGTGCAGTTCAACAAGAGAAGCATGCTGCATGAAGAGAAAACAATAGCTGATAGCTGGCGTTTGTACTGGCCATATGCAACAGTGGCCAGCTTATAAAGCAGTTTTGTCTTGCCTGTGTGTATGCTCACTCACTATAGATTCTTCAAATGCGCGCATGCATGGCTGTGAACCTTTGACACATATGAATGCGCCATATGGGCCCTGCAAAGCCTCGAACAAGCCCCCCCCCCTGCACCCCCCCCCCCCCCCCCTCCCCCCCCTGCCCACCTGTGATGTACCAATGCGCCCCTGTTTGTGCTCATGCTTGCAGAATGGCGTGCCTAAATGCCATCGAGCACCTCAAGAAGCATGGCTACACCGGCGAACAAGGTACGATGCCTTGGTCAACATCACGCCACAGTGCTCATGAGCTCACATGTACTTCCTCTCAGCAAGTTTAATGCGAACCGTTCTGGAGATGCTAAATTTAGGCCTAAGGATTATGCTGATGGTGTGTACTGTTGTAATGAATGTGAAAGACAAGAGTGCAAGCTAAATGATGATATACTTGTTACGAAAATCGGCCATGATCTCACGAAGATATCGCTTGTCAAAGTTGACCTTTCTTGATTTCTCAGCAGCAGCAGGGCGGCATTTTGCAACCCCCCTCCCAAATCCCCTTTTTTGCGGGCACTTCCGCAATGGCCAGAAGAGCAGCA
This sequence comes from Tribonema minus, assembly GCA_017506865.1. Lineage (NCBI taxonomy): Eukaryota > Xanthophyceae > Tribonematales > Tribonemataceae > Tribonema > Tribonema minus. The sequence goes on from JAFCMP010000157.1 coordinate 98,746, forward strand.
GGCGACGACGCAGACGAAGCTGCTGCATAGGAAGGGTGCGCTGGCGCTTATGGTAGCAGCTGGCATTAGCCTGAGCGTCGATGCTGCCACAGCGGCTCTTCAGAGCAGTCGTGCTCTGGAACTGCTCAGGCATCAGGCAGCACAGCAGCAGACACTGCTGTGAACGCAGCACTGCTGGTGCTTATAAGAGCTGAATACCATGTCAGATGCTATCGCGTCGCCTGTAGGCTAGCTGGCATCAGCGATTGCGCCATCAGTCGTGCTTCATGTTCTGAATGTGGGAGCACAATGTTTTCGCAGGTGCCTGTGGTGCCGACACAAAACAGGTCGTTGGTGCTGGCACAATGCCCGGAGGCCTGCAGTGGGCTGTTTTGCACCCGGCAACTGCTCACACACGAGCACAGCCTGATACGGTGGTGTTTGCAGCTCACATCACAGGAAAACACGTATTTAGGACACAATACTGTTAAAGTTGGTGAAGGTAGTTTATAGTACAGTTGAAGTTTGGCACATGGCGTGTGTACTATTTGGGGGATGCTCTTTCATCTTGCTTGACGGTGTTTGCATGTTTGAGCGCATCCTGATGGCAAAGTCATGCGCTGAAAGTTCGGTTCGCAATAAACTTGCTCGGAGGAAGTAGCATACAAGGGGACCAGGCGTAGAGTTACTCTTTGCAAGCCCCCGCGTGAAGCTGCCAGTGTGCAAATCACCCCTCGTGCTGACAAGCAGCCAACAAGTGTTAGACGCAGCTGCACTACAGGCGATTGCTGGTAGGCACAGTTGAAAGATGCCTCCCATATGGAACGCATCAGCGCGAATGTGGTATACATATATACATGTCACATGTGACATGTATGAGTAGACGAATCAGCTCCGAAGGGCCACGGTAAGCAATGCGCAGGCATTTTGCATGTGTACTGGCTGCCACCTATTTCTATGTGGCATATATCTGACATGCTGTGAGGTGCGTCATTGGTGGTTCTATGCCATCAGATTGTACAAGAAAAGGATTACCAGAAACGCTATCCTCGCACCTGTTACATGTTCAGCACCACGTGTGCACATGCAGCATAGATGATCAGATATCTCACGCACGCTTCTCGCTGAAGCAAGTGAATGTGGCAACTGTTGTGCGGCTCAATGTGAAATCTAGGAGTTACAGTCAACAAAACAAGACACTTTCAAATACTTCGAAGTACGACAAATGTTGACATCACTCATATCGCCGCATTCACCCACTGCGGTTGGCACTTCTTTCGGCTTACTTCTGCAGCCTACCTGCTCCTGAGCGCGTCACCCTGCGATGGCAAGCTGGCGGGCATGGTGGACGTGCCCAACGCTTGCGCCACCATAGGTATGTAGGCTTCACCGAGATATTATCGTGCACATGCAACCTGGCCCCACCACAGACTTCATTGTGCATATGCTACCTGAACAGCTCACACTTCGCAAAGTTCAAGTCATGTGTAGGCTGATCGGATGTGTGCTGGTCCACTTGCAGTCACATTGCCACCATAGGTACGCCTCACCGCATAAATTATTGTCCATATGCTACGTGAACAGCTCACACGCATCTGCTTGTTCTGCAAAGTTCACGCCATGTATGTAGGCTGATGTGGTGCTGGTTCACTTGAAGTCACATTGGTACTAAAGCAACAACAGCATGCGTGGAGCCAGCGAAGGCTGCTGACCGTAATCCCGCAGATTGCAGAGCGCTCATCAGTTACGGGGATACTTCATGAAAGATCATACGGTACAACAAGTTGTTGGTCAGTTTTCTCAGGTGCGATGACAAAGCAGCAGAAACACGCGGTGTGAGGCCTCACACCTATGCGGCTGTACCTTTGTTGAGTTTGTTTTTCCTGTGGTGCTCTTCCAGCCTGGTGGGCATCATTCATTACAGCATTGCATCAATACTTCTATTCACATGGTCGCCTGCTTCAGTGTGGCAACCGCAGACAGTCCGTCGCGTTCGCCCCCGCCTCGCCAATACATAACTTCAACTTCAATGTGCACTCATCAACGATCCGCCCATGCATCTCCAACCTGCTGCAACTCAGGCATTCCGATCGACATGTTTGAGTTCGACATCACGCCCAGCCTTGGGCACATGATTCGTTGTCGAGGTCTTGAACGCTTTTGCAGTGACGCCCCACACTTACAACGCATGTGTCATCTTACACACATGTTTCCCCGTTGCTGCGACGCAGGCATTCCGATTGACATGTTCGAGTTCGACATCACGCCCAGCGTGGACGGGCCCGTGCGGCAGCGCAACCTGGGGCAGTGCGCAGTCACCTCTGACAAGAAGTGAAGTGACACGGCGCTTGCTGTGCTCGTGAGACGCTCTCTAGAAGACACTGTGCCATCGGCGTCAGGCGAACACGAGCCATCGCTGACCGAGGCAGTGTCAACTGTGCTACCTCCGACAAAAGTGACGCGACTACTTTTGAGGCGCCTATGAGGATGCTCTTCAGAAGATGATGCTGCCGTTGGGCGAACAGAAGCCATTGATGACCGAGGCAGTGTCAACGTTGATGCCCGGAGAAAGGGCCACATAGAGGTGCTTGTGCGCGCCAGAAACATCTACTTCAAAGTATCAAAGTTTACCGGCGGGGCGTCGTTGACCTCGTGCCCTGCTAGGGCTCTGAACGCTAGTTTAAATACTCCAGGAGGGTCTTTCGTTTATGATCTTCATTCGATGTCGAGATATTTGATGGCATTTACGCTTGCAGCAGTGCAAGGCGGCGCCCCTCGCGAAAGGCATCAGCGCCTCTTCTATTTGGTTATCGAAGACGTCAGCTGCTGCGATCCTCTGCGCTTACAGTGGCCCAGGGCGCATCTGCCTGCCCTACTTGGTACACGTGGTTCAAGGTTGCTGTGCCGACGAATCTCCAGGGGCAAACTCTGACGTTCCACCTTTGGTTTGGCGGCGATGGTCATGCATTTATGTGCAGTCGTGATCATCAACAACACTTCTGTTTTTATACGCATTGCGTGTACCTACATGTTTACTCATGCTGTACTTTCCTACTGCGTATGAACACCTCATCCACAATGTCAGCTGTTTGTGTCCGCTGTTTGTTGTGTCATGTTGCACTGCGAGCTTTGCATCTTCGCTGCGCCTATCAGCACGCAACAATACTCAAGCGTTTGCCTGCATACGCCTCAACTACTTCAAAGTTGAAATATGGCAATGCAAACCAGATCAGAGCACTGCAACCCATGCGCAACAGCAACAGCAGCAGCTGTCCAATCAAGCCGATTCTGTGACTTAAAAGCCTTGCAAATACCTCCCACCCCGCCCATACGATTCTTCTTTCAAAGAGGAAGTTGTTTCTTTCCCCTAGTGGCATGGTTGCCCTACTTGACGATTCTTCCTTCTTGCGCAAACTGCAAACGCTTGTGTGCATCGCAAATGAGCATTGCAAACAAGAATTGTCAAAATGCATTGAAAAAACAAATGTGCACGGGCATTGCAGAGAGCGAAAACGTGCAAAGCAAAACGCGCAACACCAATCTGCAACCTTGTAGCCGCACAAAGTTCATGCAACGCCACGCAGTGCCATTCAAGTGCTAGCCGGCATTCATTCATTCAGTCCCACTGCTTTTTGGTCATCTCGTAGTACCGCTCAAGGTACTCAGAAAATGCTTTCGGGTCTCTTACATGCACCCATGTATCATACTCCACACCGGAGTCTGTCTCGACTCTGTGGCTGCCAGCCTTCAGGGATGCTTCTACGTGCTTGGCAAAATGCAGATCGCAGCACTCGATAGCTACTTCCACCACATGCCGCCCAACAACCTGGTCAGGCGGTGCTACATGCAGTGGTGTGGAGGCCGGACGGATGGCAATTGTGGGCGGGGCGCCGTGGGGCCCATGAAAAGCGCTGCGCATGGAAGGGCTGAGGCCCAGTAGATTGTTCAAGTTGACGCCCTCGACTTCGAATTTCCCCCTGCGCCGTTTCCCAGGCCAGATGCGCGCCCCCTCAACGCCGGCGAACGCGAACACTTCTGGGTCCTCAATCGACTGGTACAGTGCGAGGTCTCCGTCCAAGGCAACTTCAAGTTGATGGCGGACAGATGAAGTGGATTGTGAAGTTGACGTGCCAATGTTCAAGGCATCACCCCGGGGTCCTGCGAGAGAGTCGGCTGCAGCGGCGACAAACTCGCTGGCGCTGACCAGATTTCCAAGGCGTGCAGCGGGTATATGGTCCAGTACGATGTCTGCGACTCGGTCTTTCAAGCGGCGCAGGAGCTGCCCTCGCCCCATCAGCACGAGCAACAGTCGAAAGCCTAGCGCGTGCTGCTCCTGCTTGAATCCCAGCCGCAGCGCCAAATCCCGTGGCGCGTGCTCGCGCCCCCAGCAGACATACTTGATGGCTTGATCATGCGTGCCGTCTGTGCAATAGGCGTATGCTTTCTCGGCCTCCAAGTAGAGCATGGCACGAATGCCCTTGAACTGGATGCAGTCCGGAATACGGGCCTGCAACGTGTAGGCGACGGCTACTGGGAGCCACAAGATTGGTAGAGCGGGGACATGCGGTCAGTAAACATTGCTGTGAGAAGTGAGAGGCATGTGCAAAATGTCTCGCAGTTCGGACATGCGCCGGATCAATGCTCTTCATTTCCTGAGCCAACACCCCTACGACATGTAAATAATTTATGGGCCAGCGTGTAGGAGAAGACCACGAAGGTGACAGTATGGAAACGTATGCTTCATCTGCGCCTGCACGATGAGTGAACACAACAGCAGGCCCTCTCACCTGCTGCGTTTGTGCCTGTGCCCGCTGAGAGATTAGGGTCCCTAGTATCCCCAGCAAAAGCGCCTTCTTCTCCTTCAACTCATGAAGGGTCTGATCCTGTTCCTCCTTGCTTTTGTAGTCATCCAACACTCTGTGGTCACGCCGTGCTGCATAGATGCTTTCGATCGATCGCTCCACCTTCAACAAGCTCCTCCTGGTATCGGCAATCTCAGCAGCAAGCACATGTTGTGGGGTTGCAGGGTCGACTCCGCTACCAGCGCTGTCTCTTGCTTCAGCCATGTCAGCTAGGGAAAAGCTGCCGAGCTATCGGCTTTGGTTGATGATACTGGTGATGGCAAAGGGTGCCTTCATCTTCAACTTCTCATCATCTTCAACAATATATTCTGTTCTCACACACCAAAACATCGCGATGATGGTGGTGGTGACAATGGCATGGCATGGTACTTCTTCATCAGCATAACTGTTTGCGATGCCTTCCGCGCAGTTGGCGCCAATCTGCGCGCAGCATGTTCCCACTGGCAGGAATCGATGATTTGCAATCACTTCGCACCGAAGGCACTGAACACGACACTCACGCTGTTGCTGTTGACTGTGTGTTTGTGATGCACAAATCACTGACTGGAGGTGGTGGTGTGCACGCGTTCCAAATGATTTCGTCTTCGGACAATGATGACCGCAGCCATTTCAGTTGCGAGCATGCCGACAGGTGAAGGAACTGTGCGCGCAGGAGATACCCAAGTTCGGCTGTCCGATGTGGTAGAAATGTTGACTGAGGGAGGTTTGACGCCAGTACTAGCGTCTTCGAGGCTGAGGGACAGCTCTTGTGCCTGTCTATTCGAAACGCAGTCGCAGAATCGCTACATATGCCAACAGGAGCAACAGCAGCAACAATGGGCGCGAGAGCAAGAAGACGCGTTGCAGCATGCGGTGCAGGATCAGAAGCAGGCTCTGCAGCAGGCGGCGCAGGAGCAGACGCAGGCGCTGCGGCACATCGCAGAGAGGCAGCAGCAATGGGCGGCAAATGAGGGGCAAAGAGCACAAGATACACAGCAACGCCACCCCTCCCCTTACATCGAGCATTTCAGAGTTCAAGACGGATGTTGCCAGCATGAGAACGGATGTTGCCCATGACCATTGTCCTCAGTTCTGGGCGCTGCTACCAGCGGCCCAAGCCTGCACACAGCTGTACACGATTAGGACCATTTTGGCGGAGACACGGGGAGGCTTCAACTGGTCGTGGAGACGCAGTAGCTTAGGCACTTTGGTGCAGCATGATAGCTGGGACAATCAGGGTTTGGTGGGTTTTGTCGGGGCGATGTTGGACTTTCCGTTGCACCAGCATCGATGCCCTGAACACAAATGCCTGGTGCCTGGTGATCACTATGCCTAGGGGCGTGGTTGAGTCTCCGCTGAGACGTGTCACCATGGTCCTCAGTTCCGCCCATGGGCACTGTGAAAGGTGACCCAGGCCTGCATAAATCTCTTTCAAGACGGGACAAGTGTGCCTCACAGTTGGGCAACCCTTAGTAGGGTTTTGGTAAAGGGGCTAGGTGCTAGTGTGAAGGGGGGGACGCCCATTTGCGTTTGAGTCTTTCTTCGGAGAACGAGTGTTGCATTGAGTGCACATCCAAAGAAAAGGCGCCGCGCCCCTAGCAAATAATTAAAAGTACAACAATGGGGGGATCTCGAGATGCCATTTGGCGGCGGCGGCGTTGAGTGGTTGTTTTCGAGACACTTTCAGACTGTCGCACAACATGTGGATTTCGTACAGCAAGCTGTGATGCCATTCATCTGGGCTTTTTCGCGCCCTGAGCGAGAATTAATACACGGTACAAGTCTCAGTGCCCCACATGTGCAACACCACTTGCTGTGGCAATCAATTGTATGTCTAGATATGCAACAGCGCTCAGCAGCATGTGCTCAGTGCACAGGCACAAGTGCCACCAAAGAGCTGTCTGAAGGATGCACCACCAGAACGCAGAATTATGTGCCACTGCAACTGCTCGGGCAGTCCTAACCCTAACCCTAACCCTATTACTCATCTACAGTGATAACTCTGCAGACTAGGTTGCTGCATGGGATCCAAAAGCCTGGGAACAATTTGCTCCCTGTCTGATGCATCCATGTCAAGGCAAGCACTTGCAGACAGCTGAGCAGAGAGGGTGAGCTCACCTTGCTGGTCAACTCTCTTCATTAATATTTGTTGGATGCTGTGTGCCCATCACCTCGTTGGCAGAAACGCACGCTGCCGCAACCACTGCGGTATGATTTCTCGTAAACAAATTATTCCTGGCAAACTATGGCTCGAATGCGCCAGGCGGTAGAATTGTCTGCTCGCAGCAAAACTGACCGCCGCCTCAGCAGCGCGCGGAGCGCGGAGCAGCGCTGCACAACCCGATACACCAGGGTTACACGGCGCCGCGGCATTACGTGTGCGCCTTGCAGTGCGCTGACGCCACGCGACAACTGTCATCCGCGTTGCGCCGCGAGGCAACTTCAAGTTGAGGTTACAGTTGCCGTCCCCGTCAGCAGCGCCGCGACGAACGCGTGCAGCAGATTCACCAGCCGCGACAGTGCGAGGGGCGTACTTACGTACCCCCCCCCGGTCCGCGCCCCCGCCGCCAGCCCCCTCACGACCCCCTGGAACGCCCGGCACGCGAGCCACGCGTGCGAGTGCCGCATGGCAACGCTCAGCACCTCGGCCGCTGCCTCCACGCCCAATAGCTGAGCACTGGCGGCTGGTTGAGCGCTGACGCGCTGCCCGGCCGCAGCAAATGCCACCGCCATCGCCTCTCCCCCGCACCGCGCATTGAGACCGCCGCCGCAGCAACCTCCGCAGCTCTCTCCGCCGCCGCTCGCGCCGCTGTCGCCGCTGCCATCGCCGCTGCCGCCGCCACTGTAGCCGGTGCCGCTGCTGCCACCACCGCCGCTGCCGCCGCCGCTGCCGCCGCTGCTGCAGCGCGCGCCGAGCTCCAGCGCGTACGCGTCCGCCAGTCGGCCGAAACCGTGCCCTGCGGCAGCGTCGAACAACTCCGTCAGGGCGCCGCTGCTGAGCGCTGAGCACGCGGCGCGGAGCGTTGCCGCCGGAGACGGCGCTGCTGCCGTGTGGAGTGCTGCCACGTGCTCCATGAGTGTCTCCCAGGCGCCGTAGCGGCCACGCAGGACGGGCGCGCAGCAAGCACTACGAAAGTCGCCGCCGCTGCGGCCCTCAGTGCTGCCACCGCCGCCGCCGCCGCCGTTGCCGTTGCTGCTGCCGCCGCCGCCGCCGCCGCCGCCGCTGCTACCGCCGCCGCCGCCGCCACCGCCGTCGCCACTGTCATCGGTGAAACCGTCGCCCTCGCCTCCACCATTGCCACTGCCGCCACTGCCGCCGTTGCTGCCACTGTCGTGCGCTGCGCTGCTGTCTGCAGGCCCCTGCAGCGCGTCAGCAGCTCCGGCTTTGGACGATGCAGCACCTCGGACTGCATGCAGCGGTGCGTGCCCTCGGGTAGGGTACAGCTGTACTGGCGCGTCAGCAGCAGTGGCTGCAGAGGCCTCAGCCCTACGGCTAGCACTGGAAGCTAGGGCTCGGGCGAGGGCAATGCCCAGTAAGGGACTGGCCGCCGCCAGCACGGCGGCAGGCGGACACGCCATCTTCACCGCGCTGCCGCCGCCGCCATCGCCGCCGCCGCCGCTGCCGCCGCTGCAGCAGCGCTCAAGGCCCGCCGCACCGAACGGCCCGCATACGATCAGGGTTGCGTCCTGCTCGTTGCCCTCGCTGCAGCTGCTGTGGATGGTCACGCGGGCGGCGGCATGCGGTGCCGGTGGCGGCAGCGGCGGCGGCCGCGGCGGCAGCGGCGCCGCAGGAGGCTCCATGGCTGCAGCGACAAGCTGTAGAAAGAGTATCGTTGTGCCGCGTGCTGCGGCATTGCGCAGGCCACAGAGCACTGCCTTCAGCCCCCCGCTGCTCACAAAATCGCACCGCGCTGCCGCTGCCGCCGCCGCCGCACCTGACGCCGTCGCCGCCGCTGCTGCTGCTGCTGGTGGCGCTGCCGGCAATGCAGCCTCGGCAGCTGCTGCATCAGAACCACCGCCGCTGCCGTTGCCGCCGCTGCTGCTGTTTAACCCAACAGATGTGCCGGTGCCGCTGCTGCGCCCACTGCCGCCGCCGCTGCTGTCGTCGTTACTGTCACGCATACCTTCACCGCACCGGCAGCCGCCTCCTTGCGCCAGCAGCAGCACCAGCGCGACTGCCACGTTGCGCCGCAGATCGCGGTTGCCGGAGGCAGCGAGCGTCTGCAGCAGCGGCGTGCGCGCAGCGCCGAGCGCCTCCGACCTCAACTGCTGCACGAGCCCTGTCGCCGCTTGCCGTGAAACTGTCCGCGCCGCTGCCGCCGCAGCGTTTGGCGCCAGTGCCGCCGCTGTCGTCTCTGCGCGGGCTTGTGCAGCCGATGCTGGTGCCGCTGCTGCACGCAGTGGCGCTGGTGCAAGGTCTGCTGTTAGTGCTGCTGTTGCGGCGGTGGCGGTGCCAGTGTCGTTCACCACGGCTGCTGGCTGCGATGCTGCCGGTAGAGTAGCCGCCGCAGCCGCCGTCACTGATGCTACATGAAGTTCATCGCCACTCGCTGCGATAGATTGCAGCGCCGCAGGCAACGCATGCGCGCGCTGCTGAGCCGTGTTAACCTGCTCTTCGGCTGATGGCTCCGTTGGCGACGATCCATTCAAAAACAGGAAGCTCAAGAGGGAAATCTCTGATGGTTTGGATAAAGTCTGCTGCTGCTGCTGCTGCTGCTGCTCCTGCCATTGCTGCTGCTGCTCCTCATGCCGTTGCTGCTGCTGCTGCTGCTCCTCCTGCTCCTGCTGTTTCAGGTGCGAAGGCGCGTCGTACGACATCAACAGCAGCGGCGCCGGCTGCGCAGCCACCAGCAGCACCGGCAGGCAGCCCTGCTCGACGAACGCCTGCGCCCAGCCCGGCCGCGCCGCCGCCGCGAGAGCGCGCAGCACGCCCGCAGCAGCGCTCGCCACGTCTGCCGATGCGCTGAGCAGCAGCCACGTCAGCACGCGCAGGTGACCTTCGGTGCACAGCACTGTGGCGATATCATCGCCGCCGCTGCCGCTGGTGCCGCTGCCGCCGCCGCCGCCGCCGCCGCCGCCGCCGCCGCCACGAACGCCGCCGCCACGGCCGCCGCCGCTGCTGCCGCCGCTGCTGCCATGTTGGGCGTCCGTGCTCACGCGAGCGTTGCTGCTCCCCTCTGCTGCCAGTGACCCTCCAGCGGCCGAATTGCGGCGGCTGCCGCTAGTGCTGTTGCCGCCGCTGCTGGCGTCCGCTGCTACCGTCACGGCTTCAGGTGGAGTGGCAGCAGCGGCAGCGGCAGCAGCAGCAGCGGCAGCGGCAGCAGCAGCGCGGGCGGCAGCAGCGGTGGCACCGCTGCTGCGCGCGGACGTCGGGCGCGCAATGACGGCACCGCGAGATGAGCGCTGTGGCTGCCTTGGCTTGACGCGCGAGGCCGCGGCAGCAGCGGCGGCGGCGGCGGCATCGGAGTGCAGCTGTATCCGCAGCGCGATAAGTGCGAGGCGCTGCAAGTGTGTGTTGGCAGCGCGCAGGCACGGCAGCAGGCGGCGCGCGGCGGCGCACGCGGCAAGCGCCTGTGCCACCGCTGCGGCGGTTTGGGGCCGCTGCTGCTGCCGCTGCTGCTGCTGCCGCTGCTCCTGCTCCAGCTGCTGGTGGTCCCTTATCCAGTGCTGCCCGCAATCTTGGTGCTCCTGCTGCGGCTGCTGCTGCTGCTGCTGCTGCTGCTGCTGCTGGTCCTGCTTATGCTGCCGCTGCTGCTGCTGCTGCTCCTGCTGCTGCAACAGCGGCGGCGACGGCCGCTGCGGTTGCAGCTGCGGACAACTCCGGCAATCCATTGGCTCAGCGCAGACACCCGCTGCTCTTGATTCTTTCGCTCGTACTGCTGTAGCAGGTGCAGACCCCCTTGTCATTGCCATCCCCTCAGCACCTCCGCCATCAGGTGACCAGGCGGACGCATAGCAGTGTAAACAACGCAACGCCATGATTTTCCTGCTGTTGTAGAGCAGTCGGCAGTGCGCGCGCTGCTGCTGAACGTTTTCCATGGAAACTGAGGCGGCGGTCGCCAGCGCAGCTGCTGCTGCCCCTAGCGGTGATGATGCATCGGCGTTAGAGTCATCGCAGACGTAGCGCAGCAGCAGGTCTAGAGCCCCACTCGGCACTCGCATAGCTGCGGCACTGCCGCTCTCCAGTGCCGCTATGAGGAGCTGTATAAGTCTCGCCTCCAGCACAAAGCACAGTTGCTGGTGGTGCCCTCCCACCGCATTGGTGGCACCGGCGGTCTCTGCCTCTGGTAGTTGCGACAGTGCCTCCGACGCTGCCTCCACGAGAGCATGGTCAACTATAAGGGCGTGCGCCAGAGAGCGCTGTGACAGCAGCTTTTCCAGCAAGCAGCACCAGGCAGCTGCATGCTGGTGCTCGCTGCCTGGCTTTGCAGCTGCGCTTAGCGAGTTCACCAGGAAAGCTCCGTCCCAGGCGCTCAGCGCTGAACATGGCAGTTGCTGATCAAGGCAGCTGATCAGCGCCCACAGCAAATGCCTTGTGACGAGCGCAGGACATCGACGCTTCAGACACAGTATCAGGTCAGGCACGTGCTGAGCGATGAGCCTTCTGCAATTGACGCCGCATTCGCCACTCGACCAGGCAGCAGCTGCAAGCGCGGCCGCTGCCAACTGGCAGGCTCGTGTGTTGCCTAGCTTCGAATGACGTAGCAATGACAGAATAGTCGTCCCGCCTCCGAGCGGTCGCAAACCTTCAGTTATGTCCAATACCATGCGCCCAGCGCGTTTGGTGTTTCGTGAGTACTTCAAGTAACATCTTTGTGGGCAGTTACAGCCTTTCAAACGGCAGCAGCCACGTGGCAAAAGATGAGGTGTGGCATGGTGTGCAGTGTGGATGACTATTGACTTCGACTTGAGTTGCTGCACAGAATTGACAGACAACAGATCAAGCTCTAGTGCTGGTGGTGATAATCGTGCCCCATAAGTTATATGTAGGTATGAGTTTGGTCTATGCACGAGCATCACGTAAAGTGAGTTAGATGCCCATTTTCTGTGTTTTTCAAAAGGAAGGACCGGGCAACAGCGCAAAGTTCTGTGCGTGAAACCTGTCTACACATACGGATCACTCTGCAGCAGGTTGTGCATCAGAGAGAGCCACCACAGGAGCAGACAGCAGCATGCGCATGATCTGCAAGAATGCGTGCAGCCCGGCCTGCATCCAAACATGTATACATACAGTATGCAGAGCACCATGCATGACACACATTGGACACCTTGGGGATATCCCCAAGCTGGCACAACCATTTGGGACGCTGGCACGACCATGTATTGACACGGTGTAAAGCACAAGACCAGCTGCACACGAGAGAGACACGCATGTCTAAGTGACACTCTCCGCAAACACAGACGAATCTCGCATACAATGTTTCAAGTAAAGTGCTCTGTTGCGGCACCACCCCCACGCACTAAACACCCGAAATCCAAGCAGCTAACTTACAGATGTCTGGCACCTTAGTGAGCCACGCTGCGCGTCTCTCGCGCAGCCGTGCCGATAGCACCATCTTGTTTGCAGCCAGAGCACAGGGGGACCAAGCGGCAACAGCAGCGCTCAGCCCGACCAGGCATCTCGCCTCTTGCAGCGCACACGTGGAAGCAGCGCTCATCACTGCCCGGCGTGCAGGGCCAGCGCTCTGGCTGCCCCTGAAGCAGCGCTGTTACTGCCCGTAAAGCAGCGCTGCGGCGCCGCTGCCGGATGAGCAATGCTGCCGCTGCCGCTGCTGCTGCTGCCGCGCGCGCCGCTGACACAGGGACCCACAGCGAGCAGCACAATCACTTGTACTTCGAAGTATGCTACAACCTTAGATCACGCACCCAGTGCTGAGTAGTATCTTGAGTGTGACTACTAGACTACATGCGCTGAAAATAGGATACAGCCAGCGGAATTGGGGGCGCGCGAAACGTGGCGCTCGCCGCCGCTGGCCCGGGACGCTGACGCTGACGCTGCAGGGAGAGGGGTGTGTGGGGTGTGTGTGTGTGTGTGAAAGGGACGGGGGACGTGCCCGGAGCTGAGCACTGACCACTGCGCCGCAATATGACAGTTGCGCCGCGTCAACTGTCGGAGGCGGTGTGTGGAGGCGCGTGGCCAATGAAGGGTGGGGGATGGTAGGTAGGTATGGCGTGTGTTTGTGGAGGGACGGGGAGGTATGCAACTACTTGTACTTGAAGTATGGGCTTTAGAGTAAGGTGTAGCCGCGGGTGCCAGGCGATTTGAGTGCCACTCCTGCCGGCGCACGGCCAGTCAAAGGGCGGCTAAGCAGAGCCGCACGTGGCACTGTACTAGTGTATGGAGCGCGTGCGTACGCGCTGCGTCTGTGTGACGTGGGATCTGTATCGTAAGGTGCGTGAAGGGTATGAAGGATAGGTGCGCTGGTGGCCCTACCGTGGTGGCAGCGCTCATGCAGTCGCGACGCTGCCGCCGCAGACGCTGCCGCCGCAGCCGCCGCCGCTGTCGCCGCCGCTGCCGCCGCCGCTGCCGCCTCCGCCACCGCCGCCGCCGCCGTGGCGATGCGTGATCACCGGTCTAGCTAGTGGCATTCCGGGAGCGAGCATACATACCCCTGGTGAGCCGCGCGCACGCAGCGCACCCCCGTGCGCTCCTAGGGAAAGGGGCCATGGCGGAGCATTTGGTCGGCACACGCCTCTTGCCGCCAGAGTCAGCGCTTCTGCTGCTGCGGCTCCGGCCGCACCCGCGCACGGCGGCAGCACGCGGCGCGGTCTACGCTGAGCGCCGTGCGGCGCGCTGCGGTTCAAACAGCAGAGGGCTGTCGAGGTGCTCCGCTGGTGATCTCGCGGCTGTCAATGATGGCGACGGCGGAGGCACGGCGGAAGGGCGGACCGTGACTAGGGTGAGGGGGCTGCGGACGGCTTTGCAGCGGCGCTCCCTAGGGCAGCGCGTGCAGCGGCGCGCCGCAGCACCAGCGCGCTCCAGCGGCGCGCGCGGGCGCAAATCGGCAGCAGCCAGCTGCCGCATTGCGCGGCAACGCGCTGTTCCATGGGCAGCGCTCCACCTACTTGAACTGCGCGCCACAGGTTTGATGCGCCGCGTCGTGCGGCGGCAGCGCCCCTCTGCGGCAGCGCTTTTCACCGCTCCCGCTGCCGCTACCGTCGCAGCCGTTACCCTCGCAGCCGTCGCTGCCGCCGCTACCGCCGCGGCTACCGCCGCTACCGCCACCGCCGCCGCCGCTGCTGCCGCCACAGCCACCGCTACGGCTCGTCGGGCAGCGCGGCGCAGCCTTCACTGCCGCGCGCCCAGTGCTGCGCGTGGAATTTCCAGCTGCGCGTCCACGCCGCAGCTGCAGCTGCCACCGCCGCTGCCGCCGCTACCGCCGCCGCCGCCGCCGCCGCTATGGCTCGTCCGGCAGCGCGGCGCAGCCTTCGCCGCCGCGCGCCCAGCGCTGGTCGTGGAAGTTCCATCTGCGCGTCCACGCGGGCACGGGCACGCCGAAGAGCAGGTAGTCGTCGAGGTAGTAGCGCACGACGGTGCACGCGCGGCGCGGGGTGTAGTAGCGCTGCACCTTGTCGTCGGCGTGCGTGGCGTGGTGGTTGTGCGGGCCCGCGTCGGGGCCGGCGTCGGGCGGCGGGAAGTGCAGGTTGAAGACGGGGATGGACTCGGGGTCGGCGACGCCGACGTCGCTGAGCAGTTTGGCCACCTTCTCTCTGTGACGGGGAGAGTGAGTGCAATAAGAGCGCCCAGGGGTCAGAAGAAGGGAGCTATACATCATGATAAGAGTGGCCAGGAAGGCGGACGTGAAGGATGGCGATGCACGCAGGCGGCAGTGAGGTTACCAACCCTTAAGGTTGTACTATTGAAGTTGGGTGGGTCGGCGACGCCGATGTCGCTGAGGAGTTTGGCCACGTTCTCCCTGCGCGGGGCGAGAGAATTCAATTGCGACTAGTCATAAGGCGGTGCGCAGGTGTGTAGACGGAAGCATATTGAAGTTGTACTGTTGAAGTTAGGTGGGGTCGGCGACGCCGACAGCGCTCAGCAGTTTGGCCACTGTCTCCCTGCAAAGAAAAGAGCGAGCGCGACAAGAGCGTCGGGTCAGGAAGGATGGCGCAACAGGTAACGAAGAGGACGGGAAGTGGAGTCGCAATAGCTGCAGCAGCTGCTGCAGTTGCAGGTGACCGGCTCGGGCCCGTCATGCTACAGCTGCAGCAGTTGCTGCAGCTGAGGATAACCGTTCTGCGCACGTCACAATACGGCAGTTGGCAGCGTCACCTGGAGTCGCGCACATGGCATTACACCTGCAGAAGTTACGGCAACTTATGGCAGTTGCAGGTACCAACTCGCGAACGCACCTCGTTGCAGTTACAGCAGTCGTAACAGTTACAGCAGTCACTGCAGTTGCAGGTAACCGACTCGCACGCGCCACGCGACAGTTACGGCAGTTACGGCAGTTACGGCAGTTACACATTTACCTGGAGTCGCGCGCGTCGAGCGCTTCGACCGTCTGGTATTCTGCCAGCGTCTCCGCGAGCCCCCCACAAAATTCGGTCTGCGGGCGCCAGTGCGGGTTGGCGTCGATGGGGTGCGCGGCAGCGTCGCTCAGGCGCTGCGTAACCGCTGAAAAGCGGGGGTGCTTGCCGAGCCCGAAGACGCGCTTGCAGAGGACGCCGTCCTCCTGCGAGTCGCGGTCGCACTTGGAGCGGTACGCGGACACGAAGCGCACGAGCGGTTCGCGGTAGAAGACGGCTTTATGCCATGAGGGGTCGTAGACCTGGGGGGAGAAGGGGGTTCAGAAGGGGGGAAAGGGGGTAGGTGAGGTGAGCCGGGGGCATTAAGTACATGGTCTCAACCCGTAGAACACCACTTGTGCCACGTGGGGCCGTAGACCTGGGGGAGAAGGGGGTTTAAGGGGGGGGGGGGCTGAGCCACGAAGGGGGTCGCACAGCTGGGGGGGTGGCGAAGTAAGGGCGGGGGGGGGAAGGGGCGTCAAAGTCGTTTCAACCACGAGCGGCTCGCAATAGGTAACTGCTTTGTGCCATGCGGGGTCATAGAACATGGGGAGGAGGGGGGCGGTGGGGAGGGATGGCGCGCATGGGCGAACACGTTGTCCGTGCAGCGTTGCAGATGGGGAGCAACTGCAGATTCACGCCCATTGATGTCTTGCGAGTGCAAGACTGGCAGAACACCGCCTCGTGGTGCATGGGGGCATAAAGTTACGGTGCTGCGACTCGATCATCTGGGCATTTTCTCTCCCAAAGCAAAGTTCAACTCAAACTTCAACTCACCCTGTCGGTGAGCTCCTCGAGCGACAGGTTGTGGTATGCGTACGTGTTGCGGCCAAACTTCACCGAGTCGTCCGCCATGCTGGGGTCGTAGCGCTCCCGCAGTGACCTGAGCAGTAGGGGCAACGTTGCAGTGCTCAGCATCATGCGTGTACTGACTACTGTACGCTTTATGTACAGCATGTGTACTCAGGAGTGTTCATGCTGGGGTCGTGGCGCTCCCGCAGCGACCTGAGCAGTGAGGGACGCAACGCTGCAGTGCTCAGCATTATGCGCGTACTGATCATTGTACACGTGGTTTACGGTACACCAATGCATTTGCCTGGTTCAGGGGCGTTCATGCTAGGGTAGCGCTCCCGCAGCGACCTGAGCAGAAGGGGACGCAATGCTGCAGTGCTCAGCATCACGCGTGCAGTGACCACCGTACACTTTGCACAGTACACGTACTCGCGTTGGTCATAAGTGTTCATGCTGGGTTCGAAGCGACCCCTGAGCAGCGGGTGCGACGTTGCAGCGCTCAGCATCGCTGACCACTGTACCCTCTGCGTACAGCGTGTGTGAAAGTGTACAGTGTGTGTACTCCGAAGTGTTCATGCTGGAGACGTAGAGCTCACGACCTGACAGCGGGGCGGGGGGGGGGGGGGCGCCACAGCGCTGAGGTTCACGCATGAATGGGGCTCGTGCTCGACTCTGCGGCTTCTGAAGTGGGAGGCAGGGCGGGGGTGACAATGAGTATCGCGCTTCGTCGCAAGGACCCCCACACCGCCCCAAAACGGCCATTGATTGCCAGCCTGTAACACAGCAGGCAGCATCAGGCCTCGTCACAAAGTACTGGGCGCCTGAAAACTTCAACATTTGTGCAAACTGCAACATAATTAGCCACGACCCCCGGCCGTCCTGCCACACAGCAGGCAGCCTCGGACCTCGTTACGAGTACTGGGGCGCCTGACATTCTGCAAACTTCAACATGATTAGCCTGGCGACCTCGTCACCGGGGCCGCCGTCGCAAACTTCAAGATCTGCAAGCTTCGGTGTGCATGGGGGCGCGAGGTACAGCCGAAATGAGAGGCAGGGAGGGCTAGGGTGACAATGAGCACCGCGCTTAGTCACAAGAACCCCCACATCTCCACGCCCCGCTGGTCAAATGCTAACCTGTAAGGGGGCTCCAGACGCAAACTTCAACATGAAGTTGCAAGCTTGCAGTGCATGAGGGACACGACGTGCAGCCGCTCTCTGCATCACCTGACGCGGTCGCTGAGCGCCAGAAAAAAAAAACTTCAACATTCAGTTGAGGTTGGCCACCTGCCGCCGCGCGCGCGCCCTCACCTGAACAGGTCGTTGAACGCGAGCGAGTTGCACTTGGCGATGAAGCAGAACAGCAGCTTGTGCTCCGGCACGACGATCAAGTGGTCCACGAGGTCGCCGCTGAGCCGTTCTGGCCTTGTGTAACCGCCGTAACCGCCCTCCTGCGCCGCAATCTGTCCAACCTGCCCGAATTGCTCCCGCAGCTGCGCCTCCACGTCTCCGCCGCCGCCGCCGCCGCTGCTGCCGTCCGCGCCCCTCGCAAACAGGTCGCCGGCGGCGGTTGTGGCGTAACTGCCGCTGCGGTGAGTGCTGATGCGGTCTTCGAGTGCGGGGCCGCCGCCGGGCACGCTGTTGTGGTGGCGGTGCTCGCGCGCCGCGCGCTGCACGCTGCTGCCGCCGCCGCCGCTGCCGCCGCCGCTGTCGCCGCCGCCACCGCCGCCGCCGCCGCTGTTGCCGCCGCCGCTGCCCTCATCGCCAGCAGTTTCCGCACCAGCTGCTGCTGCTGCTGCTGCTGCTGCTGCTTGTAAGCCCCGCCTAGGTCGCGCACCCGCCGCCGCCATCGCCGCCGCAGCGGTGCTTTGTTTGCCACCGTCCTGCTGCCGCCCCTGATCGCTTGCCGGGCGGCGTCGCCTTGCGTTGCCGCTGCTGCCGCCATCGCCGCCGCTGCTGCTGCCGTCGAGTGCTGCCTCACGCTGCGGAGCGCCGCGCCGGTTGCCGGTCCTGAATGGGGGGGGGGGGGAGATCGAGTGAATTATTTGAAGCGCATTATGTTTGTTGCATTGAACGGACTAAATAGGCGATGGCGGCGTGCGGCCACCGTATGCATGTATGGTGCGGGAGTTCATGTTCATTTGCACGGCGTACATGCGACACTGAGACCTGTGCGCTGCGCGCTTGTACAGTCGTCGTGAGGTGCTGCAAACTGGCTTTCGTACCCTGCTTGGTATTGCTAGCTGGCTCCTGCTTTGACTTTAAAGCTCATTGCCATACCGCCGCTGGCCTGACAGCAACTCCGAGTCAGCGGCAAGTATACTCGTTCAAGTACCGTAAGCCGCTGAAGCCGCCGCTGTCGCTGAGCGCTGTAGCATGAATCAAAGGCAGCGAGAAGCGATGACAGCGCCCACGTGCACTGCCGGTGCGCGTGGCTTAAGAACGTCGAGCTGGTCTCACGCGGTTCAAAGTGCTACACTTCACAGAAGTTTTGTCGTCTACGGTGGACTCTAACCCTAGCCCTGACCCTAACCCTGATGCTAAATCTGTATTACATGGATGCTGAGCACTGTTGCGCAGTGCGTGGCACGGACCAGGCTGCAAGGCTGCACGTCGGTGCGTCAACGCGACTGTTCTGCAAAACTGGTGACAGTGCTCCGCGGCAGCTGTTCAACTTGCACTTGCCGCCGTGCAGCGTCACCGCATCAGTCGGGGCTATGGACTCGAATGGAGCGTCACTTCAAAAACTCTGGCGGCGGCGCGTGCATCGGTCCTCGCTGCATGTGGTGAATCATATGTGAATGCATCTGACGCACAAGTTCTCGCCACATTCGACGAACGCATCTGATGTGCCGCCGACAGCAACTTGAAGTTGCGGCGACGATACATCTTCAACCCGTTAGATGCGCCATGCTGGTGCAACTTGGCTTTCAGCAGCGCGTGACCGTCCGCAGCATCACAGTGTGGCGTTAGGTGTGCTGCTGTATGTCAAGGTACTTTGAACACTTCGAGGTACAACATTTGCCCATGCAAGTACACAGCAGCCTCAGAATTCGTGCCATCATGTATGATATACTAGAAGGGCTTTCGATCCTGGCAAATCATCATGTGGTATAAGTAGACCTCTGCATTGATTCACGGTAGTCACCGTGACCTACTGGTAATACTACTGTAGTCTAATAGATAGCGGTGACAATATTTATAAATAAGAAAGAGCTTGGCAGATTTGCTTTTCCTTATTGCCAACGTGCAAATTCAGCAAGAACCCCAAAGTCGATGCACACAATATGTTTGGGCTACCAGCTGGAGCTGGCCTACCGAACACGTGAGACCTTTCCATACTGAACACCCATGCCCCTCGAACGCTACAAAGCTCGCACACAGAAGTCTTTTGACCTGTGGATATGATGGCACTGTTTGACTCGTGGCCAATGACTGCAACAGCGGCGACCACGGTTATTGGTGGAAGGCACTTGCGGCTAACCATCCTTTGTCCCCTAGAGCTCTACGATCTTTTGATTCGTTTCCATACTAACTATATGCTCGGGCGCATGAAACTTCGATCTTTGCTGCAATTACAGTAGTCAAGAGCCTTACAGAGGCAGCGGCCAGCACACGCGATCACGCAGCTCTTCAGTGCTTTACCATGCGCAAAATACTCGGAACGTGCAATCGCAAAGAACATTTGTGTACGCGGGTGCCCGAGTGTGCACGGAGGTGCGCCCAGCCGCAGACGATTCAGTAATTGCCCGTGCGGCGCGGGCCAAGATTCACTCCTATAGCTGCCTTTTGCCACATGCTTCGTACCTCGTGTGCTCGCTGCTGCCGACGCCGTCCAGTACGCCGCCCCGCTCGTGCAGTCCCGCCATTCCGTCAAACGCATGATGATCACCTCCTTCGGCTTCTGGCACATCGGCCGCACAGCCAGCAAGCAGGCTGCAAGCGAGCAAGATAACGATGACTGCAGGCCGTCTGCAGCTCATGGTGGCGAGGGAGAGCTGTTCCCGCTGAGGCGCGTGTGGTATACTATGCAGGTCACCCACAATCACAGAGCCACTTGCAACTAATAAAAAAAAAAGAATCGAATTTTGATTACAGCGAAAATGTAGAGGCCGGAAGGACCTTAACAAGAAGAGATTCACACCTGGCGCAGAGCTTTACAGCTAAAGGACTCCGAGGACTCTTATAGTGGCTCCCAGGGGCGAGATCACTGCAGCTTGGTGAGGAAATAATGACAGCACATGCGTCGCCTGCCGCAATCTGTGCGAATGCCTACACCTGCATAGTTGCTCTGGTTTATTCTGATGTGCGTCGACCTCGGGGGTTTGCGTGCTCATGGATAGTCACCGCTGCGCCTTTTCAGCTGCCTACTAGTAGCTCTTCAAGCGCGCACATCGACGCCCCTCCTGATGCACTGCATGATTTGTTGCCATTGCCGCTGCCCTCAGACTTCACGGCACATTTACACGCAAGCACTAAGTCTTCTGGCTCTCATTGCGTGACTTTCCTGCACCGCCCTTGCCTCCACTTGAGCATGCTGCAGATCTGCTCGAGAGCGGGTTCAACGGCGAAAGCATGACAGTGACTGGGAGTGCGGACTCGGAGTTCCACCTCTATCATGATGATCAACTTCAAGTTGAAGGTCACGGTGAGGACTACCCTCGGACCTCACCTATAATGACTTGTGCGGAAAGGTGTACAGCCTGTCATATCCCCAGCTGTAGATGTACAAGCTGGTGGAGCATGGCGGACATGGCGCGGTGGCAGATAGAATTAAATCAGAATCTGATGTTGGCCTCAGAGATCTCACTGTCGGACACTGTCAGGCTGCGATGATCATCGCAGAGAAGCGCGGGGCCATGGGAGCTGGATGTGCAACCAGCTCCATTGGGAGTGAGCAACATTTACTTCAGCTTTCAGGTCATCAAAGCCTGAATGTGTCACTGACATGCGCATGCAGAAACCGCATGGCCCAGGGCACTGCCAGGCTGAGGTCACCGTGCCGTAATTTGCGTCGAGCCTGAAGTGCATCGAGGAAGGCGTTTCTGAGCAGCACGAGTCTCAATCACAGCCTTTGAGAATGACAGCATGACCACCGCTGGCAGCAGCTGACAGTGTGTAGCATGCGCTGCCTTTGACATCAGACTTCACAAGCATCAGGAGAAGCACCACTGCAGTCGCTCGCTGGTGCACCGCTGATCCATCACTCATTTCAACTTGAAATTGTCAGCAGCTGGCAGCCTGAGGATGCACGCCATCCTCACTGGCAGGCTGGCTCAGTGCAGTTTCATGACCACTGCAGCAAGCTAGCCGGCACATCTGATTCACCTCACGTAGTACCCTTAAGGCTACAGTAACCTTCGAGCTATTGATGTAACAGTAACAGGTAGTACTGAATATTTGAACTTTGTTCATACATAGACTCATGTGAGAGAAGAAACAGTATTTGAACTTTGAATATTCATACATAGACTCATTTGAGAGAAGAAACAGCAAGAGGTCCAAAACAGAACAACTTGAAGGTGCCAGTGGGAGAACATGTTGCAAACGAATCGGATGAACTCTCAGCGAAGGTCAGTGGATGATTCAAGTTGGTGTGTGGGTCAACAAGTTCAGCAACTTGAAGTTGGAGCAGGGTTGTGGCGTCAGTCCCAGACCGTACCCATTTGCAAATGCAAGTAAGAGCATGCATCTATCAAACGTCAAGCTTGAACTTCAAATAGTAGGACCCCTCGCCCAATTGTGCCGGTGTACAAACGAAACCCCAAATGATGTGTGCCACTGGACTCATTAAATTTTGAACAATTTGTTGCAGCTCGTGGGTGACTTCTGACATTTAATTCATTCAGTTGCAAGTATCTGAAGTGCTATCTTTTGCCCGCAAAGCTCTATATTGCCGCTGTGGAACTTAAGTTGTCAAACGGTCCTCACCACGACATCAACACTGATTCGATTACATCCAATGGCATGATGATAAGCATCAACGTTTAACCTTGTGTTACTTGCGCTGTGGCAGACCTCAACGCCCTTCACTGTCTGCACTTACTAACCCTTTTGGCGGCCTGAGGTGTGTGGGTTGTTGTTGTCCTCTGGTGCAGGACCCACCTCATGCCTGCAACGTGCTCACCCTTCGCGGTTGGAGTTTTGGAAAGCATTGGGAGCGGTGAATCAGCTGACCACTGTGCAAAGTGTACAGTTGCTGGACCTCCCAGCCAGTGCAGCTTTCCCTCAGGAAGGCTCCGATGTGGCCCATAGGCTGCTCGTGCAACAGTGTTACGTCGGCCTGTACGAGGTTTTGGCTGCTCACTTCCAGGGCGCCGGGCGCAGCTTCATCATTACTGGCACCCAAGGTTAGCATGCCCTCAGGCTGATGAATCAGATGCATTGTGTTCAACTTGAAGCAGATGGCGGCAAGAGCTTCGATGCCGCGGCGTTTGGCACGATGCGTTTGACATCATCATTACAGGCACCCCACTGCCGCAGGTTAGCATGTCACTATGACCTGATGATGTATTTCAGAAAATGCTGATGGCGACGAGAGCGTGTATGCGTTAATCGTCATCACGGGCACCCAAGGTCAGTATGACGTGATGATGCATTTTGTTGATGGCGACGAGAGCATCTAATAGTATGCGTTCGGCATCCTCACAGGCACCCCAAATCAGCATGACCTGATGATGCCATCGGATGATGGACGATGTCGAAAGCGTTGACTCGGATGCGGTCGAATTTATGCATTGTCAAAGGTGGAGCTTCATGTGACTTGTCTTGACATTATTTCTTCTTTGGCAATGTCTTGAGTGGGGTGCTATTAGCGCTGTTCAGCTACAGCTTGCGCCTCTAGAGTGCTAAGACGTCAAATGTTGTCACTGTTTTGACTTCCGCCCCCTTTGCACTTGCCACATACTTGGCAGCCCAGCTACTTGAGTTGGGGTATTTGATTCGCTTCTTGGGTGCCCTGCTTCCACCGACAGAAATTGATTAGCCCTCATGAGCAACAGCATCTTCTCAAATTAATTTGGCAAGCATTGTGCGTGCACAAAGTTACCTTCAAGTTGGCTGTTTCGTCAGTACTTGCCAATCTCAGAATGTCCAGGGTATTTTCAAATAGACTGGTACCACTACTTCAAAACATAAGCAGACTCACTTGCAGCTGCTTCAACCGTGACCATATTCCCATGTCTTATCAGCACTTGATGTATGTGGCAACAGGATTTGTGAAGGTGTCACAGCTCTTTTTTGACGATAATGGAGCGTTAGCCATTGAGCTGCTTTGTCGATTGCTACGCTGTGCATCAGTTGTGCTGCACCGCTGCTCTCACGTGACCTTCCCCAGGCATTGGCAGGGGCTTGTTTCTGTACTAATCACTACTACTTCGAAGTATAAGCATTGTTTGTGCTAATCTGCACTGCTACTCCTACGTCACCTTTCCCAGGCATTGGCAAGAGCTTGTTATTGTACTCGTCATTACTTCATAGTATACATAAATGTGCACCATGTGTGCAAATCTGCTTCACTAGTCTTATACTTTGAAGTATCACCTCTCGCAGGCATGAGCTTGTCCCTGTACTAATCACTACTATAGTATACATATACAGGCATCATTCGTGCAAATCTGCTTCACTAGTCTTATACTTTGAAGTATGACCTTTTGCAGGCATCGGCAAGAGCTTGCTCCTGTACTACGTAATGTGGCACCTGGCGCGAGCAGGTGCCACCGTGGTGTATGATCAGCGCGATACGGCCACAGTCATGTACGGACCACAAGGCGTGTATACAGGGGCTTTGGAAGAGTTTGGCCAAGCCCTGGATGATGCAGCTACATGGTGAGTGACCTGGTAATAAGGTGGCAAACACTGACATGACCGAATATCACGTGTATAATCTGCACTCTTTTTTGTATAGTTTGGTCCAGCAGAATGAAATTAAATTTTCTGCCTGTGCCTGATGGCTTTGGACTCTATTGCAAGCAACATACTATCCCCCACTTACCATCCCCCGTTGTACATCACCTGTGTGGGTCTGCAATGCAGCATTGTGCTCTGTGTGCAGTTGCAGACACGGTCATTTCATTGGTATACTACTTCACGAGTGTGTTTGGCTGTTCTTAAGGTTTTGGCAATCAAATCGTCTGGTGTGTGAGATAGTACATAGCGTCTTGATTGCAAGTTCAATTCGGAACATGGCACATATGTGTTCCACCACATTTCCGACATCGTGCATAGTGCGGCTGACACAACAAATCTGTTTTCTACTTCTATAGCACTTCCTCGGCAACGGTGGACGTTAAATGCCTATACTGAGCTGCAGTTTCGTCAGACCATGGACTGACCTTCACATTCTGATCAGCGTGCTCCTGGACGTCTCTAGTCGTTGAACTGCTGTGTTTGCTGTGCTTACACTAGATGATGCAGTCTGTCTATACCACTCAGGCTATTCACCCAAAGCAGTGTGCCACAGCGTGTTCTTGGAACTTGGCTGCCACTATTGTCCTTACTGAGCGCTGCTGCGCCACGGCCATTAACGCCTGTGTTTGTAACCTGGTGGTGCAGTTGTAGGTGCCCCAGGCATGTACCTGTGCCATAATTCATATGAATGCCGAACACCACTGTCTTGCCGTGTTGCGAAAGCATTTGGAAGAATACTTTGCAATATGTACAGCGGAGTGACCCTTGACTATCATTCAGTAATCTTGCCATGCTGTACGTCGAGAGACTGCCCCCAGCATACTTGGATCTAGCGCATGCTATCAGTCAACTGCTGATCACTGCTCTGCCCCGGGCCCACGCCAACCTAGAGTGGAACAACGGCCACTAGAAGTATGTTGACGGCTCCACAGCACCAGCTAAAATTTTCATGATGTTGCCCATCCTAGCGAAGCACACTGAGTGCAAGGCTGTGTTGCACGAATTCATGTTACTTTTACAGTGACTTGGCCAGACTGGCCAGTAGAGTTCCCATATCAAATATGTTTTGTCTGCGACAACAAGCTGTATTGTCACTCACTCCTCCTCCCCTTCTCCTCAGGGTGGGTCGTGTCTATTTGAACTGTACTGTACTGTACTGAACTGAACTCAACTGTACTGCTGCACTCTCTCTGCTCCATGCAGGTACCTTGTGGACGGCAAGCCCCCGAGGCCCGTGGCTGCAAAGACAGTGCTCGTCACATCTCTCGATTGGGATGACTGGAAGGTCAGTTACAGAACCGCACAAACAACAGGTGCACGACATGTCATTATTGCAGGGCATATTGTGACGTGCTGACCATCATGGTGCTTCTTGTGAGAGTGATTGTTCTGGAGTAGGGATGAAAACCATTACGTATTGCATTGCGTGATTGACGCAAGCTTACACATGCCATATGGAGTGGGAGAATGGCAGTTTTAGGGCCTTGTTAGGTGTGAGCTGGTCCCACTGACCAGCTGATTGGCTTGTGTGAGGCCTCACCGCCCGGCTTGATTACCTGAGCTGGTCGGGTCGAGCCCAGCATCTTGCTGGCTTTCGGCTGGCCTGAGTTCTGACCAGCAGCTCACTGACAGGTGACTGTCAGAGCAGCCTGGCATCAGCAACTTCGACTCTTTTGAAGGCAGCCTGGCATCAGCAGCTTTGGCTTTTGAAAGAAAAGTCGGTCAAAGTCAGCGCCTGCAGCTGTCAAAGAAGGCGCCACTTCGTTGCGCCTGCAAGCTACTCTTCATTTTTCCCAGGCATACCAAGACATTTCCCCCCGTCCCATACTTCTGTGCTTGACACATCAGTAACCGAACGGCTCCACCGGATTGCCAACTTTGCTAAAGCCGGTCAGCTGAGCTGACATTGGATGAATAAAGTATACCTACTCTACTGTTTTTGCTGTTCTTGTTTACTTTCAGTCCCAACTGATACTTTGGTGATGGCTACTAGCACTTTCGGAAAGATCGTGTTCTTTGT
Organism: Tribonema minus; assembly: GCA_017506865.1. NCBI lineage: Eukaryota > Xanthophyceae > Tribonematales > Tribonemataceae > Tribonema > Tribonema minus. The sequence goes on from JAFCMP010000157.1 coordinate 124,792, forward strand.
AGTTTTACATCAGGGATTGCATAGATTGACAACGCTCAATACCTCCAATGCCTTCTCAATTCAAATTATCAATGTGCTGCATTTACTTTTGTGGTTTGCATTGTTAGCCTTGTCTTCCTTTGTGATAGCTTTCATTAGTTAGTTCAACATTTAGAATAATAGCTGCACTTCACTTCACCAAGTCTTGATTCCTGCAGACATAAGCACATTAGCAGCTCGCTGACAGCCATGCGATTATGTTCCTTGTGCAATGCAGGAAGCGCAGAAGTGGCCAGGTTCACTCATCAGGCACATGCCGGTGTGGGAGCAAGATGAGATCCTTGCAGCTCGGGAGCTCATCTTCTCTAAGCGACCAGAGGAGGAGGTGCTGGAGAGATATCGTGTGTGGGGTGGCACACCGCGGTATGTCCTTCAGCTCACAGACATCGAGCACCAACGGCTGATCAAGCACGCCCTCAACGCGTGCAGCATCGACGAACTCCAGTCTTGCATGCTGAACATCAGCAAGGCTGCGCAAACCACCGAGTGGCTGCTGCACCTGTTGGTTGAATCCGACTTCACCAAGGGGCCGGTCGTTTTCGCCTCTGACTGGGTGAGAGATGAGCTCCTTCAGCAATACGTGCAGAGTCAGCACCACCAAGTGCGCGAATTTGCGGCTGCCGCCGGCGGGCCGCCCATTGTGGCGGACTTTAGAGCCAAGGTACAGGAGGGCCTGGCACAAAGCAGACATTTCAAAGTGGGGGTGACTTCTGGTGCCGAAACTCAAGTTGGTGCGCAGCGGAACCCCTTCACATTCCCGCCATTCGCTCCCTCCGTACCAGCAGGTCCGTGGGGCCAGCATGGCAGTGCGCACAAGAACGGCCAGTTTCAATCTGGCTGGTGGTGAATGAACAAGCCCTTCAATCTAGACATGCAGTGGTGCAGCCAAATATGTTGTTCCGGGCAACAGCGTCAAGCGACCATAAGGGATCGACGCGCGTGGCTTCGTAAATCCTGTTCGGGCGCTACGTGCAGGTGCCAACGATGTGCAGCTGTACTTTGTGGTCACTCCTGATGTCTTCAGTCGCTACACCAGCAGTTGGAGCACATCAGGGGTGATCTTCAACTTGAAGTTGAGGAGGAACTCGCATTCCATCCATTGCGCAGTTTGTGCTTAAGATCGCCTAACCATGCAACATGCACATTGTGCCACTCTGTGGCGATTCACGGGCTCATTGCATTGAAATTGACATATCTATGGTATTTTGCTATGTACGAAATACATGATGTTGCAACATCGCATGATGAGGCCGCAAAGTGCACGGACATAAATTGTTGTGTTGGTGTGCTTACGCTTGCCGCATGCACCATTTGTTAAGGGCAGCGCTGTGCTTGTGCTTGTTTTATTATTGCCTGGGGTGAGAAAGGCCACTTGTCCCGGATTTGCTCTGCACTTTGAAAATGCAACCCCTTCTCCAAACAAGAGTCTCAACCGTGCGCAGGCTTCCCCACGTTCGCAATCTCACCAATACCCCACCACCAATATACTAAGGTTGCCGCGACGCACACTCGACTCGTGTTGAAAGGCGATGTTTGAACTCGTCTCGTCTTGGAAAAGCTTTGTTTTCAAAAGAGACATTGCTGCACATGACAGCCTCTTTGCGTCCGAGAACACTATGTCACAGTATGATTTCCTGGCCTGAACATGTCAGTAGCCTTTAGTTGGAAAACAAGGTGGTCGCTTGTGGCGCAATCCAGTGTTGGTTCGAATTTCTCACACATCTCTGAATGTTGAGTCGAGTGTTCTGAGATGAACAGCTGGCGTTTCACATATGGATGACCACTGTTCATGCTGCAGGTGCAGGTGGTGATGCTTCTCAGAAGGCAAGTCATCATGTCCAAGCGAAACATTGCTGTATGAAAACGAAGCAAAAGATCGTAGAGCTTTAGGTGACAAGGTGTGGTCAGCCGTCAAATTGAATGCCTTCCACCAATAACCGTGGTCGCCACACTGTGGCAATTGGCCACGAGTCAAGCAGTGCCACCATGTCCACAGTAGTCAAAAAAGGACTTCGGTGTGCAAGCTTTTCAGCGTTTGAGGCATGCGTCTTCAGTATGGAACTCAATCATGCGGCAGCGCTCAGAGCATCAGCAGCACGTGCAAGCGCAGGGGCAGCTGGGACAAGCAGCAGACACAACGCACTGCCACCTCAGCCAACGACCGGCTCTTTGACAGATTGTGATGCATTTTCTAACGGCACGGTGGGAAACTGAAACCGCTGCGGCACCGCTCTGGCGGCAGATGACGTCGCAAAGACGCGCGATTTGCACTATAAGGCATGCGGGAGAGGAAGTAAGTGTTCGCTGCGATGGCACGTGCACTCAGGCTACAAAGACATCGAGAAACATCCGGGGAGGGATCCTGTCTTCCGGCCGATAATGGCTGCCCCCCGGTCTTGGCCGGGTAATGTGTCAGGGTACAAATATGCGCCGGGGCAGCAACAGCAGCGGCAGCAGCAGCTCGGGGGCAATCGGACGCGCAGCGTAGAGAGGTGCAGCGCGGCGCGTGACGCACGGCGGACGCGCAGGCAGCGGCAGTCGCGGCAGGTGTTGAGCTGTGCAGTAACAGCAGCAGCAGCAGCAGGGCGCAGCGCCTGCAGCAGCAGCGGCGGCAGCAGCACCAGCCGCGTGGCTGCCAAACGTGCAGCAGCAGCAGCAGCAGCAGCCACGCCTCGCTTGATTGAGCAACGCCGTGGCTGAAAGCTCACGCCGCTGCGCTGTGTGCAGTCGGCAGCAGCCAGCAGCGCTTAGCCACACGGTGCTGCGCCACAATTTGAGGTTCAGCGCACAGATGCTGCTCGATGCTAACTACTGCTGCCAGTGGTGCAGCGCGCGTGCCGCTGCCGTCGCTGAGCAGCTGCACTTGGCGGCCGATGATGCACGGGAAGCAGCTGCAACGCCGCCCATTGCCACTGCCGCTGCTGCTGCTGATGCCGTGCAGACCACTATCAGCCCTGCATGTTGACATTCACTGCTCCTGCACTGCACATCGAAGATGCGCCTGAGCGTCTGGCACGGAATGTCGTACACGGCACAGAAGCAGCCACTGCACCGCCGCTATCGCCACCGGCGTTGCCGCCACAAGCAGCAGCAGCAGCGCGCGCCAGCGCCGACGCTACCCGCCGCCGCGCTGCGCGTTGAAGACGCGGTTCAGCCCCTGGCACGACTTCGCGTACACGGCGCAGCTGCTGCCGCCACCGCCGCCGCCGCTGCCGCCGTCGCCACCACCACCACCACCACCAGCAGCACAAGCGATTGGCAGTGCCGCAGCTACCCGCCGCTGCACGTTGAAGACTCGGTCGAGCCCCTGGCGCGATCTCCCGTGTACACGTTCGTGTACACGGCGCAGCAGCTGCTGCCACTGCCGCTGCCGCTGCCGCCGCCGCCACTGCCACCAGCAGCAGCAGCAGCGATTGGCAGCGCCGGCGTTACCCGCCGCCGCGCTGCACATTGAAGACGCGGTTCAGCCCCTGGCGCGACTTCTCGTACACGGCGTAGCTGATGGCGATCGCGGGCAGCGCCTTGAGGAAGTTGGGCCCGAGGCCGCGGTACAGCCCCTTGATCCCCTGCCCCCGCACCACCTGCTGGAAGCAGTCGACCATGCCCGTGTACTTGTTGGCGGCGGGGGGGCGCGCGGGGACGCGGCCCACCGTGGGGGGCGCTGCTGACAGGGATGGCCCCCTGACACCCTGAGGGGGGGCGGGGGGAGGGGGGGGGTTGCGAGTGAGATTAGTCATTTGCAGCAACAAATCACATTCAACAGCGGGGGGGGCGCGCAGGGACGCGGCCCACCGTGGGGGGCGCTGCTGACAGGGACGGCCCCCTGACGCCCTGGAGGGGGAGGGGGGGGGGGGGAGGTGCGGCGATTGAGATTAGGGCTTGCGGCGAAGAATTGAAGTGGCCAGATTTTTGTTGGTTATTTTGCAGTTTACCGAGAGGTATAGTGTGTATGCTGGTGGCGGCATGTATGGGAGCGCTGCGGACAGGGACGGCCCCCTGACACCCTGGGAGGGGACGGGGGGAGAGGGGGGGGATGCGACTGAGATTAGGACTTGCAGCAACAAATCACATTCAACAGCGGGGGGGCGCGCGGGGACGCGGCCCACCGTGGGGGGCGCTGCTGAGAGGGACGGCCCCCTGACACCCTAGTGGGGAGTGGGGTGGGGGGGGAGGGGGATTGGGAGGGGGGAATGCGGCGACTGAGATTACTGTAGGACAGCCTGAGGGGAGGGGGTTGAGATCAGGTGTGCGATTGATCTCAAGGCTTGCGGCAAATGACATGGGCCAAACTGTTCAAGTATGTACAACGTACCAAGGGCAAGGGGAAGGTTGGGGGGGGTGGGGGGGGGGGGGGGGGGGTCCGGCATTCCAGCTGACATGTTCAATGTGATATCGCTGCTGGTACACGTAGGTAGCGGTTACCGAGCAATGCGCTGCCGGTTCACATCAATGTCATGAGGCTGAGCAAAGCTGTTTTGTGGCGCTGGCTTCAGGCTGTTAAACATCAACATGAGGTTGTTGAACTTTGATGCGCCCGCACCTGCGCGCGCGCTGGAAGGGGTAGACGACGAGCTCGTAGCGCCCAATCAAAATGAAGTTGACTTCCTCCAAACGATTCAAGTATGATCTTCAATATTCAATCTATTGAGTTTTGCAACCTTCAACATTGACGCACCTGCGCTTGCAGCTTTGTGCGCACGTGTTGGAAGGGGTACGCAACGAGATGGTCGCGCAAAAATCCACATGAAGTCAAACAATTGAATACATGGGGGGAAAAGTTATTGACATCTTCTACGACCTTCAAGATTGACGCACCTGCGCTTGAAGCTCTGTGTGCACGTGCTGGAAGGGGTACGCAATGAGCCCATTGCGCCTCATTCAACATGAAGTTGAACAATTTGAGTATAAACTTGAAGAGCAAAAAAATTTATAAACTTTTGAAGACTTCAACATTGACGCACCTGCACTTCATGTTTTGTGCGCACGAGATGGAAGGGGTACGCCACGAGCTGTTGGTGCCCCATTCATCGTGTATTTGAACAATTGAAGCATGAACCTGGGGTAGCAAATGTCATGAACCAACCTTCAACATTGACGCACCTGCGCTTGAAGTTTGGTCCGAACGAGCTGGAAGGGGTACGCCACGAGCTGTCCACAGGTAGAGCTCGCGGCACCAAATGCCAACAGTGTCGTGACGCCAGGCCCTACAATAGAGAAACACGAAAGAAGAAAAAAACTGCAGATTGAACAGCGATAGAATGGTCGGTAGATGTTCAACAACAGACCCTTGTACCGTTGGAGACCTGCGTCTGTGCTCCATATGTGCATTGAAGTATTGCACAAGAGAGAACGAGAGGAGAAAACCGTGAAAAAACACAACAGATTGAACAGAAAGAAGCGCTGTGCCGTCATGACACCAGGCCCTGCAAGAATAAAAACCAAGAAGGAAGAACACAGCAGAGAAGATTAGGTATAGATAGATGGTAGATGGGGAGCAGCGATAGAGTGTCATGGGCGTCAATGTTTGGCAACAGACCGTTGTGCCGTTGGAAATCTGCACCTGCTCCAGATGAGATTTGAAGTACTGCGCAAGCAAGGATGAGGTGGACGAACGAGGAAAATAACACAGCAGATTGAGCAGAAAGAAGCGGGCAGCATAAGCTGATGAACATCGCTTTGCAACAGACCGCTAACCACATGTATACTTCTACATGAGCACGTTTGATGTACACCCTTGAGCGTATGGCATCTGCACCTAACCCTAACCCTAACCCTAACCCTAAGCCCTAACCCTAAGCAGCGACGCCAGGCCCGATGTGACACCAGGCCCTGCATGAGGTGTAAACAAGAAGAAGCAATCATCAGATCGAGCAACGATAGAGGATGTTCTTCAATAGATGTACCGCTGGAGCCTTGAATCTGCTCCAGATACGCTTTGAACTACTACATGCGCAAGAAAGAATGAGTGGAGCAAAAGAAGAAGCGAAAGAACACGGCAGATGAAGCAGAGAGAAGCGCAGCAGATGGGGCAGCATAGTGCTTTGCAATATGTCAAACGCTGTACCTCCCAGCTCTGCACACTGTGCTTCCACACACAAGCATGATCCATATACCCTTGAGCGTTTTGCATCTGCACCGCAGCAGCGTGCGCTGAAATTGCGAAACCACGGCAGATTGATGCAGCAGTGAAAGCTGGGCTGAGCCACTTGAAAGTGCGTTGTGCAACAGACGTTTGTACCTCGTGCATGTATATTGCCATGTATATACTGTTGAAGTTTTCGCATTCGCACTAAAGCAGTGGTGTCATGTCAGGCCCCGCCAGAGAGAAGCCACGTCAGATGAGCGGCGAAGCCTAGCGAATGTTTGGCGCTAATCTGTTATTACCACCCTACATGGGATGCTACATCTTCTGACACGCCGCTTTGCGCATCAAAGATGCGCGTGTAAACTTACTGCTGCAACATACGCACATAATGTTGCACAGGCTTTACTCGTGATGATTACTTCAACTTGAAGTACCTTCGTCGGAGCCGGGGTGCGCTGCCATCCACTGCGACCGCAGCGTGTAGAAGATGGCCAGGTCCACGCCAGCATACGGTATCACCCCCAGTACACTTGTACCCAGCCCCCTGTACAGCCCCTGCCACCCCCCTGTCGCCACCGTCTTGGCAACGCAGTCGAAAATTCCGGCAAATTCTCCGCTGCGCGCGACCGCCAGACGCGTCTTGGAAATTTCCAAGGGGTAGATGAGAATCTGACGACAGGGGGGTATGAAAGGGGGGGGGGGGATCGGTTCGTTGAACCAGCGGTGCAAGCACGTGTGCGGGTTTATCAGGGTATGCAGCTACGTTTTAGAGCGTGTATGCATGCATGAGAGCACCCTGCAGGGTATGTGTGTTGATGAGGTTAGGTACCCACCAAGAAAATGTCTGCGTGTGGAGCGGACGATTCGCAACCCTAACCCTAACCCTAACCCTAACCCTAACCTCAAGCGTCGACGAGATGCCCGACTTTGAACACGCTGCACACCTAACCCTAACCCTAGGCCGTGCCCTCCGACCTAAGTGCGATTGCCTGCAACTTTGGCAAAGAGCGCTGGAGCGTACGCCTAACCCTAGCCCCCCCTAACCCTAACCCCTAAACTTATGGTGGCTGGTGTTGAGGCGCTTGCTTACCCTCAACCCAACCCTGACTCAACTGTCGTCGGAGCTGAGGCTCAACAGCCACAGCTGCTGCTGCTGCATTCTCCGCCACCTTTCCGGTCAATGTCTACGTTATCATGCCTGATCCCACATGGTCAATGTTTCTCTGTCAGCAAATGTCTTGCCGATCGTGAATGCTCATAGGTCATCTGACCACGTGTGTCGCTTGTGATTTACCTTACATGCACAGCTGCAGGTTGCTTTTGAAACATCAGGTTCAGGTTTGGGCTTAGGGTGAGCGCTGGGGTTGATGAGCGCTGCTGCAGCTTAGGGTTCTAGTTAGCAGAGCAATTGAGGCTGAGGAGAGCTGCTGCGACGTAGAGCTTACGGCGTGGATAAAAAACGGGCTTAGAATGTTGCACTTGGGGCTACCGTCAGCATCAGGGTTAGGATGAGGAGCGCTGCTGCAGCCTGCTGAAGGTTAGGGCTAGGGTTTGAGTCAGGGAGTGATGAATGCTGCGTAGGGTTAGACTCAGCATTAGGATCACTCTTGAGGAGCGCTGCTGCAGTCTGCTCACCTGACCCGTACAGCCAACTTAGGATTAGGATTGGGGTCAGGTGTGAGGATCGCCGCCGCAGCCTGCCTAGGGTTACGACAAGAGTTAGGGTTAGGTCTGAGGAGCGCTGCTGCTGCATACTCACCTGACCGTGCAGCCCGCTTAAGTTAGGGTTAAGCCTGAGGATTGTTGCTGCATAAGCCTGAGGATCGCTGCTGCAGCACTAAGGAATAGGTTTAGGGTTGGGCCTGATGAGCGGTGCTGCAGCCTGCCTAAGTAGGGTTTTGACAAGAGTTGAGAGTTAGGAGGGTTAGGCTTGCGGAGCGCTGCTGCTGCATGCTCACCTGTCCCGTGCAGTTTGCTTAGAGTTATCATAAGAGTTACAAATAGGGTTGCTGAGCGATGCTGCAGCCTCTCAGGGTCAGCGTTAGGTGACCTCTGATGTGTGCTGCTGCAGCCTGCTCACTAAACCCTTGCAGCTCGCTTAGGGTCAAAGTTGTGGAGCGCTGCTGCAGCCTTAGGGTTGCGATAAATAAGAGGGTTACATTTGCTGAGCACTGCTGCAGCCTGCTCACCTGACCCGTGCAGCCAGCCAGCGCGCCAGCGATGAAACGCTCTATGATGGTGACCTGGGGGACAAGGAGCGGCAGCGCACATAAAAAAACGCACAACAGAGTTCAACTACAGAGTGGTCAATGTCTCACATGCGGAATGAAAAGCGGTCGCAGACTGAAAAATCAGCATCATATGGTCGGGCATGCAGATGGGGGGGGGGGGGGGCAGGGGGCAGGGCCGATCTAGGGCGTACTGTGGGGCAGAGAGGGGGGGTGTCGAAGTGCAAGGGCAAGGATTAGCCTAACCCTAGGGCATGCTGTGGAGCAGCAGCATGAAAAAGTGCGTTAAAAGAGTTCAACAGCGAGCCTCGCATGAGTTCGGAACGAATCGAGCGTGGGCGCACGAACGGTGCGACGCGTGGTCGGACATGTCAATGTGTGTGTGGGGGGGGGGAGGGGGGGATGCGGGGCAAATCTAGGGCATATGGTGCAGGGCCCTGACTGCTGGCATCACATTGCGCGCATGGCTCACGCGCGTTCTCGCAAAATGGTGCTGTGAAGAGAACCGCAGCTCGCAATGCGATGGGACGCTGTTCACCGTGATCTGTCTAGCCCTGACCCTTGCCCTAAATCTAATCACCCCACTGCCTTCATCAAGGGCTGAAACCGATGACTCACCTGCGCACCCTAACCTTTTAAGAATCTCATCACCCCACTGCCTTCATCAAGGGCTGACACCGATGACTCACCTGCTCCGGGTCCTTGCTAACCACATGTTCTTTCGACAGCACTGGAGCCCATGAACCAGTTTTCTGGCTCTTGGTACTACTGCGCTTCAAAAAGAAATTGAAGACCACAAGTCCGGTCACACTCTTTTTTTTTGACATTTTGACATTTCGGGTGGTGAAACTGCCGGCCCGCCTTGTCGGGATCCTAATAAATAATGTGCTTCTTGAAGACAGTGCGCGTCATTCAGCACCGGCTCAACTCAGGTTAGGTCCTTGTTAACGACATGCTTTCTTGGAGAAACCAAGGCCTCTGGTAAGCAATACCTAAAACTGCTGGCTCACCTCATCGAAGCCTCGTTGGCATCATGTTCCATTGATTATTCGGGGCCCACAATGGCGGCCCACGATGTTGCCCATTGGTCAAGGGCTGAAACCGCCGACTTGCCTCATCAGGGCCCTTGAAGCAGATTGGTGACTTGCCGTGCCGGGGCCGCCTCACTGATAAGGCCCCCCCCCCCTCTACATAGATGAATAATCAAGGGGGGCTGAAACCGCCGGCTCACCTCATCGGGGTCCTTGCTAATGCGCTTCTTGAAGAAGTCGTAGCCCATGAAGCGGATCGCGCTCTCGGGCATGATCTTGATGACGTTGGCGCCGTTGCCGCGCCAGAACGCGCGCCAGCCCTGCGCAGCAACGCTCAGCGCACGTGACACCGGAGGGGTAGTAAGTTTTCAGTTATAAATAACAAAACCAGTTTTCACAGCATCATCTTGATGATGTTGGCGCCGTTGCAGCACGAGAACACGCGCCAGCCCTGCGCAGCAACGCTCAGCGACACCGGAGGGTAGGTAAGTATATTCAAATTTGATAATGATGACGTTGGTGCCGCGCCAGAACGCGCGCCAGCCCTGCGCAGCAACGCTCAGCACGCACGACGTTCGTGGGGTAGGTAGGTATCATCACATCAGATGCTACAGCGTGAAAGCGCGCCAGCCCTGCACAGCAATGCTCAGCACGCACAACGTTCGGAGGGTAGGTAGGATTTACTAAATCAGATTCTATAGCGTGAATGCGCGCCAGCCCTCCGCAGCAAACGCTCAGCACGCATGCACGGGGTGCACTACTGTGGGTGTCAAATTGAAGTTGAAGCGAGTGGCTGTACGTGGCGCCTGTGAACCGTCTCTTCCGCGCGGCGTACATGGCGGTGTGCGCGCACGGCGACGGCGAGCGCCGCGGCGTCTACAGCGCCGATGCCGACCAGGTATGTGAAGTTCAAGTTGAAGTTAAACTCACCCCCTCCGCCCAGATGCCCCTCAGCCCCCCCATGATCGTCCCCCGCTCCGTCCCCGCCTGCAGCAGCACCTGCGCGGCAGCGGGCACGAATAACAGCAGTTACATATTTAAAATGAAGTAGTTCAAGTACTTGAAGTATGATGAAAACGGCGGCTGCGTCTGAGCATGCTGCCGACGCGTCTGAGACGAGGGCAAACTCACAGCACCAGTTGTGGGGAAGACATTTTGAGTCCAAGGCAGTGGTGGAATCAGTGGATGCATGCGCAATGCTTTCCACCTAGCCCTAGCCCTAAGACTAACCCTAACCCCACCGTTCAGCGAGACTGAAGCTCGCCGCCGTGCCAGAGGCCGGCAAACCTTAACCCTAACAGTAACCCTAAGCAGACAGGCCGACTCAAAAAGCGGGGCATGAAGCGGCAGACGCAAGCGCGTGCGAAGCACAGGCCTTAATGTAGGTAGGCAGGACACTGCTAGGGTATGCTGATAGAGGCAGAAGCACACAGGCCGACCCAAGACCATGAGATGCCACAAGGGAGTGCATGATGCCAAGGAGGGAATACCACCTTATCTTGCCCTAGAACAGAACCGGGGTCAGTCAGGTTTTTGAGTTGCAATATCGATAATTTGCACAGGCATTGGGTGGAGAGTAGGAAGGGGGGGGGGGGGGGGGGGGGTTGCTCTGGACCGACAAAAAAGGCGTGGTAGGTGGGGTATTGTTTTCGCTCTATGACTGCTTGCTTCGTTTCCCTCCATTGGCTGACTTGCCGACAGAGGTAATAGATGCAACTCGCACCAGCACCATGACAGCTGCACAGCGAACACGCCCGCGAGCATGACGCACTTCATGTTGAAGTCAGGGCTCGAGGGGGTTTGCAGGGGCGTTAAAATTGCATGAAACACCTATTGGCGCCGTTGTGATTCTGCCCACTTCGCCAGCAAACGTGATCGCGCACAGAATTGACCGCTTTGCCGCTGTACTTCAATTTGAAGTCAGTGACGGTAAACAATGCGTGTGACGCACCTTGCGCCTGTCCATCGGCGCTGTCGCGGTTCTGCGCACGCCCGCATCGCACGCGCCAGCACACAGCGTAATGCATGTTCCAGGTGAGGGCCAGGGGCATCAGCCATTTTGGGGAGCCATGGCAATACGCACCTGATACATCACTATCATGAAGTAGGCCAGTTAGGATTGTAAGTTGCTTGACGCACCTTGAGCCTGTCCATCGGCGCCTGTACTTCAACTTTAAGTCAGTGAAACAACGTGTGACGCACCTTGGGCCTGTCTATTGACGCTGTCGCGATTCTGCTCACGACGCCAGCGAACGCGCCAGCGCACAGAACAAATGCTTTGACGCTGTTTTTCAACTTGAAGTGATCAATGTTCAACAAATGTGTGATGCATCTTGAGCCTGTCCATCGGCGCGGTTGTGGTTGTGCTCACGACGCCAGCGATTGCGCCAGCGCACAGGGTGATGCTTCGGCTGTACTTCAACTTGAAGTCAGCAACGGTTCAAAGAATGCGTGACGCACCTTCAGCCTGTCCATCGGCGCTGTTGCGGTTCTGCTCACGACGCCTGCGAATGCGCCTGCGCACAGTGTGATGGCGGCTTCGGCTTGGTCCTGCACAAGTCGCATCAAGCGGCGAGGGCCATCGGTCAGTACTTCAGGTTGTTGCACTTGAAGTTGTGCTGCTGAATGTAAGGTAAGACGCGCAGAGATAATGTGCTTGCAGATGTGGTCTACACTTGCCCGCGTGGCTGTTGCGATTTGAGGTGCTTGGTCCATGTACTGCTCCTGACACAGGGTACGAGTCACCGCACAAACAGATTCCAGTGATACGGAGAGATTGCGTGGCTGTGGGCATGCATGTAGCTGCATTCAATATTGTACCGCACTCTAACGTACACATGTATTTGCAGTCAAATGCTGCCGCTAGTTCAAACGCATACAACACCATGCACAAGTACATACTGCAAGTGTTGACGTAACGGATGCTGCTAGTTCAAATGCATACAAACATGTACAATCATGTGCATATTGGAGTGTACGCCGGAAAGGCAGTGTTAGTGCCTACTACTAGCAAGAAGGGGCCTTGCCTTCAAATGCATACTTGAAGTGAGTCATCAGACGCCGGCATAATGGGAGTCTTGCCTAAAAGCTGTCTGCTGCAGCCAGAGTCTCGCCAATGTCGATGGTGCTGGCATGTGCCCAGTAGCCAAGTGCATACTTGTTGAAAGGCTACTTCATGGGTGTACTGTAAAAGGCTCTTTTACGTGCCTGCAAGTTGACCCGATGCGGCGAGGCTCTCGCCTATGTGAGTCACGCTAAAATAGTCGAAGACCTTAAGTTCAAGTGTATTAGTGTATTCTTCACCTTATTCAAGTGTGCCCTTCTTCAGCAGTCTGCTGAGGAACTGGGCTCGTCAGGTGTCTTGCCTGAGCGCTGTCTGGCGCAACGAGAGTCTCACCAATAACGATGGCGCTGGCGTGCGCCCAGCAGCAATTGCATACTTCAAGTACCTACTTCATGTGTGTACTTTTAAAAAAACGAGCCTGTTTACATGCCTGGAAGTTGTCCGGTGCGGCGAGAGTCTCGCCGATGTCAATGGCGCTGGCGTGCGCCCAGTAGTCAAAGACCTTCTCTATGCTGCCGGCGGTGCAGAGCAGCAGGAACTCCTGCGCGACAGACCACGCGGGGACAGCGGGGGGTATGTAGGTATGTGTGCAACGGGTACGAAGTAACTGTACTAGACACGAGCAACGGGCACAAAATGACTGCATCAGACAACTGGGCGATACCTGTGCTACTGAGTGGCAGGGGGTCGACGTTTCTGAAAAGAAAAAAAAAATGGTATCATGTTCATTTCAAGTATATACATGCACTTCATACTTCGAAGTATACAGATATCATTAAACACTTGAAAGTATGCAATTCACAGAGACACACGGGGCCGTTGTTGTTGCAGGAACTCCTGCGCGATAGACGATGCGGTGCCATGCGGGGGGGTATGTAGGTATGTGTGCAAATGGGCACAAAGTGACTGTATCAGACACATGGGCGGTATCGCAGGCACTGTGTGGCGGGGACCAACGTGTCTTCTGAGCAAATAGCACCCTGATTGTATCATTGTACTTTCCAAAGTAGTGGTGCACTGCATGCCATTCACAGGCTGACGTGCCTCCTAAACAACAGAGAGCACCCTAGCCATATATTTGTATACATCCGAAGCAACGGGCACTAGTGACACTTTTGCATCAGGCAAATGGGCGGGACCTGTGCTGCTGATTGGCAGGGAGCTGGCGTGCCTCGTGGACAACGAAACACTCTTGTAAGCAAATAGCAAAATGAACACTTCAAAGTATGCAGTTCACAGAGACACACGGGGCTGGTGTTGCTGCGGTCTCCATGCTGCACGGGCTGTCGCCCTTGCTCAACTGCACCTGACCCTAACCGTAACCCTACCACTCACGCAGCACCCAAGTATTTGCCGGTTCCTGTACATGCACAACGCCAGCACTTGCAGAGCAGGTGACGCAGGTGTACCCGTCACTGATGTGAACCGCAGCTGCATCAACTTCAACATACCAGCTTCAACATCAACTTCAACATACCAGCTTCATAGTAAATCTCGCCATCGCTCGTGTGCACATCCAGCCGCCGCATCGCGCGCTGTATTTCATTCAAATTTCAACAACTGATGCCAGTGTTGCACTTCAACTCTAACTTGCAGCATCAGCAGCGTCCTGCCATTCGCTGAGAGGCAGATGTGCCCGTCGTTGTTGAGGTCCGCGCGCTGCATCAACTTCAGTATCTCGCCGTCGCTCGCGTGCACGTCCAGGCGCCGCAGTGCGCACCGTATCCGCTCATAGTTTTATAAGCTACTGAGCCATTAGTCGAACTTGAACAACAACTTCAAGGAGAAGTACCCACCTGCCATTCGCTGAGGCAGATGTGCCCGTCGCTGTTGAGGTCCGCGCGCTGCATCAACTTCAATATCTCGCCGTCGCTCGCGTGCACGTCCAGGCGCCGCAGCGCGCGCCGTATGTCGTCCTGCGTGATGAGGCCGTCGCCGTTCGAGTCCAGCGACCGGAAGGCGCGCGTGAGCGCTTGGTGCCGGCTCAGCGCGTATTGCTGCGCGCACACGGACAAAGGCAGCAGCGCTCAGGGATACTAGCAGCAGTGTGCAATGATACGAACTGCGTACGCGTAGGCGCCTGGAGCCAGCTCAGAGGGTATTGCTGCGCCGCGCAGACGAAAGCAGCAGCGCTCAGTATTACTAGCAGCAGTGCTCGAGTCCAGCGACCGGAACGCGCGCGTGAGCGCCTGGTGCCGGCTCAGCGCGCATTGCTGCATCGAACGCGCAGACAAAAGCAGCAGCGCTCTGGTATACTAGCAGCAGTGCTCTGCAATACGGACTTCGTGCGCGTGAGTGGCGCATCGCGCAGACAGAAGCGGCAGTTGCTGGTTGATGTCCAGCGCGCAAATCAGAGCTCAGCTCGTCAGCGCTCAGCAGTCACACAATCGATGAGGTCAAACATTGAGTGTATGTGCTTCACATTGAATACATGTTTCTTGATGTGTGTGTCCTACACTATCAAGACAGATGCTATTGACAGCATGTGACTTGCCTCAAACTCCTCATAGTGAATCGCGCCGTCGTTGTTCTCGTCAATGAGGTCAAACATGGAGTGTATGTGCTCCGGCGACGCCGGCAGCTCCATAAGCTTTAGCGCGGCTCTCATCTCCTCCCGCCGCACCAGGCCGTCGCTGCAAACGCACACGCGTAGCGCACACACATGCTTCAAGTATATGCTGCTCGGCACATGCGTACAAGGCACATTCATATGTATGCTTCATACCACTGACGTTGTCAGCGCTTAGAAGCATGTATCAGAAGTCAGCACTGCGGTCCTCATCTCCTCCCGCCGCACCAGACCATCGCTGCGGACGCACACACATGCGCATACGGCACAGTTATACGCTACGTACTTCAAAGTACATCGTTTTTTTTTAGTACATCATATAGGTATCATAAGTCAGCGCAGGGGTGTCAGCACCGGCCTGCATGGACTGGGCCCAGCCTCGCCGGCGTGCTGAGCGCTGCTGAGGCTCACAAAGCTCAGTTATACGCCTCATACGTATGTATGCTGCTCTGCGTGGACTGAGAGTACACACATGCACACATGGCGCAGTTGTATACTTCCGAGTAGTCAACGAAGTATACTTCAAAGTATGATGTTGTGATTGGCGTTCGGGTTATGCATGCTGCTCTGAACGGACTGAGAGTCCAAAACTGCCAGCGTGCGGAGCACTGCTGCTGAGACCCCGCCTTGCCGGCGGTCCCTGAGCTTCAGCGCTTTAAAGTTAGGGTTAGAGTTATGATTAGGGTTAGCAGTTCATTTCGAGATGGCAAGGCATTTTGTGAAGCCCAGTGTTGCCAGTACAACTGCGGGAGCTTATGGCAGTCACATGCTCATTGCCGTTTGCACGCCTGACGTTTACTGCAGTGACCATGACACTGTGCCGTTGCACAGATTACTGTACCTGCATTCACTTCTAGCAGCACACAACTGGCGTCGGTCTTCTGTTGCACTGGTCACCTTGATGTATACCTCTAGCGGCGTGAAGCAACAGGCTAGTGCGCAGCAGCTCGCTCAGTTGCGACAGTATGGATTATACGTTATGTATGCAATACATGCACAAACGTGCACACAAGCGACAGATGTACGCCTCGCACATCAGTGCCTCCCACATCAGCGTACATCATCATACCGTATGTACCATAGTCAGCGCGGGGGTGGCAGTGCTGAGCGTCGCTGCGCTGCACGTACGTAGCGCACACGCACACACCCAATCCCACATATGGCACAGTCATACTCTTCGTACGTGGGAGGGGATACACATTTTTGACACTGTTATTTGCTTTTTTCTTTCAAGTCGAGAGATGGACTCAGAATTTGGTTTTGAACTCTTCACAGCTGACGCATTCCAAACGTACGTAAGTGCGGGCACGCGTTGGTGTGGCAATGCCAGCAGACACTGACACTGTGCGAGCAGCAGCAGTGCTCAGGGCGAGGGAGCGGCGCGCCGCACCTCGATGGCTGTCTGTGTCTGTCAGTCATTGATCTTCTGTCATCAGAGGTTGATGTTCAAGGTGACGGCAACAGGAGTACAACAACACCTATTGCGCGTGAACAGAAGCAGTTCGCTGTGTCATGAAACGGCATTTCATGCGCGCAGGAGCAAAGTTGAAGTTAGCATAAAACAAAACAAGGGTGGGAACAGAGCTGCCATGCCCTACAGTTCCCAGAGAATACTTTTCAAGAGCATTGCAATTTGGGGCCCCCAGCATGATTTCCTTTGTGCTTACCCGTCTTGATCCAGGTCTTGAAACACGCTCCTCACCCGCACCTTGAAGCTCTCCAGCTCCGCCTCATTCGCTTTTGAGTCCCCCGCGTCGCCCTGGTCCAGCCGCAGCGTCAGTCTGCGCCTGAGCGCAGGGTTGCCCACCGGCACGCTGGGCTTGATGTCGGGTGCAGCTTGCATCACCATGGCGCTCCTCCTCTGCGGATGTATGTATGAAGTTGGTTGACTTGAGCCTTTTGCAACAAGCTCGCAGCGCTAGTGATGTTGGCGCCTGCCAGCTGAAAATACACCCCACTGTGCTCTAGATTCAGCAACCAACGAAGCCGCGCTTCTCGCCAGCCTGGCGGGATGCACAAAAAATGCAACTTCAAAGTGCCAAGATTCAATCTTGTGCGTGCAGCCAACTCTTCCGAATGCGCAGTGGTGCAGTGGCTCAATGAGCACTTGCGCACCAGACAAGAAACCTTGCAGAGGTCGCGCGCCTCTGCCCTGCTGGCTGCGCCTTGTCTTTCTTTACTTTTCATTCAAGAAAAAACTTCAAGTTTTAGTTGCAATCTGGAAGGAAGAAATGCCTTTTTACATTTACTTTTCCAGCGCTACTGCATAGCGTGACACCTCAACATGACGACAGGAATACTTTGAGGAATGGTTTGTCTCGTGTGTCTTGCTTCAGTGCACAGACGCTCAAAAGGAAACAGCGAATGCAGCATCTGGTACTCTGTTGCACTGCAAGTATGCGTCCTTTCACGGAAACTATAATCACAGACTACGTGCTGATTCTACATACCTTTGACCGTTCGTTACAGAGCTGACAGTTGTTATCTCACAAGGTTGTGCATAAACCACACGAGATCAAATTGCCCGCTGCACGACGCCCGTGTGCGGTGACACGGCTGCAACACAATCGCAAGCAGTGCGTGGAGGATTCATTTTGAGCACCGCCTCACAGGTATTGACGCAAACAGGACGCATCATGATGACAGACTCACAGCGATCAACGCATAGAGCAGCGCAATGGTCCCTGTCAAGTGCATTTGATGACTGAACACAGCCCCAAGGGTGCACATCAAACAGAAAAGGGACACCAAACTGTTGCATCTTCATTTGTGTTTCAAAGTCTAGTGTCTTTAGGAGTTATGAGCTAGATGCCCAACAGGGAGTGTATACCTTCTACATATCTGCGCATACTCAAGACATGTATGTTCTAAGTGTGCTGTGCTATTGCGGGCCCCCTTTGCAGCCCCTGAGCAATGGTACCCCCCCCCTCCCCCCTTCTGACCAAAGCACCGCAGAGGCATCAGCAGCTTGCATCCGATGAGTCGCTGCGGAGCCCTGCCTAGGTACCTTCACTTGAAGCATAGGTAGGTAGGCATGGTGAGGGTAAACGCGCACGTGTCTCTCTCCGCAGGCCTCGCGGCACGCGCGACAGCTGCCGCAGCGCCCTGCACGCCCCAGCTTCTCACAACTACGTGCGCCCCCAAGGCAAAAAGGGCACTTTCTACACCAAAAAACACGTGCTCTCGTGCCTGCAAATAGCGGCAAGCAAAGAACAAAGAACCCCCCTGCGCTGCAGCACGCTGCCGCGGTGCGCCTGCCGCTTGGAGCGCCGCCGCTGCCGGTACGCAGCGCAGCCGCCGCTGCGCAGCTACGCAGCACTGCCGCCATCAGCACCAGGCTGGCCAGAGCACTGCTACTCGCAAAATCTGCCCTGTGGAGCGCTGCCGCGTGGTTTACTCGCCGTGCGAGCGCCGCCACTGCTGAAAATGTCCCCCTGCCCTCCTCCCCCCCCCCCCGCCTTCTGCTGGGACTGTCCTGTGCCTCCCCTCCCTCTCCCACTACACACACTTCACCCCCCCACTTGACTCCCCATGGAAGTATGCAGAGCAAGGGGGAGGGGGGGGGGGAGCAGGGGACACCTACTGGGAGTAGTAGGGGCTGCCGATGGGGTCCAGCTCCGCGCCCGCGAGGTACTTGCTGAGCGCTTCCGCGGCGTCGCCATATGACCTGAGCGCTGCTGCCTTGTCGCCGGCCTTGGCCGCCGCCGCCAGCGCGTTTATGCTCGCCTCAAACTTCTTGGCGTCGCTGCCATGGAACAAGGGATGGGGAAAGGAGGGGGGGGGGGGGGGGGGGGCAGTTGAAGCCGTCAGTGCGTGCATCATGCCGCTGCCAGGGAATGAAGAAGGAATGGGGGGGAATGGAGAAGGAAATGAGGGGGGGGGGGGGGGGGGCAGTTGAAGCCATTTGTACGCTGGCACCTGCATCACACAGGGAACGGAGAAGGGATGAAGACGGGGGGCAGTTGAAACCATGAGTGCGCTGGCATCTGGCATCTGTGTTCAAACTGTCGGGGTAAGGGGGAGCGGCGGCAGCGAGGTCAGCCTGCAGAATGACAAGCGGGGCGTGGTGAAAGGTGCTGAAACAACAATTGCCAGCACGCCGAGCACTGACACACCTGCTGGCAGGCCGACATCTGAATTCCTGGTCCGTTCGTTTCTGGAAGAGCGCCAGAATGGCTCTGACTCTGACCCTAACCTTACCCCCCACCACTCGTCAGAACTCACTCCATGAGCGCCTGTGACTTGGCGACGGGGTACTCGCCCCACTTCTGAGCGCTGCCGTGCCGTCACTGTTGCCGCTGGCCCTAACCATAACCCTAACCCTAGCCGCTCGTCAGAACTCACTCCACGAGCGCTCGCGACTTGGCGTCAGGGTACTCGCCCCGCTTTTGAGCGCTGCCGTAGAGCTCCAGCGCCGGAACCGTCCCCGTGAACCCTAACCCTCAACCCTGACCCTAAGATTGAACCCTAACCGCTCGCCAAAACTCACTCCACGAGCGCCCGCGACTTCGGGGTACTCGCCCCGCTTCTGAGCGCTGCTCCAGCGCGGTAGCCATCGCCGCCAACCCTAACTGAAACCCTATTCCTAACCCTGACCGCTTGTCAGAACTCACTCTACGAGCGCCCGTGACTTGGCGTCGGGGTACTCGCCCCGCTTCTGAGCGCTGCCATACAGTTCCAGCGCCGTAACCGTCGCCGCCAGCGAGTCCTTCGCGGCAAACGCCTGAGCGCTGTTGAACTTTCCGCCCTCCAGCTCGCCCTTCAGCGCCGCAAACTCCGCCACCGCTGCCTGCATGAGGGGAGCGCGGGGGGCACAAGCGGCGTTTGAGTAAAGTTTTTGAGGGACTGTGTGTCTTCAACCTCGAATTCAGTGCCTCCAACGTCAAATTGCATCAATCGTCAAATGTGTCCTGTTGCCGCCGTGCAGCGCGCCCTTCAGCGCCGCAAACTCCGCCACCGCTGCCTGCACGGGGGGGGGGGGGGGGGGCGGGGCGCATGCAGCTTTTGCATGAAGTTTGAGGGACGTACTGAGCGCGCAGGCGTGCCGCAAAGGGGCGCTGAGCGCTGATGCACACTGCAACCTGAAGGAAGGCAACGCTGAGCACTGGTGCGCACTGCGTTGAGCACTTGTGCGTACCACGCGTGACCTGCTGAGCGTTGGTGCGCACGGCACGAGGCAAGTGCTGAGCGCTGGTGCGGACTGCAAAGTAATCGCTGAACACTGGTTAGCACTGCTGAGCACTGGTGGGCAAAGGAATTGCTGAGCACTGGTGTGCACCGCAACTGAACTGCGGAGCACTGGTGTGCACCGCAAAGGTATCGCTGAGCGCTGGAGCGCACCGCTCACAGGAATCACCAAGCTCTGGCGCGCACACATGAAACAAGTGCTGAGCACTGCCACACATCCAGTACATGCACTTATCAGCGCTGTGGGCTCCGGAGTGCGCTGCGCGAGGCGACGCCCGCTGCTGCGACGCGCAAGTTCACAGAGGCGCTTGCGGCGCCGTCGCGCAACCCGCTTCACACACTGTTTTAGGCGATGGCGTCATGCGGGCTGCAGCGCGCTGCGGACGATGAGCTCCGCTGGCGTCGCAGCACGCGACTTCTTGTGGTTGTGGCAGTCGCGGCAGTGCACGCGTGCAGGCGCGAGCGGCCCTGAGCGGCGCAGGCGCATGCTGCGGGCACTACGTCGCAGCGCTGTTTGTCGTTTCTTAATATCCGGAAGCTGCATCCGGTGCCGGGACGCTGGGAGCAGCTCCACGCACTGTATGCTGAGACACTACACGAGAAATGAGTCAAATTACCACTCTTGAACTGTGCGTCATGTGTCAGCCGCAGTTGTTCAACCTCTTTTGGTCTACATCCGTGGGGGATGCAGGGGTAGGGTGGCATGTATGCATGTGCACTTTGAGGTGGCAGTGATTTTCGCAGCATCAGACTGACCTTGATGCGCGGCTTGTAGCGTTTGGTGGCAGTTGCTTTGCTGGAGAACTTGCCCGTGCTGCGTCACATGCGCACACATCGGCAAGTCAAATGCCTGGGTCAGATTCAAATCTGGATTTTCGGATCTCGTAGCGCTCGCGAGGATCGCAGCACGCACAAAAAGCACATCAGCCACGAGCAATGCAAAGCATGTTTTGCAGTCCCGTCCATTGCCGTCGATGCGTGCTTCCCAATCCGCGATCATGTGCATGCTCCCAATCGTACATAGTCATGACCTGAAACATCAACTTGCGCACAAGCACACAATAGTGTGCACGCACCTGTCAGCCACTGCTGGCGTAATGCCAGCAAAAGTAGCAGCAGCAGCCACGCCTCCTGCAACGTGGCCTACAAAGTCGCGGCGGCTCGCCTGTTCAGCCATCAAGATTGCTGTCGTGGACTGGCGAGTGCATGGCTGGTGCCATTGCTGGATTGGCGCCAGGAACGCAGAAACGTGTGCCACGCAGAGCACACACAGCACCTGCATGGTGGCGCTGCTGCAAAACATGGTCGTCAAACACACTAATCTTTAAGCATCAACTAGTCAAAGTTGAAGTTTCAGACCTTAGAAGTTGAAGTTTCAGAAAACGAAGAGATGCTGTGTGATGTTCCCCTCAGCCGCGCAAGCCGATCTGCAAAAGTGCAAATGAAATTCAGTTTTCGTGCTCACAGTCACTCGTGAAGGCATCATGGTGTGGCTCGAGGGCAAATAGCGTCGCACAAACCGTCCCTATCACTCCGAAAGGTCATCCCAGAACCGCCGTGTACAAGAGGACAGCGCGGCGTGAAGCGGCATACTTGATCACCTCGAAGGTGAGGTTGTGCCTGTTTTTCCTACTTAGTGCCGGGAATGCGCTAAGCCCGCCCGCCCGCTCGTGCATTTCGTATTTGGCCTTGGGGATAAGAAGATCTGGCTGTCCACACAGCATTACAATCCCAAAGCAAGCTACAGCAGCACATCATACGCGGCAAGACTTACAACATGAGCTTTCGCGTGCCGTGGCGCAAACCGGGACCTCTGCCGTGTGCGATAGACACTTTGCGCTTGCTCCTGCTTAGCAACTGGTACGTACAGTATCAAAATATCAATCGGCGCAGCTGATGTCTTCATGACAAAGCATTCATAATTGGGAATTTAGATATTTTCTCGCTCTAGTCCCAGTTTCAGGACCGCACTTACCAGGACAAGCCCGTCACACAGGCAAAGTCAGAGCTTATGTGAAAGCAGGCTGTGCACGTGCTTGTGCCCCCTGCTTGCAGATGCCGGCTCTGCTGCTTCTTGGCCTGCTGCCCCTGCTCAGCCAGGCGCGGGAGCTCCCAGCGCAACACGTCGAACCTGCGGCGGCGGAACGCAACATGGACACCATCAGCACCTGGCCGCCACCGCCGTGCCGTGGCCACAACCTCCTGTGGGACCAGGGGAATGAGCGCCACAGTGACTGCTGCCACCACCACGACCTGGTGGGCTCTGAGGGCTATATGCAGGAGCATCCCGCTTGCGCGCCGCAGAACATGCCGACTGCTGGTGATGCACGACAGCTCGCTGCCACAGCGAAGGTAGGTGCGCACGTGTGATCATCGCTGATCACTGAGACATTTCAAGTTGGCACAAGTAATTCCCATGGTTCATGTAGATTTTGGCAGCTAGCTTAACATCTATCCATCTTGAGGTTGGCACAAGGTGCTACTGATATATAGACTTTCTCGCAGCTTGCTTGACACTGTCATCTGGGCTTGTCCGCGCCCTAAGCGAAATTCAATGTTTCAGCAGCAACTTGAGGTAATGCGCGTGGGAGGCCGTGAGTTCAAAGCATGCGTGCGTAATCATCGGGTTGTGTACTACGCCAAAGGGGTACTACGCCAAAGGGCAAGTGCTTAGAACCATCATTATTTCATTCACTTGACTGATGAAATTGGCTTCAGTAGTTGCCAGCATGGTAAATGTGGTTGCTGCAATATCGAAAGCAGGTACAGTACTACCACTGCTGCATATGAATGCCGTACTACGGCTTTTGTGCCTCGGCGTCACGGTGCACTGGCCTCTCAGGATGGCCCTGCTGTTTGGCTACGCGTGTCATGCAAGGATCTACTAATAAAAGCAACGGTGACTCCCGCTGACTATCCCATCTCCGAGTCGCCTGGAGCCGCGATGACACACATGAAAAGAAGTCGAGGCACACCAACTGCCGCACTTCCTGCCAGCACCAGCGTCATGCGATGCCGCAGCGCTCTGCGACGATGGCGGAAAGGCTGAGCACTGTTTTGCCCACTGCAGTACTTCCAAATTGATTGGCCCGCTTCGCACTGACAACAGACTGTCAATGTGAGCACCTGCGCATGCATAGCGTTGTCGCAGTCCTGCAACCGCCAGTGCTCCTGCTGCTGCATCTGCAAGACTGCAGCAGAAGGGGCCGCAGCAGCAGCAGTCGTCAGCCTGCATTGTGTTCGCGGTTTAAGATGCACTTCATCACTGAGAGCGCACTCCGCACACGACTTTCATCGCAATAATGAAGGCATGCCGACAGTGCACGAATTGATGACGATGAGACCCATATGGTTTACCACCAGAATGAGTGCAGACGCATTGCATCGATAGTGTGTGCAGCGGTGCCATGTGCCACAAGTCGCCGTGGTGCAGTCGTGACCGCCACAACAGTCACTGGCAGGACCATGGAAGGCACCGCAGATACCTGCACTTCAGAAGGCTTGTAAAGGGTGCACCGGAGGGAATGTATGATGCCACCTGCAGGGTAGATGGGTACATATGCTGTCTGGTCAGAAACTGTGCGCAAATAGCGGTTATGCTTCAGTCAGGACCATCAAAGGCACCGCAGGTACCTGTACTTCAGAAGGCTCGTGCAGGGTGCACCTGATTGTCGTGAACAGATGTGCTCATCAAACTCCGAACTTGAGGTCGAGTAGCTGACACTTGTAGCGCCTGTGCCGTACCACCTCCCAGCCAACCACCGCCAAACCAACTCGGAGGCCTACTGCAACCCCCAGTGCTCGGCCGACAAGGCGCCCCACTGCCAGTCCCACTCGAAGACCAACTGCAACCCCCACCGCCGCGCCAACTTCCGCTCGTCCGACAGCCAAGCCGACCACTGCAAGGCCCACCGCAACGCCGACAGCCGCGCCTGCTGCAACACTAAAGGTGCCAGGATTCCATCCAACTTGTGTCATTCATGATGTTCTTTGACATCTTACAAATGGAACGTACCCCAGCTGTCGACAGTTGAAGACAGTGTCTGCATGCCGAGCCGGTGTAGTCGCAGTACATCACAGAAGTTGAATGTGTACTTGGAGTGCTCTGGCACAGAGCTCAGCAAACAGGCAGCCCGGCCGATTTTTTTCCTGTGCCTCACGACCTTGATGCCCCCTCGTACTCCACCGCATGCATGAATCCTCGTGTTCAGGTCTTCATTCCGTACCCATGTGCTGTAGCAATATGCCGCAGCAGTAGACATGGACGCAGCGCTGGACGCAGCACTGGAATGCCCTTAAGTCACTGTTGTTTTTGACCTGGACGAAGACAATGTCTGTGCATGTGCGTGTATTTGAGTACTTGCTGGGTCAGTACTGACTATGTACGCCATACCAAACATGCCAATCTCTATTTCCAAAGCCTTGGGCCTGTAATGTTAAACTTTGTTGCTTGTTTTTTGGCACCATCAGTGGGTATCAGATGCATGCTGGATCCACTCAGAGACTCTGCCTGTGTATTCTGCATGTTTCACAGCCGACCACTTCGGTGACGCCAACGGCGCAGCCGTCAGGGAAACCGACAACGCTGGATGCACGTAAGTCTCGACCAATGTACTCACTCTCTTGGCACGAAACCTGGCCGGTGTCTAGGCTGCTTCATGTGCATGTTGCATGTGCAAGATCACCAGCACCATTTGCATGGTGCTCTCTCTAAGTAGCTGAACGGAGGTTGCAAGTCTTCTGCGCACTCAAGACGGCGAACGAGTTGTGCGGTTTGACGCTAATGAGTTGTTCGGCTTTACGCTTTGTCATTGAATGTGCAGGGCATCCGTCTCCTCCTGTTCTGGGTTCTGTGCCACCTCCCACTTGGCGCTGTGTGATGTATATTGGGATGACAGCGCACCCACTCTCAGTCAGTGCCAAATCAATTGAAATGAGACTCAAATGACGCAGGTTGAGCGAACATCAGCTGCATCAGCAGCCGCTCACTGGCTGCGAGGTGCTTCCTCGGGCTACTCTGGCCATGCACGCTCCTCAGCATCTCAACCCTTTGTGCCCCTCTTCTTGTGGGCATCTCCCGGCAGCATATGGCACCAGTTTCCTGCCGGAGTCGACGCACCAACTGCAGCAGCAGCAGCAGCCAGCTTCCAGTTGCAGCTTGCCATCGTACTCTTTCAACATCGACACCCTCTCTGCTCCTCTTCTTGTGCGCCCCTCGTGACCGGCAGCATACGGCACCATCATCCCGCTCTACACATTCCCCGGCACCGACAGCAACCTGGGCATCGACGGCCTCGACGTGTGGCACGCGATCGCGGCTGCACACACAAAGTACCCCAGTGTCCCCGTAAAGGCAGTCGTAAACGTCAACAACGGACCCTGCGCGCTGGCGTCCACGGTGCTGGGGCGCGCGTGCTCGGCCTGCAACCCGCCCGATCAGTCCTTCTACAACGACACTATCAACGCCCTGGCCAGCAGCGGCGTGACAGTGCTCGGATACGTCAGCACCAACTACGGCGGCGTGAGCGCCGCGCAGGCGCAGGACAACGTGCAGCTCTGGAAAAAGTGCTTCGGGAGCGCCGTCGGCGGCGTGTTCTTCGACGAGATGAGCACTGACTCAGCGCGCACGTCGTACTACTCCGGTCTCTCCAGCTTTGCGGCATCGATCGGCCTCGATGTCACCGTGGGCAACGCCGGCACAGACACTCTACCGGCTTACGTGGGCACCGTCGACCACATCATCGTCTACGAGAGCGCAGGCCTTCCGGCCCCGCAGACGCTCGCCGCAGGCGCCAACCCCGACCGCGCCGCCAGCGTAGACAACTTTGCGGTCATTCCGTACGGCGTTGCCTCCGATATGGGCGCCGTCAGCGCAGCAACGCTCGACTGGATCCGTGCCGCCAAGCCCTACGTCGGCCACTTCTACGTCACCCCGGACACGCTGAGTAACCCCTGGGACAACTACTGCGCGGCGGGCGACCCGTACCCGTGCACGGACTTCGACGGCCTGCTGCACAAGCTGTGCCAGCTCAACGGCCAGTGTGCCTGAGCTAATCCCCCATCGACCAGATAGTTTAAGCAGGGTGCAACTGGCAGATGTTTGCCGTACAATGCAGGGTCTGCGCGCTGCAACATCGATTGTTGTCACTTTTTAGGGCACTTGTGAATGTGGTGCAAAGTCGATGGATTTGGATGGCCTGCTGCACAAGCTGTGACAGCTCAACGGCCGGTGCTCGTGAGCTGCTCCCACCTGAAAGCATGGGAATCCGGCGTTTTGATGTAGACGTCAAACACACACAAGTTATCTATTCAACGACAAATACACATCTGCTTGAGATTTTACAGTCCCCTTCCTGCCTCGCATTGTCTGAGGTCGCTTCAAAAAGCGCGATGCTTTGTGCCTTTGCTGTTGTTTTGTCTGGAATTTTTCAAAAACAACCTCTATGCATGCACCTGCACGCCATCAAATTCTTTTTAAAAAGGTATATCCCAGCACAAGGCACCTGCCCTGAGCCTGATTTTCAACAGCACTTGAAGGTGAAGTTGAGGCTGGGGACTCGCCCCTCGGTGCTGAAAAGTTGTGGATTACACTGAATACACAACATAGAGCATCACAGCAGCCTTGGGGCAGCTGCTCTAGAGGGGACACAGCTAATAGCATGTCTGCTGCGCTGTCCCAGCCGCAACACCATCACGAGCCGCAGAAGCAGCACCAGCAGTGGCAGCAGAGACAGCCGCTGCGCAAGGCGGAATGTAAGTGCGATGTTCGTGCGCTGTGCTCATCGACTGATGATTTGAGAGGTCTGAAAGATAGACTATCCGTAACGCAGTGGCTGCTCGGCCGCCAAGGCACATCGGAACAATTTGTAGTGTTTCCTGACCGTAGGCACGTCTCTACGTCTTGGGAGAGCAAGCTTCGAGAGACGTGTACGAATCTCTCGGAACGCACCAGGGCCTACAGTGTAGCACTTGGGCGCGATCAGAGGAGCAAAGCTCGCGCACCAGCGACCTTTTGAACACTTGGGCCAGCGTAGGGTGCTGAGACGCGCGATATCGTATTTCGAAGTACAGGCACAAAAAAAGTACAGGCACCGAGATGCATGCATTTTCATCGATAACACCAGTGTTGTACAGGTACCTGGATACTGCTTTTGCATGCAGAATACCTGTGCGCCGAGCTGCGCATGGTGCCGGCGCACATGCTTTCAGAGCGAACCATGGTGTGTGCACACACTACGGGAGCGCTGTGGCGCTAACCCTAACCCTAACCCTAACCCTAATGCAATTATGACATGGGACTGCAATTATGACATGGGACTGTGATATACAGTGTTGTGCTTGAGAGCGTAAGCGCACTGCCGTATCGGAACCGAAAGCTCAAGGGACCCAAGCAGACACAAGACTTGCGGCTGGTGCATGTGTTGCCAGACGTGGTCATCATCGCAAAGTCTGCGTGAATAGGCGCATCAGTGCTTAGCAGAAGCTAAACTGTGCTGAACTGTGCATTGACGCCGAAGTTGCCGTTGCCCCCACACCAGTCACACAAAACATGCAGATCTACGCGAGCTCTCGTTTCCTTTGTGCTGCTCTTACTTGGTGGTGGTTTACCCTAATCCTAATCCTAATGTAACCCTAACCCTACTTGGAGGTGACCGCCGTCGCTCACTTGGCCGAGCGTGCGATCGCCTGCTCTGACCTAAGCCCAACCCCTAACTATCTGCCTAACCCACACCCTAACCCTAAACGCAAGTGCGTCGCTGGCGCTGCGCCCAAGCAGATGTGAAGATCACGCGTTGAAGTTTACCTTCCCCTTCACTATTATTGGGAGTACACGGAAGCATTTTGGTTCAAATGTATGCAATGCGCGCGCAACGCACTAACCTCTTGGGAATATATACCAGCTGACGCCGCATAGTACCGGGATGTCAGGCATGGGCCACAACACTCTCACAAACACAGCGGCAGTGGTGCAGTGCAGGGATTGCAGCGTGGTGGCAGGCGCGCAGTGCTGGGAGTACAGGTGAGAACTGCTGTGCATACCCAGCAGTGTAACGCTGCTGCTGCATCCTCAGCAGTGCAGGCAGCGTCCCCCACTCCGTGCCAATGAGCCCTGCTGCTGCTTTAAGGCCGCGCCGCACCCTACTGCTGCTGTTGAGTGTGCTGGTGCTCGCTGGGTTTGCCTTTGCTGCTGTAGACTCTGCTGCTCTTCACCTGCAACGGTAGCGAGTGCTGCTGCTGCCCTCGCTGATGGCAGATGCCCTCGTACCTCCTCCTGCTGCTGCAAATCGTTCGTGCTACTGTGCTGCCGGTCCCTTCACTGCTACCGCCCTCTGCCTGCACTACAGCTAGGGCCTTTGTTGCTGCTGCTCTGCCAGCTCTCCCCCACATTGCTGCTGCTCTGCCCTGCTCTCCCCCACTGCATTGACATCTGTATCAAACACACTTGCCTTGCTTACACCATCAACACATATGCTCTATACATGCAACACCGCCACTCAGGTGTAAGGCAAGACTCGTCACAAGTGCAGACATCACTGACGTGCACGCGGGCAAGAGCGCCAGGTGAGTGCATTGTGACTGTGTTGTGATGTGGGTTTGTGTGTGGCGCATGTTGGAGATGGGCATGCAGCAGTGATCGCACTGGGCATGCAGCACATATGCGAGCATGTGGTGAACAGGGCATGCAGCTGTGACCGCACTGCTTACTGCTTCAGTGCTGTCTGTGTCAATGCCTCACACTAACACGGCACCCCTATACCACTGCCCCTCTGTGTACGCTTGCAGCTCTAGTCACAGATGTGGGTCGACTGGCTCATCATTGTCATCATCAAAGCACTGATGATGGTTGGGCAAGCGGTGGTAAGTCCTTGCCACGATTGACATGCTAATGCTATCTGCGCGCATGCGTGCATGTGTGGCGTTGGTGTGTGGTAAATGTGATCATGTCGCTGTGCATAGTGGGTACGTCTTGAAAACATGGGTGCAATGCCATTTATACTGCCACTGTTTTGCCGGCCCCCACAGGTTTACACCGATACGATGATTGACATGGTGTACATGTACTGGCAGGGCATCGCTCAGGTGCCGCTGTGGACTGTGGGTCTGGTCATCGCTCTGACACTGATCCTGACATGGCTGGCCCGGCACCGCGGTGCGACTCCTGTGCCTGTGCAGACAGTGACGGTGAGTGATTCGCAGTTGCATGCAATGCGCACCTAGGGATTGCATTGCCATCTTTTCAGCGTTGCAAATACTCATTGCCGTTGCGCTGCTTGTGCACATCCTTTGCACTGCAGCCTGATCAGGCCACTGTCAACACCAGAGTCAAGAGGTCCAAGCGTCTCAGTCGGCGCGCGAGGATGGCGCTGGACAAGGCTGCATCAGTCCGCTCTCACTGGACGTTCATCAACCGCAAGGTGATCTTTGCACTCTAAATGGACCATATGATTGACAGTACACTGACACAAGTTTACTCAATCCCATGTGCTGCCGTCAGTACACTCAATTGTGGCAGTTGCCACAAGTTTACTGAACCCCATGTGCTGCCATCAGTATACTCAATTTTGGCAAGACTGTGCGTGTCGCCGACGTGGCACATACATCCACCACCACCGCACTCACCCTGCGCCCACATCGCCTTTCCTGTCGCTGCGTCACAGGGTTGCACGGCCAAGCACTACAAGAAGGGCACCGCTGCGCTGCGCAGGCGCGAGAAGGCACAGGCCAAGCTCGACCAAGCGGCACGCGATGTGAGTTATAGCTTGCTAACGCAAGGACATGCTGCAAGCACGCAAAAGTGTACTGCAGTCTTGCCAGCATGGTCTACACGGTCTCTTTGCAAATACACACTGCAGTCATTGACTCACCTGCACCCTTGCGTCATGCTTGACGGACACCGCCTGCAGGCCCAGTGGAAGGCCACGTGTGACTGGCTCAAGTGCGTTGGCAGTGCCATTGCGAAGGGCATTGTGGGAGTGGCGACCGCGATGGTGTCGTACTGTGTACTGCCCGTCGTCATCGAGCACCGCTGGAGCACGGCAACAGCATTCATCACCACCTTCCTCAGCAGCTTCCTGCACGGCAGCGGTGTGCGCAGCGGCGTCAGCGTGTCTGGCATCAAATGGCGAGACTTTTTGTGGCTCGGCTGCCTTGTGCTCTGTGTCACCACCGTGGCGGCTGAGGACATGGACGTCGACGCATCTGGAGGCGGGTCTGCAGCGGTCGAGGCCGCTTGCGCTGCTGCTGGAGCTGTAGTCGGTGCGGCCGCTTCGTCACTCACACTCAAGCGGAAGCGCGCAGCTCCCAAGAAGACAGTTCCGCACCGGCAGGTGGTGGACGTCATCGGTGCCGGACAGAACACGAGCCACGTGTTGCCAGGCTGGGAAGAGCGTGATGCCGCAGCAGAGGAGCTGGCAGATACCATCAAACGCCGCCGCAACAGCCAGAAGAAAGTGGACGTTGATGGCGACACCCTGGTCGTGCAGGGCAGTCACCATGCTCAGACATTTGCCTACCTGGAGCGGGTCATCACGCGTGAGGTCAGTCATTGTGGGGCACCTGTTTTTGTGTTTGCTTTGATTGCCATTACTGCAGATGCACTGACAGTTTGCTCCCACACTTGCTCTGCGCGTCATGCTGTACAGGTCTCGCATACGCAAACGGACACACACACCCATGCTCTGTGCGAGACGGCCGAGGGTGCCACGCCCTACTGCACGACCGCCCCCACCCACGAGGAGGACCTGTGGCTTCTCAACACTAGCTGTCACCCATGCGACACATCGCTCTTCGGCGTGACCCTGGGTGTGACAACCCTCATTGATGGCGGCGTCGTCACCGCCATGACCTGCGCGGCCGGACCTACACTGTTCGAGATCAAGTATTCCACACCCACCCCACCCACAGCAGCTGCAACAACGCCTGTGCCAGAGCCATTGCCAGCTGCAACAACGCCAGCGCCAGCACCAGCAACAGCGCCATCTTCAGCAGCCGCAGCAGCGCCATCTTCATCAGCCGCAGCAGCGTCATCTTCATCAGCCTCAGCAGCGTCATCTTCAACGGGCGGCGCCAAGAAGCGGCAGCCTGCGCAGGCCGTACCTGTTGACTTTGGCGGCGCTTACGCAGGACGCGACATCTGGTACATGGCGCCGCAGTGTGCCTGTCCGAGCCGCACCTGCAAGGACCTCAAATGTACGGAGTGTGAGGACTTCGCGCGGTGCCACAAGTGTGGGATGTGCAGCAGGTGCTTGGCCTGGGTGCCAGCCACACTGATCGCTGTCACCGAGGCGTCCGCCAATGTCTTCAAGGTCGATGCGCGCATCAACACCAAGTCGCCACTGATCAAGCAGCTGTCATGCACGCTTGATACCCGGCGATTTCAAACCACCAAGAGCGACAAGGCGACGCTGGGTTCGTGGATCCTCGTTGAGGAGGTTCTCATTGACAGGTACACATCGCTTCTGCGCATCACCTATGAGATCAAGTGTATAGCCGAAGCAGCGCACAGTTGCTAATCATGTCATATTGTCAGCGCTACCTATCACCACTCTCTACATGTTCTCATGATACATTGCCTCCCCCACTGCTTTGCCTGCTTGCAGTGCGCCGCCCGCACTGCGGAAGGTGGTGCAGATGCGGAGCACATCCACCACGGCACCCTCTGACGACACCGTGACCGTCGCATCAACTGCTCAGGCTGCCCCAAAGGTCACCACAACCACCAGGGCTGCCGCAGCAAGGTTAGCCTTATATTGCACCTCCGCTTTGCACATTGTGATGTGCGCACGCCATGTGTGCTTGAAGCTCAGGCTTTAGCCCATGCATCTCTGGTGTACCTACATTACAATCTGCACTTTTGAAGTGTGCAAGCACCATGTGTTCACTATGCCAGGCACACCTTGTCACACGCATGTGACATACACCTGATGTGCTTCTGTGGCTGACAGCATTTTCAATTTGCCTACACCCATGCTCTGTCACTTGCAGCCGCACCACACCGGCAACACGCAACATCACCTTCGTTGAGCTGCTGCAGCTGGCTACGCCAAACCGTGGCGTCATCACCCTCACCGAGGCCTGGGCTGTGTACCTGCGCCAACGGAGCATTGTCTGGCTGAATTGCATCCTCATCCTGCGCACATACCTGCACGACAAGCAGAAACACAAGCGCAGCGGGAAGACCACCACCATTGACCCCGCGAAGCGCACCAAGTACAAGATCTTCCGCCCCTCCAAGGATCTTGAGGGGCAAGCATCACGCACTGGCGGCATCGCGCAGCTCATCGTCAAGTCTGTACAAGTGGAGCAGCTGCTGTGGAGCAGGCATTGTTACGGCGATGACACACCACTCAACGTCAGCTACCTCGACTTCTGCTGGCCAGCTTTAGCCTCGCCCGAAGGCTGGAAGGTCGTGGAGGAGTTCGAGCTCATGACCGGCGACTTTGTGCGCCAGACGATCGGCGGCGCCAGCGACATCCCTCCCAACAGCTGCATCAAGTTCCTGTCTGTCGCGGCAACGTTGGGACGGCTGCCCACCTGCACCTCCAACTTCCTGCAGCTCACGCGGCAGGAGTTGCAGTGGCTGTCGTCGCGGTGTGGCAGCGGCATCATGGCAGCACTCGGCAGCACCATACATGCGCTACAGCCCCCTGACGCGATCGAAGCGCATGTGCCACCCGCCCTCCAGGCGCTGTTGCGTTCGTGCAGCGGTGGCGTGGACGCGTGGCAGCTGTCACGGGCACATCAGCTGTTCCGAGCGCTCGAGCAAGGCAGGGCGATCACCGACTACACCTACTCACACCTCAACCGCAACAACGAGTTCGCCATCTGGATGTACGACACCGTCAGGTATGGATGGCTTTGCCTGTCCCGTTTCGCATGCGTGTTTATTGATTTTGCTCTCAAGCCTCTCCCGGCACCGCTGTTGTACCTCATTACATCTGCTGCTACCACAAGTGCAAATTGCTTGCATGATGCGCATGGTACTAGGTCAAAGCAGAAGTGATCATATCTGACTTGTCTGTGCTTGCCGTCGTGCATACCGTGTGCCTCGTGCAGGTTTCACTTACCTCTAATGGGGTCGTCAAAGAAGGCGGGATACATCCCAGACCTGAAGCAACAGCAGACATCCTACCAGACTCACATTCGCATCATGTCGGAGAAGGAGAAAGCCACTAATGATAGAGATGCCGTCAAGCTCCAGAAGGGACGGCTGTTGGACGTGGACGACCCTGGCAAGGCACATGGGGAGATGGTGGCCGGCATGCTCGAGGTTTGTGATGTGGTGTGTGGCATATTACTTGATGCCTTGATGAGTTGATTAATTCACCTGATGAACTTACTTTCATCCCTTGACACCTTCATCCTATGGTCCCTTATGCTTTGACACTGCTCGCTGCAGCGCACCTGGGTGCCATTCGAGGACGCAATGGGCAAATGGCTGGACGCTGAGGGAGGGGGCATTGCCAAGCTGGACGCGCTTGTGCAGGTCCTGAAGAGCAACCGCGGCAAGGTCAACGGCAACACCGGCGCGCACCTTTCAGTGGAGTGGGTCACCAAGCTTGCAAAGCATCTTCTGTCGCCAGAGCTGGCGTTCGTCATCCACGACTGCGCACGCCTCGAGTGTCTTGCACACATTTATGCGTACGTGCATGGTGCAGTCCGCCCACAAAAGCTCTTTGACAACAAGGCGTCGCTGGTGTACGCGCAGGCGAGCACTGAGGGGGAGCTCCAGATACACCAGGTGAACAATCACATGTCATGTTGTATAGCACGCGAATTCATGCACCCCAATCCTGTGCGCATCTGTTGATCAGCATCCTGTGGGGTATCATACTTTTCCATTTGGCACATGCGTCTTACAGCCGTTGTGTGATGCTTTTGCTTTGAACACTCTATGACACAGATCATCGACGACGGCGAATCGCACAAGAATGGCGTCACCAGCACAGCTGGGTCCCGCATGGACGTCTCCATCCCAATGCCCATCCAGATGAACCGCATGTTCTTGACGGTGCTTTTCGTGTGCCGGGAAATGCGGCTCCAAACGTACGGCCCTGTGGACGACCGCATTGTGGGCTTGCCGGGGTATGGCAACAAACAGGTGAAGGAGGGCGCTTACACCGATGTGTGGCAGAGGATCGGTCGTTGCAATCTGGGCGTCCCATTCTGGAAGGCGTACAGCGTGCGAACCGAGTTCGCCACAGCCATTGTAGACAACGCGACCATGGCGGCCAACAAAGGCCAGTGGGGGGCGTCGCAGGCCATTCTAGCAGATGGCGGTGTCGTGTTGAACACTAGCGTCAACAACCTCACCGCACATTACACGGCAGCGCGTGTCGTACGCACAGCACCGGGCCCAAGCATGCTGGAGTCAAAGGAGGATATGGCCGCTGCTGTAGAGAGCGGGCGTCGCGTGAGGCCGTGCATCAACAGGTTTGGCGTACTTGACTCTGACTCCACCAAGCTTAATGGCGGACGCGACGGCAGCGGCAGCGGCAGCGGCGGCGGCGATGGCGGCAGCGGAGGTGGTGGCGGCAGCGGAGGTGGTGGCGGCAGCGGAGGTGGTGGCGGCAGCGGAGGTGGTGGCAGCAGTGGAGGTGGTGGCAGCGGAGCTGGTGGCGGTGATGAGTACGACAGTGGTGGCAACGACTACGATGGCGGCGCAGGTGGTGGCGGCGGTGGTGCTGGTCGCGGCGGCGGCGGTGGACGGGCAGCGCAGCAGTCGTCAGCAGCATCGCGGCAGGCAGCCACTGCAGCCGCGCGCCAGTCGTCAGCAGCAGCGCAGCAGGCAGCGCAGCAGGCATCGCAGCAGGCGGCCACGGCAGCGGCGCAGCAGCAGGCGGCCGCTGCAGCAGCAGCACAGCAGCAGCAAAACATGCTGATGTACTTCAAGCAGCAGGCGGACGCAGCTGCAGCGCAGCAGCAGCAGGCAGCGCAACAGCAGCAAAACATGCTGATGTTCTTTACACAGCAGGCCGACGCGCAGCGCCAGGCAACACAGCAGCAGGCCGACGCGCAGCGCCAGGCAGCACAGCAGCAGCAGGCAGCGTGGATGTACGTCGTACAGCAGCAGCAGGCGCAGCAGGCGCAGCAGCAGGCACTGTTCATGCAGGCATTGCAGCAGCAGTCGCAGCAGGCGCAGCAGTTTGCACAGCAGCAGGCAGCGCAGCAGCAGGCAGCACAGCACGCACACGAACGTAGCATTGCCCTTCTCTTGACTGGGAGGGTGCAGGCACCACTGCCAGCGCAGCAGTTGCAGGCGCCACAGCCATCTGCGCCTCATGCACAGTTGCGAACGCTGACAGTGCCAGCACCGAACCGCGTGTCCCCGCAGTTCTACCTACGCCCGTCATCACAGCCTCCCAACACACCGCCTTCGCAGCCCCCTCAGCACACTCGCCCGCAGTTGCCCGAGTGAGCCCCAGTGCTAGCCTCAACAGCTCTGATATGTTTGTTTTACTCGACCGCTTCTACAGCCAGCCCAGGGGCAAATCACAGAGTGTCGCTGCGCAACGTGCACCTAGTTTAGCGAGTGTCATTTCAAGACATAGTGTATCAGTGCACTGCTTTTTCTGCAACCTCTTTTCTGCACACAATTCAATTGCAACATTCTTTTCGTACAGGCGTATGCCAGACAGTGTGTCATGTGAGTCAATGTTGGATGTTGCTCTTGCATGTTTCACCAATGGTGACTTCTACACCTTGATGCATGTGAAGCCTTGCAGCATGTGTGCCGTGTGCAAGTAGTGTGACCGTGGCAGTGTTGGATACTGTTGGTACATGGTTCAACAATGTACACTTTTGCAGCGATTGGTGCTATTGAGGCCAGTGAGCCGCCGTGAAACGCATGGATTCTCTTGAATCAAACATGCAGGGTTGTGCTGATAGTGTCAATGTATGCAGTGTATGCACTGTATGCAAATCGCGTAGCGATTTATAAGAGCGAAGCTCTTGCAGTGTGATCAATGTACCTGCACTCGCATAGCACACACTGATGGCACTGGCACATTCAAATGAATCGAATGTTTCACTGTCGTGCACCAGCGTCAGTGTGTGCAGATGCTTGCAGTGCATTTGTGCCGGTGACTGTCAATGGTGTCAGTTGAGTCATATCGTAAAGTGTGTGAAGGATCACCGCAGGTGATGTGGACTTCGTCCACCCCATTGACTCCTGTGAATCTTGATGCACAAATAGTGCCAATAGCACCAAGGAATGAGAAGCTAGCCAACACACCTGTAAGATTCACTCGAGTCAACCCCTTCTATCGCCAGCCCAGCGGTGACAGCAGCGTCGTTTGTGTCAGCAATGTCATTCGTGTCAGCAGTGTCATTTGTGTCAACAGTGTCATTTGTGTCAACAGTGTCGTTCGTGTCAAGTGCGTCGGAAATGGCGTGTGTGGTCATCGCGTCCCTTGGTGTGTGTGAAGCTTTGCATCATGCATGCAGCGCAGCCAGTAGTGTGACCGTGGTGGCGATTGCCTTCAGCAACGTGGGTGTCGAAGGCAACGTGGGTGTTGCCCACACTTTGCATACACTTTGGCCACACTTCGCCCACCTCTACCACCACCCCTCACACAGCTCATGCACAGCCTGCCTGAGTGCGCCCGGCTCCCTGATCGCCATTTTACATCTTCGCCCTTTTCGTCCTTTCGCTATTTACAATCACCGATCGGAAGGCCTGCGTAGTTGAAGCCACCGAGTGAAGGCACGTGCACTCTGGCACAGAGCTCACGATCAAATACAGCAAGCAGCAGCATCTCAAATAGCCACTTGTCCCTCACAGCATGTTCATAGCTCGCCTAAGTGCACGTCGAGTCCCTGATCGCCAATTTACCTCTTCGACATTTGGCCCTTTCGCAAATTGCAAATACCGATCGGAAGGCCGGTGTAGTTGAAGCCACCGAGTGAAGGCACGTGCACTCTGGCACAGAGCTCACGATCAAATACAGCAAGCAGCAGCATCTCTCATAGCCACTTGCCCCTCACACAGGTGTTCACAGCTCGCCTGAGTGCACCTCGGCTCCCTGATCGCCATTTTACCTCTTCAGCATTCAGCCCTTTCGCAAATTACACATACCGACCGGAAGGCCGGCGTAGTTGAAGCCACCGAGTGAAGGCACGTGCACTCTGGCTCACGATCAAATACAGCAAGCAGCACCATCTCACATAGCCACTTGTCCCTCACACAGGTGTTCACAGCTCGCCTGAGTGCACCTCGGCTCCCTGATCGCCATTTTACCTCTTCAGCATTCAGCCCTTTCGCAAATTACACATACCGACCGGAAGGCCGGCGTAGTTGAAGCCACCGAGTGAAGGCACATGCACTTTGGCACAGAGCTCACGATCAAATACAGCAAGCAGCAGCATCTCACATAGCCACTTGTCCCTCACACAGGTGTTCACAGCTCGCCTGAGTGCACATCGGCTCCCTGATCGCCATTTAACCTTTTTTTCCTTTCGCTATTTACAATTACTGATTGAAAGGCCGGCGTAGTTGAAGCAATTTCTCCAACTTCTCCATTTTTCCAACTTCTCCAACTTCTCCAACTTCTCCAACTTCTCCAACTTCTCCAACCTCTCCAATATGCAATATACACGTGTCACTTGAACAGGGCCACACACAGACCCCTTATGTTGTCCACACAAAACAACCGGCCTTCCTCGCGGCCCTTTTTAATACGAGAATATGAGTGTCATTTCTGCACCTACACACATACTAATGTTACAGTCCAGAAACCTCTCACTGAGTTTTGGTTACCTCCTGAAAAAGTTTTGACATAGAGATCGTCAGGTAGGACATGGTGTTCCCTGAACGAGTTTGGCTCCAGAATAAATTTGAATTATTAATTAATTAATTGCCTAATTTAAATAGTGTCAGTATCGTCGTCAAGCGCCGTTTGTGTGCGGCAGATATAAATATTATTTTTTCAGAATCTGGCCTTCCTAGGGTGCACTCTTGAACGATATGTAGCCACGAAAGTTACTAGGCAATGTTTCTATATCCAATAAGTGTTGTATGACTGCGCATGTACCGCTTCTGGGCAGTAGGGCATGGAATGTGCAAAGTGCAAAGTGTTGCCATGTGCAACGTGTTGCCATGTGCAAAGTGCAAAGTGTTGCCATGTGCAAAGTGCAAAGTGTTGCCATGTGCAAAGTGTTGCCATGTGCAACGTGCCAAGTGTTGCCATGTGCAACGTGCCAAGTGTTGCCATGTGCAAAGTGCAAAATGTTGCCATGCAACCAAGTGTTGCCATGTGCAACGTGCAAAGTGTTGCTATGTGCAAAGTGCAAAGTGTTGCTATGTGCAAAGTGCACAGTGTTGCGCTTCAAATCTCCAACGCCAACTTCAAATCTCCAATATCTCCAACGCCAACTTCAAATCTCCAATATCTCCAACGCCAACTTCAAATCTCCAATATCTCCAACATCAACTTCAAATCTCCAATATCTCCAACGCCAACTTCAAATCTCCAATATCTCCAACACCAACTTCAAATCTCCAATATCTCCAACACCAACTTCAAATCTCCAATATCTCCAACACGAACTTCAAATCTCCAATATCCAACGCCCAACTTCAAATCTTTAAAGTACAAACATGCGATATTTCGGCACCTACACTCATATCAAATCTCCAATATCTCCAACACCAACTTCAAATCTCCAATATCCAACGCCCAACTTCAAATCTTTAAAGTACAAACATGCGATATTTCGGCACCTACACTCATATCGATGCTACAACACAGAATGTTATCACTCAGGATTTGTATCCCTCCAAAAAAGTTTTGGCACATAGAGAGGGAGGTAGGACACCTTGTTGGCTGAACGAGTTTTGCTCCAGAATAAATTTGAATTATTAATTAATTAATTGCCTAATTTAAATAGTGTCAGTATCGTCGTCAAGCGCCGTTTGTGTGCGGCGGATATAAATATTATTTTTCAGAATCTGGCCTTCCTAGGGTGCACTCTTGAACGATATGTAGCCACGAAAGTTACTAGGCAATGTTTCTGTATCCAATAAGTGTTGTATGACTGCGCATGTACCGCTTCTGGGCAGTAGGGCATGGAATGTGCAAAGTGCAAAGTGTTGCCATGTGCAACGTGTTGCCATGTGCAAAGTGCAAAGTGTTGCCATGTGCAAAGTGCAAAGTGTTGCCATGTGCAAAGTGCAAAGTGTTGCCATGTGCAAAGTGTTGCCATGTGCAACGTGCCAAGTGTTGCCATGTGCAACGTGCCAAGTGTTGCCATGTGCAAAGTGCAAAATGTTGCCATGCAACGTGCAAAGTGTTGCCATGTGCAAAGTGCAAAGTGTTGCCATGTGCTAGGTGTTGCCATGTGCAACATGCAATGTGTTACCACGTGCAAAGTGTTACCACGTGCAAAGTGCTACCACATGCAAAGTGTTACCACGTGCAAAGTGTTACCACGTGCAAAGTGTTACCATGTGCAAAGTGTTACCGTGTGTAAAGTGTTGCCATGTGCAAAGTGCTACTGTGTGTTAAGTGTTGCCATGTGCAAAGTGTTACCGTGTGTAAAGTGTTGCCATTTGCAAAGTGTTGCCATGTGCAACGTGCAAGGTGTTACTTTGTGCAAGGTGTTACTTTGTGCAAGGTGTTACCACGTGCAAAGTGTTACCACGTGCAAAGTGTTGCCATGTGCAAAGTGCAAAGTGTTGCCATGTGCAACGTGCAAAGTGTTGCCATGTCCAAAGTGCAAAGTGTTGCCATGTGCAAAGTGCAAAGTGTTGCCATGTGCAACGTGCAAAGTGTTGCCATGTCCAAAGTGCAAAGTGTTGCCATGTGCAAAGTGCAAAGTGTTGCCATGTGCAACGTGCAAAGTGTTGCCATGTGCAACGTGCAAAGTGTTGCCATGTGCAACGTGCAAAGTGTTGCCATGTGCAAAGTGCAAGGTGTTACCACGTGCAAAGTGTTACCATGTGCAATGTGTTACCGCGTGCAAAGTGTTGCCGCGTGCAAAGTGTTGCCATGTACAATGTGCAAAGTGTTGCCATGT
Source organism: Tribonema minus (assembly GCA_017506865.1). Classification (NCBI taxonomy): domain Eukaryota; class Xanthophyceae; order Tribonematales; family Tribonemataceae; genus Tribonema; species Tribonema minus. Next base: position 165,011 of record JAFCMP010000157.1, read on the forward strand.
GCAAAGTGTTGCCATGTGCAACGTGCAAAGTGTTATCATGTGCAAAGTGCAAAGTGCAAAATGTTGCCATGCAACGTGCAAAGTGTTGCCATGTGCAACGTGCCAAGTGTTGCCATGTGCAAAGTGCAAAATGTTGCCATGCAACCAAGTGTTGCCATGTGCAACGTGCAAAGTGTTGCTATGTGCAAAGTGCAAAGTGTTGCTATGTGCAAAGTGCACAGTGTTGCGCTTCAAATCTCCAACGCCAACTTCAAATCTCCAATATCTCCAACGCCAACTTCAAATCTCCAATATCTCCAACGCCAACTTCAAATCTCCAATATCTCCAACACCAACTTCAAATCTCCAATATCTCCAACGCCAACTTCAAATCTCCAATATCTCCAACGCCAACTTCAAATCTCCAATATCTCCAACACCAACTTCAAATCTCCAATATCTCCAACACCAACTTCAAATCTCCAATATCCAACGCCCAACTTCAAATCTTTAAAGTACAAACATGCGATATTTCGGCACCTACACTCATATCAAATCTCCAATATCTCCAACACCAACTTCAAATCTCCAATATCCAACGCCCAACTTCAAATCTTTAAAGTACAAACATGCGATATTTCGGCACCTACACTCATATCGATGCTACAACACAGAATGTTATCACTCAGGATTTGTATCCCTCCAAAAAAGTTTTGGCACATAGAGAGGGAGGTAGGACACCTTGTTGGCTGAACGAGTTTTGCTCCAGAATAAATTTGAATTATTAATTAATTAATTGCCTAATTTAAATAGTGTCAGTATCGTCGTCAAGCGCCGTTTGTGTGCGGCGGATATAAATATTATTTTTCAGAATCTGGCCTTCCTAGGGTGCACTCTTGAACGATATGTAGCCACCAAAGTTACTAGGCAATGTTTCGATATCCAGTAAGTGTTGTCTGCCTGCACATATACCGCTTCTGGGCAGTAGGGCATGGAATGTGCAAAGTGCAAAGTGTTGCCATGTGCAACGTGCAAAGTGTTGCCATGTCCAAAGTGCAAAGTGTTGCCATGTGCAATGTGCAAAGTGTTGCCATGTGCAACGTGCAAAGTGTTGCCATGTGCAATGTGCAAAGTGTTGCCATGTGCAACGTGTAAAGTGTTGCCATGTGCAAAGTGCAAGGTGTTACCACGTGCAAAGTGTCACCATGTGCAATGTGTTACCGCGTGCAAAGTGTTGCCATGTACAATGTGCAAAGTGTTGCCATGTACAATGTGCAAAGTGTTGCCATGTGCAAAGTGTTGCGATGTGCAACGTGCAAAGTATTGCCATGTGCAAAGTGCAAAGTGCAAAATGTTGCCATGCAACGTGCAAAGTGTTGCCATGTGCAACGTGCCAAGTGTTGCCATGTGCAAAGTGCAAAATGTTGCCATGCAACCAAGTGTTGCCATGTGCAACGTGCAAAGTGTTGGTATGTGCAAAAGGCAAAGTGTTGCTATGTGCAAAGTGCACAGTGTTGCGCTTCAAATCTGCAACGCCAACTTCAAATCTCCAATATCTCCAACACCAACTTTAAATCTCCAATATCTCCAACACCAACTTCAAATCTCCAATATCTCCAACACCAACTTCAAATCTCCAATATCTCCAACACCAACTTCAAATCTCCAATATCTCCAATGCCAACTTCAAACCTCCAATATCTCCAACACCAACTTCAAATCTCCAATATCTCCAACACCAACTTCAAATCTCCAATATCTCCAACGCCAACTTCAAATCTCCAATATCTCCAACACCAACTTCAAATCTCCAATATCTCCAACGCCAACTTCAAATCTCCAATATCTCCAACACCAACTTCAAATCTCCAATATCTCCAACACCAACTTCAAATCTCCAATATCTCCAACACCAACTTCAAATCTCCAATATCCAACGCCCAACTTCAAATCTTTAAAGTACAAACATGCGATATTTCGGCACCTACACTCATATCGATGCTACAACACAGAATGTTATCACTCAGGATTTGTATCCCTCCAAAAAAGTTTTGGCACATAGAGAGGGAGGTAGGACACCTTGTTGGCTGAACGAGTTTTGCTCCAGAACAAATTTGAATTATTAATTAATTAATTGCCTAATTTAAATAGTGTCAGTATCGTCGTCAAGCGCCGTTTGTGAGCGGCGGATATAAATATTATTTTTCAGAATCTGGCCTCCCTAGGGTGCACTCTTGAACGATATGTAGCCACCAAAGTTACTAGGCAATGTTTCGATATCCAGTAAGTGTTGTCTGCCTGCACACATACCGCTTCTGGGCAGTAGGGCATGGAATGTGCAAAGTGCAAAGTGTTGCCATGTGCAACGTGCAAAGTGTTGCCATGTCCAAAGTGCAAAGTGTTGCCATGTGCAATGTGCAAAGTGTTGCCATGTGCAACGTGCAAAGTGTTGCCATGTGCAACGTGCAAAGTGTTGCCATGTGCAACGTGTAAAGTGTTGCCATGTGCAAAGTGCAAGGTGTTACCACGTGCAAAGTGTTACCATGTGCAATGTGTTACCGCGTGCAAAGTGTTGCCATGTACAATGTGCAAAGTGTTGCCATGTACAATGTGCAAAGTGTTGCCATGTGCAAAGTGTTGCCATGTGCAACGTGCAAAGTGTTGCCATGTCCAAAGTGCAAAGTGTTGCCATGTGCAATGTGCAAAGTGTTGCCATGTGCAACGTGCAAAGTGTTGCCATGTGCAACGTGCAAAGTGGTGCCATGTGCAACGTGTAAAGTGTTGCCATGTGCAAAGTGCAAGGTGTTACCACGTGCAAAGTGTTACCATGTGCAATGTGTTACCGCGTGCAAAGTGTTGCCATGTACAATGTGCAAAGTGTTGCCATGTACAATGTGCAAAGTGTTGCCATGTGCAAAGTGTTGCCATGTGCAACGTGCAAAGTGTTGCCATGTGCAAAGTGCAAAGTGCAAAATGTTGCCATGCAACGTGCAAAGTGTTGCCATGTGCAACGTGCCAAGTGTTGCCATGTGCAAAGTGCAAAATGTTGCCATGCAACCAAGTGTTGCCATGTGCAACGTGCAAAGTGTTGCTATGTGCAAAAGGCAAAGTGTTGCTATGTGCAAAGTGCACAGTGTTGCGCTTCAAATCTCCAACGCCAACTTCAAATCTCCAATATCTCCAACACCAACTTTAAATCTCCAATATCTCCAACACCAACTTCAAATCTCCAATATCTCCAACACCAACTTCAAATCTCCAATATCTCCAAAACCAACTTCAAATCTCCAATATCTCCAACACCAACTTCAAATCTCCAATATCCAACGCCCAACTTCAAATCTTTAAAGTACAAACATGCGATATTTCGGCACCTACACTCATATCGATGCTACAACACAGAATGTTATCACTCAGGATTTGTATCCCTCCAAAAAAGTTTTGGCACATAGAGAGGGAGGTAGGACACCTTGTTGGCTGAACGAGTTTTGCTCCAGAATAAATTTGAATTATTAATTAATTAATTGCCTAATTTAAATAGTGTCAGTATCGTCGTCAAGCGCCGTTTGTGTGCGGCGGATATAAATATTATTTTTCAGAATCTGGCCTTCCTAGGGTGCACTCTTGAACGATATGTAGCCACCAAAGTTACTAGGCAATGTTTCGATATCCAGTAAGGGTTGTCTGCCTGCACATTTACCGCTTCGAGACAGTAGGGAATGGCATGTGGCGTGCGGGCCCGCTTCGCGACATTCTGTCACGTGCATGTTCTCAATGCTGCCCAGCATCAAGAGACTGCAGTGCACGCATTGTGTCTCGACATCAACAAGAACATTAGTTTCAATTGACACTCGCGTTTGCCCAGGTGCACAAAATGACGGCAGTGTCTTCACGTGCTCTAGCGCAGCCGGCAGTGGGTGAGCTTCGCTCACGTGGCCTACGGCCACCCAACCATTGTGACTTTCATACTGTTGGCACGAGGATCACCGAAGGTGATGTGGTCGAAGACCACCCCTAGCGTACACAATGTACACTTTTGCAGCGATTGATGCTATTGAGGCCAGTGAGCCTTGTGGTTGCATGTGCCACCATTGCCGCTCTGGAAAGCATGGATTCACTTGAATCTGTTGTGCATGGTGTGGTCAGTGCATGCATTGTAAGCACACCGCTCTGTGTCGCCGAAGGCGACGTGGCCCTTCGGGCCACTCGTTCTGTAAGTGCTCCGCGCTTGCAATGTACCTGCACTCGCGTGTCACACGCAAATGTTGCTGGCACATTTGGTGGAATCGATTGTTTCAATGTGGCACACTGGAACACGAGTGGTGATGGAGCACGCACAGCATCGCGAGATGTAGGCCTCACTGTGTAAATGGAAACGAATGACTCTGTAGATGCTTTGAGTCAATGCTGGCATGCATCAGGAGACTCCAGTGCAACACTGTGTCTTGGTACCAACGATAATCAATTGTTTCAATTGACACTTATGTTTGCCCGGGTGCACAGAATGACGGCACTGTTGTTGCTTGCGTGCCGCGTAGACAGCAGTGGGTGAGCTTCGCTCATGTGCCCGTAGTGCAACCGTGGCGGCTATTGAAACTGTTCGCACGTGTCCAGCAATGTACACTTTGTCACAGTTGATGGTATTGAGGCGAGTGAGTCATATGCGTGCCTGGTTTCAGTATTGCCGCTTTGAAAAGCATGGATTCTATTGAATTACGCGCGCGTGGTTGGAGTGACCTTCGGTCACGTCGCCGCCTGCGGCGTCTGTCAACAGGGTCCATGTATTCAGCATAAGACATGTACGAACACTAGCACACTACATGCAAACGGTGCTGGTACATTCAATTGAATCCATCGTCTCAATGTGGCGCAAGAACCACTCGTTCCAGTTGACATGCAAGCACACTCAACAGTGTCAATAGTGTCCATCGCGTCCATAGATGCACTTGAAGGGTGGGCTTCGCCCACATCGTGCCTTCGGCACGATCCCTTGCAGCAATGCATGATAATCAAGACAAGCTAAGTTACAGCACTTGCGTCAATTGAAACCATGTATTCTAACGCATACTATGACCACTGCTTGACAGGGGTTGCGTTGATCTCCAGTTCGTACTCTGCGTAAAACCCTTGCCTGGGCTTGACCGTGGCACCCAGCCTCAGCCACACGGGGGCCACTGATATGCTACACACGCTCCAAAAGCGCGAATAGTGCTCCTTCGCCAGGTCCAACATGGCCCTGCACACACCTTGCTTGCGCATGCCACGCCTCACCACGGTGCTGTATATGCACATGACGTCGCTGCTACATGTACGGGGAACGATGATCATGTACCCAACGACCTTGTCATCCCCTTCACGGGTGGCGATCACGCACTGCGAGTCACTGTCGTGCCGAGCACCATGACTCTCAACCCACTGGGCATCGCAAGCGTGTCTTTCGTTGAACTTCTCCAATTGCGCGCGCACTTCGCACAGCTGATGCATCTCGTACTTCATCGTCGTGTGTCTGACGGGTGTCTACTATGAGATGCACATTATAACTGGCCAATGAAGAACGCGGTTTCGGACGCAAGTGCGGTCAGCAGCGATGAAATAACATTGCTGTCTCCATGGATGTCACATACAACATGCCATATACACCAATGGCATCAATAGAATTCATGTACTCCTATTCCTTTGCCCAAGTTTGCTGCTGATCATGTCCCAAGGTTGCAAGTGCTTAGGCCTGCTGATGCAACGTACAGATGCCACATGCAATACTGCCTAGCGATCCATTTTTGTAACATGTACACCCGCCTTGACATTGTGTTCCTGCTGTTTGTATGTGCTTGCTCTTGCATCAGACATCACTTGTTATGTGACGCCCTCCTGAAAATGTTTTGCCACATAGAGTGGACAGTAGGACATGGTGTTACCTGAACGGGTTTGGCTCGCGAATAAATTTCAATTAAATCAATTAAAATTAATTAATTAGGCTAATTTAAATAGTGTCAGTATCGTCGTCAAGCTCCGTTTGTGTGCGGCGGATGTAAAAAGTATTTTTTCAGAATCTGGCCTTCCTAGGGTACACTTTTGAACGATCTGTAGCCACCAAAGTTACTAGGCAATGTTTCGATATCCAGTAAGTGTTGTATGACTGTGTGTGTACCGCTTCGAGACAGTAGGGTATGGTGTGTGTCATGCGGGGTCGCTTCGCGACAATCTGTCACGTGCATGTTCTCAATGCTGCCTAGCATCAAGAGACTCCAGTGCATGCATCCTGTCTCGGCATCAACAAGAATCAATAGTTTCAATTGACACTCGCGTTTGCACAGGTGTACAGAGTGTCGGCATGTTGCATTGTTTTTGCTTGCGTCAAATGTGTCAACTGTGTCTGTTGTGTGGAGTGTGTCCTAGCGTTTCTGGCTTGTCTGGTGTTGCCAGTCTGTCTTAAGCTTTACATGTGTCTAGTGTGTCCTAGCGTTTCTAGCTTGTCTAGTGTTGCTAGTGTGTCTTATGTTTTACATGTGTCTAGTGTGTCTTATGCGTCCCACTCGCCACTTATGGGCTTTGCGTTCATTGCGTCAATGGTGTCAATCGTGGCTAGGGCTAACCCTAACCCTAACCCTAAGCCGAACTGGCTAGGGCTAACCCTAACCCTAACCCTAAGCCGAACATGCCTAATTGTGTGCTGCAATGCTTGAATGCATGCTGAATTTATCCAGCGCATGTGCCGCTGGCCATAGCGACAGTGAGTTGGCGTCATGTGACAGTCAGTCGTCGTCATGTGAAAATGATGTACCGCACACCAAGGGTGCATGCTCCACAAAGCAAGCGCGAAGCAAGCCGAAGCCTGAGTGTCGTACATGCACAGGCACAGTGAAAGAAGCATGGCACACGCAGTGCACGACGTGCTACTGGACACGACGGCGGCTGGCAGAGGCGCGACGCAAGGCAGCGGAAGAGGCCGCAGCACATATGGCTAGACAAAGGGCGCAAGCAGCGGCAGAACAGAAGCGTGTAGAGGCCATAGCAGCGATGGAAGCTGCGGCACTCACTGTAAAGGTGCGTGAGGCAGAGGAGAGCTGCTTGCAAGCCTTGCAAGACGCTGCACACATGTGCTTGAAGAGGGGGCGCGAAGAAGACTCTGCTACTACAGATAGGGCCTTCATTGCTGCAGTCACTCCAGATGACTTCTCTCCAGGTGATATTGCTGGCGACAAGTGGACTTTGCACTTTCCTGCAAAGCACAGGCTCGTCATGGAGCTAGTGCGAGGAACCGAGAACACTGAACCTCTCCGGGACCTTTGCAACATGCTGGCAAGCAAGGTCTGCACTATATTCTACACGAGGCAATTCACTCTGGACGGAAGGGGCAGGGTGGACTTAAACATTGGCAGGTCCATTTGGCATTATGAACGAATTCCTGTCCGTGGCGGGTGTATCTCGCAATGTTTGGACGTGGCAGAGCCACTTGTCCCTCGCACAGCTCATGCACAGGGGCGATGTGATTGTGAGCGAATGTCAAGATTTAAAGCTTCTTGGTTGTGATCATTTTGAGGGTTCTTCTAGCTGGTTACAAGTGCGCACCTCAAGCAACCAAGAAGCACGCCATAATTCACTGCTTCAACAGACACACAGCTTGCCTGAATGCGGCTCGGCTCCCTGATCGCCATTTTACCTTTTCGCCATTTGGCCCTTTCGCTATTTACAATCAAAGATCGAAAGGCCGGCGTAGTTGAAGCCTGCTGCTGTAGGCACAGGGCCCTGCAGGGATGGCACAGATTCAGCAAAGGATCTCACTACCACATACAGCAAGCAGCAACATCTCGCAATATTTGGATGTGGCACTGACTTGTCCCTCACACAGCTTATGCACAGCTTGCCTGAGTGCGCCTCGGCTCCCTGATCCCTTTTCGCCCTTTCGCCCTTACGCTATTTTCAATCACCGATCGAAAGGCCCGAAGGCCGGCGTAGTTGAAGCCACCGAGTGAAGGCACATGCACTCTGGCACAGAGCTCACGACCAAGTACAGCAAGCAGCAGCGTCTAGCAATGTTTGGACATGGCACAGCCTCTTGTCCCTCTTACAGCTTATACACAGCTTGCCCGAGTGCGCCTCGGCTCCCTCATCGCCATTTTACCATTTCGCCCTTTCGCTATTTACAATCACCGATCGAAAGGCCGGCGCAGTTGAAGCCTGCTGCTGATGAAGCAATTGGCACAGCGATGGCACAGATTCAGCAAACGAACGCACAACATAATTTTTTGCTTCAAGGGACACACAGCTTGCCTGAGTGCACCTCGATCCCCGATCGCCGTTTTACCATTTCGCAATTACATTTCGCAATCAACAATCACCGATCGAAAAGCCCGAAGGCCGGCGCAGTTGAATATATCTGCGGTTGCAGCAGAGTCGCATAAACGGCATAGGCAGCAAACGAGCACAGCAAATAATACCTTGCTTTAGTAGACCACAGCTTGCCTGATTGCAGCTTGCTCCCAGAGCTCATTTACCTTATGCCATTTCGCCCTTTCGCAATAAACAGATGCCGATCGAAAGGCCGGCGTAGTTGAAGGCAGCGGTTGCAGCAGAGTCGCTTAAACAGCATAGGCAGCAAGCGAGCACAGCAAATAATACCTCGCTTCGATGTACACACAGCTTGCCTGAGTGCGCCTCGGCTCCCTGTCCCGCCATTGTACCTATTCGCCTTTTTGCCCTCTCGCAAATTATAAATCGCCGACACAACAGCTGGCGGAGTTAAAGCCAGCGGTTGAAGGCAACACTACGGCTCAGCAAACGAATGGACCACCACACACAGCAAATATTACCTCGCTTCAGTAGACCACAGCTTGCCTGATTGCAGCTTGCTTCCTGACTGCCATTTCACCGATTCGCCATTTCGCCCTTTCGCAATCAACAAATACCGATCGAAAGGCCAGCGTAATTAAAACCAGCGGTTGAAGGCACATGTAGTGTGGCACAGACAGCAAACGAGTTCACGATTGATGGTAGTAAGGTGCATCTTCATCCCTGTTTTGTAAAGTATGGTTACAAGGCACGAACAAATGACAACCCGGCAGAAGACCAACTGTCAGGCCAATGTGCATGCTCTATCAATCACGTACTTTGTCATATCTATAGACAACCTGTGTTGGAAACTTTGCGTCACAAAGTGTTAAAGATTTGCACGACAAAGTATTACAAACTGTTTGCAGTTCTGGCCCTCCTAGGCAGTACTCCGGGGTGGACTGTGAAAACATCACTGGGGGTATGACAAGTTTCACAAAGTGGTGTTTGGAGTTGTGTGTACCACACCATAATAGATGGACATGACACATACATGTACATTGTCATATCTATAGACAACCTGTGTTGAAAACTTTGCGTCACAAAGTGTTAAAAGTTTGCGTCACAAAGTGTTATGTCTTGAAAGTGTTTGCGTCACAAAGTGTTGAAAGTTTGCAGTTTGCGTCACAAAGAGTGTTTTTGCTTCACAAAGTGTTGAAAGTTTGCGTCACAAAGTGTTGAAAGTTTGCGTCACAAAGTGTTGAAAGTTTGCAGTTTGCGTTACGAAGTGTTTGCGTCACAAAGTGCTGAAAGTTTGCAGTTTGAGTGTTGCCGTTTCAAAGTGTTCGCGTCACTAAGTGTTGCAGAAAGTTTGCAGTTTGCGTTACAAAGTGTTGCCGTTACAAAGTGTTTGCGTCACAGAGTGTTATTAGTTTGTACATATATCTTCTCCAACTTCTCCAACTTCTCCAACTTTTCCAACTTCTCCAACTTCTGCAACTTCTGCAACTTTTGCAACTTCTGCAACTTCTGCAACTTCTCCAACTTCTCCGGCTTCTCCAACTTCTCCAACTTCTCCAACTTCTGCAACTTTTCCAATGGAGTACAAAGTGTCAAGATGCAGTAAAATTGTGTCATTAAGGCACCTACATACACACCGTCTACTACTAACAAGAATATCATCACTCAGGTTTTGCATCCCTCCTGAAACAGTTTTGTCCCATAGAGAGGGAGGTAGGACACCATGTTACCTGAACGGGTTTGGCTAGCGAATAAATTTCAATTTTATTAATTGATTAGGCTAATTTTAATAGTGTCAGTATCATCGTCAAGCTCCGTTTGTGTCGGCTGATGTACAAAGTATTTTTACAGAATCTGGCCCTCCTAGGCGGTACTCCGGGGTGACTGTAAGAAACAACATCACTGGGGGTATGAAAAGTTTCACAAAGTGGTGTTTGGAGTTGCGTGTACCACACCATAACAGATGGACATGACACATACATGTACATTGCATATCTATAGACAACCTGTGTTAAAAACTTTGCACCACAAAGTGTTAAAAGTTTGCGTCACAAAGTGTTACAAATGTGTTGAAAGTGTTTGCATCACAAAGTGTTGAAAGTTTGCAGTTTGCGTCAAAAAGTGTTGAAAGAACACTTTGAAAGTTTGCAGTTTGCGTCACAAAGTGTTGAGTGTTTTTGCGTCACAAAGTGTTGAAAGTTTGCGACACAAAGTGTTGAAAGTTTGCAGTTTGCGTTACAAAAGCTTAGGATTAACATCAATACCAGCGTAACGCATTATAAAACTTCACTTTAAAGTGCGTCTCATATTTGTAACGACAAGTTGCCATGTCATCATGATCATGTGCAAGTGTCTCTTGGAATGCTGTGTACGCGCTGCCACCATGCCTCGCTTTCTCGTAGCTCTCTTCTGCAGGCGCAATGGCGAAGTTTATGTCACGGAAGACGCCATGCGCGCGTTCGGTTCTGCTGCAAAAATGTGCGCCACATCCTGTGTAGGCACACCCCATGCTCCACATCCCCAAGCACCGAGTGTTACGGATTGTACATTGTGGTATCCGTGTCTGATGATACCATTATTAGGGCATACCCCTGGTATGTCGGGTGATGATGCAGGGTTTCATACATGTTACTCCTGAGTCAGATCCCCTGGATTGTGCCGAGGATCCAATTGCAACTTGCCAAAAAGGCAGCTGCACACTCACTTCTTTCTCTACCTCCGGTCTCGGCACAAGACAGCTATAGCTGAGGACACCCCCACCTCCACAGGTCTCCACCGACAACAAGGTAAGTTAGCATGCTGTAGCACACCGCTGAGCTCTCATAAAACAGTGGCACTCGAAGCAGGACCTGAACCTGCAACCCCCCGCTTCGCAGGCGGATGCCCTATCCGATTAGGCTGAGCTCTCATAAAACAGTGGCACTCGAATCAGGCGCTTGTGCGTGTCCTCCGCCTTAGCTGCGAGGCCTCGCAACGCTTCACAGCGTTGTGCACGGTCGTCTGCCTCAATGGCGGAGCCACGCTAAGCTCGACCGCCCTCCGTAGGCTTCCAGGGTAGCACAGCGTAGTGTAGCACAGCGTAGTGTAGCACAGCGTAGTGTAGCACCGCTTGAACGTACACATCGTGGCCGCCTCTCGTGGCCAGCTAACGACAATTAACCCGTACACATCGTGGCCGCCTGCCGTGGCTAGCTAACCTCAAGTAGGACGCTCCGCCTTCGAAGCGAAGTGGCACTAGTTATTTGTGTGTCTGTGTTTGCGCGAAGCAGACGACATTCACTGGCTCGTGCAGTCTCCCGCGGCTGCTCTCCTGTGTTGCTCAAGCAGGCATGCGCACATGTGTATCCCGACAGCACCCAGGTGCTCGCACATTGCCATGATCGACGCAACGAGCCTTGGATGTTGGCGTTATGTAGTCAGTAGGGCAGCCCTGACAGAGACTGTCTGCCGCGCCAGCTGCCGTCGGACGCTGGCACTGCCCTCTCCACGCTCAAGATGCGAGGCGTACAGGTGGCCACCCATGTTGCATGTCATGACGCCGCCACGGCTTTGGTGGTAGAGCTGTGGACTTCACATGCACCATTCCTCTCGCAGCGACCCCAGCATCATATCGCAATGGGGGGAGGAGTGGTTTACTGGCAGCAAAGTGCACATGTGATGCTGTGCCCGCTGCTCCTGTTGGTTCATGACCACACGCATGAGCATAAAAACCACCACTGACTACATGCACCAAAGTCTTGGAGCTCACCCTCTCCCTACTTTCTCGTCTCAGCAGATGGCAAACAATGAGAGTGGTAACGCGGCTGGGAACCAGGGAGCTGAGCGCAGGGGCAATGGCAAGCGTGCCGCCGCCGCCAGAGCCGCAGCCCCTGCAACCACTCCGCGTTCGTCCACTGCCGCTGCTGCTGCTGAAGCTGCTGCCAAGCAGGCGGAGGAAGCCGCTGGCCGTCCCCGTGCACGCTCTGGCGCGGACAACTCTGCCTCGGAGGGTGATGGACGCAGCGAGCGCGCCGCGCAAAACCCGGTGAGCCGCAGCCAAGACGCACTTTCTAGCACTCCTCCCGCTCCTGGTCGCGCACAGGACACCACCGTCAGGGAGCTTGTTCGCGCATCCAAGGCCATAGCTCTCATCCCTGACCCCCCGACAGACGCTCCGGCGGCGGTCAAAGAGCTATTTGTGTCATTGCGCGCTGAGCACACCTCCCTTGCAGAGGAGTCGCGCCAAGCCTCTGACGCCGTTAACCGGCTCAAGGTTGCTCTGATGTGCGTGGACGCCGACATCCAACGCGCTCAGAAGTCTCTTGTCAAGGCCGCCACTGACGCTGAGCGCGCCGATATCCGCGAGCAGCTCACTGCTCTCTCCGCCGACAAGTCAGAGTTCGACGCTGCGCTGATCTCTTACAGGGCACCCCGCGAGGCCAGCAGCACTCAGCTGGTCATCCTACGCGAGCTAGCTACACACGCCCTAAACCTCCTCAACGGTGGCGCCACCGCTGAAGAGGTCGTAAACGCCATCGCCGCCAAGCGCAACGCTCGCGCAGGTATTGCTAACCCCTCGCCTGCCCACGACGCTCCTCGCGACGCACCCTCCCGCGATCCTGACAGGGAGCGCGTTGCACAGCTGAACATCATCACCAAACTCCCCTCCACATTATGCCTTGAACCGCTGCAGCTGACATCTGCGCTTTCCTCACGTGAACGCATGTGGCAGCAGTGGGGCGTGAAGAGGGAGTATTGGTCTGTTGCTCTTGATGCTGCCATCCCTGCAGACAAGCGTGCTGAGGTGTCTGGGCTCTCTGCCACTATTGACGGGGTTACCACGGGCTGGGACACCCTCACCTATGACCAGCGCGTAGCTGCCCTCACAACCAAATATGATGACTGGACTGCACGCCATACTGCGCGCGATGAGTGGTCTCGCCTAGTATACGACTGGCATGCTGAGTCCCCGCGTGACTTTGCCAACAGGCTTGACACTTATGGCCGGCGTGTAGAGGGGGGCTCTAACGAGGCCACTCGCCGTGAGAAGTTTTACAGCTGCATGCCTGACTTTGTTAAGGTCCAGCTGGACAGACGTGACAACTTCTGGCAGGACCCCCTCACAGTCAGCGTGAACCACGCCGCCGCCGTCTGGCGCACTCACTTGCAAGAGCATGGGATCCCGCTCCCAGACAGCGTTGGCGCTCACGACACTCCCGCTGTCGTCGCCACTGTCACCCCCCCTAAAGGCACCCCTACGCAGGCGCCTGATGCTGCAAGCCTTCCCCGGCGCAAGGCGTCCAAGGAGGCTAAGCGGCAAGAGTGTGTCCAAGCAGCCCGGTCTGCACTAGAGGCGGATAACACGGAGTTGGCGTTTGCGCAGCTTGCGGTGCTCCATGGCAAGGGCGCCCCTGCTGCTGCGCCGCCTTCCACGCCTCTCAATTCCGGCAAGCGCAAAGCAGCGCAGGACGGCCAGCCGGCCTCTAACCCTAAGCCCGGCTTGACCTACAAGCCGTTCAACAACTGGACATGTAAGCGCTGTGGTGTGATGGTTACCACTGGCGAACGGTATGCCGATCATCACGCAAGCTCTGAGTGTCGGGACAAACGCCGCGCCCCGTCGCGCAGTCGCAGCCGCGACCTTGCGCCGCCTGCCTCTGCCGCGCCTGTCTTCGCGATGCAGGGAGCGCCCATCTATGCCATGCCGCCGCAAGTGGTCCCGCAGCTGGCTGCCATGCACGGTGCCGGCCCCGCAACCTCCTGGCCCACCGTGTACCAGGCACCTGCTGCCGCGGCGCCGGCACCAGCCTCAGCCCCCACTGCGGCCGCTGCCGCAGTGCAGCCGTGGACGGCCGACATCCAGGCAGCCATCGCCGCCGTCATGGCCACCAAACACAGTGAGTCAGTGCTCGACAGCCGCTTAAGCGTTCACGCACCCCGCTGCGCGACCGCAATGCTTGCTGCGCTGGGCGTCATGTCGTCTGCTGTAGCTCAGCCTGCCAATGTGTCTGCACCCCACGCCTGTTGCAAGTACCCCTGCTGCACCTGCGACATTGCACGCTGCGCGCGCTGCATCGGCATCTACGCCTGTTGCGAGTGCCCCTGCGGCACCGGTGATACCGCATGCTGCGCATGCCTCTGCTGCATCTGCGCCTACTGACGCTGGCATGACTGCACCGCCGGCACCCTTCCATGCACGCCCTCACGTGGCTGTTCCCCCTCCCCCTGCTGCTGCGACCCCTGCCGCGCCTCAGATGAGTGAGCGTGCTAGGGAGCAGGCGATGGAGCGCCATCTCACGCACGCGTCGCTGTGCTGCGGGATAGGCGGTTGAGAGGAAGGGTTTGCGCAGGCAAGTAAACTTGGCTTGCATGTCAACACAGTGCTCGCTGTTGACAACTGCGCGAAGACGTGTGACGCGTATAGGGAGACACACCCTACGTCTGCCGCACCCCAGTGCATGTCATTTGATGATCCCCGCATCATCCACCAACTGCGCAAGCTGCGCCCTCACCTCACTACGTCCTCTATCTACCCCTTGCACAGATTTTGCAAACGGGGAGGGAGTGGAGGGAGAGGCGGCGGAGCTGACATACAAGCTGGCCAAGGTGGTTACGGAGGCAGAGCTTGAGTTGGTGTTGTCAGAGAACGTCCCGCAGATGCTCAAGTCGCAAGCATGGGGTAGGGGGAAGGCCCACCTGTTGGCCAACGGGTACGCAGTCCTTGAGACAGTCATCAAGGCATCGGAGCTCGACACCTGCTGCAGGCGTACGCGCGCGTTTGTTCTCATTGTGCGCAACCGCTTTGGTGTCAAGGCCGCGCTCCAGCGCCTCTGCGCAGTCCTCAATGCTATGTGCAATAATGGAATTCCACTTTCCATGAGACACGTTCTGAAGGTTCCACGCCGTGTTCGCGGTTGCTTCTTGCGCCCTCGCGTGCGTTCCTCCAAAGGCGTGCATGACCTTGATGGACTGTTTGGCAGCCCCACGCGTCGCTGGCCTGGCTTGCCTCCTGTGAACCCTGCTCACTACATCCCATCCCCCGATGACGCATGTGATGTACGTGATGCTATGACTGTCACCCCCCGCGACATGGCGCTCATGCTGACGTACAGGTCTGACTTGCCAACTGGCAGCCAAGAGCAGTTGCAGCTTTGGCTGGCCAACCTTGTCATGCCTGATGTCGCCCACGCATTCTTGCTTGCTGCATGGTGCAGTGGCATCTTTGGCATGCAAGAGTCCAGCCCCTCTGATGATGGCTTTGCAATGTCATTGGATCGCAACGCGCCCACACCTGAGTGGCTCGCTGACAGCACTGCCGCGCATGAGCACACAGACGGCACAGCCTTACGAGAGACGCAACACACGCTCGTGCAACGCTGCATCAACGCTGTCCAACGCATCTCCCGCGACAGTGAAAGCACAGCACGTGCCAAGCTGTCTGCAGTCGACTTAGTGCCAGACAACTCTGGTGAGCAGGAGAGCGACACAGACGCGGTCGCGCCCAGCTTTCTAAGAGAATCAGATGCAGCACCTGACCCAGTCTCTGCAGACGCTGACTCTGACACTGAGCCCATGGACTGCTCAGAAGAAGGGGGATAACAACTTCAACAACCCCAACTTCAACTTCAACAACAGCAGCCCCTTGCGAATCTCGCAGCGCTTAGCTCTTCTCACGTGCCTGTGCAGCCAGGCGAGAAGGTGGCCTACGCCACAGGCAGCCCCAGCGCACAACGGTTCATCAACCTCATCGCACGCATGCCCCACCAGCGAGACATCAAAGGGCTGAACATGGAGTGCATGCTGGACAACGGAGCCACGGCAAGCCTGCTGAGCATACAGCAGAGCGGACGGCTTCCAGAGGGTAGCGTACAACCGCTGCGACAGGGTGACTTCACCGCCATCGAACTCGCAGACAGCAAAACGCGCATCCCTATCACCGGCGCGGTGCAAATGACTCTGCGGTTCAGGAAGACCCTCGTTCGTCATCGGTTTTATGTGACCGACATACCCATGCCTGCCATCATCGGCGGCGACTTCTTTGGGAGCTTTGGCAGTAGCCTGTCGTACTCTACAATGGAGTTCTTCCCCACGCCAGACTCCAGCGTTGCCATCCCCATGCGGCACAAGCGAGACGACAAGGCATCGAAGTTGTGCAACTTCAAGGGCCTAGTGGACAGAGTCGTCGCAGCCCCTGCTCCCACGCCCACTGCCAAGCGCAGTGCACGCCTCTTAGAGGAGGTAGTCATGTCACCATTTTCAGAGCAAGTGGTCGAACTCGCACTGTTCCCGCCTCCCAAGGACACGCCAGAGCACACCGCGTTGATTCACGCAAGCCATGACCAGGTGATGGAGAGCCTAGCTGCGCAGGGCCTTCGCGTAGCCTTCACTGCGGTCACAGTCGCACCCAACAACCCTGTCATGGTCAAGCTTGTCAACACTGGCTCCTTGCCTGTCCTCATCCGCAAGAACACCTTTGTGGGCACAGCCATTCCTGCCACAGAGGAGGACATCCTTAAGCTTGATGAGCAGACCAGTCAGAGCACAGAGCAGCTCAAACGTGAGTTGCAGAAGCGTGTGCTGGAATATGCAGTCAGACACCACCAGTCGAAGGCGTTCAAGCAGGCCGCAGACGCTGCGCTCAAAGCCCTAGCCTCCGAACCGCCCATACAGGAGTCAGACTTCCCCAGCACTGCGCCAGGCGCACACAGTCCGCAGCGCTCACCTGGCTCCGCCGCCCAAGTGAACGCATACCGCTCCGTCTCAGACGTTTGTGGGGATGAGGAGCTGCGCACCATGCTCATGACCGATGGTCAACTCAACCCCATACTCAAAGAGAAGGACTCGAAGGGGCAACTATGGGCAGACCGAGTCTTTGACGTCTTGAAGCGGCACCGCGCCTGCTTCCCGGCTGACCCGAAAAACCCGCACGTAACAGACACCACCGAATTCGACATTGACACCGGTGATGCATTGCCCATGGCGGACAGAGCCAGACGCTGGGCCCGCGCAGAGGCTGAGTACATCATGCAACAGGTGGCTCAGATGCACGCACGCAAGCAGATTGAGCCCTCCAATAGCCCCTGGGCTTGCAACCCCGTTCTCGCACGATAGGGTGACAAGATTCGCTTCTGCATCGACTTCCGCAAGCTGAACTCTGTCACCAAGCGAGACAGCCACGGGCTGGGCAACATAGATGACATGCTGCACAAAGTGCAAGGCACCAAGGTGATCAGCACGCTGGACATGGCTGCTGGCTACCACCAAGTGCCCCTCACCGCGGCCGCAAAGCCCAAGACGGCGTTCCGCACGCCTGATGGTGGACTTTGGCAGTACACTGTGGCCCCTTTTGGCCTGGTGAACTTGCCCGCACAATTCACGCGACTCATGCACGGTGTGCTGGGCGAGGAAGCCCTGAAGGACTACGCAACCGTGTACGTGGATGATGTGCTCGTCTATGACACCGACATGGAGGCCCACCTCCAGCACATTGACGCAGTCCTCACGCGCATTGAGGCTGCAGGCATGAGTGTGGCCTGGAAAAAGTGCCAACTCTTCCGCTCTGAGGTCAAGTTCCTCGGGCATATCATTGGTGCAGGTGGCATCTGCCCTGACCCTGAGAAGGTGAAGGCAATGGCAGACATGAGCGCACCCCTCAACGCTAGGGGCCTCGCGGACAAGCGGCTCGTACAAGTCGCTCTAGGCGTATTCAACTATTACCGCCGCTACGTGCGCAACTTTAGCGCCATCGCAGCCCCGCTTGTCGAGCTCACCAAGGATGGCGCGAGCATGGAGTGGAACGCGCGCCGCAGAAACGCTTTTGAGCGGCTGAAGCAGGAGATGTGTAGCGCTTCCATAGTGATGCATCCCGACTTCTCACTGCCCTTCGTGCTCTACACGGACGCCTCCAAGGTCGCCACCGCCGGTGTTCTCACGCAGTTCCGGCCGGTCACGGAGCTTGACAGCCCGCTCATGAAAGCCAAGCCACCAACCTGCACTGGGCGCACTAGCCTGGTTGAAGGGACCTTGCAGCGTGAGGTCGTTGTGGGCTACTTTTCAAAGATGAACTCTGTTCAGGACGCTAAGATGGGAGCCACAGCTCTCGAGTGTCTTGCAGTAGTCTTGTCAGTAAACCACTTTCGGCCTTACGTCTGGGGCAGGCCATGCACTGTCGTCACCGACGCAGCTGCCCTCCGCTGGCTCCTCACACTTCAATCGAATGACGGCAAGCTGCTCCGCTGGGCAATGCGCCTACAAGAGTACGACATCACCGTCCAGCACCGACCTGGCAAGGTCAACTCCAACGCTGATGGACCCTCTCGGCTGCCTCAGCAGGCAGAGCTAGACGCGCCCCGCCGTGTCGACCATGCCGATGAGGAGTGGCCCGACTCCATTGCCACTTTTGATGCGCCGCCGTCAGGTGTGCAGTTCGCAGACGACCCAGCCACCACACACGCAGTGGAGCGAGCCGACACCACGGAGCCCGGACAGCGCCCCTCCGACGAGCGCGTCGCCACCGTGGCCTCATACAAAGGCTACATCGTGCAGCACTCTATGGGCACGCCTTTCCGCCTTAACGAGCTTGCAGCCTGCCTGGCCAGCTTTGGAGGCATCGCGCAGTCCCTCAGCGAGGTGACCCCAGAGCAAGCAAAGCAGCTGCTCCACATGCACGCAGATGAGTCCTCATGTGAGGTCGCATTAGGTGAAGCCGCCACGCTGCTCACCCCGGC
This sequence comes from Tribonema minus, assembly GCA_017506865.1. Classification (NCBI taxonomy): domain Eukaryota; class Xanthophyceae; order Tribonematales; family Tribonemataceae; genus Tribonema; species Tribonema minus. The sequence continues at coordinate 183,985 of JAFCMP010000157.1, forward strand.
CACCATGGATATGCACATGAACGCTCTCCTTGACGAACACTTCAAAGGGGACAGGGACAGCCTCGGCTTGGGCAACTTCGAGCCCTGGCGTCAAAGCAAGAAGCGTCGCAGCAACGCAGGAAAGGCCGTCCAGGTGGCCACCACCACTGCCACCACAATCGACGCGGACCCTGCTGACGCCGCCGTTGCACGTAACAACTGTGACGGTGAGCGCCCCCGTAAGCGCACTCTGCCGCGGCCTGAGCCCACGCCTCTTGCTGCGCAGCCAGAGCTTGCCAGTGCTGGACCGCCGCCTACACCTGCCATGCTGAGTCGTGAGGCCTTCATCGAATTTCAGCGCCGCGACCCCTTCTGCTGTGCAGTGACTCGCCTGCTGGCTGACAAGGAGCTGCCCACGGACAAAGACCTTGCCGTGCACTTGATGGTGGCACGCGAGTGCTACAATCTTGAGCATGACGGTCTCCTCATACACTTCGCAAGCAGCCATCCCAAATGCGGACAAGTGCTGTGTCAATGGGTCGTCCCCGCCACGCTACGCACCCTGGTGCTTCGTCTGTGCCACGACGACGCCAGCGCGGGCCACTCCGGCGTCAGCGCCACCCACATTCGTGTGTTTGAGCGCTACTACTGGACTGGCATGGCCCATGACATCCGCACCTATGTGACCAGCTGCATGGCGTGCCAGCTGAACAAGAAAGCCAACACATCCCGGTACAGGACACACCTCTTTCCCCCCACTCGCATGTTCCAACGGCTCAACGCAGACCTAGTCTCGCCGGGCTCGAGGGCAGGAGGGTTTGAGTACATCCTTACTGTGGTTGAGGCCAGGTCTGGCTTTGTGTGGCTCTTCCCACTCAAGTCTAAAGACTCCAAAGAGGTGTCAGCGCACCTCTACACTGTCATCCTAGAGGCAGGCGCCCTCGTGGGAGAGATAGTCACTGATCAGGGTGGAGAGTTCATTGCTGGGGTCGTGCATGACTTGTGCACCAGCATGGGCGTGAAGAAGATCCAAACCAGTGGCTACCACCCCCAGACCAACGGCGTCGCCGAACGCATGAACGCTCGCGTCTTGCAATCACTCCGCCTGTGGGTGAACGACGGCCAAGACAACTGGCACGAAGGCCTCGAGACACTACAGTTTCAACTGCGAGCAACTCCTCGCGACGAAACGGGCCTGTCACCGTTCTTCTGCGTCTACGGACGTGAAGCCACCCTGCCGCACGACGCGTTTCACCACGCAGACCGTCCCATGGACCTACACATGGAGGTCGAAAAGCGCGCTGAGGCACGGCTGTTGGCTGAAAAGGTCATCAGTGAAGCCTTCGGCAAGCGTGCTGCCAAAGTGGCAAAGCAAAACGACATTATCAAACGCTCCGTCAACGTCGCCATCGGAGATTGGGTCCTCGTCAGACGAGAGCCAGTCGAAGAGCGCGCACGCAAGATGGACGAGAAGTACACTGGGCCCTGGCAAGTGATGGAAAAAGCAGGTGACTCAGGACTCTCCTTCACATGTCGAATGATGGGCAGCCGCATCAAACAGAAATCTGTGCACGTCACGCACATGAAGCCCTTCCGGCTCCGCCCCAGCCACTTTGAGCACACATCTCCACACGTGCAACTCACAGCAGCGCAACTGCAAGATCTTCCCCATGAGGAATGGCTCGAACGCATAGTCGACAGACGCGTCGGCCCCAACGGCAAGTGGCAGTACCGCTACATCGACAGAACGGGCCAGCAGAGCGACTTCACCGGCGAAGCTGCCATGCTTGAAATGACGCAGCCGTGGGTACTTGACACGTTCCACGCCATGTATGAGCTGCGTCATGGCGACTCCATACCCCTGTACGCGCGCCGCCCCGAGCCTCCAGCCACGCGACGGCTCTCGGTTGAGGAGGCCCTACAGCGGTTTTCACGCGGCACGACAGTGGTGCGCGAGGTGACCACCCCCTCTGACTCACGCGAGTACATCTAGGGTGCCATCAGCGGTTACCTCCACCCCTACTGGCGCGCTCGCTACGACGATGGTGAATGGGAAGAGCTCAACGCAACTGAGGTCAAGGCTGCCATTGCCCAGGCTGAAGCAGTGAAGAGCAAAGCCCAGAGATGCGGCATCACCGCCAGCAAGCCGCAGATCACTCTTGTCACCAGCCCTCTGCTACCTCGCAACTTCGGTGCAGACAACGTCGGTGATGTGATCCGGTACTACAGCAGCTGCACTGGTTGGTCTCGCGGCCGCCTTGTAGCGTACCACCCTCGCCATTCACGGCACACCTTCGATGTGCTGTTCACAGGCGAAGCACGGCCACGGCGCCTGCGCTTGCGTGAGGGGTACTACAAAGTCAACGAGCAAGACGCCAACGCTCCGCTGACGGATCCCCCCCATAGCACTTGGAATCTCATTGTCGACCAAGCCGACACACCCGTGTCCATTGAGAGTTCCTTGGCTTACATCCGTGCTGTGCTTTAGCCGCCCCCGGATTCACCCTGTGGGGCTCGCCATCCCTCCTACCGCTCTACTTGACACCAGCCGCTCATGTGTCAGCATAGAGTCTTAGCGTGCGAGTCCTGTGGGCCCAATGTGCCTCTGTTTGCAGCGCTGATCCCTGAGACCGCCGTCGAGGACGACGACGAATCGAAGAAGGGGGAGCTGTTACGGATTGTACATTGTGGTATCCGTGTCTGATGATGCCATTATTAGGGCATACCCCTGGTATGTCGGGTGATGATGCAGGGTTTCATACATGTTACTCCTGAGTCAGATCCCCTGGATTGTGCCGAGGATCCAATTGCAACTTGCCAAAAAGGCAGCTGCACACTCACTTCTTTCTCTACCTCCGGTCTCGGCACAAGACAGCTATAGCTGAGGACACCCCCACCTCCACAGGTCTCCACCGACAACAAGGTAAGTTAGCATGCTGTAGCACACCGCTGAGCTCTCATAAAACACGAGCACTAAACTGTCATGGCCATACACACAGGCCACCTGCAGCACATGGCGTACTTAGTGAGTAAACGTTAGTGCGTCACTCAGATGCCCTGAGGGACAGTCCGGGCGCTTCAGTGCAGGACATGCAAATAATGACACCGAGAGTGGCACACACGGTGCCCAGTCCTGATCTTCAGTCGCCTTGAAGACTGACGCACGGCGAGTAAACATCCTCATTACCAGCTAAATGATAAAAGTTGGACGTGACAAACTCTCTTCTTGCGCTCCAGACCCTTGATTCGCATAGCCACCGGCAAAGACATCATCGCTATGATTCAACAGCAGGGGATTCAAACCACGTTGCTGCATGCGCATACCTTCGTCCATTGTGTCTGCTTCACACACCATTTCATGAGTTTTATCGAAGCGTGGATTCAAAATGATTAATGGATCGTACGTGTTCTTGGTGCTAGTAGGCGTGGTCATATGTCTTGCACGCGTTTGAGTGTCATGCCGCACCTCGACACGGCGTTCATATATATTTGGTGCCTACTGCTTAGGAGTCTTGTCAATGAATATGGTCCTTGTATTCATTCAGGGACTTGAACACAGTAATCATAATAAATCGTTCACATGTACCATGCCCTGCAGCTTGCACACGCAGCACAGGTGAGTTGGCCTATTGGCCTTCAATGTCCTACTGCAAGTGTGATCTACCTGCAACCTCCAGTGACACAGGCATCATTCTTTACAAATGCCCTAGGAAAACAGTGTTCTACGATTCACCCCAGAGTACCGCCTAGGAAGGCCAGATTCTGAAAAAATACTTTTTACATTTGCCGCACTCAAACGGCGCTTGACGACGATACTGACACTATTTAAATTAGGCTAATTAATTAGATTAATTCATATTTATTCTGGAGCCAAACTCGTTCAGGTGACACCATGTCCTACTGTCCACTCTATATGACAAAACTGTTTTCGGAGGGAACCATATCTGAGTTATGATATTCTGGTTAGTAGGAGATGGTGTGTATGTAGGTGCCAAAATGACACATTGACCTTAACTTGTTACAGTGATGCAAACTTTGTAACTCAAACCTTGTAGCACTTTGAGACGAAAACTTTCTAACACCTTGAGACGCACATTTTTTAATACTTTGAGACGCAAAACACTTTGAGACGCGAAACACTTTGAGACGCAAAACACTTTGAGACGCAAAACACTTTGAGACGCAAAACACTTTGAAACGCAAACTTTTGAACACTTTGAGACACAATCTTTTTACACTTTGTGATGCTTTTTAACGCTTGAAATGCAACCTTCGTTAACACTTTGCAGACTTCAACTTGTAACACTTTGTAGCTCAGGCTTTAACACTTTGTAATGCAAACATGTGGGGGTCACCAAAGGTGATTTGGGTGTCATCGAAGTGTCGCCTTCGGCTACGCAGCTTTTGGCTTAGGCCGCATGACACATGTCATGTCCTTGTGTTCTGGTGTGGTACACGCGATGCCAAACACCACTTTTTGAAACTTGTCATACCCCCAGTGATGTTGTTTTCTACAGTCCACCCCAGAGTACCGCCTAGGAAGGCCTGATTCTGAAAAAATACTTCTTACATCCGCCTCACACAAACGGCGCTTGACGACGATTCTGACACTATTTAAATTAGGCTAATTAAATAATATAATTGAAATTTATCCGCAAGCCAAACCCGTTCAGGTAACACCATGTCCTACCCGTCGATCTCTATGACAAAACAGTTTTGGAGGGATACAAATCCTGAGTGATGGTTTTCTGGATTGTAACATTGCTATGTATGTAGGTGCAGGAATGACACATTCACACTGCATCTTGCCACTTCGTACGAGACACCATCATGGGGGACGTCGGCGACCTCCTAGCTGCCAAGGTACGCAGCATTCGCAGTCCTATGTTGAATCAAGCAATTCACGCTCGCTCGTAGAAGCCATCGACCCACTGTAATGACGACTGCAACTTGGCGAGGAGATCGGCGCGCGCCAAGCATGTATCTCGGCGCGCAGGACGACGTGGCGAAGAGCATGTGTGATTCGCTTTGCAGCTGGCGCCTTGTGAATCAAGCCGTCCTATCAAGGCACACAAAAGAGCCTTTCTCAAGCGAACGACGATAAGCAGCGAGACCGAAAGGCCATTTTTTTTGCACAACACGCAAAGAAGAATTGGCGGGTAACCAAGCATGTGCTCGGCGAAACTCGGCGCTTCAGTGGTTTTCATTCATGAGCTAGACATCAAGTGCCGAGCTGACAAATGTCCTCCAGCCATGCGTGAGGACGTCCGTGCTTGTCCCTTCTTGCACTGCTACCGCATGCTTCCGCCCTCGCCTTCCCCCTCTCAACCCGCGAGCTGAGGTGTGAGGTGCTGCTGACAGGGGATTTTCAACCACGACACCAGGGCATGATCAAGTATTTATGTGTGCGGCCGCCATAGTCCAGAGTGCAAGTACTGCATCAAGTGCTATGTGTGCGGCCGCCATGGGCCAGAGTGCGAGTACTGCACCTGCAGTCTGTATATAATGTCAAAGTCAGCGACGTGCCTCAGTTTTCAGATCGTCAGCTGCGTCGGTGCCACTGGCGGTGCTGGCCCCTTCATTTTTATGTCATCAGCAGCCTCATTGTACCGGTGCCATTGTCAAGGAAACCAACCGCACCGTACGAAGGACAGGCGTATATCATGCGAGGCTTGCGCTGCAGGTTGCACATGCATTCCCCAGCCCAATTATTGGCAAAGGACCGCCGATTTTCACCCCTGCGACGGCGCGCTTTCCCATGCTCCGGCGTGCGCAGCCTATCGCCAATCCGCGACGACTCTGGCGATCATGAGCAGAGTGCATCTGCCGAATTCGTCCATCTCATGCGACTGCCATGCGGCGGAACCTACACAGCGATGTACTCATTCACCACCGACGGCAAAATGAACGAAGCTCTACAGCATCACGGTGGACAGTTCGTACATGGAAGAGGAGTTTGGAGCTGCAGGTACTGCAGCACAGAGGCAATACATAACAAAGTGCATAACGCTGATCAGGGCAGACCTGACTTTCGCCAAATTCAGAGATTACCACCTGTGCAGGCCATTTTTGTCGAAACAAATGGCAACATTCCATAACAGCAGGCAACTCAGGGTCTGAAAGCACGCATGAAAGAAGCAGTGGCAAGTATCACCATGCTTCATGTTGATGCATGATGTTGATGCATGTATTTTGAGTGCGGTGAACAAGAACTCTGGTATCTGTGCATCCCTCACCACTGATGGCCCCTGACATGTACTGTGTACAACGCTCTAACATCTGCTGGTGCAGTCACATGGACTGGCAAACCACATGCTCTACAGGGGATCACCTCGTGAAGTGACATGGTCATCTCTACTACACCATAGGAGCCGTGCTGGGTCTACTTTACACTTGTCGGGAGCTCTGCATACGCGACTATCATGCACCCACATCAGATGAAAATGGTACAAAAAGGAACCCCTCAAAATGCCCAGCTTGCCCTTCTCAGCGTCAATAAACAGACCGCTGAGAGCATGTCTCGTGGGCTGACGCTGCGCCAGCGTTGCACTCATTTGGCAGCAACTACATCACGTCTTTGCAATCAACCACTGCTGAGCCTGATGGCAGCAAAAGCGCCGTTCCCCAGCAGCATGGATGAAAGCACGCCACTGGCAGGTCAAATCCTGAGCCGTTTGAACAAATGCGGATAGAACAGCTCTGCCCCCGCCTGCTGAGCATGGGCTTCGAGCACATGGACATTGTGGCGAGTCGTGGCTGTCGCTGGATGCTCTGGACCCAGCGCCGCCTCCTGAATGACCAGCGCACGGCTGAAAAGCGAGCTCGCCTCTGGGATCTTGCGCTGAATGAGCAGGAGCCTGGCAAGGCTAGCAAGCACAGTTGCCGTGGATATGTGGTCTGGGCCAAGCACCGCCTCCTCAATGGCAAGCGACCGCCTATACAGCGGCTCCGCCTCCGCGAGCCTGCCCTGAGCTTGAACAACATCGGCATACCTGTGAAGTGTTGTTGCAGTAGACGCATGCCATGCACCCAACAAAGACTCATCCAGGGCCAGCGCCCTGTGGTATACCCCCTCAGCCTCAGAAAGCTTGCCCTGTGCTGTAAGCACTTCGGCGAGGTTGTTGAGGGTTGTCGCGGTCCAAGGAAGTGGTGGACCCAACGCCGCCTGCTCGATGGATAGCGAGCGCACGTAAACCTGCTCGGCTTGCAATAGCTTGCCACAGGCTTTGAGAAGTTCGGCGAATCTGTGGAGCGTGGTCACCATCGGCAAACTTGTATGGCCGAGCGCCGAATGTTCCAACGCAAGTGAGCGCCGGTACAGCGGCTCAGCCTCCGCCAGCTTGCCCTGAACATGGAGGTGGGTGGCGAGGCGAGCAACGACAGTTGCTGTGTGTGCATCTGCGCCTAGCGCCGTCTCCACAATGGCAAGCTCGCGCCGAAACAGCAGCTCCGCCTCTGCCTGCTTGTCCTGAGCTACGAGAATCTCGGCGAGGCTGTCGAGCGCAGTTGCTGTTGCAGGGTGGTTGAGACCCTGCGTAGACTCCGTAATCATGACTACTCGCCGGTACAGCAGTTCCGCCTCCACTAGTTTGCCCTGCTGGTGAAGAAAGTCGCCGAGGGTGGCCAGCATTGGCGCCGTTGACGGGTTCTCTGCGCCGAGAGCCTGTGCCTTGGTGGGCGAAATGTCCAGCGAACCTGCTTGCCTTCCGGCCGCCTTTACAACACTCTGCGGTAGAGAGCAAGTGCAAGGCAGGTCATAAGCTTCCGCCCAACGCTATGCAAATCGCCGACGGCTACAGCACAAGATGAAAATCGTCGGTGATGGCCAGCACGTCACCATGACGCAAAAAAGCGCTGTGAGCCGGTAATGTACGCCGAGAGTGCCTGCCTCGTGAGGCTCGTCAACACACACCCCTGCATGCGCATGGAGCTGTGTTGACAGCTTGCTGCAGTGGAAAACAAGCTGAAGTGGAGAGCATTTCAAGCTGCGTTGACGACACCCGGCGATGGACTATGATGTGCGCAATTGGAGCAGTGAATGGATGCCTGCATCGAACGCCCGCATCATCAAGATTATATTCAGCGCACCGATACTCAGGGGCACTACAGATGGAAATGGTTGCTGCGAAAACCAGCATCGGCGCCGTGGCTCAACTGTGGACCAGTGTCACGAGAGGAGACTAAATCCCTGTGGCTTGAAAATTCGGACAGGCAAGCCTTTTGACATTTGAGTCGCGTTGACGACTCCCTGCAGCTGAGCGAGTAGGAAGTGTGCTGTGTGCAACAAGTACCGGAAAAAATTGCTACCATTGAGCCCTCGTAAGATGCAAAATGAGGATGTCCTGCACAGGGAGACATTCGCCAAGATGGCCAGCATCAGCCAGCTTCCTGCACATGTGGCATCTGCCTCAATGGCTGTATACCTGGGCAAGTATTTTTGTGGTTCCCGGAGCCGCCTTGGGCAGATAGTTGTGGTGAAGGACACGGGAACGAGGATAACATGCTGAACACGACTGTAATATGGGATGCACACGTCTTGTGGAACAGTCGCAAAAGAGACAGGTGTCATGCAACAAAATCTGGAGGCCCTGCAGATACATACGATCGCCGAGGATGACCAGCACCAGAACCATGAAACGGCTTTCTGTTCTGAGAGAACTGCCAAGATGGCTCAATCATCTCCTAGTCCTGCTTGCGTACCAGCTGCCTTTACAATCTCTCGGCGTACAAACAACGAGAAGCTTGTTGTGCGCGAATGCGTGTGCGCAACAGTGACCTTTTTCCCTGCTGACTGGTGTGTGCAATGGGCACATGCTGAACACTGCCAGAAGAGCACATACGCAAGTGCGGCAACCATTGAGGGCCAATGCTCACCGGAGGCTTCTTTCGCAGCATCCGCAGCAAGCCTATGAGCTGCTCCAACACCAAGGTGTCACAGCCGCAGCAATCCGCCAGCAGCTGGGAATCGCTGTCCTCAATCGTGAGGGTGCTGCGAGTGCGGTTTTGAGCACGAACACCTCCACGTGGCTCCATCTCCAGTTTGGTGTGTCGGTACCTCGTGTTCGACATGCAGGATGCTGCTGCCGTCGCAATCGGTGAGCTGCCGACACCAGCCGCGATGACAATTGGCTGCAATCAGACGTGACATGATGGGTTTCAAATCAGTCATGAGCGGCCGGTACGTAAAGCTGCCACATCCATATGACATGGAGAAACACCTTTCTCAAAGGCAGGCTGTCAACTGGTGGCCACAGCGGCCATCCTCACCAACTGAGCACCCAATTGGGACAGCAGTTGCTGCTGCGCTCTGCGTGATACAATTGCTGTTTCTTTGCAAGCGGCGCCTCACCAGCTTTTGAAAAGGCGAGTCAAAAAACAACTGCAGATGGCAATGACTCTTGCTGACAAAGAAGCACATGTGCATCGCTGCTCACCAGCCAACGGAAACTGCAGCTTTCACGAAGTGCGCTCACGGTAAGCGCCTGTTCCTGCGGGTACTGCAAGGTGCAGCAAGTGTGCTCCACTCAGCTGCGCTTGCCAGCTCCGCTGCGCATATCGCCTGTTGGCTGCTGATGTCGCTGCTGCTGTTGTTTGGTGTCGCTTGCTGCTGCTGGTATCGGTGCTAGTGTCGATTTTGCTCCCGCTACTGCTGCTGCTGTTCTACGCTGCGTGCTGCAGCCTGCTGCTGCTGTTCCACGCTGCGTGCTGCGTGGGTACTGCTCCCTGCTGAAGGTAACTATCTGGGCTGCAGCTGCAAACAAACTCTACATGCTGCTACTGTGGTGGCGCTCACCGTGTAGTGCCCAGATCGAACATAGCCTGCTTGACAAGTTACCACGTGTTCCATTTTTTAAAATCACAGAACACAGGCCTCCGAAAGGTCGCCCCACCAATTGCTGTTGCCCCAAGCACCAATGATTCGAGATGATGCAGGTAAACCATAACTGCCTCTTGACGCTGTAAGATATGCTCTCCAGTGTGGCATCAATTGCAAAAGGGCAGTGCGATTTGCAGATTCGCTCAGCGTTTCGTAATCAGCACAGCCTGGCGGTCAGCAATGCGTGCGAGGGCGAGCGGGGTGCCACAGTCGCTGCGGTGCCAGCAGCGCTGGCCGCTGTTGCCGTAGGTGTGACTGTATTGTCTGGCGGTGCAACATCTCTCGTCTCAACAATCATCGATTGGGTGAGGTGCACAGTATCGATTCAAACAGCCGGAGCATCGAAGGTTTCAACATAGCCACTCCCCCCCCCCCCGCCCCTGCTGTGGCTCACCATTGCTGCTGTGCGTTCTGCCAAGTCACGACAGCCTCTAGAAGCGCTTGCACACGAACTGTCATCGACAGTGTTTTGGTCCGAGAGCGGCGCAGGCACACTGTTGACCGCTGCGCAAAGCGCGCCTCGGCGACAGCATCGACTCGGCGGGCCGCTCTCCGCGAGATGTGTTCACGGCGATAATACAGCTCGCCGATCATGCTGTTCTTTTCAGACGTGCATCGACACTACCGTGAATCTTCTTCTTCGAGAGCAAAACATGAAATTTCATCAAACCCAGAGAGAGAAGTCGGCAGTACACAGTTCGGCGCCTGTCGCCGGAGTGTGCGGTGGTTTTATCAAAGCCAGAGAGAGAAGTCGGCAGTTCACAGTTCGGCGCCTGTCGCCGGAGTGTGCGGTTGTTGCATCAGCGGAGCAGGCAATCAGAGCACACAAGAAAGCTTGTTGTTGAGTATACATGCGAGGTAGGCCTTGCGGTGTGTTCAAGTGAATGCAGTCACCGCCGTCAGCGTGATGCAGTTTTGGTGGCAAGAAGGTTGCAAACGATGACCAGTCTCAGGACCATCACAGTGCTGTTGGTCCCCGTCGTGCCGTAGGCCTTGCGCGAGCTGGCGCGAAGCTGATGATAGCTTTGTTATCAACACGAAATGCAAACGTGATGTTCGTTGCCATGATCGTCGCCTTTCCCACACCCTCGTCAGCGCGCTCACCGAACATTTCAGTGACGACACTGCTTAGATACAAGTCGTCATGTCCGTGCCAGGCTCTATATGCCTCGCAACTGGTGTAATCAACACTCAAGAGACTCTGAAGTTGTGCCCTCTCCAGCATGTGCGCCGTAAATCTGAGCGCCGCAGGCATCGGACAAGTTCAAGCACAGAAAAACGAGATCCTGACACTAAGACGTGCTCTGCGGACACAGGAGCGGGGGGATTGGATTCCGAGTAGAGACCGAAAATGTGCGATCCTGACAGTTCGACGCACTCGGCGCCAATACATGTACTTGACAGGAACGCACATGTCAGACGAGTGCTTGGAAGCCAATCAGATTGGACTCAGCGAGAATAGAGCTTATTGCCTTCGCGCGCCATCTGTGGGTGCAATCAATGTCGCTGCGCAAGCACTGTGCGAATGCAAGGTTGGCACCAGCAACCCCAACAAGCACAATATACCACTTGCGCTCACCAGAAACGCACGTTGCACATGACTGCCTGGAGGTCGAGCAGGTCCGACTCAGCGAGACCAGAGTCTGCCGCTCTTGTGCGCCGTTCCCGCCGGCAACATCAAATTCGGCGTGCAAGCAATGCACACAGACGTTGGCAACGAACGCCCTCAACATTACAAGACGCCACATTTGCCATGTCATTGATGCCAAGAAGTCTGCATTGGTACAGCGCACATTGTGCGGCGTTGTCAACCTGCCTCCAACTATTATTGGCCTTTAAGATGTCCAACGAACATTCTGAAGCTAATGGTACAGCCACATGGACTTGCACACCAGCTACCTTTAAAGAAAAAGCTAATGGTATAGTCACATGGACTTGCACACCAGCTAACTCTACATTGCGTTGCTGCCCCTGCTCCAAAAGAGCACTATGATCGAAGGATCACATTGCTGCCCCGACTGCTTCAATGGCGGCCTACGCGTCTCTCAATCAAGACTGCGCAACAATGTGGAAGCGACACAGGGAGCTCTGCATCCCACTCCCTTATAGGGATCAAATGAAGCTTGCGAAGCCGTGCAACCTGCAAATTGCTTGACTAAGCCGTCCAAATGTCAAGCAGACCACTGCGACCAGAGCTTGCGGAGTTGAAATGAATGACGAGCACCTCATGTCATCTGGTGCGAGCACACGCCGGCCCCACCTAGATCCCTCGTGGCTGATGCCTTGAGGTTCATGAGAGCACACGGCGTGACTCACCATCATCGATTGATGAGACACTGCCATCAGCGTGCACGCCTAAGACTTTGGAACACACACAGGTAATCTAACTCTGCAACCCTGAATTGGACCTGAGGGCGGGCAGGCAGACAAGGTGGTGCCGCGTCTTCACTGTGTCCGGAGCCTGCGGACCCAGTTGCGCCTCCTGAACGACCAGCGCGCGCCTGTAGAGCGGCTCCGCCTCCGCCAAATAGCCCTGAGCGTGAAGGACCCTGGCGAGGCTGGCGACCACTGTCGCTGTGCTCCAATGCTCTGGGCCGAGGGCCGCTTCCTCAATGGCGAGCGCGCGCCGGTACTGCGCCTCTGCCTCCGCCAGCTTGCCCCTACCTTCAAGCACGCCGGCAAGGTCGTGAAGTGTTGTGGCAGTCGACGGATGCTTTGCACCCAGCAAGGCCTCGTCCAGGACCAGTGCTCTGTGGTACAGCGTCTCCGCCCCTGCTAGTTTGCCTTGAGCTTTGAAGACTTCGGCGAGGTTCCTGATGGTTGTGGCAGACCATGGATGCGGCGGACCCAGTGCTGCCTCCTCGATGGTCAGCGCGCGTACGTACACTTGCTCCGCTTCGGCCAGCTTGCCTGAAGATATAAGAAGGTCGGCATGTGCAACGTAGGCAGACGCCGTGAGCCTAGCGCCGCATCTTCCATGGCGAGCGCGCGCCAGTACAGGGGCTCCGCCTCCGCCACCTTGCCCTGACGATGAAGTTGGCTGGCAAGGCGGGCAAGCGCAGTCGCTGTGTACGTATTTGGGCCCATTGCCGCCTCCACGACGGCAAGCGCACGGCGAGACAGCGTCTCCGCCTCTGCCAGCCTGCCCGCAGCTACGAGAAGATCGGCGAGGCTGCTATACCGCAGTTGTCCTATACTTATGTGCATGCACGAAGTATCATCTCCTGCAACTTGCCAAGTCAGGGTCATGGCATTATTTGTCGTTGCGTGATGACCACTGCAACCAAACATAGCACGTGCCCGGCCAGTGAAGCGAGCGCAACAGCGGCATCAATACAAGCGGCACACTGAGCGCCAGTTTGTCTCGCGTACAACAGCCGCGGCTGCTTACACCCGTCGCACACGCTCTACCGTTTTTCATTAGCGGCAAGGCTAGTAGAGCAGGCAGAGGCAAAGACAGGCAGCGATCAACAGGCAGGCAAGCACCTGGTGAGGATCTTCAGGTCGTGCCAGTGGTATTAGCGGCAGCGCAGCATGCACTGCTTGGACACTTGTAAAAGATGAGCACAAGCTTGTGCCACCACGCGCTCGTGTGTACCCGAGTGTATCTGTGCATGTATGATTGTGTTCGTGTGTATAGCAATATACACCCCTGCAGTACTCAGGCCAGCACCTCGTTCCTCATTATGGATAATATCCATTATAAATAATAGATAATGTACATCTTCAAAATCTTTGGCGAGGCGTGCACATGTACACGTGTCAAAGCCGGCATGCGTGTGCGCATTGCGTGGTGTGTATGCGCATACCTAGATTTTTGCATTCGTAAGTTGTGCCACTCTGGCCAGTTCCAGTTCCCTGGGTAGAGCATGCCTGATGTGCACATGCAGGGCATACACTTGCTTACCACATGTGCGCCCACCCTGATGCACGCAATTTTATTTGCAATGCTTCAACAATTGTTTACAGGGCGGCTACGCCACCATGCCGATGGCGTTGACGGCAGCACTCTGCTGGTGAGTACACATGCGGTTCTGTGTACATAGTAAGTGTATGTCACAAGGAGTGTGTCTTACATGCGTTTGCGTATAGTACATGTGCATCATAAGTGTGTGTCTGCGATGCATGTGTGTGCGTGTATGCGTGTGTGTGTGCCTGCAGCTCTGTGCATATGTCAAGGCGCTACACGTCGTGCGCCACAATGCCGCACACTGCGCGCCGTCCCCCGTGCTCTTCGGCAGCAAGGCTGGGTTTGTTTCTGCGAGGAATATCCGACTTCTCCTTGTTGTTGTTGTTTCCGAAGCAACAGGTTCCGATGTTCGGAAAATGCCGCTGCGATTGCAACCGGGAACCGAGAATGTGCAATGCGCCTCAGCCGCCGGCATCGACTGTTGGTGGGGCGAGTGTCCAGCCGCCCTGGAGCGTCAGGGCTCCATCGTCAACCCTCTGACAATACCAGGCGGCCCGTACACCGCCGACAGCGGGTGGCCTCGAGCTGCCTATGACCTCCTGACAGGTGTGTGCTTCGCAGCACCTTCAAATTGAGTGTGCCTGTCACCTCGAGCTGTCTGCCGATGGATTTGGCGGTCTTACATGAGCCGTGGTGCTTTGTGTCCTCATCTCCCCATGATTCTTCGTAGCCGGTCTTGGCCCCTGCAACCTAGACTCAGCTCGAGCACATCCAATTAAACATTATGTCAACTTGTGCCGCCCGCCTGATGGGTCGTACCGAGCGACACCACAGTCCAGCTGCTTCTGGCAACGAAGCCTTAAGGTTGTGTAGCAGCCAAGAGCATCATGCCCGGAAGTTGTGTCCTTGGATAGGCTGTGAGCTTTCGAGCTTTCCTGGTTGCATGGCTGTAAAATTCAACATCGGTGCGCTCAGCACTGATGTGGAAACGTTGCCTGACAGCCGCACAGTAGCCAACACAAATGCAGCATGCCAGTTGCTACTAATAACATTTACGCTGCTTTGGCAGAGCCAACCACCACTGGAGACAGTCATATGCATCATTACACTACAATGGACGGACCGATAAAGATTTAAAAGCATACCTGAAGATCGGCCGATAGTGGGGATTCGTCAATGTCGGCATGGTATCAGAAAAGCACCTGGGCCCCGTCATGGCCCAGAACGGGCATCGGAAACTGTAGAGCACCCCTCCCAGATTTGGACTCCAGGATGGTGCGATCGCGGGTGGTCACCAGCACCTTGCCATCTGGTGGCACCAGAGGCAGCAAATGCTCCATGTGCTCTTTCTCCCACAGGTTGTCCACAAGCAGAAGCACCTTCTGTTGCTGCAGCACCTGGCGCATTTGCATTAGCTTTGCCCACTTGTCCTCCTGTATATTGTCTACACCCAGCCCACGTAAAAGTGTGTCCAGGGCTGTGCTTGTATCCCCATCCTTACCGACGTCAACGCTTGCTGCTAAAGCCTGCGGAAATATAAGGCGCAGGTGGTCGAAGACGCTGCGCGCCAGGGTGCTCTTGCCCATGCCTTCTGCGCAATCACGAGGTGCGACACTGCCTCATTTGGACACGTGTAAGAACAAGATAATCATTGATCCACCTCTTGGGACGTCATTGTCAAGCTGCACTTCTCAATCATTATAAAACACCTGCGTGACAGCAAAAATCAGCATCCATTGGCCTGGCAACCTGCGACCTGGGCATGCAATGCGCGCACAATAGCATCCTACTATGAAGACTCCATGCAAGCGTGCACTGTACTGCAATGCTTTGGACAACAGGCTTTGGCATCGTTGAAGCCTACATGATGGTGCACAGTTGCGGTTGCCATCTTCAACATAAACCAAGCGACACAGGATCATTTCACGTAAGAAGTTGCCTCAACTCGAAGTTTTTAACGATTTGGTCAACTTGACTGCATTCCGACACACCAGATTAGCACATACATAAGTAGTACTTCCAAAGTTAGGAAAGGGCCTGCTCTGAGGAGCACGGCCGACAGACATATCGAGCGTACATTGACACCCGGCCTCCGTCGGGGATTTGATACGACTATACAAGTGCTTCCGAAGCATAATACACGAATACTGTGGATGCTGACAGCAAGTAGAAGTTCTGCTATCATAATGGTAACGCGTTCACCGATTCTCAGCAAGGGCTGTGGCATGATTTGTGACATTGGCTGACCTGCGCCCACATTAGCAACCACAGGATTGGACGACAGGAGCTTCTGTACAGTATTGCTATTCTCCGCGAATGACACAGTGAACCCATCGTGCAGCAGCTGAGGTATCACGGCGTACACCTCGCTTGCCACCGCCTGCTCCAGCTCGCTCGCGCTGTTTTTTCCGGATTTTTTAAGTCGCGCCGCCTGGGCATGCTCATCCAGCCACTCCAGGTTTGCCGTCCAGCGGTCGGCGTCCGCACCGTGGACACCGCGCCCCCTCGCAACCTCCCGCCACGTCTCCCGCCACGTGGGCTCCTGAAGCTGGTGCTCGGGGAGTGAGTCCTCGAGGGCTCTTGAGTGCACAGCCTCCCCCTCACTTGCCGCAAAGTTGTGCGACCTGTCCCGACTCCTGAACTGCTCGTCCCGCGTGTTGCAGAGTCCATCCCGGTCCCGCTTCTCACCCTGGACTTTGACGAGTCCTCCCAGGCTCTCGATGCCGTAAAACACGGGGATGACGGTGATGTCTGCACCCTAGTCCTTGGCGCGCATCGCTAGGTCCAGCTCACGCATGCACCAGTACCGCAGGAAGTACGTGGGTGAGAGGACCACGACCATGACCTGGCTGCGCTGCGCATGGTCTATGATCTCATCGCTCCAGTCGTCACCGGGCTTGAGTGACTTGTGATCGAGGTAGGACTGGATCCCACTTCGGCTAAGGCGCTCCGCCAGGTGTGTGGCGAAGTTGGCGGCGTTTAAGCCCCTGTCATTGTCTTGGCCAGTGTGGCTTATGAATGCCTGGTGCAGCATGGGTTGATCTGAGACGCGCGGGGGAAGCGTAATAATGGCCGTACATGAGCTCCAGCGCATACACCGCGCTTTCGCATAGGTGTAGTGAGGTCATGATCTTAGAGTACACTAAGGTGCAGCGAGCGAAGTACCCGCAGCAGCAGCAGTTGCGCATGTGCGCTTCAGAGATTGACGTTGCGAGGGGTTCTACGGCATCTCAAGAGCACAGACACATATTGAGTTGAAGCTGTAATCGCCAGTGTGGCTTATGAATGCCGCGCAAAATTTGCTGTGAGGCTGGGGATGTGCAGAAGAACGTTGATGAGCTTCAGGACCAGTAGGACGGATGTATAACATCGTTGTGGCGATCAGCAAACATGGACAGGTTTGCACGCGACGGTATCAGATTATTTGTGAGTGAATACACTGAACATACAGTTGTGCTGTTGAAAGCACAGAGAACAGCGGAGAGATTCTCTGCAATTGCATTGCGCGCTGGAGCTTGCTGATATTCTTTTGCGAGGCTGTCTGGCGTAAGCCGCCGAGTGGCATTAGTGGTGCAGAGGGCGTGAGCAAATGCAAGAGCACATTACCAAAACACTCACGGTGGCGCTGCGACTCACCATCGACAGCTAGGCGCAGAGGCGACGTGCGCGAACAAGCCGACCAGTTTCTGAAGGCGGTCACGCAGACGCCGCCGGTGCGTACGAAGCACGCCACCAGCAGCAGCCATTGTGGAGGCAACATTGTGCGCAGCTGATGAACCAAACAGCAGTGGCAGCACAATGGCGCAGCGTCGTCAGGGAGGCACAACGTGCAGGGGAGCACTGGCGGAGGACGGTGATGCTTGGAGTGTTCGGAATGTGGTGCCTGTATGGATGTAGTAGTGTAAGCTCCCTCTCTAGGCACGCAATCTTTGCAGTTTGCGCTTTCAGCACATCTTGTTCGTTATGATAAGCCGCTGTACCTACGCTGCGCATGCTGCACTTGACCATGGCATGTCTGCTCTGGTCAGTTGGGGCCCTCACCTTGTGCAGAATTTTGTTCATGCCACTGCTGGACAATAATGCCAGACAGCTTACCGTTATGCCTCGTCCTGAAGCCCCTGCTGTACGGCTTCCGGTTCAGACCACGGCGCGTGGTCCCTTCTGCACTGGGTCCTACTGTAAACCTCTCATGATGTCCGGAAATGGTTGTCAGGCGAAACCTCTCGTTTTCGCCCGTGTCTAGTGCTGAAGAATGCTGCCATGCAGTACCATTGGCCAGGCAGTCGTTGAATGCGTTACATACACAAGCGCATACAAGGCCAAAGCGGATTGCATGGTACATTTGCACACTGTACAGCATTGCTTGGTTTGGCAGAGCACATCCGACGCCATAGTGGCAGCACTGCCATCGTCTCCTCTGTGTGCATAGCATCACTGAATCAATTCACGAGGTAGATTCCTCGATGCACACTTGCAATGAGGCACTGTGCACACGCGACATGTTGCATGTGCGGATATTCGTACTAGTGTGCTTGCGCCTGCCTGCAGTGCACACTGCAAGTGTTTGCGTCAAGCTTGCATTGGGTGTGTAGGATGCAATGTGTAGACGTGTGTGGCGATGGCGCACATGATAGCATAGATTCGAGTGAATCAGAACCGCACATGTGTGTCAATAGCATCAAGGACACAATGCTAGCACGGTGAGCGCATCTGCATTCGACTGAATCACATGTTTCGGTTGACACCGCTTGTACTGTCTGATGAGAGCTGTTGCAGATGGTGCATTGCCATCATTGGACTCACATGCATCAATTTCGCAAGTAGATGCCATTCAGTCAAGGGATGCAAGTGTGCGACCTCCGGTCGCGTCGCCTTCGGCGACACTTTGCGCTTATAAATCGCAGAGCGATTTGCAATGCCATCACTACTGCGTATGTGGCAAGGTGTGAGGACTGAATGCAAGCACTGCCAAGCCAAGAGCGAGTGGCATCATGGCGTGCAAGGCGTGCAAGCATATATATCATGTGTCTTCACTGCTTGCGCTTGGTGTCTGCACTGCTTGAACTTTGCGTGGTGTAACTTATGCATAGTGTCCGGACTGCTGGCAATATTCCTGCTCTTGAAGTAGCTAGCAATTGTGCCAAACGCTTGCACTTGTGCCAGCATCTTGCAAGCGCAACTTGCAAGTATGGCCCGCAGGGTGTCGCCTTTGGCAACGCAGCCTCAAGGTTGCACCACGTGGCCGAAGGCCACTCGCTTGTATGACACTTTGTGCCGTGCATTGTGCCCACTGGTTGCACTAGTGCCCACTGCACTTGTGCCTAGTGAGTGCTGATATGTGTAATGCAATTGTATGAGCTGTGTGTGGCCGTATTTCCTATAGCGGGTTCTATAATGCTTTTGCCTGGCATCATCAATTCACCGTTCGAAATTACTTTGGCAAGCGTTTTTGTTGTCTTTTTATTGCTCACTTCTTTCCACCATTGTGTGCAAGCAAGCATCAAACAAAAGCGTGAATTCTGTTCAATCATGAGCGCCATGGTGCCGTTGTGTCAGTTGCAACGTGCGTAGCGGTTGAAGCTTTGGTGTCTACTGAAACCATCGATTCTGTTTCGTGCATGCGCTCTCGCCGGTGTTTGTTGACTCAAATGAAAAACTGTGTGTGTTGACACCAGCGATACGAATCACTTGTTTCCACAGACACAACGCGTACATGTGCCCTTCAATTGCTATAGCTTATGACCGTACGCACCAATGTCCGCAGCTGGTACATGGGACACGATGACCCGCTGTCAGCAGCGATGCCAGTGTACATTTGGCCACCTAGCAGCAAGTGCAGCCAGTAGCGCGACCGTTGCAACTCTTGACACTGTTGACACGTGCATATCGATATACGCAATTGACACCGTTGTCTCTCTTTGGTCTGGCGTTACTTGCTACGTGCTTGCGCAGCCGCTTGAGTGAGTTTTGACCAGCACATCACACGTCCTGTGTGTCGATTGTGTTCAGCGCTCTGTGTGCCAGCTGTTGCAATGACAGAATTGCGTCAATTGTGTTTATTGTGTCCAGCGCGTCAAATGTCATTTTTATACGTTGTGTCAATTGTGTCTGTTGTGTCAATTGTGTGCGCCATGTCAATTGTGTGCGCAGTGTCAATTGTGTCAAGTATGTCAAGCGCGCCAGCGTGTTCAAGTGTTGACTGTGCAAGCCGTGGAAGCATAGACTCGTTTGACTCAAGCGGCGCGCAAGATATACCCCCAAGCCGTAGCACAAGTTTACACTTCAAGCAGCGGTGTCCGAACCGCATCAGACACATGGTGTGTGCTGAAAGCTGAGGCACGAGTGGTGTGCTAGTAAATAACACTCTCTACAGTGAAGCTCAATGCAATTATCCTACCTTTCACAAGGATGCCACCGAGGAGCAAGATGTCACTCTAAGGAGACAACAAGCGT
Source organism: Tribonema minus (assembly GCA_017506865.1). Classification (NCBI taxonomy): domain Eukaryota; class Xanthophyceae; order Tribonematales; family Tribonemataceae; genus Tribonema; species Tribonema minus. Next base: position 204,204 of record JAFCMP010000157.1, read on the forward strand.
TGCCACAGTGAAAATTGCATATGGCAGTACAGAACATCAAATAATGATAGACGCTGCAGCGCATGGGGATGGTAATAGATTTAGTGTTGGCAGTTACAAGGTGTCAGTGCGTAGCGGCCGAACTGAAATCATGGAACAGACATGTAAACGTGCGTGTACACAGAGCACAAAAGCAAATGCGGTGTCTCCAGCACTGTTCTACATTTATGCTTGCTCACATGCTCACATTTTACGTACGGGCTCAGTCTCATTGCTGATCGGCCATGGATTTACACCGTGCGCGCTCTGCGTGTAGAAGTGCAGCCTCAGATGGTACTCTCCGGCTGCGCCCTGATAGCCCGCCCCCTCATGCACTACAGCTCCGTGAAACAAGACAATGTCCCCGGCCCTCAGATTTACGCTGATGCGGTCCTGCTCCCTGACCTCCTGTGCATCGAAGCTCCCGGGCCACAGGTGCAAGGTGCCACCATCGTGCAGGCTCAGGAGCACTCCGACCGGGAAACCGTCGTGTTTCTTAAGAGCGTACTTCAGCCTGTGTGCAAAGAGAAAAATAAGCAGGGTCGACTGACGTGAGTGCGCCTCACCTAGCGCGCACCCGTGCACGGCATAAAGCGGTAACATTCTCATTAGAGCATCTGCAAATCGAATTTGTAGCGCTGCATGCATTTCTGCGACGTCATTGTACATTGACCCGCTGCATACATTCACCTGCGCACGGGCCAGTCTCGGTGTGGGCCCTGGGCAATCGCGTGCTCCGCAGGTGTCTTCTTGGAGAGTAAAATTGCTGGGCGGGTCACCTCCACATCGCTCAGCCCCAGCAGTGTCTCGTTGATGAGCGGAACCAGCTCCTTCATTACCAGCTGCTTGACCGCAGCAAAGGGTGACCGGGCTCCCACGTCTGGCAGTTTCACCTGGCACCTGGTGCCGGGGACTGTATTGAAGACGTTTTCCCAGGGGTCAGCTGCCGTATTGATGGTGGTAGGCATGGCGGTCAGCAGCCTTTGCGCGAGGGCTGCAAATGTCTCGTTGCCGGGGACAACGCAGTAGCCATCCGTGGCAAGAGACCTGGTGGTAGTATCCTGCAGTTGAGCCACGATAACGCGGGCTGCTGCAGCCTGGCTGGCTAGCATCGCTGCTTGGCCTATGCTTTGTGGCGCGGCATCAGTGCTGTGGTGATGCACAGCATGCACTGCGGCTGCCAGCCGCTTCGCCACCTTCTTGTTCTTGCTCTGTAGTCTGGACTTCTGCAGCTTCGCCTGCCGGTGCTTTTGATACCACCTCTGATACGTGAGATTCGGGGTGGCTTTAGGAGCAGCAACGGCTATGTCCTGTTGCTGTGTGTCCTGTGCCTCCTGTGCCTCCTGTGCCTGCTGCTGCTGCGCCTCTTGTGCTTGCCACTGCCGCTGCGACTTTTGTGCCTGTTGCTGCCACTGCTGCCACTGCTGCCACTGCTGCCACTCTCGCTGCTGCGCCTCTTGTGCCTGCTGCTGCTGCTGCTGCTGGCGGTGCCAGAACTGGTACTGATGGTGCATCTCCGATTCGCGCAACCTCAGGTGGTCATCTTGGCTCTGAATCTGTTGCTGCGCCTGCGGATGTCGCTGACCCGCCCCGTCTAGGTTGCTCAGTTCATCCATGGCGCTGCTGTGAAGTACCGCTACAGTGGAATGCGGCGTGACTTTCAACCTGGATGATTGGAATGCATCGTGAATTCCAATTTCTGCAGTTGGAATGCAACTGGAATTCCAACTTATGCTGTTGGAATGCAGCGTGACTTCCAATCGTGCGGAGCTACATATTGATGCTTCACACGGTGAAAGGTTGATGTGTAGTACTCGTGTCGCGAAGCACTCGGCTCTGTGCTCAGGAGGCAGTGAGGCGCAGATCAACAGTAGATTTGCCTGTGCCAAGAAGCAGATAGCTGCCACTCTAAGCAGGTCGCTGGCGCAGGAGGTGGCGGAGCGCATGCAGGCTTTTGTGAGGGGGGCCGCAAAGCTGGGCAGCGTAGCGCGCCCAGTGTCAGCACTGTTAGGAAAGGGCCTGCCCTGAGGAGCATGGCCGACAGACATGTCGAGCATACATTGACACCTGGCCTCCGTCGGGGCTTTAATACTTTTATTACTATGCGCTAAGGGGCTTTAATACTTTTATTATTATGCGCTTAGGATCGCAACTCCATATGTGTGGCTTGCGTAACGCCGAACGTAGGCCGGAATGTAACAACTATGAAGTCTGAGAATCACCCAACGCCATCGCCGAAGTCTTCCACTGTTGCTCTGCTCATGACTCCCAAAACCCCCCCTGCTAACCCTGCCGCTGCATCGCTGGCTCGCGCAGCCAAGTATGCCCTCACCCTTACGGATAGAGCCATCTGCAGCGCGGACGACAACCTTGCACGGATGAAAGACTTTGCATGCGCCGCTACAGCCGCAAAGCTGATGCCTCCCTCCTCGCCCCTGAACTCACGGGCCGCGTATGCATTTGCCATCGCCTGCACCACCTTCACTTTAATACGACTATACAAGTACTCCTCGTGTGCCAGGGCAGTTGGGGTCTGGTTCCGCGGCCCTGGACGCGGGCAGCGTCATTACAAAGTGGGCCACACGCGCTCAGCCTGGCCCCACCTCTGAGTTGCTACCGGGCGAGCCTCATCATGCTCAGGGCGGGGGCGAGGAGCTGCCGCCGGTCCTGGCAGCATTACGACAGTCTGTGAGGCTCATTGAAGCCGACGGGGGGAGCCAGCGCAGGATGCGCTGGCGAAGCAGTTGCCCACGTCCCTCCTACAGTGGGCCGCCGCCGACGGCACCGCGCTGCCTGCTGCAGTAGATGCCATCTATCTGGCAACGGCAGTGGCAGCGCACGCTGGGGCACGGCGACGCGACGGACCACAGAACGCTGCTGCAGCAGCTGGTGAAGACGAAGATGATCTGGACAGCGACTCCGACGCCGCCGCTGCCCACCCTGCGCCCGCTAAAACCACACTTAGCGCAGGATGGGCCAGCAGCGGCGCCGACAGCTGCGACATCACCGTGACAGCAGCACACCCTAACGGCGAGCACGACCAGCCTGAGGAGCTGGGCGGTGCACCAGACACGCAGCCATGCAGACGGACCAAGCACTTCACACACGGCCTACAAGCCGGCTTGTCGAGAATCCTGCAGCAGCAGCACGAGGCCAACCTGCTACGCGATCTCCAGGAAGGGGACAGCGAACGTCGGGACGCGGGCAAGCGCGTCATTGCACAGCTGCGCAGCCAGCGCGCCGCGGGCGCTCTGTCTTGGCTCCGCGCCCCCCATGGAGACGCACCGATGCCCACAAGATCCGTCGCCATAATGCTGCTTCTCACCATCTTTGTCGATGGCTGGGGCATCAGCGGTGATGCCTGCCCATTCAAGTGCAGTCCCCGGAACCCAGAGCAGCCCAGCTGCGCACACGCGATCAGTTGCAGCGCGCAGCACATACACGGCCACAATGCCACCCACACTGCGCAAAAGAGGTGCCTCCAGCGCCTACTGCGCGCACACCACGTGTCGACGGTGCGCAACGAAGACGCTAGCGTTTTTAAGCTGCCTGGCTTTCGCGGCGACACAGTCATTGACCCCGGCTGCCTGCACTTCAGTGAGGTGTACCGAAACAAGGGCATTGTCCTCGACACCACAGTGCGCGCCCCGACGGGGGGGAAATATCTGGCGGGCAAGGAGAATGCCGCCAACATAGACGGACACACAGCAAGCGTGGGCAAGCAAGAGAAGATCAAGTATCACGACGGTGCACTAGGCAGCTCGTGGGCGTTTGTACCGTTCGTGCAGGAGTCGTACGGGCGCCTCGGAGTTAAGACGCAGCAATTTATCAAGGAACTGGCGCAGCACTCGGCCATGTGTTCGGGGGGGAGCGGAGCGCAGATCAAGAGTAGATTTGCCTTCGCAAAAAAGCAGATAGTCGCCACACTCAGCAGGTCGCTGGCGCAGGAGATGGCCGAGAAAGTGCACGCATACGTCAGGGGGGCAGGGATGCTGGGCAGTGTAGCGCGCCCGGTGTCAACACTCTTAAGGACTGGCATGCTCTGAGGAGCATAGCCCATACATAAACCGCTCGCACACATGATCGACGGCCTCCGTCGGGGCTCTTAATATGACAACATTTTTACTCCTCGTGTCGCCAGCGAACATTAAAAGGTGTATGCAAAGACACAGGCCCTCTGGCAGGTGGTGGCTTCAAATGTGGATTGCTTGCTCGGTCGATAGTGAGAGCTCGTATAAATCCTCCTTAGTCAACTTGCCGCCGCAGTCTTGTGTCAAAAGGCTTATGTACGTAAGTACTTAGCGATGTTCTGGGGTCGCGACTCGCGTGCATTAGTGTATATGGATGACACTCTGATCTAAAGCGTCCAGCATACTTGTTCAACTTGAAGACCGTTTGTTGCACTTGATGGCCGCCTCTTGATCGCGGCAGCAGCGCTCGGGGTGCTCTGCAGTCTTCGCCGCCCGCGACTGCGCCTGTGCCTCGAAGCAGGTGACGTCCACCACGAGCGGCAGCCGACGCATCACGTCGTCGCAGGCGGGCACCGGGAATTCCCTAAGGTGGCGGCAGGCATGCTTGCCGAAACGAGAAATTGTGCTGCATATGCAGCTCAAGAGACCTGGAACAATGCACTGCGTCGAGATAGACGATACGACTTTTGATGTATACCATCAGTTTGTGCCAATGTCAACAAAGCACGTGCTGTTAACAGTGCACCAGGGATCGCAGGTTAAGGCCACGAGCAGCGTCGATAACCGCAAATGGGACCCTGCAACGTTGGTTTCTGAGGAAAGTTGTGTTTACTACGTGACGCAGGCTGACACAGGTGAGCTGGTGTACACACAGGGTGCTGCCCAGCATTAGCATAGGCGAGGGTGGCGATTTATAGTGTTTGTTCGTACCCTTTCGCGCTTTTGTCGCCGCGTCGGTATTAACTTAGCCCTTTCGCCCTTTTGCAGTAGTTGCACTTGCGGTTATTGACGCAGATCTGCTGCCGTAGAGCTGTACTGCTGCCGGGCTCGCTCACAACCTCACGCCCTCACAAGTGCCACACACGCAATATACCATGGACCTGGCCATGCTGTTTGAGAGTGAGTACCGCGAGGACAAAGAGGCGAGTGCTCTGGTATGGAGCATCGAGATCATGGCTAACGACGCGGGGTGCAGCACTGCGCGCTGGTTCAAGATGATACCAGGAGATGATGAGCGATGGGTGATGTGGTTACACATGGACAGGCTCGCTGTACAGTGGGGCAGATCAAATGATGCTGTTGCAGCGACCCTGGTAAAAGCTGATATAATATGCGTAGACCGTACTGGGCGAAACTCATCAACGGCAATTTGGTACCACCCTGAACGCTGGTCAATCCCTGAAAATGATGTGCCGAAGAGCACACCCTGAGTCCATTGATGCCAGCATATCGGGAGACGAGAGCGATACTACGGTTGAGGGGATGGACCACTTCCCGAGTGCGTTCATGGATTTTGTTGACACAGATGAGTTTGACTTGTCCGACCTGGATGATGACCCAAATTCTACACTAATCTAACCAATGCGATAGTGCCCACATGTTTCTTTCGTTTACCACGCTTGTCTTGCTTGCCTCGTCACTTTGCTTGTCAACCATGGCGTGCTTGCATGTCTCCAGGCTAACAAAAACATATTGTGTATAAAACGTATTTCGTTTTCTCAAAACCGTGATTCGTGCCCCGCCAAGAAAACCAACGGCATCAATGGAACCAATAGACTACAAAGTGGTAAAAGAGTTTATCATAATCAAAACTGAGCCATTGCCAACACCGCCTGAAGTGACAGTGCAAAACCCTCCAGTATCTAGGATCGAGGGCACATGGTGCAAACTTCATCAAACTTCGGTCATGATCACAGTGCAGGCAATGCAGGCAATTTTGGCAAGGGCTCGGAGAGAAGGCGCCGGTGACAATTGATTGGTAATTACACAAACGACCCAATGTGCGCCAAAGCTAGTGCATCTGTGGACGCAAGTGCTTCTATCGCATCTGTTGACACAAGTGCTTCTACCGCATCTGTTGACACAACAGCTTCTATCGCATCTGTTGACACAAGTGCTTCAATTGCATCTTTTGACACGTGTGCTTCCAACAGGTGCACTGAATCATACACTCAGCAGCTTCAGTGACACAAAGCACGCACACATGCACAAGAAGCAATGGTGTGTGTCAAGCCAGTTGTATTTGTTGATGTCAAATGTTGCGTTCACACGACGGGCAAATTGCGATTCCTGTAAGCACACGCAATGTCACCCACTGTGCGCATGCTCGCGTCCTTCATTGCTAATGCCAGAAATGTCTGAGGCGCCTCAGTGTTCTTGAGGTGTAAGTGATCAACGGCCGAGCTTGTGGGGTCACGCTGCATGTCAATTGACGAAACTGTGCTGCGTGTCGGCGAGAATGAACGCCGGAACAAGTCCGATCGCGCATCGCCGCCGTGCCTTCCTGTCTCGCAGTACGCAATGAATTCCGCCATCCCCTCCTCTACAACAGACGGTAGGGGCGACACCATATAGTCGTGCGCCAGCCGGTGCAGCGCAAAGTGCGCGCACTCGTGCCGCAAGGTCCATTTCCGAGCTTCTGACATGAGGTCGCTCTTCAGAACTATGGTGTGCGTCTTACGGCCATAACTTATGGCATCATGTAGGGTGGTGCAACCAGCCTCGAAGTACCCCGCCATGCCCACATGCGCCTCGTGGGAAGCGGAGACAGGCTCCTGCTTCACCTGTATCTCTAAGCTACTCCATAAGTGCACAGGCACCATGGAGCGGAAGACTTCAGTGTTGTGCGAGGGGCCACCGTGGCCATGATTGTGGTGGCCTTTGGCGGGCGCGATGGTGTACTGTCGCACTGCGCTGAGCGGCATTTCCATGAAGGGAAAGGACTGCCCTTCGGCAGTGCGTCCGTCTTCACACCGCTTGCCAGCTCTCTCGCGCGCCTGTGCTTTGCATCTGACATCTACACCTTGCGCCGCTAGTAGACCGTCGCGGCTGATGCAGATGCGTCTCGCACCAGCTCCTGTGTGCCTTCCTCTTGCAGCCGCATGACAGTGCAGTGCCAGTGCTGGAAGTGGCATTGGTTTTTTCAGACACCGCCACCTTGTAGCTGGCCGCCTGGGTAGACTTGGCGCTGCACGCAGCCACCCTCTTCTCCGCCACCTCCGCCTTGGTGAGTTTCAGCGTCTTCTTGGCCCAAAACCATGTGAAGATGTTTAGCATGCCGATACGGCTGTATGTATTTGAGCTGAACGTGGCAGGCCTTGCCTTTTGACGAATCTGTTATGTCAGCTTCAACTCTTATGTCTGGTGAAACTATATTGTGTTGCTGCGATTTTCGCTGCAACCTTTTTATTGATCGCTGGCGTGTAAGAGTATACAAGCGCCTCAGTAGACACCAAAGCTTCCCTTGCTGAAGCATGTATTCCGTAGCTTCGGTGGCACAGAGCACGCGCATGGCAAACATTACATCAATTGAGGCAATCGTATTGCATTTGCTAACTTTGAAGTACGTATGGACTTGTATTTATAAAGGCCCAAGGGAGGCCGGGTTGCCTATGCAATCGAAAAGCTTGCTTCAACGCAGCAGCCTAGTCTGCGCTGTGTCCTAGGAGCTTGGATACCGGCGCTGCAACACAGCCCAGCATTCGCGCTCCGCGTGTGTACGCCATGACGCGCTCCGCCAACTCCCGCGCCAGCGACATGCTCAGCTCAATGAGGATCTGACAATTAGCTAACCCGGCCTTGCGTAACACATCTGCCTTCCCCCCCCCTGAGCACAGTGCTGAATGCATTGCCAACTCCTTGACAAAAAGTCTTGTCTGCTTGCCCAGCCGTCCGTACGACTCCTGCACGACTGGCACAAAAGCCCAAGATGACGTCAAGGTGCCGGTGTGTTGCTTGACCTTCGCGTCCTCCCCCACCCCAGCAGCATAGCCGTCCGTGTTCGAGGCATTTGTTTTGCTTTGAAGTACAACTGTAACATTTTGGCACCATACATATCAATGTTACAAGTGCTGCACATGGTGTGTGCACCAAACACTTGCCGAAACGAGAAAGTGTGCTGCATAGAAAGTGTTAAAAAGAGAGTGTCGAAAAGAGAAAGTGTCAAAGTAGAAATGTTAAAAAATAGTGCTCAAAGTTGAAGTAGAAAGTGTTAAGTTGAAGTAGAAATTATTGGAGATCAAAGTGATAAAGTCAGCAATGCCGCGAGCACCCATCACACCTGATGAGAGAGCGAAGCGCAAGAGGTTGCAGACGAACGTTAACCATGGTAGGCGCGATCTGAAGGCGGCAGTGAGGGCTGTATTGTCGGTAGAACAGCGAGAAGTCGTTGCTGAGGTTTTGCGGGCGAAGGTTAGGCTCCTAAACGAGCACGCCAAGGAATTTGGTGCCAACAAAGGCACCATCAAGGACCCTGATGCTGTGGTGAGCGCTGCTATTCAAGAGGCGCAGCAGCCCAACGATCACGATGGCTACAATGACTCATCTGTTGTCCCTAGAAAGGCGGGCGATGGCGATGGCGATGGGGGTAGCGATGCAGACATAGATGGGGAGGAGGGCGCGCTGAAACCAAAGGCACCAGCTGCATCGCAGAGGAGAAGGCATTCGGCAGCAGCAGCACCCAGAGCCAGCAAGGGAAGGGGGGAGACACCGGGTAAACGTCAGCTATCAGCGGCAAGCCGTGCAAGCAAGGCTGAGTACAGCGATGTTGATAGCTCTGAACCTGAGGCACGCTTCAACAGGTCACAAAGCGATGGGGAGAAGGTTGCACTGACACTAAAGTCACCCGCCATTAATGCACCACCGCAGAGGAGAAGGCGTTCGGCAGCAGCAGCACCCAGTGCCAGCAACGGAAGGGTGGCTCAATTGCGTGGCCAGACCGTCACCACGCCCCCCATGGAGACTCCGCTTATACCTCCGTGGTCAAGCGTTGCCGAGAGCAGCGGTGATAGCTTTCACCCTGAGGCACGCTGCAACAGGTCATCTGGCGACGCCCAAGTTGGAGCTGCTGCTACCAGTGCCAGCAGTGAGTGGATCGTGGCACTGCAGGCAAGGGTGCAGCAGCTGGAGGCAGAGAATCAGCAGCTCAAGGAGCTCAGCATTTCACAGGCGGCGGCTGTGGCGCGCGCGCGTTCCGCTGAAGCCGAGCTGGAAGCGCTCAAGTGGCAAGTCACACACAGCGTCGTGGCTTGTACCAAAGGCGCTCCGGTGGCAGCGACAGCAGGCTGGGCAGCAGCGGAGGCGGAAGCAGTGGCAGCGACAGCAGGCCCGGCAGCAGCGGCGGCGGAAGCAGCGGCGGCAGCGGCAACGGAAGCAGCAGCGGCGGCAACAACGGGGCCAGCAGCAGCAGAAGCAGCAGCGGCGCCAGCAGTGGCAGCGGCAGCGACAGCAGGCCCGGCAGCAACGGCAGCGGCAGCAGCAGCGGAAGCGGCAACGGAAGCAGCAGCAGCGGCAACAACGGGGCCAGCAGCAGCAGAAGCCGCAGCGGCGCCAGCAGTGGCAGGAGCGGCGGCAGGAGCGGCGGCAGCAGCAGCGGCGGCAGCAGCAGCAGCAGTAGTGGCAGCAGCAGCCGGGCCAGCAGTGGCAGGAGTGGCGGCAGCAGCGGCGGCAGCAGGAGCGGCAGCAGCAGCGGCGGCAGATGCGGACTTGGCAGATGCGGACATGGCAGATGCGGACACGGCCACAGATAAGCCAGCCACAAAACGCGCGCGGCTGCACGCGCCGGCGTGCATGTATGAGGAGGTGAGAGTTTCATGTGAATGTAATTGCTTGCGTGTGAATGCATGTTCGCACTGTAACACTACTGCATGTGAATGTAATTGCTTGTGTTTGAGTGCATTGATGTCGCCTTGAGCTGCCCCTCGCATGTTCAGACTGTAACACTAGAGCTAATGGTATGCCTGGTGTGTGTCTCGCGCGCAGGACCCGACAAGTGAAGAGGAGGCACTTGGTCATCCGTGCTGCAACTGGACGCACGTCAAAGCTGTGCAGGCAGAAATCAACACTCTGGTGAGCCATTGTCGACGCTGACCGCACCAATGTGAAGATGTTGGTGATCAGTGTTTGCGCGGTGTCACTTTTTGCGAGGTCCAACCTTGGTTTGCGAAGATTAGGCTCTTATGTTGATTGCTGGTGCTCGTGATTCGTGTTCAGACCGGTGAGTAATCATGTTGTCCTTTTTTATGTGTGCCGCCCTTGCACAGTTCAAGTACAAAAGGCAAGAGTGCCTGGAGGTCTGCGCGAAGATGGGGCTGTCAGAGAGCGCCGTCAAAACTGGCCTGCTCAACCACCACTTCTTCATGGAGGGCGGCAGCTTCGTCAGCTTCAACAGCAAGCACGCCCACGATCTGTGCACAGATGCGCTGGGTGGTGTGATGCCATTCACGCTGACCAGAGACAAGACGTTCCTGTTCGTTTCAGAGCGCTGGTTCACGGCATTTCGTGCCATTGACCGCAAGGTCAAGGTGAATGGCGTCGTTCCACCAGAGTACAGCACCATCCTCTACCAGCTCCACGACCTGCTCAAGAAGCAGACACTCGTGAACCAACTGACCCGCACACGGTGGATCTCACACGATACACTCAACCTGGACAGCGACAGCGGTGGCAGCGGTGGCAGCGGCGGCAGCGGCAACGCAAAAGCTGCCGTCAACCTGCGCGACACACGGACCAAGCTGCCTGCGCTACACTTCAAGCGCCTTCCTGTCCAGCTGGCCGAGGCGGGGTTCACAGAGGAGCAAGCTGACGCGGCAAGCGCGCTATGGGGCTGGAGCGGCACCATCAACCAGGACACTGTCGTCTTGGACGGCCCGTGGTACACGCTGAAAGGCTCTGACCTCACCCGCATCGCCGGCACCGAGTGGCTCAACGACGTGATCATGGACGCGTTTCTCGATGTAAGTCTTGCGTGCCCCCCAGCCAGCAATGTGATGGCGGTACCACTTGCAACAAGGGGCGATCAACTGTTGCCTTGGGTGCGCAGCTATGAGGGTAGGCTAGATTGCGCAGCGCATCTGGTGATACCGCTTAATGACGCAAATAGGCACTGGTTGGTGGGGGTGGTAGACAGGCAGAGGAATGTGCTCACTCTGTACGATAGCTGTTGCAGCGTGAAACCGCTCCCCGACATGGAGCTGCGCGAGAGGCAGGTGCAGCATGTTCACACGGTGCTGTCGACAATTTACCGTGACCACGACCCCGCTGCTATGTCAGTGGTAGACCCAATGCGGGAGAACCCTAAGAAGCAGCAGAAGAACGGCAGTGACTGCGGTGTCTTTGTGTGTGCCAACGCATGGTGCCACTTGAACAATCAGCCATTCCTCACCCAGAAGGAGGCAAAGTTTTTCAGATGGTACATTCTGCACATCCTCTGCACGCGCCTTAAGCGTATCAATGGCGCCGAGCTCGTCTAGGTAGCATTGGTTGCAGTGCCATCGCAGCGTGCAATAGTGCCTAGCGATTCTTTAGATTATGATGTGGCACTGCGCTCTAGCGCCCTTGCGCTCTTGCGCCCTCGCGCCCCTTCCCGCGGAGTCAATGGAATACGCATGCACAACCTCAAAACGCTTTTGCAAAAGAGACCATTGCATATGATTGTAATTTCTGCATGGGCTGTCGCAATGTGTTGCTGCATGATGTACTTTGTCTGTGATGTGTATGTCATGCTGGTTGCCTTGCATGCAGAGCAGGCAAGATATTGTCAAGGCTGTACATCGCTCCGATGTCAAGGTGCTTGACAAGCGCTTCCACATCATGCGCATTATTGCACATGCGCACGACAATTTTGTCATGTATCCGCTCAAGCCTACGTGCAAGTACGATTGGCCGGCCAAAGCATCACCGTCACACATGCAGTTTTGACAGAGAGCTTCTTTGTGTACGATCGCCTGCTTGAGTACACATACCGCAACTACTCCCTTGAGTACATGCCTGTCTTGATTGCGCTGATCCAAAAGGGGCAATTGACTCGAGTGCAGGCCCTGATAGACAGCGGACGCGTCTCAATACCAAGATTGTCGGCATGTAGGTAAATACCTCAACGAGCAGAAATTCAGGGCAAGAATTCACTCAATGGATACTTCTGTAGAGCATGCTGAAGGTGTAGCAATGCTGGTGCAAGAGCTTTGCTCTTATAAATCGCGAACCGATTTGCTGCTTCTCACAGCCAGGCTGCTCTCGCACATGAAGTTTGCAGGCTTCGAGTAACGAAAAGGCATTGCTGCAAAGCCAGTTGAAGACCCGTGTCCCTACGTTACTCTAGCACGTAGGTCATCTACAGTAGTCAAAAGTGTCAATGTACAATACCTACATTCTGAAAGTGCTTGTGGTTCAATGAGGCACCACACAGATTGTGTCCCTCCAAATGAGTTCTGTCATATAGATGGAGCAGTAGGACATGGTCTTAGCTGAACGGGTTTGGCTCCAGAATAAATTTCAATTTAATTAATTAAAATTAATTAATTGGTCCAATTTAAATAGTGTCAGTATCGTCGTCAAGCTCCGTTTGTGTGCGGCGTATGTAAAAAGTATTTTTTCAGAATCTGGCCTTCCTAGGGTGCACTCTGGAACGATGTGAAGCCACCAAAGTCACTAGGCAATGTTTCGATATCCAGTAAGTGTTGTATGACTGTGCGTGTACCGCTTCAGGACAGTAGGGCATGACATGTGTCGTGCGGCCTTCGTCCGCGTTGCCTTCAATTCGCCAATCTCCAACGTGCAACATCAATCTCCAACGTGCAACTTCAATCTCCAACGTGCAACTTCAATCTCCAAGTCCCAACCTCAAACTCCAACTCCCAGCCTCAAGGTCAAAATGTTGAAATGCGTCAAAATGTTGAAATGCATCAAAATGCGTCACAATGTTGAAATGCGTCAAAACATTGAAATGCGTCAAAGTGTTGAAATAAGCAAAGTGGTGAAATGGTCAAAGCAAACGTGGCTTTTTGACACCTACATGTACTTTATTGTCAAATTCCAGACTGACGTCATTCAGATTTGTGTCCCTCCAAAAAAGTTTTGTCATATAGATGGAGCAGTAGGACTTGGTGTTAGCTGAACGGATTTGGCTCCAGAATGAATTTCAATTACATCAATTAGTTGGTCCAATTTAAATAGTGTCAGTATCGTCGTCAAGCTCCGTTTGTGTGCGGCGTATGTAAAAAGTATTTTTTCAGTATCTGGCCTTCCTAGGGTGCACTCTGGAACGATGTGTAGCCACCAAAGTCACTAGGCAATGTTTCGATATCCAGTAAGTGTTGTATGACTGTGCGTGTACCGCTTCAGGACAGTAGGGCATGACATGTGTTGTGCGGCCTTCGTCCGCGTTGCCTTCAATTCGCCAATCTCCAACGTGCAACAATAATCTCCAACGTGCAACTTCAATCTCCAACGTGCAACTTCAATCTCCAAGTCCCAACCTCAAACTCCAACTCCCAGCCTCAAGGTCAAAATGTTGAAATGCGTCAAAATGTTGAAATGCATCAAAATGCGTCACAATGTTGAAATGCGTCAAAACATTGAAATGCGTCAAAGTGTTGAAATAAGCGAAGTGGTGAAATGGTCAATGCAATCGTGGCATTTTGACACCTACAAGGTCAAAATGTTGATATGCGTCAAAATGTTGAAATGCATCCAAATGCGTCACAATGTTGAAATGCATCAAAACATTGAAATGCGCCAATCTCCAACGTGCAACTTCAATCTCCAAGTCTTTACCTCAAACTCCAACTCCCAGCCTCAAGGTCAAAATGTTGAAATGCGTCAAAATGTTGAAATGCATCAAAATGCGTCACAATTGTTGAAATGCGTGAAAACGTTGAAATGCGTCAAAGTGTTGAAATAGGCAAAGTGGTGAAATGGTCAAAGCAAACGTGGCTTTTTGACACCTACATGTACTTTATTGTCAAATTCCAGACTGACGTCATTCAGATTTGTGTCCCTCCAAAAAAGTTTTGTCATATAGATGGAGCAGTAGGACTTGGTGTTAGCTGAACGGGTTTGGCTCCAGAATAAATTTCAATTTAATTAATTAGAATTAATTAATTGGTCCAATTTAAATAGTGTCAGTATCGTCGTCAAGCTCCGTTTGTGTGCGGCGTATGTAAAAAGTATTTTTTCAGAATCTGGCCTTCCTAGGGTGCACTCTGGAACGATGTGTAGCCACCAAAGTCACTAGGCAATGTTTCGATATCCAGTAAGTGTTGTATGACTGTGCGTGTACCGCTTCAGGACAGTAGGGCATGACATGTCTTGTGCGGCCTTCGTCCGCGTTGCCTTCAATTCGCCAATCTCCAACGTGCAACTTCAATCTCCAAGTCCCAACCTCAATCTCCAACTCCCAGCCTCAAGGTCAAAATGTTGAAATGCGTCAAAATGGTGACATGCGTCAAAATGCGTCACAATGTTGAAACGCGTCAAAACGTCAAAATGCGTCAAAAGTGTTGAAATAAGCAAAGTGGTGAAATGGTCAAAGCAATCGTGGCATTTTGACACCTACATGTACTTTATTGTCAAATTCCAGAATGATAATCATTCAGATTTTGTGTCCCTCCAAAAAAGTTCTGTCATATAGATTGAGCAGTAGGACTTGGTGTTAGCTGAACGGGTTTGGCTCCAGAATAAATTTCAATTATATATATATAATTGGTCCAATTTAAATAGTGTCAGTATCGTCGTCAAGCTCCGTTTGTGTGTGGCGTATGTAAAAAGTATTTTTTCAGAATCTGGCCTTCCTAGGGTGCACTCTGGAATGATGTGTAGCCACCAAAGTCACCAGGCAATGCTTCGATATCCAGTAAGTGTTGTATGACTGTGCGTGTACCGCTTCAGGACAGTAGGGCATGACATGTGTTGTGCGGCCTTCGTCCGCGTTGCCTTCAATTCGCCAATTTCCAACGTGCAACTTCAATCTCCAAGTCCCAACCTCAATCTTGCGCGGCGGCTTTGAAGTAGCTTGTTGCATAGACGTCACCATACGTGACAGCTCATGTCCCTCCCGCCTCCGTCAGGCTCAGGGGGGCGCGCGCGATGTGCAGCGCGTGCTTGAATCGGCTTCGCAGGAAAAGATAGACACATACGTAGTCTCAGGGGCCCTGGACCCCACTACACACACCTTATTTTCCGCAGCCTTTGACCACTTCGGCGCTATGTCACGCGACACCCAAGCGCTGCTACACGCACTCGCCGAGCAAAGCTCGTAGCTCGCAGGGCAGCTACAATCTCGCGCAGCGCGTTGCCTTCTGGCGCCGCCGCACCTCCCTCGCGCTACAGCGCGCGCTCACACGTGTCGTGATCGACAACTGGAACGCAGTCATTGCCCCTGATGGCGACGTCAGCGCCTACCGCCGCATCGCACTGTTGCAAGTGCCGCGGCCCTCGCCGGCCAGCGCCGAACCGCCGGCCCCTCCGTAGATTTAGTTATTGCAAGCCCGATTTATCGTGCGCGCAGCCCATGCGGTCTAGGACATAATATACAACTTCAATCTTCAATGCCCAACTTCACATCGTGAGGCGCTTGATTAGTATGGCAGTGCGGAGGCGGCTGGGTACTCGTGTGCCTGTTGTTCTTCAACGTAGCCATAGTGCGGCTGATGAGTCCATGGAGTCAGTGCGTGTAACAAACAAGCGCACGCATGCACGAGTGCTTTGCACTTGGGCTACGTAAACGCCGTGTACTCCTTTGGCTTACTCAAACCAACAGACTCCATGTGCTCTACTAACGCAATTAACTCAATTGACTTAATGATCTCAATGCACTCAACAGCTTCACTGCACTCAATACATTCAACGGCTTCAACATATTCAATACACTCACCTTGAGTCACTGCGCTCAACGCACTCAATAGCTCCAGTGCAGTCAATAGATTCAATGCACTCGATGCACTCAACAGCTTCAACACACTCAACAGACTCACTGCACTCAATGCACTCATTACACTCAATGCACTCCACTGCTTCAATACACTCATTGGCTTCAACTAGTGCCCAGCTCTTCAAAAGCCCCAACAATTGCAACGATTCAACAGGGCCCAGCGCTTCCACCACCTCATTCATTTAAGCGCTTTGGTAGAGGCGCACGCTCACTCACTCAATGAAGTCGACAGCAGCAACACATTCATGACGCACCGCAGCACGTGTAAGAAATGCTGCAGTGTTGTGATTGATCGAGCTGCCTAGTCGGTGGCAGAGCTGACGGGTGCACTCTGTTTCATGGGCGCCCAGCGCTCAAAGGTGCACAATGAGTGGCCATCGGCTACGTCGCCGGATGCGATACCTCAAGACACTGTGCTTGAATGTGCTTAATGCGTCAAGCGGGATCAATCGGTTTAGGCCTCCCATGGCCTCGCGAGTCGCGATACCGTTAAATGTTGTGTTGGAAAACCCAAGGATTTGAAACATAGGTGTCATGGATCTGAGCAGGCTAGAGCTGATTTGGACAGGAAAAAAAGTATGGTCGACCACGCCTGTGGCCAAAATAAGCTTGGGCTGACCACACACAAAAAGTGGTACTCAAGAAAAAATTTGCTTGGGCCTGTGGGCAATGACCACAGAAAAGTCACTTAGTGACTGTTGTCCCTGGTCCTTAACATGTGCGGTACATGTTTTGATCAAAAGAGGAGTTAGTGTAGGGTGAAATAAATATGAGTTGACCTACATAAGATGAGATCTACAATTGCTTTTTTGCTTCACTTCTGGAAAAATTGCGTATTTTGCCTCGGGACCTCTACATAACTGTTAATGATGCAGTATACGAGGGTGCTTTGCCCACAAAACTGTACCGCAACAACCCTTTGTGACTGTGTTATGCAGAGATGAAAAATAATCTTGCTGTATTTATAACTGATAATGATACCCGTTAAGGACGAGTTTGTGTGTGGCGCAGTGACGCACAGAGTATGTTTATTTGTCACCGATGATGGCCTGAAGTTCAAAACTAGTGACATTCTGCGCATACTAGGCTTGACTGATACGGACAAGGCACTGGCTTCTCTTCCAATTCTTGAGCGTGAGACTGTTGATGCACCAGGTGGTGTGAAAGTTCACCTGTTGACCGAGCTGGGTGTGTATCATCTCACACTGGCTGCCAATGCAGATGTAGCTCTGGCGCTACAAGCATGGGTTTATGGCATGGGAAAGCAGTGCTACGCGAATGACAGACAGCAGCTCAAGCTTGATGATGAGCAGCGTCACCACTCTCAACTCATGACGTCTCACCTCAACACAACACTGGTGTACATTTTCAGGGTCAAGCACATGGATGGAAGATCGATCATCAAAATTGGTTCCACAACGGATGTTCATGTCCGCCTGGTTCGCCTGAATGCCGAGTACAAACTACAGATGACCCTACTGCACGTCTTTCCGTGTGCAGGGTATACTGATTTTGAGAAATTCCTTCTCACACTTCCATTCCTCGAACCTCTCCAGTTTAAAGGCGCAATTGTGAATGGGAAGGCATCAAAGGAGCTCTTTAGTGTCACCAAAAGCCGAACTGCAATACCTTGTAGATACTGCAAAATTCAACCATCAGAGGTATCACCAGGCTATTGACTCTTCAACATACAAACTATTGACAAACTCCCTCAATGCAGCGAATATGTACATCCCATCAGCTCCTGAAAGCCTTGGCCCACCTCCTATACGCGAAGAAGCCAGTTGTGGAGCAGCCGCTGCTCAGAACACCGAGACAGTAAACACCTCAGAACCTCTAGCCATTGCGCCGCAAGCTATGTCTAAAGGCAAACAGGTTTCTGCAATCAAGAAGCCTACCATTACAAGGAAGTCGAGAGTGATCGATGCAACAAAGAGTTTCACGGATGATGATGTTGTGAAAGCCAGCAAGAAGATCCTGGCGTCACCGAGGCCTAGCAGCGAGTATGAGGTGCTGTGTGCACTGAGTGTCGTGACCGGGCTTGGGATGTTGGCTTTGATGACAGGCACGTTTTCAGCGGCAGACGAGTCTACGTTGAACTACGGGCGCAAAGTTGGCAGAGAACATGACAATGAGACGCAAAACATTAAGGGCCTTGTTGCCAGTAATGTCATCGTCAAATGCGTCGGAATAGTGCAAAAGGCAAAGTCAGTCGCAAACATGTCAAACAAGGAGATCAACAACAAGTACTCTAATTCTGCTAACTTATGGTCGAAGCGATTGGCTGGCAGCGCATTCAAAGACTTGAAGCAAGTGTACCAGAGAAAGACAGTCGGCATTGCAACAGCTCACTCAATGATTGTGGATGACGAAGATGCGTGATATTATGATACACTTGTGGCAAGGCACACCAATGAAATGTGAGCTTCAACTCATGCATTTAAGCGCTCGTCTGCACCTTGGCAGATGATGCCACGAATGCATTGCACTCCCTCCAAGATTTCATGATATCTTGGGCAGCTGGGCTAGCTGACTCCAGGTCATCAAGAAGCAGCATTGAGACCAGTGTGCGAAACGCAGGTGTAGCGACAAGCGCCTTCTCCTCATCAGCATCAAGAGCGCGGGATGCAAACAAACGTATGCGACTGAACAGCCAATTGTACACCTCTTGTGCCTTCTTTCCCTTGTCGCCTAGATCCATTTGCACGAGTCCTACTACAGTGTTGTAAATGTCAACAGGAAGGTCATCACATATCATCTGCAGTGTCGCAGGCTCGGGGATTGCCTTTGTGATAGCGGCATTCTTCGTCTTCTTGCTTGACTTGCTCGATTTGGTGACCATTGTCTCAAGGCACTGAGCTGTTCAGTGATGGCAATGACTGACTGTGAAAGAGCAGCTGAGCGAAATTGTCAATAAACATTATATATTCCGATAATTATAAAATTAAATACCGAAAATTGTATCCAATATTCAATTGTTGCGTAATGACACTGCACTTCTTCACTGCACTCCTCCGAGAAACATGGAAACGTTCGAGGCCCGTCGCAACAAGAGCTTCAAGCTCTGGGTGAACCATGTGCTCGCATCTGAGCTGTTCAGCACATACATCAAGCCCGGCGTGCAGACATGGCGTCAACGGATTCGACTTTCGGGAGGCGCATGCTCGGCAAAAATATTGACTCTGGAAAGCTCTGAACTCAACACCATCAACGCGGTCCTCGCACAAGGAGTTCTTGAAAACAATGTGTACGTTCCCAAGCTCTGAACTCAACACCATCAACGCGTTCCTCGCACAAGGAGTTCTTGAAAACAATGTGTACGTTCCCAATCCTTCGAAACGAGTTTGTGAGACTATTCAAGGAGCTTTTTCGGGTGCCCATGTCACACAGGAGACGATCGGCGAACTGCTCGCCACTACACAGCACCAATACGACGTGGTTTTCCTGGATTACATGTGCACCGCTCAAGGCAACACAACTACAAAACCATCACGGGACGTGCAGCAGCTTTTTTCCCGCAAGCTCATCAAGACTCCGGGTATCATCGCTACCACGTTCTGCAAACGAAATTCGCAGGAGAACCAACAGGAGCGCCTGATGTTTGAAACGGCCATGGCGTCAGGGTACAGACTCATGCCTCTATGGAGCCAGGTGTATCAGCCGGCGATGGTCGTGACAGCGTACCTGGTGCGTGAAACGGTCGGCTTCACCATTGAGATGGAGGCGTTTCCACAATTAACGCGTAAGCGCAATGCGCAGTCGTACTGGTTGCGCTAAGGTAGAGGCTGTTCTGATGGTGAAGAGCAATGTCGACCTCATCACGGACCCTACCAGTGCGCCTTCGCTTAGCCGAAAGGAAACCATGGTCAGCTTTCCGGTTCGTTCCAGTGCAACTGCCTCTGACACTGTCACGGACACAGAGGATGATGTCGAGGGTGATCTAGAGCAGGACATGTAGTCGCAGGCCAGCGGGCCTGACTGCCGGTTGCACCCATTGGCCTTTGAGTGTGTCAGTACCATAATACGTTATCATTGCGTTGACACACCCAGGACAACCTTTTGCGAACGACACTTTGCGAACGATACTTTTGCGAACGATCTTTTGCGAACGACCTTTTGCGAACGACACTTTGTAAACGACACTTTGTAAACAACCTTTTGCAAACGAAACTTTGCGAACAACCTTTTGCGAACGACAATTTTCGAACGACCTTTTGCGAACGAACGACACTTAACGACACTTTGCGAACGAAACTTTGCGAACGACACTTTTGCGAACGACCTGTCAAAGTGTTACCACGTGCAAAGTGTTGCCATGTGCAAAGTGTTACCATGTGCAAAGTGCAAGGTGTTGCCATGTGCAAGGTGTTACCAGGTGCAAAGTGTTGCCATGTGCAAAGTGTTGCCAAAGTGTTGCCATGTGCAAAGTGTTGCCATGTGCAAAGTGTTGCCATGTGCAAAGTGTTGCCATGTGCAAAGTGTTAAAGTGGTGAAATCTCCAATGCGAACTTCAATCTCCAATGCCAACGTCAATCTCCAATGCCAAATTCAATCTCCAATGCCAAATTAAAACTCCAACTTCTTCAACTTCTGCAATGCACTAGAAAGTGGCAATATGCAGTGTAAAGGTGTCATTTCTGCACCTACACACATACCAATGTTACAATCCAGAAAACCGTCACTCAGGATTTGCATCCCTCCTGACAAAGTTTTGACATAGAGATCGGCAGGTAGGACATGGTGTTACCTGAACGAGTTTGACTCCAGATTAAATTTCAATTATATTAATTAATTGGTCCAATTTAAATAGTGTCAGTATCGTCGTCAAGCGCCGTTTGCGTGCGGCATATGTAAAAAGTATTTTTTCAGAATCTGGCCTTCCTAGGGTGCACTCTGGAATGATATGTAGCCACGAAAGTTACTAGGCAATGTTTCTATGTTCAATAAGTATTGTATGACTGCGCATGTACTGCTTCAGGACAGTAGGGCATGGAATGTGCGAAGTGTTACCATGTGCAAAGTGCTACTATGTGCAAAAGTGTTACCATGTGCAAAGTGTTACCATGTGCAAAGTGCAAAGTGTTACCATGTGCAAAGCGTTACCATGTGCAAAGCATTACCATGTGCAAAGGGTTATCATGTGCAAAGTGTTACCATGTGCAAAGTGCCAAGTGTTACCATGTGCAAAGTGCAAAGTGTCACCATGTGCAAAGTGCAAAGTGTTACCATGTGCAAAGTGCCAAGTGTTACCATGTGCAAAGTGCAAAGTGTTACCATGTGCAAAGTGCAAAGTGTTACCATGTGCAAAGTGTTACCATGTGCAAAGTGCAAAGTGTCCATGTGCAAAGTGCAAAGTGTTACCATGTGCAAAGTGCAAAGTGTCACCATGTGCAAAGTGAAGTGCAAAGTGTTACCATGTGCAAAGTGCAAAGTGTTACCATGTGCAAAGTGCAAAGTGTTACCGTGTGCAAAATGCAAAGTGTTACCATGTGCAAAGTGCAAAGTGTCACCATGTGCAAAGTGCAAAGTGTTACCAAGTGCAAAGTGCAAAGTGTTGCCATGAGCAAAGTGCAAAGTGTTGCCATGTGCAAAGTGCAAAGTGTTGCCATGTGCAAAGTGCAAAGTGCAAAGTGTTACCATGTGCAAAGTGCAAAGTGTCACCATGTGCAAACTGCAAAGTGTCACCATGTGCAAAGTGCAAAGTGTCACCATGTGCAAAGTGGAAAGTGTCACCATGTGCAACGTGCAAAGTGTTACCATGTGCCAAGTGTTACCATGTGCAAAGCGTTACCATGTGCAAAGCATTACCATGTGCAAAGCGTTACCATGTGCAAAGCGTTACCATGTGCAAAGTGTTACCATGTGAAAGTTTTACCATGTGCAAAGTGTTACCATGTGCAAAGTGTTACCATGTGCAAAGTGTTGAAATCTCCAACGCAAACTTCAATATCCAACGCGAAATTCAATCTCCAACGCGAACTTCAATCTCCATCTTTTCCAATGCACTACAAAGTGGCAATATGCGGTGTAAATGTGTTATTTCTGCGCCTACATACGTACCAATGTTACAATCCAGAAAACCATCACTCAGTTTTGGTTACCTCCTGAAAAAGTTTTGACATAGAAATCGGCAGGTAGGACATGGTGTTACCTGAACGAGTTTGATTCCAGAATAAATTTCAATAATATCAAGCTCCGTTTGTGTGCGGCGAATGTAAATAGAAGTAATATTTTTTTCAGAATCTGGCCTCCCTAGCGTGCACTCTGGAACGATGTGTAGCCACCTAAGTCCCTAGGCAATGTTTCTATATCCAATAAGTGTTGAATGACTGCGCGTGTGCCGCTTCAGGACAGTAGGGCATGAAATGTGCAAAGTGCAAAGTGTCACCATGTGCAAAGAGTTACCTTGTGCAAAGCGTTACCATGTGCAAAGCGTTACCATGTGCAAAGCGTTACAATGTGCAAAGCGTTACCTTGTGCAAAGCATTACCATGTGCAAAGCATCACCATGTGCTGAGTGTTACCATGTGCAAAGTGTTACTATGTGCAAAGTGCGAAGTGGTACCATGTGCAAAGTGCAAAGTGTCACCATGTGCAAAGTGCAAAGTGTCATCATGTGCAAAGTGCAAAGTGTCACCATGTGCAAAGTGCAAAGCGTTACCATGTGCAAAGCGTAACCACGTGCAAAGTGTTGTATGACTGCGCATGTACCGCTTCAGGACAGTTGGGCATGAAACGTAAGGCTGGAGCTCTGAGTTCAGATGAGCAGTGCCGTCGGGTAGCACAAGTACACCAGATTGAGTGGCTCTTCAAATATCTGCCGCCCGTCTCGCACCCTTCCCAAAAACTCAAGCAGCACTGCCTCCCTTCACTTGAGTCTTTGCAATATTAGAGCGCCCAAAGGTAGCAGCACCCCTGTCGCTGCTGCGTGCGCTTGCCGTGCAACAGGACCATGTACATGCTACTTGTCTCAACACATGTGCCCTCACCAAAAAAATTGTTCATGTCGCAAGCACTATGTAGCACAGACTTTGATGTTCCAAATGTGCCAATTCATTCCATACATTGGACTCTGCGCATCGTCGAACAAGCATGACGAATCCATGGGATTAATTTGTACAACGGTGAACATACAAACATGCAGGTCCATCTCTAGTCCAACTGGTATGAGCGGTTCCACTCACCGACTGCTCACACAGCTCCATTTGTCAGCTCATTGAACACCTTTGTTAGGAGCTCGCCGTCGGCGCGCACATCGTACATCATGACTGGCCTCACTTCGCCATTCACATGCTTAGATGTCTTCTGTGTGTTGGGGTGACCGTGCTTGACGCGATAAGCACTTGAAACGGCCATTCCCATCTTGGTGGTGAAGGTTGTCTTCTGATAATTAGGTTTAGGATTGTACTTGAGCAGCCAACCCGCGACTGTCTGGTAGTCTTCATCAGGAGGGGCCGCGGCCACCGCGACGGCAACAAGGGCCGTCGACGTGGCGTCTTGAGTGGCGATGTTTTTCAGAGTGTCAATCATGGCTATGCGCAGAGCTGGGTCGAGCATGTCCTGCCTCTCCATTTCACTCATGAAGTATGACGTGTTATCAAACTGACGCTTCTGCAACACCATCTTGCGATCAGCATTGCGATCAACCATCCAGCCGTCGAAATACGCAGACTGTTGCTCTGCGGTGGCCAGCTGCAGCTCATCAGGTAGCAAACTCTTTACGCGTTTCGTGGTCCGGAAGCCGTCGCCGCTGTCGTCCGAGTCTGCAAGCATGAAAGCCTGAGCGGCCTGCCCCTCATCGGAGCCCTGCAGTGCATGGTGGCGCGCCTCAATCTCATCGGCCAACGTCAGGTCGCCACCGAGAACACGGCACACTGCTTTTGCACTTTCGCGCCTGAAATCACGTGCAGCCTTTCCGGGCAATGACCAAACGACCTCGACCAGTGTTTGCGCGTCTGCACAGGGGGTGAGTTTACCTTTTCCGTTTATCCTGAGTTGAGAGCATTTTGCTATCAAGTCTTGCGGAAGTCTTGTGAGGGTTTTTGGGGCATTGCTTTCATAAGGGTTTATGAGGTTGATGACATCAATGACGCTCCCCATCTGGGTTGCATTGTCAACTCTGATGCATGTGTTGAAGTTAGCGATATCCATGGCACACTGCTTGGTATGCTAACATGCAAACATTATATCAACGGCTGCTTAAACGCGCGCAGACTCACGGTGGTGACGCAGCAGGCTGCACAGCAGGCGGCACTGCACCATGTGCACTCAATATAGTCAATGGCTTCAAGGCACACCAAGGCTGGCTCTGGTTTGTGACATGCAGCTACGGCCCCTGCAGCTACTGCTGGTGACACAGAGTGTCGTGTAGTGACGTGTCCTTCGAACACCCAATTTGCATCTGTGCACGCACCAGTGCCAATTGACGCAAATGAGTGTGTGGCTTGCCATTGGTGTGATGAGAATCGTTTGATGTGCACACAAATCCATTGAGTCCCTGGGGGGCTACACCCGACTAGCACCACTAGGTCACATATGCAACACCGCACGCTGCGGCCTCGGTGGGTGCACAAGAGTCAAAAGCTTCAAAGTTACACTAGACTACATGACTCAGCCAATGTACGGATTCTTAGAGTCAACGGCTTCATGGCACTCGCTAGGCTTACATGGTTGTGGTGGTGTTGTAAAATGTCGCCAAAGGGGTCGCCGAAGTGCACCAGGTAGCATTTTCAATGACGGTGTTGGCGGCTTTGAAGCAATTGACTCTACTGAATAAATAGTACACTATGGTGCACATGCCACATGCTGCAGGATTTGTATCTGTGGATGCACTAGTGCCAATTGGCGGATCACCGAAGGTGATGTGGGTGTCGCCGAAGGCGACGTGGGCGAAGCCCACACTTTGGGTGAGAGAAGCTCACGTCGCAAAGCGACCCCAACCCAATTGACTGTGCGGCTTGCCAATGGCGCATATGTGCAAAGCGCATGTGCAGCCCGCCTGTCAGTATCGCCGTCATGCTCCGTTGTGTGCGGCGGATATAAATATTGATTTTCTCAGAATTTGGCCTTCCTAGTGTGCACTCAAACAGTGACACTACATTGGACTAATCAAACATCGGCGTATGCATGGTGCAAGTGTGTGGGGTGGGCGAAGTGTGGGCTTCGCCCACGTCGCCTTCGGCGACACCCACATCGTGCCAAAGGCCGCACACGATCCTAATTGACAGCACGCATGCACAGTGTACAGAATTGATGCCAGTGCTTGCGCGCGAGCCCTCCATTACATTGGTGGCCTTCGCCACGTCGCCATAGGCGACTCCTCAAGTATGCAAGTGACAAGTATTTGAGGAAACACGCATTGCTGCGTTATGAAGCCATCGCATCTAGTATTTCTCTGTGCACAGTGCGGTAAACAATATTGAAGCCATCGCATTTAGTGTTTCTCTGTGCACAGTGCAGTAAACATGTTTCAATGCTGTGTCGAGTATGCGCTTGATGCAAAGGCTTCCTGCGCATCACAGCACTCATGCTAAGTCATGCTGAACCCTTGTGCGCACTGAAGCAGTGCATCAATGACGCAACTCGACACAACTGCATCACCACAAGCAATTGCATCCAGGCATTAATTAATGCCTTGTGCCCTGCTTGTTTGCATTAATGCCACTGTGCCCCTTGGAGGGCTCTTACAAAGGCCGATCGGTGTCCGAAAAAGCCGATATAGGCCGAAAATTGACATTTAATTAATAAATTGATGAAATTGATCAAAGTTAACTGGTTTGCTGCATTGCTGGCAGTTCACAACCACAGCACACTGACAGCACACTGACACACATCTGCAATCGCAGACTGATTTCTTCAATAGGTCCTGCATCATGTCAAGCAACGGGCTGACTACTTTTGTGAATGAGACAGGTAGTGGTGATGTGCTCAGAAAGGCTGCAGCAATCGCAGAAGTGGCCATCAAGAAGAGCGCTCGTTTCAACACTGCTTCTGTCAACGACTTGGCGGCATGGGCATCAGACTATCTGTATGAGAGCCAGGACGAGAAGCACAAACAGATGGTGAAGGAGTGCTTTGACTTCAGCGCAATTCGCAAAGCGAATTATAAGAGCGTAGCTCATGCCATCAGGGAGTCAACTGATTTGCCTGATTCGTCCAAGCCGGGCCAAGCTTTTGAGCAGCTGGACGAATCAGGCAAGAACATATGGACTCGTAAGCTTGCTGAGTTGCACGGCCTCATTGGATACTCTTTGTGGACCGTGCTGATTCCCTTTTACGTGCGTGAGCGCACCAAGCTGGGAACCCGCGGCAAGCACTGGCGCTCACTTGAAATTTCATCTCCCATCAGAGCAAACCGCGCAGACGTGTTCAATCTCGTCAAGAGCCTCAAGGCTTCAGATCATATCACCGCTGCGCCTGCCGACGTTTCACTGCTGGACTACTTTGACTGGAGCTTTGACGCTGACGATGAGCGGCTCAGATATCTGTTGGAGAGGGACTTTTCTGTGGAGGGAGAAAATGCCGAGACTGGCGGCACGTCCACACATACGCTCAGAGGCATCGCTAGCACATTTGTCAGGGTCATGTGGATTGCGCTTGTCGTGCTGGGACGAGAGCCGCACCCTATCAGTGCCATCAGGCCGCTCGCAGCCAATGAGTGGTGCGTCATTGTCAACGGTCACGGCGTACCTGAGGATCTACTTATTGGCACCAGAATCACGCCGCCCATCAAGTATGGTGACCTCGCTCAGGGCACAACTGGCTTCACACCTTGCAAGGAATGGTCCTTCCTGACGTCCATCACGAACGACGCCTTCTACTCTGACATTTTTCTGCCGCAAGTCTTCTTCAGTGTGCGTGCCAGAGCGTTGGCGCTGGCCTGCAAGGAGCCAAACATAGATCGCCAGTTCTTGTGCCGGGAGATTTATTATGCCTCAAGCGACACGACCACAACTTCCTTCAATAACAACCTGGCCGCTGTGTTCGGGGCTCTTAAGCGCGGCGGCGCCGACAAGTACACACCGGATGCTATGGACGTGGCTGCCATTCGAGCGTTTGGTGTTGATACAGCATCATTGGACGCATCAGGACTGGCCCTGACGTACTCGGTGCACAAGTACCTGAACGCTTTTAACCAAGACTTTCTGGCTGCCAGGCGTCACATGCGCGCCAATGTGACTATCGGAAGAGCGCTGGACCGCGGCGGCCTCAAGTCCAAGCAAAGTGCTGGCAGGCTCCCTAGTGTTGAAGATGATGGCCTGCGCGAGATGGTGAGGGCGCTTCTGACAAGAATCTGGCAGCCGACTTGGGTTTCAGTGATTCAACCTTGGCTCAGGCAGCTGAGTCTGCCAACTGATAGCAGCTCTTTTCTGCTCACGCATGAGACTGGAAGTCTTGCACTCTTTGCGGACTCAAAGGGCTTCACTCGCGGCGATGCGGAGCGCGTACAGCTTCTGCTGATGCTTCACCTGTCGGTCTTCAGGTCGCAGGTGTGGCGTGACGCTGTGGTGGAGGAGTTTGAGCTGGTGCGACGCGACGGCCAGGTGTTTTACACCTTCAGTCTCAGCAGGGTGTTCAAGACAGCAACAGCGCAGACCGGCGACAACATGCCACAGTTGACGAGTTGGCAGCTGTCAGAGACAGAGTCTATGCTGGTGCACGCTGCACTGCTACTCTGTCGCCCGCTTGTGTCAACTGGCACAAAGCGCACCCAAAGAATGTTCTTGGATGCCAGCGGCACACCGGTGACGCAGAGGTGGATAGAGGCGCGCTTCGCAGAGATCGGCAAGCATTGGCTTGGCGTGCCGCGTCTGGGCCCTCATTCACTGCGCACAATGTGGCTGAGCTGGCTGGTGAACAGCGGTCTGATCAGCGAGCAGGACTTTGACAACCTGGCCGCTTATGTACAGGTATCAAGATGTGTTATGCTGGAGTCCTACGCAACACCCAGTCACAACGGCCCGGCGCAGCGTGTCGGTCAGCTGCTGCGTGACGGTGGGCACGCTGCTGCATCAGCAGACCCCAATGCTTCAATCGCAGCATTTGTATCAAGCGATGCTGATCAGATGTCGGTCGCTGGCAAGACCAAGAAGCTGTATGGTAAGGCCATAAGCAAGGTGCGCAATGGGTACAAGGCGCAAGCGCTGGCGGTGGTTGAGGCTCACGGCGGTGATACAAAGGCTGCTTTCGAAGCTCTGGTGTCAAAGAGGAAGCTCGAGTCGCTGGGTGAGGATGAGCAGTTCTTCCACAAGGATGTCACGGACATAGAGGATGGAAATTTCAAGGCATGGAAGAAGCTGTGTGCCGAGGCATG
Source organism: Tribonema minus (assembly GCA_017506865.1). NCBI lineage: Eukaryota > Xanthophyceae > Tribonematales > Tribonemataceae > Tribonema > Tribonema minus. Next base: position 232,432 of record JAFCMP010000157.1, read on the forward strand.
AAGCGCACAAGTAATTGACCAGGCACTCAAGTGTGCAACATTTTGAGTGGCAGACAGGTTGTGTGTCGTACAGTGAAGGCGCCATCAAATATATTTACCGCTTACTCTTCTTTGCCCGCTTAGTTGCGTGACGAGGTTCTGCAACTTCATCTGCTCCTATACTGCGCTGCTGCTGTTGCTTCTTTGCCTGCTGCCGCTGTAATCGTTGCTCTAATGCCTGTTCCTCCTGCTGCCGCTGCTGTTCAAATTTAACATACTTGCGTTGCTGCCGTTGCAGCTGTGTTTGGCAATGCTTGTATAACCACCATTGCAACTGCTGCCGGCTCTGCTTCTGTCGTTGCCTGTGTAAGCACAGCTCCTGTTGGTCCTCGCGTTGCCGCTGGTGGCGCAGTTGCTGCCGTAGGTGCTCGTCCTGCTGCCATTGCATTTGATACTTGTGCAAATCATCGCGCCACACTTGCTGCTGCAGTTGCCGATGCTCATACGCCTGCATTTGCAGCTGCCGTTGCCACTGCTCATACTGCTGCATTTGGAGCTGCTGCTGCAGTTGCCACTGCTCATACTGCTGCATTTGGAGCTGCTGCTGCAGTTGCCGCTGCTCACACTGCTGCAGTTGGCGCAGCTGCTGCTGACGCTGTTGGTGTTCGCGATGTGCTGTATGCTGATGGTAGAGATGAGCATGCTCGCAGGTTTTGCGCTGTCGCAGGCGCTGCTCCTGTAGCTGCCATTGCTGTGGGTGATGGCATTCCAATTGCTGCTGTTGCGCTTCTCTCTGTTCGCGCCGCCATCGCTGCTGCGCCCGTAATCCAATGACTGCGCAGACGACCGCTCCAATGCTGGCTGCCAGTAACCCCATGACGCTTCATATACAGTCTGCAGTGCATGGGCAGAATCGTCATCAGCAATAATATGAGTGTACCGCTCGTGCATGTATACTGCCGACAATGTAATCATTTCTGATGCACGTGATATATCACTGTCTTCTGTTTTCTTTGTTTGTCCTCAGTACGGATCCCAACAACACAAGAGCATCATGGCGCCTTGTTTGAACGGCACCAGCATGAATGCGGGTCAAACTGTGCAGGTGCAGCGCAGGGAATTCAGTAGCAGCGGCTTTGCCATTTTCAGATGCAATGTGACAGGGTGCACCAGCGTGTTCGAGCATCCAGGGCACCTCATCGTGCACAGGCGACGTCACGAGGCACCTGGATTACACTTGCAGCCACTTGCTTTATACCATTGTTATGAACGAGGGTGCAATGCATCATACCTAACGTTGGCTGAGCTGAGGGCGCATGAAAAGGGTGGGGCTCATAAGCCCGTAAGTAAGGAGCTGAATGCTATGGTGTCCGCAAAATGCAACAGTATCCAGACAGTTCACGTGCAGCGCAGGGAAATTAATAGCAGCGGGTTAGCCACTTTCAAGTGTGATGTGACAGACTGTGCTAGCGTGTTCAACCGTCCAGAGCAGCTCATGGTGCACAAGCTCGATCACATGGCAGCTGGGTTGCACCTGGAACCACTTGCAGCATACCACTGTCATGAAAGAGGGTGCAATGCATCATGCCCAACGGTGGCCGAGCTGAGGGTGCATGAACAGGGTGGGGCACATAAGCACCGGTGTGATGCAGCAATGCATGCTACAATGAACACAAAGTGTCACAGTGGATCATCAGCCGTCGCCATTGATGAGCTTCTCATAGCCAAACAGACGCAACTCTGGTTGCCAGGTCCAGGAAGCAGTCAGTCAGAGAAGATGCCGTGTAAGAATGCACAAAAGTGCACCGCAAGCACCAAGTCATTGGCGTCCAAAAAAACGCAATCGCAGGCGATGCATCGCACCAGGGTGCGGCAAGAGTGCGCGAGCAGCCAGCCAACATTGTATTGGACATGGAGGAGGCAAGAGGTGTATCAAATCAGGTTGCGATAAGGGTGCTCAAGGAGCTACATTATATTGTGCAGGGCACGGCGGAGGCAACAGGTGTGAAGCGGAGTGCTGCTCAGCAGTTTCAGATCCCTCAATAAGTACACACAGAGATCCTACTACAGGGATGCACATCTGCACCTTTAGAGCACGCTATCTCGTGTCTACGGCAGATGACGAGACACGACCTCTTCTCATGAGATCAAGAGGAGTCTGGCGATGCGAGGAGAGCGCGCATCTTATTATGAGATCAACAAATTAGTGCCGATCCTACGCCACCTTGAGAAGGCTCTTGATGAGAGCGCCATCTCTGCAATCCTCAAACAAAAGAAGAACATCAAACATGTTCGACCAGACTTTTTTTTTGTCATCAAGCACAATGATGGACGCGTTCTTGGGCTGCACATCGAATATGATGAGAACAATGACCACGAGGACAATGATGATCGTCTCAAAGCAATCCACGAGACGGTTTCATGTGACGGAGGTGCTTTTGTGATTCGTATCATGGGCAAACATGGATTGAGTGGCGCAGTGTGTAAGCGCAGGGTGATCAACAAATGTAGCTTATACTACGACATGACCGATCATGGTCATACAGTGGCTAACGAGGCAGCAGTGGTGATTGAGGAGCGGCTGCAGTGGATCTATGATGGATTGGGTCCTTCAGCTACAAGGCCGCTCAAGGTCTTTTTGAATGTATGATGGTGAAGAGTTCAAATTTCAGGCATGGAAGAAGCTGTGTGCAGGGACGGAAGCATGTGAGGGCATGAATCGAGTCTCCGGTCACGTACCCCTAATGATTCAGAATTCAGGCAGTTGCATAAATTGTCAAGATCACTCTGTAGTATAACAGGGAGTACTACAATCTTGCGCCTCCCTGCTGCGATAAGTTGAAGGGCGTTTGTTGTAGCACTTTGCCAACTTCAGCAAATATGTTGCTCTTGTGCATAATACTACAGTGTGCAAAGGTTTTAATTGCATGTTGCCAATTTCTTGCACCTTCTACGACTGACCGGAAGTGTCAGCCACACTCCACTGCCTCTATATCACCCCCTCACACAAACCATGTACCAGTGCAAACTGGTTCGATCACGGCATGCACCCTCGTTAAGCCAGTTGGCAGTTGAACCGGCACATGCACTCAGAGCTGCAGTGCATGACTTCCTCGTGTCTGGCGCATAGCGCGGTTCAGGCCGCGACTCACCTCGTGCAGTCCAGTTGGCTGTATTGGGCTGGCCAGTTCAGCCAGTTGGCGCAACTGGACCAGTTGGCCTGCCCTCGCTAGCCGAACTGGCCCAACAACTGGCACGCACCACTCGCCCGAGGCATGAGTTTGCCCCCTGTCACCTTGCGCCAGCGCCAGACGCCTCCCTAGTGGCTAGCGCTGCCAATCGGTTCTATTCAGTTGCCAACTGGACGCCCTCCGAGTGGCGCTGCAATTGCAATAAAATATCGCGGCAAGAGATCAAACGTACGCGGTGACGGCAGGGTGACGAACTGAACTTTTCATTTTGAACTGACGTTTGAACCGGTTCGTGGCAGGACGGACCAGTTCGAAACTGTTCTGTGGGGTAAACTTAGATGAATGGAGAAGCACACAAGACGAAGCGGCAGAGGGTGTTGACTCACATCCTTGATAAACTGGAATGTCCAGAAATACCTTTATAGTCATGAGAGTCCAGGCATGAGCATTGTGTTGAACACAGTGTTGGTGTCAAGCACCACACTTACTGGCAGCTGGACTACCATCACACTTCTCTGTGACTCTTGGAGCCCGCCCACTTCATGCAGTCGCCTGAGAGCACCAGCAGGTACCTCATGCTTCTGAAGTAATGCCGAGCACATGACCGTCCATATGTCCGCACCGTAGCCATTCAATCTGCCATGGTGTAACCACAACAGAACCACAACAGCTGGGGTCGATTGCACTGGCCCAGGCGTATGAGCTGTGCAACAGCACTCATGACTCATGAGCCATGTGGCGTCTGTCAAATGGATTGCGGGCCTGAAACAGCAGAAGCAGGCGGCAGCGTCACAAAACATGCATAGCTCAAGTTAGAACTGCCATGATGATGGCAGCATGGTCTGTGTTGCAATGTCATCATTGTTTGGGCAGGTCCCACTCGGAACGGCAACTTTGCAAGTGCAGCAGTGTGTCCACGGGTTGCTGACCTGAAGGAGCACAGGAGCATCAGCAGAGCTTCGCAGTTCTGCAAATTATGCTGTCCACAAGTTGGCTTGGATGACATCTTCAAGCTCTGACATCGGCCTTTTGAGAACATGCATGCATGTCAGTCGCAAACAAAGCTGCGAAAACTGCAAACAAGGTATGCAACAACTTGCTGATGTGTTCACACATTTACTGATTACAAATCACAACACAGTTTGCTACAATCTGATATCCAACTTTCTCTGTGTTGAATATTAAGTTTGAGGCTAGGTCTACAGAGGCTAGGTTCCCAAGGAAACAAAGCAAAGCTTCAATACATGTATACAGACAAGAATGCATCAAAAGAACTTCACGCATCTTCTGAGGATCAAGGTCACACTTGTATGTGCTTAAATCTACTTCCTGCACATCACTTCAGTGCCGCCAGAAGGGAAAACATGCTACTCCCATGTACAGGGCCTGCGAGCTTAATGGTGCTTGCAGAATGCCGACGATGCCCAGAGGCACCGTGAAACCAGGGAAGGCTCGACCTGACGTGGCAGCACATTGGCAATTACCAAGGTCAAAATTCAAACACAGGACAGGTGCAAAGGCAGAGGATTGAGCGGGCAGGAATGCCAAGGTCTGGGTGAGGGTGTGTGCCACCTGCGGGTGTGTGCTACCTGCTGCTGGACACGAGCCGAACTTGCAAAGTGTTAATGCGGCCATGGGCGGCTTGCATTTAAGGGCCTGCACGTCAGAGGTGCTCACATGCCTCTCTGTAAGACACATCTTTAGACTATTTTATAGTTACAAACCAAGCAACAACGGCTGGTGCTGCATCCAAACAAGTTGCACAGAGGTGTAGACGCTGCTGCAGAAGTTGCGAAACAGCAACAGCATCATAACAGCGGCAGACCTGCCAGCAGCCTGCTGCAGAAAAAGACATGCGCACTTCACTGTTGCTGGGAAAGCTACATACGAACGACCATCCTGCTACTTCCAGCATGTGAACCAGATGATACTTGCATGTGACGTGTGGAGTGGACACTCACCTACAGCAGTAGGCAGCAGCTGCAGCAGCAGCATTGGCAGTAGCAACAGCTTTGTGCCCGCAATAAAGCCTGCTGGGATGCGCTGTGTGCACGCTCAGCAGGTGCACATCGGCCGTTGCATGTCACCACCTAGCCACCTGGCAGCTGTTGCAACAAGGAAGCAGCGAGGCAGCGGTGGCATGAGCTTAGGCACACAGCACAGAAAGCACCAATGGTATTGACGGGAACAGATTCAAAAATCTGTAAAGCTCAAGGCTGGTGCTGCAAGGCCAGCAATGGCTTCACGAGCCTTTAATTCTCATTGCAAATGACGGCTCGCAGCTTTGGCAAATTTGCCCACCGTCAAACAGCTTTTGCTTACAAGTAGCTGAGGTTTTGCACGAGGTGTTACTGGTTTGGAAGGCCCTCGCCCTCACTTGCAACTGGCAGGCCAAGTCCAAACACCCCTGCGGCTAGTCAAATCGCCTCCTCTTGCAGCGATTTCCGGCAGTCTGCGAACGCCTTCAGATGGTGCAGCTTGGACAGATGATGTTGGGTTATAGTGCATTGTTGACGGCTCATGAGGCTGGCGTACATGTGGGCCGCTGAACGCATTAGAGCTGGATGACAGGACTCATCTGCTTAAAAAGATGCAGACTGAACACTGCAGAGCACAGACAACAACACGAAAATAGCGCACACGCCTGGCACTCATACCTAGCGCTCATTTCTAGCGCTCATACCTATCATTCATCAAAACCACATGTTTTGCAACGAATATCACAATTGTCCAGGCAGCAATCGAGTCATGCTGTATCACAGCCATGGCTGCTTACTGATGGCGGGTCTGAGGATTGCTCGCAACACACTAAGCACAGGTCATTGTTGTGATTCAAGATCAAGCATGTCTGCACGCTTGTGGATGCACTTCCAAGGTAAACATTTCTCGCCATAGCTCGAATTGCGCAACATGTTGTTTACAAAATAAGCTCAACACAGTAAGCGATTGCCAGTGTTGCATTGTGTGAAAAAATGGACCATTCTCATCGGCATCGACGCTTCCACTCGTGTGCCTCACTTGCGCAGGACCTCTGACTCATAGTGGTGCACAGCAGATCTCCACAAATTCACCTCTGGCGGGCATGAACATATTGGCGCTTGCTGCTTCCGGCTATGCCACGGTAAGCGCCAAACATCTGAAGTCGACAACAACCTTGTGGTGATGCTGCTACTGCTGTTGTGGCTTGAGCGCATCAATTCAGCAACTGTGTCAATAGCTTGATCATGTGATGATGTGTTTTCTGTCTGTTTTTCACTATAGCATGTTCTTTGTGTATCAACGTGCTACCTCCCAATCAGCATATTAACATGTGCTCACCTATGGCTGTCATGTTCGTAGGTGGCCTGTGCGCATCACCCCATCAAATGCGTCAATAGCCTGATCATGTGATGACGTGTTTTGTGTCTGCTTTTCACTATGACATGTTCTGTGTGTATCAACGTGCTACGTCTCAATCAGCATATTAACCATGTGCTCACCTTGGCTGTCATGTTCGCACGCCGCGGTCGCACCACACACATCAGCGCTGCATCTGCCGCGTGCCAATGCCGCGGAGGTGGTGGCGCAGTCCAGGCAGGAAACTGGCAATGCTCCCGTTACCCTAGAGCAGTACAACAGGCAAGCGGACGCGCACAAGCCAGCGGAGGCATCAGGCACTACAAGAACAAATTGGAGGCATGGACGGCCGTGTTCATAAAACGCAGAGAGCTGCGTATTGGGGAGCTGCTCAACGACAGGGGGAGCAGCAATGCGATCTCTGGAACTCTCGCAGCATGCTACAGCCGTGCTTTGTCTATTGCACTGGGCCAAGTGCAGATGCGATCGGCAGCGGCTGTGCACCACTTGCAAGCGCAGCAACTGACAACATGGCAGCGGCCGCCCCCACCACTTGCTACTTGAAGGGATCAAAGCAAATCTATATATTGCGCTGCAGCTGTCACTGGCTTGCTCCCACTTGCTTCACGCTGCTGCCTGCTGAGCCCGCTGCTGCCTGCTGAGCCCGCTGCTGCTGCCGCTGTGCTGCATCTGCCATCGTTGCAAATTTGACAGCCACACCTCCTCTGTGAGCTTGGCCACGAGTGAGATCTGATGGAGCCTAGTTACACAGCTTTCCTACCACTCACCAGCTGTAGTAGTGGTCATCACAAGCCAAGCACCGTTGCTTCTAGGCCCAGCTTATGTCACCGAGATCCATGTGGATGCCTTTAGTGAGCAGCTTTCCAGAATCGGTGACGCTGGTCAGGGCCCGGGCGGGAGGCTATAATAGAGACCCCCCGGAGCCGGGCTCCGGGGATCGGTCAGACCTGAATAAGGCATGAGCCCTGAAAGTTGCCTATGCGCTGTCTCACTATACTCTTGTGCACTGAGTCATTTTCAGCAGTCTAATTGCCTGCATTGCTGCTTCACTGCGCAGTATGCATCCTCACCATACTGTTGTAAACTTACTAAGTTATACTCTAGCTGTACTTGAGAAATATTGGGCATGTACAAGCTGATCATCTTAGCAACTCGTCCGAAAAACGATGGACCGGGCGAGCCCACTTAGGCCCTCATCCCAGGTGCCACCACACGGGTGGGAGATAAACGCAGCGGCGCACAGTTTGAGCCACACCTATCGTTGCGGATGTTTCCATCTCTTGGTCGCTGACGCCGGAGCTGTACATAGCTCAGGCCAGCGTGCATCATTCTGGCACTGCATGAGCATGCAGTATGCTGCTGTTGTATTATGTACTTGAATCATATTGAAGTAGATGCTTAAAGTTCTGAAGGCTGCCTCCGCTATTTCCAAAGAGGCTGACTCAAAACGGCGCCGCTACGACGCTCGGTGGACTATTGTTACTTTTTACTTCGTATATTCACGCATAAGGGCGCGCAAATGCCCTTCCTGTAGAACATGAAACCTATTGCTAGAGAAAATGTCAATGACTGCTCACCACCCATATGCAGGGCAATCAACATGGCATTCCCCCGTTATATAACATGGCATTCCCCCGTTATACCCCCCCAGCTACTGCTACAAGTATGTCCAGCCATCACCCTGAGGCGCTCTAGCCGCTGCTCCGCATCCCTTGCAATGCTATCAAGTGACTCAAATGCCAAAATGGCAGGGTTGAAGCAATGCTGGCCAAACTGACCAGCATAGTGAGTCTTCTTGGCAATCGCCCAAGCTCTGCCGCCGCGCTCCTTGTCCTCTGTGTGCTGCTGCTCCTGTTGTCCCCCCTTCATCCCGATGACTTGACAGGCCCAGTGGTGGTGGTGGGCACTATGCAATGGACTGACTATGAGCCTCCTGCACAGTCGGCACCGGCTGTACAGAGACCATGATGGTCTCTTCACACTGTTGGAGCGTGGCAACGAGGTCATGGAGCCGAAAGTCATGAGCGCTTGATGAACCGCTGCTGTGTGAAACCCACAACATAATTGATTAGCAACGCACTGACTGACACTAAATACAACGCCGCATACAGCATACGCACTGACACTTGCCTATCTATCGCATGCATCTGTGAGCTTGCACATGAATTTGAACACACAAGCACGCCATTGCAGCATGCACATACTATGCATATGACAACAGCAATAAGATGTTGATAGTAGCTGGACAGTAACTTATTGTCGTATTGAGGTTTAGTGCAGTACACAACAGCGTCTTCACCAGACACCTCCCCTCCAACCCTCCGATCAAGTCATATCTCCTTTAGCTCCTTCACGCACGCAAAGCAGGCATTATCAGGAAACCTGCATGGCGGCACGATGCCTGAGGCATACAAAGCGATGTCATGCGACAGGTGCACAGGCGATCTGCAAATGTACATGCACACGACTGCATCCTGAGGCGGCAGTCCTTGTCGCCTGAAAGGCGCAACAATCCAATGGCATTAGGCACAACCGCAATGGCGACCGCAATGGCGCACGCCATGGGGGGCAGCTCCAGTGAACAGCGCCAGGCCTGGAAATCCGCCGTCAGCACAAGCTCAGTCAGCGGCGCAGGCAGTGATCTGACGCACACACAACACTGCTGCAAGTCCCCATCACCAGACTGTTGACCGGCCTAACCATGGGTACAACATACAACTTCTGGGTGCGCGCCAAAAACAGTAGCACGCTGGTGTACACGGTTATCTCAGCCCAGTGCAGTTCACTTCATGTAATTTCAAAAGCCGTGATCATGCACATTTACAGATGTGTTTGCATGCCAGCTGCAAGGCGCCATTGCGAATTCCTGTGGTCTCCATACTGATGGCCAATACTGGGCAATTGAGGTCGGGGAAGAACAGTGTGCACCTGTTGTTGCCCACCTTGACCGACTGCACGTTGCTGCCCCTGTAAGTCTTGAGGGTGTGGTCTGCCTCAAGCACCGTGGCCGTCACATTTTGTTGACGCCACAGAATTTGGAAGTTCTGATTGCTTTCAGCAAGGTTCATGAACCACCTGTAAAGATTCGAGCAACAGGAACTGGAGCAACAGTAAACATCAACAGAGCCTTCAAGTTCAACTCCGCAATGGCTGATCAGCATTTGAATACTTTGAAGTTAGCAGCAACCGGTGAAGTTGCTGAGTGGAGGAGACCATTGCAGTACAAACAACCATTGATAGGTGAGCATTGTTGGAAGCAGCAGCAGCAGCAGGGACAGAACAGTATCTTCAATTTCAACCAGCTGCTGACATTTCCGTGCCGAAATTGACAACTTGCTGTAGCACCAAAGCGAGCTGTAATGATGGCCTACCGTGCTTAAAGCAGCAACAAGAAAAATACATTTACCTGCGGATGAGCCCGTGCCCGGAAGATGCCAACCCATACAGCTGCACCGTCAGCAACACAGGCCCCTCACATTGCTGCTGGTGCGGCGCCGTTGGAGCGTCGCATGAAGACCCCCGTGCGAACGATTGCTCAAACGACAGCTGTCCATTTCCTCTGCGCTGCTTGCCAGCATTGTATGCCTGCGCAGGTATGTCAAACCAGTGCAGAGGACATGCCAGTGAACACAAGGACACATGTACATCATATGCGGTGACCAGCAATTGAATGTGATGACTCGCCACTACAAATATAGTAAAAATGACAAGCACATCTGTACCATGAATTGTCTGTGCAATGACGTATGCACCTGGTAGCCATAGTAAGCAATCCTGGCATTGTCAAAGTGCAGAGCTTTCAGCTCAGCCAGCATCTTTGCTACCATCATAGGGTTGCAGCTGCCGGACACGCTGCGCATGCTCTTTATGAGGCGCGCCAGCTGCTGTGTCATCGCTGTGTTGTGACTGCAGATCCGGACTGGCATCTGTGCTGCTACCCATGGGTAACGCTCGAATTACCAATGCGTGACGGCTGGGTCATAAGACCGGAAGTTGTACGAGTGCTGGCGCTGCGCTGCACTGACTGCGGCATCACGCTCCTGCAATGAAACTGCGGCGGGACCGGCACTCACGGCAGTGGCTCGCTCCTGCTTGCAGACGAGGCATGCGTGCTTGGCGCACACGATACACTCATCTGTGCAATGCCACTGACACGCCGTGCTTTGCTTGCACGCACCCACCCGTGCGCCTCCACCTTTTGCTGTACTGCTGCTTCCCAGCCGTGCTTGGGACACGGAGGCTGTGAAGGGATGCAGCAGTCTTTGAAGTAGACGTGTGGTGCCCAAAAGTGTGTAGGCATCACACGAAATTGGAGACATGCCCAGCAGCAGCAGCAGCAGCAGCGTTGTTGTGAAAGACGCTGGCAGGAAACGCTGTGTATGAGGGCCAGCGTGCTAATCCCCTGCCTCCTGCTGCTGCCAGCTAGTCTTCGATGAAGCTCTGCTGATGGGCGTTGATAGCTTGATACTGGGAGCCCGCAACTGCAGGGTTGTTGCTGTCAAGGTCCCCCCCCTGACAGCCGCCATCACCCTCCTCCTCACCACCGCTACCATATTCCACGTCGACATCGAATGTGCTAGCAGCACCAGGCTGAGCATCAGTGGCGGTAACGGCAGTTGCTGCAGCAGCAGTACCGCTGTTGCTCAGTGTGATGCAGCATCACCTGCAGCATCACAGGCCATCGTGGCTGCAGCCGCTGCTGCTGCTGTGGTAGCCGCCGCTGCAGGGGCAGCGGTAGCAAGCAAGCCGTGGCAGCTGCCGGAGGCCTGTACACAGGCAAGATCAGCAGCACCATGTCAGCACCATCTCATTCAGCAGCAGAACTACACATGTGGCAACGCAGGGTGATGGAGCCGGTAATGCACCCAGAAAACTTAGAGAACTAATCCTATCTGCCAGCTGGTGAATATTTTGGATGAGCGAGCCTTCCCTGCACCTCTGTGCTTGTACGTGCAGCAGTCAGAGCAGCAGCATTGGCGATCTTCACTGGCTGCTGCTGCGTTTCAGGCATGATGCCAGGACTAAATAGGTTAAGCTCAGCGTCCAATTTCTTTGCTCGCTGTGAGTCCGGCTTGCACCAGCGCCCTGGGCGACCCTTGCACTGTACCGCCAAGCCCAGCTCCGCCTTGATTTCTGCCACTCGCTGCGGAGTCACCGCCGCTCTGCGCAATGATCGAAGGCATTTGGCTGCTGCTGCTGCTGTTGCTGCTGCTGCTGGTGCTGCGGGCCGTCAATCGCGCTAGCCTCTGCCGATGCAGCTGCAGCAGCAGTCTCCTCCCTCGCTGACAGAACAGAACGGCTACAGCGGCAGCAGCAGAAGCAGCTCATTGTCGCAGTACTAGTAGGACGTGTTTGCGACAGATCGTGGGACACCAGCTCCAGCAGCTGCGCATCTGTGATGCTCTCATAAAGATCGTCACCATCGGCATGCAACTTCGCCTTATGCTGTCGAATACCTCAACTTGAAGTTTTTTGTCGCCTGACTGCGTTGGAGGTCAATCCAAAACTTCCTTGAGCTGCCCGGCAACCTACGTACGTTCTGCTGCCTGCGCTTGATTCGCGGAAAGTCTAAAGGTGAGTCTGAGGTGCCGGTAAATCGTTGCGTTTTGGACTGTACCGAGTGTCGAAGATGTGAGGATGCAGTCGGGGAGGGCACCAGAGCTGACCCCCACGAACAAAATGGTTTTACTGCCACCTTCAGAGAGTAACGATGTACATGGCATTCTTAGGCGGTCGCTTAGCAATGCGCTTGTTGCAGAACTACCCACGCACTATGAAGCACGACCGCTCATCGTGGTTCGCCCTTTTGCGATACGAGATTCGGTGCGGCGGATCTAGCGCCTCTTGCACTTGCTGACCCACTGTTATGCGTTGTATATACTCTCTGGTATATCTGCATCGCAGGCTCCAAGCTCACAGTGTCTCAATATCTCACTGAAATGCAGCAACGATGTCGATGACAGTGGCTGGAGTGACCGTCCTCTTCAACATCCTTGATCAGCTTGGTGCCGTTCCCTCAGGCACGGTGAGAGACTGTGAGACATACGTCGCGTTCTTGAACGATTGGGAGGGCCGTGACAGCCGAGCGCACGCTGAAGGCACTTATGGCAGTGGCAGGTTCAGCTACGATGGGACGGTACACGGCAAATGGTACTGCTGCCTGAAGCGCAGGTAAACTCGGTGGCATACCAGTTGTCGTCGGGCCTCCGAAACGACATGGCCAAGCGCAGGATTGAGCAGTGATGCACTGCCAGCTCCTTTGCGCAACATCAGTACATACACCCCCACTTTAGGCCTGAACAGCCAGGCAGAACGACTCTGGAGGTCGAGTCGTTTGACGCGGATTTCGCGGTGCCATGAATACCGAGGTGACGCTCCCAAGCTTTCTGGCTTGAGTCCAGGGATGTTCTCACGGCACTCGCTGACGACCACATTAATGCACAGGCAGTGAAAGCACGAATGTCGGATTCGACAGTTGCATCTTGTGCATTGCCAACTTCCTATGGTCATACACACCGTGAGAGAATTCACGTTGTTTGTAGATGACTCACTGGGTCCTGCGGACCATGCTCACCATTACATACCCTCTGTGCACCAATCAGGCATGGGTCAATGCAAGCACATTTGCAACCACAGTGTAATGTGTGTGCCAGTATCCAGGTGCTGTGCCTGTGGGGCCAAAGTGGAGCAAGCCGTGCAACTGCTGTGCAGCTGTTATAGTACGCAAGGCCGTGGCTGTGCTCAATTCTTCGCATAGGAGGTACTGTGCTCATAACCGTCAGCTTCGTGCCATTGATGCTAAACAGGTGTATCTTGATAAATGCGCACATGTACGGGTGTCAAACAATAACTCATTGTCCATTGCACATCTGCTCTTACTGCTGCTCCAAGTGCAGTCAGAGTTGATTCACGTCACAACTCACTGCGTGACAAGCGTCAGTCATTAACGCAACTGTGCGGCAAGTTTTCCCAGGTGTGGGGGATGCGGCCAGCAGAAGGGGGCAACAATGGTGAAAAGAGGGGAAGAGGAAATTTGCTGAACAGGCTTCTTTTGCGTGTTTCAGCAGAGCGCTATCGGCAACCAGGGGGCATGGTCGAAATGTAGCACTGCATGCTACTGCATGCACTGCATGCTACTCATTTGCAGCCATGATTGACAATGTCATTGGTTGTTGAATGCCGAAGGTAGTGAGTGAGGCACTGCATACATCAGTGTGCATCAGTGATGACACTAACAGGATTACCTTGGCCATCAGCAAGGATATCCTGCAAGCACAGTCATTGGATATAATGCATTTGAAGAAGTGTTGCCACACCATCAGCCCCAATGAAGGCAAGGCGCGAGTCTGCTGAGTGCTCAAGGCTGACCTGCAATGCGACTTTGCAATCTGGCAGGCGATTAATGCGCATATGCCTGCGTAGGATTTTGAAAATCCTAATCACTAGTCCGAGACTACACATTGCATGTCCGCGTCTCATAGGCATTGCGCTGGCAGCGGACTCCCGCCATAAGCCATATTGAGCAGCACGTTGGTATGTGCGTGCATCCGCAAGGCGCAGGCAGTAAACTCGTCAAGCACACTGTGGCACAGGCTGACATCACAAGGCGCACAAAGCAGCGTCCCACGAGGGACATATTGGGCCGTGGCAAAATGCATGCCAGGAGAGGCAACGCCTCAGCAGGATGAGAATATCAGCATGGCGCGCAGTAGTGTGAGTATTCAGTATGGTATTTACAACGCCCTGTTGTCGCGTCAGCCTTGGCTGCTGACTTCTGCTGCTGCTGGTGGTGCTGTCGCCGCCTCTGTGTCAGCTGCACTAGCTGCTGATGCTGTCCGCCGGGCATGCCCACATTCAATCGCGCGTGCCGTCTGGCGCGCAAACTCTGCAGGATCATTTGTTCTCGCTTCCTGGCCTGCCTGCTGCTTCCTCAGTCGCTCCTGCTCGCGTCGTTGGTTAGGCTTGTCGCTCGCCATCAGCTCCAGAGGGGGGCTCGAGTCGACTGGTGGCGCATTGACACCCCACACCTACCAGGGAGAAGAAGTGCGTTGTGCCCTCACTAGATGTAGGAAGGCACACTACCCGCAACATCAACCTGTCTTGCGCTAGGCAATCGATCACGCTTGCCACTGGCGACGAGGCTGCCATGAAGCGCCAGGTGATGCTGAAGGAGCAACAGCTCCCATGCGCGAGCATCTGAATTGGCAAGCCGCCCAATGAAGCAGCAGAGGCAGGTAGCATAGATACCCTTGACGGATTGCGGTATTGACGAAAGCGTCGTTATTGCTGAAGTCCTTGGAGCTAAGCCGGCTCAATAGCTACTGCACGTCAGATGCAGATGCGCAGTGCCTTAAATATGAAAGAGGGCCAAGCTGGCGTGATAATCACTGAATGATGACTCACCAGAGGCGCTCTCTGTCAGTGCCAACACGCCTGAAGCAGCGCCTGCTGCAGGTGTCCTCACACCAGGTATTGCTGCTGCCGCATTAGGTGTGCCTTCCCGCGTAACCCCCGCCGCCAACTCACTGCGCTGGTGCTCCAATGCGTACCATGGCGAAGCACGACTGGCTGCACCTTTGTACGCCGGTGGCCAGGCAGGAGGGCGCTCCCGTCACAGCACACTTTCGCGCTGAGGTCATACAGGAGGTCATACAACTCCAAATCGTAGTGTTGGACCCATGCCGGAAGGACTTTGACCAGCTTCAGCCCTCACGCACCACGTGATTAGGCACTATTTGAAGTCATTCCTGCCATTGCAGATTGATGCCACTGCTCCCGCTGGCATCACCTGCACGCCAGAAGTTGGGACACAGCTTTGCAAGTTGCAATCCCTGGAATCACATCATTGACCAGTATGAATGCATATTTCGGTTTGAGGGGAAAAAGTGATGTTGAAGTGCGACATTGTGAGCAATTGCGGTGCTGCCATAGAGGTGACGACGCCATCATGACTATTGCCACTGCAAAACACTGTGGCACTTGTGAAGTAACCGCAGCAGCAAAGTCTGCTCTCTGAAGCACCTTGAAACGACTTCCTCTAGAGGTCTCCTACTCAGCGCTAGCCCTGTGACAGACCAGACGTGCACATCGGTCAATGTGAAGAAACGAAATGCACGGCGACGCCGCTGCACCCGCTGCAATGGTTATTCCAATACTTCTGCTGCCTGCACCTCTACACTTTGATCTCAACACCTCACCCCCCCCCACGTGACTGCTTGCCTGTGCTACGCTAGCTATACCGATGCTTTGCTGCATATGCCCATTCCTCATCGACATCCATGTCCACAACTTCATTCCTGACCTCTTGCATCATCGTCTTCTACCCCCACAGCTTGGTACATGGGGCAAGAGGTCCTGTAGGCAGCAACAAGTGTAGACTCCACGCATGCCAATACTGGCCGCGGCTCCCCTGTCACGGTAAATGCCTCCGACATTGGTATGACGGGGGCGCGGCAGGTTGCGCTTGCGCTGGCACCAAGCGCAAAGAGTCTGCCTGAGCCAGCACGGTGTTTATGCAAGTAGCCACAGTCTCAATGAAAGCATTGCTGCAATATTGCCAATAATATAAAGTTACTGGACGCTTAAGTTAACGGCATTGGCTTGCGTGGGTGCTGTTGAAGAATTGACGAGTCTTGTAGGGTCGATCAGGTCGCGGAAGAAGGCATACACATTCTGGATATTGCATGGCGCCTGAGGCTCTGGAATATGGTAAATGGAAAAACGAAGCGATCCAGGGGTGCGGTGAACAACAGCTGGATCATGACAAAGCTCTGAGATCATCTGAATAGCGCTGCAATGACCACCACAAGGCTGCTGCATTGTGCTGCTAATTGCACATGTGCTCCGCGGTATGCACCTCAGTAATTCTAAATGTACTCTGAATTGCAAGTCATATTCTGAGGGAAAGAGACGCAAGCCCTCGCGGCCCTAGCTTTCATACGCAGATGGCGCTTGCATGGCGTGTAACTCGTTGCAATGCATGACACAACTTGTGGTGCATCCGACAGAGTGTCGAGGTGTCGCACGCCTCACAAGCAGCTGGCTTGCAAAGATACTCGACAAGGTCTTGTTCGTACGTCAGACGGTATAGACGTATGTCCAGTGCTCAGCTGCAGCAAAAAGCTTTCAACGGTGGGCAGAACAACCATGATCACCTGCAACACCGGCTCCAAAATCGCCGAGGCATGCGCTTGATGATCTGCGCTCCATTCCTCCCCCAGCGCCTTCCGTGTACGTGCCCGACCATCCCTGTACTTGCGATCCAGACCTGCAAGGACAGAGCGCTCTTGCTCCTGTCGCATTTGTAATATACAACCCCTCTGCAACAAGGCCTGCATTTGCTGCTGCTGCTCTTGCTCCAGCGCTGCCGCTGCGCCGGCATCTGGTGCTGCTGCTGCTGTGACAATACAAGGGGCACATCGTCGCGTCCGAGCATCCCCGTCCATCTTGTCGTCCTCCATGCTCTCACACGACTCATACTGCACACCAGCAGCAAACATAGTGTGTCTAATGGTCTCGTGACGCACCATCTTCAAGGTCAAGCAGCATCGGCGTTGAAGCTCTTCACAGAGCAGAGCCTCAGCAGCTAGCGCGTGGTGGAGGCTTCAGGCATACGAGGAAGCGGGAGGACTCTTTGAGGAAACATAATTGGACTAGGTCCACGGAGGACCACTTTCAGGATCGGCACCCAGCTGGTGAGACGCCTGCCGAATTCCCTGGCAAACCCTGCTACAGATTGTGTTTGAGCAGGCGGAGCTCGCCACTTCCAGGATCGTTAACCAGCTGGTGAGGTGCGTGCCGAGGTCTCTGGCGCATCCTGCTGCAGGTAGTCTTTGAGCAGACCGGGTTCGTGCTGATTGTTGCTCTGCAATGTGGGTCAGAACAAAACACGTAATGTGCTGGAGCCTACTCCGCTTAGAAGCAGCTGCACGATAGTTTGCGCCAACCTCGGGGCTCCAACTCTGAAAGTGGTGATCAGGTCCGTCAGGAAAAGCCAAAGCAGACCCAAGACTGCTGTCAACACCAGCACAGATCGGCGCATCGCGGAGGCGAATACCAACTGCACCTGGGTGGTGAGAACCCCGATGACTTCAGACGCATGGTCTTGTTGATCTGCAGCAGGACTTTACAGAGACGTGGATCAAAAGGCATGGCCATGCAGGCTGCTCAGATGATATGTGCTGCTTCTCGTTGTGCGGTCTGATGCAACAGGGCACTTGAAGATGGTACTGGCCCACGACTTCAGACGCATGGTCATGTTGATCTGCAGCAAGACTTTACAGAAATGTGGATCAATGCAACATGTGGATCAATGCAACAGGGCAATCGAAGATGGTACTGGCCCACGACTGCAGCAGGACTTTACAGAAATGTGGATCAGAAAGCATGGCCATGCAGCCTGCTCAGATGATATGTGCTGCTTCTCGTTGTGCGATCTGATGCAGCAGGGCACTCGAAGATGGGACTGGCCCAGCAGATCTTGATGATAGCCATTGGAGGCGCACTTTGGAGCAGCTTCATGAGGAGCAGCTTCATGATGATTGTCGTCGCAGCCATTATCGCCGAAGCGTTCGCCACAGCCAAGAAAACGGAGGATGCGAAGGTCGCCAAAGCGGAGGCCGCAGCGAAGGCCGCAGCGAAGGTTGCCGAAGCGGAGGCTGCAGCACAAGCCGTAGTTGTTGCTGTAGTCGGTGTGTGTGTTGTCGCCAGCGGCTCCCTCATGCTTTTTGGTTTTCTCGGTGCCAAGATTGCCGCAGTCAAGATCGCCGCAGCCACTGCAGCCAAGATCACCGCAGCTCCGGGGGCCAAGATCGCTGCAGCGGCCGCAGCTAAGGCCAAGATCGCTACAGCTGCCGCAGCTAAAGGCAAGATCGTTGCAGTCAAGCCGGCTGCCGCAACCCAGACGGCGACTGATGGTGGTTGCACTAGTTTTTGGAGTTCCTTCAAACACTTGATGAACCTTCATCACATTACCGGGGTTCATGGGAATGTCAAATCCGGTGAAGTAGGCCTGAATTTCGCATGACGTAGCACTCTACTCTAGAGCTACATTATGGCTGTACAAAGAGTGTATGGTAAATAAAGCTCCTGTGTATAGTAAAGCTACACGGTGCCGAGGGCATCTCCATTCTGGCCGCTGGGCAATGTTGTGGCTGAAGGTGATTGTACCAACACTGCGCGGCAAGAGCTTTGAGCAGTGGCGCCATGGTCATCAGTCCGCCGTCGCTCACGAAGGAAACGTGTTCGTCACGTCCGACAACAATAACATATTTGTTCCTGAAACTGGCTTGTGAGACGAGAAATACATCTCTGTTCCTGAAACTGGCTCGTCTCGCACTCTTCATGCATACATTGCGTTACCATGGTTACTAGCAAGTGCATGCACTACAAGTGTATGGCCCGTCTCGCACTCTTCATGTATACATGGTGTAATGCATATGTTAGCGCACAACATACAGCGTGTATATCCCGGCCAGGGCACAATTCCTAGGCGGTCATCTGGTGCGATTTGTTCTTTGTTCACATCGAAGAGGCAACCCTAAGCTGCTGTTTGGTAGGTAGGTGTAAGAAGTAGGTAGGTGTTAACAACTTCCATACCAAGGTGCATTGCGCAAGTGCATGCGGTAGAGGCAATGGCTTCAGATTGACACGAGGGCTGCTTGCCACTTGTAACAGGCCGACCATTGAATTGATTGAATCAGTTGAATCACGTTGCCAATACCTTGACTTAGTTTGAATGGCAACTACGGACGATCCTCGGGATGCTTTGTAGCACCGAACGGCTGCAAAGCGTGGGCAAGGCATTGCGCACACACTTGCCAAAGTGCAGAGCGACCCAACGTGTCTAAGGCAGCAATGCGATGCGTCTTTTGAGCGACTGCAACGGATTTCGCGGCATTACCGGCAAGGGCCTAGCAAGCATATGCAGCACAGGTAATGGTGGTGGGGGGGATCGACAACGTCAGCCCTGACGTTTTTCAAGTGAAACACAACAATCGGGTGTGTGTTTTCAAGCACAATGTCGGCCGATAGTGCTCAGAATGTCACTGCGACCATCACACATCGCAGCAGCAGCAGCACATGCAGGCAAACACATGCAGCAGCAGCGCATGTCACGCGCCGGCGGCAGACAAAACTGCAGCAGCAGCACAGCAGCAGCGCGCAGGCAGGCAGCTGTCTAAGCAGGATGGTGGGAGCTGGAGCAGCAGCAACGAAGTTGGAATGGCGGCAGCATGCGCTGCAAGTCGAGGTGCTGTGACGACCTGTGTTAGTGACATGTATCGATAAAGAAATAAAACAGCATTGCTTCGCCGAGATTCTGCCTGACAGCTGCAGCGCAGCGCAGGAGCACAAATAGTCCAGCAAAGCCTGCACATAGTCCACAACAGCTGCTCTCGCTGGCCAAAGGTGGCGACCGCCATGGTGTTGCGGCAGTGCCCCATCTTTAGTTGGCTGTCTTTGGCTGTCCTGTCTCTCCCTGCAGCAGCAGCAGCAGCAAGCAGAAATACAAAAGCAGGAGTGCGGTCAGCGTGATTCAAGAGCCACATTCTTCATGCCATCAGAAAGAGTTGCATTGCTGATGAAAAAACAGAGTTGAGTGTGGCTGAAAACTGGCTTTTATTCATGTATGTGGTAGCGCATGCTCAAGTCACATGAAAGAAAGACCATCCAGCAGCCAAAGAGTCAGCTCAACATGTGTGCATACTTGTCAAATAGTGTTTAAGGTGTACACACGCATAATTCAGGTCATATCTTTAATGAATACGCAAGGCATACACATATTACATGTGTTCACTTGGGCATAATAGGCGATGAAGCAATTCGAAGGGCAATGGACTTACGCAGCATGTACAGTACGAGTGCATAGACAGCCGCAGCAGGACGCTGAAAGAATAAGTGCTAGGTCAGACACGATGGATTGTATGGCGCAGTGACCGCCAACCTGCACCGCGAGTCGAACTGTTACATTACAGCACCGCGCTTTCAACTAACGATTACGGATGCGCGCTGCTGGGCGCCGCAGCTTTAAAGTATGTATTAACGAAACTATGAACGTGTGTAGCAAGTGCGGGTAGTGTATGCTTGCGTGTGTACAACATTTTTCACGAATTGTATTCAATTGAACAATAAGAGTAGAGCTGCAATTTGACACTTTGATCATCTGATGAAATCATGCTGTAGCGGTCCCGTAAATCACGAGGTATAAGATACCCGTTCCTTGTGAACGCCGGCCTCATGGTCCTTTTAGAACGTTTTTTTTTATACGGTGTACAAGAAAGTGGGTATCTTATACAGCATGCCATGCAAGTGGGTATCTTATACAGCATGCCATGCAATTATGTCACCTTACACAGCAAACCCAGTGTCTTACCTGTGTGTCCACCAACTTGCTATAAGAACCGAGTAACTTATATGGCGTATAAGACACTCATATCACGAGTATCTTGTACAAAAGTAGTAGCTTATATCCCGTGATTTACATCACTTGACAATGCTCACCAGTTTGTGAACGACTCGGATGGGGTGTTTGGTGCCATTTATGCCATATGGCGTTGACGTCTCCGGCAGCAACACACAGCACACTAATGTCCTCCTGTAGTCGTTGCAGACGGCAAAGAGAGCATCTGTCAGTGGCGCATTAGGGACACGTGCATAAGTTGATGCAGATGAGTAACTAAGCTAAGAACTCATTGAGCTCTGGGTGCACACATGTTATTGATGTGATTGCAGCTCCTGAGGCGCATGAAATCATGGCCTGACACATATGATGCCGCAAATACTTGAAGGGTGTATTTTCAAAAGTTTGTATCATAATGCATGTTGGTCACCCATTACAACAGAGTTGCATGGGGCCTTTGGTGCTCAGTAGACATGGCAGGCTTGGCAGCAGCAATGATAACATTTGTCCTCCTGCAAGTCTGTCAGTGACCTCATGCGCACATATACGGTGCAGCTGGTTCTATGCAGCCACGCATGTTGTGAGCAGATGAATTAACTGAGCAGATGAATTAACGTACTCAACACCTCATGTACCATACTGGTTTGCGTTCAGGACAGCGTCTGCGATTTGCAGCACGTGTGACCATCTGACAGCCAAGTATGACATGCAGGGGCTTCAGCAAATCACCAGTGGCGAACATTTACTTGGGCGTCAGGCATCAGCCTATGAACCAAAATTAAACATGCAGTAGTTATCTGTGAACCAAATGATGCAACAATCTCTAAAGCAGATCATCACTGGATCTCTATATAGACTCGGCCTGCTACCGCAGGTGAGAGCTTTCCATTCCTTATCAATCTTTGCAACGAAAGAAATCTTGCTCGGGACGGCGGGCTTGCTTCCGCGTCAGCTTCCCCCACGGCTTCGGTTGCGGCAATAGCATCATGTGATGCGGATCAGAATACGGCCTCTACCAAGAAGTTGCACGGTAGGGCTATTAGTAAGGTGTGCAAGGGGCACAAGACAGGCGCTGGCGGTGGTCGGGGCTCATGGCGGCGACTTGAAGGCTGCTTTTGAAGCTCTGGTATCAAAGAGGAAGTTGGAATCGCTGGGTGGCGACCATTTTCTGTTCAAGTATGTAACGGGCATTGAGGATACCAATTTCAAAGCATGGAAAACGTTGTGCACAGGAGAGTGGTGCACTCAGTGGTATTCAATCGGGTCACCATAGGTGGCGTGGACCTCTCCAAATACAATTGCTTGTACATGTGACAACACATGCTGTTATGCTACCAGTTGCATTCTACAATAAATGGATACGTCTCGCCTCGTTAAGTCAATTGGCCTGTGCAATTGGCATGTGCAATCAGAGCTGCATTATGTGGCTTCCTCGTAGCTTACTGCATAACACGCACCATGTCACAACTCGCCCCGTGCAGTCCGTTGGCTGAATTGGCTTGGTCAGTTTGAGACGGGAAACCAATTGGCCCCATTTGGACCAGTTTCCTGCCCTCGCTAATCGAATTGGCCAAGCCAATTGGTACAAGCACTCGCCCAAGGCAGAAACTCACCCCCTGTCACCTCGCGCTAGCGCCAGGCGCCTCCCTAGAGGCTAGTGCTGCCAATCGATCCTGTCCAATTGGCGATAGGCCCGTCTCCGACTGTTGCTGCAATTGCAATGAAACGCTTCGCGAAAAAATAAAGCTGACTCGGTGACGAATTGGACGGTTCAGTTTAAACTGACCTTCGAATTGATTACGTGGCCGATTGGGTCCCAAAACAATCGTTCCAGACCGTAAACTTACATGAAGTTTGTCATGTTGAGGTCCACAAAGAAGAAGGGATGCCGTATGTATATAAGTGTGTGCACTCCATATAAAGACGAATCAAACACCGTAGAGCTCTACATAGGTGACAAGGGATGGTTGGCCGCAAGTGCCTTCCCCCAATTACCGTGTACTCACAATCATGCTCTTGGCGCTGCGTGCTGCTGCCAGGCGTTGAAGTTCATTAGGACATTTCCTTATGCACCTTGCGCTGTGCACTGCTTGACCCTAGTCCTATCCCTAACACGCGGGCACAGACACGCTGAGGCTCACGAGGACAAGGACGCGCTACATGTATATGTGTGCGCGCTCAGCGTATTCGCAAGTGCGCGCTCCCTGATGCGTGCGTGCGCGTGCTGTGCGCTGCCGCCGCCTGCGCAGATGTGAGAGTGCGCTAGGCTAGGCGCGCATCGACCCGTGTGGCATGTTTGAGGCTCACGAGGACAGGGACGCGCTACACATATGTGTGTGCAATCGATACATTTGCAACTACGCGCTCTCTAATTCAATGTGTGGGCTCGCTGTGCGCTGCCGCCGCCTGCGCAGATGTGAAGATCAGCGCGCTGCGCCCGCAGATGCGCGGCATCAATGTGGTGGCGCAGGTGAGCGCCGCCGAGCACTGCTGCTCACTTTATATATGCACATTTAAACTTTTTATGCTTTTATACAGATGTGTATCTGCCTTGCCCTGAATCTGAACCCGGCGCATAGCGGTAGCATGTGCCTTACACCCTGTTTTTGGTAGCATTGGCTGAGCATCGCGGTAATCAGTTCTGGTGGTGCAGGTGAGCGCCGCTGAGCGCTGCTGCTCACTGTTTATATTTACAGATATTCATGTGTACATCTAACTCTAAATCTAGACCTGTCGCGTAAAGGTGAACACGCGCTTTGCGCCATGATTCCGGCAGGTGAGGGTTAGGGTCAGGGTTACGATAAGAGTTAGAATGAGGCATCACGGCATCAATCTGAGCACTGCCGCTCACACGCTGTAATCCTAACCCTAGCATCAAATCCAGCGCGTAACCGCTTTGCGCCATGGTCATGGTAGGTCAGAGTTCAAACGAGGACTGGGGGTAGAATTGGGATAGGGGTAGAAGTACGAATAGGTGGAGGCGGACCTGCAACAGCTGCCGCAGGGCACGCAACGCACGCAAGCACTTGCTCGATTCCGGTCGCAGCGCCACATGCACTCGATCGGCATGGCATTCCTCAACGAGCCCATGTACTCCACAACGGCTTCGTTCGATGGCCTATCCTGGCAGCTGGCCGTCAAACGCGCCATCGGAGTAGAGGAGCAGACGGCAGGCTGCAAGCTGTGCGGGAAGTCGCCGGGCGGCACCCTGCATGCACGGCTGTGTCAAGCGCCACGCGTCAAGGCGCACGACACCATTGTCCACAATAGCGTCAAGAGGGCCACGCAGCGCCTCCTGCGGCAATACCTCAAAACGGGACTGGTGGACGAGGACTACACGCCGTTTCTGGGGTCCGCCGGGCCGCCGGGGAGTCGCAGGATGGACATCGTGCTGCCTGCCGACGCCTTCCCGGTGACCGGCTACGACGACCCGACACGCCACCTACCGCTCATGGTGGACGTTACCTGCTTCGAGGCACAGGTGGCGTCGCGGGCGGCGAAGACTGCAGCAGACCCCGAGCGATGCTGCCGCGACCAAGAGGCCGCCAAAACTACCCACTATTCTGGTCATTATGATCAGAATTGCTACAAACTTGCCACATTGGCAATAGGGTCATTTGGCAGCATCGGGGAGCAGGGGCGGAAGCTGCTGGAGGCTGTGGCGACGGAGTATGCCAGCAGGATGTCAGTGCCCGGAGGAGCGCGCCCTAAAGCTCTCAAGGGCATCGCCCTGGCGCGCTTACGCTCGGCACTGTCGGCAGCGCTCCACATGGCGTACTCTGGCCGTGTCATGACACACATGGCAGAATCCAGGGGGGGGGGGCACATGGAGGAGGACGTAGGGGAGGACCCCGAGATGCCATTTGGCGGCGGCGGCGTTTGAGTGGTTGTCGTTGCGACACTTTCAGACTGTCATACGACATGTAGATTCCTTACAGCTAGATGCCAATCATCTGGGCTTTTTCGCGCCCTGAGCGAGAATTAATAAAAAGTACGAATAGGGTCAGAAATAGGTACAGGGTTAAGGGCAGGGTTGGGCATCACGGCATCAACCCCATGGCACAGGTGAGCACCATCAAGCGCTGCCATTTTCATATATTAGTAACCCTACACTTCATTCCTGGCCTCGACACTGCGTCGCACGTTGCACGCAAAAGACAGTTCTGGTAGTATGCGGCAGTCTCCCGTATGTTTGCGCTGCATCCGTCCTTGACGCAGTGCCATGATTACCTGCACGCAACACTGACACCAAGTCGCTCATCCTCGAAATGCTCGCATTCACTACCAGTAGTGCTCCCTACATCATCCTCTCTTGTCTTGATGCCCTTGTTATTTGCACGCATTTTCTTGACACCACAGAGAGATTGGCCAGCCGTTTCGCGGTGCTTACCGCTCACAACCGCTCGCTTTGCTTCACACCAACCCTTCATCGTGAACCCTAGCCGTAACCTTGACCCTAACCCTAGCGTAATCCAACCGGGTGCGCGCTCACCATCACTCCCTTTCTTCACCCTGTGCCCTAACCTAACTCCAGCCTCGACCGTAGCCCTAACCCTCGTGTGACACTAATCAGGTGCTCAGTGCTCATCATCTGTCGCTTCGCTTCACCCTCTGCCTAACCAAAGCCCTAACCATATGATGACCTTAGCCCTTGCGTAAACCCTGATCAGGTGGTGGTCGTGTCAGTGCTTGCCGTGGACAAGCTGCGTGTAAACTTCTTCAGCTGTACTTCTTCAACTGAGGTTCAGCCTTAAACGTTGCGTAAACCCTAAGTCAGGTGGCGGCGTCAGTGCTCGCCATGGACAAGCCGCGGGTGGACAAGCTCAACTGTTATCTAGCCCCAACTTCACACCATATCACCCTCGCATAACCCTTATCAGGTGGCAATTGTAACCCTAGCCTTAAGCGTATTATAACCCTAGCGCGCTCGCGTAAACCCTACTCAGGTGATGGCGTCAGTGCTCGCCGTGGACAAGCCGCGGGTGGACGGCACGCGCGTGCGCATTGCAGAGGTGACCATCGCTGACGCCACGGCCACCGTCATTGTGCGCGCCCGCAACGGTGAGCAGATATGCGTCACTGTTATGTGCTGCGCATCCATAAGGCCAGCGCGCGCAGGTGTGAGCGAGTGCGTTGGCTGTCTTCCGTGCCGCACACTCATAGGATTGCAATTGAAGTCAGAAGAACCATCGCCGACGCCACGGCCACCGTCATCGTGCGCTCCCGCAACGGTGAGCATTTATGTTATGCGTTGCTGTCTTTTTTGTGCATCGCGGTTGACATCCCCCCCCTTGCAGCCGTGATTTGCGATGGTCTATGGCTTGATGGCATTGAAGAGGTGACCATCGCCGACGCAACAGCCACCGTCATCGTGCGCGCACGCGACGCTGAGCATACATGCGTAACTATCCTTGTGGCGCGCCTTCCTTGTGAAGGAGGCGATGTCTTCGCAAGTCGTCGGCGCCACGGCCATGCTTCAGTGAGCACATGCGCATCGCTGCTTTTGTGCGCGGCGCAGTCGCGATATCGCAGCGAAGAGTGTGGCATTGACACCATTCATTGGCCGCCATCATGTGTGTGCGCATTGCGCGGCGTTGCATAGTGCATGCCCCCCCCCCCCCCCCCCCCCCCGTGCAGCGGCTCGTGACCATGCCGCGGAAAAAGAGGAAAGCATAAAGCACACGCTCACCGTTGCGCGTGCGCACGGCGGTCACGGCGGCCGTGGCGCCGGCGGCGGAAACCGTGCTATGAGCACAGAGATCTTTGACGGTGACTGAGCCACACACTATCGCCAATCGCCGTTGCGCCCACGCACCATGCAGCTCAGCGCCACGCGCGCTTACTATGAGGCTGGGGCTGTTGCGTGCGCCCAGGACTGTCGTATAGGCACCATGAGGTGTCGCATCAACAGCACCTGCGCGCACAGCTGCCTCAATAACATGCCCCTTCTCATCGCTTCGCGATCGCTCTCGCCGCCGCCGCCGCCGCCGCCGCCGCCGCTGTGCAGAGCAAATCGAGCAGCTCCCGGAGGACCGCGTGGTGGTCATCCGCAACGCCAACGTCGAGATGTTCCGCCGCACCATGCGCCTTGTCCCCAGCAAGTGGGGCAAGATCACCCCCTACCCCGACGGCGTGCCCTCCACCCCCGCGCCCCCCCCTGCCCTCGCCGCCGCCCCCAACATGTCCGACGCGGTGTACGACACGCCCGCCGCCGCGGATGCGGCCGCCGCCGCCGCCGCCGCTGCCGCGAGGCGCCGCGCGCAGATGCCGCCCATGGCCTAGGGCTCGCGCCCTGTTAGAGGGGGCTCGTCGGAGGCTTGGCGGCATCGCCGCCGCCGCCGCCGCCGCCCCGCCGCCGCCGCCGCTGCCGCTGCCGCTGCCGCTGCCGCTGCCGCTGTCGCTGCCGCTGCAACGCCGAGTGCAGTTTGCGCCGGTGGCTTCTCCATCATGCACCAGCGGGTCCTGTGCGACCCAGAGTTTTCTTACAGTCGGCAGGGGAAGGGGGCTCGCACGATCAACAGTGGGCAGGGGGAGGTTCGCGCGGTTCACGGCCGCGGCGGCTTTGCACCAGCCTGAGCGCTGCTACGGCTTGCGCGACTGCTCCTGTCGCGCGGCTCTGTCAGCGGCGCGCTTGCGCATTGCGTGTACCGTAGGACTTTTGACCTCAGTTGTGGCTGTAGCTGAGCGCTGCTGACAAACGTGCGGCGCTCGGAGAAGTGGCGCATGGTGCAATGCGTCTGGCGCCGCCACTACATACTCCCGCTCTTGAAGTGTGTTCCTCCGCCACGCTGCGGCCGGCTGCGACCCGGGGGTATACGTAGAAGCGGGCGGTGCCGACATGCGGTTGCAGATGCCGCCGGCGCTGCCAAGCGCACGCGGAGCGCTGCTGCCCTCGCGCCTCAGGGGTATGTATGGTGCGCTGCACGTGTGCGCCGCCTCCGACTGCACAGGCGTTGCACGTGTGCAGGGCGCCGCGCGTTGCACGTGCGCAAAAGATGACTTGTACATGCATGTGTGTGTTGCGTGTAGAGAAGCGCCCTTAGAGAGACTGCACCGTGCCCACTCAAACTGAGCACCGCTGCGAAGAGTGCACATGCGAGCCCCCCTTCCCCCCCCGCCCCCCCTCCTGCAATAGCTGATTGCCATCAGTGTGTGCGTTTGAAGCTGGGCACAAGACCGCGCCGTCACTTCAACTCGAAGAACACAGATAGCGCCGCCCAGCCCAGCCCAGCCCAGCGGTGCTCCGAGCCAACATACAGAGGTCACTTGACCGCGGCCGCCGCCGCTGCCGAACAGAGGCTTTCAATGAGGCATTTCTTGTGGCGCGCTGTTTTTCAGAATTGTCATGTTTGATGTGTCGTGTCTAGTATATACAGTCATTTGAAGTGGAGTGGAGTGGTTATGTTTGTGTGCAACACACAAAATGAGTTTTGTGCGTACGTGCGGCTCCTGTCAGCGAGGGCGCTGTGTACCCATCGCCGGTCTGCGCGTGCAAGCTCCCTCCGTGATCACCAAGTATTTTGAGGCAGTATCACAGTATCATGATGTAATGTATTACTAATACAATCGACTCTTTTCTCGCTTAGGGTCACCAAGAGATTTTTTTAAAAAACCCAGATGGTGGATGTCCAGCTCGCAACGAGAATCTGCATGCGATTTTGTGAACACCTTGAAAGTGTCTCGAGCGCCTTGCCGATCACTTCTAACCAATGTGTGCTTTCGATTCATTTTTGCTCAGGGCGCGAAAAAGCCCAGAGGGTAGATGTCCAGCTTGCTACTCAAAATTACACGTCTTTTGAATGCTGTGAAAGTGTCTCAACGCAATCACTTCTAAACGACATCGCCAAATGCCCCCCCCCCCCCCCCCCTGAATACCCTCGTCCATCTGTCCCGCCTTAGTACATGTACACGAACGACATGTTCATCTTGCATGCTGCACAACAGTGTCAAGGCGCGGCCAAATATGTCGGATGTTGCACTGCACACATTCCCTGCAAGTGCGCGCACGCAAAAGAGGCATGAGACAATCACAACAATGACGACAGTAAAGCAGTGGTGAAACATACACAAAGCGAAATCTCTGCATTGCATCAGTCGGTACCGAGCGCCAGCAGCTGCAAGTGGGCTGCAACACTATATGCAACCCACATTTTGCTGAGCGTTGCCCCCTCAAGCTCAGCCTCAACTCTGCCATTGCCGCGCATCTCTCCCTTCCTCATGCACCTCATCGCTTGAAGTTACGCACAAGTTCATCTCTCTTGCCGTCTCGCACCAGTACCGGCCACCCTTTCCGCCCCAAACGCACTAAACTACATTACGACACAGTTACTGCCAACGCAACTCTTTCTGTAGAGAAGATGTCGCAAACGGGCTGTCGAACGCGTTAACTTCAAGTTGGCAGCACACAATCTTCAACAGCGGCACACGGCACTGTAGGGCGGGAGCCTGTCATGCGCCGGCGCCGCCTTGCGCATCTCTGCTGCCATCGCACACTCTGTTGCGTAGCGAGCGCCCCTGGTACTCTAATTATGCTTATGCAAGCGATGCGCCCCCACTGCGTTTCGGCGGTGGCGGCAGCAGCAGCAGCAGCAGCAGCAACACGGACTCTAATTGTATCCATGGCAGCCACTGCTGCGGCTGCAGCTGCCGCTGCCACTACAGACGCTCCTACTGCCGCTGCCGCTGCCGCTCAGCTGCCGCTGCCGCTGCCGCTGCCGCTGCCGCTGCCGCTGCCGCTGCCGCTGCCGCTGCCGCTGCCGCTGCCGATGCCGATGCCGCTGCCGCTGCCGCTGCCGCTGCCGCTGCCGCTGCCGCTGCCGCTGCCGCTGCCGCTGCCGCTGCCGCTGCCGCTGCCGCTGCCGCTGCCGCTGCCGCTGCCGCTGCCGCTGCCGCTGCCGCTGCCGCTGCCGCTGCCGCTGCCGCTGCCGCTGCCGCTGCCGCTGCCGCTGCCGCTGCCGCTGCCGCCGCCGCCGCCGCTGCTGTCACCGCGCAGCGTGCTGCAGCACCCAGGACTCCAGCTCTCTTGCCCTCCACTCTTGCTTTCGCACAGTCGCAGCCTATTACAACTGCCGCAGCGCGCTCATCCAAACTCATAGTCCCCAACCCTGCCTCGACCCTGCCCCCCCCTTCTCCTTCCCCTCACTTCAAAGCGCTCGCAGTAGCACACAACTCCCCTCGCTCCCCCGCACCCTTCCCCCCCTGTCCCCCCTTCCCTTCCCTGACCACACCTCTCTTTCTTTCTATGGCAGCGCTCCACCCCCTCACCACCTGCAACTGAGCGCTGCCCCTTGCCACAACGGCCTCAGACTCATCACTCTGACTCACGACTTTGACTCATTACTTGGATTCGGCACCGCGCGCGTCGTCAGCGTCGAACGACGCCCGTGCCATACCTCGCGTGATGTGCGTCAGCAGCGGGCGCCAGGACAGCGCAGCGGTGCGCCGGTCAGCACTCAGCTCACCCTCCGCCTTTCGCTTGTGGGCGCTGCCGCCGCTGCTGCTGCCAGTGCTGCCGCTGCTGCTGCCGCCGATGCCGCCGCCGCCTCCGCTGCTGCCGCCGCCGCCGTTGGGCCCGCCATTGCCGTCGTCAAAAGCGGCGGCGGCGGCGGCCGTGTTCGTGGTGGCAGCAGCAGCGGCAGTGGCGCCGACAGCGGCAACGGTGGCGCGGACTCTCCTGCGCGCAGCGGCAGACGCAGCGCCGCCGTCCGATCCACGCCCACTCACAGCAGCAGCTTTCAGGCCAGCCCTTTTCGCCTCAGACGCTGGCGCAGACGTGTGGCGCGCCGCGGCGGCGGCGGCAGCGGCTGCGGCAGCGGCGGCGAGCCCCTCGAAGGCGCGCGCAGCGCTGGCCGCGGCGGCAGCGGCGGGGCGGTAGGTGCTGAGGTACGCGGCGTCAGCGTACGCGGTTGCTGCCGCGACGGCTGCGCTGGCGGTGACGCTGAGGCCATCCACACTAGCGGAGGTGGCGGCAGCGGCAGCGGCGGCGTCTTTGGCGGCAGCGGCGGCGGCGGCGGCGGCGGCAGCGAAGGCGGCGGCGCCAACGCCAGGAGCAGCGGTGGCGGCGGTGCTCATGGCGGTGGCAGCGGCGGCGGCGGCATCAACACTGGCCTCGCCGGAGGCGGCGGCGGCAGCGGCGGCGGCGGCGGCGGCGGCGCCGGCCACAGACGCCGCCGCCGCCGCCGCGCTGCGCGCCTGCGCTGCCCAGTCCGCTGCGGCGGCGGCGTTGTGCGCGATGGGCCACGCACCCGCAAACCAGTCGGCGCTGTCCGTCGTGGTGACGCCGCCGCTGATCTCCTGATACGTGTACCTGGCGTTGGCGGCGCGGCGCGCGGCGACGCGCAGCGGCAGCAGCGCCGCCGCCGGTGCCGCCGCCGCTGCTGCTGCCGGCGAACCCTTAACTGTGGGCGCAGAGGCTGCCGCCCGCAGCACTGGCGGAGCGACGCTTGTGACTGGTGTGAAGCAAAGGTGTCTCAGGTGCGGCGGCGGCAGCGGCGGCGGCGGCAGCGGCAGCGGCGGCGGCAGCGGCGGCGGCGGCGGCATCAGCAGCAGCTGACGCGGCGTCAAGCGAGCCGCCCTCTCTGCGCGAGCACACGTGCACAGCATTTTGGTCAGAGCATAGGCTGTGACAGGCGGGGGCGAGGTTGGAGAGTTGTTGTGGCAGACGCAGCGAGGCACGTTTCAGTATGCAGTTGAAGTGTCATTAGCAACTTGAAGGCACGTTTAGCATCCATGCAGCCACCGTCAAGTTCAGTTTGAGTACGACACACATGCGAAGTCCGTTGTGCAGTATCTGCATACGAGCTGCGGGACCCACTTTGCGTCTCACTGGGGGATGTATGGTGCGGAACAAGGTAGGAAATAAATATAGTCGTGCGGTTCCAGCGCAGAGGCAGTAACCCTAACCCTAACCCTAACCCTAACCCTAATGCGTGCACTGGCGCCTGCGGACTGTTCCTAGAAATGTTCCTACAAATTTTCCTACTATAGAAATGTTCCTAGGGCCTGCTTTCAGAATGTTACAGACAACTGCCAGAATGGCGGTGAACATACAAATCGGGATTCGGGCTAGGGTAAGCGTGAGATTGAGGTGCGCGACATGCACCTTAGGGTTAGGGTTAGCAGGGGCGGGAACGTTGACCTCAATTTAAGCACCAACACACCATGTTTGCGAAAACCCGCAACTTCCACAACCTTAACTTGATACAAACTCCTTTCCCAGTCCTTACCCTGACATCTACAGAAACCCGTTGATGTATCGGCAACTACCTCTGAACCTCACCCCTAAATCCCCCTGAACCTAATCCTCCCACTGAGGTTTACTTTGACCCTAGCGCTGTTAACCCCTATTTCAATTGTTTCTGCGAATGGAGGCTAGGTTTAGGGAGGCCATGTGCAGTGCCTCACGCCGCTACTTCTAGCCTAACCCTAGCCTGACCCTAACCACTTGTGCTCACAGGAGGCAGGTAGCTTTGGTCGTGACACGTTTGCACTATCAGCGGACATGGGGGTGGCAGCTGCTTTCGAGGGTGGCGTAACGTGCGCTATGAGGAAGGGGGGGCACAGATGCGCGCAGTCGCCATTTCTGCGCGCGCACGGAGAGTCAACTTGAAGTATCTGCATACTCAATGTCACACCACTCACATGCTGCCCCGCGGCTGCTGCGCTCCCCTCTCGCACCCCACCACCCCTATTTTGAAGCCGCTCCCCTCCATAGGAGCCCCCGCACCGCGCCCCGCCGCCGCTTTGCGCTTCGCAGCATTTGCCGTCTTGAGGTTTGTCTTTAAGTTACCGCCTCCAACGGCCTTGTTGGCTGGAAGCTCAGTGCCTTTGGTGCCCATCTTAAAGGGGGCATTGCAGGCGGTGGCGGCAGCGGCGGCGACGGCGGCGGCGGCGGCAGCAGTGGCAGCGGTGGTGCTGCCGCCATCAGCATATAGACAGCCGGGTTCGGATTTGTCCTGGCACAAAGCGGGCAGAAGAAGGGGGTGCGGCATGTGAGTTGAGGTGGCCAAGAGGCCAGCAGCGAGGGTTAGGGTTAGGGTTAGGAGGCATCGCTGTTCAACTGCTGCGACTGCAGTGGCGTGTGCCGTGACCAGAGAGAGCGCGTGAGCGGTTCGCGTTCATGCGCAGAGCTCAGCACCACAGCATCACCGCCCAGCGCCCTGGATCCGACTCGCTTGCCAGCAGAAGGCAAGTCAGAGTCGGAGTCATGCCGCATCAGGTGCGCGCGGCGTGATCCGGTACATCCGTCGTTACGAAGCCCTCAGCGTGGTGCTGTGTCTGTCTATGGCTGTAGTATGTATCGACTACTGAATCGGCATGCAGGTATGGCGCCTTGCTGAGCGCTGCGCGTTTGCCCGCAGCATGCGCCTCGAAGCCCCACGCAGTCGGAAGCGGCGGAGAAGCGAAGCGCCATTTGCCTGCATCGCCTGCCGGTACGACTCATACTCATGACTCGACTCGCCGCAGGCCTATGCAGCACCACGCGCAGAATTCACGCAGCGACAGAGCATAGCAACAGTGATCAACTACGGCTGGCGATTGTGCTCCACGCACGCTCAGCGCCTATGCTGCGCGCAGCGTGCTGCCGCAGCAGCGGCACCTGATTGTGCTGCGCAGCACGAATAATACACGGGCTCTGAGCGCTGCTGACATCTGCCTCGCTACTGAGACGTGATGTAAGTCCACATTTGTCACGCTTTCGTATGCATGCGCTCTGTGCGTGCTATGAGCCTGGGGCTTATGACACTTTTACTTTTAGCAGCCGTCCCAAGAGTTTGCAGCGCTCGCAGTGGCCCTGTCGGACTTTGCGCCAAGACTTACCATGGCAGCCGTGTCCATTGCGCCCTGGTCGCCAATGCTGTCCATATTTTTTTTCTTTACTGTAAGGTAGTTTGGAGGCAGATGTAGAGCCCTGTAGTGAGCTATCTGCAATAAGGCACGTGCCAGGGACATGCAGGGAAAGTTATCACAAATGAGGCAGATGAGCAGAGTACGGGCTTCAACAGGACTGGGGAGCCATCGACAGCCATGAACTACTTTGCAAATGCATAAAGGTACCCTAGTTGAACAAAGTAATAGAGCCTCAAGCGGTGCTGTGCCGGCAGCAGCGCGAGTAAAGCAATGGATATCAGCAAGATCGCAGCTTAGGTTTGCATCCCTCCCGAGCTACTTCGACGTCGCACGAGGCGCTACATGGCTGCAGACCTCGCAGCTGACCCACAGCAAGAGGCGAGCCTCATGAGGAACCATGCCAGGCCTGCGCCACTACATCCCTGGACCATTTGGAGCCTACAGCACCCGCAAAGGCAAGCCAGGCTAGAGAGAAAGACTCGGAAGGACAGCACAGCTTTCAACCAACCAATGAGCGACGCCAGAACAGCAGCAATAGATGCGGTGGAAAATCTATCACCATTCCAGACCGAGAGATGCCGCAGTGGTGGCATGGCGCAAGAGTGTGCTACTGCTCTATGAGTACCTGTGTGTGTTGAGAGAAGTGCGCCGGATGCCCCAGTTCCACCTGTGCCTGCCACCGCTTTACGCCGCACTGGTGCCTGCAGCAGCTCCAGAGCTCATCAACTAGCAATCTTCTCTGTAGCTCTGCAATCCGTGGCTCCCTGACGCTGGTGTGCAGTGCTTCTCTTGGCCTGGAGGAACTTCCAGCGCTTGTTGAAGTTGAAGTTGTGTGAAATCCGCAGGTTACGGAAGAAAATGAAGAGACAGAAAAGAAAATGCGACTGCGCTGACAGCCATAGCATTGCGCACATCGGAAAGTGTGTATTGCGTCGGACAGCGAAATCCAATCTGAATTGCACAATTCCAACCCGAATGCCACCACATGCAGACAGTGAGAACAGCGCAGCTGCGAGGCGTTCAGCGTCTCACCCAGCCCCTTGCAGCTGTCTCCCTGTGGAACACAAAAAATAATTATCTACTTCCCGTCTGAGATGCAGACCCCCCCAACGGGACTTGAGCAGATACCAAACACACCAAACGACACAATTTGCAGCTTCGTAACCACCGCTAGGAGCAACGTGCAGCCCTCCTGTGTGCAGCGCCACCGTGCGCGCAGCGCGACCCTGTACGGGCCATCAGTACTCTGACCGTGCACTGCCATAGCAGCAGAAGCAGCAGCCGCAGCAGCATGAGCGCGGCGAAATGCAGCACCGCTCAACCACTGCTGCTGCGAGCTCGAATCTGCGCCCCTCAGCCGTCGCCGCTGCCACTGCCGGGCGCCTTGCAGCCGCGCTAGCGCGCCCTTTTGATTGAGTGCGCTGTTAAGCAGTGTAAATGTCCTCCCCCCCCCCTCACTGCAAACGCGCCCCCCCCCCCCCTCCCTTGCTCCCCCCCCCAACACCCCACGCACCACCCCCCCTATTTATAGCATCACACCACACTGCACAACGGATACCCCCCTATCTTATCCGCACCACACACGCCCGTCACCGCCATGTCTATGAGTGGCGGGTGCCGTCTGCCTTGTCCCCCTGTGCCTGCGCGCGCCGCGACGGCAGCGGCGGCGGCGCCGCCAACTTCAAGTTCAACTTCCGCCTCTTGAGCAGCTCCGCCATGGAGACCGAGCAGCGACGCAGCGCAGCGCTCCGGACCCAGACGCCGAGCTCCTCTTCCGCCTTCCTTTTGAGGGCTGCGCTTCCGCCACTGCTGCTGCCGCTGCCGCTGCCGCTGCAGCCGCCGCTGAGCCCAGCGCCGCTCGCGTCCGCGGCGGCAACGACACCGGCGGCAGCAGCGGCGGCAGAGTCCCCTGCATCTGCGTCGCCGTAGCACATTGCGATGAGGGTCAGGCTGTCTCCCGCGTCGACGTCAGGCGCCGCGCGCGCCACAGCGGCAGCGCCGCCGCCGCCGCTGAGCACTGGCGCACACGCGCCCGGTCCCCCTCCTGCCACCGCCGCCGCCGCGTCAGCGCGCTCAGCTGCGAGCGGCGGCGCAGCGGCGGCGGCGGCGGCGGCGGCGCGGCGTGCAGCGGGCCCGGCAACGGCGGCTGTGACAACGGCGACGGCGGCACAGGCAGCGAGCTTTTCGAAGGCGTCGGCGGCAGCGGCCGCGGCGGCGGCGGCGGGGCGGCAGGCGCTCTGGTGGGCGGCGACGGCGTATGCGCCAGCGGCAGCGGCGGCGGCGCTCGCGGCCTCGCTCGCGCCGTTGGCGGTGGCGGCGACAGCAGCGGCGGCGGCGGCGCTGCGCGAAGGGGCGCGGTTCGTCGCGGCGGCAGCGGCGGCAGCAGCGGTGCCTGCGCAGTACGCAGCGACCGTCGCAGCCCTGCTCGCGCGCCTCGCAGCGCCCATGGCTGCGACGATGTCATATGCAACGGGCACCGTCTGCGCAAAGCGCCCTCTTGCAGCAGCAGCAGCGGCGGCGGCGGCGGCAGCGGCATTGGCGGCGCCACAGCCACGAGCGGCGTCCCGGTACGCGCGGCGCGCGGCGGCGGCGGCACGCGCGGCGCTTTGCAGCTGAACGACCTTTGCGCGCAGCTGCGCTGCCGCTGTCGAAGCTGCCGCTGACGCCACTCCTGCCGCTGCTGATGTTTTAGGCTCCGCCGATGCTTTCGCCGCCGCCGACGACAAGTGCGTGACCGTGGATGCAGGATCTCTCGTGCGAAGGTTGTTCGTCTGCAGTGCGCGCTTGTTGAGCGATGTGACGGAGGCGGCGGCGGCGGCGCTGGCGGCAGCGGCGGTGGCAGTGGCATTGGCGGCGGTGGCGGCGACGGTGGCTGTGGCATCTATTGGGCGGTGGGGCTCCCTGTTTACGCACGAGGACACATTGGTAATCGTAACATACGGGTTGGGCCAGCGTTGACGCATGGACAAGGATGAATTGATTCACCAAGAGCAGCAGACGAGAAGCATGCGGCTGAAATGGTTGAAATGTCACAACCTACGACGAAAGACTATAGATGAGCGAGCAGCGGCGTGGAATTATCGGCGTCTGCTTCTGCAAGCGCAGCTGCAGTTCGAACGGGGGTAGTTAAGGTATGGCATGAAGCGGTGTTTAGCTAGAGTTAGGCTAGGTCATAGGCCTAGGTGACGGTAGGTCAAGTGGATATGCTGAGCACTGTGTCGGCCGCGCATAGAGACGTCACATCGCTGCCGCCGTCCCCTGCCCCCCGGTTGACCTTCACACTAAACGTGTTGAAGTTTGCGCCCCCAGCAGCAGTGCGCCTAGCGTCCTTGAAGCCCCTGGTGCCCGTGTCTAAGGAGGTCATGCGGTCAGGGGCGGCGGCGGCGGCGGCGGCGGCGGCGGCGGCGGCGGCGGCGGCGGCGGCGGCGGCGGCGGCGGCGGCGGCGGCGGCGGCGGCGGCGGCGGCGGCAGCACCGCCGGTGCCGCCGCGACGGCCGTGGCTGCGATCATCCTGCTGCGGCGATAGGAAGAGCGCACAGTACGTGGTGAGTTCAGCGCAGTTGCAACACCTTTCTGACAGTTGCCGCAGCGCGGCGGAGCGCAGCATGGCTCAGCTCCACAGCAGCAGCGGCTGACGCGCGTGCACAGCTCAAGGGGAGCTCGAGCGGGGCTGCATTGACGGCGGCAGCGGCGGCGACGGTGGCGGCAAGGGCCGTCCGATAGCTGGAACCTTACTCAACGGAACACACAGAGGGACAGGGCGCGCTGCGCGGGAGCGTTGCCGCGGTGCAGCGCCGCTCAGCAAGCAGCAGCAGTTGACACATGCGCATATAGTAAAGCGCGCAAGATGCTTGAGTGAGGGCCCAAGCGGCAGCGGCGGCGGCGGCGGAGGCTGCGGCAAAGCCAGAGCGCGCTATGCAAGCGGCGGCAGCGGGCAGTCACGCGTGCTGCGCGGGGCTGATGGTCTCCTAACCCTGACCCTAAACCCAATTCAAGTGCTAAAGCGCGTCGCAAGTGTTCGGTGAAGGGTGACCATGATCGTCATCGGCGCTCAGCAAGGGAACGTTGTCGCGCGCGCGGTGCGCACTGTTCTTAGGGTAAGGGCTTAGGGTTAAGAATAGGGGTACGGTCACCGCCACGTGTTGGCAGTAGGCAGCGGCAACGGTGTTGCAAGACATACTATCGCGGAGAATGGGGCGCGCGGCGCGGCGCGGGCCGAGCACTGCGTGACGCATCACGGCTCAGCATCAAGACTTCAAAGTTGAAGTCAATGCACGGCCTTGCGTACGTATGGCGCAGCTTTGTGTACGCTGAATGCAGTGCGCAGCTGTGCACAAGCTGAGCACTGGCTCGCGCTGGACGTCCAGGCTCGTCCGCCACTTGCGCGCAGCGCGCTCTCGTGCCCCCTGGTTTGCTGAGGCATGATACTAAAAAAAAATATGCGCGCCAAAGATTGCCAAAAAATGCGCGCCAAAATCGTGCGGACTGGCAATGCGAACTTTATCGTTCGCAGCGACCTGCTCCTTTGACAACGAAGATGGCGCCTGCGCCGGAGAGTCACTCGCTGCAGTGTCGCTGCACTTTGAAGTATCACGCACACAAACTTCAACGGTGCAGTGGCAGCGCTCAGCATCAGCCGAATTCCACAGCACAAACTGTGCTGACCGCGAGGCAGCGCGCAGGCGCGGAAGCCTGAGGCGCAGCAACTGTGGGGCGTGCGCTAAACCCCCGCTGGCTCCCACGTGTCGTGGTGGAGCAATGTCACCATCAATGACTGCGTCGCGATGGCCTTATCCAACAAAAAATTGTTCCAAGTAGACTTTCGCCGCTATTGAAAGGCATGGTGGGTCTGCTGCGCGTGCATCTTGCATACGAGTGTACTCGCGGCGTTTGGCAGCCTTGAAGGCTGCGCTAGGGGGGAGGCACACAGGCAGCTCACCGTGGAAAGGTCTGTTTGGGTGCCCGTTGCCCCTGGTACCTATATACTTTCAGCACAATGGGAAAGTGCCACCCGCCGGTTGGTGCGTCCATGCAGAGATCGCCGCGACGGAGGGAAGTGGCTGACAGGCAACACAGAGCAGTGGGACGCAGCAGAGAGGAACTGAGCGAGCACAGAAGGGGGCAGTTGGAGAGAGAGGCGAGCTGCAAGCAGGCCTGACGAAGCCTGTGCAGCCTCCAACGCGCAGATCCTGTACAAACAAGTTCAAACCGTATGAGGGGTGGAGCGAGCAATGCCGTGGACGCGGCAGCACGAGTGAGTGTGATGATCTGAGCCAAGATCGCAGCTTGGGCTTGCGTCGCTCCGATGAGCGCTGCAGTGCTGCACGAGGCACAGTGGGGCTCCCCGTCTAGCAAAACAAGGGCAACGCTACGTAGGCTCCGGAATCAGGCTGTTTGGGCTTGCGCCATTGCAGCACAGCACCAACAGGAGGCCGTACATCAGGCTATCAAGCGATCCGTGAAGTGACTTCACTCAGGCGAGAAGGACAGCAAGGTGTTCACTCGGCCTACGACCACTATCACGCTTGTAATACTCTGCGAGTAGTTGCAGAAGACCACAGATACCGGCATAGCTGGCGATGGCATGTCTCGTGCAAGAGCAGAAGCACCAGATCCCAAACTCACGTGCTGGGTCGCCCCTTCTAAGCTCCAGCTGTCACCAGCCGCTAAGCCACGCCCATGCAGTGCTGGTGACGAGGCAACTGATCGCCGCTCTACCACTGAGCTCTACAGCCTCGCCGCCTGCAGGAGGCTGAAGTTGATTTCAGGTGTGTTTTGCTGTCTCTGGGGGAGAAATGGAGACCGTGACGCTCCCACAATTGAAGTGAGCGATGCTGCAGTTGCTGTAAAAATGAGCGACAGCATTGCAGTGGCAGACATTCAAGCCCAACGCATGGGGTCATCCTCATTGTATTGGCCGTAATGCGAGCTTTGCGCCTTAATGCTTCGCAATCGCGCGCACAACAGCATTATTAGCATTATTGCCTCAGATCCAAATCCGCA
Organism: Tribonema minus; assembly: GCA_017506865.1. Classification (NCBI taxonomy): domain Eukaryota; class Xanthophyceae; order Tribonematales; family Tribonemataceae; genus Tribonema; species Tribonema minus. Next base: position 272,209 of record JAFCMP010000157.1, read on the forward strand.
CACGCGCCCTTGGCCTCGCCCCCCGCCCCCCGCCCCTCCGGCGCGACCAGCTTTACAACTGCCTTTGCCAAAACATGCAACCGTTACGCGCACTGCCAAGCGCATCGCATCTCGCACGGCGCTTAATCGTCCGCGAGCGCTGCCGTCCCCCCCGCCATGCACACATGCATACCCCCTGAATGCGTCAGAAACTCCCAAAACAACGTGACACGTACGCACGCCCCGCCCCCCCCTCAGCAATACGGGACTACTTGGAAGCATGAAGCCGCAGCAGCGCCCTTAACAGCGGCGCTGCGATCGCTGCGGTGTGCGCCCGTCGCTCTATGCGCAGCTCCTGCCGCAGACGCGCGTGCCGCGCACGACTCCTCCCACGCCGCAGCGGCAGCAGCAGCGGCAGCGGCAGCAGCGGCGGCACTATCTTGTGACGTGTGCGTGCCGCCGCACTGCCGCCGCCCCAGCGCTGCAGCTCTAATCGCCGCCTGTGCCATCGCCGCCGCTGCCTCAGCCTCCAGAACCCCTCCCCCCTGCCCCCCAACAACATAATCATCTACCGCACATCAGTCCGTGGCGGCCACAGTTTGCGTGCCCTTCCGCAGCGGCCGCGAATCTATGCGTGCCGCAGCAGCGTGAGCGCAGTGGTAATGCGCCTACCGCAGCGGCAGCCGCGCGCCGCCCCTTTGACCCCCTGCCAGCGAGGGAAATGCCGCCCAAAGCGCTGCTGCCACCTGCTAGCGCCCCCACTCAACATTTGCAAGCTCACTAAGCTGCCGCCATTGGACCTCAATCCCCGCCCTAGGGTTAGGGTAGGCTTTCCCCCGGTCCCCCCCCCCCCCCCCCCCGGTCCCCCCTCTCAACACACGTACGCCCCGTCCCATCGATCAGGTAGTAGGGGGGAGGTCACAGCGGCTCCTCCTTTGGGCGCGCGGCGGCGGCGGCGGCGCGGCGGCATCGAACGCGAGCGACAGCTTCTTGCGCGGCACGCCCGCCGCGCCGCCGCGCGCGCGCGCGCCGCCGCCTCCGCCGCATCCCACTCCGCCGCGACATCCCACTCTATCGCCTTCCTCTTGGGCGTGCAGCCCTCCTCCCCGCCGCCGCCGCCGCTGCCATAAGCACCACCACCATCGTCTTCATCGTCGTCGCTCGTCGCCATCGCCGCCAGCGCCGCGTGCGCGTCCGCGGCGTCGAGCGCCACCGCCGCCGCCGCGTCGCGTGCCGCCGCCGCCGCCTCCGTCGGGTCCTCCGCGTACGCCGCCGCCGCCGCCGCCGCCACCTCCTCCGCGTCAAGCGCGCGCTGCAGTGCCTCCGCGCGCGCCGCGGCGCCGCCGGCGGCGGCGGCGACGGCGGCGGCGACGTGCGCGTCCGCCGCCTCCAGCGCCGTGGCGGCGGCTGCATCGCGCGCCGCCGCGCTCTCCGGCGTGGGCTCCGCCTCGTGCGCCGCGGCGGCGGCGGCGGCGGCGGCGTCGGCCTCAACCGCGGCGCGCAGCGCGGCGGCGCGGCCGACGCGCTTGACGGCGACGGCGGACGCCGCCGCGGAGGCGGGTGTGGGGTCCGCGGCGTTGGCGGCGGCGGCGACGGCGGCGGCGACAGCGGCGTTCGAGGCGGCCTCCGCAGCGGCGGCGGCGGCGACGGCGGGGTCCTCTTCGCGCTCGGCGGAGGCCGCGGCGGCGGCGTCGGCGAGCGCCTGCATTGCCATGGGGTGCGCCTCTATGGCGGCGGCGGCGGCGCCGCACGCGGCGGTGGCGAAGGCCTGCGCCGCTGCGGCGGCGGCGGCGGCGCTCGCGCGGCAGTTCGTCGAGCTCGCCGCCTTGGCGTACGCCGCGGCAGCCTTGGCGGCGGCGGCGGCGGCGTTGCTGGCGTCGGCAGCGGCGACGGCGGCGCCGCCAGTGGCCTCCGCCAGCGCGTCGCGCTCCTTCCTAGGGTCCGCGGCGAAGGCCGCGGCGGCGGCGGCGGCGGCGTCTTTCGCGTCCGCCGACGCCGCGGCGGCGGCGGCGTTGGCCTCACGCGCCTCCCTGGCGGCGGCGGCGGCGGCGGCGGCGCTGACGCGCGGCAGCGGCGCGTCGCTGAACGCCATGAGCGCCGCGCGATCGAAGCGCAGCCGCGCCGCGTACGCCACCTCCGCCGCGTGCACGCGCTTGTACTCCGCGGCGGCGGCGGCGGCGGCCTCGAACGCGCCCATCGGCTTGAACTCGCGCCGCAGCTTCGCGCCGAGCTGCAGCCCCGGCAGCTCCTCCGCCGCCGCCGCCAGCAGCTGCAGGCGCGGCGACTCTTCCGCCGCCGCTGCCGCCGCCGCTGCTGCCGGCGGCGGCGGCGGCGGCGGCGTGCGCGCGGCGGCGGTGCGCGGGGAGTAGCTGCTGCGGGACCCGGGGCTCGCTTTGAGAGTCGACTCGCGCGGCGCGAACACGCTGGGGGCGCTGAACCAGCCCTGCTTGTTGAAGTTAAAGTTTTTGTTGGGGGGCGTCGAGGGCGCATTGGCGGCGGCGGCGGCGGCGGCGACGGCGGCGGCATAGGGGAACTCCTAGCCCGCGCGCTTGCCGCCAGTAGATGCCTTGGGACTGGTGGGCCTGCCCTTCCTGCCAGTGTTGGGGTTAGAGTTAGGGTGAGGGTCAGGGTGTCAGCAAGTAGAGAGTTGCAAAGGGGGTCAGATTCAGGGGTCGACAACAGCAAGAGATCAAGTCAGGGCGTGCTGTCCAGACTTGTAGTTGCTGAAAGTGGGCATTTGAAGTTCCAACAAGGAGAATCTTGTTCAGCCAGAAACTTTGACTTCTTCAACTTGTCTTTGAGCCCGCAATGGTCCAACGGAACGATCTGTGCGTGCCGAGCCCGGATGATCCCCGTTACCTACATGCCTACATCTTAAGTAGCCAGCGCTCAACTGGCTGAGAGCGGATACATATATGCCCCGCACGCTCGCGGTTGCCATGTCAGAGAGAAATCTCGTGCATGCTTAGTACACACGTACACAAAAAAACAAAAAACGCGTCAGAGCTCAACATGAAACTTGTGCGCGTAGCACCAGGGTCAAAGCTGCTGTTTAGTGCTGCACGTGCGGACGCTGCAGGTATGTAGCCGTAACCGCAACCCTAATCCTAATCCTGATCCTAACCCTACGCCAACCCTTACCCTAATTCTAACCCCAATCCTAACCCTAATTCAGACAGGTAGCGTGCGTGCATCAAACGCAGTTCACATGTACAGAGTCAGTACAGAGTTAACGTGTACGCCGCCTTTACAGACGCATGTCATCTCGATGATGCGCGCTCCGCATAGGCATGTATGCATACCCCAAATACAAGCATCCCCCAAGTGTTTATGGCATGTATGCATACTCCGAATACATGCGTCCCCCAAATGGCTATGGGAATCATGCAGCATCGTCGAGGCACACTTCACGCAGGCATGTACGTATCCTCCAAGCGCACACACCGCCCAGGTTCAGAACCCCGCTACTTCAATTGGCTACTTCAATCGACTACTTCAATTGGCTACTTCGCAGCGCGCGCGCGCCGCAACAACAGCGCGCCAGGTATTTATGGCCCACATGCAGCAGTGCTCCTTCAATTGGCTACTTCAACTGGCTGCTTCAACGCTGCGCGCGCCGCAACCGCGCCTGCGCGCGCGTACGCATGTGAAAGAGCGCCTCCTCTGCGCACTCTGCGGAATGCGCACAGACGCCGCCTGCTATCGCAACACAAGCAACTACTTTCGCAAGTATTTGCAAAACCACCAGTCGCTGCTACTGCAAACACTCACATGCCGCTCGGCGAGAACAAGAAGCGCGCCGCCGCCGCCGGTGCCGCCGCCGCCACTGGCGCTGCCGCCACCGCCGCCCACTCCTGCTTCACCAGAGGCCCGGGGCTCATTGCACACCCCGCCATGTCCCCCTGAAAACCCGCCCCACGCCAAACCTCCAGAGCGCTGCCGCTGCTGCCGCGCGCGCCGCCGCCGCCGCCGCCGCTGCTGCTGCTGCCGCCGCCGCCGCGCGCGCCCGCGGCGCCGCGGCCGCGCACCGGAGAGTCGCCGGCCGCGTTGTCATCCTCCGATGAATTTGCGCTGTCCTCCAAGCCGGAAGACACCGCGCCGCCGCCGCCGCCGCCGCCGCCGCCGCCGTTGGCGCCCGCCGCGCCGCCGCCGCCGCGGCGGCGGCTGCGCATGGGAGAGTCACCGCCGGCGGCACCGTCCTCGTCCGAGGAGTCCGCGCTGTCCTCCGCGCTCAGGGACTTTACTCTGCCGCTGCCGCTGCTGCCGCTACTGCTGCTGCCGCCGCCCTCGTCGGAGCCTACGTCCGCGCCTTCGGAGTCGATGTCGGCGTCGTTGGCGGCGGCGGCGGTGACGGACTGGCGGAAGGCCGCGGCGGCCGCGATGATGCTCAGTCCGACGGGGACGTCGTGGGGGGTCGTTGGAGGGGCGCGCAATGGGGGGATGGGAGGTGATGCTCAGCGCAGTGCCAGGGGTACGCATGAGCCACATGTTGGGAAGGAAGAGAGGATTCTGCTGTCGCGTGCCTGCGGACCCGCGTACAATCCAGCGCTGTAATGCCCGTGTTGACGAGAGCGGGCTGTTGACTGCGCACAAGGCAAAATTACAGAGCAACAGCAGCTGCTTGTGCGTGACAACGTGAAAATTACCACCAAGTACTCACCGACAGGGCCAGCTCCCGCATGATCTTCTCGATGGTCTCCATGTTACTACACGCTCCTGATGAAGTTTAACGGAGCTTGCAATGGACGGCGTACAGGTGCCTCCGTGGTAGTGGTGAAATGGGCCCAGCGTACCCTGGAACGCAGTAGAGCAATGAGGGAGGGGCAGGGTGGACGCAACCTTCCTTGTGAGCCACGCTGCAGAAACGAGCAGAACGGTGGGTTCTACGCCCAGATTAGGCTTGCTCATAGCGTTGGAAACGATCTGTGACGTCAGCCAGTGAAACCGGAGGCGTCTGCCGCTCGGGCAGTGCTGATTGTGGGCTGAAATGGCTCAAGGATCCACTCGGATTGCGCCACTCAGATCATGTTTTGCCAGTCTGCACAGGGCTGCGAGACGCCAGAGCTCAGGCATCTCCGAAAGCATGGCCAGTACCATCATACGCGAGTGTATCACGCCTGCGACACCGTCGTAGCGCTCGTAGCAGGGTGAGGATGGCCGCCAAAGGCAGCTGGGCATGGAGGTGATCTAGCCACCTTTGCGAGCGACGTGCGCCACGCCGAGGCCGCCAGTTGGCACAGCATGCTCAAAAACGGAAGTTCTACCAGTCCTCAAGCCCATCCAGGCCGTAGCCAGCGTGGCAAGTCGTGCTGCACCTAGTACACAGCGGGCAAAGTACCTTGACGAGCTGCAGCCAAACCCGGAGTGCCTGCCTGCTGCAAGCGCTGGCTGCCGCCGATGCCAGAGCTACGCCAGCTGGATGCGCTTGCTGAGTTCACTCCTGGCCACACGCCACGACCCGCCACCTATCTGAGTCGATGGTTGCTGGCTGCTGCCTGGGGGCTAGGAGACGAAATGTTGAAGTACGTCCCCCTTTCTCAGTGGGTTGATGTTGTATATTATGTCCTGGACCGCATGGGCTGCGCGCACGATAAATCGGGCTTGCAATAACTAAATCTACGGAGGAGCCGGCGGTTCGGCGCTGGCCGGCGAGGGCCGCGGCACTTGCAACAGTGCGATGCGGCGGTAAGCGCTGACGTCGCCATCAGGGGCAATGACTGCGTTCCAGTTGTCGATCACGACACGTGTGAGCGCGCGCTGTAGCGCGAGGGAGGTGCGGCGGCGCCAGAAGGCAACGCGCTGCGCGAGATTGTAGCTGCCCTGCGAGCTCTGCTCGGCGAGTGCGTGTAGCAGCGCTTGGGTGTCGCGTGACATAGCGCCGAAGTGGTCAAAGGCTGCGGAAAATAGGGTGTGTGTAGTGGGGTCCAGGGCCCCTGAGACTACGTATGTGTCTATCTTTTCCTGCGAAGCCGATTCAAGCACGCGCTGCACATCGCGCGCGCCCCCCTGAGCCTGACGGAGGCGGGAGGGGCATGAGCTGTCACGTATGGTGACGTCTATGCAACAAGCTACTTCAAAGCCGCCGCGCAGTTTAGTGCACCGGCCTGCTGCTACCGCGTCGGCGCTCGGCTGCACTTTAGGGACTGGAAGGCAGACCTGGTTGCTGCCAAAGACGATGTCCATGAACTTGTTGAACCCGTGGCGCGCCGCGTAGCGGCGGAAGGGGGCAAGGGTGTCCCGGTCGAGACCGCGGAGGTGGGCCACCTGCTTGAGCATCTGAAAGAGCGCGTCTGCGAGCAAGTTGTGTCGCGTGACGTTAAGCCCTTGTGTGCAGCGGCGCAGGTGGGCACCCGAGTCCACTGGTCTATGGCACTTGGGGCACCGCGCCGCAGCGGGGGCGGGGCGCTCCACGCCCAGGTGGCGCCGCAGCGTCTCGCGGAATTCCGGCGGGGACATGGTCTCCGCTGGGTCAGTGCTCGGCAATTGCGCCAAGAAACCCATGGCCCCCTTAGAGGCGCCGCTGCGCCACGCCGCGACTGCTTCCAACGCATTTGCTGCTTCAAGCCGACGCAGCTGCGTGGCGGCGAGCGCTGCGTCTAGCACCCGTGATAGCGCCGCTTGACGCCGCGGCAGCACGGCGGCCGGCGGGGCCTGGGCAGAGCCTGGCTCGCGCGCCACCGCTGGCGCAGCAGCGCGGCGCGCGCCGGCGCGAGTCCGCATGCCCGGCCCCGCAGCTCCGCCTGCCCGTTGCAGCAGATCGCGCAGCGCCCGCCATGCGCCGTCGTCCTGGCGCCAGTCCTGGTACCAGACCGTGGGCAGGAGCAGTGCGAGGGCCGCTGCAGCCTCATCGCTGCCGCTGCGCAGCTGCTGCAGGCAGGTAGCTATCTGGGTGAAGGTGAAGCCATAGCGGGCATGCTCTAGGACGCGGCTGCGTGCCGCCACTGGAAATGCCGCCAGTGCCGGCCCCATGCACTCGAGGGAACGTGCAGCAAATGCGGCACATGCACGGGGCGCCGCGCCCAGCACGCCAAAGCCACCACTCCCCAGCCGCAGATGCACGCGTACCTGCTGATGTGCTGGTAGCGTCACTGGGGCCTCGCCACCCCAGTCGGCGCCGCGTACCCATGCCACTGCCGCCGCCCACAGAGAGGGCGGCGCCGCCGCCGCCGAAACCGCCGGCGGGCCGCGGCAATCGTCACCCGCCGCCGGCGCGCGCTGGTGGGCCGGCGGCGTAAGACCCGCCGATGGCTCCTGCGCCAGCGCGGCCACGGCCGCTAGCGTGATGGCGTCGAAGCGCCGTAGCTCCTCGTGCGTGAGGGATGGCGCTGTATTGCGCGAGACATGCCCTGCGCGGGCGGGGACGGCAAGACGCAGAATGGAGAAGGCAGCCTGCACATCCTCCATCTGCACAAGCTCCGCAACCAGGCGGTCGGTGCCGGGGGCACGAAGGGTCGCCGCCACTTGCGCGCGCACGAAGCCCTCGGTGCCGACCGGCACCCCCATCAGCGTGATGCCGTCGTCACATACTGGTACGGGGACATTGGCGGCGGCAAAGACGGCGGCGGCGCGCTCGCGGGCGCCGCCTGAGGCCGGCACCACCGCCGCGCATTTCGTGACGTTGACCTGAATGTTGAGCTCGCTCAGCGCCTGTTGTATGAAGCAGAACGCGCGGCCAACGTGGTCGAGCACCGGCGCGTCACAGCTGGGCGTCATGATGGTGAGGTCATCGAGGTAGCCCGGAAGCGCCAGTTGCGGGAACTTGGCGCGGGCAGCCACCATGGTGCCGCGCAGTGCCAGCGCGAACAGCAGCGGCCCCAATGGGTCGCCCTGCTGCACGCCCTGTTGGGAGAGGATGATGGCGGCGTCGGCGTGCCCATCTAGGCCAAATTGTAGCCAAGGGGCCCGGCCGGGGCCGTAGATGTGCTCGACGTAGCCGTACAGGCCAGGCAGATGCTCGGCCACCGCGGTGAGGACTGCCGAGCGCGACAGCGCGTTGAAGGCATTACTGCCGTCAATGGCAAGGAGCACGCCGCCGCACTCATGCGTGAGCTGCGCCATGAGCGCCACTCTCTCTGCGCCCCCCCGCGCGCCGACCCCAAACTGGCCAATTGGTTCCAGCAGCGCGGAGACGCGGTCCCGGGTGTCCGTGCAGAAGGTGCGGGCGAACAGGCGGCGGATGGTGTCGCCGCACGCGATGGGGCGCGCCTTCTCGCCCACAGCGCTGAGGCGCGCGGCCGCGTGAAGGCGCCAAAAGGGGGCGGGCAGCGCGGCGGGGGTGGAGTACACCGCGGTACCCAGCCACGCCAGCAGCTCAAGGAGCCAGTCAACCGTGCGCCCCGACGTGTGCGCCGTGTGCCGGACGCACTGCTGGAGGTGGGAGTTGCGCAGCCCAGAGGGACCGGCGGCCGAGCCAGGGTTGGCGGCGAGGATGGCCTCGCGTAGCCCGTCCGCCGTGAATGAAGCGCAGTTGAGTGGTGCCGGCGCCGCCAGCGCCGCCGCCGCCACCAAGCTGCGCGCCCGCGATGCCGCGGCATCCAGCTTCGCAGACGCATCGCCAGCTGGGTGTTTAGCCTGCAGTTTATGCAAGGTAGCAGAGTCGCGGGGGGCAGATGTGTCAGCACCCTCCGCCAGCAGCCGCGCGGCGCGCCCGACGCCGCCCGGCTGCCGCGCCGTCGCCGCCGCGCGTTCCCGCACTGCCGCCGCCGCCTCCGTCATAGACCTAGCGCGGCGCGTGCACGCACGGGCGGCGCCGCGGCGGCAGAAGGCCAGCGCTGTGCGCGTGAGCAGGTCCAGGTCGCCTGCCACGAAGGCCGCAAAACGGTGCGCCCGCGGCAGGGAGCCGTCGGGTACAAGCAGCAGGCACGGCAGCAGATGCAGCAGCTTGCACCATGCACCGGCTGTGGCGGACGCCTGTGCCGCTGCCTCAACCCCGTGTGCCTGCGCTACCGCCGTCTGCGCTTCCCGGAGGCCCGCCAGCGTGGCCGTCAAGGCGGCTGTGAAGTCCGAGCGGTGCTCCAGGCGAATGCGGCGGCCGACCACCAGTTGCTGCTGCAGAACATAGTCAAAGGAGAGGTCGTCAAGCGCTGCGCGCGCGGGCGAGAGCGGCGCCAGCGTCCAGAGCGGAAGCGCGCTGCGCCATGTTGGCCCTGCCGCAGCCACAGCGGCAGCTGCGCGGGCGCCGGGGCCGCGCGCGCCGCCGCTGGCTGTAGAGAGGGGGAGGATGGGGGGCAGAGGCGCGACGCGGGGCCCGTGTGGCCGCTGCGTTGCGGCCGCCCCCCGGGACTTGTACAGGTGGTCGCGCTGGTGCAATTTCGTGCGCACGCACCCTGGCTCGCCGCACGAGGCGCATGCGCAGAGTAGCAGCTCGGGTTCCACGGCGTAGTAGGTGCCCGCGCCGGCTCGGTGGAGAGTCAAACACTCATCGTCGACCGCCTGCATACGCGCGAGAAAGTCGGCAGGCACATTCGGATGCTCGCGGCGCTGGTGATCCGCCAGCGTCGTGGCGATGCGGCGCGCCAGCGCCAGCGACGCCGACGTCTGCGCCGTGAGCGTGTTCGCCTCCCCGTTCCGGCGGAGGCGCGGTTTGGGCACTGGCACCCGAAAGAGGCAGCCAGTGTCATATAAAGGGCAGCGCGGATAGATGGCAGCTGTTGCAGGCTGAGCGGGCGCCTGCACTGCCTCAGGCTGCGCAGGGTCTATGCCCGCCGCGGCAGCCGCTGCTGCAGCAGCAGCTGCCGCAATGGCCGCCGGTGCGGCTCCCCCTGAAGTAGAGTCAGACATCATTACGGTGGATGAGGGGAGCGCCGCACCGGCGGCTTACAGGCCCGAGGCGCCGCCGCCTCCCTCCGATGCCGGCGGCTGGGCCGTCGAGGTGGAGAGGAAGCGGTCGGCGGCGGACTGACCTTGGGGCAGCCCGCGCGCGGGGCGTGCAGCGGGGGGTTCCGCCGCCGAGCCCGGCGTGCGCTCAGCAGCCGTGCGCTTGCGGCTGGCGCGGGGTGTGCCACTGTCGGACATAAGCGCGCTGCTGTCACTGGCAGGCATGGGGGGCTGCCTACTGCGCGAGGGGGAGGCGCTGCAGTCGCTGCCGTGCCGAGCCGCTGGCGACGATGCGCGCCGACACCGCGAGCGCCCGCGTGAGCAAGAGCGCGGCGGCTGCCGCGGCGCCGCCGCTGCCTCCAGTGCCACCGCGGGGTCCGCTGCCGCGCTTGCGGCCGCTGCCGCTGCCGCGCTGGCAGCGCCTACAGCAGGCGGCGGCGCGCCCGCCGCCGCCGCGCCTGCCGCCGCCGCGCCCGCGCGTGGGTTGATGTTGAGGTACATGGTTTTACGAATTTTGAGCGCCATTGATGGGGTTGAATTGACACGCTCCTGCAGGTTCGATGTGTCACTTGTTGCCCCCAATCACTGCGGCACTCGCTGCAAGCCCCGAAGCATCACTAAAGGCGGCATCGCAGCGAAGTAGTACAGGGCTATCCGCCCCGTTCCAGTCGCCAGCTTGGCAAACACAGAACAGCGAGCGCCAGACCCCAGTTGTAGAGACAAGCACCGCAGATAGCACTTAGAGGTCGGCCGGCTACGTTGGGACAACGCATACGCTACAGCGCTTGGACCAAAAATCGAGCACGCGGGGCTCGCACGAGCGCGAGCGCGCTTCGACTGGCGAGAGCTGGCTTGAGAATACACATGCACGGACCTCGACACCATCAAAAGCAGACCTGGGGTCGTAACGGCATACACCGTGGCACAGCTTGGCCTCCGCCAACAACCAGCAGCGGCCCTGAGGATGCGCAGATAAATGCATTGGAACGCGCGCGAAATCCGCGGAGGCCGCCTGACGTGTGCCTGTGACAGACTGTGATGTTAAGCTTGGCAGCTCCCGCTTTCGGCCACAGCCTTTGTGAGACGTAGAAACGGCGCCGCTCCACACTGTTGGCCGCCAACAGTCTTTTGTCCTCATTAGCAGCGCGGTCGCCGCTGCAGCTTCCGCAGCAGCAGCTGGCGCGCGTGCTGCGACACCTGCCGCACCTGCAGCAGTGCTCACAGAACTTCAAGTTCAAGCAGTGACGTCGTACACAGCGCGCGGTGGAGCTGTGCATGCCAGTTGCGCACGTGAGCAGGCCGCAGGCAGACGCGGCAGCAGCAGACGGCAGTGGCGCTGGACGGCGCTGCTTTTACCGCGGCACCGGGCGTCCCAGCAGCAGCGCTCACTGAACTTCAAGCAGCGACGTCGAGTACTTCAACAAGTACTGCGCGATGAAACCGTACAGACTCATTCACGCATGGGACAGGACCACAGGCGAGTGCAGCAGCGGCGGAAGGCAGTGGCGCTGGACGGCGCAGCTTTTACCGCGGCGTCAGCTTGCGCGAAAACCTCGAAGAGGTGGCGGCATTCTCGGCGGGGCGGCAGCAGCAGCAGCAGCGGCGGCGGCGGCGGTGGTGCAGCGGCGGCGGCGGCGGCGGTAGCGGTAGCGGCGGTGGCGGCGACAGCGGTAGCGGCGGCGCCAGTGCAGCGGAGGCGGCGCAGCGGCGGTGGCGGCGGTGGCGGCGGTGGCGGCGGGGCAGCGGCGGCAGCGGCTGCTGCGGCGACGGCAACGGCACCGCAGCGTTCGGGCAGGCTCCTTGATACGCGGCCATGGCAGCAGTGGACATCGTTGAGGTACTGACCACGGGGCATGGCAGAGGTTCACGTATGTTTGTTTGCTGGGTACACGGCTCAAATTGCGTGATGCCTATTGTACCGCGTGCGCACGCTGACGCTACAACTGTAACATATACCTCTATACTCTTTGAACGAGGAATATGTGTTATACTTTGAGGTGCGAAAGGCTTGTGGCCCTGTGAACGTACTGCAAAGCTGCCACTGGCAGACGATGACGAAACAGCAACTCCGTTGCACTACTGAAATGGTCTCCCTGTAGAGGGGCATGACTGCATGTGCACCTGACACGACAGGGGCGGGGAGCAGGTGGACGAGGCCGCTGAGGAGGGGGGGGGGCAATTAATTTCTTTTATCTACATATAGAGGGGGGTGATAATTCAAATTGGCAGAGCACGTTGGGCTGCCTCGTGCTGTCACAGCACAGCCCCCGCCAGAACTAGCCTCGAAGCACAATTCTCCTTTTATTTTGGCGCCCTAGGCGAGAGTGGTTTGAAAAGTGGTATTACCTCATTTTGTTTGTGTGCCCCACGAGAATGAGCTCGGAAAGCGCTGCAATACTGCGTGCGTTGTGGCCTCCGTGGGCAGCTGCATTGTGTTGCGCGCCAGCGACAGAATGTTGAGAGTCGCCACACAAAAAGGTTGAAGAATGTACACCGCGACCCAACGAGCGGAATTGTTTTACGCGTGAAAGAGTGTGCATCTTGTCAATGTGCGCGGCCAAAGGTCATGCGCAGCTTCTTCCGCGCGCCGGAGACAACGTACTTGTTGCTGTATAACTGCCAATAATTTTTCATGTAATTGCTCACACTTGAACTCCATGTAAACAGGGCCTTGCTGGCCCGTATGATTTTATATGATTTGGCCACAAATCAAGCCCGCCTTGGGGCTGCTATAAACACGCAATCACAAATACGTGCGCAGCTCCTTCCGTGCGTCGGAGACAACGTACGTGGTGCTGTATAACGGCTGACAGCTCGACAGTTGCTGAGGTTGTCCTCAATGTAAAGCGGGCGTTGACTGGCTGGGCCGTCCAATTCTCACAACTCATATAGTTCAAATATTCTCATGATTTCGTATGCATACAATTCACATATTCATATTATTCACAGGGCTCACACCAAGCCCGCCTTGAGCTGCTATACGTTCACGAACACAACTACTTGATGGCATGCATTGGTGGCGTAGCGACCGGCATCTGACTTCTGAGGGCTGCCACGTCCTTCACCTGTTTTTGTACACATAGCCCCAAACCAAACTCGTCCTAAGGCTGCTATAAATTCACGAACATGAGCACTCAATGTAATGCATGGTTGCTAGCGACCGGCATCTGACTAACTCTAACTCTAACTCTAAACCTAGCCCTAACCTAGGCCCGCGCTGTCACGTCCTTCAGAGGCTGTGAAGCAGTGCTGATGCTCATGCAGCAGTGCTCAACACCTGTGTCAATCCCCCGCCTGCATGCTGATCTCAAGAGATGCACACTTCAATATAGCACCCCGCTGCCACATGTTGAGCCGTGGCAACAGGTAGTCAGCAACTGTATACCTGACGCCCAAAACCGTGCCACCAATCTCTGACAGTTACAAACTTGGACACAGATCCGTGAGCCCGCCTTCACCTCGCATTTCTTTGTCTCTGCTGAGCTGCGGCTGCAGGGCCATGGAAGGCACCCTCGCGACACCGCACGAGGTACGTATGTATCGTACATTGAAGCATGGCGTCGCTGTACGACATACATGTGTGTTGCGTACTTACTTATATGTAGACGCGCATCCACCTCGACCTGTGTATCATAATCATAATCAGCGGCGACTACGGTTATTGGCGGAAGGCACTTGCGGCTGACCACTGTCACCCAGAGCTCCACGATCTTCTGAATCGTTCCCATTGAAGCACAAGCATTGCCTCGCTTGGTGTCAGCGCGAGTTCCCCACCGCCCAGCTGCGACGCAGCAGCCAGCGGCAGTGCTCAGATTACTGCCAGAGCACGCGCGCCAGTCAGACATGCATGATGCGCTTACGTCGTTGTGCTTACCTTACGCCGTCACACCACATGCCTCATCACGGCCTCGTCACGGCGTGCTGCTGCAGGCGGACCTGCGCTCTGCGCGCCACGCGTGTCGCGCAGGCGGCAGCAGCAGCGGCAGCAGCAGCAGCAGCAGCGGCAGCAGCAGCAGCAGCAGCAGCAGCAGCAACGGCAGCAGCGGCAGCAGCAGCGGCAGCAGCGGCAGCGGCAGCGATGGCGGCAGCGGCAGCAGCAGTATCAGCGCTCAACACGCGGACGCGGCAGGAAGCGCATCAGCTTTGCCAGCAGGTAATTGGCGAGCAGTTCGGTGCTGCTTGAGGTGTTGTTAGGGTTAGGGTTAGGGTTAGGGTTAGGGTCAGGCTTTTTTGCGCCCTAAGCAAAGTTTCAAAGTCGTCAAGTACAGTGCTAATGAGAAGTGCAGTAGCACGGTTCACAGATCAGAGGTGCACACTTGGATGTGGTCGTCATTGAGGCGCTTTCAGATCGTCACATGACACATGAATTCTGTACTATAAGCTGTAATGCAGGTCATCAGAGCTTCTTCGCACCCTGAGCGATAACTGACAAGATCTCACAGCACATCAACGTGTGCGCCAACGGGCCCGCAGAAGCTCTCTTCTTCAAATGTTGCAATGCGACCGGCAGGGTATGTAGGTTCCGTCCCATCATTATTTAGTGTGACAGGGCTGCGCTGCGCCAGCAATGCTGCGGGCGCCGCCGGCTTTGCTGCGTGTCGGTGCGCCGTAATTGTATATTTCCGTTGGGGCCGCAGATGACAAGATGAGCGCTGACACACCGGAACTAGTGGGGGGCATGTAGGTATGTGTTCGATACTGTACAGCCTTAACCCTAACCCTAAGTCAGCGCTTTGCGTATGTAGGACCCTGGTGCTGCAGCGGACTGAATGAGCACACTGGAACGCAAATGGTGGTATGTAGGTATGTATATGATACCGTACAGCGGCAACACACACAGCGATCCGCGTCATCTGCCCGGTGCCGCAGGCTGCATGACAAACAGACAGACAAGATACTCGGTCCTTACATCTGATGCCCACTTCATCAGGCTTATTATTCTACACGTGTTAAATATGCATGCAGCGGCTCGATCAATGGCAAGTGCGCACACTTCAAGCGAGGCAAAACCAACTTCAAGCGATGCTGATTTCACTGCTCCTTTGTGCGCCTGCTCCCCACCACAGGGCGCAAAGCCAAGTACAACCATCGGCAATGCTGTCTGTGAGTGAGAGCCCTGCGGCGGGGAAGTTATCTTCAACTTGAAGTCATCACCATACGTGCGCCGGGGGCCCGATAGTCCCCTTCGGCAAAGTATCACTTGTTGAGCATTGAACATCTGCCCTAATGTTCTGTTGCATGCACTGGCGTGTGGTGTGCCCATCGGCTGTTGCCGAGTTCAGCAATCTTTGGATGCACTCTCATCAGGGTATCCGCCCCTCGAGCTGATGTAAATAAAGTGCTTTCATCACCTCTTGCTTCGGGCGCATAAAGGCCCACATGATTGGTGTCCAGCATGCAATCAAAAAAATATTAACGTAAAACAAAGAGTCTCAAAGGCGCATTGACGATCACTTTTGAACGACATGGCCAAGAAGTGTACTTGTGTTGTTCAAGCTGAGCATTTCACCACTTGCACACACGGCACAAGTTATTGGGCACTTTTGACATATATCAATGACATTGTGTGTCCTCAAGATGTGTCGCTTCTCCGAACTGCCGCGTGCATTTTTTTTGTTGCTGCGTCAGCGCTCCACAACTCTTCAGCGCCACCTGCCTCCAGAGTGTGCACCGTCTTGTGCGGCAGTTCGCACATTACTATAGCAGCGGGGATTGAGCATATGCCTCAGGCTAGTAAAGTATTCGAGCGCTTCCAGTTGAAGTTGAAGTTGGTGCCACCGCGGCGGGCCGTGCTCTTGACACTCATGGTGCTTGGGTTTTTTTAATCTAATGATAAGCTTAAATTGCATAGGCGAGTAACTTGTTGAATTACAATGTTACATCGGCTTAGAGGTGATGAGAAGCAGTACACTCCGGGTAATAGGACGCTTGATCAGGCCATCACCTTCTGTAATCACGCTTCAAGTTTGACCAGTATGATAAGTATCATTCTGGTCAAAGTTGCCTCAGCTCTCTACTTCAGTACATTGCAAGGCATGAGGGCAACCATTGCCGTCCTCCTGCAGATGTGTACCGCCACATCAATTGTGGTGCAAGTGCGAATACCTTGGTCTGCTGCTGTCTGCAGCTGCTGCGCGCTGCCCTGCAGCAAGTGTGTACTTCAAATTCAAGTACCTAAGGTTGCCCCGCGCACACGCACGTCAGCCTTGAAGTGCATGCTCTCACGAGGCTGTAGGTTTGATCTTTTAAAAAATAACGTATGAATTTTGTGCAGTCAGCCACATGACTCACAGGCGTATGACTTGTCACTGCAAAAGTCAGAGTTTCAAGTCACTCGCCATTGGAGAGTCGTCTCGGGTGAACTCATCCTGCTGTAAATTTCCTCAAGCGTCATACTGTAGCTGGCCTGTGTTAACGCGTAACAGTGAAAGCTCTGCTGAGCGGTTGCTCTGGCGCGCCACAGCTTCACCTGTAGCTCTTTTTGTGAAGGAACTTGGTTCATCAAAAATGCGGCCTGGATACCTGGCAATGCTCGTTGCAGGCGCTGCAGGCGCTGCAGCAGCTTCAGCACCTGGCGCAGCAGCAACAGATGTGAACTTGCTGGACAATCCTGGGTTTGAGAGCGGCTTGAAGAAGTGGAGGCTGACTGGGGGCAGCTCTGGTGCATGTCCTGTGAAGGCTCGGACTGGGAAGCGTGCTGCTGGCGTAGTACCCTTTGACGACCGTGCGAGTGAGTGATTAACATATATATTGCCATGCTTCACGAACCTCTAGCCTTGCCTCCACTATGCATATGCAAAATGGCAGAATAGTCTTTCCAGCAAGCTTGACTTCATGGTCGCTTTTGTAGAAGGTGCATGCATGCTACATGATTGCGTATGCATACAATGTGATATGTCCGTGCATAGTATGCCATCGCTTCAACGGCAATCACTCAGCCAAATGTCTCAGTGGCCGGCACCACCAGAGATTCACCACTGCTGTTTGGCACATAATGTCTCAGCCGCAGCTGCGGAGCAGTCTACTGCTGCAGCTGAAGCAGAGGCAGTCAATATGCAAATCAATTGCAAAAGTGTTGGCTCACTGATGGCATCAAGCAGCAATACACATCCGCAGCGCTCATCAGTCAACCCAGTCTATCGTATTATCTATTATTAAGCCCATGGGGCAAGTTTTTTTATAAGAGCGAAAAAAGGGGGATGGGGCGCCATTAACTACATGGAGAAAAAAAGGATGGGGTGCATTCATGTTTGAGCCGTTTCAGCTCATTTATTACCATCATGAGTTGCCAGCATGCTTCTACGCCGCTCCTGAAACCGTATATATTGCCATGCTTCACGAACCTCTAGCCTTGCCTCCACTATGCATATGCAAAATGGCAGAATAGTCTTTCCAGCAAGCTTGACTTCATGGTCGCTTTTGTAGAAGGTGCATGCATGCTACATGATTGCGTATGCATACAATGTGATATGTCCGTGCATAGTATGCCATCGCTTCAACGGCAATCACTCAGCCAAATGTCTCAGTGGCCGGCACCACCAGAGATTCACCACTGCTGTTTGGCACATAATGTCTCAGCCGCAGCTGCGCAGCAGTCTACTGCTGCAGCTGAAGCAGAGGCAGTCAATATGCAAATCAATTGCAAAACTGTTGGCTCACTGATGGCATCAAGCAGCAATACACATCCGCAGCGCTCATCAGTCAACCCAGTCTATCGTATTATCTATTATTAAGCCCATGGGGCAAGTTTTTTTATAAGAGCGAAAAAAGGGGGATGGGGCGCCATTAACTACATGGAGAAAAAAAGGATGGGGTGCATTCATGTTTGAGCCGTTTCAGCTCATTTATTACCATCATGAGTTGCCAGCATGCTTCTACGCCGCTCCTGAAACCGGTACGACTTCTGGAAAGCCAGCTGCTGCTTCTGGAAGTGTGAGTCTAGCTACATTATTAGCTGTCTTTCTGTGTGCTCTGCACGTCGGTGACCGTGCATGCGTGCGCACACACAATGTGGTGATGTAGCATGAGTCACTGAGTGTGCAAAGTACACGTACACAGATGATACATGCAGCGTATGCATGTAAGAAAAGGGGGGGGGGGGCACGTTATTGTGAGCGAAAAATAAGGGTGGGGCGTCATTTTGTGAGGGCTCGGAAACTCACCAAAAAACTCGCCCCATGGGCTTAATTATAGATAATACGGTACGCTCTCAGCTTCTTCGCCTCTGGCAGGCTGGGCAGAAGCCTCATGGTGTTACAGCGCCAGTTTGCAGGTGTAGCCATCATGTCAATCTAAAAAGTGCTTGTGAGGCGTAGACGTGTCAATCAGGAGTACAATACTGCGCCGTGCAAGCATATACGTGATGCATGCGTGCACGCACAGCTACGGATGTCAAGCTGCAGGAGGCTCCGTGCAAGCATATACGTGGTGCATGCGTGCACGCTTAGCTATGGATGTCAAGCTGCAGGAAGCGCTGCACCAATAAAGCGTTTGATTCATCAGAGATCCGCCTCTGGCCATCCGATGAGTAAGCTTTGAGTAATTGCGCGCATGGCAGCAGATGGAGGCGACCGTAATGCTTGTCGCTTCAATTTAACTTCAAGTTGACGTTGGCACATATGCGTTCGTACAGGTGTTGTCGATGCCATTGCATACATCTACTGTACATGCACCGAAACCTGCGCTCTCATCACTTCAAGTTGAAGTTAGCGAGCACGCACGCACAGGTGTCGTCAATGTCCTTGCATACACCTACTGTAGAGGCACCGAAATACACGCAATCGCATTCGGAAAAAAAGTGTGGGCGCATGGCACCATCATGATGGCACTTGACATGTATCAGCACTCAGGTGGTATTGACACAGCAAAAGTCGGCACATGTTGAGGGTGGGGTGCTCACTGACGTGCGACCTCTGAGTCAGACAGGGGCCGCGTCGTGTTCTTGATTCATTTCGTCTGTTACATAGCAACCTGTGCACATGCTCTAGTGAGTTGCGTCTGCTTGGCAGCTGCTTGGTAGCTGCTTGGTCGTCCACCTCTGGCACGGTGGTGGCGCCATGCGCTGTCAGGTATCAAGGACCGTCTGTGACAGCTATGATGGAGGCACGCTGAATCAGCCTCAGAACCAGCACCGTGTCATCATAGACGACCCTGAGACCCCGCTTGTGCTAAACTCCCTTTGACTTCCCATGGTGCTGAACTCCACTGTCCAAGTCCCCACCAGCTTTCATTGCAAAAAGTTAGGGTTAGGGTTAGGGTTGAGGTGAGCCTGTACTCAATTTCCAAAAGCAAGCTCAATGCGCCTCATCGTGCCGCGCTTGGAGTGCGCAACCATAAAAGCGCTGCCAGTCTGAGATGCGCAACTCATATGCATCAGCAACTGGTGCGACGACCTCTGAGGCGCGTGATTGAGGGTTAGGGTTAGGGTTAGGGTGAGGGTCAGGGTTAGGGTTAGGGTTAGCCCTAACCCTAATGATAACATGAAGGTGATGACACGCTCATGCTCGATCATGGAAAACCTGAACACAGATTCATCGATGATAGCATTAAGATGATGATGCCCTCACGTTCGATCATTGACCACACGCCCCCCCCCCCCTCCCCCTTCCCCCCTCCCTCCCCTTCGCCCCCCCCTCCTTCGCCCCCCCCCCCCCCCCCCTCCCTCTCCACCAGGACTCTCGCAGCAGCTCTCCAACATCGAGGCCAGCACCCCCTACCACATCTTCGCCTACATCTGGCTGCCAAGCGACTCAAAGTGCGCGCTCGCGAGCGACAACGTGCAGTGCCCCTTCCTGTCGGTGCTCTCCGACGGTTACAGCGTGGGCGGCGGGAACCTTCTCAGCGCCGTCCCGGGGGCGTGGAACGCGGTTTCGGGCGCGTTCTTCGTCAACGCGCAGCAGGCGCGCGGGCGGATCGCGTTCAGCGTCACGCGGCTGACGCCGGGGGAGAAGGTGGGTAGGTATGGCGGAGCTGCGCAGCATACCCCCTAGATGAAGTGCGGGCGCATTTGAAGGTTCAAGGTGGTGATCCAGCAGGTTCCATGCGCGGGGCAGATCGCGCTCGGCGTCACGCGGCTGACGCCGGGGGAGAAGTGGGTAGGTATGGTATGGTGCTGAGCATCAGCAGCGCATCATACCCCTCAGGTGGGAGATGAAGTGGGGGCACCTTTGAAGTTTCAAGGTAGGCAGGCAGGTATGGTGGTGCGGAGCATCAGCAGCGCGTCATGTTTTTTAAAGACAGGGCAAATTTGAAGTTTGGAAGTTAGTGACCTGGCTTTTTTCAGGTGCGAGGCTTCGCGTGTGATTCGCGCGTGTAGGTATGGTGGTGCTGAGCATCAGCAGCCCACACCCCTCAGATGGAGTTTTCGAAACAGGGGGCACGTTTGAAGGTTGAAGTTGGTGCTCTGGCAGGTTCCATGCGCAGGGCAGGGTTTTGCGTGTGGTTCGAGCGATCGCGCGCGTTGGCTTGTGCAACCAAGTACGAGACGGTTCTTGAACAGCAGCACACCTCACATCAACACGTCAAATTATACGCATATATATGTACTCTGGAACACGCACTACTGTGCGCTCGCGTCGATGATACGCTGGTCCAATTGCTCCAGCGTGCGCAGTCGCAACCTCAACGTGTCATTGACGTTTGTCAATGTTACTGATCACGGAAAATGTGGGCTCAAATCTGAGCAGGTATGCATACAAGTAGACGATGTCCTGGTACGGCGTTGATTGACCCCTGACCCAAAGCGCGATCTACTTCACTATCTTTGCTACTAGTACTCACAACATTGTGTGCTCGCAGTTGCTGGGCAGGTATATATTTGATGATGTGATGGTGCGACGCTCTGGCGTTCGCGACTTCCCTGATTGCTACATTGTCAGTGACATCTACAATAATGTATGCTCAAATCTGATGGGTAGGTATGTATTGACAACGTCATGGTGCGGCGCTCCAGCGTGCGCCAGTTCATCCTTCATTCAACTCTCACTCATGCGCGACTTCATCGTTTGCTAAATTGTCACTAACATGCTTCTATGTATGCTTGGATCTGGTGGGTAGGTATGTATCGACGACGTCATGGTGCGGCGCTCCAGCGTGCACGACTTCCCTGTTGCTAGATTGTTACTGACTTGTACAACAATGTATGCTAAAATCTAATGGGCAGGTATGTATCGACGACGTCATGGTGCGGCGCTCCAGCGTGCGCGACTTCGTTGTTGGCTAAATCTACACGTTGTTGGCCAAACTTCACTCTTCGCCCAACTCTTACCATGCACGTTGATTTGTGCTCAAATCTGGTGGGTAGGTATGTATTGACGACGTCATGGTGCGACGCTCCAGCGTGCGCGACTTCCGCGCGCCCAGCGACGCGCTCATCAACAGCAACCGCAAGCGCGACGTGACGCTCCGCATTGGTGAGCGCTGCTGCTGCTGCCATGCCATCAGATGCCTATTTGATCACATCACATCATAGGTGTCCATGTATGTATGCATTTCTGATCTGATTAGATGTGTATGGTATTGTAAAGAAGAGAGAGGTACCGCGTATACGTTTGCTGAAGGATATCGAAGCAACCGCAAGCGCGGCGTGACACTCCGCATAGGTAAGCGCTGCTGCGGCTGAATTCTTGCCATCAGATGCCTATCTATAAATACGTGTAGTGACCATAAAGTACAAGGGTATTTTGTGCGCGCTTGTTGAGCGTATCGCAGCAACCGCAAGCGCAACGTGACGCTCCGCATAGGCGAGCGCTGCTGCTGCTGACCATAGTAGACGTATCCTGAAGTATGCGCTTCTGGTTTGGCTACATTACACACTTCTATGAAGTACTTCGAAGTGCAGAAGTATAGGTTCTGCTCTTTGTATGTATGCGCTTGTTAAGGATGTTGCGCGCAATGCAGTGACACTCCGCATAGGTGAGCGCTGCTGCTGCTGAATCCCTCCCATCACAAACCCATTTGAGAACCTCAAAGCATGCACCTCTGATTTTCGATAACATCACATAGACTTTGAAGTAAGTGAATTGTGTAGAAGTATAGAGTTGCTGTGTAGGCATTTGCTGAAGGATATTGAAGCAGCTGCAAGCGCGGCGTGACAAGTCAGGAGTTGAAGTCAGGAGTTAAAGTCAACCCAGGAGGAGGGCCAGATCATGCTACAAGCAGTTTGCAAGTAGGGTTTGGGTTAGGATTACTCGTGACGGTACTGTTGCCAATCACATTGTGTGGACCATTGGTGTATTGCCAATTCAGTCATGTGAACTTGTGATGATTGCGGCCCCCCGCATAAATGAGGATTACTCAGGACGGTGCTGTTGCCAATCACATTGTGTGAACCAGCGACGTGTTGCAGTGACGTGTTGCCAATCACATTGTGTGAACCAATCACATTGTGCAAACCAATCATGTGTTACAAGATGTCACCCGCTGCTGACTCTTGCCAATCACATAGTGTGGACCAATGATGTGTTGCCAATCACATCGTGCGAACCAATGCTGATTGCCTCTCAGATAAAAGCGGCAACGCTTAGGAGCCCGTCAGAATCGTGCAAAACAGTACTGTTGCTAATCACACCCTGCAAGCCAGTGATGTGTTGCCAATCACAACCTGTGAATTAATGCAATCAAATCATGTGACCCGATGCTGTGCAAACCAATGACGTGCTGTCAATCCCAGTGTGTGAACTTGTGATGAATGCAGCCTTCCAGGCAAAAGAGGATAACTCTTGACGGTGCTGTTGCAGATCGCATCGTGCAAACCAGCAACATGTTTCCAACCGCATCGTGCAGACACTTTTGCCGATCACATTGTGCAAACCGATAACGTGTCGCCAATCACATTGTGCAGACCAATGACGTGGTGCCAATCACACGTGTGAACCGGTGATGATTGTGGCCTCTCAGGCAAAAGCGACACCTCTCAGGAGCCCGTCAGAATCGTGCAGAACAGGCTAGCGTTCCCCATCGGCTCGGTGCTGAAGCCGCGCGCGCTTGAAGGCGAGGGCGATGGCGCGCGCTACAGGTGGGTGTCGCTGTGTGAGCACTGACGCAGTCGCTTAAAGTTGATGATACTTGAAGTTGATGGCGATTGAAGTTGAGGCGATGGCCCGCGCTATGGGTGACCGTCACTGCTGAAACTGACACAGGCACTTGATGATGGCAGTTGAAGTTGAGGGTGATGGCCTGCGCTACCGGTGAGCGTCACTGCTGAAACTGACACAGGCACTTGGAGATGATGGCAGTTGAAGTTGATGGTGATTGAAGTTGGCCCGCGCTACAGGTGAGCATTGCTGCTGAGCAATGACACGGGCAGTTGACGGACATTCATTAATGGCAGTTGTAGTTGATGGCGATTGAAGTTGAGGGCGATGGCGCGTGCGCGCCCAGGTGAGCGCCGCTGCTGAGCACTGACATGGGCGCTGTAAAGTTGATGGCGATTGAGCTCTCTGTAGCCGTAACCCTACGCGCGAGCGGCGCTGCGCAGCCCAGAGACGCGCGCAAGAGCTGGCAGCGACACGACTCGTTCATCCTGAGCTGCGCAGGGCGGGAAAGAGGGCCCTTAATTGAGCACTACTGTATGCGGGGTCAGGTTGCGGTTAGACATAGTTGGGTCAGGGATATACATACTTCTAGTTCAAACCGAGACAATCGACCGTGCGCTCTGACTTTGTGTGCCTTGTTGACCAGCTTGTTTGTCCTAGTCGTATCACTTGATGACTCGATGATGAGGGTTGGGGTTAGAATGAGGATTAGGGTTAGAGCCAGAGTTGGGCCTAACCCTTCCTGACTTCATGCACGTCGCGATCTCAATCTGAGTGGGAGACGAGCCTCCATTGAACACACACACACACACACACACACACACACATATACTTCTATATTGTACTTGGTCTTGTCTGCGACCTCATGTTGTGTATATTGTACTTGGTCTTGTTTGCGACCTCGTGTTATGTATGCGACCTCAAGCACAGAAGCCTACTGTATTACCATGTACCTAATGTGCGCACATATACCTACCTCTGTATGCAACATCAAAAGCGCATTTCCGCCTCCTCAACCTCGTGCGCCGCACATGCAGGGCGTGCTTTGAGCAGAACTTCAACTACTGCTCCGACGAGTACGAGATGAGCCAGGCGTTTTCTACATACCTATGTATGCAATCTCAAAACCACATTGCCGCCTCTTACATCTTGGGCCATGTGAACACAGGGCGTTCTTCGAGCAGAACTTCAACTACTGCTCCGACGAGTACGAGATGAGCAAGGCGTGGGAGGACTACTACCTCAAGGGCCAGCCATGGCCGACTCATGCAAGTTCAACATATTGTCTTGAAGTTGTGGTATTTGAACTCACCAGTATTCTTTTTGGCAGTTAGTTCTTCAAGCAGAACTTGAAACTATTTCTCCGACGAGTTCGAGATGAGCCAGGCGTGGGCGTACTACTACCTCAAGGGCCTGCCATGGCTGACTCATGCAAGTTCATCTTTGAAGTTGCCTTTACTTATGCAAGTTCATCTTTGAAGTTGCTTTTACGCGTGTTTGCCTCAAGGGCCTGCCACGGGCGACTCATGCAAGTTCAACATACACGATTGAAGTTCAATAATAGTTGAATGTGCAATAATTGCTGTAGTTCCAAGATTATACCTCAATTGGCACCTGTTGTATCCCTTCGACTTCATCAAAGTTGATGTTTGGCGGATATTTTGGCATGCAATGGCTGAGCAGCTTGATGGAAGTTGATGTTATTTCTGGCAGTTCAGTTCAGCTGAAGTTGTTCTCGGCAGTGTGACATTGGGTCCCCTTATGTCAAAGTTGAAGTTGCTCTTGGCACTTGGCACAAGTGGCATATTAGCGATCCCCGTTGAGATATGGCCCACCCAAGCAAGCTATTCCATTGGAGAATCTCCAAGTGTTTGGCACAAAATCGTTGGCAGTCTTGACATCAAATGGTGCTGGTCAAGAGCGGGCTGTTGCACGGTCTGCGTCCTCGCTGGTACTTCATACTTGAAGTACCTACTAAATGCCACGCTGCAGCCAGGCATGAAGTTGTGACATGAAGTATATGGCCTTGCTGCTTTTGCTACAATACTGCTACTTCGAAGTACAGGATTCAGGGCCAGCACTGCCCCTCATGTTGACCTGTTCTTCACCTGATGTCAGACGCTTCGACGCACCGAGACACACGTGTCGGAGCTGCGACGCGTTGTCGCTTGCTGCTTCAACCTTCAAGTGGTGACGCTGCAGTCAGGCGTCAAGTCGTGACACTACTGCACCGCGGCCTGCGCGCTCACTGTCTTCAAGTTCAACAACATCTTGAAGTTTAAGACGTGCGCGTGGCGCATGGGCTGACACACCCACCATCTACATCGGTGCGACGTGTTTGCAGATGGTTGACTACTGTAACTGCTCTGCTAGTAAACTTAAAAGTTGTGATGCTACTGCCACGGGGCGCAAAGTCAAGTTACAACGCTGCTGCCCCACCACGGGGCTCGTTTGCGCGGCCTAATAGACACTGAAGTATTGGCTCTGCAAAGGCTCTGACCTGTTTGAACGGGTTAGAAAAAGTGGGCATGACCCAGGCGCTGACACATTCACTCTGCAACAACTCTGGCGCGCTCAAATTGTGCAAAGTTCAAGCTGTGACGCTACTGCCATACCGCCACACGGCGGTTTCTTCAGGCACCTGACGCATCTTGGCTCACAAAACTCTCACCTGATGAAACATCCGATTGGGAGTAAATGCATGACTCAGAAAAAAAATGCTTGAGTCAGGCGCTGACGCATATACTCCGCAACCAATCTGGCTCGCTCAAACCACTGGACAGATCTTGGATTACTGCGACTCCATAGGCCACGGCACAGGCGGCCACTGCCTGTCAAATTTCAAGTTGTGACGCTACTGCCAAACTGCCACACTGCAAGACCCTTGAGCACTGACGTATTCGCTGCCCAAAACTCTCACCTCCTGAAACCAACCAGAAAATGATGGCAAGACTCAGGCGCTGACGCACACAACCTTGGCTTGTTCAAATCAATCAACAGATTTTGGATTACTGCGATTCCGTTGGCTACGGCACGCGCGGCCACTGCCTGTCTGGCGAACTGTCAGACTGGAACAACAACAAGGACATTTTGCTCGATCTCCCACGGGACGGCGGCGCGGGCAGTCTTCAAGAGGTGAGGGACAAAATGAAGGAAAAACGGGGTCAGGTTTTAACAGTTGATGTAGAGGAGTTGATTGGAGAGTCTCTCCCGGACTGGAATAACAACACGGATCTGCGGCGTGATGGCGGCGCGGGCAGTTCCTCAAGAGGTGAGAGACAAAACAAAACGGGGGTACGGTGAAGTTGAAGTAGAGATGTTTGAACCCTCTTGCACTGGAACAACAATGAAATTCTGCTCGATGTTCTGCGCGACAGCGGCGCTGGCAGCCTTCAAGGGGTGAGAGAGACAGCGGAAAAGGGGTCTGGCCAAGTTGAAGTAGAACAGTTGAACTCTCTCGGACTGGTAGTCACAAGGAATTTCTGCACGGCGGTGCGATCGGCCTTGAAGAGGTGAGAGACAAAACTGAAAACGCCCTCCCTTGCACCCAGCCCTAGTGTTGTGCGATTCCGTGCAGCGTTTCGTTGTCAACATGCTCCGTGTAGACCAATTTGAAATACGTGCATGGAGGTGTGTTGCGCCGTTGGAATAGCTTTCAAAATTTCTGCTGCGTGTCGGTCTCCTCCCGTGTGTGCAAATGCATCCTGCATGCTCGAGCTGCATGCAGTATACGACCCCCTAGTACACACCTTGTGGCTTTACCCCCTGTGCAGCGCAGGTGCGTCACCGTCGACGCATACACAACTCCTTGAAGTACGGGCGCTTTGAGATGTAAATAACTGGCCCCTGGAACATACCCTTGTGACTGAACGGCGTCACCATCCGGCAAAAAACAAACATGCTTTGAAGTATGCTGCTTTTGAAGTATGGCCCACAAGCAGTAACATGCATTGGTGTACTGGAAGGGCCAGTTCACGCACGCCCCCAAAACGCGTACCTGGTGACTTTGCCCCCTGTCCGTTCGCGCAGCTGTTGCTCAACCGTGTCACAATCGCGTCATGAACCGGTATACATGCGCCATCTCATGAATACATACCCTTGTAAATTTGACCCCTGTCTCCTCGCGCAGCTGTTGCTGAACCGCGTCACAATCGCGTTAGCAACCAGTATACATACGCCCCCTAATACATACCCTTGTGGCTTTGCCCCTGTCCCCGTGCGCGCAACTGATGCTCAACCGCGCCACAATCGCGTTATTTACCAGTATACATAAGCCCCCTAATATACATAAGCCCCCTAATACATACCCTTGTGGCTTTGCCTGCTATCCCCTCGTGCGCAGCTGATGCTCAACCGCGTCACCGTCTGGATGAACGCCTACAAAGGCAGAGTTAAGGACGTGGAGGTGATGAACGAGATGGTCAACTCACGCATGTGGCCCAAGCTCCTGCCGTGCAACGGCAAAGGCAAGTTCCATCATGAACTTGTGACAAACTTCAAAAACCAACATCAACTGGACTCCCCCTTACGCTCAGTAGTGTAGACTGTGGGCGAGGCGACAGTCTACAGGCGAGCGCCGATTTCAACCTGAGACACCCGTCTCCACACATTTTGCCTACATCGGAAGCATATACTTGTAGTGATTTAACGAAAGATGGCCAACTCGCGCATGTGGCCTAAGCTCCTGCTGTGCAACCGGAAAGGCAAGTTCCAAACATGAACTTGTGATGAACTTCAACACATCTTTATCTTCCGGATGTTTTTTGATACTGCAGATTGTGTTCAATGGCAAAGGTCAGCTTCATTGCGAGCCAGACACGTTGCACCCCATCTTTCGCCTCAAAGCCTAGCAAAGTGCGTCGACAGCCATTGGGGGGAGTTGGGAGGTTGCCATTGCTCTGTCTGGAGGTATGTTAATGCTTGTAGGCAGCAGAATGCTGCATTCGACAGGCTTATAAACGGAGCGTCAAGCGTCCAGATTGTTCCACTGCACCACTTAAACCTGGCGCTGATTGAGGGCGACGGTTGAGACAAAGTTGCCTACTGGATTTTGCTAGGGCCTGTTGTAACTGCCACAACTGCCGCAGTGCCTACCTACCTACCCACTACAACTAGTGTTGCCGCAGTACCTACCTATTGCAAGGGCACGCTAGTGTAACTGCTGCAAAGCCTGCCTACCTACCTACGCACTACGACTGGTGTAAGCGCGGCAGTGTAACCGTAACTGCTGCAGTACCTACCTACCCACTACGACCGCAAGGCTGCGCGCTCGGTCACATGCCGCTGCTGATGCAGTGCCTCAGTAGCTGGGATTGCCCGCTCATCACGACAGGCGACCTCAGGAAATGCCCCAAGAAATTAGGCAGTGCTCATATTGAGGGTAGGGGGGGGGGGGGGGAGAGTTTAATGATGTGATGACGTGTCTTCTGCACGGCAGCAGCGCAGTTCTTCAAGTACGTGACGTGCCACAGTGAATCATCCCAACAAGGGAGCGCGCCAGTGCAGTTCTGCAGAGGCTGCAGTGCCAAGGCTCACGCACTGCTGGTGCTGAACTTCAATGCATGATGCTGTACTTCAACATGTGACACTCCCCCAGGCCCCTGCATCTGCGACCACAAGCCGGCCTGTCCAGACGACATCATTCCCAACAAGAAGATCAGCGTGCGAGCGTGGGCTCAGGCGTACGCCAAGTCCCTGGCGCCGAATGATAGAATGGTGATCAATGAGGTGAGTTGACTCTGGAGTTCTGAAGTTGGAAAATGAAGTTTGATGTTTTGTGGTGAAGTTGAAGCTTGGGTTTTTGGCTGCCGGAGTCCCTGGCGCCAAACGACAGGATGGTGATCAACAAGGTGAATGGCATGTGACTGAGTGCAGCCGTGCAGTGATGTGTGATGTACGTATGCTAGCTAGGGCAAGGGGCGCAGGAGATTAGGGTTAGGGCTGCGCTTGTGAAGCGGCGGCGAACCCTAACCCTAGGTGAAAGTGAGGGCTGCATGATACTTTATGACAACACCAACATGCAGCACTTACTGCGAATGCCAGGGTTAAGGTGAGGGTGAGGGTTAGGGTTAGGGTTAGGCACTCATATATGCATCGCCCGCCCTTTCAGTCAGTTGTTAGTCAGCGATGTCCCTACGTAACTCCCAGTTGTATCTTTTGACCTACTCTTAGCCCAACGCTACTTACCTATCCGCGTTGTGGCCTTCCCACGACGACTGCATGCTGGGTGCCTTTGAGTGAGAGCGTTCAAGGTGTGCACTACTCTTGAAGTGCCCTCATCTCAAAGGGACAACACTATGTACAGCTTGAAAGCATTAGAATACTGCAAGCCGAGTCTCAGCCCTAGGGTCAGGATTAGCCACCAGTATACATACCCGACCCTGCCCCATCGCTGAACCTGTATTTTAGAATAAGTGGGGCCCAGTCAGTACGATATTCAAGCCTATCACTTGCTGTTGATACATGCATACCCTATCCCTCCTGGTACCCCCACCTCACCTTACCCACTGTTCGCACAGTACTCCGTGATGAGCACGTGCCAGCAGTACGATGCCCAAGCCTACCGCTTGCCACAAATGTAGACCACTCATACCTACCGCTTGCCACCAATATAGACTATACGTACCCCTCACAATGACCCCATGCCCGCTTGTGCAGTACTGCGTGATGAGCACATGCCAGCCGGAGCAGAGCAACACCAGCTCCTTCGTCAAGTTTGTGCGCGGGCTGAACCGCGCGAATGGGGGCGCCACCACCGCCGTTTCTGATCAGGTGCGTATGCAACATCAAGTATAGAAATATGTATCTTCAAGAAGTGCTTGATTTTGTTGAGACAAATGTAGATTCTGGTAGCCAGCTGGGCATCTACCATCTGGCCTTTTTCACGCTTTTAAAATTGGGTATCAATTTTTTATAAAACTTCACTTCCAAACTTCTTGATTGATAAAACCTACTCAGAGCGCGAACAAGTCCTGATGGCTATGACGTCAAGCTCATGATCAGAGTCTACCTATGCCATCCGAAGATCGTTGACGATGACACTGAATGACATTGCCAAACGCCGCCCTGCCCCCCCCCCCCACACACACACACATACACACACTACATTCTTGACTCAATACTGGCCCCTTTTGGACTCCGCCATGTGTGTGTAATCACCTGCAAAGTGTATCCCAAAGTGTAAGCTGTGTGGATCAGGTCTGCAATTCACAGTATGAAAACAGCACAACAGGTCAGGTAGTAGCCCCAATTATACCCCTTGCACGTATACTGCTTGCGGTTCTCTCGCGCCGCTGCCAAAAGTATGAAATCAGCACAACAGGTCAGGTAGCCCCAATCCTACCCCATTTTATTTAGCAAACACGCGTATTGCGCATTAGGTCTGGCAGCCGCTTGGCAAAGTCGCGTTGACTCTGGTGTTTGAGAGTGAAGGGGAGCATCACCTCTGTAATTGCCATGCAGGTGCGGTTTCAGCATCACAAAGGTAGATGAGCACAGCACTTGGCACAGACATTTTGCGTGATATGCAACTTACGAAGGGCGCATACGGTATGTACGCGACTGAGGTCCACCACCTGCCCGGGTAGTGAGACCCGTGATGCAGACATGTTGTGGGGTGGGGTGCATTGTTTGTCCCGTCGAGTGTCTGCGCTTTCACGCACTTGAAGTAGTCGAAAGTGCAAGTACGATGGGTGCCGCTCACAATGGCTTGTGGCCCAGTACAATGTTCATTTGGTTGAGGCACTCTCTGCGAACCTTACGATGCGGTGCAAGCCCCATGTACAAAAGACTCGCAGAGCCACAGTGGCCTCCATTTTCTTGTTTTGCATCCGCCATTTCCATCTCCTAATCTCTATTATTCACAGCCATTTGGCGTGTATGCCTAGTCTTGTGGTACGTGACCATATGTGCCGCAGTGAAATCTAAAGGCTGAGCGCTGCTGCATGTTTACATGCGCTACTTAACTACCCCCGGTGCGACCGCTTGGCCTCTATGCCTAGTGACAGAGCAGAGCTCAGCACATGTTGAGGTTGGTGCCTCGGTGCGCGTGTGACGTGCCACCTCAGACGCAGTTCGCAGCGCGTTCCCGATGCACTTGTGCTTGTTACTGACGCATGCTGTTGTGAGTTGTATCTGCCTCGCTGCTTGGTCTTTGAACTCTGGCACGGTGTCGGCGCTATGCGCTGTCAGCCTGGCTCTGTGATCTGTGAGTGTGAGTGTCGCAGTCAAATCTATTGCTGAGCGCTGCTGCACGTTTACATACGCTACCTACCTAGCCCCTCTGTACGGCTTGTGATCATGACTTCAATCCACTGCTGCGCGCTGCCTCTATGTGTTGACATACCCTACGTACCCGCGCGCGTGCAGGGGCACGTGTTCCTGTGCTACAGCCAGTGCTGAGCGCTGCTGCTATATGTTGACAAACGCTACCTACCCGCGCGCGTGCAGGGGCACGTGTTTCTGGGCTACAGCCAGTGCTGATCGCTGCTGCTATGTGCTTACATACCCTACCTACCCGCGCGTATGCAGGGGCACGTGCTTCTGGCCTCACCCTAACCCAGAGCTACAGCCAGAGCTGAGCGCTGCTGCTATATGATTACATACCCTACCTACCCACGTTGCGTGCAGGGGCACGTGTTTCTGGGCTACAGCCAGTCGGGCTTCGACCTTATTCTCAAGATTGCATCGATCAAGAAGCAGCTGAACGGCATTGATTTCTGGGTGAGTGGATGTGCATACGATGTGTGCATTCCACACCTCTCATAATAGTGCCTTCGAACGCTAAAAAACTTGCACACAGAAGTCTTTTGACCTGTGGATATGATGGCACTGTCTGACTCGTGGCCAATGACTGCAGCAGCGGCGA
Source organism: Tribonema minus (assembly GCA_017506865.1). Classification (NCBI taxonomy): domain Eukaryota; class Xanthophyceae; order Tribonematales; family Tribonemataceae; genus Tribonema; species Tribonema minus. Next base: position 303,904 of record JAFCMP010000157.1, read on the forward strand.
CCACGGTTACTGGTGGAAGGCACTTGCGGCTAACCATCCCTTGTCACCTAGAGCTCTACGATCTTGTGACTCGTTTCCAATACTCAGAAGTAGTAAGCAAACAGGGAAGAGTGCAGCAAACTGAGTAGCGCTTTGTTGACAGTACAGCCTCAGCAAGATGCGGAGCGCTGCCAGTGCTATTTGCGCCGCCATTTTGCTGCATCGTGTCCCCTCACTGGCGTACTTGAAAGCACACGTGGGCATTTCACACCTCTCATGAGATTTTAAAAATGAAAACGTGCAGCAGACTGACAATTTCTTGAGGTATAGCCCCAGCAGAATGCGCCGCGCAGCTACCGTCATGCGCCTAATAAGGCCGACCGGACCAACATTTGAAGCGTCCAGGGCAGCGATCCTAATTGTGGCTGGGCGTTTTTCTGGGTATTCCCGATTAGGCCTCGTGGCACATTTTCCGTGTCGACCTCAGTGTTGCCTGGCCCGATTTGTGGGTACATGAACCGTAACGCCATAGCAGGCAAGCAGGTGGTGAGTGCCATGCTCACGGGTGTCCTGGTACTGGTGCACAGACTCTTTTTAGGCACACGATACGGCCTTCCCCCCGTTAACAACCTGTTTTTTCTCACGGGCTCTAAGCCAACTTCACCTGAAGGTTGAATTTTGTGCCGACTGCTGCAGCGAAGACACATCGCGCTCACGACGGGGTCACTGCGTGCTCATTGGGGTGTTCCTGATGCTCCGTCTCAAGAAGGCCTGGTGCTGTTTTCGTGCGATCCCAAAGCAGTGCCCGAGTGCTTTATTTGGCGATGCATGCGTAATGTTGGTCTGGCCGGCCTATTCAGGCACACGACGGTAGTGCCAGCTGCGCCGCCATGCTGCGGCATCGTGTACTGAGGTCACTGGCGTACTTCAAATTGTGTACTTCAAGCATGGATCCTGGACAACAGAGCATTGAAAACAGCACGGTGTGTGCTTCTGTGCTCTTGCGAGCCAGTTGTATCTGCAGCGAGTCCGTCCCATGTAGCTCAGCTTTGTGGCTGAATGCCCCTTCCCCCCCCCCCCCACCCCTTGCTCTCTCTGCGATGCAGATGCCTGTGCTCAGCTGTCAGGCTGACACCCCTCCCCGCTCTCTCTGCCGTGCAGATATCGGAGCTCGACGTGGCGGATCCCGATGAGAACGCACGTGCGGATGGCATAGAGCAAATGTGAGCCTACCCCTAACCCTAACCCCGATCTTGACCCTAACCCTATCCTGAGCCTTATCCCAAGGCTTACCCTAACCCTAACTCTGATGTGAGGGGAACCGCAACACTCTCATAGACGGGGCAGAATCAAAATTGACTGCGAAAGTGATAGTGCATGGTGCCGCCATCGCGCCAGAGGCGCACAGCCAAGCAGACAAGCACACAAACTTACAAGCGCACGAGTTGCCACCGAGCAGAAGCGGATCAGTAATGCGATGCGAAACCTGTCTTAGGTGGCACGTCACTACCCCCCAACCTCAACATGTGATGCACGTGCACCACAGGACTGAAATACTGAGCAGAATCAAATTTGACCACCTGCCTGCAGCCTGCGCGCGTACTTTGCGTGGCTGCGACTCAGCCGCGCATTATCTCTTACTCTGAGTAGAAGTTATGTATGTCTGCCGCGCTGCTCTACATGCGCATACATATTGTCTCCTTCACAATACGAACAACACTACTCGTTTCTGTGTCGTGCCTGCAGCCTGCGAGCGCACTTTGCGTCGCCGCACCTCAGCAGCAGTTCTTCTGCTGCAGCCTGCAGGTCCATGTACTTCAAGGACCACTTCTCCCCCCTTCTGGCATTCATCTGTCAGCCGATTTGCCTATCTCTCTGCCACACCGCATGCATGCACATTGTTCCTTGAAAACAGCACTTCGAATTGAGTTACCATTTTCTACTTCTCCGCCTGCCTGCAGCCAGCGCCCGTTGGGCCACGTTCTTTCTCCCTTCAAGTGATTATTTTCCTGCCACGATGCTCTACAGTACATTACATGCTATGCGCATACATATTTGAAAAACACTACTTGTTTAAGTGTCTGCAGCCTGCGAGCGTTGGCGCCGCACATTCTTCCCCAGTCTAAGTACTTCAGAAACGCATATGTTTCTGCGATGCCTCTACATGCGCATACATTTTGTCTCCTTCACAGTGCGAACAACACTCCTCGTTTCTGTCTCGCTTCTGTGCCTGCAGCCTGAGTGCGCACTCTGCGTCGCCGCACCTCAGCAGCAGTGTTGTGCTGCAAACTTCAGGTCCATGTGCATGCACACTGTTTCTGTGAACAAAACCTCAAGTTGAAGTAATGTTTCCTACTTTTTGCGCTGCAGCCTGCAGGTCCTGGCACACACTGTGCATGCGCTTTGGCATCTGCAAACAGAACTTTAAGTTGAAGTACTCTTTCTCTACTTCTGTGCCTGCCTGCAGCCTGCGCGCCTACTTTGCCTCGCCGCACCTCAATGGCGTCATCCTGTGGGGCTTCTGGGAGGGGGCTATCTTCAACCGCAACACGTGGCTCGTCAATCTCGGTCAGTGCCACTGCCCCCTTTGATCAGCACCAAGAACGCCACCCAAAGTGGTGTGACATGATCGTTTGCTAGCGGTTCTAGAATGCTTTGCTTAGGTTTAAGTGGCTTTGGTGTGAGGTGATGAAGAGCTTCTGTTGATGTGCAAATGCAACACCTGGCTCAACCTCGGTCAGTGCCACCGCCCCCTTTAATCAGCGCCAAAACTGCCCCCCAAAGCGGCGCGACATGATCGTTTGACAGTGAATCTGAAGCGCCTCTCGTAACTTCAAGTGGTTTTGATGTGACGTGAAGAGCTTCTGTTGATGTTCAAACGTAACACCTGGCTCGTCAATCTCGGTCAGTGCCACCACCCCCTTTAATCGGCAGCAGCATTAATACCCCCTCAAAGCGTCATGGAGATCCATTGCTGTGTGACATGATTGTTCGCTAGCGGATCTGAAGTGCTTCGCATAGCTTTGGGTGATTTTGATATGGTGTGAAGAGCTTCTGTCAAAAAGTTCAACTTCAACACGTGGCTCGTCAATCTCGGTCAGTGCCACCGCCCCCTGTAATTAGCGCCAAGAACACCCCCTAAAGCGATATGACATCATCATCTGCTAGTGGTGCTGGCATGCTTCGCGTAGTTTCAAGTGGCTTTGATGTGATGTGATGAAGAGCTTCTGTTGATGTTCAAATGCAACACCTGGCTCGTCAATCTCGGTCAGAGCCACTGCCCCCTTTATCAGCGCCAATAATACCCCCCAAAGCGGCGTGACATGCTCATTCGCTAGCGGCTCTGGAATGTTTGCATAGTTTTGGGTGGTTCTGCTGTAATATGAAGAGCTGTTGGCGATGTTCAACTTCCGATGTTGTACCGCACAACACGTGGCTCGCCAATCTCGGTCAGTGCCACTGCCCTTTGACCAGCGCCATGAAGAGTTACTGCGGCGTGACATGATCGTTTGCCAGTGGATCTGAAGTACTTGCGCAGTTTCAAGCGGTTTTGGTTCAATGTACATGAGCTTTGTGTTGTACATGTCCAATCTCAACAGATGACAGTCGACAGTCGACTTCGGTGAGTGTGTACCAAGATTAGATTGGGGCGTCATCGCACGTGTTTGGTTCGAATTTATCTCACACAACCTCCAACTGTTCTGCAACTGTTCTGGGGCACTGCAGCATGCGAATTTTCAAAGCGTTTGCTAAGCGCCGCAACTCACTGTTGCGGTGTAATTTACGCATCTGGCTGCAAATGGCAAATTCCAGCTGTAGTTGAAGTTATCTTCACTTCAAGAGATGACGTGCCGAGCTGGCCAGCTCTGGCCGGAGTGCATCTCCACGCCCTCCGTCACCATGGCAGAGCAAGCATGAACAGCGTAGAAGCAGTCAACAAGGAGCGGACGCAGGAAATCGAAGCAGTAGTTCAGCAACGTAGTGCTCTCAGCACTGGTGGACGCAACCCACCACCGAACCTCTGCGTTGCCCGGAGTCTACATGTCAGGAAACTGCGACAGGTAGTGACAGTGATGCAGGTGTACTCCCATGCACGCCCGTACACTCCCGTGTACTTGTGTACTCCAATGTACTCCCATGTACAGACGAACGTCAGCACTGCCAGATGTCACGCAATGCCGCATCCCTGCCCTGTTGTAATGTGCGTCAACGCGTACCATAAGTATTGGTGCCGCATAACTAAAAGCCTTCTTACAGCAGCCCCCCTCGGTGATGTATCTTCGATATGCAGACTGGACGTTGAATGCGGCGGGGGAGCGGTTATTCGGCAAGGACGGCCTGTTGAGCAACAAGTGGAAGACACAAGTGAATGCCACCGTCAACACAAAGGTGCGCCTCAGCCTGCCCGATAATTGTGCCTTGTGCAGCGTCCAAACACAACATTTGAGTGTGTTCGCTCCTCAGTACAGTGATGCATCGCATTGTTTCCCCCCCCCCCCTCCCCCCCTCCCCTGTACCCCCAAGTTGGCCTGCCACACACGGACCTCATGTAGAAATTGCGGTTCTGTTGAAAGTGAATGTGGTCCCATCGCGGTACGGCGCACTTGAAGCGAATGCTGCGCACACTGTAGCTGCGTGCATGTTGCGCTGGACGGTGCCTCTTTCTAGATAGTGTAGGATGCTAGATATACCCATATACATGCTTCAAGTACTTCCGAAGAATAGTGCACAAGTGCACTGATGGTATCATTACAGTCGTCCGCCATCTCTGAAGCACTGCTGCGCCCGCATTTAGATCAGCAAGGCCCTCAAGTTCAACACGCCAATGCATGCATATAACCTCACTTCCGTTCCGCAGAGCGGCGCCGATGCCATCGTGTTTTGCGGCTTCCTCGCGACAACATGGCCCACCTCTTTGCAGCATTGGTGCGACCGAAAATAGCGATCATCAAGGCCCTCAATTTCAACATACCAATATCATACATACAACATTGAATATACTTCGAAGTACTTCAAGTTATGACTTCAACTTTTGTTCCGCAGAACGGCGCCGACGCCGTCGCAGTCCGCGGCTTCCACGGCAACAACGTGCCCCACCCCTTGGAAGCACTGGTGCGACCGAAAATGGCGATCACCCAGGCCCTCGAGTTCACCATACCAATATACATGCAACACACCAATGTATATATACAAGTACATGACTTAAACTCCTGTTCCGCAGAATGGCGCCGACAACGTCAAGTTCCGCGGCTTTCACGGCGACTACGTGGCCTACTTTGGACAGGACGACAGGTGCTCCACCAGATTCACGGTGCCAGAGGGCAGGGCGCCTATCGCCATACGCACCAGCGGCTGGCGGTGTAAGTTCGGCTCGCCGCCGGATGATGCCTGAGCACTGCTGCTTGAGCGCTGATGCTGCTGCAGCAGCAGCAGCGCTAAGGCAGCGGGCAGAGGTGCGTGGCGACGCGCTGCCCTCGGTGGCCAGCGCTGCCGCCGCATTGCCGCTGTTGCTGCTGCCGCCGCCGCCGCTGCTGCTGATGCTGCCGCCGCCGCTGCTGCCGCCGCCGCTGCTGCCGCCGCTGCTGCTGCCGCCGCTTGCTGGCGGCACTTCGCACTGCTGCCGCCGTCGCTGGGGCTGCTGTAGCTGACGCTCAGCGCCTGCTGCACACGTGTAAAAGCGTGAGTTTCCTTCGTAGAGTCGACGACATTCCGCTGCTGCCTCACGCCTTCCTCCGGCGTGACGAAAGCGCAATTTTCTCAGGGCGCTTGGGGGGTGGGGGGGGGGGGGGGGGGGAGGCTGCACGCAATCTGTAGCCATGTAGTATGTACCAGCTTCCTTCCAAGCGTCCTCCCACGTCAACGGCAGCAGGACCGCTGCTGATGCTTCGAGGTATGTGACTGCAGGTGTTGAGCGCTCTTGAGCGCTGCTGAGCGCTGCTGCAGTCCCCGCATCCGCTGCAGTCTGCCTCCCTGCGGCGAACCGCTGTGGGGTGCGTTGCCGTGTGCTTCAAGCGCATTGACAGCGCGCGCACGCAAGTATCTGCCAGCCGCTGGGCAAGCAGTCACCGGGAGGTAGCGCGACGATAGCTGTGCATGCTTTTTTCATTTGTTGAACTTTTCAGATCGCTCGCCTGTAACTGTTGGTTCGTCCCCATAACCGAACGAGGCACCCTCCCAGTGCGCCTTCACTGCCTGGGGAGCTGTGAGCGACGTACCACATAGCATTCGCGCCTAGAGAGTGCCCCGGAAATACCTGTGATTTGTGGTGAGAGGGAGCCACGGAGGATACCATACCGAACAAGGGTTCCACATTCGGCCCAGCACATGGTGCATCCTGAGCAGTGCTGCTGAACGTTGAGATTCTGTAGATCGCGCGTTGCAACCTGAACGGTCCTGGCCAGTTCAACTTGTAGTTAGCCATATCCCAGCCTTGACAGTGTTGCTGCTTCGAGGGTCGAGGTTTGCGCAAAAAAATTAGAAGCGTGTGCTTGTCAGTTTACAGCCACCTTGCAGTGTGCGGCTTCCATGAGTTCAAGTACTGCTGTCAGTTTGCTGATTGATGGGCGCTCAATAGATGTGTCGTTTTTTTCTTGCAGATCTGCGGCAGCACTCGCTGCCTGGTGCAAATCAAATAGTGGGGCCTAGTTCTGTCTGCTGCTCTCCTTAATGTGCACTGGTGTGGCTTGGTACGCTTGCAGTGCTTGATTGTTCAGTTTCTGCATAATTTTGGTGTGCCCTGCCTTGCGCATTTGTCAGCGTTGCGCAGTTGTGAGTTGGGTCAGAGCCTACATTGGGTGCGCACACTACACTGTCTGATCATCTGCTCAGCCATTCGAATTTGTGGTAACAGCGTCGCAATGCATACCTGGAGCCAACTGGCAGGTGCAACCCTGGAGTACGCCTTCCCCCCTGCCCCTTGTTGTTATACCTGCAATAACACACTGCTTGTTTTCTCATGCCATATCCATAGCATCACCAACAGTGCTTGTTCATGAGGCATTTGGTTGGTTGTTTCAGCGCATGCATGGCTTGATATCTTGTCAGTCAAGCCGTCAAGACAAGCAAGCCGCTGCTTGACGCTTATGCTTGAGAACAGCGCGCCAACATGCCTGACCGCTGCCATCCCTTCAATGGGAATTAAAGCATTATCTGTCGAGCACATACCAACTCCAATGGAAAATAAATACATTATCTGTCAAGGCACATGCACATGCATGGTTGTGAGCAGGTGCACAAGTTGAAGGTGCACTGGCTGGAACTCTACAGTAAGTCCATGCAGGGCAGTGAGCATACACTTTGTGAGCAGGTGCACAAGTTGAAGGTGCACTGGCTGGAAATGTAGCCATGCAGCAAAAGGTGCACTTCGGAGCTCAACTTCAACCCGCGCTGATCACGTGTGCCAGTTGCTCTTTGCTGAGCGTCAACAGACACAACCCCAGTTTTTGATGCTTCAGTGCTGCGCTCGTGTCACACTGAGCCGGCCAGATGGCTGAAGCTCGGCGCAGCTCCGTGATGCCCACTCTTGACGTAGCTTTGCAGAAGAAGCCGGTGCTCCGCCGAGGTAACATCTGCTCCAGGCCTCGTGACAGGCGACGACGCAAATGCGCTTCTTGCAGAGAACGCCCAGTCGCAGTCGGCGCGCCTCCCTCACCTCTGACGTGCTGGCTGGGAGGGACGCTAGAGACGAGAGCGCGTCCACCACCAGCGCTGCCGACAGCCACCTAGAGGTGCGTGCGTGCGCCAGCCTCGCCTCTGCCCATTGATAGTATTTGATACCTTGCAACAAGTGTTGCAGGCGACTGCAATGCTGGTGTGGTACAGCTTGCCTCTGTATCGAGGAAAGGTAAACCGCTATCCTTTCCTCCCTGGCAATGGCGCAGTAAGCATTGTCTCATCAACTGTTTGAATTGCTGCGCTGTGCAGCGTGCAACGCCATAACTTCCAGAAGCAATTGCACTTGTTGAGCACAGCACAGACGCAATCGCTGTTGACTACTCAGATGCTGACCCGCCCAAATTTTTAGTAGAGCCTCCACTAATACAAAATGCTATTGATGATTTGGAACTATCAACTTCAACAAGCTGAAATGAGCCCTATATAACCAGCAGTGGAGGATGAGCCCGCAGCTGCAGTATGCAGAGGTGGCAATTGTAAACTAGGAGATATGCTGAATAGAGTGACTTTGTTGTTCTCAATGGTGAGCAGAGACGCATGAAAACCAGTGTTGTGTTGGATACACATTGCTTTCTTGAGAAACATGGCGCAGTCCCACCAATGCAGCACATAAACGCAGTGCTTTGGATATGGCACTGCCAGCAGGACAACACACACACGCCCGCACTTGGGAGTCTTTGAGTGCACTTTGAGCTGCGGGATGCATCTGCAGTAACTTTTAATAGTGCTTCTGTGGTAAGTTCAACAGTGACTGCCCTCTGGTGATGCACGCGCTCACAGAGCGCATCACGACGACGATGTTAAGCCTTTTGAAGACTTGCTTTCTGCAGCATACGTGTAGCAAGAGAGCACACGTGCACCTGAACCTCACAGTCTTCGAGTAAATCGCGAGCTGCGCAAGGCATCTTCGATCAGACTTTGTACAATAAACACCCAGCAGTGACTGCAGTGATCTGGCGGTGCACGCACTCACAGAGTACATTATGAAGACTTGTGGCTGCAGCACTCTGACTCCGACTCATGCGCTCGCACGGCATCCTGCTGCCCTAGCCCTAACCCTGACCTTAACCCTTACCCAAATGCTGATCTACTGCAGACCCATGAGTTGGATGCGCTGGGCCAGTGCCTAGGCGACATGCGGCGCAACAGCCGCTGGCGCCCTTCCGTGCCCGACATGTCGACCATGGTGAGTGAGTAGACGAGTAAGCAGGTGAGTGACTAAATCAAGAGTCACCACTGCCTTCGAGTGCCACTGCTGGCGCCCTTCCGTGCCCGACATGTCGACCATGGTGAGTGAGGAGATGAGTAAGTAAGTAGGTGAGTGAGTACAGAGTGAGTCATCGCTGCCTGTGAGTGACACTGGCACATCTTTTGTCACAGTGGACATGTCGACCACGGAGAATGAGTGGATGACTCAGGTTGAGTAAGCAAGTGAGTGAGTAAACAAAAGTCATCACTGCTTTCAGGCACAACCGCATGCGGCCTTCTGTGCCTGACGTGGCATCTGTGTACGCAGAAGAGTAAGTAAGGGAGTGAGTACAAAATGAGTTAGTCACTGCCGGCAAGCTCAATTGCTAGCGCGCTGCTGTGCATGACTTGCCACTCATGGTGAGTGAGTAAAATAAGTGGTGAGTGAGTGAGTAGATGGAGAGTCATCAGAGTGCATTCACGAGTGCTTAAGGCAGACACTACACCACCAATAATTAAGAGAAGGCAAGCAAGTGAGCAGCACGGCGTGAAATGGGAAAACGTCAACTAAAACGGGAAAACTTCAACTTAAGAGCATAGCGCAGCTACGCGGTAACCTCTTTTCAAACGTATTCTTCAAAGTGTTCAATTATATTTCTCTTACATGAGGCTTCCGATCATTCAGTCTGCCAGGCAATCACCAGCACAAACATGGGCCTTCTGGGTGCAACCTGCAGCTCGATAGTGCACTAGAGGAGATTGCTGGTAGTTGTGGGTGTGCGCATCTAGGCAGGAGGCACGGGGATTACGATTACGGCGGTGCATTTTTTAGGGGGGGTATGCTATGTGGCAACGTCATCTAGAAGTGTTCGGCAATGCGCTTTGAGATGTTTTCAAGGGGCGCACAAGACATGTAGATTCTGTTTGCAAACTGGACATCCACCATCTGGGCTTTTGCGCACCATCAGGCGAGAAATCAATAAAAGTACATATGCAGTTAGTACCGGCATTTGAGCAAAACTGCATGAGTCTTCAATGCCAACCCCATCCTTTTCCTGCGCGAATGCGCGGTCAATTGAATTTGAGCACTGACTCTCCCAAACCGGGCGCCAGCACCTCGAGCCTCTACCAAACGCGGCCATCAGTTATGAAAAAAACATATATACTCTGATGTAATGGCGTACTCCTTGCACGGTATGCTACCCATGGCGGAGTTCAGAGGGGGTGGTCGATGATAGCGGGGGGAGACAGGCCATCCGATGCCATTTGGCAATGTGTAGAAGTGACCATCAGTGCTCATTGAGACACTTCCAAGTCGTCACGAGATATGCACGATACCCTGGTCTGTAGCAAGCTGGACATCCACCGTCTGGGCTTTTCTGCGCCCTTAGCATTCGAGAAATGTACATATAGGGTCAGCACTAGTGCACGCTGGCTGCAATGACCAAATGTCAGTTCTGTTTGCACAACTGCTGATCCAACACCCAATGTCCTTGCGCAGAACCCGCCGACCATTCTGGAGCGCGATCCCGAGAACGTTCTCGGACCGTCCCTGCGCGTCACGGGCGAGATCCACTTTGAGCGCCTGCTGCGCATAGACGGCAGCTTCAAGGTGCGCGCCGTGGGCTGCGTGTGTACTATGTGTGTACTATGCGTGTACTTTCTTTCTGTGCATCATGTCGTTTACAAACAGGTATGCTTTCACTGAGCTCGTGCATACATGGGCACCTGTGGCCATTATAGTGCTATCTACGGGCGGGGCTCAAACAGGGCCTCCTCTGCCGCTGTGTACCACGTGTGTACTACATGTTGACTGCATTTGTACTCACTGGCAAGGTTTGAGACCGTCTGCAATTGTGCCGTGCACCAGCAGCAGCATCATCATCGGCACCAATCACTCAATCCCTCACTTACTCAATGACCCGCTATATGACTCGCAGAGTGTGCTGAAAAAGGCAGCGGCAGCATTATCATCGGCGCCAATCACTCAATTACTCGATGACTTACTCTACTCTATGACTCGCAGGGCGTGCTCAAAGGCAGCGGCAGCATCATCATCGGCGCCACAGGCGACGTCACCGCCGACCTTGTAGACCTGGATGAGGTCTATATTGAGGGCTCGCTCACTGGGGACATTGTCAACGCAAGCATGGTGCAGGTGAACTTGAAGTTGAAGTGCGCCAGTACCTCTTGCTGTGTGTGGTGATGTGTATGGTGATGTTGGAAAACAAAATTTGGTGACCGTCCGCCTTGCAGATCTTGATGAGATAGATCTATATCGGCTACTTGAAGCGTATTATCGAGGGCTCGCTCACTGGAGAAATGGTCAATGCCAGCATGGTTCGCGTATCTCATGTCCTCTGTCCGCGACTTCTTCTCACCAGTTGCTGGAACTCATAAAACAAAACAAAAAATTTGAGTCGCCAAAAACTGAAATCTTTAGGTTGTTGGTAAAATTTCACAACCACGCATTTGTTTGCGTCAGTTGATCATGAATGTTTTGTTTTATGAATAGTTCATTTGCACCCATGTCCAATACTGCCAATCTGGTAGACCTTGACGAGATGTGCCTTGAGGGCTCGCTCACCGGGGACATTGTTTTTTAATTGAAATGCAAGCATGGTTGAGGTGAACTTGAAGCGTACCTGTTTCACTGTGTGTTATTCTGCCATGGTGATATTGAACAGCAAGAAAAGGTGACCGTTCGCCTTGCAGACCTTGGAGACATAGATCCATATCGACTACTTCAAGTAGAAAGTAGTATCGAGGGCACGCTCACTGGGGGCATTGCCAACGCAAGCATGGTCCACGTGAACCTGAAGGGCACCGTTGCGCTGTGTGTGCACCGGCACGGTGGTGTTCAGAGAGAACGTCACCATTGACCTTGTAGGCCTTGATGCGATGTACGAAGTACAATCAATAGTTTTGCTTATGCCTGCATACCCCCCTTGCATCCGGGGCCACCCTAACCCTAAACCTAACCCTAACCCTAATCCTAACCCTAACCCTAACCCTAACCCTTGCTTCCGGGGCGGCGCCGTCGTCAACGGCAGCATCCGCTGCGCCTCGCTTATAAATACTCAACCAAGCCATACACCAGCCCATGAGGCCCTCACTGGAATATCCGTGTGACTCCTCATGGCATACTACCTCACACATTGAGGTATCCTCATTAACCATAGAAGTATATAAAACACTTTTATTACGAATACTTACATACCCTTGCATCACACGCACAGGTCCGCGGCGCCGCCGTCGTGAACGGCAACATCCGCTGCGCCTCACTCGCCCTGGACCCCGGAGTCCACCTCTCCGGCGGCAACGTCTCCATCTCCCCGGGCCAGGTCCGCTCGCACTCCGCCGCCGCCGCCGCAGCACGCTCCGCCCCCCTCCCAGCCCCCTCTTCAGCCCCCCTCAGGGCTCGCGCAGCCTCCCCCCGCGTAGCTGGCCTTGCCATCGCTGTCGAGGCCCCCAACTCAGAGCCTGCAACGGGTGCGGCGGCTGCTGCTGCTGCTGCCGTCAGCGGCCGCAGCGGCGGCGGCGGCAGCAGGGGCGGCGGCGGCGGCGGCGGCGGCGCGGCGGCGCCGAGGGCGCGCGATCAGTCCCCGGGGCCGCCTGTCGGGGGGCTGCGAGCGCCGTCCCCCAGGTGCTTGTTAGGCTTCTTGTTGAATCCAGTTTCGGAAGTGGTCCAGCCACGTAGCGTGTGCGGCCACTGTGATGGCACAGCTGCTTGAGTGGCACTTGGTGTGGCTTCGCTTGAAGTAAGGGCGCGACAAAGCCCAGAAAGGTTGATGCCAATCTTGCCGCCAATCCCAGTCCCCGGGGCCGCCTGCCGGGGGGGTGCGAGCGCCTTCCCCCAGTGCTTATTAGGCTACTTGTTGAATCCTGTTTGTGAAATGTAGTTTTCGATGTGCGCTCGGATAGAGTCGATGAACTGCATGAGGCTGCGACTTTGCATATTTGCTGCTGCTGCGCACGCTCGCTAAGGTGTCCTCCTGACGCGCTTTTGCGCATTGGGTGATGATTGGTCTGTGATGGGCACGGCTGTTGGCAGGGTTGATGTTGAAGCACAACTTGAAGTTGAAAATAACTTGCTCCCCCGGCGTGCCAGCCCATATGCTGCTCGCAGCCCTCTACTGTCAAACTTTCATTGTGCTGGTGTAGGCTGGAACATGCAGGCCATAAGAGCAATTCGCTGCATAGCTTTTGTTCTTTTCATGCTTGTTCTTGTTCGGAACACCACGTGGTCAAATGTACGCTTGCAACAAGAGGAGTCCACATCTTGTCACATGATGGTATCTGTTGCAGAATGAGGCTCGCACCTGCAGCCGTGAATCATATGGAGCGATTGGCTTAGTGTTGGAGTTACAGCCGTGGAGTGCGTGCTGACTAGTGCACGGTGCCTTGCGCAGGCACGCGAAGTAACTGGTGTGGTATTATGCATCAAACTCATGACATACCCCCCCCCTGCCCGCCCGCCCCCCCCCCTCTCCACTTGCAGCGGACCGGGTGCGGATCGAATGCCCCCTTCCCCCCTCTCCTCCCTCTCCAACGACGAGAACTGGGACTGGGAAGCGGAGGCGGCGCAGCAGCACGAGCGCAAGAGCAGCGCTCAGCGCGATGCCCAACTTCAACATCAACCTCAACACCAGCGCCGGCAGAGCGCCAGTGACTTTGAGGCGCTCCTTTCGGACAGCGAGGACTTCAACTCCGACAGCAGCCAGGTGCGCGCGGGCTGGTACGTATGTATGCTCGTGCAGGTGCTTTACCTACCTACCCTTCACGTCCCATGTGAGTACTTGTTATAAAGAGGCCCTCCTTTCGGACAGCGAGGACTTCAACTCCGACAGCACCCAGGTGCGCGCGCACTGGTACGTATGTATGCTCGTGCAGGCGCTATACCTACGTACCCATGCAATTTATTTCATAGAGAGGAACTTCTGTCGGACAGCGAGGACTTTGACTTTTCAACTCCGACGGCAGACAGGTGCGCGTGCGTTGGTACTTGTGAAGGCGCTATACTTACCTCCCCTCCTCACTTAAAGTTCATCATATAGAAGCCTTCCTTTTGGACAGTGAGAACTTCAACTCGGACAGCAGCCAGGTGCGCGCGCGCTGGTACGTATGTATGCTTGTAAAGACGATATACTTCTACCTACCTACCCTGCTCACGGTGCCAATCTAAACTTTCGGTACATAGGTTCGAAACGTGTGTCACTGTCAAGTCCTGTCCAGTCTTTTCGATTGCATGCGCAATCCGGCCTCATTTGGGCCTTTACCACTAATGTCCACAAGGACCTGCACAACATGGGCAACTCATCTGTGACAATGAGGTGAGCTGCTTCAAGCACTGCAATTTTGTCAGTACGATGTTTGATGTTGCAATGTGCATTGGGTCAGTCACGGGACGCGCTCGGTACCGTAGACAAAACAACGGCAGCACAGCTGAGTACAAACGCAAGGGGGGGATCTCGAGATGCCATTTGGCGGCGGCGGCGTTCGAGTGGTTGTCACTGAGACACTCACACGGCGTGTAGATTCCGTACAGCAAGCTTAGATACCATTCATCTGGGCTTTTCCGCGCCCTGAGTGAGAATGAATAAACAGTACAAACGCAAGGTTGACAAAAGGTGGGTCACCCCTACACAATCGACAACAGATTGATTACTAGCTACAGTCCCAACATCAATTGAAGTTGGCGTGGCGTTGGCCCAGCCAGTGACGTATTTCCTGGTGGAGGCGACCACATATGCCTGGAATGTTGGGTACTTGCATATGTTGGGTACTTGCATACTAGGGGTGGCATCCCAAAGCAGCTCTGCCCCAGTTTGATCTGCATTTGCTGCCTTGACGTGTTCAGATACAGATCAGTGTTCAAATGCAGATCAAGCATCTGCTACCTTGGCGCCTATGCGGATCAAGCATGCGATACCTTGACGTCTTCAAATGCAGATCAAGCTCGGCCAAAGCTCCAGTGGGATACCACCCGAGTACTCGACTTTCCGGGCATACTTCTATGCGGATCCCTTGACCAAGAAATACATCACTGGCCGGGCCAACGCCCACGCCAACGTTGATTGATGCTGGAGAAGATTGTTTTTGATTTCTGGCCATTTGCCATTACACGTAGATGTAATCATCATGATACGCTTGCCCGCGCGTGCGACTACAGCCAATTCTGTGGTCTTGAACCTCACGACTTGGCCGCACTCGTCGGGTGTGCGCATTGCCTCCGACGTTTTTGTGGTGAGCGTCTTCCGACGCGATCATCCTCCTCTGCGTCATATATCCTAGTGGGCTAGTGCCATTGAAGGTGCGCCCTTTATGTACTTATAAGCTTGTATTTATGAAGGCCAAAGGAGGCCGGGTTGCCTATGCAATCAAAAGGATTGCTTCAACGCAGCAGCCTAGTCTGTACTGCGCCCTAGGAGCTTGGATACCGACGCTGCCACACTCCGTGTACACTGTGCAAGCATGTGGCCGTTGCTGCTCTCCCCTTTCAGACAGCCCGCACTTCAACTGCAACAGCAGCCAGGTGTGTGCGCGTGCGCTGGCGCATGCTTGGGAGATATCCCAGGGGATTAGGGTTAGGGTTTAGTTAGAGTTAGGGTTAGGGTTAGGGTTAGGGTTAGGGTTAGGGTTAGCAAAGCGTGCACAAGCTCAATGGGAGCATACGCGTCGTAAATGATGTGGTGCAGAATAGCTCAAGGGTTCCCACTCCTCAAGCGGAATTGAATAAAGAACTTCGAGGTATGTATGCTTGTGAACGCACTATACCTACCCTGTTGCTGGTAAGCGAACACAAGACTCTCACGCTATGTTTTTTCATAGCTTACGCGGCAGCATCAACTTAATTAACACAGATAGTGTATATCGTGTTTTCATTCTCTCTACATGCTGCGAACGACGCATCTCAACATCAACGCCTGTTCACTTCTCACTTCAAAATGTGGTGCATTGAAGATAGTTGTTATGCCCTCTCCACATGCATGTATACATTCTCTTTACATGACTTTATACAGATACATACGTACATACATACACCATGTGCACCAGGATGGCGACGGCGCATGGGTACCGGAGGCGGCCGCTCTGAGCGCTGCTGCAACGGGCGCCGGCACCGCGGAGCCCGCCGCCGACGGCCGCTCACTGGGCATTCGCTGGTCATCAGGGCGGCAGCGCTCATCCGAGACGCCAACTTCATCGGCCAAGGGGGAGCGCGGCAGCAGCGGCGGCGTCTCGAGGTGCGTCACTCCTTGCCCTTTGCACTCGCAGTTGCTCGTGAGTCACACTTGAAGTAGCTCGCGGGGCGTCGCTGGTCATCAGGGCGGCAGCGCTCATCTGAGACGCCAACGTCATCCGCAAAGGGCGAGCGCGGCAGCAGCGGCGTTTCGAGGTGCGTCACTCCTTGCATTTCACACTTGGGGCCACTCGCGTTTCTCACTTGAAGTAGCCCGTGGGGCATAGTTGGGGCGCAGCGCTCATCCAAGACGCCCACGTCATCGGCCAAAGGGGAGCGCGGCAGCAACAGCGGCGTCTTGAGGTGCGTCACTTCTTAAATTTTGCACTCAAAGTTGTGATTGAGTTGTTCAAAAGCATCCGCTGGTCATCAGGATGACAGCGCTCATCTGAAACGCCATCGTCATCGGCAAAGGGCGAGCGCGGCAACAGCGGCGGCATTTCGAGGTGCGTCACTCCTTGAACTTCACACTTGACGTCACCTGGGTCGCAATTCGCTGCTGGTGGGGCAGCAGCGCTCATCCAAAACGACCACGCGTCAACGGCCAAGGGGGAGCTCGGCAGCAGCGGCGACGTTTTGAGGTGCGTCACTCCTTGCATTTGCACTTGAAGTAGTTTTGCGGAGCGTCCGCTGGTCATCAACACGGCAGCGCTCATCCGAGACGCCAACTTCATCCTCAAAGGGGGTGCACGGCAGCAGCGGCGGCGTCTCGAGGTGCGTCACTCCTTGCGCACTTGAACATGCTTGTGAGTCACACTTGAAGTAGCTCGTGGGGGCGTCGCTGGTCCTCAACACTGCAGCGCTCATCTGAGACGCCAACGTCGTCGGCCAAGGGCGTGCACAGCAGCAGCGGCGGTGTTTTGAGGTGCATGCGGCCTGAAGCTTGATGGGCAGGAAGTGAGTGAAAGAATGCAGAGCCAAACGAAAGCAGATAGCTTGAAGCTTTGCTGCGGCGGTTATGTGAGCGGCAGTTATGTAACTGATGCAACTGCTTGTGCAACACCGATTTGGCTGCCACCGCAGTCAGCGCCCGATCTGTCCCTGTAAGATTGCAGCAATTGCTCTGCCATACAACCATTATTGTGTTGAGAACAGGCGGCAGAGCTCGCTGTCACCTTACCCAGCCCTAACCCTAACCCTAACCCTATGCCTAACCTAGAATGAAGCGGCCACGCCGCTGCGTTTCACGCCGGAGCGTCAGCGCAATTGAAGTAAAACACAATCGTGCGACTGCATCAGTGCTCTGACACAATCTCAAATTTACAGAATGTCCAGCTCTCAAGGCAGCGCGCTCCGAGGGCCCCACTTTCCCGCCTGAGGAAAATGACAGCAGAGGGGTAATCAACCTTGACAGAAACATTTACATGAAGTGGAGCAACGGATGCCTGTTGCTGTGTGAGGTAGCTATTGATCCATCTTAGTGTGGAGCCCAACAAGAGCATAGAAGTATATTGTGTCAACCACATGTGTGTGCAGGTACATCTGTGGTCTATCCCTGTATGGTCATATTACTACTGGGGCACATGGACAATTGCTGACTCCTGGTGCGTGCTCAGCAGCACGGCTCAGCATACTTCATGGCATTGAAGGCGTGCAAGATGCACGAAATCGTACATTCCAGCAGCAAACTGGACATCTACGACTGGGCTTTTTGCGCCCTAAGCGAGAATAAACCAAAAGTACATGTGCGGGGGGGGGGGCACATGGACGAGGACGTAGGGGGGGATCTCGAGATGCCGCATGTCAACCCACTCGCTTTGTACGAACTGCATGCGTGTACGCAGGCAGTCAGCTACGCAAAAGCACGTGCAACTCCCCATAGCATAGAGGAAGTATGTCGCTGCAAGTGGGAAGTACTTCGCAATACCGATCACTTCGCGCCGCAGCAAAAGCGGCGGCAGCGGCGGCGGTGGCGGTGGCGGCGGTCGGCGGCGGTTGTGGTTCTCATCTTCAAGACCTTTTCGCCTCTGCCACTGGAGGAATGCGTTGCTGCAAGCGTGAAGTTCTCAACTTCAATACCGCTTCTGCTCTTGCAGCAGCAACCGGTCGGCGCCGCCGTCCATCCGCAGCAATCATGATAGTGGTGGCGGCGGTGGCGGCGGCGGCGGCGGCGGTCTCATCTTCAATGAATTTTTTGCCTCTGCTACTGGGGGAACGCATTGCTGCAAGCGTGGTGAAGTTCACAACTTCAATCCCCTCCTTGCCTCCGTCTGACTCGCAGCAGCAACCGCTCGGCGCCACCTTCCAGCCGCAGCAACAGCGGCAACAGCGGCGGCGGCGGCGGCGGCGGCGGCGGCAGCGGAGGCGGCGCTAGAGGCGCCACCAGGAGCGGCGCGTCTCGGAGCCGCAACGCTCAGCCCCCGGCCTACAGCCCTCGCAGTGCTCAACCGCCGTACTGAGAGTTACTGTGCAGCAGTGCTCAGTGCAGCAGTGCTCAGTGCAGCAGCAGTGCTCAATTGCCGTACTGAGAGGGCGCGGCAGTGCTCAGTGCAGCAGCAGCGCTCAACCGCGCCGTACTGGGCAGGGGGGGCCCGCGGCAGCGACACAGGTTCAGGTATGTATAGCATCGGTGGGATCATTCTTCCAGAAGTGCAATGTTTGTTGTAGGTGTACTTTATGGTCTACAACCGGGCAGCAGTGCTCAGTGCAGCAGCAGTGCTCAAAACGCGCCGTACTGAGGCTGCGCAGCAGTGCTCGGGGTCAGAAGTGGGCATCAGCGCTCAGCATTGGGGGGGGGCTAGAGTGGCTGCAGGGCGCGTGGCGAACGGCGCGCGGCTTCAGGTGCGCAGAGAAGGTAGAGTTGCACTCGACTGACTTTTGCTTGAGGGGTAGAACCCCCTATGAAAATATACTTTTCGAATATGCAAGATACGCCGCCCGTATGCTTTTGTGATGCGCGCGCTCACCGCACATCTGTAGGCTAAAGCAGGCGCACTACCTGCGCTCAGCCAGGCAAGCTGAGTATATGGGTCGGATCTGTGCCTGAAGTTCAACTGCGGTGCGGGCGGAGCGACAAAGTGAAGTTGTACGTTGCGTGCCTGACCCTGACCGTAACCCTGAGTGGCAGTGTGCATCGTCTTTATGACAGGTCCAGCGCCATTGGCACCTAGGGTTAGAAAAAGGGGAGAGCCCCTCCTGTGCAGCGGCGCTCAAACCTTGGCATACCCACCACAGTGCTCTCCCTTGTACGCATGTGCAGTGCTCCCCCCTTTGAAAGAATGCAAGTCCGCAAGCATGAACACAGAGCTTGCGATAACGCGCAGCTGCCTTCTTGCAAGGCGGGCATGGGGGGAACGGGGGGGGGGGGGGGGAGGGGGCGCAAGGGGTGCGGTATGTATACCATATGGGGAATCATGCTTCAACATAGAAGCATGATGTTATGTAGTTCATTTGTTACTCCACAGCGCCAGTCAAGGCGCGCAGACGGTGTGGATTGCCTGACCGCTACGGTGCTGACCGCATGCTGATCATGCTCATGTCCCTATTAAAGGATAACTCATGCACTGTTCACTTTAACCTAAAATCTTACAGTTGACTAATTCTTTACCTCAGCATTTCGACTTTTAGCATCAAATTATCATCAAACCATGCTCACCATGCACACCAGGCTCACGGTGTAGCCACAAAGCCCCCTGACCACCAGATTTGTTGCCTTCTCCGGCCTGTTTGCGTTAATCTGTGCAGGCTGGGGACGCAGCGGCGACTGTGCGGACGGCGGTCTGAAACCGTCATGCTAGCGACGGTTTCGTTTTTTGAACAAAAAATACTCACAAGCGGCGGCAGCGGTTGCTACTGCAAGGGGTCTAGGAGCAGAGTCGGCGCCAAATCCGACACGAGCTGGTTTTGAAGCAATTTCTATGTCCGAGGGAGTGGTGTTACTTTCTCAATGATAGCTAGTGTGCCTTTGGGAGGATGTCTCTACTATCCTCCTTCATGTCATGGCTCAGCACATGCAGCCACCACCAGGGCGCCATGCAGCGCATCTCGGAAGTATGAGGAAACTTGTCAATCACTGTGTCACCAGCACCACGACTTGTAGCAAGATAGGGTTGAGGTTGAGCTTACCTCTAACCCTAGGGACGGCTGCTGCCTACCGCAGCGCGACCATTTCAGTTGTCCCAGCATTTTACGGCGCGGCCCAGGGGGCAACTGCCTGACGCATTCAACCTATAGGGTCAGAAACTGTGTCGTCACAATGCACTCCCCCTGGTGCCAGAACTGGTTGGCTGTGTCTGGACTGATTGCTGAGCACTGCCGCTGACACTGCACACATCTGCCGCAACAACTCGAATGTACTGTAATGCTGCTCTGTGCGCTGTCACCAGCTTCGCTAGCCTTCTTTTTATCCAACAGTATTGAAAGGGTACACCATGTAGTCCGGTCACGCTACGGCTCGCCCCGCTAACAAAGGACCTGGTTGAAATCTGGACTGATGCGTTGCTAAGCACTGCCACTAAGACTGCGCTCGGCGCACACCCCTCCCTGTGTGCTGTCAGCCTGAGTTTTTCACATACTTCGAAGTACATAACGCAACCATATAGCACTGCTCTATATGCTTTTGATGACTTCACTAGCCTTGATTGCGGTGTCCAGCAGTAGGCAATTCTGTTGAATGGGTACAACGCTGGCTTCAAGCTGGGCTCACTTGCTGAGAATGGACCTGGACGTTATTTAAACAACACAGGACGGGAAGGGGGGGGGGGGGAGGGAATGCACCTGCCAATGATGAAATTAGTGAGCCTAACCCTCATCGCAACCCTTTGCACCTGAAGTGATTCACTTGAAATTTCCAATCACACGCGCCAGCAGCAGTACTTCAGCATTCAGCTGCTGCGGCTTTTGCTGCACGGACGACGCACGCTCACAACTGTGAAATGCGCTTATGGCAGAGACAGTGTGCCGTTTGTCTCGGAGACCTGCAGAAGCTGAAGTTGCTGAACACAGGTGCCAGCAGTACTTGTGTATTCAACTGCTGCAGCATTTGC
This sequence comes from Tribonema minus, assembly GCA_017506865.1. NCBI lineage: Eukaryota > Xanthophyceae > Tribonematales > Tribonemataceae > Tribonema > Tribonema minus. The sequence goes on from JAFCMP010000157.1 coordinate 324,970, forward strand.
TGTACAACTCACGCACTTTTCACAGCCGAGAAATGCGCTCATGACAGAGCCAGGTTTTACTCAGTGAGACCTGCATGAGTTGAAGTTGAAGTCGTCAAACACAGCAGTACCGCCCGTCTCCGACTGCTGTGCGTCATTCGCTGCCCGGATGGCGCTTGATCATGCCATTGACCTGCAAGCACATGGGAGAACTGAAGTTGCCGTTTTGCTTCCGTGGCAACACCTGCAGAAGCTGCTTTGCCGCAATCCTGACCGTAACCGCAACACCCAACCCCGCAATGCATTACAATGAGCGATGGGGAACAAGGGCGCGAGCACAGCAAGTTGCTGGTCTTGCAAGGGCGAACGCGAAGCAATCACATGGCAGCAGAAGCAAAGCGCTGAGTAGGACATAGCTTTAGCGTTGCGACCTTCCACTTTATTGTAAGCGCATGATCACATACCCCAACCCTAGCCCTAGGACTTGCGCATCATTTCCGCGGCCGAACTGCGTGCCAGCCGCGCTGGGGTCCTCTGGGGGGCCCCCTAGCTGGGGGTCTTGGGGGTTTTACCACAGGGGGAGGGCCCTTGTGTTCTATCAACTGCTCCAGCCGTGTTTTATCGACGAACGTGCCTTTTTCCTGGTCCAGCAGCGTGAACATGTTGTCTTCCTTGATCTTGAGCGCAAAGTACTGGCCCTCGCCGGCCTGCAGGGGTGGTCACAGCGGTTACAATTCATGTCGTGATTCACGTGCGTATGCATGCGTGACGCAACGTAAACACCGCCGCTGATGATATCGACGAGCACGCCTTTGACCTGGTTATGGAATGTGAATGTGTTGTCATCCTTGACCTTCAGCGCGAAGTACTGGCCCTCGCCGGCCTGCGAGGGTGGGCAGAGTTTGATATTCAGTATTCATGTATGCGCATTCATATGCACACTCGGTAAATATTTTTTTTGGCAGATTTCGATATTCAGTATTCATGTATGCGCATTCATGTGCACACTCTGTAAACAATTGTTGTTGATGATATTCATGGGTGTGTCTTTTTCCTGGTCCAGTAGTGTGTGAACATGTTGTCCTCCTTGGCCTGGAGCGCAAAGTACTGGCCCTTGCCGGCCTGCGAGGGCGGGCAGAGTTGAAGTATTCAGTGTTCATGTATGCGCATTCATGTGCACACTCAGCAAACATTGTTGATGATATTCATGACTGTGTCTTTTTCCAGGACCAGTGGCGTGAACGTATTGTCCTCCTTGGCCTTCAGCGCAAAGTAGTGGCCCTTGTCGTTCTGTGAGGCCGGGCAGAGTTTAATATTCAGTATTCATGAATGCGCATTCATATGCACACTCAGTGTGTAGACATTTTTGATGATATTGATGAGTGTGTCTTTTTCCTGGTCCAGCAGCGTGAACATGTTGTCCTCCTTGACCTTCAGCGCAAAGTAGTGGCCCTTGTCAGCCTGTGAGGATGGGCAGAGGAGTAATTGAGCACAGTGTTGTTTTTTCATGTATGTGCATACATGTGCAGATTCAGTATATTGTTGATGATGTACCGATGAGTGTTTTGGCCTGATCAAGGAGTATGAACATGTTGTCGCGTTTTGCCTTCAGGGCGAAGAAGCGGCCATTGTCAATAGCGAGGATGGGCACAGACACCATGATTCATGCCATAACTTATGTGCATACGCGGGCACGATTGAGACACCAACAGTGCTGATGATGATATCGATGAGCATGCTCCGGGAGTGTGAACACAATGTCATCTTTTGCCTTCAACGCAAAGAAGGGGCAAGCGCACGCAGAGAGAGTTCATGGTCTCAATGCTCATGGTTTATGTAAGCGCAGACACGTGAATCATCAATGCATCATTGGTGATGTGATTGAAGAGTGTGCCTTCTGCTCAACTTGAGGTACATTTCTTGCGTTCCACTTGTGGCTGTGGAAATGCCATGCTGTAGGCGTGTCGCCTTGCTTTCTCTCTTGGACGTAGCATGCAAAGCTTGCACGCCACGCCCCGCCCCCCACATCACCCCCAACAAAGCACCCGCAAGCGACAGTCCCCCACATACTAGCAGGGATACCCAACAAAGCTACAAGACTCTCCCCCCACAGACAGACCCGTCTTAGGGCCACCCAGCTTGATGTACTTCCAAACCCCATGATATGATGAGCGCACAATGAAGTGATATGGTTCAAGGCATTTCTGTATGTGTAAATGTGTGTGTACAGCATCATCACCGTGATGCCACAAAAATGTAGTATAAAAACCAGAGATGCCCCGTACTGCCATCATCGCACCAGTCGCGCGTAGCGCAAGAAAAATTTTAACCGGTACCGGTACCAGTACTCAATAACTGGTACCAGCAGCTACCCGTACAGTTTAACTGGTGCGCTGTGACAACCGGTACCAGTATACTGGTGAAATCGGTAAAAACTGGTCTGACCAGTTTTCACCTGTGGTACCAGTTTTTTACTAGTGATGCCAGGGCTTTTCTCATATGCAAAGCATACAGAGTATACCGTGTGATCAGTACATACAACTACAAAGGCTTCAGGAATAATGCTCGTTAGGAGCTCGAGGATTCTAGGTTATGCAGCCGAATGGACCCAAGTGCATAGTGCGCAGCAAAGCCTTACCCACAGCATACTAGCGCAGTATTTGCTCCTGTAAGTGACACTCAAAGTGCACCCGTCGATGCAAAGGCTGTCAGCAACACGTGTGCAGCATGCAGCCAGCAAAAGGATGGGCAGCATGCTCATATATCATTCTGCCTGCTGCCACCTGTTTCGGCTTTTGCTCTGCAATTGGCACCCTTGCACTTGTGGATCAGCAAACAACCTCTGTCATATCTGTAGACCAGGTTTTCATGTCTACGCAGCTGAAGCTTGAGCCTTTCGTTGGCTGCGACAGCGACAGCGCATAAGAGCGGAAACAATCCGATCCGGAGTTGCGTTCCTGTAAATGAATGCACCACTTCCCACGTCGGTTGATGGATGCTTATGCTTTACATCCAACCTGCTATCTCAGCCTGCAGAAGCTGCTTGTGCATTCAGCGACATCAAACAGTCGCGCATCCATCAATCGGAGACTGCCACTCTGTGTTCGATTTTTGCGCCACATGGACCGCTTGCATGCCATCACTAGCCGAACCCATATGTCAACAGCAGCATCAGTAGGTCGACTCACGACCATATCTGCCAGTATTCACCGTTTATTACACCTGTCGTGTCGCGCTGAACTAACTTCAAGGCACGAAAAGAATAAACTCGCTGAACGGTCTATGTACTTGCATTTTAACTGGTGGCGCCGGTCATCAGCTACGGCATCGGTACGTGTTTACGGGTTGCCTCACGCGGCCAGTTACCCGTACCGGTTAGCGAGCGGCAACCAGTTACCGGTTAAAACTGGTACAAAAACTGGTACGGGTACCGGTGCTACCAGTTAACGGGGCATCTCTGATAAAAACGCAGCTGAATTTGTCCATCACTCAGGAGAGATTACCTTGGTCACGGAGACGATGCTGGCCAACCGCAGCAGCCGTGGCGGCCCTTTCTCGCCGAAGAAGGTGTGTGAGATGACCTCAAAGCTGTTGAGCGCCTGCACACAGAAGTTCAACATCATCAGCGCTCAGCAAACACAAAGTTCTACAATGTCTACTGCAGCAATCGCAGCGGCTCTTTTTTGACAAAGAAGGTGTGCGATATGACCTCAAAGCTCTGAAGTGCCTGCACACACAAGTTCAACATCATCAGCGCTCAGCAAACACAAAGTTCGACAATGTCTACTGCAGCAATCGCAGCAGCTCTGTTTTGACAAAGAAGGTGTGCGAGATGACCTCAAAGCTGTGAAGTGCCTGCACAGACAAGTTCAACATGCATCAGCGCTCAGTGACAACAAAAATCAACATATGTCCACCAGCAAATTAAAGCGGACGCAGCGGTCCTTTCTCTCCAAAGAAGGTGTGCGATGTGTGTGCGAAATGACCTCAAAGCTGTTAAAGCGCCTGCACACATTTTCATTCAACACTGTGGCACATTTGCTGCACTTCCTCTTGTGCTGGACGAAGTCAAGAGAGTGAAGTAGAAGGTATCTCATTAGAAATTCAACAATGTATACGTGTACTGCAGCCCGTTCTTGCCAGCAAAGGTGTGCGGAATGACCTCAAGATTGCTGAGCGCCAGCACGCAAGTTCAATAGAGTCATAGCTCAAAAGTTAAGCTCAACATGGTGGCCCTTGTTTGCCAAAGAGGATGCGAAAATGACCTCAAAGCTGTTGAGTGCCTGCCTGCCCACTCAACTTCACCATCATCAGCGCTCAGCAAACATAAAGTTCAACAATGTTGGGGTTCAACAATGTTGGGTTCAACAACGTTGGGTTCACAATGTTGGATTTGATTCAGGATACTGAGCACTGACCTCGACATAGCTGAGCGACGCCACGTACTTGCCCGCATACGCGCGCGCGAGCATGAGTAGTATGACAGACAAGCCGAGTTCAACATACATGCTTCAAGTTCAACCTAACATGCTCAAACGACGTACTTTTCCACCACTCTATCATACGATGAGATGCAACGATGAGAAATCATTCTGTAACAAACAAGTACAATATTTCTGCTGAGCGCTGACCTCCACATAGCTGAGCGATGCCACGTACTTGCCCGCATACGCGCGCGCGAGCATGAGCAGTATGACAGACACGCCCAGACCCACGCCCCCCAGCACGGGCTCAATGGAGAACTCCTTGAGGGCTTGCGTGAAGGACGAGTTGTACCTGCGTGTGCATGCGCAAATACATGCATACCATGAGCTAGTACATGCATACTATGAGCTTATAAATACGTATAGCTACGGCTTTATGAAGAAACTGCGTCAGCGCTTCGGTGAAGGACGAGTTGTACCTATGTATGCGCAAATACATGCACACATCCGTTGAGTGCGCTATACATGTACTGCTAGGTCTGTTGCGTAACCGTTAGTCCATGGAGAACTGCTTCAGCACTTAAGTGAACGACGAGTTAAACCTGCGTGCGCATGCGCAAGTACATAGATGCCATTTGGCGGCGGCGGCGTTTCAGTGGTTGTCATTGAGACACTTTCGGACTGTCACTCGACATGTAGATTTCGTACAGCAAGCTTCAGGTCAGATGCCATTCATCTGGGCTTTTTCGCGCCTTGAGAGCGAAATTAATAAAAGTACATACATGCATGCATGGGGCACACCGCATCGGAGTGTGCCTACGCTACGCATATGCTATGGCTTTGTGAAGATCTGCTTCAGCGCTTAGGTGATGGACGACTTGCACCTGTGTGCGTATATACGTATACATGCACAAGGGCACACAGCTATCAGTGAGTGGCTGCGCAAGAGAAATCAGGTGCGCCATCAAAGGGGGTCGGAGCAGCAGGACCAGGGCTGTGTGCTGCATGGAAACCCTAGGCTTAGGGCTTGGCCAACCGCGCTAGCCTCAGTGCTCAGCGCATGAGGAAACAGATGTGAATAGGTACAGCAATCACTCACTCACGCATGCAAGCCCTGATGCTAGGGTTTGCCTAACTTCCCCAGCCCCAGTGCTCAGCGCTCAATGAAAGAGTTGAGCTTTTATGCAGGTAGGTATAGCATGGCATGTGTATTGATGTAGGGTAGGATTAGGGTTAGGGTCAAGCTAACCCTAGATGAAGACAGCATGGCACTCGCCATACCCAGTACCCCGCATGCGCAAACCGCGCTAGCCTCATTGCTCAACGCATCAGGAGCAGGTGTGGATAGGTATGTACAGCACTCGCGCGTGGAAGCCCTAACATTAGGGTTCCACAACAGCCTCGGTGCTCAGCGCTCAAGTGAAAGAGTTGTGGGGTAGGTATAGCATGGCACTCACCATACCCAGTACCCCGCGTGCGCTATTGACCCCGCGCCCATGAACCTGAACTTCGTCTGCGCGGCAGCGCACAGCAGCAGGAGGTTGGTGTTAGGGCCAGGCGAATATGGGTTGGTAGGTACTTGCCCTTCAACGCTACCTGTGGTGCAAAACCGTTCTTAAGTTTGAGCACCGGCTCAACACAGAGAGTTGATGTCCAGACTTTGAAGATTGATTTTCCAACGCGGCAGCCCCTTGCGTTATCCCAACCCTAACTAACCTTAATTCTCACCCTAAATTGTTGCGGATGCACACCACATAGACGGCAGGTACAAAACAGTAGCTACACGGCAGCTGCAACCTTGCCAGCGGCGGCAACGCTCCCTGAATTCAATGTTGGTTTGAAGAACTGAACTGAAATTGACTTTATAACGGAGCTTCTACCATGGCCACGCACAACGGGTAAATTGCAGCTGCAACGCTGCTAGAAGTGACGATGTCTTTCAGAAACATTGCAATCGACTGCAAGCGACAGCGGCGTGTAGCGCATGCGTGCATGTATGTATGTACTTGGTAGTATATACATAGCGGGTTTCCAACATTGAGCAGTGTGTACCCGGTATAATGCATGGTATGTACGCATGGCTTTGTGATGGTGCTCAGATGTGAACGCATTCTGCGCATGCGCATGCGCGCACGGGTCACGTTGAAACACATGTTGATATGCCCAACGCAGGAGATGACGACTCAGCAGAGATGCACTGAGGCTCCTTAAAGCACCTGGCAATATTACGATTGGGGAGGAGACCTTGTGCATACGTAGAAGGTTGGTGTCATCACATGCACATGTGCTTAAGAGTAATGACTTCAGCGGAACAACTACTTTGAGTATGCTGCCAGGAGCCACGGTGCATATGAAACGGTCTGCATTTGTCAATGCTTGAGCACTTCACACCTAACATGATTTTGTTATATGAAGATTAAGAGACTTCTTACAAAGCAGCAGATAATGGACATCAAAAATGCTCATGAGAATGGGTGTGATCAGAACAAAAATGCTGTCTTGACAGCAACAGAGGGCAAGCCAGCAGGCTCCGTATGAGTTGTAGTTTGCCTATGAAGCATCTCAACGCATGAATCAGCTTCCACATCATTATACAAACTGAAGACGTAGCCAACCTTCAGCAACGCTCTTTGTGCACTGAGAAGAACAAGGTGGCGATGCTGTTTGTGTTACTCAAACATGTCGCAACAGTTGACCAACCCCCACTCTACATTCCGAGATGCTGCGCAATTACCTTGGCATCACAGGTGAATAGCAGCTCTCGCTTTGCGTGATGCGGCGCGACTTTAGGAAGTCCGCCAGATCCGCTGGTGTTGGAGCTATGCCTTGCTGCCATCGCTTGCAGTCCAACAAGCTTGCAATCAGGGCCACTACGTGCGTGCTGACACTGCCGCATCAGCTGCATGCCTAAGCTATGGTAGCTTGGCAGTCGCCTGCTGCACCTCAACGCCATCCTCCGTCGCTGCTGCCTGAAGGCAACGCTTACGAGTCATGATGAACTTCAACAATACACTTCAAATTGTAACTTTAATTGAACTGTCTGGTTGTCGCTGTTCCTTATATGATACTTTTGCCTGCATGAGCCTCATTTATCAGTGCATTGCACTCGCCTTTCACATACTGTACACTGATGCTACAGCATGGTAGGGGAGGGGTGGGCTGCAAATGTATGAACGCACCAGCAGTCAAGTCAGTAGCGTGCCTCCCGCCAGCAGTATGTATATGATCATACAGCATGCATTGAGGGCACTTGCGCCAAGCGAGCCAGGAGTTCAAACGCACTTTCACACGCAACCAAATACGGTGCAAGCAAAACATATGCCAGAAAACTCTACGCAAGCATCTGCGCAACCATTGCGCTTGCAACAAAAACAACATCAGGGCACTGGTGAACACGCGCAGCACCGCCGGACATCTCGCGTGTGAACATTCTGTATCTTTTCAGCCTGGCGCAGGCTGTTGGCGCTGCGCGGCCTGCGCATGGTGTGCAACGCTCAGCAACCACTACACGTGTGACAGCGCTCCGCCGAGACTCTGTGGCAGTGCTCAGCCACAGGCAGCAAGTGCTTGCATGGCACCAGCGCTCAACCGCCAGCATCATGTAGCACTCTCGAAGCGCGGTGGAACAGCTGCAGCAGCAGCCGCGGAAGCGGGCATCCCCCCTCTAACATCAAACGCACCACCACCGTCCATTCTGTGTGAAACACGTGTGTACATGGGAGCTGAAGGCTCAGCGACTGAGTGAGGTGACGGTGCACTGCGGGAGCGGCAGCTATTGGGGCATGAGAAAGCCAGTGCAACATAGCAATACCTGCCCGACTGCACTGCCCAGAGGTGTAGGACCCCCCCCCCCCCCCCCCCCCCCCCCCCCCCGCCCCCTTGCCCACCCATTTGCCCCCCCTTCTATGATAGCCGGGTGGGACGTCAGACCCCCCAGACCCCCCAAGGGGGCCCACCGACCTGTATGATGAAACGGAAACTGGCGCGTCAAAACAAAAAACGCAAGGGCGGCAGCAGCCCATGCCCCCCTCATTGCTAAACGCAAAGGCGTCGCAAGTTCCCGAGAGTAGTGAAATCCGGCTACCTGTACCAATGACAGAAAGCGCCGCTGGCACGCCCAGAAAGTCCTTTTCGTGGCGCCTAGCACCCGAAGCTCACCTCAAGAGGCGCAGCATGTAGCGTACCCCCCCCCCCCCCCCCCCTCCCCGCTGTGTGGGTGTATGAGACTTGAAGGTGTGTCGGCGCATGGGGCACAGGCACACACGCCTCAAGAGGCGTGCGTTTCATGTGCCGCGTGCATAGGTGCTCGGTGACGATTGTGGCTGGCGGTACCCCAGCCGTTGTGCACCTGTGATGGTGCAGTGAGCATTGCTCAGCATGCTGCTGCTGCCGCCGCCGCCGCCGTTGCTGCAGCAGCAGCAGCAGCAGCAACCGCTGCCGCTGCCGCCGCTGTTGTCATCGCAGCAGCAGCAGCAGCAGCAGCAGCAGCAGCTATCATCGCCACCGCCGCCATCGCAGCACCAGCAGAAGCAGCAGCCATTGCCGTCGCCGCCGCTGCGGCCGCTGGTGCAGCAACCATTGCCACCATCGCCGCCACCGCCGCCGCAGCAGCAGCACCGCCGCCGCCGCCACCGCCACTGCCCTGGCCGCCACCTGCCTATGGCATGACCGCCGGCGCCGCCGCCTCCATGTTCTTCCGCCGCCGGTACGTGAACACGGCGCCGCCGGCGGCAGCGCCCACGACAGCAACGCTCAGCACGGACGCCCACGCCGCCGTCACGCCGGCGCTGCTGCCGCCGCCGCCGCCGCCGCCGCTGCCGCCGCTGGCGGTGTCGCCGATGCCCGGCGCGCCGTTGTCTGCCGCTGCCACCGGCGGCGCTGCTACCGTCGGCGCGGCGGTGGGGGCCGCGGTGGGCGCCGGCGTGGGGGCCGGCGTCGGCGCTGCGAGGGTGGGGGGAGCGTCACCGAGGGAGCCAGTTGAAGTTGATAAGAGTTCAACCGGCAGTTGAACAAGTATCGGTGGCGTTGAGTTGGGTACTGCTGCAGGCGTCCACTGGGGTGTTGGACTGAGTACAGTGATGGTAGGCTTAGGTGAGCTGTGCGCGCTGCCACAGCCAGGTTTGGGGTTACGGTTTGCTCTGAGCGCGCCGTAGCTAGCTGGTTGGCGTCTAAGCGAGGGTTAGCATTAGAATTTAGGAGATTCGGGTTTGTCATCGGAGTGCAGACCCCGTTTCACGCAAGCTCCCCATCTGCGATTGTGACTCAATCACCCGTCCAACCGATGCCATCGTCACAGAGTCCTTTTACCCGGTACTCTTCTAAGACCTGGTACCCTTCCAAGGTATATATGTGGTACTCACCAATGGTGTACAAGGTTCCAAAGCATTACATGTTTGAGCCACCGTCAATTCAGCGCCACAACTCGATGAAAATACACACACATGCGCGCGCACACACACACACACACACACACACACACACACACACACACACACACACACGCACCTGGTGTCGGCGCGGGAGTCGGCGCAGGAGTGGGCGCTGTGGGGAAGGAGCGTCAACGAGCAGGGGAGGAGCGTCATCGAAGGGGATAGTTGAAGTTGGTTGAACTTATACTGGCACATTCGGACAAGCTAGTGGCGGTGGGCGCGGGGGTGGGGGCCGGCGTCGGCGCTGCGGGTTGGGAGCGTCACCGAGGGGGATAGTTGAAGTTGGTTAGAGTTGGACCGGCAGTTGAACAAGTATTGGCAGCAGTGAGTCGGGTGCTGATGCAGGCGTCCACTGGGGTGTTGGGCTGAGTACAGTAATGGCAGGCTTAGGTGAGCTGTGCACGCTGCCGTAGCCAGGTTTGGGGTTAGAAATAGCTCTGAGCGCGCCGTAGCCAGCGGGTTGGCGTCTGGGCGAGGGTTAGGCTTAGAATTTAGGGGGTTTGGGAAAGTCATCGGAGTGCAGACCCCGTTTCACGCAAGCTCCCCATCTGCGGTTGTGACTCAATCACCCGTCTAACCGTTGCCATTGTTAAAGAGTCGTATTTACCCGGTACTCTTTTGCGACTTCACCCGGTACTCTTCTGCGACTTGGTACCCTTCAAGGGTATATATGTGGTACTCTACTAAGGTATAAAAGGGCGCAAAGCATTACACGTTTGAGGCACCGTCAAATCAGCGCCACAACTCGATGAAACTACACACATACACACACACGCGCGCGCACCAGTCGGCGCGGGCGTAGGGCAAACGTAGGTGCGAGCGTAATCTTAATGCACGCGTCCATTCCATCTGTGATTGCAGCCAATGCTACAGATTGAAGTTCATCACATATGGTACAAACCTGGAGTCGGCGCAGGAGTAGGCGCGGGAGTTGGCGCGGGCGTAATCTTGACGCAAGCGCCCGTTCCGGCAACGCCATCGTCACAAAGGAAGCCCTTGCCACAGGCGCAGGGCGCGCACTGTGCACCATAGAAGCCCGGTAGGCACGCGCCGCACGCTACAAAGGAGTCCTGGGTCAGCTCGCACGTCTCGATGTTGGCAAAGACGCACCACTGCTTTCCAACCTCCTGAGAGGGGGGGGGGGGGGGGGGGGGTAAGCACGGTCAAGGTCAGAAAAATGTATAGTACTTTGAAGTTTGTCGTTTCGTTAGTGTAAAGAGGGTTCCTGAGTCAGCTCGCATGTCGCGATGTTGGCAACCAAGCACCACTGCTTTCCGACCTCCTGAGAGGGGGGGGAGGGGGGGGGGGGGGTCGCAAATACGGGTCACAGCCAGAAAATATGTGAAGTGGACGATTTGAAATCATCACGAAATTACAAAGGAGTCCTGCGTCAGCTCGCACGTCTCTATGTTGGCAAAGAGGCACCACTGCTTTCCGACCTCCAGAGGGGGCAGGGGTGGGGGGTTGGGTGAATGCGCATCAGCGCATAGCGCGGAGAGTATACAACACAACATGCAAGACGGCATGTGGCAGATTTCACGTGTATGCGTAGATTTGGGCGGGAAGCCCAACGGAGCATCACCTGCTCTATCTGTGATTGAAATCTTCATCGACGATTCTGTACATGCACTATAGTCAAAATGGATGCACCATGCACTATTTTCAAAGTGGATGCACCATGTGAACAACGTAAAAGTTGCGCGTGCTGTTGCCGGCGCCTATCGGGAGCACTGGTGTGGGGCCCACTGTGGGCGGCGCGGAGCACATGCCTGCGTGCAAGTAGGGTTAGGGTTAGCAAGTTGCAACGCGCCAGCACGCCACGCGCGGCACACTTGAAGTGCTTGTTGAAGTTGCATGAGTGCGAAGAGCGCGGTACACAATGGCGGGCAACGACGCGGCGGAAGGCTGGCGTAGGTCGTTATATACGCATGGATTCATGAACCACGTGCTTTGTCCCAGAAGGCATGGCGGCATAGTCGTACACAAGCGTGTGTTAAATTGACAAAGAATACGAACGAAAACGTGAGATTTTGTAGCACTCAAGAGCATGGTATACTTCAACTTTTTGCAGTGCACGTGCATGCAACATCGGCAACGAACACTATCATTGCTGCTAGGCAAAAACGCTTTGCCTGCATGCAGCGGATGAGCGACTGACACCAATGGGCGTCGCGCAACCCTGATTTGCATGTGGACTGAGTGGCGATAGGTGTGCATTGAGAGCGCGCTATGTCGCGAGTCGCGACACCGCAACTGCTTTCAGCGGTGGAGTGATTGTACCAATTATCAATTCTCGCTGAGGGCGCGGCAAAGGAAAGCAATTGTACTGCAAGCATCACTGCTGTCACGAGGTGGTTGCTGCTGGCGAAATTTCATCTTAACCTTTTGAACATTGTGAGTAAAACCCTGCCATGCTCTGATTACGACATTGATTGCATCTGCTGAGTTTGCGTAAACATCATGATGTCCAGCAATTCGCACTACAGTGTATGAATGTTTTGAGATGATGTCACTGTTGAAGTTGCCGTTTGCACACCTCTGCAGGCCTGTCTTGACGTCTGCAGATGGCACAAGAATACATTTCGAATGCAAGAGTACATGTTTACTTGTTTGCTGCCAGGTCAAGAGCTGCTGCTGATTGAGTTGCTGCATAAACGTGCGCAATGGCAACTTCGAGTGCTTGGCTCGCGGACACAAAGCGTACGCTACGGCGGCACCAGACAGGCGCTTGACTTCTGGCCGCTCTCAACCAGCTTTTCTGCATGCGTACCTGCATGCAGTTTCAGGCAGGCTTGCGTACACGGCGCTGTGCTTGCCAAATGCCGGGGACACGTGATTGCTCTTGGCGGCGGACAAACACTTGCCATGACACTGTAGTCGGCAAGCAGCAAATAGCAAGCGAGGGTGTCGCTGGAGGCGAGCTGGCACTAGGCCACCACTTTCCATGTCCAAAGTCCTCATCATCGTCTCCAGATGATATAATCAGCAGTCGACAGCTTACCACAAATCCCTCATCGCACCCTCCCGCTGTGCACCCCGTCTTGCAGTCGCACGCCACCGGCTCCGTCTCGCACTGCGCAGGATCGCAGCCGGCAGGACACGCAATTGCGCCTGTATCGCAGCCGCACGCCTCTGCTGTCCTTGTACACGCTGCAATGGCCAAACACAACTTAATGGCCGCCCTCATTGCCCCTTTCCCTCGCGGACCAGGTGTCCGAAGGAGAGGCGAAGGTGTGCTCCGATACAGCTGCGCGTCCTTGCTGCAGCCACCAATCGCTCAACCCTCAACGCCCTATCAAAGTCGATGCAAGAGACCATTTACCATCCCCATTGGTTTTTTTTATACCCCCAAATTGCACCGAAGCATTGAAGTTGTGTGAGTGCCGAAAAACGGTTGAAAAACGGTTAAGTTCAACGAAGTCCGGTCTGGGGCAAGAATTTCTTGAAATAAATGAACTCGGGCTGACATGCAGGTCCTCGTCATCAAAGCGATGAGGTAAATGAACTAGAAGTTTGTTGAGTTGAAGTTGAATGTGAACTCACCAAGCTGATGAAGGCTGGATGAGGTCATGCTTCTGCTGACATGCACACCACAAGGAGTCTCCACGAGATAGCAGGGCAGGGACCGCAGTCAACGCAGGGCAGACGCGCAATTGAGTCACTGCAATTTGACAGATCCGGCAGGTAGGTACCTGGTGAACATGAATCATAGAGGGATCACTGCTTGTTTTATCAATAAATGTGATGGACTTGTGTGGCGATGCTGCGAGTGGTCGCGTGTCTGTGTCTGATGTCAGAATATGCCCTAAACCTAGTATGTTCAGAACTTGCTCAATGACATGGCCCCCATCCATCGCGGCATCCTCACATGTGCAGCAAGTGTCACTGTCGCCGCGCATTCATGCGTCCACAGCTCCTGCCCGGCACCCCCTCCCTGCCCGCCTTTGTGCCGCGCTCGCAACTCTTAACTTCAATTCACTGCTCAGCAGACCCTGCATTGCGCAACGCGCGCTCAGCAAGATTCATACTTACCAGGTCGGTCCGAACATAGTGAGGATTGACAGATTGAGAGCTCTTCTGTATTCGATGGGTGGTGGTGCATGGCCGTTCGTAGTTGGTGGAGTGATTTGTCTGGTTCATTCCATCAACGAATGAGACCTCCGCCTGTTAAATAGCCCCCCGCACGCATCTGCGTGGCGGGGTTGCACTTCATAGTTGGCACACAACCCCAGCTGGAAGCTGGTTCATCCTATGGCATGTGCCACAGTGTAGCCTCTGTGCTTGGTAGAGACCCCGGCGTGTGAGAGGCATCTTGTGTGGCATGTGTTGTGACCCTGGTTTTACCAATGAGCTGATAAGCTTCTGCACACCAAGTGGGACAGCCGTCCCCTTCTGGGGCAAGACCGTCGGGTGCCAGGATACCACACATGCTCTGTTAATTGACTGCGTGTGCACAGGGCTGATCGCTTTGTGCAGATCGGCGTGCAAGTTGTGTTGCATATGTGCAGTTGGCCCCATTCGCAGTACCCTTTGCAGTCTAGCTATAGGGGTGAATGTGGTGATACCGGATGTTGGAGCGTCACCTGTGACTCAGGCTGTTACAGTTGTGGCGGTTACAAGATTGTTCATTGTCAGTTGTCTGCTCAGACAAGCGCAACAGCTCCGATGAAACACATGCTATTATCGCAGTCCGTTTAACTGTGCTGTGTGTGGGTGTCTCACCTGCATTGTTAGTGGCACTTGTTCAAGTGTAGTACGGAAGCCAATCATCTGGGCTTTTTCGCGCCCTGAGCGAGAATCAATAAAAAGTACGGAAGCCAGCATTAAACTTCCTCAGGCTCGCCGCTTTGCACAGCATGCCCGACCAGGTTGCAGCATGTGACTCGCCGACTTAACCGGAGTTCGTGATGTAAAGCATGACAAGACACATACTGATGTGGGGACAACATGGCACTACATAAATCGCCCAGCACAAATTTCTGGCAAATCACGGCAAGGGCATGCGAGACAGACAGCACACAAGTGCAAGACATGCCTGTGCTATGGCTGATGGTGATGCTGCCTTGCAGACAAATCGGAATCCTAGGATCCGCTCCGCCCATCCGCGACCCTGAAACCCAAAAAGCAACCGAGCACTTATGCTATAGTGAGGTCAGTCAAGGCCCTCAAACTGTTGAAGTTAGATAATAGTAGGTTGTTGGCCTCACTCAGACGCACCAGAGGAGCTCTTGGTTGTTGAAGTTGAGATGGGTGGAGCCGTGCTATTGCACGTTGAGCAGTGACATGACAGTTGAAGTTGGTATGAAGTTGAAGTTTGAATATCACCGTTGAAGTTCAATATCACATCAGGATCAATATCAACTTCAACAAGTGAGTAGTCAGCAGATGCCCCTGACATAGGGCTACAGCATGCCATAACCAAACTTCAATATCAGTTCTGCCCTGAAGACTTTACTACTGGACAAGGGCCTCGGTTGCTTTTTGGGTTTCAGGGTTGCGGATGAGCGGAGCGGATCCTGGATGCAGTGCTCTTGCAGCTGGCACAGTGCCAGTGGTTCATCATGTCCCATGCAAGTGCTTGACATTCAAGACAAGTCAACAGGCAATGGACACCAAGGCGACCAAAAATGTCAAAAAACGTGCATGAATTATCTTTGCAGGCATGTATGTTGCTCATCACTTTGAGCCTACACTCTGAAGCCATATAGATATCTGCTGCACACATTGCTTGCACTGCTTCACGTCATATGCACTTTGTAGCTCCGCCGCCAGCCCCCGCGCTCTATCTTCTGAAGCATTTGTGGCAAGTTGCTGCCTCACGCCCCACTGCACAAGATCACCTTGCGTGCGGCATCGATGAAACATTCTGTAGCGCCGCAGAGCAAACTGAATCACTTGGTGCAGCAGCAGTCCTTGATCGCCGTAGGCGTGATCACGGTGCTGGCGAAACCATCCAAGGCTGCCAGCAAATCCGCACTGTTCACCTCGTCACACGGGTCAGGGGCGTTGACAGCCTTGGTCTGATACGCCCCAGCGTCGAGGGCGGCGAGGGCCGCGTCGCAAAACACACGGACTGGTTCCTTGAAGAGGTCAAGTTGCTGGGCCAAACTGGGGGGCAGTCCCGCGTTTTTGTAGATGAAACACGATTCGGCCAGATCCCTCTGCGCATGCGGAATGGGAGCGGACCCCGCGCTGACGAGCGGCGATGCCACGAGGCAGAGGGCCGCAGCCACGGTAATCGTGGTGAACATCTGCAGGCAGGCACGCAACCAAGGGACATCAGTATTGAGTTTCCGCAAAAAAATGCCAGCCAGGCTGCGACTGGTGCCGTCGCAACAGCAGCAGGGGGCCTCCTGCAGGGAGGCGGGGCACACGCAAATCACGATGAAGATGTAGCCACACGGTGACATCGCCCAGCTCTGCAAAGCACAACCAAAATCCAATCAGATGAACGCACATACTTTGTGTGAGGGGGGCACCCTGACAATGCAAGCGCGCACACTGAGCGTCTCTTACTTCGAACACACAGCACAGCGCTGTAAGACTTGCATTCAGCCACAGCTCGGACTGGCGTCACGTGCCTTGGCAATTGCGATACAGTGAGGCAGACGTTCATGCAGCAGCAGCACCGCAAAGGCAGTTGAGCAAGCAGCGCCGGGTCGAAAGCGTGACATCTCTCACCTTGGTCTTGCGACACGCTACTCCTATCGACTATCGATTGGATTGTTGTGATCACATCGTCGAGCACGATGTAGTCTTATGATTCCTTCTGAAGCACGTCAATTTTGACGCACTACGCACCCAGTGCTGCTAGCTTATGAAGAGGCAGTACATTCTACGCAGGTCACTGACGAAGCGCATGGGCTTCTTAGCTCGGGTCGTTGACACGGCTTTGAGTGAGACATGGTTGCACGCGTTTGACGGGTTCTGTGCATGGACGCTCGAACGCATGCTGCATCTGCACGGCTGCTCTACCGCGGCAGCCATGAAGTCACACCTGCTGGCCGCCTGCACTGCTGGTGACAATGAGGAAGCCAGCAGTGGCAGCGTGCTGGTATTGCCGCGCTTGGGCCCGCCAGAACTCACGGACATCGCAGTGCCACTGCGGGCGTCACGGTTGCCGGAGCGACGAGGCGGTCTGGGCATGCCGCTTTTGGGGCTACTGGCACCAGCCGCATACACGGCCCAGGCATGCACAACACTGAGGCCGGCAATAATTCATGCCACTGTGGCAGCAGGGGCCCTGAGGCTCGGCACTGACGAACACGGCGCAGTCACCTGGTTCGCGCAGCACTCATGCGCAATACGCGAGGACCAGGGACTGCCGCCAATCATCGAGGCCGTGCGACGCTCTACGCGAGCGCTGACAGCTGATGGCGGCGAAAAATCACGCACAGCTGTGGCCGAGCAGCTCCCAGCATCGTTGCTACGGTGGGCAGCAGATACGACGGCCGCAGCGTCGACGCTCCCCACTGCGGTGCAAGCGATCTACGCCGCAACTGCCGTCACGGAGACAGTGACCACTGAGCCAGCCCCACACACCCACGGCATTGTGCCTGGCGCCGAGGCGGCCGCTGCGGCGGCGACCGTACCTGGCCCTCAAGCCGCTGCCGCGGCTGCCCCTTCCACGCCCGCTAAAACACAAACTAGCGCGGAAGAAAGCAGCTGCAGCGGCGGGCAGGAGGACGACGACGACGACTGGGAGGCCTATGCTGACGAGATCTGCAGGAAGGTAGTGCCCCGCCGCCGGCGCGGTCACTTCACGCACGGACTACAAGCCGGCCTTTCAAATGTTCTTCGACGTCAATACGAGGATTGCCTGGTGGAGGACCTAGAGGCTGCCTCGGCTGGTGCCGTGGGCAAGCCGACGCAGGCTGCACCTATTGGTGACTCGCGCGACACCAGCCGCCGCCGCCAACAGGCTAGCGCACGGGTCCTGGCGCAGCTGCGCAGCCAGCGTGCGTCCGGGGCAATGGCGTGGATGAGCGTGCCACCCACTGCCAATGACCGCCCGGGTGCGGCGCCCATGTCCAGTATGGCAGCAGCCACGATGATTTTGATTGCGATCTTCATAGACGGGTGGGGCATACAGGGCGAGGTGTGCCCATGGCGGTGCAGTGATGTGAGCCCCACCTCCACGCATGCGATCAGCTGCCCCAGCCAGCACATACGGGGGCACAACGCGACACACACTGCCCAAAAGCGGTGCCTGCAGCGCATCTTGAGACAGCACCATGTCTCTATTGTCCGCAATGAGGACGCTAGCGTCTTCAAGGTACCGGGGTATCGGGCGGACACAGTCATTGACCCAGGGTGTCTGCACTTTAGCAGTGCATACCGTAACAAGGGAATAGTGCTAGACACAAGTGTGCGCGCGCCCACAGCGAGCTCGTACCTGACAGGCAAAACAAATGCCTCGAACACGGACGGCTATGCTGCTGGGGTGGGGGAGGACGCGAAGGTCAAGCACCACACCGGCACCTTGACGTCATCTTGGGCTTTGTGCCATTCGTGCAGGAGTCGTACGGACGGCTGGGCAAGCAGACAAGCCTTTTTGTTAAGGAGTTGGCAATGCACTCAGCACTGTGCTCAGGGGGGGGGAAGGCAGATGTGTTACGCAAGGCCGGGTTAGCTAAGCGTCAGATCCTCATTGAGCTGAGCATATCGCTGGCGCGGGAGTTGGCGGAGCGCGTCATGGCGTACACACGTGGAGCGCGAATGCTGGGCTGTGTTGCGGCGCCGGTATCCAAGCTCCTAGGGCACAGCGCAGACTAGGCAGCTGCGTTGACGCAAGCTTTTCGATTGCATAGGCAACCCGGCCTCCCTTGGGCCTTTATAAATACAAGTCCATACGTACATTTAAACATTCCAGTAGTAGCTTTTGTAACCCCATCTTGTGACATGAGTGGAGTAGACTACCCTATTATTTTAAATTTAGAAAATAGTAAGTTGTGGATGAAGAAAATTATATTACAACAAATTATTTCTTGGGTATTGAAAATCTAAATGTCAAAAAAAAGAATAATGAAAATTTTATTGTGGAAACTACTCATGTAAATGAAAATTTTAAAAATTTTGACTTCATTTTACCACAACAAAGTGTTTTAGAAAAAGATGGATTTTTTTATAAATTTTATAAATATAAGAAAATTTATATACAATAGTATTAACCATAGTTGAAGACAACTTAGGTAAAAAGGGATTAATTTATTTTCCTTTTATTTTTATTGTATGTGTTTTTGTATTATTATCAAACGTATTAGGCTTAGTCCCTTACAGTTTAAATGAAGTACAAGTTTACAAAGTATTGTGACTTTATATCCATGTGCTAACTGGTGGGAACGAGAAGCTTGGGATTTATTTGGTGTTTTTTTTGAGAAACATCCAGATCTTCGTCGTATTTTAACAGATTATGGATTTGAGCTTAAAGGCTTGACAGCGCTTTAAAAGAGTTTAAATGTAAATTTTTTTCATCATACCATATTATGGTTTTTTTGTTTTGAATATATAAATGCAGATCTTTATAATGAAGAAAAAGCTCCGACTGTTTGATTGCTTGCTGTTTCATGTCCTCCGCCTTTTTTTAATTTTTTTCATTTTTTTCGGTGATTTTCTATTTTTAATTACAACAAACATAAGCATATAATGTTTTTTTTAGCAGAATATTCACACATTGGCTTTTATGCCTTAGTATCAGGAGCATTGGCATTCTCCGTTTAATAAACGGGGAGGAAATCTTGAATTGAACGATGATTAAGACATGTTGAACCATGAACAGAACATGTGTCAAATGCCAATACCAAGCAGCAGCTTCAAAGCCAAAATGATGACCACGACTGAAATGATTTATATACAAGCGTAAAGAACACACACCAATAAAAAGTGTACCAATAATAACCGCATTGAGCTTGTATTCCCGCAGCAAACCTCGGAAGGCGGCGAAACCAACAGCCGCCGCATCAGGGTCACTTCACGGGGGGGGGGGGGGGGGGGGGGGGGGGGGGGTTGCAAAAATAGTTGAACTTTGTGCAACTTCCCCACGAATAGGGGGTTCTGGCCCCAAAGTGCAACTCTCCGCGACAGGGGTTCCGAGTCTGTTCATTGGCCACAAAGGGCCCTGCTCTGCGATGATGTATGGTTGTAGACATGGCTTGGGGATGAGACAATATCCCCAAGATAGTTGTCCCCAAGATATGGCTATACACAGCCAAAGGTTTAGCCTCATGCGCCTCACCCTTATCGCATCCCCTTGCGGCGCAAGAGGGTGCAAGGGCGGGGCTACATCCTCGAGGCGCAAGGGCGGGACTATGCTATGCCACAGTGTGTTATCGGGGCTGTTGCATGCTCTTGTCTAAGCAAACAACCGACAACGGACAATCTTGTACCTGCCACAACTGCAACGATCACAAGCGACAGTCGCGTATACAATGTCACCACATGTAGCACCGGGCCCTCCCTCGGGCTCAGGCAGGAACTGGAATCCGATTCGTGTGATAGCACTGCATGGCATGTGTAGTCTATGTGCTTGCAATTAAAAGAGAACCCCGACTCTGACGTGTGAGAGACATCTTGTGTGGCATACCTTGACTGCGTGTGCACAGGGGTTATCGCAATGTGTAGCACCCGCTTGCAAGTCATGTTGCATACTCAAGGCTTCAAAGTATGTGTAGTTGGCCCCCTTCGCAGTTCCCTCCCCAATCTACTTGGATGTTGGAGTGTCACCTGCGATTGTTACAGTTGTGTCAGTCACAAGATCGTGTTGAAGCTGAGGCTAAACCTGGTTTAGCCTATGAGGCGCATATGTGCGCAACCATTAGCGCACAGGTGCAAGCGGTCGCTTGGGTTTGAAAGTGCCACGGGTCATGATTAGACTACAGCATCTTGAACCACACGATTGAGTGCTTGCTAGTAGGTGCTTACCACGCGAAGATCATGCCAGGAAAGCACCTACACTTCGAAGCACTTCCCTAGCCCTTAACTCTTGCCTGAGCCCTAGCTCAAACCCTACCGAAAGTGCGCGTCCTTTGGTGCAACTTCAAGTTGGCCACGAAAGGCGCGCTTAGTCCATTCATTGCAATGGCCAGAATGCCCTGCTCTGCAGTGATGTCCATTCATTGCAATGGCCAAAATGCCCTGCTCTGCAGTGATGCATGTGCAGATGTGGCTATGAACAGCAAGAGGTTTAGCCTCATGCGCATCACCCTTACCGCACCCCCTTGGGGCGCAAAGGGGTGCAAGGGCGGGGCTCAATCCGCGAGGCGCAAGGGCGCCGGCGGGACTGTGCTATGTGTATTATCGGGGCTGCTGCTCTTGTCGGAGCACCTAGTTGTTAAACCGACAACGGACAATTTTGTTACTGCCACAATTGTAAAATCACAAGGGACAATTCCGCATACAGTGTCACCACATATACCCCCTGGATCGGAGGTTTTGCCGGGAGCACACGCAATGCTTGTGAACATTCTGCAGGGTGTGCGCGCGCGAAAGAAAACTAAGGCTAGCACACCGTACCAATGCCGCGAGCAACGGCAACAGAGGCAGCTGAAAGGCAACACACAGTCCCTGTGTGATGAAAAGGAGAGATATCGTCTTGCAATCATGAAATCTGGACTGTGCCAGCTCAGCATCGCTGAGTCATCGCGCTCCAAGATCTATAACGGATCTGGAACAAATCTCGAACAAACCACAAGGGAAACTGCAACTTCAAGTGCACTACTTGAAGTGCAACCTGACTGCAAACCAAAATAGTGCTCATTTCAACACGCGAAAGGAACCTGCGGAGATGCGCATACGCGTGCTAAGCGCGCGTCGCCCTCCCACAATCCCTTGCGGCGCTTGCTATTTGATGGTTCTTGAGTTACGCCGAGTTCAGGTTGAAGTTACATTGTGACTGTTTGACTCGTGCCAATGACTGCAGCAGCGGCGACCACGGTCATTGGTGGAAGGCACTTGCGGCTAACCATCCTTTGTCACCTAGAGCTGTACGATCTTTTTCCTTGCTATTCGATGGTTCTTGAAGTTACGCTGAGTTCAGGGTTGAAGTTAAAATTTGTGAATGAACGCCGACCCAGCCCCCAGAGCTGAATGGCTAAATAGGTCACATCTGTGCTGCCATGAACATCAAAACAACGGGAGATAGCAGGGCCGCTGGGACTGCAGTCAATGCAAGGCAGACATGCAATGTCATCAATCAGCACTGGCAGCCGAGAGATACAACCTTGTGAACATGACCTCACAGGGCAGAGCCGTGCACAATCAGTTTAAAGTACTATTAGCAAGAAAAGCAGTGATGAATTCGTGTGGCCATCCTGCGAGCGGCCACGTGTCTTCGTGTGATAACAACAGAGCGTATCCTAAACTCAGCATCTCCACAACTTCAAGTTTGCGCAATGACATCGCCCCCACCCATCGCTGTCTCCTCATATGCGCGGCGGGGCATCACCTTCATCAAGCGGTTATGTGGCAGCAGCTCCTGCCTCTACGTCCCCTCCCCGTCCCCTCTTCTGCCGCGCCGCAGCTCTCAACATCATCTCACTGCTCAGCTCTGTATCCACTAGATACGCTCTCTCTGTAAAAACCCGCCCCCTACACACAACCACGAAACCATTCCATGACAACAATCCCCCACCCGTGCCATACACCACATCCACATCTTCCAATTTGGGAGTTGGAGCTTCAAATTTGAAGTTTTCACTTCACCAGAACCACCCCTTCTTCTTCTCGGGGGCAGGGGCGGCCGCAGGAGGCACCGCCGGAGCGGGTTTCTTGGCGCCAAACTTGTTTGTTGGCGCAGCAGGCTTGGCAGCCGATGCTTGCTTGGAGGCAGGCGCGGGCGCGGCTGGCTTCTTCTTCTTGCCGCCGCCAAAGAACTTGCCCATAACGTCCGCGCTGTCGTCGACGTAACCCTGCACGTGCGATACATACATGTGTGTTCATGTCCTTGAAAGTATTTACTTGACACATCAAGGGGGTGTGTGTGTTAGTTTCTGAGCTTGTCATACACGCGTACGCGTCATTGGGCGCCCGTAAGTCGCCTTCTTCTTGCCACCAACAAAGAACTTGCCCACCACGTCCGCACTGTCGTCGACGTAGCCCTGCGCGTGTCATGCATACATGCGTGTTTATGTACATGGAAGTATGTATTCGACACATCAAGAGGGGAGTGGGGTTTAGTCGTTGAGCTCGCCAACAATGCTCATGCTGCCGACAGCAAATCGTCTTCTTCTCGCCACCAACAAAGAACTTGCCCATGACGTCCGCGCTGTCGTCGACGTAGCCCTGCGCACACATTGTACATGCATGCGTGTAAATGTATGTATTCAATGCTTCATGAGGCGGTGCGTTCTAGTCGTTGAGCTTGCCAACCACGATCATGCCGCGTCATTGGGCGTCAGTACATCGCCTTCTGCTGCTTGCCTCCGCCAGAGAAGTTGCCCATCATGTCCGCACCGTCGTCGACGTAGCCCTGCGTGCACATTGTACACACACGTGTGGTCATGTATTCATTCGACACATCATGAGGGGAGGTGCTCTAGTGTTTGAGCTTGTCAATCACGACCGTGCTGCCAATTCCAGACACGCGTACGCATCAGTGGGCGTCAGTAAATTGCCTTGCTCTTCTTGTTGCCAACGATGCAATGATTTATTCATACAAGTGGCTGCACAGCACGCGGCGTTCGACGTGTAGTTGGCTGTGGAAGCACGAGACTTGAAGTAGTCCCTGGTCGACGCACGGCAGCCGAAGGTCGAATCGTCCACCCTCACCCCATTTGCCGCCAACGCCAAACGACCCCCCGCGCTGGGTATGGGGATACCCCCCTCTCCACTACCCCCCTTCCCCCACAACATGGATAATCCGCAACCACTCAAAAATGTATTGATTTGTAAGATACTTTCCTAAGAAGTGGCTGCACAGCGCGCGGTGTTTGACATGAAGTTGTGGCTGTTGAAGAAGTCACCAGCAGACTTGAAGTAGTACCTGGTCGACGTACGGAAGGCAAAAGTCGAATCGCCCCCCGTCCTCCCACTTGCCGCCGACGCCAAACGGACCCCCCACCCCCAACGACGCACTGGGTATGGCGGTTCCCCCCTCTCAACTGCCCCGCTTCTTACAACATCATGTCATGAAAAACGCGCAAGCACTCCAGATGTGGTGACGTATTGAAGAGATTAAAAACTCGATTGAGAAAAGTGGCTGCACAGCGCACAGTATTTGGCGTGTAGTTGTTCAAGAACGAGAGTTGAAGTATTATTGTACCTGGTCGACGTACGGCAGCCGCAGGTCGAACCGCCCCCCCTCATCCCACTTGCCGCCCACGCCAAACGACCCCCCCACCCCAAATGACGCGCTGGGAATGGGGATCCCCCCCTCCTGGTTCTCCCCCTCCTCATAGACGTCGGGGATTTTTCCCTCCGCGCGCATTTTCTGCCAGTCTGTGAGGGGGTCCTTGCCGTCGGAGCGCCGCTGCCAGGCCCACCTGATTGGGCGGACGAGGGCAAGGCGACCGCGTCATCTAGGGCTAGCGATTCTCGCGACTTGCAAGAGAGCAGCAGCGAGGGGCTGTGAGTATTCAGGGCCAGCAGCTGAATGCAGAGGCAGTGAGAACCACAACATAAAGAAGAAGTAGTAGCACCACCTTCGCTGCGCCGCTGCCAGGCCCATTGATTGGGCGGACGACAAGGCGAGCGTGTTATCTAGGGTTAGCAACCCTCGAGTTACAGTGGGGACCAAAACGCAAAGGTAAATTGTTGCTGTATACTTGAGGTAGCGCTACCCTCGCTGCGCCGATGCCAGGCCCATCTGGTTGGGCGGATGAGGGCAAGCCAGCGGAGGGAAGCGAAGCGCGTCATCGAGGGTTAGAAATGATTGGAGTATCTTCAACAACAATGCGCCACTGCCAGGCCCACCTGATTGGGCGGACAAGGGCGAGACGCTCCACCAGTGACTGCTGCACTGCATAAGTCTGCAGTGCTCTACCTGAAGCCAGCATGCCCGTAACTCAGAGTCACTCCATAACTGATTGCTGCGCTCTGGCAGTGTGTAGCGTTAGCAAACGTGGCTAATCTTGCATGACAACCAGAAGACCGTGCATACGCTCATAGAAGCTCCTGCTCGCAAGCTTACCACCGACCTCTGACAGAGAAAATGAAAACTTCTCCTGAGTCGATGATCACAGGCAGGTATGTATAAGGGAGATGTCGGCAGGCCAAGGCCAACAGCCTCTACGGTCTCCCATATGGCGCGCGTCATGTTGAGGCTTGTGCTGAAGTTCCTGCATTCACACCTCTGAACATGTCCTGACTCCCATCAAGCAGGCGACCCATGAGCATCGAAGTCGTGAAGTAGTGTTGCTTGAAGTTCAATTGCCCTTCTATGAAATTGCTGTGCTGTGGTTCACAACGCTGCCACATACCTATGCTCAGCTGGGGTATACATGGCGACATAAACCCCAACATTACTTCAAGCTGTTTTTTGCATCATGACTTCAGTGTTGAGCTCCCTGAACATGTAACTTTATGACCTTTTGAATCGTTTCCCTTACTTCAACATTGAACTTCATACGCGTACGTACACACATACCTGTTCACCTTCTCGTGCGCCACAGCCCCATTCGCCTCGGCCTGCTTCTTATACTCCTCCATCTGCCTAACATTAACATGACTTCAATGTTGAACTTCCACGGCCCTAGTCGCCTTGAAGTTCCGCTTCTGAGGTCAGGGACTTAGCCAGCAAACGCTGATTCGGGCAACTGACCATCACGAAGATTATTTTTGGCAACTGATCATCGTGAAGAAAAGATGTTCGCTGTTTCAGCAGAGTTTGCACTACTTCAACATTGAACTTCATGCGTTCGCATACATACATACCTGGTGACCTTCCCGTCAGCCACGGCCCTTTTCGCCTCAACCTGCTTCATGTACTCCTCCGCCTTGTTCTTGTTGAACATATTACTTCTTCAACATTGAACTTCCTGCGTGTGCGTACATACCTACCTGGTCACCTTCTCGTCGGCTACGGCCCTGTTGGCCTCGACCTGCTTCTTGTCTACCCAACGTTACTTTAACATTGAACTCTATGACCTTTTAAATCGTTTCCATTACTTCAACATTGAACTTCATGCACATACCTACATACATACCCTGGTGACCTTCTTGTCGGCCACGGCCCTGTTGGCCTCAACCTGCTTCTTGTCTACCCAAAGTTACTTTAACATTGAACTCTATGACCTTTTGAATCGTTTCCATTACTTCAACATTGAACTTCATGCACATACATACCTGGTCACCTTTTTGTCCGCCATGGCCCTATTGGCCTCGACCTGCTTCTTGTCTACCAAACGTTACTTTAACATTGAACTCTATGACTTTTTGAATCGTTTCCCTTACTTCAACAGTGCACTTCATACGTGTACATACATACATACATACCTGTGACCTTCTCGTCGGCCACGGCCCTGTTGGCCTCGACCTGCTTCTTGTCTACCAAACATTACTTTTAAAGATTGAACTCTATGACCTTTTGAATCGTTTCCCTTACTCCAACATTGAACTTCATATGCGTACATACATACATACCTGGTCACCTTCTCGTCGGCCACAGCCCTATTGGCCTCCACCTGCTTCTTGTACTCCTCCATCTTGTTCTTGTTGCGCCGCCGTGCCAGGATCTCCTGCTGGTCCCTGAAGGCAGCGTCCATGTCATCCCTGCGTGCGTGCACGGAGTCAGGGTTTGTGAATGCGGTGTCTCGCGCGCATGCGTACCTACCAACCTAACATTACTTCACATTTGAACTTCATATGCCGCCTCGCCAGGATCTCCTGCTGGTCCCTGAAGGCGGCGTCCATGTCATCCCTGCGCATGTGCTTAGAGTCGCGGTTTAGGGTTTCAGAAAGTGTTTTGCGAGCGTGAGCATACAGAGGAATGTGACCTATATATATGCTTGATGTTAGTTCTTCACCAAGCTGCGATTGCAGCGCTGCGCAATGCCATTCTTCTACTTCAACATACTCTGTAAGCGCGAACTTGAAGTGCAAAGGCGGTGTCCACGTCCTCCCTGCGCACGCGCGCGCGTGCGGAGTCAGGGTTTGCGATTAGGGTGTTTCGCGCTCTTGCCCAAACAAAGGAATGCGCGCCAACAAAGCGTGGTGCTCGCCTTCCACCACGTCGTGTGTGACGCTGTGATGGCGTTGCATCCACTTTCACCAACAAGCTGCGTACACTTCAAAATGCCATGGCGGCGTGGCAGCGTCCATGTCCTCCCGGCGCGCGCGCTCCGGACACAAATAAGCAAGCGAGAAAAGCGGCAACGGTTCCCATCCATCTCTCCCGGACGGCCGCCCCTGACTCTACGAGCCTCTGAAATGGACAACGGTAACATTCAGGGGTCCTCAAGCCCCTGACTCACAGAGCCTCTGAAATGGACTCTGCTAAGGCCAAAACCTCTGACTTGGAATCTGCTGAGGTCAGAAGTCGACGACGCTGGCCACTATTTCTTTGTCGGAACGAAGCAGTGTGCGCAGGCGCAATTGACCGTCCCTTGACTGAATCGAAAAGATGGCGGGCACAGTAGTCGCAGAGCCTCCTGCGATGAAGTCCTGTCAAAGTGCGCGCTAGGTTAGGAAATATAATGCATTGCTCCCACGCCGTGACCTCAACAAGATCCCTCCAATAATCCATGTCGTGAAGATCACTGGAGCGACCAGGATCAGGGTGCTGAACAGTCTTGTGATAGTCATGGGCCACAGTGCAGTCTTTTGAGAATATGAAGCACTCACTCCTGGTACACTTGAAGATGTCAGATTGCGCAAAACGCATTGCATGAAACGCCTTGTTGTGTATGTAGTCTATTGAATCGTGATCCTCCCAGTTGCACCTGGCCGCATTGCAAACTGCAGATTTTAAAAAGCGCAGCCTCGGCAACACGAGTTTAAGTGACGAACATTATCGCTGCTGTGCACACAACGAGATCAAACAAGGCTAACTGTGATAACACAGCAGAAAAGATGTCGTAAAGACGCTTGTCACGACACGGTGTACTCTACCGTACAACACAGGCTACATAGAAGGCTGCGGTGGATCAAATCATATAGCGCCATCGACACGGCTGGCACTCACTTTCGCGAGTTCATGCTGAGAGCGCCAGAGCCGCGGCTGGCACATGTTTGCAAAGTCGACTGCGGTGGCAGGAGCGCATCACAGCCTCCAAGCGTCAGCACCGCCACACCAACAGCAGCAGCAGCGGCCCTCATCCTGCAGCTGACGAGCGCTTTTTCCTGACCGCCGCACTCACGCCCTTCAGACTCGCGTAGGAGCTAGAGATGAAGAAGCAAGCGGAAAAAAAAAATCCCCACTTGGACTTGAAGTTGCGAGAAGTTTGGCGCGTCAGAGAATATCCCGCGTGGCACGGTGTGGTGGCCAGCCAGCATACACAGAGAGGCATCTCAGCGGATCATCATACTCTGAAGCATGCGTGGACGAAGAGCGCTTGCAGCGGCGGGCGTGCTGGCTGGCGGAACTGCCGCATTTCATGTTCCATCAGGAGCAAGGTGAATTGAACAAACGAGCTCACTTTGTCGGCGGCCGTAGCCGCTCTTGTCGCGGGAAAATATGCCTTTCCTATCAGTATCTACGGCTCTCTGGCACGTGAGTCTGGTGGCCACCGCCTCATCAACTAAAGCGCAGCTACCATCCACTTTCGAAGATCAAATATCGAACACGAGCTCGTGGTTCCTGCCCTGGATCGTTTCTGTCGCAGAGTCATTTACAGCCATGTTGCGTGCACCCTCTACCCAGCATGATGCATTGGAATCTATGTCACTTCCGTTTTCAACTTGTACAGTTTAAGGTATACCTGTTGCACATAGCCCTCTTACACCAGCAAGTCATCAACTTCGTCAAGCACAGGGAGCTGAGCTGAGCTTTACGACAGTGCTCCGAGGCGCAGTGGCGGGGGGTGTGCAGTCGCATCAAAGCCTCCACACCTGCTGGTCCTGTTGTCGTGTGAACACACGCGCTGCGCTGATTTCTCGTAGTCGCTGTTGCAAGTTCGCGGCACTGCAAGCAGTCACGCTGCAACATTGCTACTGAGCAGCTGGACGCAACTGGCGCTGTTTCAGAGGTTTGCGCAGCCGCCGCTGAGCACTGCTGCACCTGCCACTACTGCTCATCCTTGCATGCTCCGACCCTGGTCTTGCTTGATGGCAGTCGCACCCAGGCCAACATTCGTGTCCTGCCGCCAGTGCGTAACCTCTGCGCTGCATCAACACTTTTACCGCCACACCATATTTTTCAACAGCATCTTCTTGTTGTTGCTTTCCTGACATCTGCGCAATCCAAAATCTGTCCTCAAATTCCAATCTCCTCACTTGTTGAAGTACAGCGCCCTGAGCACTATGTGTGCGGAATGAGGAACATGCGGAGCATCTGATGCGCAGCAGCGCTCAGGCACGCGGTGTAACTGCCGGTGCAACTGACGTCACTGCCGCGTGAACCTGGCGCTGCCGGCGAGTTTCCCCCCCCTTGCAACTTCAACTTGCATCCGCCTGGACTACCTGAAGCTCAGCACGCAAAGTCGCGTTTGCGTGAATACGTTTGCGCGCTGCAGATCAAAGGCTGCGGAGCATCTGACGCGCAGTATCAGCGCTCAGAGATGCGGCGTGACCTGCCGCAAGAACCGCTGCTCTGTTGGCGCTGGCAATTTATCGCTGCTGCAACTTCAACCAAACTTTTATGAAAGTACGCTGCGCAAGCAGCAATAAAAAGTACTATGTGCCTGTCAACTACCGGTGTCTCTTCAACTTGGACATCAAGTACATTAGCTGACGGTGCGTGATACAGCTCGATTCATGCTGTTCATCGCAGACCACAGGCTGCGGAGCATCTGACACGCAGCATCAGCGCTCAGACGCGCGGCATGAGCGCCGGCGTAACCGCTGATGTAAATGCCAGTGCCAGTGCAGCTGCCTTCGCTGACGGTGCGTGCTGTTACTCGACACTCATGCTGTTCATCGCAGACCAAAGGCCGCGGAGCACCTCACGCGCAGCATCAGCGCTCAGACGCACGGCGTTTACGCCGGTGTAACTGCCGCGCGGCGCGTCACCCCGGCGCCGCTGGCCATGAGCTGGTTCGATGATCTGTTTACGCGCAGCAGGATGGAGGGCGCGGGCAACAACAGCAACTCGGTGCAGGACGTGGAGGTGGTGGGCGAGGTGCGCACTTCAACTTGTAGTTGCGCTTCCTTTCTCGTTTGCATTAGAAAACAACAGCCACCTGGTGAAAGACGCGGAGGTGGTGGGCGAGCTGCGCACCTCAACTTGTTGTTGCACTTTTGTTTAGCGCGCACTTCAATTTGTAGTTACACTTTTGGTTGTTCAAAAAACAACAGCACGTCTCATGGAGCCTGGCGCAGCGCGCGCACATACACATATCATGGCGTTTTCAATTTCACAGCTTGACGTTTTATCACTGTAGAGAGCAGCAGGTACACGGGAGCGAGATATCTGAGGAGGCTATTCGAGGCCTTCGCAGCGACAGGTTGCCCCAAAGTACGATTAGGGTTAGGGTTGGGGTCAGGGCTATATCAACGCCCTGCAGTGGCATGGTGGGTGCGCTTAGAAAGCTTAAGGTTTGCGTCGTTGAAGCTGGGCGGGCTCAGGCTGTATGCTGTTGAAGTTGCTGCTCACAAAGGTGTGATTTTGCCATGTTATTAGTTGGTACAGAAGCCAGGTGAATGCGTGCTGGACTTGCGAATTGCGACGCTCAAGATGGGCGGGTTCAACGTGTAGGATGATGAAGTTGCTGTTCACATCAGTTGCGTGATATGTGCGTGCTTCAACAGGTACAGGTACCTGACGAACGTGTGCTGAGGTTTGCAAGTCTAAAGAAGGGCGCGCGCTCAGGCTGTGTGCTGTTGAAGTTGATGCTTACCTCAACTGTGGTTTTGGCGTGTTTCAAGCAGGTGCAGTAGCCAGGCGAACGCGTGCTGGACTTGACGTTCACAACGCTCAGGGAGGGGGTTCAAGGTGTAAGATGTTGAAGTTGTTGCTCACATCAGTTGCGTAATATGTGCATTCTTCAAGCAGGTGCAGAAGCCAGGCGAACGTGTGCTGGACTTGCGGTTTGCGACACTGAAGAAGGGCGGGTTCAAGGTGTGGCTGTTCTTCTGGCTGCTGGCGGAGGGGAAGGGGGACCCTAAGAATCAGTTCACGGTGAGTCCACAGCAACACGCGCACACAACCATTAAAGCGCCTTTTTCAAGCACAAAGCATTGAGACATCATTTGATACTTGATGCAAACTACGTTAGTAATTAGTAAATCCCGCCCCCTGCAGCGTATTGCTGGCCCGGGAGTGTCATGGTGGCACCAGGGGGAGGGGGAGGGGGGGGGGGGGGTCATCATCGCAATGATGACATGTGTGTGTTTGTGTGTGTGTGGGGGGGGGGGGGGGGGGCACTCAAACAGATGTGATCTCGACACAACTTCACATCCTTCATTTTTTCAGAAGGTTGCAATTGCACTACCAGTAGTGCACTTGCTGTCTGCAAAGTCTGCAGCTTTGCAGCACGTGAAACTACATCACCGTCCTGTACTTGTGTGCATGCATACTGTGCACACATAGGACAAGTCCTTCAACACGTTTACTGGCAGAAGGTACATACCTGCCAGTATGTATTGAATGCCTGACTTGAGTTAGAAATGTGGTACGCTGTGTACACTGCTTTTCATCATGACGTGCAGGTGCGGGTGATGGCGACATTCCTAAGCCTAAGCCTAACCCTAACCTAACCATCGTCATACATACAGTAACCCACTTTTTCCTATGTGCCAACTACAGATGAAGGCGTACGATCGACTGCCCTAACCCTCACCCTCAGATACAGTGAGCCATATTCTCGTATGTCTAAAGCACAGGCTCAAGAGTACATCTGGCGAAGTCATTGATGAGCGATCTTTGATGCGCACACATACACTTAGGGTTAGGGTTAGGCCACAAAGACCTAGGTACATGTAGATCCTGGTAGCAAGCTTGAATGCATACTGTGCACACATAGGACAAGTCCTTCAACACGTTTACTGGCAGAAGGTACATACCTGCCAGTATGTATTGAATGCCTGACTTGAGTTAGAAATGTGGTACGCTGTGTACACTGCTTTTCATCATGACGTGCAGGTGCGGGTGACGGCCGACATTCCTAAGCCTAAGCCTAACCCTAACCTAACCATCGTCATACATACAGTAACCCACTTTTTCCTATGTGCCAACTACAGATGAAGGCGTAAGATCGACTGCCCTAACCCTCACCCTCAGATACAGTGAGCCATATTCTCGCATGTCTAAAGCACAGGCTCAAGAGTACATCTGGCGAAGTCGTTGATGAGCGATCTTTGATGCGCACACATACACTTAGGGTTAGGGTTAGGCCACAAAGACCTAGGTACATGTAGATCCTGGTAGCAAGCTTGAGCAACTGACATCAACTGCCTGAGCTTTTTGCCGCTACTAAGCGAGGATTGTACTATCGCTGAACTCTCGCTGAACTCAGCAACCGCTACTCCCCATCAGGCACTGTGTCACGAGGCATGTGCGGGCTTCCTAACAGCAAGCTTAAGCTATTGACACGTCAACCGTCTGGTTTCTTTGCGCCCTCTGCGAGAACTGCAAAATAGCACATCCAGGTTATCTGTTCCTGCGTACACCTAATCCTAACCCTAACCCTAAGGTGATAGTGGAACACTCATCCTGAAGTGCTTGTCGTCATCACTACGTGCAGGCGCGGGAGGCGGCTGACATACATGCATACATACAGTGTCTAACCTCTTTTGTATGGATCACTTCTCCAAAGTTCGTTTGCGTACAGTGCACTTCATGACATCAGTCGAGCACTTTCTCTGAAGCGCACGCCGTCATCACTGCGTGCAGGTGCGCGAGACGGCTGACGGCATACGCTGCTTCCTGACGGGGGAGCAATCAGGGGCCTCCGTAAAGGTGCGTGGCACGTCACATGGGGTATACTTCAACTTCTTCATACTTCATGCTTCATACTTCATACTTCATGTCAGTCTGCTTCCACGTATTTTGACTTGCAATAAGCGCATCAGAGCCAGCGTCCTGGCTCACATGAACTACCCTAGTCGCACCCCGCAATTGCCCTTTCAGGTCATGTACGTGGAATGTTCCAGAATGTTCCAGAGTGTCGTCGTTGTGCGCTGAGGCAGGGTGTTGACACACAGCTGGAACTACAGCGAGGGTTTGGCATTCGTGTGCGTGTGCTCATTGCTCAGTTTGTCCTACGTTTCTTTGTTATGGTAAGTAGCCAGGTTATGTATACTCCTCGGCATGCTCAGATTTTATGACGTCGTGATTGTGCGCTGAGGCATGTGGCAGGGTGCCCTCCCCCTTCTTGCCATGTCACCAAGGGGGGGGGGGGGGGGGGGGGCTTTGCAAATCCTCAATCGCTACGCTATGTCGCAATCCTTTCCGCCTGACAATTATTTTGCAGTACGACAAATCAGGACGATCAATGAGTGAACGGCGCGGTCACACTTCCGCTGAGCTAACTGGCTTGGCAGGGTAGCCTTCCCTTTAGTTAGTTAGGGTTGCCACAAATCAATTGGGATGTCATGTCACCAACGTTGGCTGGCGGGGGGGGGGGGGGGGGGAAAGCTCGCAACTACTCAACCATCAAGGTCCGTCTCAACTCGCAACTACTCAACCACCAAGGTCCGTCTCAAGGTCCGTCTCAACTCGCAACTACTCAACCATCAAGGTCCGTCTCAACCTTGTCCCCCGGCACCCCCCTTTACTTACTCGCAGTTCAGCCCCCCCGTTCTCCAGGGGCTAAAGAGGGGAAGGGGAGAACCCCGAGGACAAGTTTTAACCCATTTCGCGTTCAAAAAAAGAAACAATTACGACAACTCAGTAAACGGCGCTGTCGCATTTCCGTGCCGGACTGCTGCAGGAGTACAACGGCGTGTTGGACATCAGCTGGGGCACGGATCCGGCGCCGTTCTTCAGAGTGGACAGGTGAACTTCAGCATGAACCTCAACCCAACATATATCTGTGAACTTCAGGTTCAAGTATTGTAGTCCGCCACATTGGCGGCTTTTGCAGCGTACTACGTTTCAGATTGGCTCGTTGCCCCAAAGTACCGTTCTTCAGAGTGGACAGGTGAACTTCAAGTTGACGTATTGTGATGCCATCGGCGGCTTTGGAGCGTGCTGCATTTCAGGATAGGCTCGTTGCCGCGCACCAGAGAAACTCGATGATGTCACATGCAATCGTCAGTGCTGTCGCTGCGAACCTCAAGCGCCGTTGCTGTTGCTGTGAACCTCAAGATCAAGTATTGTGGTCTGCCATGTGGGTGGCTTCACAGCGCGCTGCAATTGAGAACAGGCTCATTGCCTCAAAGCAGAGAGACTGAGTAACATTACTTGCGACTGTTAGAGCGCTGCTGCTAGCGCTTGCTGGTGGCTCATTGTTGTTGTTGGCCTATGGGTTCAGACACTTTACTATTGAGTCAAGAACCAGAGTGGAAATTTTGACAGTGCTCTTTGCACCAACCCCGCAAAACTCACTGCCAGTCGATTGGATGTGCTGTGCGCAATGACGTGTGGCACGTCACCTATTGTTGTGGGAAAATTGTTTTGTGCACAAACTTTGTCTTCTGACGGTACTGCAGTAGGTCTTTGAGGTAGATAAACTCGTCATTGACTGCTACCAGTAACAGAGTTGTTGTGGTGGCTGGGGATTTGGTCTTTGGTACTGGTTCATCTATTGCACGCGCACATTCAACTCAGGGCTGCGTACGCCACCCTGTGCATAGCTTTGCAGAGTTCGAAGGTGCTTGTGGTTTGTTTGCATGGGAAAGGTGTCACATCGACTGTACACCTGGTGTGGTGAATGTTTGCGCTCAAGAAACCGCCTACAAATGGCAATAGATATGCTGTGTCCCGTGCTGGCCGGTCAGTGCTGCCCGTTGGAAAAGTGGGCTACAAAGTTTGGGCAGGTTTGGCACGTAGATGCGCAATACGTCAATGGTTTGATGCACAGCACCTGACCGCAATGCACACAAGATATGGCTTTCGAGCTCTAAGATCCAGAATCCTTTGAAAGAGGACTTTGAATAAGTTGATATTTTCACATTGCTAGTTAAGAGAGGAGGGTGAGGCTCAGCAGTGTTGCACACCAAACACATGACAGTATGTATGGCTGTGCTGTACATATGGACTTCAATCATTGAAGGTCTCAAGGGAGGCCAGGTATCTTATGCATTCCCAGGGTTTAGTCCTATGCAGCTGCCTAGTCTGCTTCCTGAGAGCTTTGTCACCGGCGCTGCAACACAGCCTGATTCTTGAACTCAGAACTTTACAATGTGAAGCACGCAGCGATCGCCTTTCATGATGAGTCAAATGATGCCCCTTTCCTCAGAACACTTGATCTGACTGTTGCTTGCAAAACCATACAATTCTTCCCGCACTGACCTCAGGATCGACCCCAATGAGGAGGAGCCCTACCCTGGTGAATTAGAGGTTCTTTGCCGAATAGTGGACGCCATGGCAGAGGTGAGAATACAAGTTGAAGTTTCAAGCTCAAAGCTGAAGTTGAAGGCAGATGCAGTAGACGACGCCGTGGTTTAGGGGGTTTGTTTAGATGCACGATTGTGATTGGTCCCCAAAGTGTTGGACAAAGCGCCAATCGAGATCAGCTGCTCACAGAAAAATGCAGGACGTTTGTGCCTTTGCATCTGTTAGGGTTAGATTTGGGGTCTAAAGTAGAATTGTATGCGCGTGCATGTGCAACGACGTTTCTCACCATCTCGCTCAAGTCCTCGAGCTGGGCTAGGTCCCTACGTTCAAGTACCCATTTCACCATGAATTTTGCCCTTGCCCACTGTAGGCTGTTCTCGCTGTTTTGGTTGGATGTGCCCTTCACAGCTGGTGCATGACGACGCCACCAGCTGGCACAGACAAGCTGTTCATCTGCTATTTGATGCAAACTTGATTTTGATAATTAATTGTTCAAGCACTCGCCAGCATCTGGTGCTAGGCACTTTCGCAAGCGTCGTCACCTCTCACTGACGCCATGGTCCACCTCGTGCTGTCGCAATTGGCTGTGTGCGCAAGCAGGTTCACCTGACTGACACGACTGCCCATTCTGTGCTGTCGAAATGGCTGTGCCCTTCCTGCAGCTGGTGCAAGACGATGTCACCATGAGGTGTTCACAGTCGACACAAGCAGCAGCGATGTACATGTACAAGCACATACAATGCCGTTCATCTCCTAAATTTTTCAGCGGTAGGGCTACGTAGGGTTCTGACTATGCTGACCTTTGAACCCCTCTTCGCAAATGTGATTAACCCCCACCTCATGCTGTTTTGGTTGGCCGTGCCCGTTGCAGTTGGTGCAAGACGACGTAACCGCTGGCACGCAATCTGTTCACCTTTGACACGACGCGCAGTGATGTACACGTACATACATGTACAATGCCGTTTGCCCTGAACTCTTCAGTGGTAGATGTTCCCACCATGCTGAACTGTCAATCCCTCTACCGCTGTGACTGACCGACGCCACTGCCCACCTGGTGCTGTTTTGATTTGGCCGTGTGCGCGTTGCTGCTGGTGCAAGATGACGTTAGCGCAGGGGCGGACACACTGTTCACATGCCGCTGATGAGAACATGTTTGGGAGAATTGGTGAAGCAACGTCAGCACCTCGTACAAGGCAATCGCGCAAGCAGCCTCACCTCTGACTGACATCACCTCGTGCTGTTTTTATTGGCTGTGCCCGCTGCAGCTGGTGCAAGACGACGTCACCGCTGGCGCGGATAAGCTGTTCACATTTGACACAAGCCGCAGCGACGTCAGTGATGCTAAAGCCAAGCTATCGGCGCTCGCCAGCAAATGGGGCTAAGCTCGTCCCCCTGGGCCCCCTTTCTTTCCCCTTGGAAGGGGGTATGTGGCAAAGCCAAGCTGCCGGCAGCTTGCCACGGTGGGGCTGAGCTTGTCCCCTCGCCCCCCCCCCCCCCCCCCCCCTCTTTCGGTATGTAGGGGGGAGGGGTGTCATTGGGGACAAGCGCTGAGCAACTGCCGCTGCTGAGCACCGGGTTCAACTGGGTCCATGTAGGGGGCAAGGGCGGGGCTTGGGGAAAGGGGGCGGCAGAGTGGAGTGACTGTTACGTGACGCTCGCGTCTCTTGTCAGCCAGCACAGTGGAAGGAATGGCAACCGCTGCCAGTGTCACACCAGGGGACAGTCATATGCCTGGCTACTAGGAATGGTGGTTGTACCTTCCCACGTAGCTGGTGTCGTATGGGCGCAAGTCAGCCCCCCCCCCCCCCCCCCCCCCCCCCCTGTCCCCCTTGCGCGCCCGAGTTTGTTGCGCCTGGTTTGTTTAAGCATCGTCACCTCGAGCCTGCTCGTTCAGGCACAACACCACCCCCTTGGTATTTTATTCAGGCACTGCTGATGGCAATGACTGCTTTTGCACCAGAATAGATGGGGCATTTTGGAGGGAGGGTTTGTAAGGTGCCAGTGTGGCGGACACAGGCATGGAGCTGAGTTTCTGGTGTAGCTAGCGTTTTGTGCAAACATGAGTAGTGCCTGCACAGAGACTCTGACATGCTCGTATGGCGGTGGCTTATCCCGCTTTGAGCGTTCAGTGTTCGCTTGACCATTCCACTGGGTCAAGCCTAGCATGTGCGTCTCTGAGTAAATAATCACAAGCAGCGACAACAACACACAGCCCATGGGGGGAGAAGGGGGGGGGGGGGGGGTAGTTGACACCTTTGTGCCTGTAAATGCCACCTGTATGCCAGACTACGCCAATTGCACGTAGTATGCCCGCTGTGTCTTTGCTGTTCTGGAATGTGGTCTGTCGTTCAGATAGTCTCATACTATTCTGGTGTGTAGCTGGCGTTCGCAGAGTTCAACACTTCAAGTTGTGCTCAAAGGCAGTTGAGATTTAATTGCTCGCCCTTGCAAGCGTGACTTTGCAGTAGTCGCTGCTGTGTTATGGGCTGCAATGCTGTCGTTGTAACACAAGTGTGGTCGCTCGCCTTTATCAAGCAGCTTTGGGAAACAGCGCTAAGCAACTTCACCAATAACAGAGGGCTTGTCACCGGCTTGAATTTGACGGATGATGACTCAGAAGATATCGCACAAGCCTCTTTGCTCTCGGTAAATGGCGCACATGCGACCACTGCCCCTGGCGGCCTTGGCTCTGCTGGTGCTCTGCGCACGCAGAACAGCTGGTCTCGTCTCCAGCAGCACTGTGGGCGGTCGCACACGCACAGTGACCATGGCTACAGCAGCACCACCTTCGCCAGTTGACAGCTTCCTCGCGAACCTGGGCTTCGGCAAGGCTGCAAGCCCCAAGTCAGCGCAGTTCACTATTGCAGTGACAGGGTCCAGCGGTCTCGTGGGATCAGCACTGACGAAGGTGAGATCACAGGCTTGCCAAATTCAACTGTTGAAAGTGCTAGGCGCAGTCTGTGCAATGTACTTTGACTGCAATGTAGCTGGGCATGCTTCTACTATGTGAGCCCCGCACCAATGCAGCAGCACCTTTCAGTTATGTTCAGCACAGTTTCCTATTGTTCGCGAGTGACCAGCTTGACGTCATTGTGAGTGCGTGAGCAGCCTCGTTGCATGCAACCACAGGGCCACAGTGCTGCTTGTGTAGCAAATCTTGGAGTGGTTCATACCTAGTGAGTCTTTTTGGCTCCGGGCCTGCCACATGGCTGCTGCAGTGCCATATGCAGATTACACTCCTGCAACGGGCATCCCTGCGGGTGAAAGGAAACGAATCAAACGTCGTAGAGCTCTAGGTTACAAGGTGTGGTTGGCCAAATTGAATGCCTTCCACCAATAACCGTGATCGCCGCTGCTGCAGCAATTGGTCACGAGTACTTCCTGGTCAGATGAAGCTTCAAAACCTATGTGAACTCACATCTGAACCGGGAGAGCTCACTACCACGTTGTTGTATCGCTGCATCGGTTTTGGACCCTCGTCTCACCACCATGCACGGCATTTGCATCGCATGTTGCTCCTCGCTGGCTGTGTACGTGACCACCGCTCTGTTTGCCAATCTACGCAGTGTCTACGTTGCATGTTGTTTACAGCCAATTAGGTATGTAAATGCAGAGCATATTTGGTCTCTGCTAACAACTGTCTAGTGAGCAATACCTTGGTTTCACAGCGTGTGTGGAGCATCTGTCCATGACATGCAATATGTGCAAGTGGCAGCGGCTCCCCACTTCCAACACGTTTGCATTCATCCGCAGCTGCAAATACCTTGTACCTCCTGTTGAAATATGCGCACAGTGCGCAAAGCAGGCCAAATGATTCGCTTCAAGCTTGCCACCAGAGTCCCGGGATAAAGTGTTCCAATGCTGATCGATGGCCATTAATGAATGCATGGCCGAACGGCATCATCTTAATTTGTTCCTCAGTTGAACTTGAAGAACACGCTGATGACTGTGCATCGCATCTACACTTGCCCGCTGAAGGCACTGGAGGGAGCTCAGCTGGGGGGGAAGCCCGTTAAAACATTGCGGTGAGTCCCCCAATACCATACATACCCATGCATGCCTGCACTTGAAGTAAACATTTCTAATGATCAACTCAATATCTAGTGCTGTTACGATTCAACTCACTCATGATGAGCTGCAAACTTAAAAGCCTTATTACAATTACTCACTAGTGCTTTTACAATTCAACTCGCTCATGATGAGCTACAAACTTGAAAGCCTAACCAAGTAGAGGATATCGTGATGTTATTAGATGTTCGTGTCTTTGCGCCTGTTGGTTTGGTTTGGCAGGCCACGAGTTAGAGTCGCTAATCCCTTGATGCATTTCCTGCTTCATTTACTTGTTTGCATGTGCTGGCATTGGTTTTCAAAAGTTTTGACATGGGTTTTTTCCACACACCTTTGTTTTTGGGTGGTTCAACATTGACTGCTGCAAGTGGTGGCGTGCCTAGCCGGGGAACCAGTTTCCTCGTACTTCAAGTATCTGCAGCGCTCAGGAAATGTTTCAATAATGGAGTCAATCTGGGGGCCCAAGCACATCCGGCTTTCACGCCTCAAGCAGCCAGCAGCACCTCTGCAGCTATACTATATTCAAACCTCAACTTGAGATGGAATTTACAAATTCAACAATACATTCAGAGTTGTGCAGCGCAAACTCTGCATCGCCCGGCACCCCAGGGTTACAGTGAGGACTGAGTAGGGTTAGCCAACACAGTCCTGTCAGACCAAACAGTCAGGTTAGACAAAACAGTCAGGGTTAGACACAACAGTCAGGGTCAGACAAAACAGCTGTGCTACTTCGCCTGTACACCATGATGTGTGCTTGTGGCGCCGTACTGACGCGTCTCTCGCTTTTGTTTGAATCCTTCAGCTGCAGTTTACGCTGTGACACGAGCATGCTGAGGGTCAGGCTATGGACAAACCCCTTACCCAACCCTAAACCTTTGGCTTCCACTTGCTAACCCTAACCCTAAGCTGCCCCCTGAAGTTCTAATATGTAACGCTATTGGTTTCGTCCCACCGGTCTCCGAACACCACAGCGCAGGCCCCTGCAATTGTAACAAAATGCGCAGCCACGCATTTCATCACTTGTCACAGCCGCGCATTTCCCGGTCTGTAACTGTAAAACACCGCACAGGCTAGGACAGTTTCATCATGTGTAACCGCAACGCACCGTGCGCGCAGGCTTGTGTGGTTCCATCATGCGTTACTGCGAAACACTGCGCGTGCTTGTGCGGGTTTCAACCTGTGTAACTGAATCACACCTCGAAGCACTTAGTCATCTGTAACCGTTCTGTAACTGTAAACGATCTGGCAGGCTAGTGCGGCGCGCGGCCAGGTCGGACGACGAGGTGGCGTGGGACCCTGCGACTGGCGAAGTTGAGGTGGAGAAGCTGGTGCGTCACACTTGAAGTTATATGAAGACGGCGCATCTCGCTTCGACTTGAAGCATTTCCGATACAAAAATTGTCGCCATGTCCACTAGGCTGCAAAAAAACACTATCTAGCTCAAGTTTTGCAGGCCTTACCTGCTGTGCACATGATATGCTGGGAGCCAGGCCAGAATGAACACCACGTTTTTGGGTGTCGTGTACGCGCACGGTCGAGTTGGCGGCTGGCCTTGCGAGGCTGGCGAGTCACATTCAATTGTTGAACTTCCACGGCTGCTGCGACGGTCGTGCTGAGGGCAGTGTTGTTGCGTCAAGGTACGATGCAGACTTGAGCTTTGCAGCACGTGGCTTGCCAAGCCGTCTGCTGAAGCTGCAGCGCTGGGCATCATCAGTCATGACATCCAAGTACATACATACATACCCCGAATTGTACCCTTACCTCTAGCACTAAGCACTTCATCTGGTGTGCTCGATACTGCTCTGAAGCACCTGTTCTTTGTCACTTCTCAAAGTATATTCCGCCTGGGGCTGTGGAAGTGAACATTTCAAAGGTCCTTGTTGACGGACTTCTCATTACTCTAGGACGCAGCATGCACAGCTTCCACGTCTAAAAATGTCAGTTGAAGGCTGCAGATGCTGCGCTAACCTGTTGCCGCGGCAGTGAAAGCAGTGCTCATCAGCATTGACGAGGGGAGAGTCACTTGTTGCACTCGGCACACAAGGCCGTCGATGCACTGCCTTGAGCTTTGTCAACTGTCATTAATCCACGTTGCGGAACTCTGCAGTGCTGCTGCCTGAAGATGGAGACTCACTGATTGCGCTGGGCGCAGGAAGGCATTGTGTCGCTCTGGCGCACAGATCTGTGACCGCTGCAGTTGAGGCTGATGGAGAGTCGCATACTTGAGCTTTTCAAAAGTATTGGAAAGTCACTAACGTGAACTTGTCGCAGGAAGGCATTGATGCGCTGGTGCACCTGGCAGGGGAGGGCGAGGCGTGCCTCATGGAGAGTCGCTTACTTGAACTTGTCGATACTTATGGGCAGCCACTTGCCTGAACTTGTAGCAGGAAGGTAGCGACGCGCTGGTGCATTCAGCGGGCGCGGACGTGGCTGATGGAGAGTCGCTTATTTGGACTTTCTAAAAGTCTTGGAGCGTCGCTTACTTGAACTTGTCGCAGGAAGGCATCGACGCACTGGTGCACCTGGCAGGCCAGGGCGTAGCTGATAAAGAGTCACATTCTTGAAGGCTTCTAACATGGAGAGACTGATGGAGAGTCACCAACTTGAACTTGGCGCAGGAGGGCATCGACGCGCTGGTGCACCTGGCGGGCGAGGGAGTGGCGTCTGGGTCTGGGCCGCTGGCCATCCTTGGCAGGTATGTGTGTACGGAACTTTACATCATCTTTCATCAACATTGTGGTGAACGCTTGTGTGCGTTAATTCGCAGCATCCTTGATGTGCATTCCGGTGCTCTGAATATAGATATAATTATTCCCTGTCGTTCTGCATGTTCCATCAACATAAAATCAGAGCCGGGATTTAGCAGAGGGGACCCCTTCACAAGCGCCGGTCTCTCCCCTGCAATCACTGAGGTGGAACGACACAGAAGGCTAGCATCATGGACAGCCTCAGCCAGTGCATTAACACGGCGCAGCGGCAAGGCAGAAGCTCAATGTGATGCCCGGCTTCCATACATGCCCTGAATTGTTTCTAAACCGGTGCGAGTTGTGCGCATTTCAGGTGGGACAAGCCTAAGAGGCCCAGCATCATGGACAGCCGCGCTGCATATACTGCCGTACAACACACAATCTCATCACACATGCACAGTGACAGTGCAGCCGAGCAATCATCTTCCTGAGCCTCAGGCACGACTGAGCTTGCCCATGTTGCACTGTGCACTGTTGCACTGTGCACAAAGGTGGGACGAGGCCAAAAAGGCCAGCATCTTGGACAGCAGCGTCAAGGCGACCGCAGAGCAGCCGAGGGCCTCGTAAACTACTTCATGCGCACAGACCATGTTTTACGCTGCTGACATTGCCATACAGTCTGATGAACCACTACAGCCAGAAGAATTGATTGACACAAATTCCTGCGCTTGCTGTGCTCTCTGTAGGTGGGACGAGGCTAAGAAGACTAGCATCGTGGGCAGCCGCGTAAAGGGCACCGAATGACAACAAGCAGGAGGGGTTCTTGTTGATCCATCCATGCGCACAGAACATTCATTCGCACTGCCTGATATTGCCAACCATGATGCATGTCTTGGACTGTTTACACACCAATGCGCGCTGTGCACGTTTCAAACAGGTGGAATGAGGCCAAGAAGGCTAGCATCATGGACAGCCGCGTAAAGGGCACCGCAGTCATCGCCAAGGCCATAAGCCAGATGAAGCGGCCTCCGAAGACGTTCATCTGCTCCAGCGGTGTGGGGTACTATGGCTACACGGCGGGGGACCAGGTACGTATGTATACGCATCAACAGCAGCGCTGTTGAAGTATTC
This sequence comes from Tribonema minus, assembly GCA_017506865.1. Taxonomy (NCBI): domain Eukaryota; class Xanthophyceae; order Tribonematales; family Tribonemataceae; genus Tribonema; species Tribonema minus. Next base: position 368,216 of record JAFCMP010000157.1, read on the forward strand.
AGTTTGTCGAAGTTACATCACCAGCATATGTGGCGGTACTATGGCTACAAGTCACTTCACCAGCATGCGTGGGGGTACTATGGCTACACGGCGGGGGACCAGGTATGAAAGGTATACACATCAGCACGCCATTCAAGTATTGATTGTTGTTGAACTTACTGCTCCAGCGAAGTGGGGCACTTAAGATACACGGCGGGGGACCAGGTATGTATGTACATGCGGCATCAGCACTGTTGAAGTGTTGAATATTGTTGAAGTTACTGCTTCAGCGGCGTGGGGCACTAATGGCTATACGGCGGGGGACCAGGTATGTATGTAGGTATGCGCACACTGCATCAGCAGCAGTGTGAAGCATTGAATGTGTTCAAGTTACTGACAAGCTGGACAGCCAATGAACCGGATTTCAAATGAAAAGCACTCCAGTGGTCCAGATTACTATGGTCACACTGGGGAACCAGGTGTGCAGCTTACACTGTGCGCACGTCTGCAGCATCACCAGCACTGTTGGATGGCTTGTTGTTAAAGTACATGGTGTTTTCACGCCGTGAAGATTCAGAGAATTCTCCTAGACATTGAAGTAGAAAATCCAACTGCCCCAGCGGCGTTGGCCCAGTTTACCATCTGTGACGGCTACACAGCGGGGAGCAAGTGTGCGCACAGCACCACAATTAAACTCAACAATATTGTTGAAGTTGTTGTAAACTGAAGTAAACGATCATTTGGTCCAGCGGCGTGGGTTACTCATACAGTTGAGAGACCAGCTTTGTGCATGCTGCATCAGCGCTGTTGAAGTATTGCAAGCATGAACATGAGAGATACGCAAATATGTGCTCAAACCCCAGGAGCATGCTTCAGCAGTGATGTTGAATACACTGAAGTTTGCATAGCTGTCACGCTATGACGTGCAGCCTGCTTACAGTCAATGGCACCTTCACTCTCACCACAACCTGATGTGATTGTTGCATTTGCTAATCTTCAACTCTGCAGGAGTTTGATGAATCTGGGCCTAAGGGGGGCGGCTTCCTGGCGGAAGTGGTGGAACAGTGGGAGGCAGAAGCACTCAAGGTACATCATATTCATGAATTCATTCTTATGGGCGCATCACTCAAGGTCTGCTCGGTGCGTTCTGAGTGCATGGATCAGGCATTCGATTGTAGCCGAATCTCCTGAGGTACATTCGTTACTCAGGGTCAGTGCGCTCATGCATTCAATCACGAGGGTCAGTGAGTTTATGCATTCGACTGTGTGAACACATTCACTCAAGTCACGTACTTCCATGAATTCATTTGTGAGAACTGATGAGGGAGTCCATGCTGATCTGTGCATTGCTTGTACGATCTTGTCCGTGTGATTGGTGGCTGGGCCACTATCAGTGCACGGCAGGATTTTTTGCCGCTGCTTCGCCGAGATGCATCGAGTCAGTGGCCTCACTTTCGACGATGTCCTGTGTTGTAGGAGCAGCAGTCAGGGACAAACTTTTGTGATGCACAATGTGTCATTACATCTTTATTTGCTGTACTACTTTATACTTCACTATTCACACAGGAAGTATCAATGTTCAAAAGTGTCATACTTGTATTTGGTTGCTGTGCAGGTGAAAGGCCCGCGCGTGGTATGCCTGAGGACAGGCGTTGTCCTTGACCCCAAGGGCGGCGCTTTGGGCAAGCTGCTGCCCCTCTTCAAGCTTGCCGCCGGTGGCAACCTGGGCTCCGGCCAACAATACTTCAGGTACATGCAACCTACTGACGGGTAGCGTTAGGGGGATGGCATTAAGGGTAGGGTGAGGTCACCGAGGTGGTGTCCACTTAGGGTTAGGGTTAGGTTACACGGCGTCTCAGGTTTGGTGTCAATCATAGGTGCAACGAGCAGGGCACGCGAGCTGCTGCCGCTGCTCAGGCTGGCCGGCGGCAGCAACCTTGGCTCGGGCCAGCAGTACTTGAGGTATACCATACGTCAAGGTACCGTAGGGTAAGAGTGAGCTCGAAAGCTGAGGTTTTAGCAGTACCTCACCTTGTGCCCTTAACTATGGTATGGAACGGGCAATTTACCTACGCAAGCTGCTGCCACTCTTCGGGTGGCCACTGGCAGCGATCTGGGCTCAGGCCAACAGTACTACAGGTACAGTACAACATACTTGGGATTACGATAGGAGTGAAGTTTTTGACGGTAGTCCGGATACCACGCCACCAGAAGGGACGGGTAGCTTCTGTGGCTAGGGTTTGCAGAAGGCAAGGTATGATATGCAAGGTGGTGCCGCTGTACAATTTTACTCGGGTTTAGGTTTGAAGGCTGACGTTGAATGGCATCTCAGATAGCATGCCAGGTAAGTAGAGGGATAAACGTTGTTGTGTTATTTGCGAACAGCAGGATTTTTCACGCGGTTGTGCTGTGCTTTTTGAAGGCTCGTCGCCCCGGGTCCGGGCCAGCATGGTATGTAGGTATAGTCTGGCAGCCCTCGATCTTCATCAATCATTAGCGTTAACTGTCTGTCTCATGATCATGAATTCATCATCGTGAATTCTGCTGCAGCTGGGTGTCCCTGCACGACCTCCTGAGCATCATCACCTATTCATCGCTGCTGCGCCATCGCCATCAATCATCACACTTCAATGATCATGAATGTATCGTCGTGAATTCTGCTGCCGCAGCTGGGTATCCCTGCGCGACCTCCTGAGCATCATCACATTCATCGCGGCTGCCCCAGGCGGCGCACCGCTGCGGGGGCCCATCAACGCCTGCGCGCCCGCACCCTGCACCAACGCCCAATTCACAAGGTCAGTCATTACTGACGCATGACAACCAAGCAGTTGCCAATATGTTGTTGATAATGCGGTTGGGTTTGGGTTAGGGTTAGGGTTAGGGCTGGTCAATGCCTGCGTACCTGCAGCCTGCGCCAACGCGGAAGTCACAAGGGGTCGGTCGCAGTGCAGTTCTTTCTTTCTGCTCACAGAAGCAATGCTGACGCAGCCGCAGATCTTCAGCTTGATGCTGAGGCTTGTAGTGTTGTGGGGGTGCGCGTGTGTGCGCGCTCTCTGCGCCAACGCGCTACTCACAGGGTCAGTCAAGCATAGCGCTACTGAAAAAGTAACAACATACCAGTTGCCAGTCCCCTACATGACTGGGATTGTGTGTTGGGCTGGAGTTAGGCTCGGGGTTAGGGTTAGGGCTAGGGCTAGGGTAGAGTTCGGGCTAGGGCTAGGGTTAGCCCTTACCGCGACATTCACGTTTTTTTTAGCACTGCAGCATGGTCGAGTTTTGCGTTCCGCTATCCTCCTGGTCCTTGTGAGCACTGTAGCGCACCGTGTCGCAGTTTTACATTCTCAGCCTCAGAGCTTGCCCTCTGACCACTGCTGTGTACCGGGCTGCCCCAACCCTAATCTCAACCCATGTCCCTTCTGAGCTCTGCAGCTTTAAAACCACTTCATTTTTTGAGCGCTGCTGCGTACCGGGCTGGCGCGACGGTTTCACACCGCGCCATGGCCACTGCCTTGACCCCAAGTTCGAACCCCAACTTCAAATCACATCCCGCTGAGCACTTGCTGCTCCCTCAACCTTATTCTTAACCTATGTTCCCCCTTCTGAGCACTGCAGCGCGCTCGGCGCGGCGGTTTCGCGCCCCGCAATTGTCCCGCTACCTGCGGCCGTCGGCTCCGTGCTGTTCGGGCAGATGGGCGAGGAGATGCTGTTTGGGGGACAGAAGGTACGTGGCACGTCTCAATCCACATGTAGGAGCGTCACTTGTGCTGTGGAGATAAAACTTCAGTTTGCTTTGATGCGACTGTTACAAGAGATGCTGTTTGGGGGACAGAAGGTGCGTGGCATGCCTCAACCGATTTGCAAGAGAGTCGCCTGTGCAGAGAAGCGTGCGTTGCTGTTTTTTTTTGTAGAGATGCTGTGCTGTGATTTTCCAAGATATGCTGTGTTGGGGGACAGAAGGTGCGTGGCATGTCTCACTGCACGTGTTGAAGCGTCACTTGTGCAGTGAAGTGTGTGCTGCTGTGATTTTAAAGTAGTGCATCAGCCCTCGTCACCGATTCTTGGTGTGCACACTGATGAACTTCTGTTTTAAAAAGCGGTCCTTGGCTGCAAATCGCTGGTGCACGGTCAAGTTGGCTCACAATGCTGCCTTTTGCGGTGGCTTTCGCAGACTGCTCGCTCTGCAGGGACTCCTCTATGGTCTGTTAATGCCGCTGTGTGTATGGTCATGGTTGACCTTCATGTTGAACTTCATGTTCATTTTGAATTTCACAGGTGCTGCCCAAGAAGCTCGAGCGCAGCGGCTTCCAGTTCCAGGACACGGACATTGGGGAGTGCCTGAAGGCCATTATCTGAGTTGCGTCTGTCACGATGCTGAACGGACGTTATTTTTCAACATGGCGAACAGACATCATTTTATCAATGGCAAACAGGTCATGCCACCTCACGAGGTGGCAGTGGCGTCGCATGTGGTGACATATGTCGCCAGTTGTTGCATGATCCCGAGCGTGTGCCTGAAAGTCAAGCGCCGTTTCATTCCATGTGAGCACAGCCCGGCAGCCCCAGTGGCTCATCATCTTTCGCGGGAACCTGCCATCTGCTGTTGTAGCCTAACCCTAGCATTAAGGGTGCCACAACGACGCTCAGCAATGCTGGCAGCGACACCACGACAGCTGGCAGTAACAACACAACACTTTGATGGCGCAGTGACAATGCAACATCTTCTTGGTCCATTGCCAGCTTTCAATGTTCTGCTCTTGGCATTGCATGGCATGTGCAGCGTTGCCCCGCGCATGAGCATCATACAAATGCCACAGTGCGCGTGTGAGTGAACCAATGCGGAAGCACCAATGCCTGCGTTGAGCATCATCTTAACCGGTCATGTGTGTCTGAAATGCCCCAGCGCCAATCACGTCGGCATGAAGTGTTGTAACGATACAACGCAGGCCTGGTGCGCTCCGCTGCTGCCCCATTTCATCTGCTGATGATAATCTGTTACTGTGAGCTCAGGTCATGATCGACACAGCCAGGGTCACACAGTGCGCGGTGCGCCTGCCGAATGCTTGCAGCCGCCGGCACAGGCGGCAGCTTGCTCAAAAAGCCACCAATGCAAAAAGTTGTCTGAAACAGACGCAACAGGAATCGCTGGAGGGAGCATTGTGAGTCTACACTCCTCAGCCCACAATGACAAGATAGCGTCCGGTGGGACACGAGGCGCGGTGAACAGTGGCAGCACTTAACCGCCGCTGCCGCTGCTGCAGCATGCTCTGTCACACGGTTCTTTACGTTCAAGTTGTGGTGGCAGCTGAAGCGCCCTCTGCAATTTCTGGTGTGTGCCCAGGTGTTGTCGGTGCAGCGCATCTTGGTGCGTGTCACAAGTACGTCGTTGTGCTACCCAGATGCATCGACAACACCGGCCGCACATTGGAACCGTGTTTGGGCACCCAAAATTGTGTGTGCATGCATACTCCCGGGGGAGGGGGTGGGGCAGTGCACACAGAGGACTGGCAGCGCGTCATGACTCATGACAGCACTTCACTGATGTGGGTCGGCTCGCCTGCACCCGTGTATGCCATGCAGTTCCTGCAGCGAAACCACTGGCAACAGCCTGATGCCCGGCCCCGAGAAGTCTTTGCAATTTTGTAAGGCGAAAGCCGGGGAGCTCAATTACCCTGCAGGCAGGTCGATGGTCATTCTGCGGCGCCGGCCAGTAAAAAAAGAGACTGTGCTTCAGGGCACCGTCCGACCAACTTCAACTTGAAGTGGAGACTCTAAGGCAGGGCAGTCGCAGGCAGGCAGGCAGGCAGGCAGGCAGGCAGGCAGGCAGGCAGGCAGGCAGGCAGGCAGGCAGGCAGGCAGGCGGGCAGGCAGGCAGGCAGGCAGGCAGGCAGGCAGGCAGGCAGGCAGGCAGGCAGGCAGGCAGGTAGGCAGGCGCAGGCAGGCAGTGTCGAACACGCCAGCTAGCGTGTTTAAGCCAGCTACTCTGCAAGCAATGTCAGGGATGCCGCACATGAATGGAGCTAACAAGGCTGACTTTGATGGCCCCAGGGGCGCCCCCAAAAGGCTGACTTCAGAAAACAGTACACTGGAGGGAGTCACAGTGGCACTTGCGGGGCACATTTGACACGCTACAGTACGCATGACCACAACAGTGCTATTCTTAGCCAGCGAGGTCGAGTCTCTGGTGCTGGGTCAGTGAACAGGGCCTTATTAACAAAAGGTAAGTTCCGTCTTCAACAGTAACTTGAATTTATGCAACTCAAGTTGAGGTTCTTTTTTGCGTGCAAGAAGAAGAAAGGGAGAGGCAACGAAGGGAAGACCAGTTTTGGAGTGCCGCTTGTCTTGCTCACAGGTACGCACCTGTTTTCGTATTGTGTCCCTCGCTTCGTCAGATCCTAAGTGGTGTCGAGCTACTTCACTGAAGATCGGGGATCATATTTTTCTTCAGTCGAAGTCGAGAAGACAACCTTGATTCATCCATCCATAGCCGCCAGCCGGCAAGGCAAATGGCGACAAGATTAAAGTATTTGCTGTACGTTATCTCAAGTGTCGACGCACGATGGTGAAAGAAGAGACACATTTACCTGCCCCGTCCAACTTGAGGCGTGAACAATGCCTACTACTGTAGTAATAGCATGTGCGACCTACCAGCCGAAGGAAAAATTGTGATGGTTTGGCACGAGGCTGGACGAGTGGCCGTGCTCCTCCCGCTTACTGCTGGTTGGGCCTTGGCGACGAACAACGTCATAATCACAAACAGCCTCCCCTTTGTCAGCACGACAACTTGCTGGTGTTTAACAACAACTGTGGTGTATCCGTGCATCAGCTCGACTCTGCGACCCGCATCCATGCATACCTACCCTTCACAGCTGACCGCGCTGATCATTGCCACCGCCACACCTCAGCCAACCGCGGAGCGGCAGCGAACAGGACCAGCCAAACAGCGCGACGCAGGCCCATTCTCGGAACTTACGGAACAGGGCTCGGCAACAACTGGATCTGACGGCGAACACATCCACGGAGTGCCACGAACCCGCTTCAGCGCTTGAAAATCAGCATTCAGCACCTGTGTTAATCACTGTGCAAGGTGGTGAAGATGGCGTTCAAGCGGCAGCTGGTGGTGGTGGCGGTGGCGTGTGTGGCAGGATGGCTGGCGCATGGTGTCGCGGCGGCGGCCGCGAACGCGCCGCCGCCGCAGGCGTGGGTGCCGTTGAGAGCGACAGGTAAAATTTACGCGCACCATACGTGCATACATGAACACTTCCTAACGTTCATCATACTTTGTGAAGTACCTGTTTAGTAGTGTACATGAATGTCCCGCCGCCGCAGGCGCGGGCCCCTTTGAGAGCAACAGGTAATCTACATGCGCCATATGTGCATACATTTTTTTTTTCGGAACGTTCATCATGCCTGTTTTATTGTGTACATAAATGCCCCGCTGCCGCAGGCGCGGGCGCCTTTGAGAGCGACGGGTACATGAACCGTACGCACAAAAGAGTGCGCTGATGTAAACAAGGTATGCTCAAAGCATCGTGTACACCAACTTTCTAGACATGGAAGACTGACAATGCTGCTGGTATCGTGCACACACATGAATGCATACATCTTGAGGAGAAGATGAATGCGGTTTTGTCTGACAAACCGCTGTTGAAGTGGCTATAATAATGCCTGCATTCGCAACACTGCATCTAGTGGTAGGGCTCACAGCGGCTGGCGCCACGTGGGGCTGCTCCTGCAAAGTGCCCGTTCCAGGGCTAGGATAGGGTTTGCATTAGGAGTAGGAGTTAGGGTTAGGAGTATGATGTTGCCATGGGCGCCGATACACGGCAATCTTGTCATCTTGCCAACAAACTGCCATTGCTGAGCACCGCGTAACATCTTGAAGGTGCGCCTCGCAGCATGCTCTGATGAGATCCTGACGCGTACTGCGGTTGAGCGCTGCTTCAAGCACCACTGCTCAGAAGAAAGTCAGCACTCTGCGGACCAGCGTTGAGCCATGCATCATGTGTCGAGCGCTGCGTCACGCGTCAGTGCTCGGATGAAGTGCACAGCGCGCCAACACAAAACACCAACAAAAATCAGCACTCTGCGGATCACTGCTCAGACATGGTGCATAGAAAGGAATCAAAAGATCGCAGACCTCTAGGTGACAAGGGATGGTTAGCCGCAAGTGCCTTCCACCAATGACCGTGGTCGCCGCTGCTGCAGTCATTGGCCACGAGTCAAACAGTGCCACCATCACCACAGTAGGCAAAAAGACTTCTGTGTGCAAGCTTTTTATGATTGCCTGACCCAGACGCAACGGTCGCCGTTACGTGTGCATGCCACAGAGCTGATCATCTGCTGCTGCTCTGCAGCATGCACTGGTGAGCCGCTGGCACTTGCTTATGTTTGGCAACTCCCACCCTAACCCTTCCTGCTGCATGTGCGTGCAGGGCGCACGTTGCTCACAATTAGGAACCCTGACCTTGGGGTCTGTGACCCATCTCTACCCCTTCCCATCTTGCCTGCCGTTTTCCATTGCCTGGCTTCAAAAACGCTGGATTGCCACAACCCCTCTTTCTAACGCAACGACTTCACTTCGATTGTGAAGCGTACGCTGAACTTGGCTGGCGTGTATTCGTGGTTGCCTAACCCTAACCCTACTTGCTCTCTGTGCACGCGCAGGCGACCTGATCAACGGCAAGCCCGTCAAGTGCCCGCCCTTTGTCATCCTGCCCGGCTTCTCAAACGCGGATATGGACTACTTCAACCCGTTCAACCAGGGGTACGAGACGAGTTTGGTGGCGGGGCTTGCGCGGCGGGGCGTCACCTCTTACGTTTTGCCACTGGAGCGCAAGGAGTGGTTCAACGTAAGTGGTGCTGGGGTTGTCTGTATGTGAAGCGGGGGAGTCGGTTCACCCCCCCGGTTAGTCCTAACCCGAAGTATGGCTAATCATAACACTAAGTAATGTGAGTGTGCCTGGGTATGTATGTACGTGGCGCGGCGGGGCGTCACCTCTTACGTTTTGCCACTGGAGCGCAAGGAGTGGTTCAATGTAAGTTCCGCTGGGTTGTCCGTAAATGGTGCGGTATGTGAAGCGGGGGAACCCACAGCCGTGCACCCCCCCAGCTAACCCTCATCCAAACTTCAAGTGTGTATTAAGCCTGGATAATGTATATGGACGTGCATAGCGCGCATTGTAAGCGCCTGAGTGTGGTGCCACTGGAGCGGAAGGAGTGGCTCACCGTGATATATGGTTTGATGGAAGAGTGCATGCAGTGGTGAAGTAGGACAGCAGCGTGGGCAGTCATGCTTGCAACTGACGTAATGAGTGGTTGGCGGCACTGTTGAAGTACCCTAACACCTGTAATGCACGCAGCGCAGCGCCATCGCGGCGCGCGCATTGTTGTAAATGTGAGTTCTGGTCTAGAAAGAGCGCATGCACAGTGAAGTAGGAGACCAGTGTGGACTCACGCTTGCAGTTGACATCTTCCGGCATTAGTAGTTGCTGGCACTGTTGAAGTACCCAAGCGCCTGTAAGAGCTACTGTGCAGTGCAGGTGGCGAGGGGGCTCCAGGGGCATATCTATATATATGGGTGGCACATCATCAGTGCTCAGCTACATTGTGGGCAAGCCTGACTGGTGCGGCGCGACACTTTCCGATCATCATTAACGCTCGGCATTACACCGTGTTCTCAACCTTGCTTGCGTCGTCTGCTGGCATGCGGTGCAGGTTGTGCGGGGCTTCAGAGAGGCGGCCTTCTGGCGCGGCGCGGCACCGCCAGAGTGTGCATACGGCTGGTACCTTGAGAAAGTGCGCGCTACAGTGGCGCTGGCGCGCGAGGAGACGGGCGCGCCCAAGGTGAACTTCAACTTCTTACTTTATGCTTGAAGGTTCAGACATGAAGCGGAAGCATACGGTCTTTGGTGCGCCAGGTGTGACGCGCTGCGGGCGCAGCGGCGCTCAGCACCTTCCTCATTTCAGGATCGGTCTGGTAATGTTCATCATCACAAGTACTGTTCCTGATCACAATGACTGGATATTACATGGACTGGTGATGTCCTGATGCGGCATGTGGCAGCAGGTTAGCTTCAACTGCCTAACCCTAATTCTAGCTATGACCGTAACCCTAGGGGGCTCTTTTGGGCAGTATGAGAGGAGGGAGGGCGAAGACTACTTTAAATTGATGCTTGCTTAGGCCACAGAAAAAACGAGACGATGGATGCATGCCCAGCCTACCAGAGCCCTGCTGCGCGATGTAGCGCTGTGTAGGCACTCGGCGGCTCCCTCGTGTGCGCAGCGCTCAGCAACATTCCTCATCTCAGGATTGGTCTTGTAACATTCCTCACCGCTAGTACTGCTGTTCTCGTCGCGCCAGGTGGCACTCTGTGGGCACTCGGCGGGCGGCTGGCTCGCGCGCGCAGCGCTCGGCGACGGCACGTGGTCCACCGAAAGAGACGCGAGCGGGCAGGCGGCGGCGATCGTGCGCAGCGAAGACGTGGTGTGCGGAGTGGTCACACTCGGCGCGCCGCACTTTCCAGGTGTTTTTTTTCAGCCCTGACCTTAGCCCTAGCTCTAGCCCAAATGCTGGGCTTCCAGGCCAACCGTAGCCGGATCCCTAGTTCTGATCCCACTATAAACTGAGCAGGCAGGCGGCGGCGGCGATCGTGCGCAGCGAAGACGTTGTGTGTGGGGTGGTCACGCTTGGTGCGCCGCATTTACCAGGCAAGGATCTAGGTGTTCCTAGCCCAATCGCTGGGTTTCCAAGCCCACCATGCATCAAATACCCAGTGGCACACTCCCATGTTGTGCCTTGAGAGCGGGCAGGCGGCGGCGATAGTGCGCAGCGAGACGTGGTGTGCGGGGTGGTTACGCTGGGGGCACCGCACTTTCCAGGTGGGACCTAGATTTTTTCTAGACCTAACCCCAACCTAGCCCAAACGCTGGGTTTTCGGCTTGACGTAGCCCGAACCCTAGTTTTGATCCCACTATATATGGAGCGGGCAGGCGGCGGTGCAACTGTGCGCAGCGAAGACGTGGTGTGAGAGGTGGTCGCGCTTGGGGCACCCCACTTTTCAGGCGCATAGGCCTCCCACCGTAATCCTAGCCCAGACCCTAGCCCTCACCCTATTCAAGCCCTAAAGTCAAGCCCCTGTTACACTGGAGGACGCCGCACTTTCCAGGTGGGGACCTAGAATATCTTACACTAGATCTGGCCCAAATGCTGGGGATTCCAGGCCAACCGTAGCCCGAAATCTACACCTGATCGCTCTTTGAGTCCTGAGAGCACGCAGCAATGACGTCGTGGCAGGGCTCGGCACGCTGCACTTTCCACTTACAGCAACGGCTACGATGCGCATGATACAAGAGCAGTCACAGTATAAGAGCGGTCTGGCGGCCAGACACAGATCTGGTTGATACACAAAGGCTGGTGCTGCGCTCTTGGAAAAATCATGTCCACCTATCGCTCGACGCTTCACGACTGATACGTGACTCTTGGAGTGCTACACAGACGTGTGCACACACAAGTATATGCTCTCAAACTACATCTGAACTTGAAGTAATGTAAATCATCATTGTAACCATCTCCCGGGGCCCGACACGTGGAGCGCTGACATATACCAGCGCACGCATAGTGAACATATACATACAGGCTTCATTCATCTTCAAAGTTGAACTTGAAGTCACACGATTCATGACTCGACCTCCTGCAGGGTCCATGGACATGGCTCGTGGTGGGCTAACGTATACCAACGCATACATGGAGGTGAACATCTATGCATACTTTATTCATATCTAAAGTTGAACTTGAAGTAACAGTATTCATCACTCGACCTCCCACGCAGGGCCCATGGACATGACACGTGGAGCGCTATCGTATACTAGCGCGCACATACACATAACCAGATGTGAATACATGAATACACACATATGAACTTGACTTTTAATAACATGTAATACTAATCATCACTGTGATCTTCTGCACAGGGCCTATGGACATGACCCGTGGAGCGCTGACTTATACCAGTGCGACCTACCCAGGAGCGTTCCTCAAGGACCGGGGAGTGCAGTACGTTACTGTTGCGGGAGCAGCAATACGAGGTACGTGACTAGACAAATGTGGATCTTGAGCGAGGCCTATCCTAGGATCTGGGTTAGGGTAGGCTTAGGGTCAGAATATCCCCAACAACAGGGTTGACACAGTGCCGAGTTTTAAGGCTTGGAAACTGGACAACAATTGTGGGGTTGCGGCTAGCATATCGTCTGGATTACCTTAGCAAGCGGTTCATCAGAGGGTGAGCGTGATTCTCAGGATTAGGGCGACACTATATTTGAGTTCCCCGGGCTGGATCTGCCCTAATGCCCTGTCGTCGGCGTGGTACATCTTGTGTTAGGGTTAGGTTTGAGTCAGGGCTTACTCGTTGCCGCAAGTCTCTGCGTGCTCTCGTGATGTCGACACTGAGTGCGAGGTCATACTTACATGCGCTGCAGGCAGAACCTCTGATCTTGCGCCCTTGCGAGAGAAGACAAACCACCCCAGGTCTTTGTACCGAGGGGTATACGCGTGCATAGTGTCGTGCTATATTTTGCATTGCTCATACGCCAACAGAACGTGGTTTTGGAGATTAGGCCTATCCAGGGCTAGAATCTGCCCACTAACAGGGCGGGGTATTCTTGACGTTATTGCGGTTGCTCTAGCATTTTGGAAGCGCGCTAATGTAACCCTCTGTCTACAACAATGCCTTGTACTTTGTGAGTACTTCAAGTACCTAATTGTGGCAGTTGCTGTTGTGCCACAGGTGCGAAGGAAGCTCCATCGCTGCCTGCCTTAACTACCGCACTTTTACACAGGGTACTGCACACTTCAAGTACTTGGAAGTACTAAATTGTAGCAGTTTGCTGTTGTCAGACAGGTGCGAAGGATGCACTGAGTGCAGATCCCGCCAGGCGCGCGTTCAACAGCTACGCACTTCAAGTACTTGAAGTACTAAATCATTGCAGTTTCTTCTGTCTGGCGCGTGGCAGGCATACAACAGCTACTTCGAGTACTTGATGTTATAAATCGTTGCAGTAACTGTTGCCCGGCAGGTGCAAATAATGGGCCAAGGGCGGATCCCGCCAGGCAGGCGTACAACAGCTAAGAACTTGAAGTACTGCCATTGCAGTTTCTTCTGTCCGGCGCTGACGGTCGTACAACTAGCTGTGCAATCCAAGTACTTTAAGTACTAAGTCATTGCAGTTGCTGTTGTCCTGCCGGTGAAAGGATGCGCCGCGGGCAGATCCCGCCAGGCGCGCGTACAACAGCTACTTCAAGCACTTGAAGGACGAAATCATTGCGGCTGCTTCTGTCCAGCGTCTCGCGAGCGTCAACAGCTGCTTCAAGTACTTGAAGTACTAAATCATTGCAGTTGCTGTTGTCCTGCAGGGGCAACGGATGCGTCAAGGGCGGATCCTGCAAGCCGGGCGTATACGTACAACACCCACTTCAAGTACTTGAAGCACTTACTTGTTGCAGTTGCTGTTGTCCTGCAGGTGCGAAGGATGCGCCGAGGGCGGACCCCACCTGCCGCACATACAATAATAAGTTCAAGTACTGGAAGTACTCAATCGTTGTGGTTGCTGTTGCCCGACAGGGGCGAAGGATGCGCCACGGGCGGATCCGGCCAGGCGCGCGTACAACAGCTACCAGCTTGTCTGTGGCGAGGGCGAAACAGATGGCGATGGGTACGTTGAACACTTTTGCATTACTTCTATACCCAAATTGTTGAAGTCATGGTGCCCCATCAATCAAATGCTTCAAAAGTAACAAGAGGCAAAACTGACAGTGATGGGAAAATTGATCACCAACCCATACATTCCCTACCTTTGACATCAGGTTGCCCCTGAAGTAAGATGGCTCGAAAGTCACAACATTCAACAAGAGACGAAGCGGACAGAGGTGCGACAGGTGAACACTCACCAGCTCGTCTGTCGAGACAGACGGTGATGGGTATGTTGAACACTAACGTAAACATAAACTACTTGTTGAAACCGTGGTGGCGCTCTTATGTTCGGTGCTTCAGCAGCATGGGGCGAAACAGGCAGACAGTTGTGGGTATGTTGAACAGTGATACATAGATGCCCCACTTGAAGACATGATGTTGCCCCTATACCTCAATCGCTTTGAAGGTAACAATAGGGAGCGAAACGGACAGTGATGGGTACGTCGAACACTGACCTGCCATACCCTACCTACTCATCATCATGTTGCATTTTGTCCCCTGGGACATATCTAAACCAGGGGCCTAAGAAGGGGGAGGGGGGGGGGGGCTGCAGGACAAGTTGAAGGCGCCCCTAAATTGGAATGATTTAACAAAATCTCATCATGAACCCTTTAATCACCAGCCCTTCAAAAACCAAAGCTTTCTTGGTGCTGAAGGTCTCGGGCCTGCTCACCTCGTTGATGTACAGCGTGTCTACAAGCACGATGAAATTGCACTATAGAGGTGAAGTACATGCCACCGTACACTGAAAGGCACTATGGAGATCAAGTATGTGCCACCGTGCAAGCGCGCGCCGGTGACGCCGCCGCACCTAAAGATCATGCGTACACTGCGAGGGGCCAGGGGGCGAACTCACAAGGTATGTATGTATGAGGGAGCGTATGTATACTGGTGATAACGCGTATGTGACGCGGTTGAGCATCACCTACGCGCAAGCGGACAAGAGGCAAAGTCACAGCGGCATGTTTCAGAGGCCCATTCATGCAACCATTGTACCTCTCAAAGCACCTGTAGGTTTTGTTGATTCTCGCTGAGGGCGCGACAGAAAGCCCAGATGGTGGATGTCTAGGTTGCCACCAGAATCTACATGTGTCTCGTTAACGCCTTGAAAGTGTCCATATGCGCACTGACGATCACTTCAAGTGTACTTCAAATACGTGGCTAGAATTCTTTAAAGTCATCATGTTCTCACCACCGTGCTCACGTGCGCGCCGGTGGTGCCAGCACACCTGGAGGGCGCGCTGCAGACTGTCTTCAAGCACACTTCAAGTACTGAAGCTGTAACGTTCTCGCCACCGTACAGGTGCGTGCCAGTGGTGTCAGCGCATCTGGAGGGCGCGCTGCAGATCACGCTGGACGGCGTAAAGCACACCGTCGACACTCCCAACACGTGGTATGGCACCGATGAGAACATTGGCAGGTGAGCGTGCTTCTTCAAGTTGAAGTAGGTCACCCGCATCAGCACATGTTGATATAACACACATGCTTCAATCAAGCATTGACATAGGCAGATCATGCTGGACGGTTGACACGCCCGCCGCATGGTACGGCACCGGTTAGATCGTTGAAAAGTCAGTGAACATCAGAAGATCATGTTTGTGCACTCTGCTTGGAGGTCGTGCAGCAGCTCGAGTTTCTAGAGTTGCACACGGGATGCAGCTCTCAATCTCATTAGCTTGAGCAGACCTGTCCCTCCCAATGCAACCCCCAACTCTTCACAGCCAAACCGTTATCAATGTTGCTCAGTGTTAGACTTTGAGGTCACCTTACGCTGCGTGGCGTCAATCACTGCATCAAGGGCACTGCCGCAATACGACGCATGGCAAATCCTCAAAGTCACCGACAGAAGCAGGATATACTTCAAGCACCAGTAACGCAAGTTCAAGCAGAGTGCTGAAGTGCCGCCTGAAACCTAGGGTCAGGACTAGGGCTAGATGTAATCGGACCCCCGGCTTCACCGCATGTGCACAACGTTTTAACATACTGCCTCTCATTGTGATTTGCATGCGTTCAGGTGGCTACCGCAGACTCTCAGGCAGACACCTAGGCTTCAGACTAGGGCTAGTTTCACTAGAGTCCACCTTTATTCTGCATGTGTCAGGATGTCTAATGGTGCCTCTCATCATGTTTTGCACGCATGCAGGTGGCTATTGCAGACTATCGCAAACTTCAACTCACACCCACACCTGAGTAGGTGTGAGACGTTGGCTAGTTTCATCATAGTCGCCTGCCTATCTGCGTGTCCACAACGCCTGATGCTGCCTCTCGTTATGATGTACACGCGTGCAGGTGCCTGCCGCAGACTAACGTTTCACTTCAAGCACAGTACAAATAGGTTCTACTTCTAGTACCAGGTTGGCAAGTTCACGCAGAGCGCTGACTTGCAGCCAGACACCTGCTAGGGCTAGTTTCACCAGAGTCCTCCTTTCTTTTCTGCGTGTGCAAGATTTCTAATGGTGCCTCTCATTATGTTTTGCACGCGTGCAGGTGGCTACCGCAGACAATTGCGAACTTTAACGCGCGCCCCGCCGCAGCACCGAGACGGCAAACGGCGGGCTTCTTCTCCTGGGGAAGGGCCTAGCTGCGATGACACAAAACCCTGCCACTGAGCTGAAAGCTCGGGATCCTGGTCTGGCACCCCCAAAAGGGGACGGCTGTCCTGCTAAGGGGGTGCACAAGCGATTTAGCTCAGTGGTAAAGTCAGGGTCACCACAGAGTCTAGCTTCGCCTGCACCACGTCCCGAGTTCGCTGTGATGAGTCACTCACTCACTCTGTGAGCACGAGCACGATTCGTCACTCGTTACTAACTGATTCTACTTCGACTCAGATTCGCCTTTTATCGCGACGGACACAGCCCCTGCTCATTGGCATGACTCGCTCAGTGACTCTGACTCTATGAGTGAGTGCTTGGCTCAACTTCCATTACGTCGCGCAACGTCCCAGCTCATTGGTGGTTCAGTGGGTGTCCCTGCTGCGCTGTGAATCCACTCATTCAGTCAGTGCGAGTGAGTCATTGAGCAGGTGATGTTGTCCAACGCGCCGCCGCACCGTTTTTGCGGTGTCGGTTCAGGTGCTCCGGCAGCCATGGCTGCAATGCCGACAGGGTCTGTGGGTTTGCGCGTGCAAGTGGTGAAGTTGGGCTAAGGGTAGGGTTAGCTCATGGGCACTAGCTAGGGCTACGCGCTATTCCACGTGCCACCCGTCATACTGCCACCAGCTACCAGCGTACTGCAAGCGCTTTCAGGAAGGCTGATGGGGCTTGTTGGCAGTTGCTGCTGCTGCTACTTGTGAAGTTGCTCACCTGCCGCACAGTGCGATTGATCGCAGGATTCCTGGACCAAGAGCACAAATCCGCAGGCTCGTTCGTATCTTAGGGTTAGGGTTAGCAATATAGTCACACGGCCCATTGTCGCTGCTGTTGTCTCAATGTTTCTCCATGTTACTGCTGCGTATTTCCTGACTCTGGGAGAAGTCCATGGGCATCCATTTGGATGTCCGCACCTTCAGATGTGTGTCTCCAGTCAATGCATGTATGGATATAGATGTGAGCACTTTCTGTTAATTCTCGCTCAGGGCGCGAAAAAGCCCAGATGAATGGCATCTAACTTGAAGCTTGCTGTACGGAATCTATGCATGTATGTACTCATGTAGGCACCACTTCAAGTTGAGGTTTGTTGTCAAGATGCTTATCACGCATACGCAGCCACTCAAATCTGCGCTGCGCACCCTGATAGCTCGGGCGCCGGTGCCACTCTAACCCTAACCCTACGCGTTGCAGGCACGGAGTAGCACGGATGCGAGGCCCGCTTCTCTCACCTGCAGCTTATGCGTCAGGCGCAACCGATGAACCACAACGGCCTTCGATGGTGCCACGACAGCGATTTGAGCATACGAGCAGGTAGCATGACGTCAAATCCGAGACATTACGCGCTGCACTGTGCGCCCAGGTGTTGTCCAATACGACGCATCTCGGTACCTGTACGACACTCGACAACACCTGGGCCCACATCACGAAAGCTTGCTGATGGCTGCATGAAACGTGACGCATTGCAGGAAAACTTGAAGGTGGCCACACGAAACATGGGGCTGTTCCAGAAGGCTTGCAGGTGCTGCGCGAAAAACGACACATAGCAAGAGGCCTTGCACGACGCATTGCAAGAAGCCTTGCAGATAGCTGAGCACTGAGTGCTGAGCGCTGCTGGGCCACATTGAAAGCAACACAACGCAGAGTTGCAGCAGCATTTGGGCATTGCTCCACACGCAGTGTTATGTCAACCTCTCTCACTTGGTCGATTACTGCCCTAGAAGAAGGGTGCAGCCCCAGGAAGGTCGCAATGCGACCCAAACTGCCCCCGCATGCCCCCTTGCGAGCTGGAGTATTACAGTCACTAGAAGCCCCCCCCCCCCCCCCCTCCTATTGCCAGTTCAGCACATACTCTGAAAAGAAAATGCAGCAGAAGCAGGCCCAGGAAAACGCGGCAGCGGCAGACTGTGTCCATGCCTCTCTGCACTACCATCAAAGGACTGAACAACCTCGCACGATCGTGCAGCATGTGCACCACATGAAAAAGCCCAATTTGCGGGAACGCTCTCACCCCTACTGTTGTGGGAGAGTTACATCCGAGCCCTTTCGCTCGTAGTCTCAGAGCCCAATTCTACTGTTACTTTGCTGCCCACGATGCATTTGCATTTATAAGTTACAGCTGAGCGTTGTTGTGTACTTGAGGCAACCAGCCCCGGTCAGTGGTCCCATGGGACCGTCGTCTTAGCCCCTCTCCCCCCCCTTCCCCCCCCCCCCCTTTCCCTGACCAATCTGTCAGAGTTCGAGGACGCGACCCTGATTAAGCCATGGCCGGCTTTTGTTCAACGTCGCCACACTGTATGTAGCGCTCCACTCCACTCCCCCCCCCCTGTCAGTACTTCAACATACTTCAACATTGAAGTTCAAAGCACGGCGCCCTTGGCGATGAGCTTGACGGCGTAGCCATCGGGGTCCAGCGCAACTTCAACTTTGCCGGGCACCGCGCCGAGCGCTGAGGCGAGCTGAGCATCAGCGAACGCCGCGCCGTCGTGCTTGAGCAGCGCACACATGCCCGCCTGCGCATGTGCAAAAGGCGAAGCGCTCATTCTGAGCGTTGCGTATGAATTGTGATGATGAGAGGGTGGTGCAGAATGTCAGCGTTCGACGGGTGCGCGGTACATGTTCAAGAGTTCAATCTTGAAGTAAAGAAGCCTGAGCAGTGTGCGCTCGTGCCCGCCTGTGCACGCGAACGACGAAAGTCAACAGAGCGGTTTGCATGCGTTGGCGGCGAAGGAAGCGGGTGATCCGAGCATTGCTGTACGAGCTGTAATGCTGAAAGAGCAGTGTTGTGTCCAGCAGAACTTCAATTTTACGGAGCACCGCGCCGAGCACTGAGGCCAGCTAAGCATCATCGAACGCTGCGCCGTCGTGCTTGAGCAGCGCACACATGCCCGCGTGCGCATGCGCAAGAGGCGAAGCGTTTGTTCTGAGCGTTGCTGTGCCAATGGTGATGATGAAAAGCGCGGTGTTGGATGTCAGCGCTCCACGTTTTTTCGACATTGACATGTTCAAGAGTTGATTGTTGAAGTGAAACTTGAGCAGCGCGCTCGATCCCGTCTGCACGTGCGTAAGACGCCAAG
Source organism: Tribonema minus (assembly GCA_017506865.1). Classification (NCBI taxonomy): domain Eukaryota; class Xanthophyceae; order Tribonematales; family Tribonemataceae; genus Tribonema; species Tribonema minus. The sequence goes on from JAFCMP010000157.1 coordinate 387,602, forward strand.
CGTTTGATCTGAGCAAAGGCTGTATACCGTCATGTGCCTATTTAGGCCGACCGGGCCAACAATTGGCGTGTACCGGGCACCAATCCTAATTATGCCCAGGTGTTTTTTCTGGCATTCTCAATTAGGCCTGGTGGCACATCTGCCATGTTGACCTAGAGGTTGCGTGGCCCTATTGTGTGCTCGCACGGTCAGTAAATGAACCGGAACGCCATAGCAGGCAAGCAGATGGCGAGTTCCATGCTCACGAGTGTCGTAATAGTGATGTGCAGTCTGTTTGCAGTCGCACAATGATGGCCGTCCCCACGTAAAACACCGTTTCTCGAGTTCACAAAACAACTTCACCTGGAAGTTGATTTTTTTGCCGAAACTGTTTCAGAAAGATGCATCGCGCTCATGGATGGTCATTGTGTGTTCATTTGGGGTGTTCCTGATGCTCTGTCCTAATTAGGCCCGGTGCTTTTTTCACGTGATCCTCATTCAGTGTCCGAGTGCTTTATTTCACGATGCCTAATGTTGGCCCGGTCGGCCTCAATAGGCACATGACGGTAGTTGTACATGATGAAGAAAGCATGGTGTTGAATGTCAGTGCTCCGCGGCGTGGAGCAAGTGTATATTCAAGAGTTCAATGTTGAGGTTGTGCCTATGTGTGCTCGCCAAGTGAGCTGGGCGATTGAATGTGAGGGTTGCCGCTGCTGCTCATTAAAGCGCAAGGGGTGGATGTCTGCAGTCCATGAGCAGCGCATGCATATATGCTGCCCCACAAGAAGAAGTAGTTGAAGAACTTTGACTTAGCACTTATTTCTCAATGAACAGATCATTTATACTGGAGAATCGCTTTGCGAGCCCATCAGGAGACTGGCTTTTCGGGTGGGGAGAGCCGGAATAGGCTAGGGCCGGTTGGCATACTCAAACTTCAACATGAATGTCATCAAACCTCAATATGAACTGAGCGATGCGGGGGCAGCTGAGCGTTGCAATGACACCGTGCCATCAAGCCGCGCATCACACTTGCGCTCAGCTGCGAACTGAAGGCGCACAACATTAGGGTGAATCGCGCTCAAATGCGAATCGAAGGCGCACACATGAGGGTTGAAGCACAATCACCATGGAGCATTGAGAGTCAATTCAAGACAACTTGTTACGAGGCATAAGTTCTGGTAACATTCTTCATGTAGGTCATTTGAGCTCCATTGTGCATCAAGCAATGGCAACAAGGAGGTTGTGACATCAGTAACTATGGAGCTCAAACGAGTCAAGCACATGAAAGCCGGAGGGGTGATCATCATTTCTCGCTAGGTCAGGGTTTGGGGCTAGGGTTAGGCGCAGGTCACCAGTCCGCACTCAGATACTTCAACATGAAGTTGAGCGCTGTTCACCAGGTCTTCCAACACGAAACGGATGCGTTAGTGCTACTTAGGTTACTACACTGCTTTCCCGCTTCACGACTGCACTTCAAATCAAATTTCAAGCACCCCAAGGCCCTCCCAACGCCGATGAATTCCGCGCTGCAGACCGCATCACACGCTACTTCAAACATGAAGTTTCACGCCCTGCTCACCAGGTCTTCCGTCACGAGATGCACTAGTCTAGTGCTAGGTCACTACATTGCTTTCCCGCTTCACAACTGCGCTTCATACCGAATTTCACACATCCCAGTGCTCTTGCAACGCCGATGAAAATCGCGCTGCTAACTGTTTTACAAGGTACTTCAATTGTGAAGTTATAAACTCACCAGGTCTTGCGTCACGAAGCCGATGCTGCTGAAGCCCAGCGGATCCGCGTTGCCGCTGTGGTACGAGAACGCCTCGTCGTGTTCCGTTCCGTGATTGTGGGTGAGTTCCAGGACCGGTCCCCACGCGTTCTTCAGAACCGCGTCGCGTTCCGCGCCAAACGGCGGCAGAGGAGCGTCACCGGGTGAAAGTGAAGCCAGGAAAAAGAGGGAAAAATCCGAAAAGTGCCTCGCTGAAATGAGGCGCATTCCCAGGTGCCCCGTATAGAAAGCGATGCTCTTCGCGGGGTCTTTGACGCGGATCATGGTCTGGGAGAGGTTGAACTCTTCCTTGAAGTTGGTCTCGGGCAGGCGGCGCACGATTTCTATCCAGTACGAGTCGGGGTCTTTGACGAAGGCCATCGTCTTCATCTTGCCCTCGCCTGATAGGCATGGGGGGGGGGGGGGGGGGGGGGTATTGTCAGCCATATTTCCATAGGCATGGCATGAGAGTGCCGACCAGCCTGCCATGTGCATCTGTGCATCTGCGTGCGTCGGGGTTAGGGCTTGAAGCATGCACCAATCGCCACGTCAGGTGGCATCACAACACCGCATGCGACAATTCACTTGCAAGCAAAAGTTAAAACTTGAATTGCATGCAATCTGCTGAAGCAAACTCTAGTATCACTTCTTTTTGGTGTCCATGATGGAATGCATTTTTTGCAGCTTCAGTGCTCAAAGTTCAACTTGAAGTATGCTGCACCCACTCTATCCTGTGGCACTACACGGTCCAAAACACCTGCGCTCCGCACATGTACGCCACATTGGACAGTGCCGCCAATCTCCTGTGCTGAAGAATCTGACAGGACACAACCCGACAGAACACAGTGAACCACTGGACTGCTTTGAGGAATAGTTGCCTGGTTTTCCTGAATGCTCGCGACAGTCAGTGAGCGATCCCCGTTCAACCTAGGAGCATAGACAGCAAACTGTGTAGTACAGACTACGCAGGTGGTATTATGGTTTTAGACGACATAGTAAACTGTAGTTGAAGTTTATGTTGGCAAACCCGACCCTGCGCAGTATCATCGCTCCGCCAGCACCAAGTACAATTTAGTTGCAAACATACTTGCAGTAAGTAAGAATGTGAACACTCACTTGGTGGTTTCGTTTGACCGAGAAGCACTGACAACACAACATGTAGTAGTTCTGTATAACAGGGTATGCAGTATGCAGTAGCATGTTGTGAATGACACCGGCATCAAGAAGAACATGTGGCAAATCTGACTTGCGCAGTATGTCTACAAGCATAGTTCTGCAAAATTCTGCAAAGTGTACGCAGTACAAGTGCAGGACACTTCATCACAAACGTGCATACTTCAGTCTGATAAACTTCTTCATACTGCAAGTACTACTTGAAGTATACTCACTTGGTTTTTTCTGGAAGTCCACGCCCGCAGCCTCCAGGCTGTCGCACGACTCCTGAACGTCCGCCGTGTTGAACGCAATGTGCCCGAACCCCCGCGTCGGCTCCACGTTGCCGTTGTCGTACTTCAACTTCGCGTCGCCCTCGCTGCCGTGCGTGTGCCAAAGTTCAACGTAGTTGCACTTGCGCGTGAACAGCGCGCGGCGCGCGGCGTCACTGCCCGGAGCGTCACTGCTGAAAGTTGAAGTTTTGTCGTCGCGCGGCCGCACGAGGAAGTAGCGCGTCTCGCCCGCGCCCTCGATTTTGGCTGCCAACTTCATCTTGAAGTTGCTTTCGTAGAACGGGACGCTCTTGGCGGGATCCTGCGCGATTCGAGTGCGAATTGCAGGCGCATTCGGGATCAACGATTGTTTGAATTCAGCCACATAGTATGAGTGTCGATACCGGAACCCACTCAACGGCAGGCAGGTTGGTCCACATGAATTACTCCTGCTTCCTGTTTTCGAATCAAAGTTGAGGCACATTCAGCTTCAGGCATTGTTGTCACCAAAGCTTTGCCTTGCATCCACGGAGCAAATAACTTGGCCGCAGCAGTGCAACCAACAGAGAGCGGCTGATGGTATAATTGGCGGTGTAGCAGGCGGCTCATCGATCGTGCGTTGATCTCTCTAGGCAAGCCTTAGAGTGGATTTTAGTGCCGCAACTGACGCGGTAGATGAGCATGTCTGCTAGAATGTAAATATGGAATAACTTGGATGAACATTGAGGTAGTGAGATGCAGTTTCTAGTTCAGATTGCAGCCACGGCATAGTAAAGGTGGTGGCGGTCAGTAGAGGCCCTGGGTCACAGATATATGTGCGTGGCTTCCCTACTGAAGTTAGATGTGTGTGGCTTCCCTACTGAAGTTAGCTTGACTGCAGCAGCAGCAGGAGCAGCGGCGGCTGCACCAAATCTATCTTTGGGAGCAGTTCCATGTTCACACATCCAATCATTCATTGCAGTTGCTATCGCTGAGATGCAAATGCAGATAATAGCAGGGTTTAACCAGCACTATGTTTGCATACAAATAGGGCGGAGGCAGGCCAGCAATATGCAATTTAGGCACCGAAGCGCGGACGGGATCCACAACCGTCCTGCGCAACTTCACCTCAATACAAGCGTGGACAACAGAGTGATTTTGCGGATGCCGCTGCTGGCCTCGCTTTCGAGTAGGTGGTGCTGAACGGAGCTGCTAGTGAATGATAATCGCGTACGGCGACAGCCATGGCATCTACTGCAGTAGCACACCTTGATCCTCAACGTGGTGGAAACCCAGGTCGCCATCCTCCTGTACTTGCTGCAGAGTAGTGGGGTCCAGCCTCACACCTGGCCAAGGTCCTCTGGTGCGTAGTGGGTATGACGATGTGAATTCTCTTGACGTGCGCACCTCAAGGGTGTGATGCTGCTTTATTGTCGACGTCTGCACGGTAAAATTCCGAGGATCCAACTTCACTTGTCCCACTTCAACTGTTGAAGTTCAACATGAAGTTTTGCGAAGTTCAGAGTAGCTAAAACGAAATCAGCAGCAAAACGGAATGCCTGCGGTTCATCATATTACCGCATGGGTGGCACATTGAGCAGAAGAGAAATCGTGCAGTGACTTATCGTCCTGGCCCGGACACTCTTGCGTTTTCTACAAGGCAGACTGGTGCAGCATCATATCAGACACACAAGACACACTAGTGATTGTCGTCTTGGCTCGGATGCTCTTGCGTTTTTACTAGGCAGACTGGTGCAATAAAGCATCACAGCAGACACACACGACACACTCAAGAAACACATTCATTTGTGGTCAAGATGGATTGGCATTGTGTTTGTGGAGAAGGCAGAAGGGGTGTTTCCACCCCCGCTGCCCCTGGGAGCAGACAACAGGGCTTTAGCGCGTTGCAGTAAGCCCATGGGCACGAAGCCTCCCCCCCCCCTCTATACCGCAGTGACCCCACTTCGCTCGCCTACTCTTGACCAGAATAGGCGTGGGCGTGTGGGTAACTTTGTCGCATGTATTGTCGAAGCTGTATGCCAAACGTTGCCGTGCTTGGCCGCATAAAGTATGAGGATGCACCTGGCACCCCATTCCTGCGGGAGACCCTCCCAAAACCGGTGGCCCCATTGTTGGGGGCCGAGGAAACTGCACTTGTCTCTTTGCTGCGCTGCCAAAGAACGCATTCCTTCTGCAGACCTGGGCATTGCTTGCAGGACACTTTTGCACGACTGTGCACTCGCAAAGAAGCTGGAAGTTGAAATCAGGGTACCCTCAACAGCACTCCAGTAAGTGTGCCAGGAACACAAGTAGCAAGCGGTGCTTCACACCATGTAAGAAGTGTGTTTAAGTGAGTGAGTGAGTAAGTGAGTGCGTGCGGAAGCGCACTACTGATTTTGTCAGAATACACGTCGGCATGTGGAACTTCACACCATGTAAAAGTGTGCGTGAGTGAGCGAGTAAGTGAGTGCGAGAGGAAGCGCACTCACTACTTTTTTTTTCGTCAGAATGTACGTCGGCATGCGCATCCTGGGCCCTTGGCGCACTGCGTGAACACTCCATCATTCGCATGCACATGTGTGCGTTTCTACTCACAAAGGGAGCCATGTTGTGTACTCTTGCAAACCGTCATTTTGTAGTTCGTCCGTCATTGCAGCTGCCACTTCTACCAGTACATACGATAGATATAGACGCCCCAAGCGTACGCAGTGAACATCAGACAAAGGCGCGCATGCCATGATGGTGCGCTTGTCAGCGCTCAACACCGCAATGCCTCCGCCCTAGACACCTGGCAGCTTTGAGCTACGACGGCTGTGACGTGTACCATCTTCACAGCTGAAAACATCACATATCCAAAGCCATCACGCGTTGCTGTTGTGGGCTATCAACTCCTAAGCACCGGCTGTTGTGCACTGTGGCTACAGCTGTCAGCGCAGCAGTGACTCAAGCATCGCTGCTGACGAGGTGAGGAACAGACGTCACAGCATTCTGTGCGCCAAAAACGGGTCATGGTGACGCCTTTCAGCGTTCGCGATGTGCCACGGTTAACGCTCTCGTCAGCCCTCAACATCATAGTGTACAACCCTGAATGTATGTATTTCGATGCGAACATCAAGAAGATATTCAGACTCAAACCTGATGCAAATGCGTGCCACACGACATGGGCGGTGATGCACATAAAGCATATACATACATGCCCCCAAGAGTGAATAGGCAGCAGTGCTCAGCGCTTCTCTCTTCGTGAATGGTACTATTAGTTTCCACCTGTTTGCCAGCATCACAAACTAGTGTCACTGCATACATGCGTACCTTTACCAGCGCCTTCGACATGGCGTGCTCTTGAACCACCATGGCAACCGCGCCGCTGTCGCTAGGGGCCGCATCGATCGGGCACGTTGGGTGCCGAGCGCTGACGCAGTTGAAGAAGTGCTCTGCTGCTGAGCACGAGTCCTGTATAGCGGCAAATTGAGACAACACAGCATTATCAGTGACGGTATACCATGAACACAGACGTAACTGTCAGGTACTGTACCAAGTCACTGCCTGAGACCTAAGCATGTATGAATTTTTTTTGTGTGACAAGGCGGGCACATCGGGTGGCGAGCGCTGACGCAGTTGAGGACGTGCTCAGCTGCCGAGCATGAGTTCTGCATAAGGGCAGGTGGACACAACACAATATTATCAGTAACTTTATACCTGACCACAGCCGAGCAATTGTCAGGCTGCTGAACCAGACATGGACATCGTTGCTTGGTGTGTGATGTTCGTTCGTCAACAGGAGTGACACTCCTTGTAGATGTGCGCTGGAAAAGTACTTGCGCTGGAAAAGTACTTGCAACTGACTGGTGATATTCATGCAACAGTATTTCCAGGAAAAGCACTTCAAATCATGCTGACACTGACAGTTTTGCATAGCAGGAAGCCAGATGAGGCTTGAGCCAACTGCCCACTTGCCACCGTCTCTCGACGCAAGCAATCGCAACTTCCGTGCTGTCTGTGACCTGTCCCTTGCGCCTGCTTTGTCCAGCCATTCGCAGCGCAAAACGCAATGCCCCAAGCTGATGCAACACTTTTTGACCAGCATGCATGCGCACCCAACTTCAACTCAATTTCAACTTTGACTTCAACTTGAACTCACCTGTCCCTTGCGCCTGCTGTGTGTCCAGTCGTTCGCAGCGCAAGGCGCAACGCCCCAAGCTGATGTGACGCCCTCACACCAGCATGCGCACATACCCAACTTCAACTTCAAGATCAACTTAGACTTCGACTTGAACTCACCTCGCCGCACGCCGGAGCGCTGCTGAGTCCAAAAGTGTCGAGCGTCGCCGTGTCCGACCTGCTGTATGCGATCGTCACAACAGAGAGAGACATGTGCAGGACAGTGCTCAGCACTCGTCAGGCAGCGCTGAACAAACTCAAAAGAGCGGAAGGTTGCTGACCCACGAGGTGGCAGCACTGCTGCGTGGACATGGGGTGCGATGGAGGGGGGCATTGCTCTGAAGTGTGTGTGGGGGGGAGGCACCGCTCAGTGCATGGTATTGCTCTTAGAAGTAGATCATTGATGAAAGGTGGAGGCACTGTTCATCGTATCCTCTACTCAGTCCTCTTTTCATCACAAAGCTGCTCAGAGTACAGGAAGATTTCAAAAAGCAGCGGTACCTTGGTACAGACTCCTACTGCATCTTGCCGTCTCGTTGACCACGCTGCACCAACTCAACCATAGCATAGTTGAAGTTGGTCGATAAGTGCATGTGGCAAGTCGATCAACTGCGCTTGGCTTCAAATCTGGGCAACCATTCTGTCTTGATACAACACCAATGGATCTGCGCTTTGTGATGAGCCAGCAAGTTGATTCGCAGACAATGGACACTGAATTCATTCGCGACTTATGTCTGCATTCATTCATGAATTCATGTCTGTGTGAATTCATCTGGGTACCGTCACCCACCGTTGCGTCCTCCTCAGCCATGCCACCCCTTGCCCCATGCCTTCACCGGCAGCTGCAGTTCAGTGTCCATGGTAAAGTCGAAGTTGTTTGCCGTCTCCTTCATGCTGTCGTCGCCTTCAGGAGCCACGAACAAAGGAACGAAGGGTATGTGTGCGTACAAAAAAAGTGTGAGCGAAGGAACGAAGTATATGAGCAAGTGGGGTGCACTCGTATGCATGAGTAAACGGGAGCTGTGAGCAAAGGAAACAAGGCATGAGTAAGCAGGGTGCATTTGGCTGTTGGGTGTTGGGCGTACAGGCACAAATACATCTACACATGATGCAAGATTACCTGGTAAACAGTGCAACCATGTGGGCCCCCTCGAGCGCACGTGCGCCTTGCTTGCTGAGCGATGCAAACCTAAGTTGAGCGCTGACACGATGAGCTGAGCAATGCCAGCATTGGACTGAGCGACGCCATCAAAGGCTGCACAAAGAATGCTGGCCGATGCCATCAAAAGCTTGGTCAAAAACAAAAGCTGACAAAAAAACATGCAGCAGCACGCAGACAGCACAGGCGGCGACAACACCACCGATACAGCGCCTGTCACAACGCCTCATAGAAAGGCGCACCCCCTTTCCTTACCCCCCCCCTTCTGAGCTGAGCACTGCCCGCATGTACTCGCCAGAAAGCAGCACTGTGACGCTCCGCTGGTCTTCATGACCGTACCCTACCTACCTCCTATCGCTTCTTGATGAACGGAAACCATGCAAGAAAACGCACCTCCCTCGACGCGCTCCACCCCGAGCTGAGCGCTGCCGCCACCACCGTCCAACTTCAACTCATCACCACCCAACTTAAACTCTCCCCCCGCGCCGCTCGCCACTCCAAGCTGCTGCGCCGGCCCGTGCTTGGAGTCCCAGCTCGCAGTGACGAAAAGGCTGTCGAGCGCTGCTGCGAGTCGCTTGAGCCACCCCCCGCCCTTGGCACCGTCTTTGCCGACTGCGTTCGCCGTGTCGCTGTCGCTTGCACGTCCAGCGGTGGCGGTGGTCGTAGACTGGGCACCTGTGTGGCAGCGCTCAGGGGCAGGTTCGGGCAGCTGAGCTGCAGTCGCACAAGCAAGGTCGTGAATCCACTTGCTGCATGCAGGGCTTTGCCTCCGGTTCGGCAGCATTTGGTGTGACAAGTGGCCTGGGGGGCTTGAAAACACAGCTTAAAAATGCACAAGACAGCATGTTCTTGTGAACACAAGTGGCGCCTTGGATCATGAAATTCAAGCCTTTAATCTGAAGTGCAATTCCAGATTGCTCACCAGATTGGTCACCCTGTACTGGTGCCGCCCCCGTGACCAGGGCCAGTGCAAACAGCACCAGCCATTGGAAGAAATGCCCCGTGAAGGGCATCTCTCCTTGTGTCGTTCTCCACTATCTGACATGCACAAGATCACAAGCAAGCACAGAGTGACAAGGAATGCATGAGTGCCTGTTGTGGCGGTACCTAAGTAGGTGGACACAGTATGTACAAGGGGGAGTAGGTTGAGTGATACTGACTGCCAGGCTTGTGAGCCTGAGTAGATAGCCTTGCTGAGCAATTCAGTTCAAGCTCATCCTCCTGGCTCTGTTCATCAGCCAGTCAGGCTGCGGAACCGGGCAGCAAGCCGATGTTTCGTGGGGGCGGTTACATCAAACAGATAGTGACAGGCCTGGCACCTCCTATGCACTTGCCAGGCAGCCAGGGGGCACCTGAATGCCCTAAGAACTACCACCAAGTGATTCATATGCCTCCTACAGAGTTTTAACCAGCGACAGAGCTCGCCGCCAGCCTGCAACGGGGCTTGTAGCCGAGCACGGCTCTCTGCCCACAGACTGCCCCTTTCTGTGCTGCCTGTTCTAGAGGAGCCAACAGGAGGGCCACCGAAGCTTCCTCCACCTCTCAGTGTTGCCTGCTGCAGGTATTAGGTTCTCAGCAGTGCTGTTCGCACGGCTGCAAACAGCGTCGCCAAGTTGAACAACTTTTTCCAGCATGAAACTGTTGAACTTCGACAGTGCCGCGTCGCCTCTTGCAGCTTGACATTTGCGCTGGCTTTTAGAGGCTTACCTGCAGGTCGCAGCTGCACCGCTGGCTCCATGTCGACGTGCCAGGTGCCATCACAGCTCCGAACACTGCCGCGCTCCCTCCGCAGCCTGCAGCTTCTTGCAGTATGCCCAATTATATAGCCGCTTGAACATGTGTGCCAATCTGTCAGACTTCGTCACTTGGAGCTGCCTGTTCAAGATAGCCTCTGCGTCGCCACACGACGTTGATGACTGTCCCCTCTGTGTTGAGGCAACAGCGAGCCTTGCAGGATTCGTTCGGTTGTTCGCACGGTCCGCAGGCGTGATGATGGGCGGTTCGACCGCAGAATAGAGAGAGCTGCTCGAGACTGCGTCGCCAGGGGACATGCACGCTGCATCACCGTGGCCACCATCGTGCATGGACACCTCAGCTCAGTGAGACATGGATTCACACGAGCGGGAACGCTCAACTTTCAAACGAGGGAGGTCACCGTGCGAATAGGAAGTTCACCATGAGGAGTGAGGCAGGCGCGGTGGAGCTCGTTCGTTGTAGCAGGCACGCGATGCAGCAGCCGCTGACTTCTATACGTTCGTTCGCACTCCGTGAGGCAAAGTGGCTGCATTCGGGCCGTGCTCCGACGCAATGACTGCTTAAACCGCGCTATGTACAATGAAAGCAGCTGGAGGCTCTTGGCCGTTCGACGGCAGCTGCTCTGCTGGCCGCCAGCTGCACGGACGCTTTACGGCTGTCTGAGCTACTGTAGCTCGCAGAAGAGCTGGCGGCGACATTGTGGTGTGCACCAAGCAACGGCAGCAGCCCCGACCGCGAGGCAGCTACAAAACAGAGCGCGGGGGGGGGGGGGGTGCCACGTGAGGCCGCGGATGACGGCAACGTGGGTGGTGCTGTTATCCGTCGTGCAAAGTCTACGTCATGAGGTCGCGTTGCGGGCCATTGCGTGCCAATCGCCGCGTGTCACGTGGCGCTGGGCCTGGCGGGAGGGAGCAGACTGCGAAGGCAGCTTGCCTGGAGCTGGGAGCTGGCAAGTAATGCCAATGACAATTGTTGACGGAAGCTGGATGATCATCACTGGTGGTGAGTATTGTTTTTTGCGCACTGGTCGTGAGAGCATGGGTCATGGCTCAGACACACTGGGGGCCTCCCCACACATGATAATATGGGATGTCATCCCGGATGGGTGCTTTGCTCAGCATGCGGCAAATATCGTCTGTGAAGTCGATGGTGGCTCATGATAGCGATTGCCATGGCATATGGCAGATGGTGAACATCTGTGACGTCACCGCTTAGCTGTTGGCGTGCACTGCAGTGGTGTTTGGCCTGCAGCACACAGTCATGGTGGATTACCGCTGCGCACATTGTGGTGGTCGGCCCACAGCACACAGTCATGCACTCATGGTGAGTCGCCGCTGGGCACACGCATGTGTGTTGCCCGCAGCACACAGTCACTATGAGTCACCGCCGCGCACATGTGCAGCCATGGTGCATGCAGAGTAGACGTCCAAGCAGCCTTTGCAGCAACGCTAGCTGTCAGGCACGCTCACTGCGCACTTGATAACTGCTGTTGTCGATTTCCTGCACATGTGTAGTTCTGGACACGCGAACCTACCTCCTCCATGCGCGCTACGTGGCAGCAGACAAAGCCACAAAACATCCGTGGCTCCAGCCAGAATTGCCCACTACATCTTGACGCTCCTTCCGGTGTTGGCATTGGGGGGCAGTCCGAGTGGAGACTTCTTGGTGCTGAGCACCGCAGCATGGAACGCGCACATTACTGATGTTGAACGCTGCTGCTCAAAAGTCTGGGACGCTCGTGCCGTTGTGAAGCGCGCCAGGTTTTCATCATGCATGCTGGCTTTTGTGTCTACTGCGTTTGTGGCCAGTAGATTGACTTAATGTAATCATTCCAAAAACCACACGACTGGTGTCGGTTTTTCTGTCGCCATTGGTCACCACCATGATGTTCATCTCTGCCAGTGTACAGCAACAGGGTGGCCGGCAACTGCAACAGCTCGCAACATTGTCAACATCAGCCTGCTCCTTGCTTGTATATCCTTGGTGTTTGTCGGTGTGGGGCTGGCTGCGGTCGTCGTTTGTGACTCTATGCACGAAAACCATGCGCGAAAGCAGTGTTTAAATGTGCTGCGTTTTTCATCCACTTCATCCAGTGCGCGCAAATCTGCGTTCTCTTCAGGCATCTAAACGGACATGGCCATGTTCGATCTGGGGTTGTTGGACTTGCATTGCTGTTCCATGCAGCATGCGCCAACAACATGCGACTGACGTTGATTTTTCTTCTTCAGGTTACGATTGCAAGGGTCGCTGGTCGCTGCATAGCTCTAGATGAGAACAGCCTGCTTGCTGTACTTGTGAATTTGTATTGAAAACATTCAAAGCCATGAGCGTCCTGCACGCCCTTGACGCTTTTTGTTGCAACGTTATAGTGCCACAACGACGTGAAACAGGCAGACTGTCGAGCTGCTGCACGTGCAGGTGTGTGCAACGCGCTGTTCACATACTCGAAAGCACCTCGAAGGTGTGTGTACCTTAGCCTATAGATGTGTGCATCAACTAATAAGTCAGCCCATCATTATGCGTGCATCTACTAGTAAGCCCCACCCTCTTTCCAGGGTTCTCATGGCGCATACATCAGCGTTTTTTTCTAGACCTTGTTCGCCACCTCAGATTTCTTTTTTAATCCGTGACACGTCCTCTTTTTCTGTGCGCTCAAAAAAACGCAAACTTTGCCTACTTTGTGTTCACACCTACAGCTGTACGCCACACACACGGAAGCAAGCATGGTTGCCAGGACCCTCGCCGTCGCCGCTGCCGTGGCAGCGCCCGCCCTCGCCTTCGTGGCGCCTTCCAGCAGCAGCCTGGGCGTGGCTCCCCGCGCGTCTAGCTCGCTGAGGTGGGTACACATTCGCGCTTAATGACATGTTTTCTGGCTAGCGACAGTAAGCATGGGCTGAGTGGTGGCTCATGCTATTGTATCTACCATGCACCTCTACTTCCACCGCATGATAGCGTGGTGGCGACAGCGTGCGTGCTATCTCTGGTATCTTGCTTGAATTCTCTGCTGACATACGCGACACCAAAAGTGCTCCACGGCAGCACACGCACACTCCAGTGCTGCGCAACTGCCTGTATCGGCTTTGGATACCATGGCAATGACAATCGTGCTGCTTTCAGTAGCCTCGGTTCTTGGCCACCCCCACTTCACTGGATCTTTTCGTTCACCTAAGCCAAAACCGCTTGTGCCACTGCTTGCAACCTTGTGTCTACATTCCTTCAATAACACTAATTGCAAACGAAGTACTAAGCTGGCAACAGCATTGCCTTTGCGCTGGGGCGCATGTCACATCGCTGACTCAGCGAGTGACGCGTCTCTGCGCTTGCTCGAATTGCCTTCGAGCTCAGGGACCCTATTTGCGTCTCGCTCTGCTGGTGCATTGTGGTGCGATGCAGCTAAAGTGCAATGCAACAGTGCTGCAAATGCAGTGGCAAACAACAAGGGGGTGTTGCTGAGACCACGACAGTTTAGTTCTAGAACCATTTCTACGACAGCCACTGAATGTCGCAACTTTGGCACATTTTGTTGCACACTTGCACCCTGCCTCACAACTGTGTACTAGTACTGGTGTTGTCACGCACAAAATTAGAGCGGCCTGCTCTGGCTGCCCTTGCCAGCTGGTTTTGTTTGCACGTGGGTTTTCGATTTTTTTCTTTTCTTTCTTGTTCCTGTAGCTTTTTCAACTTACAAAAACAAGGAAAGACGCAGGGACTCGTTGCAGCAGTGGGACGTAACATTGATAATGAGAATTTAACATGAAGACCTGCTTGCTTATTTATAAACAGCATGATTGCTTTTTCTTGAGAAACTGTAGTAACACATTGTGGTTTTCCTTGTATGGATTGTCTCTGTCACCCTTGATCAGATTACGACTGAACAGTATCCCAACTCCGAACAGTGGTGTTAACGGTTTCCTTGGCATGGATTTCCTCTTGTCTCACACTTTGTGTCACCTCAACATTTGGCTCTTTTCATTCATGAATTCCGACAGCACGATGAGCGATGAGGTGATGACGTGAACTCTTGGCTCTTTTCATTCATTGATGCTGACTTTTTTGGGCTCTTTTCGTTATGAATTCTGACAGGATGATGAGCGATGAAGTGATGTCTCAGTCGGTGCCCTTCCTGCCCCGCAACCCTGTCCTGGACTCTGTTGACCTGGCTGGCGACGTCGGCTTCGGTAAGTCACCCGTTGAACTTTGATGCACCCATAGCAAAATTCATTGAACTTTGATGCGCCCATAGCAAAATTAAGTGTTCTATTTGTCTGGACTAGGAGACTGCACGGGTCTCGACAGATTTAGCGTTTGAAGTGCCCCCTGCTGCTGATCATTTTCAGATGATACCTCTACGTCAGCATTGTATTGCGGTGGGATGAGTCATCTCAATGACCTGGATGGCGACATCAGCTTTGGTGAGTCACTAGTTGAACTTGGAACGACGCCCAGACCAGAAGCAACAAGTGCGACCACCGGCAATGGTTTTACTTGACAGCATCAGCAATTGCAGTATGTCACCTAGATAGTAGATACGTTTGTCTGACGTGCAACTCGCAGTGCGCAAAAGTGTTGTCAGTGCTTGTAGTACTGACAGGAGCTCATGAAGGCTCCATATCCTTATTTCCAACTAGACCTTTGCGCGCGCGATTTTGCTTGCATACAGTGCATGGGGGCATTGAATGTTAATACAAGGTGAACCGGTAGGTTTCTCGATTCAAGCCTGATCATGTTGTGCAGGCGGCTAGGACGCTCCAGCAAGACATAACGATGACATCACAATTATGCATCATGACCTCAAAGAACCAAACAGCATGAATTTATGCAATACTTTGAAGTACACTTCATGAGTGTAGAAACGATTTGTTGATGAAGTTTGCCTTTGCTGACGTAGTGGTTGGTAGGTCATTTCATTTGTATCCAAGACTTTTCAGCAAGTTGGAGAAAAACGCCAGGACCAGGCCCCTAATCCTAGGTCCTGTCTGGCAGAGAAATACCATGTTTCATGTACCATGGCATCCAATGAACTCCAATGAACCACCCTCTCTTGTAGGTTCACCCCTTGCGTATGTTTTTCTGACACCCCTCCCACCCCCTTGTTCCCCTCACTGGAAACAGACCCCCTCAACCACTCCTATATATCTGACGTACCCCCCCCCTCTTCCCCCTCCACCGAAAATGAACAGACCCCCTCAACCTGGCCAAGGACGAGGACACCCTCCTCTTCTACCGCGACGCGGAGGTCAAGCATGCGCGCCTCGCGATGCTCGCAGCCCTCGGCTGGGTCGTTGAGGAGCTCTTTGACGGCCGTCTCGCGCAGGCCGCGGGGGCCCCGGACCTACTGGTCAGGCCTGACGCCGAGGGTATCGGCCTCGCCCCCTCGCTGCTGAACGGGGGTCTCTCAAACATCCCCCTCGCGTACTGGCTGATCGTGGTGGGGCTCACCGGCGCGCTCGAGGTGCAGTTTGCCGCCATCACCAAGGACATTGTGAAGCAGGGGCGCGAGCCCGGGGACTACGGCTTCGGTGAGCACTGACGCAGTGTCTTGTACTTCAACTTTGAAGTAAGATGCAGTTTGCGGCCATCACCAAGGAGGCCGGGGACTGCGACTTCGGTTAGCGCCGATGCAATTTTTTGTACGCCAAATTTGAAGTATATGTGTATGTTTATGTAGGTGCGTTCGCTGCCGTCATCAAGGACAGTGTGAGGCACGGGCGCGAGCCCCGGGACTAGACTACGGCTTCGGTGAGCGCTGACGCGGTGTTACGTACTTCAAGTTTAAAGTTCATACATGTACGTGTAGTTCACGGCAGTCACCAAGAACATAGTGAAGCAGGGGCGAACATCGTGAAGTAGGGGTGCGAGGCCGGGGTCTACGGCTTCTGTGAGCGCTGACGTGGTGTCATGTACTTCAAGTTTGAAGTGTAAATGTGTGTGTGTGTGTGTGCCTGCGCACGTAGCTTATTGATACTCCTCGAGCTGTTGTGCTATTCACATTCAAAGTTGCAAGAATGCGTGCATGTTGACACATGGGTGCTGGCTAGATGGGTTTTTTTGAGGCATGATGTAGGTGTACAGTAGCTTCATGCATCATATTTTTGCGTTGATATCGCTGCGTGGCGCATTGTCTTCTTGCGCATACACGACGTTCCCATGCTGACCGTGCTTTGTCGTTACACTCTGTAACTGCAGACCCCTTTGGCCTGTGGCCCGAGGACCCGGAGGAGCAGAAGCTGGCGCGCCTGCGTGAGGTGAGCAGTGTGTTTCACCTCAAACTATAGCCATCGCAACTATTGTTCGTATCGCAAATACTTAGCCATGCTGTTTTGTCCTCTCTACGCTAGTAATCACAACCATTATTAACGTAGTCATGCTCAGCTGTGAGCTGTGAGAAGATGGCGCGCCTGCGTGAGGTGAGCAACTTTTTTGAAAGTATTTTCACTGCGCTACACTCATCACGAGCCCTATCAGCATCGCAATTTCTAGCTACGCTAGTTGTCGTGAGCACCATCAGCACAGTAATTTTCAGCTGTGCAGCTTTCCCCCACAATACTCTCTAGATCACATCCATTGTCAGCAGGCATCCTTAGCTGTGAGTGAGGTGAGCAGCTCATTCTACTATACTCTCAACCAGTATCAGCAGTGCAACACGTAGCTGCGCAAGTCCAATTCTGATGAAACTACAATCCCCTTTTTTGCCATGCACTAGTGATTCAAATTCATCAGCGTTGAAATTCTTAGCTGTGCAGCACAAGCCATCACAACCACTATCAGCACCGCAATACTTAGTTGTACAGCTTATTTGTCACTACGCTGGTCTAGATCACAACCATCATCAGCATGGTTACACTCACCTGTGAGCTGTGCGAAGCTGGTGCGCCTCTCGTGAGGTGAGCTACTTTTTTCACTGCATTATTCATCACATGCGAGCAGGTGGCCATTGTCGGGATTGATGTACTTCATAATTGAGAACTATCGTCACCACTGGAGTGTGATCACATCACGCGCATGACTCATAGTTGTTGTTGCCGTGTTCTGACACTCGTCACCCTTTCCTCCCCTCTTCGCCCGGTTTGAACTCAAGGGTTAGGGTAAGGGTTAGCGCGACACATGAAGTTGATTAATTGTCTCAACTTCAAAAAACTAGTTCCAAATAGTGCCATATCCTGACGCTCGCCTCTCTCTGCCGTCCCCTCCCCTTCCCCTGCAGCTCAAGAACGGCCGCCTCGGCATGATTGCCATTGTGGCGTTTGCCTTCCAGGAGGCCGTCTCCCGCGTGCCCGTCGTCGAGGAGACCCCCGCTCTTTTCGGCCTCACCCCTGGGGAGGAGAAGGTATGTATGTATGCCTAACCCTCACCCTTGCAACCCTTGCAGCGGCAGCATGATGCATGTGTGCATACGTGGAAAGAGCACCAGTAGTTGCCAACAGTAACACGCTCGTCTCACTTGAAGCATTATGTTGTTGTACACGAACAGCAGTGGAAACTGCACCTGCGGTTGACAACATGAGCAGTCTGTTTCGAGTCTGCGCAGGATGGTCATCATCATGACTTTGAGAAGCAGCGCGTGCGTGTGCTGGACTGCGCTGTGCTGTGCTGATCAACTGTCCCCCCTCTCCTCCCCCCCCCCCCCCTGCAGATTGAGGCTGAGATTGCCACCGACGCCATCCAGGCCTTTGACTACCTGGAGTACTTCCTGCACCGCCTGCACCTCATCTGAGCGGTGCCACAGTTGAAGTTCAGCAGCCAATTTTGAGTTTGACGCTCCTGCTGCGCGAGAACGAAACCTGGCGTGTACACGCGCTTGCTGAGCGTTGCTGCGGCGGGGCTCACGGAGCTGCCGACAGGGGGTTTTGGGGGGAAGGGGGAGGGGGGGGTGTGTTGTGCCTCCGGTGTGGCTTCCTGTTGACCGGTTGAGAGAGAGTGGTGAGAAGAGAGAGAGAGCCTTAGACGCCCTGGTGAGACGAGATTAGACCCGGGGGTCTCTCACTGCAGCCCCCGCTGCCTATGAAGACAGGGGGAAGGGGGGGGGGGGGGGCGCAGAAGTGATGGTGTTGATTGTGGTGGTGCTTCATACAAGCCTGTTGAAGTTGATGGAGCGAGAGAGAGCATGTTCAAGTAGTTGTAGTAGTGTCCCCCCCGAAGGTGAGATCCGTGACAATTGTTGCGCAACTTCGCACCTCGACTTCTGGCGGTTACTGGCAGTTACACCTCCAGGCGTGTGTTGCAGTTGCAGTGGACCTGACAGGCCGCCAACAGCCGTCTGGCACACAATAAAAACACCTTTATCATGCACATGTCCTGTCGCCCTGATGAACTGCTGTCTGCTGTGCAACACGCGTGCTTGATCCTTACTCCCCACTCAGTGGTACTGAGGTCCTCTTGCTTTGTCGATGGCAATTTGCACTTGTTGCTTTGAGTGATTGGTCAGGAGCCACATATGTCAAAGATGCGCAAGCACCTGCATGTTACAGGTTGCCAGTGTGCATAATCGCAGTAGCTTCCAGAATCTTTATGTCTATAGTTATAGGGGTGGCGCTCAGGCTTGGGGCCAGGACGCTTTCCTGTGGAAAAGAAACCATGAAGGAAAACAATCTTGGAAAGGGGGGGTACAGAGTATGCCGTAGCATGCGCTGCCTCAAAAGGATAGCACTGGCGCACATACACTCAGCTCTATCGGCAGCGCTTCACATGGCGTACTGTGTGCGCGCCATGGCACACATGGCGGATTCCAAAGATGAGGTCATGGTATACTAGAGGAGAAGCCGCTTGGTGACATCGATCAGAGGTGATTGGTAATGCGCAGTGAGACACAGAGACTGTCAAGATTTTACAAATAACATGCAGACTATGGCAGCAGCTGGACAGCGCCATCTGGTTCTTGTCGCGCGGAAGCGAGAATTGAACACAAAAAAAGAGGCAAATGCTTTTGGTGTCAGTGCAGCACATCATTTGAGAATACTAGCTGTCACAATCAGGCAGCAGGCACTTTGCCACGAGCATTCAATTGTGTTGTACGCGCGTGCGCATTGACTCATTTTGAGCAGGCTTGCTAGTGTGTGACAGTGCCACCTGGCTGAGCGGCGTTGCCGTGTCCACAAGTGCTCTGGTGCATGTGGTCGACCAGATTGTGAGGACCTACATACCAGCACGCCCGCTCCCCTTTTCCTGTATTCCCTTGCTGATCCTTAATTCTCTGGCCCACCTTGTCGCCAACAATACTGCCAAAAACTCTGCATATATGCAAATGCTGCCGTATCAAACAGAAGAACTGCGCAGCACGCCCTGTGCGACCAGCAGCCCTAGGTGTAGCGGACGACCGGCATGATGCTGAATATCGTCACAGGGTCCGTTATATCCCAGAATCTGGGGTATGCAAAGGCCCGCACAAACAGGGAGAAGTCCCGGCGAGCACAGATCTCTTGCGCGGGGGGGACGATCTGCTTGCTGCACGCACCCCCGGATTCCATGAAGGACCAGCACAAGAAAAGGGCGGCCAGTACGCACAACAGAGGACTGTAGCACGTCATTGCAGACGCTTGAAATTTGCCGTCACGGTCGCCGTCTTCCAATGTCTCCCCCCACTTGAAGATGATGTTGAACTTCTGGTACACAATGATGGCCAGCAGGAGCTGAAATATGAACTTGACGAAGAGGAAGCTGCACATGGCGCCTGCATTCACGACCGCGGTGGATGAACACAAGGCAACAGGACAGCACGTGACGGCACCTGAGTACCACTTGAAGTTGAAGTTTAAGCATGCACTTGATTACCTAGTATTGTATTTATCATGCGCCGCCTGCCGCGCATGATCGACGTCAGTTGTGTGGAGGTGCAGTGTGCCAGTAGAGACGTGGGCAGCTGCGGACCCGGTGGCTCTAGATTCGGCACGTAAACCAGCCAAGAATCACCACTACTCGCGTCATGCTCATGCTTGGCTGTTGCCGCAACGGCATTTGGTTTGCTTTTCTAACTTTCTTTGGTGTTGTTGGGTGCGAAGCGGGCGCGCTGATCCAGGACACGGCGAAGGAGTATGTAGTGCGCGCGAGCGGAGTGACTTCGGGGTGGCTAGAGCGATTGTTGATTGTAGAGCGGCTGCTAGAATTAGGGCTGCGCTTTCTGAGTTAGTACACTTTTAGTTCAAGTTGAAGTTAGTTACAACTGCGCCGCAGATGGGGTTGCAGCAGAGGGTCACGTCCTACTTGGCTGTGCCCCAGTCTTGTGGGGGAGCTCTTCAAAAGGGCTCGGACCCATTGGCGGAGGCATCCCTGTCTGAATTTCAACTGAAGACAGCTTGTGAGAAATCTATAATATGTTTGTTCGTTTGTTCGACTTATCCCAGCCGGAAAAGCGCGCACAAGCTCAATAGGAGCATACATATTGTATATGACCTGGTGCAGAATGGCCCAAGGGTTTCCGCACCTCAAGCAGAAGTCGACAACGTACCTTACCAACTCCCGCTTGAGGGGCGGCAACCCTATGTGCAAGATGTACAGCTCTGATGCCCCTGCAATGCGTGTGCTCACAGCACACATCGAAGCTGGCAGCTGAAAGCAAGCGCCACCGCACTCGGCCACCGGCAGGTCGACTACGGTTACAAATATACTTGAAGTCAAAGCCCTCCGTTGCTGTTCTTGGGGCGCAGCTCCAATACCAGGTACACCACAAACTCGCGACAATGAACCCATCTGCAGTGCAGTGGAAGCAGCATCATCGTAGCACTGCATGTTACATGTGGGGTAGTGTTGCTGCATCATCTGTCATGAGAGTGTATCAAAGCGTCTATAGGTCTTCTGCAGTATATGGGTCCATGGCTCATAGCGCGAATGACGCCGACAGGAGCATTGCAGGCAAGGTACGCTCGGCCGAAGCGGAGTAGCTCGAGTGGCTCGATTCATTGTCTTAGATGGGCAGGGCGCTCACCGTACACGGGCCATATTTCGGCAGACCGGCCAGCCTCCAAGAGCCGGCTCTGCGCAGCGGGCGTCAAGCCCCGCAGGCATCCCTGCTCGTACCGCAGATCCCATGCCTCTTGATTGGCCCTTAGTCCCAGCTTCTCAGGCGGCAGGCCCAGGGCTTTCGCTTTGGCGTGAACAGCGAAAGCAAATTCGTCACTTAGGGGGCTGTGCCAGACTACCTTGCAAGCCTCCTGCAGGCTGTACCAAGCCGCTTTCGCCGCATCGACTGCCACTGCAATGACCCCCATGACAGTGTGGTGTGTGGGGCACACAACACACCACTCGTAGCAGTTCTAGTGCGTGTGATGTGATAGTTTATTCCTGTTTTTATTCGCACTTGAACATGTACATCGAACATGAACACGCTCGAGTTGCAGGCATCGCCGGGGTAGGCACACTATGACTGAGACGAGTCGAAGATGCTTATTGTATGTATACATCATCTTGAACATGAACATCTCGAGTTGCGCAAGTATCGACAGCAGCAGATCCGATGCGAAGATACGTGCGCGTTGCCTGCACTGGCGAATTCGCCTGTTCGAGCAGCGAACACGATTTCTGAGCACGCCTTACGGTGCCCGACTGCCACAAGCAGGACTGCCATATCAGATGCTGCGGGTAACGAACACTACAAGGAGAGCATATGCCCATGGTTTCCATGGGCGCTGATAATTGAACGTGGACTGAGTTGCCAAGCGAGCAGGATGCTGGCATGCTGACAGTGACAACAACCTCTACAGTAGCAACGAGCAGCACACAGGGCCATGCAGCATGATCGACCAAGCGGGTAACCAGCAATGCGGCATGACCAAGCCGGCAGGCGTGTGATGTGAAACAGCAAAAAGAGCGTTCAGTAGCCAGTGTTTGCCGAGATGTTGTCGATGCAACACATCTCGGTACCTTGTGTCGTACGAGACTATATATCTCAGCACCTATTTAGTGTCTTACAGGTACCGAGATGCGGTGAATTGACTACGTCTGTGTGCACACCAGAAGAGGACCACAGCAACCAGCAGCACGTAGCAACGCTCAGAGCAGCAACCCAGAGCAACGCTCAACAAGAGCCCTGCAGTATATGAGGCGCAGCGTCTCATTAGCGCGTGCCGGGCGGCGCCGCCGGCCGCCGCAATCCTGTGCTTTACAAACCCCCGGAGGTCCTGCACATCGTCAGGCCGTACCCTTGGGCGTCAGCTGTTTCAGCAGGCAGCAGCAACGCTCCACAACAGCGGCCTCGCTGCCGCTGCGCCGCCGCTGCTGGCCGCCGCTGCTGCTGCCGCCGCCGCTGCCGCCGCTGCCGCTGCCGCCGCTGCCGCCGCTGCCGCCGCCGCCAGCGCACGCACAAACGGCAAGTGCGTGCCGCCGCCGCCGCCGCCGCCGCCGCCGCCGCCGCCGCCGCCACGGAGTTCGCAATGTCAGCATCACAGGAAGGGGGTTTTAGGGGGGGTTTCAGGCGACGGGCAGCTTGACCCGTACGTCTTCCTCCGACATGAGGCCCCCCGTGAGCCCCCCCCCCACCGCGACGCTCATGGGCAGGGGGCCCGAGAACCCCCTGCGCTCCCACACGTTGTGGTCGAAGAAGATGAACTGGACGCCGGGCTGCGCGCGCAAAGAAGTAAAGGTGGTGTGCGTGCAGTGCATCAGCGCTCAGCTTTCATGTCGTGTTCTGAGCCAAAACCGGCTCAGCCGACCCACTTCGGCTAAGCCAGCAAGCCGGCGAAGCCGGTCGGTCAGGTCAAGCGGCCTCCAGCTTTCCACTTTTTCCAACTTCTCGTCCTCTGATGGCCTTTTGTATGAGTGCTAGCATGCTGGCACTATCAGAACAGTGAGGTGCAGGCAGTAGCCAGCTCTCTTCAGGCTGGCCTTGCACATTCGATAGGGCGTGCAGCGCGTCAGTGCTCAGCAGTAAAATGCGTCTTGACAATGAGTGCGCAGTCAGCGCAGGGCACGCATGTGGCGTGCTAGTCTGGGGCTACGTAAGGCGTGGCAATCATGAGTTTTGTATGTGCCGCTGGTGGTTGAAGAAGATGAGCTGGACGTTGGGCTGCACGCAGCGGTGTGACGCGGTGTGCAGTGCATCAGCGATCAGTTTACGGGGGTTACCCTAACCTAAACACCAAATCTAACCCTAAAGTGGGACGCCTCAACACTGAGTGTGCTGCCGCTGCAGAACGCACATGCGGCATGCTGGGTCAAGGCCATGTAAGACGTGGTGGTTGTAGAGGCTTGCAGTTGCCCCTTGACAATAGAATTACATACTTCGACACACGTACCTAAGCTGCGGAGTCGGCAGCGGTGGCGCGCTTCAGCCACAGCGTTGAGGTCTGCCTGGAAGCGCCAGCCGCCCAACCCTAACCCTAACCCTAGCCCTAACCCCTTACCCTCTACATACTCTGAGGTACAGTAGTTGGAGTACAGCAAATGGCCAAGTACTGTAAGTTCACACGTACCTGTGCTGCAGAGTCGGCAGCGGTGGCGCGCTTCAGCCACAGCTTGAGGTCCGCGTGGAAGCGCCAGTCGCGCAGGTACAGCTCCTGCGCCGCGTACGCCTGCAAGACAAAGCCGCATTTGAAATTCAAGTTGAAGTTGACTTGTGGTGCAACCGCGCAGCCGGTTCCATTTTCATGCGCAACGAGTGCGCCAAGTACATCGCGCAGGACAGGTCCTGCAAGAAACTCAGATTTGAAGTTGAAGTTGAGCATGTGGTGCAAACTGGCAGCTGGATTCGTGAGGAAGGAGTGCGCTAATAGTTACATGGGGGTTTAAAAGAAGACACGTGGCAGAACACTATTTTTCTTGTTACGAGCGCGTGTGCATGGGTCAGCGCATGCTAACGGTTAGGGTTAGGCGCACTACAGCTCCTGCGAATCATAAATGTCCTTAATAGGAACAAAAACGTGCATTCCTGCCAATGCGTACGTACCTGCAGTATGTCGGACGGCATCGCGTAGAAAACGTAGAAGGGCGTCTCCAGCGTGAACTTGCTGAGCACTGTATGGAATCATGAAAATTCCTTCTAAAACAACAAACAAAATGCACATACCTGCAGTATGTCGGACGGCATGGCGTAGAAGATGTAGAGGGCCTCCAGCGTGAACTTGGTGAGCACTGTATGGAATCATAAAGTTCCTTTTAACATTGAAATAGGAACTTTCTGGAAGCACAAATCTCCTTGATATAGGAAATAAAATGTGCGCGCATACCAACATGTACGTACGTACCTGCAGTATGTCGGACGGCATGGCGTAGAAGATGTAGAAGAGCGTCTCCAGCGTGAACGTGCTGAGCACTGTATGGAATCATGAAGCTCCTTACTAGCAAACAGAACATACGTGCCAATGCGTACATACCTGCAGTATGTCGGACGGCATGGCGTAGAAGATGTAGAAGAGGGTCTCCAGCGTGAGTTTTTCTAGCACCTTATGGAAGCATGAAGCTCCCTAATAGGAACTTTCTGGAAGCACAAATCTCCTTCTAAGATAGGAAATAAAACGTGCGTGCTTGCCAACATGTGCGTACCTGCAGTATGTCGGACGGCATGGCGTTGAACATGTAGAAGGAGGGTCTCCAACGAGAACTTGCTGAGCACTGTATGGAATTGTGAAGTTACTTAATAGCCAATAAACCATACACTCCTGCCAATACATACATACCTGCAGTATGTCGGACGGCATGGCGTAGAAGATGTAGAAGAGGGTCTCCAGCGTGAACTTGCTGAAGTGCGTCGTCTTGAGAGACGGCGGCTGCATGTAGTAGCACTGCGGCAGCTGGAACTGCGGCTCGCCTGAAGAGGGTCCTTCCGCCCATGGTCCCGCAAACGTGGCGTACAGCACCTGCAGTTGGCGTTTCAGAGTTGCAGTCGAAGTTGGGAGGAGGGTGTGTGTGTCATTCATGTGTCTCAAAACCTAGGCGCTCAGCACCTGCAGTTGGCGGCTTCATGACTCAGTTTGAAGTTAATGATGCAGTTGAAGGTAGTATGCATGTGTAGCACTGCGGGAGCTGGAACTGCAACTCGCCAGAAGAGGGTCCCTCCGCCCATGGCCCCGCGAACGTGGCGCACAGCACCTGCAGTTGGCGGTTTCGGAATTGCAGTTCAAGTTGTGGAGCAGGGTGTCTCTATTTAGTACTGGGCGCTCGGCACCTGCAGTTGACGTCTGCAGGATTCAGGTGAATTAAAGCGCATGTAGTAGCACTGTGGGAGCTGCAACTGGCATTCGATCAGCGCCACTGCTAAAGAGTCAGTTCGAGACCACACACACTCACACACTGTAAGGTTGGTGCCATGTGAATGATCATGACACTCAATCTCAGACTCACCTCTGAAGAGTCAAGAATGAGTGAGGCCGCGGCTGCCCAGCGCGATCATGCCGAGGTCTAGACTTCAACTCAGATTCTAATCTATAATCAAGTCAACAAGTCACCAAGAGTGATATGCGATCGCTGCCACGTTGATTGCTACTCGGACTTGCCTCTAAGGAGTCGAGGTTCAGGCCGAGCGTGGTCATCCCGCGACTCTCAGGTCAAAGTCAACAAGTCACTCATTTGCCATGCATTTGAGGCAACAATCTGGACTTTGACTCAGACTCAGCTCGGAGGAGTCGAGGTTCAGGCCAAGCGTTCTTTGAGGTCGCTGCCAAGCGCGAGCATGTTGGGGTTGATACTTCAAGTTAGACTACATGTTGACACTTCAAGTTAGAACACCAAGTGTGCTGTGGAATTATTGTGTTGATTGGAACCCAGACTCACCTCTGAAGAGTCGAGGTTCAGGCCGAGCGTTGTGAGGTCGCTGCCGAGCGCGAGCATGTTGAGATCAGGATCCGTCATCCGAATGACGCGCAGCAGGCCCGTCAAGCTGCAGATGACAGTTACGCACAGAGAAACTGTCGTGTCAGCGGCCGCCGCTGCGATGCGCTGTTGGCGCATGTGGCAGTTATCTTTTTTTTTTTTGTCGTGTGCACGCTTGGCGGTTACGGCAGTTACCCTTGCCGGTGGACAGGCTATGATCTGTTCACTTCTACTGTAGCAGCACACTACTGGCGTCGGTCTTCTGTTGCTTTGGTCACCCGGATGTCTGCCTCTGGCGGTGTACGGCAACAAGCTAGTGAGCAACAGCTCTCAGCGTTGCATCACACAAACGGTGAGCGACATGCACGTTTCGCGGGCACCGCCGATCGCTTGCAGACAGCAAATTGAAACCTGCCAATGAGCAAACTGTACAACGCGAGATGCAGAAGATGACAGCGTGCAGGTCCACGCTTGGCGGTCACGGCAGTTACACTCGCAGTTACGGCAGTTACATATGTCGTGCAGGTCCACGCCACCAGCCTGATAAGAAGCTACTTGCAGACTGCCAGCGACATTGACACATACACTGCACACCGTTTCAGCGCTTCGTGCAGCTTTGGAGGACGGCGTGTATGATACCAGAAGCAATGGGTGAGCGTTAGGGTGAAAATTAAATCCAGGCACAGAGTTGAGTTAACTTTAGACACGGCAACGCTGCGCGCTTGAACCACAAGTATCGCACACAAGAAACACACGCGCCATCGTCACTGCAAGAGTAACTGTGAGCGCAACAGGCACGGCACTCGCATTCACCTGTAGTCTTTGCTGGAATCTGCGGGCCCCGCCTGCTGTTTACGACAGAGGGTAAAGGCGAGCCAGGGGCAAGGAAGGGGGGAAGGGGGGATGGGGGGGGTGGGGGATGCATCAGCACGCAGGCACCGATGCGGAGGTGCAAAGCAATTGACGCTGGCTTCTGAGTGGGCGCAATGCAGGCATCGGACGACGTTGAAGCAGATTGGTAACCCTCACCCTCACCCAAATCCCAACCCAACAACATCTGCCACGACAGGCAATGGCCATCTAGGGTGGATGTTGAGACATGCCCCAACCCTAGCCCTGGTCTTGACCCTAAACCTAACCCTAGTCCTAACCCAGCCAGCATTTGACAAGACACAGATTAATTACAACATGTGCTGTGACACGGCAACACTAATACTTCGAAGTATGAGGTTAGGGGCACCGGCTTATTCTAATTCTAACCATAGACTTGCCCTGATTGTAAACCCAAGTTGCACCGGCAGACGCATGCGTGACACAGGACGCCCTGTAATCCAACTTTGGTAGTCACCGGTACTTCAAAATATGTCACACCAAAGCAAATGACAACAAGCTCCACACCAAGTGCGTAACGGCTCAAGTTCATTGCTTTTGCAGGAGCTGGGTGTTACCTGCTGCTGCTGCTGCGGGGGGCGCTGCGGTTGCAACAGGCCCTGCTGCTGCTGCCCCTGCTGTATCCCCTGCTGCTGCTGGAGGTGGCTGCTGCCGTATTGCTGCGCGGCGCCCTTGCTCACAGGCTGTGGAAAGGGGGGGGGGGGGGTATGTGCGTGAGTGTGGGTAAGTAGAATATTGAGGGGATGTGGGTGTTCGATTGCTCAAGTGCCACTGCTGCGCGGCGCCCTTGCTCACAGGCTGTAAGAAGGGGGCAGGTAGGCATGTGACGCAAGTGTGGGTATATAGGTATGTAGGGTATTGAGGGCGTGTACTATTTGATTGTTCAAGTACCAGTGCCCTCGCTCGCAGGCTGTGGTGGGAGGCAGATGATGTGCAATGCGCAAAGTCATGTGAGTATGTAGTGTACTGAGGTTAGGCAAGTACTCAATTGTTCTAATGCCTTCCCACTGCCGTGTGGCGCCCTTGCTCACAGTCTGGCCGTGGAAGGGGCAGGGGGCAGATAGGAATGTGATGCAAGTGTGGGTATATAGGGTATGTAGGGTATGTAGGGTATGGTGTATTGAGGGTAGGTGGCACTCACGACAGCATACAACCAATGACATGGGCAATTAGTGCACGTCAAACAACACTTACCCTAACCCTGACCTAACCCTAAGCTTGACCCTAACCCCACCCCTAACCCCATGCACCGCGCACACAGGAGACAATCAAAGCGCGCCGGGCCCCTCTGATATTGCTGTTGGAGTTCGCGATATGAAGAGCAGCGCTCGGGCCTAGCCTTACCCCTGACCCTAAGTCCACCGCCCTGCGACCGGAGCCTGCAGCGCTGCACCAAACCCTTACTGCCAGGGGATCGCCAGCCACAGACATGCATAGGTGCGTGCGTGCAATGTCCTTGTTGTAGTTTGAAGTTGAAGTTTGAAGTGCGCAGTGGCCACGAGCGCACCAGCTGCGCACCCACCCAGCTCAGCCTTCGCCGCCGCGTGCCGCAAAGAGCACACACGCGTGCGCATGTGTGCGTGTCGTCATCTGTCGAAGTTTGAAGTACAAGGCGACGCTCCTCACTGTTGCAATCCACGAGTCACCGGCAACTGCACGCACCTGCTGCGGGCGCGCGCCGCCGCCGAGCCCCTGCTGCTGCGCCGGCAGCGCGCCGTAGCCGCCGCCGCCCACGCTGCCCGCGCCGCCGCCGCCGCTGCCGCCGCGCACTCCCACCGCCCCGCCCTGCCCCGGCAGCGCCGGAAAGTCATCCGACTGCATCGCGAAGCCGTGCTGCGACGTCTGCGCGGCGCCGCTCGCGGGGTCGCCCAGCCGGAACTCCGGCCGGTAGTAGCCGGACGCGCCGAGGGGGTTGCCGTCGCCGCCCTCGGACAGGCCCGCTGCGAAACACACGAGACGCGCAGCGGTGTGGGCGCATGAGCGACACAGACTGCACAATGAGCAACACTTCAAGTTGAAGTTATGTCTGCGCGGCGCCGCTGGCGGGGTCGCCCAGCCTGAACTCCGGCCAGCAATAGCCGGAGGCGCCGAGGGGGTTGCCGTCAGCGCCTTCCGATAGGGCCGCTGCGACGCGCAGCATCGTAGGCGCAGCGAGCGGCGTTGTGCGTGAGCGACAACAAAGTTCAGGTTGCGGTCGGCGCCCTAGGATGAGGCTGTGCAGCGGAGTGTGCGTGAATGCCAAAAACGCCAGGTTGAAGTTGGGTTGCTATCGGCGCCCTCGGACAGGCCCGCTGCGGCGGTGGGTGAGCGCGGGGGCGTGAGCGTCACGTTGTGAACAGGAAAGTAAACTTCAAGTTCTGCTGGCGGAGTCGCCGAGCCGGAACTCCGGCCGGGAGTAGCCGGAGGCGCAGAGGGGGTTGCCGTCGGCGCCCTCGGACAGGCCCGCTGCAGCACGTTTTAGCAGGTGAATGTGGTTGCGTGAGTGTCAGTGTCAGGTGTAACATCAAGTTGAAGTTCAATCGCCCTTTGGACAGGCTGGCTGCGGCACACATCATGGCAGCGATAGGTGGGTGCATGAGTGTTACCTAGTGAGTAACAACTTCAAGTTGAAGTGAAGGTCGCTGTCGGCGCCCTCGGAGCGACGCTTAAAAGAAACAATATTCAACTTCAAGTTCTGGTCGCAGTCGGCAAATCCCAAATTCTGCTGTGCGCTGCAGCAAACTCTTAAACACACTGGTGAAATGTGTGCCAAACTGCACACATGCGTCCTGCACAAGCTGCAACACACCTGATATGCGGGGAAGTCACACAAATCTAACCCTAACCCTATCCCTTACCCCAACCCTGTTGAGCACGGCAGCAAAACCCTGCCACTGAGAAAAATGCTGCACAAAGTTCAACACACCTGATAATGCAGGGAAGTCACTCAAGTCAAACTTGATGCCGCCGGCGCCGCCGCCACCGCCTGCGCCGCCGCCGCTGCTGGTACCGCCGCTGCCATGTCTTTCCCGCTGCTGCTGCTGCTGCTGTTGCTGCTGCTGCTGTTGTTGCTGCTGCTGTTGCTGGTGGTGGTGCTGGCTAAGACCGCCGTCAAGCTCACTCACCCCCTGGATCCCCAGGAAACATAAATGCGCATGCACGCTGTGTGACTGAGTGCCAGACGCCGCTTTGACTGTGCTGTATACTTCTATGGGTCATTAAGATTCTTCCTCAGGGCGTAACAAGCCCCAGGCTGATGTAATGCTATCAGAGTCTACCTACATCATAATCTATAATAAATAGTAACAAAGTGTGCTAAGGCCGCCATCCAGCTCGCTCAACCCCTGGAAACGCGGGGGATATGGTTCTGCACACGCATGCCGTGTGATTGTGTGCCAGAGGTGGTCACTTCTGTGTCTTCTGTGTGTGTGTTGCTCACAAGTATGAATGCTCGCAAGGATGATGCATATGTATGGAGTGCATATACTTCAAATCATGATGAACTTCGGCGTGCACGCACTTCGTGATATCAACACATGCACTTCGTAATGACGCAGGTTCAGTGCGTTAGTAACCCTAACCCTAACTTCAACCCCAATCACCCTCATCAGGCAGGTGCACCTCAGCAAGACAGGCGGCGGGCCATAGGGTGAGGGTTAGGATGAGGACGTTGCATTTCACACTACAGGGCTTTGATGCATACTGGCTTTGCAATCCACATCTTGAAACTTGTGGCACGAGCATAGACTTTTTCTTGCAGCTACAACCACTAGGAATACCACAAGGAATATTTGAAGCACTGCTTGCTGCACGCGACTGCTTCACAACTTCAGTTAGTTAAGTTGCACACAGTATACATACCTGCAGCATGCTCCCCATGCCCAGCCTTTGCTGCCCGGTGGCGCCGCCCAGCGCCGGACTCGCCCCTGCGCGGCCATACGTGAGTGAGTGAGTCAGTGAGTGAGTCATCAAGTCAGCCTTTGCTGCCCAGTGGCGGCACCCAGCGCAGGGCTAGCTCCTGCGCAACGAACTTCATGAGGACGTGAGTGAGTGAGTGAGTCAGTGAGTGAGTCATCCGAGTTGGCGCTTCCCAACACCGGGGAGGGCGCTCCCGCGCAGCGAATGTTGTGGGGTACGTGGGTGAGTGAGTGAGTCGGTGAGTGAGTCTGTGCGGGAGTCATCCCAGCGCCAGGCTTGCTCTTGCGCAGCGAACGTTGTGGGTATGTGAGTCACTGAGTCACTGAGTGTGTCATCAAGCCAGCCTCTGCTGCCAGCGGCGCAGCCACCGAGGATGCCAACTAACGCGCTGTGATTTGTCAGCGCAAGCGCCATCGAACTGCCCTGAGATCAGCGCCCGGTGTACTAAGTGAGTGAGTAGGTGAGTCATCAAGTCAGCCGCTGCTGCCACACCGCAGATGCCAAGGAGCGCGTTTGTTCATTAGCAAAAGCGCCATTGAACTGGCTTGATGTCATTGCCTGGGCCCTGTCGGCTGAGCACTGGGGCCTGTTTGCGTTGCATCGCCTAATGAGCGATACTAAGGTCTGCGAGTGAGCGACTGAGTGGGTCATTGAGTTGGCAATCGCGCTGCACTCGCCAGCGAAAGCGTCACTGAGCTAGTTGTCGTGAGATCATCGCCTGAGCGCTACCATCTGACCGCTGGGGACTGCTTGCGTTGCCTACGTAGCAAGCAAAATAAATAATGGTGTGCGACTGAGTGAGTGAGTCATCAAATTGGCCCGAAGCGCTGTCTCGGCTGACCAATGAAATATCACCGACATTGAGCCGGCCTTACAGCATCGCCTCGGCCGGTCAACTCGACATTGGAACCTGCTCGTGTTGCCTTCTGATCCATATGGGTGAACGCGAATGAGAGTGAGCACATCAGTGACTCGGCCCGAAGGTATTACCCTAACCCTAACCCTAACCCCAATCCTAACCCTGACCCCTCATCAACTAGACCCTACGCGCTCATCCATTGGAGGCTGGGGGGCTGCTGAGTGGTGCGGTCCGCAGGGCCGCATCGCCAAACTTCGAAGTTGAGGTGGTCATGACGGGGACATTTCAAACTTCAAAGTTGAGGTGGGCCATGAAGGAGAGTCGCGCGCCTTGTCCGCTCAGCAGCGCCATCAGGTCGGAAATGAGGTCAGGGCGGAGGCACCCCACCCCGTGAGAGACCGTGCTGAGTAAATTCGACATAGGGGTAGGTATGTAGGGACATCCACTCACCTTGTCCGCTCAGCAATGCCATCAGGTCGGACGTAGGGTAGGTGGGGGCGGAAGCACCCCGTGAGAGGCCGTGTTGACTGTACATGCTGCCGGACTGAGGGCCCATGAGCGGCGAGCTCTGCGTAGGCCCCCCTGGCTGGCCGGTGGCGCTCTGTCGGGACAGACCGCCGAAGGCCGATGGCTGCAGCAAGACAAGGTCATGAGGGCATGCGGGGGGTGTCATTTATTAGATTTGCAATAATTGTTTCAAAGTATATGAGTATTACTTGATCAATTGTTGAAGTGTAGCTCTGCGTAGGTCCCCCTGACTGGCCGGTGGCGCTCTGACGGGACAGACCGCCGAAGGCCGATGGCTGCAGAAAGACGCGGTCACGAGGGGACACGCGGGTGTCACTGATTGAAGTTGCAATCACTCCAAAGCAGTTGAGATGATTTCATAGTAGATGACAGCTGCAGAAAGACACGGTCATGAGGGCACGCGCAGGGTGTCGTTCATTAGATTTGCAGTTGTTTTAAAGTATATGAGTTTCGATTTAACTTGTTTTTTATATTCAGCTCTGCGTAGGTCCCCCTGACTGACCGGCCGCGCTCTGTCGGGACAGACCGCCAAAGGCCGATGGCTGCGGCAAAGCGTTCAAAGGACATATGAAGTATACATACATGAGTTCGCTTCTTCAAAATATACTTGAAGTTGCAATCGGCAGAAATGTACTTGAAGTTGCAATGTCAGGACAGGCCGCTGAAGGCCGGTGGCTGCAGAAAACCACAATCATGAGGGCACACTCAGGGTGCCAGTTACTAAAAGTTGCAATCACGAGGGTACACGCAGGGTGCCAGCTAGTAAAAATTGCAACTGCCGAACAAGTATATGAATTATCCTCTCATTATGATGTATAGAAGTTTGGCTCTGCATAGGCACCCCGGACTGGCTATCTATTTAAGGTTGGAATGTCAGGACAAGCAGCCGAAGGCCGAGGGCTGCGGCAGGGAGCGGTCATGAGGGCACACGCAGGGTGTCATTGATTGAAGTTGCGATCATGTTCAAGTATATGAATTGATTGTAAAGGTTCAGCTCTGCGTAGGTCCCCCGCACTGGCCAGCAGCGCTCTGACAGGACAGACCGCCAAAGGCCGATGGCTGCAGCAGAGCAGTTGAGACAAGAGTATGAGCGCGTTACTTCATGTACTTGAAGTTGTGAAGTCGGGACAGACCGCCGAAGGCCGTTGGCTGCGGCAGGAAGCGGTCACGAGGGCGTACGCGGGGTGTCGTTGATTGAAAAGTTGCAACTATGAACACTAATCGATCATTACTGAATTTTTAAGATACTTTCACTGACACAGAGGCATGTGCTCGACCAGAGCGGCTCAGAGGGCGCTTCCAATATAAACTTGAAATTGTGAGCGTGTGTATACTGCGGCTGGGCCTCGCAGAGGCTGGTGCCTGATGCGACCGGTTCAGAGCGCGTACCTCATGTTCTGTGTCACCTCAATGTCATATGACAGCGCCGCGCAAGGTCCAAATTGCACAGGCGAGTGTACCGCGCAATCAAAGCTTCAAGTTGAAGTGCAATCATGCTCACCATGAGCCCTGAGGGTACCCCCAGCCCAACGCCGCCCCTGTTACCCCCTGGCAACCCCCCTGAACCCCCCCCACCGCCCCCCCGCCAGAGCTTCCAGAGAGTCCGAAGGCCCCCGCAAAAGCTTGCGAGCCATACGCCCCAGAATCATTCATCGTGAGAGGGCTGCTGCCTAGGCTGCCTGCGGTAGTGCGTGGAAGGCAGAGAAGTGCATGACAGCACGTCAGCGGCGGTGCACAGCAAGGGGGAGCCTTGCTGGTACACATGCTAGCGGAAAAGAAATGGCAACCCAGGCTCAAGTCCGAAGACAAGGCAGCAGACCCTGCAGTGCACGCAGTGCTGCGGTGGCTGCTGCGCACTGTGGATGCGTTTGCATCGTGATTCACTGGTGCGGTGGATGTGCAGTGATTACTGAAATTGAACTTGAGAAATGAAGTTGAGCATAGTCTCCCACTGTGACGCTCCTTCGCTGGCTGACCAGGCAGCCATGCTCAGTCTCATGCAGGTGCGCATTCAAACCTAGGCACAACGACACGGTGCTACCCCCACAGTGTACAGTGCGCATCGTTCAAGCCGCGGCGCTGCAGCAGCGCGCAGTCAACGTGCGGGTCTCATCAGGCGCCTGGCGGTGCTGTAGGGTCTGCATGTACGCTTTGTGCAGGTCACGCAAACAACGATTGACCATCATGACCGCGAGTGGCCGTTTGATGTGCCATGCAGCAGCAGCACCACAGCTGCAGCGCCCGCCTGGTCTGTGACTGCGGCCCAATGGTGCGTGGCCAGTTGTGAGCTAGAAATCCATAACCCTGGCTGGCAAGTGCAACTGCAACTGCAAGTGTGGACGATGGTGAGTCTGCCACGCAGGAGACTGCGCTTTATTGCAGTCGCCTCCGCTTCATGTGCGTTCATTTGATTTGGGCCACGTGCTTCTCATGATAGCATGGTAAAGTGGATGCAGCATCTCCTAATGGAAGACGATCATTTGTGTCTTCTGCACGTGGGAACAGCTCAGAACTGCAGTGGCAGCTTATGCGCAAGTGCTGCGCAGGATGCTTGAGGTACAAGACTCATAGGTGCGTAAAGGAAACCTGAATGTGTGACAGCTGTGCCCTCCTTTAGAGCAACAGCCATTGAGCCAAGTCCCTGCTTGCCTTCAGAAAAAGGATCAGTTGAACAGCTTGCAATTGTCAAGCAGTTCAGATGCGACTCGATGAGCGTGTCGTCCCTTCGAGCGTTCGTCGCTACACATCCGTGCGCATGGCCTCCAGTAGCCAACGCTGCTTGCTAATTGGCGCTTTGGGACCGCTATCCTGTGACAAAGTTCGCTTGCAGATCCGGTCTCTGCACTTTGCAGGGCGCCACTGAGCCACTGCTTAGGTGTGTGGAGACAGATGCAGCTCCACACTGTCACTGGTTCGAGCCCGCAGCAACTGATCAAGACGCCTGCAGCACTGCTTGATGCATGTCACATCGCAAGCGGAACCGGCAGGGGGGAGTATCCATGGTATTCGTATGCAGGCGCTCACCTCACGACAGCGTCAGCAGTTCCCTCCTCCGTCTCCGCCTCTCCCCAATGAGCTTCGATCGCCCAGCCTCGCCTTCCTTGCTCGCGGTGGGTGTCAAGAGCGCATCCAATCTAAGAAATCCCTCTGCAAAGGCGCCTCCGGTTTGGAGCAGTCAGCCCCTGTGCGTCCGCACTGTGACGTTCAGTTGATAGCCAAAGCAGGCAGCGCTGGATGCCAGAGAGGCTGCTGTCTTGCCTTCGTCGCTGCACACTTTTGGTTTTCTTCACCTAATAAAAAAAGTGCGCACTGCTGCCGCATTGTTTTGCAAGACACCTTTGTTGACAAAGCTAATTGGCGTGGGGTTGGCTGGCATCTGCATCGCAGCGTGAGAGCGCCGGAGCAGCAATCTTACAGTCGGGCCTAATTGCTGTGGCGTGGAAAGGGAGCAAGGAGCACCCCGAGACATAAAAAGTAGCTTTTTTTCAGGGCGAGGCCCTGCCGCCAATCCGCAACCATGGTGAGTTGTTGGCATGGCTGCTCATGGCTTGATGAAGGCAGATTCAGGATTGCTTGTTGGGACGATTGGGAATGATGGCTCGTTTTCGTTGTGTGGTGATTGCGTTCCTCTCTGTCAGATGGCCGCTTGTGTGTGTGCCTCAATGCCAGGATTAGCAAGCCTGTCGGCAGCAATGTCGATGTTGTGGCTAATCTGGTGTGGATTCGACCAGCTTCATGTACTATAAAGTCACGTTCATGAGCCGCTTCGCAGTTGTGCAGTTGATTTGGATGCTGTCACTACTAGTAGTGTACGCTTTTCTCAGCATTCGCACGATCTTCGGTGTTGCTCCTGCGCAGGCGATGGCACGGAGCAGCAAGATGCTGCACTACGTCAACTATCGCATGAGGGTCACAATAATGGACAGCCGCGTCCTCATTGGCACCTTCATGGCCTTTGACCGCCATATGAACATCGTCCTCGGTGACTGCGAGGAACACCGCAAGGCAAGCCCACACAGACGGTGTCGAGCTGGATAATTGCTCTGTTGCTGCCGCTCGTCTCATACTTGCTCTTAGAATGACCAAATATCCTAGTGTCATGTCCGCTTGTGCACACTCCACTGGGACCGTCATCATCATGATCATCAATCAAACATGGCACAGGACTTGAAGTGCTCGAGTTCATCACCCTCCTCACCGCGCCTGTGTATATTGGAGCCAGGATCGTACTTGAAAACAGGACGCAACGCGCGCCCCATCTAGCATGCAACGATGACTGCCCGCTGCCAACCGAGTGCTGCCTGCATGATGCCCACATGTAGGGAGTATGTATGGATGCCCATGCCGCGTGTGACTCTCCCACAATGAATGCTGACGCAGCGTTTGCTGGCGCGCTGTAAGCTATTGCAACGAAAGGCAGGGTGGCCACAAGTTGAAGCAAAATTTGAAGTACATACTGCCCCCCCCCCCATGCTTTACCGCACCGTCGAGTGGTCAGGGACAAAATGCGCTTTGCACGTCAGTGTGTGTTTCTGGGGTCTTGATATGGCGGTGTATATGCTTATGGTGCGATTACGCAAGCACTGCTCACCGTACAGTGTCATGGTGCACCAGCGCCAGCAGCGCGCGTTCAGTCAAGCGGACGCGCAAGCCTTCGCCGTTCGTGCCTCAACTGTCGTACACGCAGTGCGGCCGGCGTTGCTGCTAAGCGCCCCGTGGCTGGGCGCTTCCTGAAGTATGGGGGGGGCAGGGGTGCAAGGGCGGGGTTGAGATTAGGTAGGTATGCATGTCCCATGCGCAACGGGTCCAAGCGCGGCGCAGAGGTACATACGAAGTGTGCGGCAGTGGCCTTCGCTGCCATCGCAAGAACTTCAACTCACCGTTACTTTCGTGAACTGAACCCCCACCGCCTGCCCCCCATGCAGATCAAGTCAAAGCTCCCATGAACTGACGCCCCGAGTCACCCCCCCCCCCCCCTTCCCCCCCTCCCCCCCCTGCCCCCCCCCTGCAGATCAAGTCAAAGAAGGGCCAGGGCGCGCACGCGCACGAGGAGCGGGAGGAGAAGCGCACGCTGGGTCTCGTGCTCGTGAGAGGAGAGAACGTTGTGTCGCTGACAGTGGAGGGTCCCCCGCCCCCTGAGGAAGGGGGCACCGCGAAGCCGGGGGGTCCGGGGGTTGGGCGCGCGGCGGGGAGGGGCATGCCGCTGGCGCCCGCTGCGGGGGCCGCGCCCGCGGTGAGCTGGTGTATAGCGTATACATGCCTACCTGATTGTACTACATTTATAGGAAAAGCTTTCATGCCACCGTAGGTAGGTGATGCGGGGAGGGGCATGCCGCTGGCTCCCGCTGCGGGGGCCGCGGCTGCGGTGACTTTGCTATTTTGAGTATACATGCCTACCCTTCGAATCAGTCGCCATAGGTAGGTAGGTAGGTATTGGAGGGAGGGGCATGCCGCTGGCGCCCGCTGCCGGGGCCGCGCCCGCGGTGGGTTGGTGTATAGAGTATACTGCTTTGAAGTATGTGCCTATTCCTCCCCGTTGAATCCTCCATTAGACGCCAGGCACGCGGTGGGGGAGGGGCATGCCGCTGGCGCCCGCTGGGGGGGCCGCACCTGCAGTGAGTTTGCTGTGTTGAGCATGTACTACAATTCTTACATAATAGTTGGTGTGGAAACGGATCAAAAGATCGTAGAGCTCTAGGTGACAATATACTATGATCAGTCACCATGGGTAGGTACCTACCTGATGAGTCGCCGTAGGTAGGTATTGGGCATGCCGCTGGCGTCCGCTGCGGCCGTCGCGCCCGCGGTGACGTGGTGTTTAGACTCTAGAGTATACATGCCTATCTCTCAGCTGTTGTCACCGCAGGTAGAGCTGTGGAGGGGAGCGCCACCCCGCGATGAAATGGTGCATAGAGTCTAGGCTCGAGAGTATACACGCCCTCCCTGTCAGGGTTTGCCACCGTAGGTGGGTATTGTAGAGAGGAGCACGCCGCTGGCGCCCGTGGCGGCGGGGGCGCGGCAAGCTTGCTGTATAGTATACGCGCCTACCCCTCAGATTAGTCACCCATTGTTGCCATAGGTAGGTGCTGCAAAGAGGGGCATGCCGCTGGCGCCCGCTGCGGCGGTCGCGCCCGTGGCGAGCCTTTGCCTTTATGAGTTTGAGTCACCGTAGGTAGGCATGTACCTACGTGATGAGTCGCCGTAGGTAGGTATTGTAGGAAGGGCATGCCGCTGGCGCCCGCTGCGGCGGTCGTGCCCGCGGTGAGGTTGCTATTCTGAGTAAATATATATATATATACATGCCTACCTTTCAATTAGGCAGGGTAGGTAGGTATTGCTTAGAGCATCCATACGTCTTTACCTCGATCACAAGGTTCACTGTTGAGCATGGGCACGTTGCAAGCAGCGGCGGCGTTCGCAGTGAGTTGCTGTACGTACCCGCTGATGAATGCGACTTGCCATGGGTGTGTGCTTCGGGCACACAGACGGCCATCGCAACCAACCAACCCCCTTGAAAAAATGCGGGGGGGGGGGGGGGGGGGTGACGTCTGTGCTAGCACACGCAACGGCTGCGACGTCTGTGCTAGCACACGCAAACCGAAGTGAGCGAGGTCGTTGTTGAACCAGTGAGCACAGTGGACTGCTTTGGCTCTCGCTCCAGCGCTATCATGAACGCCCTTACCACGATCCCTCGGCAGCTCATCTCCGAGCCGCAGGGCACCGTCCTGCTCACAGTCTGAGCCTGGCGAGTACACTGTCAGTTATATAATCAATTTGCCTCTCGGGTTCAGACTGTGAGCAGGACGATGCCTTGCGGCTCGAAGATGAGCTGCCGAGGGATCATGGTAAGGGCGTTCATAATCGCGCTGGAGCGAGAGCCAAAGGCTTTGCTGACGATCGTGAGAAGACCATTGTGTGACTGTGGAGAGCTGAGTACAGTTGAACTTTGATGTTGAACTTGGCGAAGCGGTCTTACCTGTTTACTCAGTGACTCGTGCACGGAACCGCCCATGTGGGGGGGGGGGCGGGGTAAGGCGACGTCTGCACCAGCACACGAAGCGGCTCTGAGGTTGAAAGCTGGTTACAGTTGGGCTTTGAAGTTGCGGAGCGGGCTAGACCTCAAGAGCCGCATTGGCTTCTTTCTCGTGGCACCTCTGCCTGCGGCATGGGCAGCGCACGCCAACCGTGGCGCAGCTCTCACACTTGTTGTCACGAGCTGTCACAGTTGAACTTCACAGTTGAAGTTTTCACAGGTTCGATTTTCAGCCCGAGGCTGCGGCGGCGGGCCTGCTTTTTGGGGGCAATGCTGCCGCACATTGCACCAGACTTTCAAAAGAACCTATTGACTTGTCTGCTGGTGCATTGAGGGACAGTCCCCCCGCCTACCGTCGCCAGCGCCGTGCACTGCTGCGCGCCAGGGAATATACCGACCATACCCTGTGTGAAGTCTAAAAGGATCTGCGGCAGACGTCGCAGCGCGGGCCGCGCGTTGATCACTACTTTGTCATTCATTTCGCCACTTTGAGTCTAACCCTAACCCTAAGCACTTGCCTAGTCCTAACCGTAAGCATTCATAAAAGGGGTCAGACGGCGCGCGTCGACTTCATTAAATTGTTGAGGTTTGGATTGGCACACGACAACCTGTCAATGTTTCACTCACAGCGTTGCGTCGTTTGCGCGTCGTGCCTGTGCAGGGCCTTGCTGGACCGGTTCGCGGCGTTGGCGGGCCAGCAGCGTCCATCATGCAGGTATGTATGCTTATGCACACACTTCAGTAAGCAGCTTTACATACACGGCTTACATAGCCACTGTACATCTTGCAGCACTTCAGATGTGTTTACAGCGATGGTCACGAGTCCGTCTCGCCAGCCCCACCGCTCTTATATCGTCCTTGGGCTTAACTAGGGTTAGGGCAACCCCAGGCCAACCCTAGCCCTAGCAATAGTCGCATCCATCATGCCGGTATGTATGCTCATGTACATACATGCGTTGCACGCACGGCATTACATTAGACACTATACTTCTTGCAGTACTAGTCGGCGGGCCAGCAGCGCCCATCATGCAGGTATGTATGCTTGCGTATGTACATACATGTGTTGCACACACGGCATACGTGAGACACTATACTAACTTGCAGTACTAGTTGGCGGGCCTGCAGCGTCCATCATGCAGGTATGTATGCTTGTGTACATGCATGCACTGCACACACGGCATTCATGAGACGCCATACTTCTTGAAGTACTAGTTGGCGGGCCAGCATCCATCATGCAGGTATGCATGCCTATGTACATGCTTTACATACCCGGCTTACATAAACACTACACTATACGTCCTGAAGTACTCCATATGTGTATAATTTGAAGTGCACTTCCAATATCTCATGCACATGCTTTCCGCACACATGAGACACTACACTTCTTGAAGTGCGCCAGATGTGTACATGGCGAAGTGCCCTTCTTGTACTTTTTATTAATTCTCGCTCAGGGCGCGAAAAAGCCCAGATGATTGGCATCTAGCTGTAAGGAATCTACATGTCGTATGACAGTCTGAAAGTGTCGCAACGACAACCACTCAAACGCCGCCGCCGCCAAATGGCATCTCGGGGTCCTCCCCTACGTCCTCCTCCATGTGCCCCCCCCCCTGGATTCTGCCATGTGTGTCATGACACGGCCAGAGTACGTCATGTGGAGCGCTGCCGACAGTGCCGAGCGTAAGCGCGCCAGGGCGATGCCCTTGAGAGCTTTAGGGCGCGCTCCTCCGGGCACTGACATCCTGCTGGCATACTCCGTCGCCACAGCCTCCAGCAGCTTCCGCCCCTGCTCCCCGATGCTGCCAAATGACCCTATTGCCAATGTGGCAAGTTTGTAGCAATTCTGATCATAATGACCAGAATAGTGCCCTTCTTGTACTTCTGCGTACCCCTGAAAAGTTTATCGGCGCTTGTATGCACGCATGCGTGCATATGCTTGTTCTAGCCCTGACCCTAAGCACATCCCGTGTCACAAGCGCTGCGCGTTACCCCAACCTTCTCTCGACCCTAACCCTACATGCTTGCATACCCCCTACACACCCCAGACACCCACATATACATACATACAGTAGTCTATATGCATACCCTACCTTGACACAGGACCACATGTAACCACCCCACTGTCCACCCCCTTCCCCCGCCCCCCGCAGCCACAAGCCGCTTCCGTCAGTCAGGGCTTCAGGCCCACCGGACCCCCCCCGGTGGCAGGGGCATGCCCCCCCCGCCCATGCAGGGCATGCCCCCCCCCGGCTTCCCCGGCCCAGGGGGCGCTTTTGGGGGGCCAAGGGGGATGCCGCCGCCAGGTATGCCCCCCCAAGGCATGCCCCCTGGAGGCCCCCCTGGATTTCCCCCCATGGGCATGCCCCCCCCAGGGGGGCGGGGGTACCCCCCTAGGCCGCCGATGTAAGGGCGGAGGGATCGGTTCTGCTAGGAGCGTTGGTAGGAATCGCTGGGGGGGGTGGCGTTTGGGGCGTGATTGCTGTGCGCGGCTGTGTCGCTGAGGGGAGGGGGTAAAGGCTCCTTGGAGGGCTGTGGGAATGATGGGACAATGGGCGGGCGGGGGGGGGGGGGGGGGGGGGAGGGCAATATCAGAATCTGCACAGTCCATCTCAAGAAGTGCGCGATTGCTTCGACACCAAGAATACACACACTTCACTGTCTCCGCTGATATGTCACTCGCTGAGCATGCGGTGTTGAGCATCGCTGCGGCGAGCCTGCGCGCCACTGTTGCGCTCGCACCTTGCATCATGCACGTAGAGCGCAGATGATCTTGTACGTACGGCATGCAGCTAAGCGCGAGGCGCACGGTTGAGCAATTGTGATGATGCTCAACAAGGGCTACACATGGACAGTTCGCCTCGTGCCGTTAGGCCTGTGCCAATCAGCAATTTCAAGTCAACAACTTCAAGTGATGGTAGGTTGCATGTTGCTGCTTTCCCCCAGGTCTTTGTGCGCAAACATCGCACTCCAAAGCCTGTTCCCATTCGTGATGATGCTCAACAAGTGGTACAGATGGCTTGCCGAGGCCTAGGGTGGAATGTGTTGCGCTAGGGTAGTCCGCCTTCAGGAAGTTGAAGTTGAAGTTCACAGGCATGAGCGCTGCACGTCAAGCGCTCCTGCCAGATTTACCCAATACTGAGAAGTGCATGTTATATTTCAGAGAGCAGGCGCCTTGTAGGCACACACAGAGACTTGAAAAAGTAGGCGTTGACGATACCGCTGGGGTATGGTGGTGCTTGCTTTGTCAGCATCGTCTCTTGAAGGAGGCGGCAGTGTCGTGCAGAAATGATTTGAACGCTACGTGCGCATGCTGATGATGGCTACTGACGAGCTGATGTTAGGTTAACCCCAACCCTAGCCTTTGGCCACAATTATCGCTGGGGGTGATACTTATTCACCTAGGCACACTCACACAAGAAATGGAAGGCAGGAGTCGTTGCATCATGCGCAACGATTTGAACGCGTTCTGAAGCTGCAGGCTGACCTTCTGCTTGGCGCGTGACAAAAATGCAGCCTGCTCTAAATGCATCTCCCAGTATGCATGTCACACATGCGCAATGTATTGGCGCAGCTATCGCCACAGACCCCATTCATGGCCAACAGAAGGCAGCAAGTGTCAACAAGCAACGCCAGCAAAGGTGTCAAGAGACCTCCGCTTGCAAAGAGCTTGAACCAGTCACAATTATCATGGGTTTTTGTGTGATGTGTATCGCTGGATGCACCAAGTCAATGTGGGGAGCCGTCTCATTCCCACAGACCGTGCTGTGAGACCTTATTAAGCCAAGACTAGATGGTAGTGCAGATGGGCATCGCTGCTGCATGGTACGTCCGTGTTGGTGCTGCTGCTGAGTGCGCCCCGCTCGTACCCCGTGGGACGCAAGCGCTGACTTTGATACGGAGATATATGACAAGTGGATAAGCTACTACATCTTGAAGTACAAGATCATCCTCATGTTGACTGAGTGCCGCCCCCGCCCCCCCCCCCCCCCCCTCCCACTCGCACTTGCTTTCATCACATGCTCGGCAAGTACTCTGGCGCCGGGGAGAATGTTGAAATATGCGCCCTTTGTTCTCTCGCTGACCCCAGTAAACCGCTCCCCCAAGGCATTCGACGCAGCGGCTTTCTGTTCCTTAATCAAGCGGTGCAAACACCAGTGCTGCGTCCGAATCTAAGTGCACCTGCAGTCCCTTGTCGAACCCCCCAATGTGCAAACTTCTTGAGTACTTCAAGTATCACTTGAGCTTCAACTTCAAGTGTACTGAAGTAATGTGACGTCCCCCCATGACGGCGCCGCAGCTGCAGCCGTTGCACGCTTGCCTCATGATAACTTCAAGTTCCACTTGAATGGCAATTTCAAGCACATGAAGTACGTGAGCCGGTCCTACATGACCGCTCAGCAGCCGCTGCACTCGTGCGACAGCCGCAGCGAGCCGCAGCTTCAAGCCGCTTGAACTTCAAGTCCAAGTTCTTCAAGTGCGTGAGACGCTCCTACATGACCGCGCAGCAGCCGCTGCATGCGTGCGACACGCGCAGCGAACCGCAGCTCTGCCGGTGGGACCCCTTGACAATGACGTAGGCTGCGGGGATTGTTGCGTAGAGCGGGTGACTCAGGTCGTCCGACAGGCGGCGCGAGCCGAAACCGCTCCGGAGCGATCTGCAGGCGGCGTGCGTGGGAAGCAAATGGAACTGTAAGCGTAACTGCCGTTGGACAGCGTGCGGAGGGGTGAACGTTTGGTCCCTCGTGTGCGCGTCAAGTGCTATGGCAGAGGCACTTTCTTTTGATTATTTCTCGCATAGGGCGTGGAAAGAGCAGATGGTGAATGTCCAGCTAGCTACGAGAGGCAGCACTTCAGTGCATTGTGATTTTTCTTGATTCTTGCTTTAGGCGCGAAACAGCGCAGGTGGTGGATGTCAAGCTGACTACCGCAGTACATGATTTTGCGACAACTTAAAAGACTTGGTGTCTCAACGAACATTGATGTTCTCTCGTAAACGACATCACTGATGGGCATCTCCTTCCCCACTACGTCCTCGTCCATCCGTCCGTCCGCTGGCTTTTTTCTGATTCTCGCTTACATAGGGCGCTAAAAGCCCAGATTGTGTATGTCCAGCTTGCAACCAGAAGCTACGTGCACCTTCTGAACACCTTGAAAGTGTCTCAGCGTGCACTGACAATCACTCCTAAACTGCGATGCAACGTCGTGAGCATGCTGCATGAACTTCAAGTTGAACATGGTGTGTGCGTAGGTGTTCCTGATGGAGTGTGTTCATAGAACATGCACTCCGCGGTGACGTTGTATTGGGGACACGGCACTTCACACAATGCCTTGCCATTTCGCTCGTTCCGGAGATAACTGCTAGCCCTAACCGTAACCCTAGCCCTAACCCTTACCCTAACCCTATCCCTAACGCTGGAGCACGGTAGACTATCACAGTGCGGTTGTGAAGCACGTGCGGTGCAGGCTTCAGCACCACAGTAGACAAGTACGATGAGGCTGTGAAGCATGTGCGAGGCAGACTTCAGCGCGTACTAGTAGTACTCACCCTTCCGCTGCATCGCTGTTTCGAGTAGAAATACGCCTCAGGGATGCCTGCGGGTGCAGCTGAGCACTG
This sequence comes from Tribonema minus, assembly GCA_017506865.1. Lineage (NCBI taxonomy): Eukaryota > Xanthophyceae > Tribonematales > Tribonemataceae > Tribonema > Tribonema minus. The sequence goes on from JAFCMP010000157.1 coordinate 432,381, forward strand.
CTGTCGCTGGGCTGGCGCTGTTGAGCGCTGCTGTCGCTAGGCTGGCACTGCTGAGCATTGCTGTCATTGGGCCGTTGATGAGCGCTGCTGCTGTTGTTCGGTCGTTGAGCGCTGCTGCTGCTGCTGCTGGGTTGTTGCTGCTGCTGCTGGTGCTGAGGCTGCTGCTGCTGCTGCTGCTGCTGCTGCTGCTGCTGCTGCTGCTGCTGCTGCTGCTGCTGCTGCTGCTGCTGCTGCTGCTGCTGCTGCTGCTGCTGCTGCTGCTGCTGCTGCTGCTGCTGCTGCTGAAGCTGAGGCTGAGGTTGTTGCTCCTTCGAGTCATGTGGCATGCCCGCCTGCATTTGAGAACAGGCGCAGACAAAGCGGTGAGGGTTAGGCGGCATTCTATCCGAAGGTGCTCGTATAAACAGCAAAAGCGACAGTTGAAGAAATAGTTGCAGTGAGATCGTACATGCCCTGTAAGCAATGTGTCTGTGTCAGCCTCTGCAGCCCCAGCCGCAGGTGTCGAAAGGTGTAAGGTGTGGTTAGGGTTGGTATTCAAGATGAGGGTTAGGATTTGGGGTAAATTAGCGTTAGGGTAAGGTAACCCTAAGCTGCCACTTGCTGCTCTGCGCTCCCCGGTTTAGGGTGACAGATGAGGTTGAGACTGGGGTAGGAACAGGGCTAGGATTAGGATTGGGGTAAGGGTTAGATCACCAGCAGCTGCGCCTGTTTGAGAATGTAGCAGCGTAGTGTAACCATGATGTGCTGAGCTTCTGCTTGGTGCTCAATCACGACACGCCCCCTTTTCGGTGCTCAATCACGGCACGCCCCCGTTTCAATGCTGGACTTGGGATTAAAGATGGAAATTAGGGTTCAGATACACCTACCTCAAACACTGCCACGGTTGTGTACATGCTGGGTTTCTGCTTGGTACTCTATGGCGACAGGACCCCCCTTTTGAGGCCAGTTTTGACGCTGGCTTTGGGGTTAACGACGAGGGTTCAGCCACATTCGTCAACACAGCCACAGTTGCCTCGGAGACCTTCTGGGTACTCCGCCGCGGCGTACCCCGTTTGGAGGCTAATTCAAAGTTCAGCATTCAACTCATTGCCAAGTAGCTTTAGGGGTTTGATCAGAATAGGGGGTTCAGCTTAGGGTCAGGGTTAGGTTTAGGGTTACGGTCAGGGTTAGGGGTAGGTCTAATCCCGTCACGTTTGCGGCGGTCAGCGCAGGCTTCTTCTTGGTGCTCCGCCGCGGAGTGCCCCCCATATGGGGCTAGGATAGGGTTAGGGTTAGGGTTTGACCATGACCATAACCCAGCATTGGCGCTACAGTCAAGGGTTGGGACCGGGGCTGGGGCTACTGAGGGCTAGGGTCAGGACCAGATTCAGCGCTCACGCACCTCAACTTGAAGTACCGTCTCTGTCACCGCGGGCTTCTTGGTGCTTTATTTCAGCATGCCCCCCTTTTGAGGCCCGTTCCAACGATGAACAAACAGCGCTGGACTTTGCGTCAAGATTATAATTATGGATTTAGCTCAACTTGAAGTACCGTCACGGTCACGGCCGCTTTTGGTGCGGGCTGCTTCTTGGTGCAGTATCACGTCATGCCCTCCCCTTCCTGAGGCCCATTTCAATGTTTCAAATATATGGTGCTGGACTTTGGGTCAAGATTAGAATTAGGGATTTAGCCACGCACCTCAACTTGAAGTACCGTTGCGGCCGCCGCCACTATTGGCGCAGGCTGCTTCTTGGTACTGCGCTGCGGCGTGCTCCTCCTTCGGAGGCCCATTTCAACGTTTCAACAAGTATAGCGCTGGACTCAGGGTCAAGATCAGATAGAATGAGGGGTGAGCCACGCACCTTACTGACCTCAGACACCGTTGCGGTCGCTGCGGGCTGCTTCTTGGTGCTGCGCCGTGGCGGCCCCACCGCAAGTGCGCTGAGGCGCGATATCATGGAGCCGCCGCCGCTGCGCTCGGCGCTGCCGGTGTCCGCCTGCCAGAGAGTCGTTGAGTAGGAGTCAGTGAGTCACATTCTGTAGAAGTTATACTTCAAAAGAACGCTAGTGAGAAAAGAACGCTAGTGAGTAAGAGTCGGTGCGCGGTAGCATGGAGCCGCCGCCGCTGCGCTCGGCGCCGCCGGTGTCTGTCAGGGACTCATTGAGTACAGTCAGTGAGTAAGAGTCAATACTTGAAAGTCAGTGAGTAGGAAACAATGAGTCAGAGATATCATTGAGCCGCCGCCGCTGCGCTCGGCGCTGCCGGTATCCGCCCGCCAGGGCGTCGTTGGATGGGAGTCAGTGAGTAAGAGTCAATTCATTATTCAGTGAGTCAGAGTCGTTGAGCGGAGCTGCCGCCGGCACTGCGCTCGGCGCCGCTGGTATCCGCCTGCCAGAGAGTCGTTGAGTGAAGATATGTAAAGTATCAGCCTAACCCTAACCCAAATCCTAACCCTACCCTATCCCTAACCTAACCCTGACCTTTACCCTAGCCCTCACCGTAATTCTGACACCCTATCAGCTGATGATAAGAGTCAGCGAGGAAACTGTGCGATTCACATGAACCGCCGCCGCTGCGTTCTGCGACGCTGCTCTCCACTTTCCACAGGCTTGTCGAGAAGTATTTGTATTATATTATAATCTATGAGTAGGACAAGCACTATCCATCAAACCACTTCATCATGTACGCACGAACATATACAGTACAATCCAAGACCATTCACTCAGACACGAGCCTGTCTATGCATCTGACCGCAGATCAACACTTGATTGAACTTCTTTAGAGGTAGACATCTTCAACATGTGTCTGGCCGTAGATTAACGCTTGATTGAACTTCTTCTTGAAGTAGACAGCTGCAATATCTTCATCTTCTCGCCACTCACGCGCTCGATGCCCTTTTTCGGTCCGAACTTCAAGTTGGAAGTGGTAGAGCTGACAAGCTCCATGAGGGTGCTCCGTGGTGCCATTGGCGCTTGCAGCGGGAACTGCACACACATGGCGCGGCGGAGGTAGAGTTGAAGTTGATGGCGAAAGCCAGGAAAAGTTGAAGTTAATGGTGAAAGATACTGCACGCGACGCATGCAACCTGAATTTGCGCAGACTAAATACAAGCATGGCACCGGCGGCCGCATGGGCGCGTGCAAATAAAGCTTCATGACTGCCAGTGGCGCTTGCAGCTGGAACTGCACACTTGTGGCGCGGCGAAGGTGAAGTTGAAGTTGAAGTCGTGGGAAATGTAAGCTTCTGTGGAAACTGCACGCGCATGGTACGGCGCACAAATCTACATTCACGCTAGCCCTATTCCTAATCGTTACCCTTATTCTAATCCTCAACAAATACGGCGCAGCGGCGACACGAAGATGAAGCTTCATGATGTTGTGAATTGAAGCTCGCTTATGTGAAGTCTCACATAACAGCATGCACATGGTGCGACAGACACAAAGGGCACGTACAATTCGAACTTACAACTGAAGCATACGCGCCGCACCAGCTTTGGGGTTGAAACATGGCGAGTGACACAGAGGCACTGCAATTGTTAGTGTGTCCTTTCCATACTTCGGAACTATACAACTTCATAGGCGCAATTGCACAGGTTGCCCAGTAATTTGCAGCGCACAGGGCAACATTCCAGCTACCATACACCGTGACATCATACACCTAGGTACGTCTTTGAGAAGTAGAGGTATAACCTATTCTACAAACGTGCCTCGATGGTCATACCATACCTACTGTATACTCCCATGCTACGTGTATACCTTGCTGGTTATACCTACGTCTGCCGCCTAATATTTCCATGTATATGTCTTGATGGCAAGGTGATTACGCACCGCATACTTTTTTTTTATGTACACACCTTGATATATATTTATACCTAGTATGTGCTCCCATGATGCCATCCACAACACATGTACATACATCAGTTATACCTTTACCTACCTACCGTATACTGCCATTTGCACGTCGGTGATGCCCGTAACTACCTACCGTATACTGCCATGCCACTTGACGTACCTTGATGGCGAGGTCGTAGATACCTTGATGGTGATACCTACACCTACCGTATACCCCGCATACCTTCATTATACCTTAACCTACCGCATTTTTCCACGTCACTCACGTACCTTGATAGCGAGGTACTTCTCGAAAAAGGTGCTCTCAGCAAACGCCGGAATCACATCCTGCAAACACCGCAAATCATGCATGATGGTCGGTGTACATCATATCCGGCGTTGTCAACAAGCATTGAGTCATTTGTTGCAAGGTGCATGTAGACTCTGGTAGGGTACACCACATTTGGCCAAGTCATTTGACGTGATCGCGATGAGCAATAGGAAACGCTGTTGTAGGGTACACGAAAACCCTGGTTAGTAAGTCGACTTCACATCCTGCGAACACCACAAAGCGTGCGTGATGGTCAGTATACATCATGGTTGGCTACTGCCAACGGGTATGACCGTCAACAATCAGAATGAGCATCAAAGTCACTTTGTTGCAAAGGTTGTGCAGACTCCGGGCAGCAAGATCGGAATTCGTTGTGCGGGCAGTTTTCACATCCTTAGCGAGAATCGATACACATATCAGTTGTTCCTTCATGCCTTTGGGTGTACTGACTGTCCTTCTGGCGGCCCCAAGGAAGGACAGGTGTCCGGTGAGTTCCTAGGAATTACAACCTAGGGTCTGCAGCACCCTAGTCCGCACTGAACTCCAAGTGCAAGAGTTAGGGTTAGGATTGGGGTAAGGTTTGGGGTCAGGGCTAGTGTTGGGCTAGAATGTGGGCAAGGGTTGGACATCGGTGCCGTGCACACTGTGTACTCGTATGCTCGCAGCTCCGAGGGAAGGCGTGCAAAAACGGAATAGGAGCATATGTGTTGCCCACGATATGGTGCCAAGTACTGTAGTACCTGAAGTGGGCGTAAACAAGGCAGATCAACTACTTGCCTTCTGGGAAATGTGAGTACAACTCAAGGACTTCTGATTTTGTTCATAGGCAGGCTGAATATCAGATATCTGAAGGGTGTCTGTAAGCGCTTTATATGTGACTTTATATGTGACTGCACCGTACTTGTAAACTGAGTGATCTTGCTGCTGAGCGATGCTGCAATGCCAGAGGGGTAGGTATGTACCTGTTCGATAGTGGTGTTGACGCTGCGCGAGATGATCTCGTCAAAGATCTTCTCGCTGTCGATCTGACGGCAAGCGCGGCAGTGCACAGAAGGGGGGGGTAGGCATGTATGATCAATAGTGCACATGGTTGCAGGTGCCGACAAGACACGCCGACGACGAAAGGCTACCAGCAGGCAAAAAAATGGAGAAAGCGGGGCCAGGAGCGTCACAGTCTGAAGATGTGGCAGCGCTCAGTGCCGTTGCCTGCCTTCCAACGGCGCTCGCGCTCAGCACAACTTTGCCAGGAGCGTCACAGTGTGAAGATGAGGCAGCCGCTCAGCGCCGTTACCTGCCTTCCAACGGCGCTCGCGTTCAGTACAGCTTCGTCACAAGCGTCACTGCTTTGAAGTTTAATGCAGCGCCTGGCTCCGTTGCCTGCCTTCCAACAGCGCTCGCGCTCAGCACAACTTCGCCAGGAGCGTCACTGCTTTGAAGTTTGAGGCAGCGCTCAGCACTGTTGCCTGTTTCCCACGCGCTGAGTATAGCTTTATCAGGAGCGTCACTGGGTTGAAGTTTGATGCAGCGCTCAGAAAAATCACCTGCTTCCCAACGGCGCTCGCACTGAGTATAGCCTCGCCGGCCGCCGTCTGTCGCTCCTCGGTGTTCGCCCTCGGCCGATCTTCAACTTCAACTTCCCCGTCCCCCTGCAGGGGGACCCCCATCGTGTCCCCCCCCTCATCCCCCCCTTCCTCATCTGTCAGGGGGGGAGTTGATGCTAGCGCTTCTACCACTTGGATCTTGTCTAGCTGAGCTGTGCTGTACAGTGTGTCCTGCTCCAGCGTCGGCAGCATTTCGACGCGCCAGCTGACTTCCGGGCCTATAGTGGATCGTTTTGAAAGCGTGGGGAGGGGGGGGGGAAGGGGGGTCACATTCGGAGTAGCGTTCTCGTGGGGCGACACGAGCAGAGTTAGGGTTAGTCTTTGGCGTCGAGGTACAGCAATAATCCTGTTTCAGCGTCAGCAGCATTTCGACGCGCCAGCTGACCTCAGGACCTATGTGGATCATTCAAAAGTGGGGGGAGGGGGGGGGAAGGGGGGTCAGATTCGGCGTAGCATTCACTGTGAGGGGGTTGGTGCTTCGACGCACAAAGCTTGTCATCTCAACAGTGTTGACAGTCAACATGAGGCATTAATCCTAAGATTTGCCGTAGCATTCTTTGTGAGGCTGCATTAGTGGGGGTGTTGCTTTGACTTGAAGTTGGCGTTCAGCTGAGAAGTGCTGGCAGTCACTGAGGGGTTGGAAACGGTGCCTGAGATGCGTTGCGGAGACCCCCCAACCCTAACCCTACGCGTGTCAAGCTGAGCGATGCAGGCGGTCCTCAGATCCGGCATGAACAGCGTCACAGTAAAGCGAGCCTTGCAGGGTGAGCCTTAGGGTTAGAGTTAGACTTTGGTTAAGGCTAGGTTTAGGGTAGAAATTAGGTTAATGTGCGCCTGATTCATCCAGTGTGGTGAAGATCACAACTCTGTGAGCATGCAGCATTGTACAGTTAGTGTTAAGGTTATCGTTAGGGTTAACATGCACAATCTGAACCTCGCGTGTGCGCGAAGCAACTTATGTGCCCAAAGAAGGCGACAACACACATGCGCTGTCGCTGCCAAGGGCTGGTCACTCTGCGGTGGTAACTCTCCGCAGCACAAAAAAGATTCTATGGCAGCAAACTGAGCACGCAGCCGCCGCAGCACGCAAAGCGCAACCGCATAAGTTGCGGTGCTCAGCAAGTGCAACAGCGCTCACCATCTTGCCGCGCTGCGCTGCTGCTGCCCCGTTTGCGGCCCACCCGCTGCAGAATGCCGCCAAGGGTGCCGCCGCCGCTCCTGGGCTGCCGCGGCGAGCTGGTACGCGAGCTGGTGCGTGAGCTCGATCTGCTGCTGCAGCGGGAGCTGTGCTGGCTGTCGCCGCCGCTGCTCGTGCCCCGGTTCAAGAACGGCCGCACGCTATCACCGTTGACTGTGCCGCTGAACCGATGCCGCGGCGACCCTTGCTGTGAGCCGCCGCCGCCGCTGCCGCTGCTGCCGCCGCCGCCGCCGCCGCCGCCGCCGCCGCCGCCGCCGCCGCCATTGCCGCCGCCGCCACCGCCATCGCCGCCGCTGCCGCCGCCGCCGCTGCCGCTGTTGCCGCCAGCACCAGCGTCGTTGCCGCCTCTGACGCTGCAGCCGCTGCTGCCTTCACCGCTGCTGTTGCCGCCGCCGCCGTTGCCAGCACCGCCGCCGTTGCCGCTGGTGCCGCCGGCATTACCGCCGCCGCTGCTGAGTCTCCGAAGCGACGCTTGCCGGGACTTGGCACTGCTGGCAATGCTGAATGTTCTGCGGAATGGCAGCAGGGGCGACGCCTGAGGCGAGTTGCCGGCGCTGGCGCTGCCGCCGCCGCCGCCGCGCATGGCGGCAGCAGCGCCGCCGCCGCCAGCGCCTGACGTGCTGCTGAAGTTATTTCGGGGTGATGCCGCAGGCGACGCCTTGGGGGACGGTCTCAGGGACATGTGGAGCGCGGACGGCAACTTCAAGTGTGGCATGTTGAAGAGGGCCTCCGCGATGCCCTCCAGCAGCTGCGCGCCGCGCCTGTAATGCGCGGAGCGATGTTGGGCGCATCACTTTCAGGTAGCAATGATCCGTAGCTGTATGCGCGTCTCAGGCGACGTGGCGCAATGCGGGCAGTTTAGCTGGTGATGGTCAGCAGCTGTGCGCCGCGCCTGCGAGGGCGCGGAGTGATGAGGACAGGTTCAGATGGTGATGCTCAGCAACTGTGCGCCGCGGCTGCGAACGCACAAAGCGATGTCGGGGCGTGTCACTTTTAGGTTGTAATGATTGGTAGCTGTACGTGCGACGCGGCGATTCGCATCGAAATGGCGATGATGAGCAACTGGTGGGCCCTCACTTGACGTGGATCAATGTGGCAGTTAAGATGATGAGAATTGGCATCAGCGCCTGCAATGGCACGGGGCGGTGAGGACAAGTTCCGATGGTGGTACTCAGCAGCTGCGCGCCGCGCCTAAAACGCGCGGAGCGATGGTGACAGGTTCACATGGTGATGCTCGGCAGCTGCGCGCCGCGCCTGCCACACGCGGAGCGATGGGGAGCAGTTCAGATGATGATGCTCAGTAGATAGTGAGCATGAGCGCGCACTTTGTGCAACGTAGAGCGATGCGGCGCTTGAATCCTCTGATCCATTTATCCCAGGGATTTAGAAGAAACATCAGGGAGAATAATTGTCTCGTGTCACAACAACTCCACTCACGACTGCTTGGCGGTAGACTGCGGCAACTTCGCTGCACAGTACTTCAACAGGTGACTCCCACCTTCTGCATTGTTTTAAGAACACATTGCCACTTGCAACTGCTCGGCGGTCGCCTGTGGCAACTTCAATGCACAGTACTTCAACAAGTGACTTCCACATCTGCATCGACTGAGCATTGCCACGCCACTTACGACTGCTCGGCGGTAGACTGCGGCGCTGACGCGGCGCTGCCGGTCGCTGCAGGGCCGCGCACCCACCCCCGGCCATGAAACTTCAATGCAGTACTTCAACAAATTACTTCCACATTCTGCATCATTCTAAAAAGCGTACAACCATAATCACACAAATCAACGATTTCTCAATACAACCCTTGTTTCAAGATTCTATATTTTGCAGGGTTAGGAGAAACAAGAGGCACATTCTTGCGCCATAGTCATCCCACTCACGATTGCTCGGCGGTCGCCTGCGGCAACTTCAATACACAGTACTTCAACAAGTGACTTCCACCTCCTGCATTATTTGAGCACTCTGCATTGTTTGAGCATTGGCTCTCCACTCACAATTGCTCGGCGGTCGCCTGTGGCGTCAATGTATAGTACTTCAACAAGTGACTTCCCCCCTTGAGCGTCCCAGCATCTTCGCTCAACTCGACCATTTCCCATTTCAACCCAAAATAAATACTTCTATTCTACTTGAGTGTGTTCAGGGTTAGGAGAAACAAAACCACTCCTCTCACGATTGCTCGGCGGTCGCCTGTGGCGACGATGCAGCGCTGCCGGTCACTGTAGGGCCGTGCCCCCCCCTAGTCCCCCGGGAATTGCTATGATTTTGAATGTGCTCATTAAAATCCAGCCCATGTCTGAATCTTCTATTTGTCTCACGGCCAGGACAAAAGCCAGGATAAATACTTGAAGGTAACTTATTTGTGCCACAATCACTCCACTCACAATTGCTCGGCGGTCGCCTGCGGCGATGGTGCAGCGCTGCCGGTTGCTGCAACTTCAAATCACAGTTCTTCAGCATGTGACTTCCATCTTTGATACGTCCATCGTCAAAAGAATTGGGTTCATCGTGTAACCCACATCTAACTACTCTACTCATTCCAGGTGAAAGAACAGGGAAATCACAATTTCTTGTGCCACGATATCTCCACTTACGATTGCTCGGCGGTCGCCTGCGGCGACGGTGCAGCGCTGCCTGTCGTTGCAGGGCCGTGAACCCCCCTGGTTCTCCCTGAGTTGATGAAGTTTTCGACCAGGCGGCGCTGCTGCTGGCTGGTGTGCACGAGCTTGCGGTGAACGCGCTCTTGTTCTGGGTCCAGATACAGGTCTGCGCGGCGGTAATGGCAGATGAAACAATCAATATTCAATAACAGCAAAACTAACAGGATTATATTCAATAACAACGACAGCAATGGCAATGGTGACAATGACAACCATGATCATGATTTGGTGGCGATTGCCGTGATGTCAATCAAGCTCAAGCGTTGGCTAACTCTAACCCTGACCCTAACCCTAAAGCGGTGGCCAAGTGCGGCGAAGCACGGCACTCGTTGTTCCTCTGGGTCCAGATACAGATATGCGCGGTAGGGACGGGCAAAGAAACAATGGACAGCACCGACAATGGTGGTGATGGTTGGGTGAGAGGTTGCCATCATGTGGTCTTTCAGCTGCTTGGCGCAGGTCAGGTGAGTATGTAGGCATGTATGTGCTTGAAGTGAAGCGATCCGCAATCGGTCGCAGAAGCTGCGCAATGAACCAGCAGCCAGGCTACAACTTCGAACATTTCCATGCCGCAGCAGAGCAGGCCTCAGCTACGCGTTAAAGCTATACTTTAAGTTTTCGTGTCCGAGGGCCTACTGCGCCTCATGTTTATGGGGGCATGAGTTCATTCATGGTTCGTTCATGGTGCTGAATGAAGCCGGAGTACATGCACGAGCGCACTGTTGCATTTATACTTCAACATGATAGCGCACCTATGTCGTAAGCAGAGAGCACGGCAGACAACGGAGCATTTCATAAGCTCGGAAAAGACATACAACGCTGTGCTGAATGGAGACAGATGACATTACATCGGCAAGCGCGCCGTTACGCTTCAACTGCTGCATGTTTGAAGATTAGACACTGCAGTACATACTCACTCCATATTTGCCAGGCGTGTTCCTTGATTTCACCGCTGGTTCTGGAGCCATGCAGCCTCTTGTACTTGCACACCTGGAGGTTGAACAAAAGGGGGGGGAGAGAGTATATCGTATGAGTACAGCCAAGTAAAGGTATTGGACACTGCATGCGTCCAACTGCAGAGCATGTGAATGCCAATCACCTGTTCTGCTTTGGACTTGCGTCTACAGGATATGCGTCCATGACAACAGGGAAGTCACACCCCTCATTTAAGTATGCCAACCGCTGCAGACCATCGGCATGGTCAGCGCTACAGCGCAGTACAGAGCACAGTTTGATGACAGAGCACTGGCAATGCCACTTTTTTTAGTTAGAACAGCGCAGAGTTTCAGGACCATTCGTTAGCAGCCTCTAGCAAGCACTATTCTCTCGTTGGAGTATCGATCATCTGGGCTGTCTGGCGCCCAGAGCATATATCAACTGAAACGTTGGGGTAGCACTGCTGTTGAGCACTGCTTGGAATGACGTGCTCCCTCTACAGACCAGAGTACAGCTAGAGTACAGAGTGCAGAAGCGCTGTACACTGCTGTTGAGCATTGCTGACTGGCGTGCACCTCTTTATAAAGCTCGATGATGTGGCCTCTGCCTGATAGGCCAACAGTACAGCTCAAGCACAGGGTACAGCTGAAGTACGCTGTTGAGCACTGCTGCACCTCGTCACAGTACATGATGAGCAGGGGCGGAAGCTGCTGAAGGCTGTGGCGACGGAGTATGCCAGCAGGATGTCAGTGCCCGAAGGACCGCGCTCTAAAGCTCTGAAGGGCATCGCCCTGGCGCGCTTACGCTCGGCACTGTCGGCAGCGCTCCACATGGCGTACTCTGGCCGTGTCATGACACACATGGCAGAGTCCAAGGGGGGGGGGACATGGAGGAGGACGTAGGGGGGATCTCGAGATGCCATTTGGCGGCGGCGGCGTTTGAGTGGTTGTCGTTGATACACTTTCAGACTGTCACACGGACATGTAGATTCCGTACAGCAAGCTTCAAGTCAGATACCATGCAGCTGGGCTTTTTCGCGCCCTGAGCGAGAATTAATAAACAGTACATAATGTGCTTCTCCCTGCCGTGGTACACTATAGAGTACAATTTCAGTACAGCGTACGGTCCACGCTGATGCGCACTGCCGCTGAGCACTGCTGCTGCACGCACCTCGTCGTAGAAGTCCATGAGGTGCCGTGGTACACTACATAGTACAGTCTGAGTACAGGGCAGCCTGATGTGCACTGCAGTTGAGCACCGCTGCTTTGCGCGCACCTCATCGTAGAAGTCCATGGCGTGCTATGACACACTGCAGAGCACAGGTTGAGTACAGCGAAAGCTGATTCGCACTGCCGTCGAGCACTGCTGCTTTTTCTAGTACCTCATCGCAGAAATCCACGATGTGCTCCTCCCTGCCGTGGTACGCTACCGAGTACAGTTTGAGTACAGCACAGTCCACCCTGCTGAGCACTGCTGCACGCACCTCATGTGTAGAACTCCATGGTGTGCTATGACTAGGGTTGGCACATTGCGTATATTTGGATTTTGCATACCCGCATATATACGTATTTTTGGCGTACAATACGTATATACTGCGTATATTAGCGTATCTGACAAAGCCAAATCTCGCTACGACGACTTGTCGTCTTTAGATTTCTCTGAAACCAGGTGCATTCGAACGGGCTCAGGGTGCTGATTACAGACATGCAGACACTAGAAATAATTGCCTTCATAAAGTGTCATCAGAGCAACACTTGAAGTGTGGGATTTTCTTGAAGTTGGCCGAAATGCCAAAAGAAGCTTGGTTACGGCCTGAGTGCGCCGACCGCATGGTGCCGCTGAAAAGCTGCGCCTCGTCAGAGGGCAGCGTGTCTGTCAGCATGTGCAGCGACTCCCTTCCCATCGTCCTCTTCCACATCACCGACAGAACAAGCCGTGAAGGCTCATGCAGGCTCTGCTGGCCAGGTGCGAAGCTGCCTGAGCCACTGAATTGCCAAGTTCAGGCTGTGCAGGCGCCTTCTGTGGCTTGAGACCACCGCTCAGCCCTGCCTTTCCGCTTCTGGCCCCCAGATAGCCCTAGCCACCTTACCCTTGGCATGCGCTGGGCCACGGGCAGCGCTCGTGAGCACCACAGCGGTGCAAAAGCGTATACGCGAATATACGCCCCGTTTCGGCGTCTACGCGTATATATACGCGTATGTACCAATATACCGTATATATACTATCTACGCAAGTGCCAACCCTAGCTATGACACACGACAGCATACAGTTTGAGTACAGCGGATGCGCACTGCCGTTGAGCACTGCTGTTGAGCGCTGCTGACTTGCACGCACCTCATCGTAGAAGACCATGATGTGTTGTGGTACAGTACACAGTACAGTTCGAGGACAGTGCAAGCTGATGTGTGCCGCTGAGCACTGTCGGTGAGCACGTACCTCGTCGTAGAAGTCCATGATGTGCTTCCCCCTGCCGCGGCAGAAGGCCCTCACTAGGTCCCGCCCCTGCTCATCCCTGCAGCGCAACATGCACGTACATTAAATTTGTCTTGAAGTACGCCTCATGAATTCATGCATGTATGAATTCATGCATTCATGTACTTCGCATTAGGTCTCGCCCCTGCTCATCCCTGCAGCGCGGCAGGCACGTACATGTACTTTCATCCTGAAGTACATTGCATGAATTCATGCATGTATGAATTCATGCATGCATGGAAGGCCCTCACCAGGTCCCACCCCTGCTCATCTCTGCAGAGCGGCAGGCACCTAATATGTACTTCATAGGGCTCATGAATTCATGTATATATGCGTCCCTGCAGAGCGGCAGGCACCTACTTGACATGCACTTGATCTTGAAGTATGTCTCTTGAATACATGCATATATGAATTCATGCATGCATGCGAGGCCCTCACCAGGTCCCATTCCTACTCATCCCTGCAGCGCGGCACGCATGTTGTGCATGTGATTTATTTGCCTCAGTTCGAGGGGCGGAAAGCCTGTGAGATATGCAAGGAATGCAGGTCTGATGCCTTTGCAACGCGTGGCTCACAGCGCACAGGTACCTGATCTTGAAGTAATTCGTATGCATTCTTGCTCAGTACATAAGAACCCCAGATGATGTGCTGTCAAGCTCGCCAACACAGTCCACATATACCTTGTGAGTCAACCTGTGGCAAAGCGCCCCAAATGCTCGCGATCATTTCTAATCCCGCACCAGTCAATGACTCTGACTCATGACTCACCCTTCAGCGCGAATGACGTCCCACAGGTCGTTCATGTGCTGCTCTCAAAACTGCCGGACGTGTCCCGCCCCACTCACATGATTATGACTCATGACTCACCCTTCAGCACGAATCACGTCCCACAGGTCGTTCATGTGCTGCTTTCGGAATTGCCGGACGTGGTAGTCCCGTACCATTCTGCCGCGTGTGGCGCTTGTGATGGCCTGCATGCAGACGTGCCACAATGTAATTATCAGTCCGAGTCAACACAAATCTGAGTCTGATTCACTTGTGATGGCCTGCGCGCATGAGTGTCACAATATGAGTCTGAGGCCAAGTCGTCAAGGTTCTGGCTTTGATTCTTTGTGTTGTCGCGCGCTGACCTGAATTGTCAACAAACACTTAGTCCACTGAAAAATAGTACGTTGCAGCTGCAAAGCCAGCTCAAGAGGCCAGGTTTCGGGCGTGCAGCTGACCCTACTAGCCCCTAAACCTTGCACGGACAGGGTAGCCCTAACCAAAATCCTGACCCTTACCCTAATTTTCATCCTAATTCTGACTTACTCTTCGTGCCATGATATTGCAGAGTGCTCGCATTACTTTGTGGAACTGGCTGCTGCCCGCTAGCCCCAACCCTCATCCTGACACTTGCTGCAATAACCTGTGCCCCTGAGGAGCCCGGCTGCGCGCCACACGATACCACTTCGAACAAGCTGCAAAGTGCATGTACCGTCAGGGCGAACAAATGATGGCATTTATGCACAAGGCTCAACAAAATTGTGGTACCAATAAGATTGTGGCTGCACCAGGCGCAAATCTTTGGCTGCGATAACTTCAACCCTAACCCTAACCGCGACCCTAACAATGATTTACCGTTTGTCAGCGGGAGTCAGTTACGAGACATCCTTTCAAAAGCAACAATCCCTACTCGACTGTGACTGACTGGCCAGACCTGACTCAGTGAGTAAGCAACTCCCCCACACTAGCCCTCAAACCCTAGGCCTACTACTTAGAATCCAGACCTGTCAACTCCAAGCTCGGTGAGCCTACCATCAGAGTCACGCTTCGTCACCACAACTGTGTCTAGGCTCTCCAGCATGAACTGGTAGCAACCACCTGAACTAGATGCTTTGCTGCATAATAATAACAGCAGACGGTTCCTGGCGTAGGGTTACGGTTAGGGATTGAGTAAGTTATGGTTGAGGTAGGGTTAGCATCATCACACTTACCGCATCGAGGTCAGTCTTCGGGACAAGATACAGCTGCATGTCTTCGGTTGCTCTCACAGATGCATAGGCGGGTGATCCCGTGAGCACCTGCGAGGCGGTTCAAGGTCGCGGTCAGAGCAAGGGTTGGGAACTGAGCTAGGGTTAAGATGAAAGTTAGGTGTACTTCAAAGTATAATGATAGTGTAAGTAGGGTTCGGCGTAGTGGGCAGGCAAGTCGGGTTTATAGCTGGTGTTAGGAAAGGCAAGGGACAGGGCTGAGGGTATGTGGCATAAGCAATCCCTTGAGCACCTGCAAGGCAACTAAGGTTGATAGCTAGTGTTGAATTTTGCAAGGATTAGTGAAAGAATAGAGGGCTGTAGCATTAGGAGGTGATTATGTTGGCACCTGCAAGATGGTGAAGATTAGGGTTGAGGTTGGGGCTAGAATCAGTGTCAGCGTCAGGGTTAGGTTTAACTACCTTAGGAGAGCGTTCTTACGAGCACATGCGGGGCGGGCTACAGTTTGACGTAAGGTTAAGGTTAGGGGTAGGGTCATGATTAGGGTTTGGGTTAGGGTGAGCTGGATGTAGACGAACTGCTGAGCACGTTAGAGTTAGGGTTAGGGTGAGCTGAGACGGGAGAAGAGCGTGCTCAGCTTTTGAGTGAACTGTTACTTGGCGGTTACATCTACCGTCTGACGGTTACATTCTGCTTTGTGTGTTTAGTAATACTCACTCTCGTAAGCCCAGCACCCACGGTCTGACGATGCCTCTCAGCCTCCTCTGCTGCCTGTGCTAGTGCGCAACACCGCATTTCTAACCATATTACACTCCTACGTACTTCGATGTTTTGTGTACACCTCAGTATGGATATACCAACAGGCTTCCTGAACAACTTGGAAGCTCCGAAGTACCATATGTACACCTCTTCAAACTCACCATCCCCTCGCCAAAGTAGGAGGGGATGCGCAGCTGCGTGACAACAGCATCGATCATGGCAGCTCAGCGTGTAGCATCAGGTTGAGGCCAGGATTTGGGTTAGGGCTGGGTTAGGGTTAAGGCTAGACCAGGTCCAGTCACCGCAAACTTTGAAGTTATTTGAGCAGCCTGCATTACATGTGGATAATTCTGTATGCTTTGTGTGTGAGGCAGCTTTTTAAGTGTACGAGACAAGTGGCTTGTTAACGCACTTACCATCCCTTCGCCAAAGTAGAAGGGCGTGCGCAGCTGCATGACAACAGCTCAATCATGGCGCCACCCGGCAGCTCCACTATGACGTTTATAGTATATAAACTTTATACGTATACCACAATGATGACACTTCTATGATATGAAGTAACTTCAAGAAGTACTTCTATCGTGTATACTCAGCGGGGATATACTTTGATTGTGAGCCCCCTTCAATCCTTATAAGCACCGATATACATTGATTTACGTACGTTACTGTCAACTCACCATCCCCTCGCCAAAGTAGGAGGGCGTGCGCAGCTGCGTGACAACAGCGTCGATCATGGCGCCACCTGGCAGCTCCATCATAACGCTGATCGTCACCACTCCCGACAGTATCATAAAGATGGCGGGGTTGGGGCTTCGTTGCCCTTCCTGCACTCAAAAGAAGGGGGGGGGGGGGGTGTGGGCGGGGGTCACCGTTACCATCACATTGCTTTCGTGTGCTGATATCAGTGTGAATGTTGAAATCTGCTGTGCAGCAATGCACCCTGGGGGGCACAATCAGTTAAATCAGGGGGTTCTTGTCCGTGGCTACTGCAAGTTCAAGCAAGCACTTGTTCCACCAGCTTCTTTGTCGCAGATAGTCACATCCATTTGCTTTACGCTACTCGGTCAGACTCCCTTGAGAACGATAACACAATCGCAGAATTGCAACCATGACGAGAGGATAGCAGCACCACTGTCAAGCCGCGCACCGCACGCTATCCCTAACCCTGATTCTAACCCTTACCCCAAAGCTAACCCCTCATCGTCACACTGACCTGGCCACCACACGGTTTATGCCTACCCCGCAGCTTTCTCATCCTCGGCAGTGCTCAGCAAACAACATGTTCAGTGCTGCACAAGGGCATGTACTCGAACGATTCATTGGAAGATGCCCATACAGATGCCTACCCTAGCTTATATACCTACCCTGATGATTGTCTCGTCCTTGGCAGTGCTCAGCAGCCGCACGCGCTCCGCGATTGCTATACAGGCAGTACAATCGTGTATATATACCTACCCTAGCTTATGTAGCTACCCGAGCTTACAATCACACTTATGACCTACCCTGACTTGTATACCTACCCTAGCTTATATACCTACCCTTATGACCGTCTCGTCCTTGGCAACACTCAGCAGCCGCACGCGCTCGGCGAGCCTCTCGCGCTCCGTCAACTGATATACCTACCTTAGGTCATATACCCACCCTCGTTATATAAGGGGAAGAGGCCTTAAAGAGTGCGAAGTTTTTGCAAAGAGGTCTGGGATAGGCAGCACTATGTGCATTACTCCTTGCTTGGCACCGACCAGCAAGACCAGGCACACAGCTGCAGCAGAGTATTAGCTGGTTTGTTAGCTCATAAACCTACCCTCGGTATATAATATACCTACCCTGATGACCGTCTCGTCCTTGGCAACGCTCAGCAGCCGCCGCGCCCGGCGCTCCGCCAGCTGATATACCTACCTCAGCTCATCATATACCTACCCATGTTAAAGTATCTATAATTATGTCTACCCTAATGACCGTCTCATCCTTGGCAACGCTCAGCAGCCGCACGCGCTCGGCGAGCCTCTCGCGCCCCGCCGGCTTTAGCTCATATACCTACCCTTGTTATCAATACATATACATACCCTGATGACTGTCTCGTCCTTGGCAACGCTCAGCAGCCGCACGCGCTCGGCAAGCCTCTCGCGCTCCGCCGGCAGCGCCTGCGAGAATATGGGCACCCTCTCCAGCTGCTGCAGCGCCGCGGGCCACTGCTCCCTGCAGTATCGACGGCAGCAGCCGGATGCAGAATATATGTAAGATTGGCCATTGTTGTCAGCTACGTACTATTATCATAAGAACTTTTGAGACATCCTGTACGTTTTGAGCCAGAATGTATTTCTGAACGATTTCAACGCAGAAAATGTCAAGCATAAACGAAGAACCGGATGTAAAGTAGGCGCCAGCACACTCGGAGCAATACCAAGGCTGCAACGTCAGAGGCTGCTGCAGCGCCGCGGGCCACTGCTCCCTGCAGCATCAGCGGCAGCAGCAGCCAGATGTAAAGTCGGCACACCCTGAGCAAGTCCATACTCTAGACTGCCGTGACGCCGCTGCATACGCTTGATATTCTGTCATTTGTTAACTTGACGATCATATGCAGGTACACCTTAATTTAGAAGGACAATCTATGAAGCATACCATATGCTGCATATACGAAGGTCGCAACATCAGAGGTGTCTGCGTGCTGCGGGCCAGGGGTTAGGATTAGGGCTAGGGTTGGGGTCAGAGTAGTAGCAGCACCTGGATCAACGCAAAGAATTGACGCCATCTATGGAGTCGGATACTATTTCAAGTCAAGGTTGAAGTAGGGCGGGGTGAGGGTCAGGTTTAGGGTTATAAGGTTAGGTTTGGCTAGGTTTAGGGTGTGGGTCAAGGTGAGGGCGGACAACTGCCAGCTGGTTCCAAACAAGTAAAAGCAAGGTGAGTCGACACCAACTGACGCTAGGCCAGCTAAGATGGAAAAGACGGCCAAAGACAGCTACCGTAGCAGTTTAAAAAAATCCGTCTCAGACGGCTTAGGGTTACAATTAGGCTTGGGGTTAGGGTTAAAGTTAGGGCTAGGGTTAGGTGGTGGGCTACCCCGGCTGCAAGTCACACGGTTTGGTGGACCGGCTCGGAAATCTAGAAGCTACCTACCCTTGACGTACCCTGCCCGCCGCTCACAAACCCTGAGGATAGGGTTGTTGACTCATCGCGGCAGTGGCACGGAAGCCATAACCATATCCTTCCCGCCACCTGCTGGCTATCCGCTATTTGCAGCACCGCTCCGAGGTTGATGATACCTACCCTACCCTTGCCTTACTAGTTACCTTTGACGCATACCCCTGCCCGCTAACCCTAAGGATAGGTGTTTGACTGACTCACCGTGGCAGCGGCACTGATGCCGTGACCATATCCTTCCCCACTGCCTGCTGGCTATCCGTTGTTCACAGCACTGCTCCGAGGTCGCTGATACCTACCCCTACCCTTACCCTAGAAGTTACCTACCCTCGACGCACCCCTGCCCGCCGCTCTGACTAACCCTAAGGACAGGATTACTGACTCACCGTGGCAGCGGCACTGATGCCATAACCATATCCTTCCCTGCTGCCTGCTGGCTATCCGCTATTTGCAGCACTGCTCCGAGGTCACCTGCCGCCAGACGCTTGTTGTCGGCGGTGCTGACTGTGCGCTTGAGCTCCGGTCTTAGGCTGGGAGAGCGCGAGTAGAAGCTGGATATGCGGTGGCCGCTGACCCTGTGTTAGGGTTAGGGTCAGAGTTAGGGTTAGAATGATGGTTGGGGCTACATAGGGTGAGGGATTAGGGTTCGGGGTAGTGTTAGGCCACAAGTATTTTGAGTGTTAAGCAGAACGAAGGCATCTGCCGCAGGCTGGGAGAGCGCGAGTAGAAGCTGGACGTGCGGTGGCCCTGACCCTGTATAAGGAAAACATATAGTGTTAGAATTAGGGTTATAAGCAGGGTATGGAATGGGCTTAGGGTTAGGGTTAGGCCACGATAGGTACCTGCTTTGAGCATTGGTAAGGAAGCGGCGCAATAAACAGAGGTAGCGCGGCGGTTGCGGCCGGTGGACTGCCCTGACCTTAGGGTTCGTCGATCGTCCTCCAGCTGACACGCGGTGGCCGCTCGCACTGTGACAAGACGCAATTACACTCAACTGTCATTACGCATGAAATTGAAAACAAACACACTGCCAAAGAGAACCTGTGGCTGACTAGATTCACACCCTAATGCTATAGCATTCGGGGCAGCATTAGGGTGACACTGTGTCTCACCCTCCTTGCACAAGCTATGTAGGCCGCACATAGGGCTGTCATCCTTGCACAGGCTATGTAGGCCAGACATAGGGCTGTAAATGAGGCTTGAGGTTAGGGCAAGGGCTACAGCCAGGAACGTTCAGGAACGTTCTGCGCCATGACTCACCCTCTCCGAAAACAGGCTGTGCCGCACATTGGATTGTATACTATTGTGCGCCCCAGGTGTTAGGGTTAGGGTTAGGGTTAGGTAGATACAACGCATCTCTCGACTCCTGGGGTTATTGGCAGGGCAAGGGCTTGAAGCCAGGAACCGTTGTGCACCGCAACTGACCCTCTCCCGACCAGGCTGGGTTGCGCGTGACATTGCATTTGCGCCCGATGTGTTGCCGATCTGAAATTATGGTCAGGACTAGGGCAAGGCTAGGACTAGGACTGTTACAGTCGGCACTAGGGCAAGGGCTAGGGCCAGCAACATTCTGCGCCAAGACTCGACTTCTCCGGAACAGGCTGGGCTGTATACAAGGCTTACGGTTTGGGCTAGAAGGCAAAGGGCGTATATACGGGCCAGGAACGTTCTGCACCGCAACTCACCCTCTCCGGAACACGCTGGGCCGCGCCGAGTCCGTCGCGGCCCTGTCCGTCCTGTCCGTCACCTTGGGTACCGGTATGCGCCCAAACAGCGTCTTCCGCCCCTCGAGACGCAACCGGGGGCTGGCGCCAGGGCTGGCGCTAGGGCTAGCCCCAGGGCTAGGCTTGAAGTTAGGGGGGCCGCCCCCCCTCGGCGACCCCCCCCACGCGTCATCGCCTTCCTCCGCCGCCGCCGATATGCGCTCCGTAGCGCGGTAGCGCTTGCGGCCCGTGAGCATGGGCGCCGCCTGCGCGCGCGCGCATGTAGGGTCCGGGTGCGTGCATGTAGGGTTAGGGTTAGGGTTCCGATGAGAGGGCGACGAGGGTGCGGCATCGGAAAGGGTAGGGTTAGGGTTAGGTGGCGCGTGAGCATGGGCGCCGCCTGCGCGTGCATGCATGCAGGCTTAGGGTTAGGATGAGGATTCCTACGAGGGGGGCACGTGGCCGCGACTTTTGCGCGTACGTGCGGGCGGCATCGCAAAGCATAGGGTTAGGGGTAGGCGGCCCGTGAGCACGCCTCCCTGCGCACACGCATGTAGGGTTAGGGTTAGGGTTCGGACGAGAGGGCGACGCGGCCACGTCTTTTGCACGGGCAGCATTGGAAAGCATACGGTTAGGGTTTGGGTTAGGGTCAGGGCCGTTGCGCTGCGCTCTCGGGTCGGCTGCGCCCAAGTTGTGTGGGCCTTTCATGAGACAGATGAGGTATGGAGTGATGTCTGTCTGGGAAAAGGCTCTGACCCTAGCGCTAATTCATTTGAGGGAACAGGCTTTAAGCCTAACCCGAACCCATGGTCCTGATCCTAACCCTAACCTTGGGTTGACCAGACTCAGGTTATCTGCGTTAATGTTTAGGTTTAGGGTCGAGGTGAGGGTTAGGGTGAGGGTCAGGGTGAGTCACACCTCATCCATCTCATTGTCGTACTTTTTATTGATTCTCGCTCAGGGCGCGAAAAAGCCCAGATGATGGTCTAACTTGATGCTGCTGTACGGAATCTGCATGTCGTGTGACTTTTGAAAGTGTCTCAACGACAACCACTCAAACGCCACCGCCGCCAAATGGCATCTCGGGATGTTGTACTGCCGCGCATCCGCAATCATCAGAATAAACACACGAGCGCTTGCGACTTGCCACCGCGATTGCCCCCTGCCCGTGCGCGCATGCAGCATTAGGATTAGGGCTAGCAGGGGCGGCGGCATCAGGTTGAGCGCTGATTGCTTCTTAGGGTTACGGTTGGAGTCAGTGTCAGCGCCGCGGGATGAAGGTAGGGTTAGGATTGCTTCATGACTGCGTGCGTCGGCAGCTGGAAATGGTATGGGTTTGTAGAACGAAGGATAAATCAAGGGCACCAGGTTGAGTTATGATCAATGGGGAGTGTGACCGCGTCCTACGCGCACACAGGCGGCAGCATTCAATTGAAGACTTTGAAGTGAATTTTGGTGGCTTGATCTTCTTGAACATGATGCTGCGTTTTACTGGCAGGCTGACTTGACCTGAGTTCAAGCTGAAGTTGCACACACTGCCTCAAGCCCTACATGCTTACAAACAAGCGCAGCGGCATAGTAGCACTGTGGCGCAAGCTGTTGCCATATGGAAGTAATCACCTTCTCTTCTGCACACATTGGTTACCACCACCATCATCACCGCCCCTTGAGTCTGTCGATCTTGTGGATGTGTTTTTCTGCTAACGTCAACTCGGCTCTGAGAAATCATCTGGCGTGGCAGCGCATGTATGTATATGACATACTATATGTTTGCTGTACTTTTAGCCATGGAAGCATATGAGAATGCATGTACGCACTTTGACGTGCATGTTCTGTCTTGTCAGCATGGAAGCGTATGCATTGAGCTTTCAATGCTTTCAGTGAAAGTGTCCAACAACACAAGGTGTCTATCCAGTCTAAGATTTCATGAAGCATGTGCTGCGTTTATGAGAATGACGATGAACGTGCTGTTGCGACATGTGCTGTCATTTTGCACAACGCAGCAATCACACCGTCTGCAATTCATAGGTACTGCCGACTGTTGTTGTCTGAATTGGAAAGCCACCATTGAGCTTTTGGCAGCGTTTACACCGGAAGATCGTGTGCGGTTCCGCTTGAAAAGTTCAATGAACCCAGCAATGCAGTACTTGGCAACTTCAACTTGCAAGCTGCGCATAGACCCAAAGCTCTGCGGTAGCGGCCTCTACTGTTTTGCCTGCAACTGCAACTGCACTGCGGGACGGTGCCATTGTTGAGAAGGTGGTGTTCAGCGCATCTTGCCAAGCACGCAGTCGTGACGCAAATTTTATCATCTAACCCATTGGCAGTGCTCTCAACATTGGGCATGTATGATACGCATGGCAGCGCTCAACACTGGGCAGGCACAGCACGTATGTCACAGCTACAGTGTCTGCCGCTGCTCCGGCTGTGTGTGGGCGCCTAAAACCATGTCTCTTTCGGAGCAATGTGAAAAAGAAAATCAGCCCATGGGCATTATGGCGTTAGGGTCTCCTTGTGTCGTCTGAGACTCGTCTCAGAGCGGTGCTCTCAGAGCAGTGCTCAGCCTAACAGAGAAAAATGTCAGCGCGCTGGTATTTGCATGTCACTGTTGAGAAACAGCACCCGGCTTCAACAGCTTGAACACAAGGAAAATCTGCAGCCCACCTAGGCCCTGAGTGATAATTTCAAGTATGCACCTGCGAGCCAGCCGCATCGCGGCGTGCTTCGCAGACCGACAGGGCTCGACTTGTGATGACTGACTGTATGCGCTTACGACTCTGCTGCTTCGGCTCAGTGCCTTCGCTGGCATCACCTTCAGCGCTCGTGTGCACATACAGTGCCGACCGACCGCGTAACAAGAGGCCGGCTGACTGGCTTGTGCGCAAGGCTTAGCGTACTCCTATGCAGGACATTGATGCTGATGCTAAGTCACGTGTCATGTCTTTGCTAAGTGCAAGAGCCACATCAGTGCCGCGGCTTGCGACGATTCATCCGCGCTGCAGTCAACCAGCTGTCGGTCGCTTACAAGGACAAGAGAGAAAGCAGAAGGCTCAACTTAAATGTGCCGTCAAAGCAAGTGAGTTACCGCCACCTACAAAAGGAGAAGCGCAGGGCGTACAAACATCGCACCTGCTATGATGGTAGCGGCAGAACCTCGCTGAAGCGCCTGCACAGGGGCGGCCTGAAATCCCACAAACGATTCTCCTCCTCCTGTCTCCGCTGCTGGCCTTTCTTCCTGAGCCGCCGCACTGCCCGCCTTGCAAACTGCTACAGATGACTGTTTCTGAGAGGTCAGCGCCTCTTGCTGTTGACGGCCCGCCTGCGTCTGTCTACGTCTACAAGGCAGAGTAGGCGGCGGTTACATCTGGTGTAACTGTGGGCGGACGATCTTTCCGCAGCAGCGCATGAGGCCTACGCAAAGTAGCCCTAGGCCTAGTAGGTCCTGTGCTGTAATGCCCTGAGCAGACATATGTCTTGCATGCGAGATCTGAAGCATACTGTGGCCTGCTTGCACCTCGTTGGGCATA
This sequence comes from Tribonema minus, assembly GCA_017506865.1. Lineage (NCBI taxonomy): Eukaryota > Xanthophyceae > Tribonematales > Tribonemataceae > Tribonema > Tribonema minus. Next base: position 456,495 of record JAFCMP010000157.1, read on the forward strand.
GAGGAGTGGCTTGGACTCTAGATGTGATTTCCAAGGTTTAGATCATATTAGCAGGTAGTTGTGATTTTTGTTGTTCGTTGATTTTTTTGGCAACTGAAGTTTGTCCGTTGCCACTTTGCCTGGGCTGCAATATCCGAGGTTGTGAAATCATGGATCACCACAGCACTTAAAATCGTCCCATCGAATAAAAAAAGTCGATGGCGCCTCATGCATTGTTTTTAGGGACGCAGTTGATACTTGATGAATGGCGGCTCTGGTGCTTGCAGCCAAGATTTTCGGGTGCATCAAGCTTCACCAACTTGCGCTCAGATTAATCTTGCCTGACGACTCAGAGCAGTAAGGGCACAGTGTTATGTCGCATGTGCATTGCATGCAAGTGGGCGATTACGAACATAATCAGAGTCTTGTCTCTTTCGCTGGGGCGCTTCTTCTCTCTTGTTGGGCTTCTGGTCACAGGTTCAACCACCACTTCAACCTCCAACTTCAACATTCCGATTTGAGAAAGGACAGGTGGTGTGTGGTGTGTGCCTTGATAGCTAGCGTCATGAACGCGGCCGGAGTGCTTGGACTCAATCCCACACCACTCGCGAAAGCGGCAGCCTTTGGCGATGCAGCAGCTGTGAGGGCAGCCTTGCAGCAAGGCGAGGATCCCCTCTTCGCCAACAACCATCGCCTTACCCCGCTTCATCTAGCATGTTTGCTGGGCCAGCCTGCAGCGGCACACGAGCTGGTGCAGCTGAGGAATCCAGCCGTGCTGAATGCCAAGGCGGACGGCGGGGCGACGCCTCTCATTCTGGCGTCCCAGTCGGGCAAAGTTCAACTAGTTGACATGCTGCTACAAGCCGGAGCCAGTCCAATGGTGGCAGATGGCAATGAGTGCACGGCACTGCACATGGCGTGCTGCGTGGGAGCGGAGGCTGTTGTGGCGAAGCTACTGGCATGTAGCATGGGGGGAGATTTTGTCAACGCTGTCGACAACACTGGTGCGTGCTGGGGCAGAGCAGACGGCAAGGGTGTGCTTGCGGAGGACTCCAGTCCTCATAATCTCTGTCGTCGCAGTGTCATGACTTGTGCGCAGCAGCAAATGCTTCGAACGCTGCCATGGTGCACCGTACCTACCTACCTGATCGCTGAGCAGTGTTTCACATTTGTGCCAACGAATGATGCGTTTTTCTTTTTGATAGCTCTCGCTTAGAGCGCGCGAAAGCCGAGATGATAGATGTCCAGCTTGCTACCAGAGTCTCCCCGTGTCTTGTGAGCACTTGACAGTGTCTCAATGCGCTTTGACGATCACTTGAAAGCGTCTGTACCCTTACCTTACTAGTACCTGGCCTCTGAGCACTGCCACACTTCCTGTACCCGTACCTGCCTACCCATTGGCAGGCTCATCTGCGCTGCATCTGGCGAGTGAGTACGGAGCATCAGGCTGCGTGAAGTTACTACTTCAGGTACAGTCTTGAAGTTACTTCTTTGAAGTTACTTCTTTGGGCGCATGTTCATCTGAAGGGGGTCCGGTCTGCAGAGTGTTTTGTTCAAGTTGCTTGTCTGCATGCACGGTGACACTTCCAGTAGCGTTTGAAGTGGCGTTGCCCCCGCAAGTGGCGGTGCTGATCGCCTGACCTAAACCTAACCCAGAATGGTGCAAGCGGAAGCGGCGATAACGATGAAGGAGCGCCGCGTATTTGCCGCAGCACGACTCCACCCACGACTCTACTCATGAGAGCTGCTGGCCTTGCGCCGTGTAGAACGCAGCCGTGCACTGCATGACTCTACTCATGACTCTACTCAATACTTCCAAATCGCGACTCTCTTACTGACCCTGGTTGGCCGCGCTCCTCAACCTCACAGTCACAGCCAGGCCCGGACACATTGCTATACTCACGACTCTACTCATGTCGCAGGTCGGCCACCACAGGCGCCACACGCTCATAAGTCTTCTCTGACTCCACTCTACTCACTTTCTTGACTCATGACTCTACTCATGACTCTAGTCATGGCTCCAGGCGGGTGCGCGCCCCGGCATGCGCGGGTCGCGCATGACTCTACTCACGACTCAATCAGGACTCTACTCATGACTCTATCATGACTCCAGGCGGGCGCGCGCCCCGACCTTGCCGGCACGCGCGGCGCGCACACGACTCTACTCATGACTCTTCTCACTACTCCCAACTCACGACCCTACTTGTGACTCTAGGCGGGCGCGCGCCCCGACCTCGCCGGCACACGCGGGGCGCACACCGCTCTCCACATGGCAGCCAACCGCGGCCGCGCCGACTGCGTACGCGCGCTACTGGCGGCAGGCGCGGATGCCTGCGCCGCCTCCGACATAGGCAACACGCCCGCACACCTGGCGGCGCTGAACGGGCACCAGGCGTGCGTGGAGCTGGTGCTGAGCGCTGCGGGGGCGGGGGCGCGCGACGCGCGCACGAACCTCGGCGCGACGCCGCTGCACATGGCGTGTCAGGTGTGTGTACGTACGATATGCGCGTGGCCTGCTGCGGTTGCAACACCCGGGCTGTTTGGCCGTTGTAATGAAGTTGAGCGCTTTAGAGTCTGCTTTGTTACAGACAGCTGCGCACGCGCGCACAAACCTCTGCGCGACGCCTCTGCACCTGGCATGTCAGGTGCGCTGCGTGTGTGCGTGCCTGCTGCGCGCGGTCTGCTGCAATTACAACACTCATGCTGTTTGGCCGTGAGTTTGAAGTTGAGCCGAACCCTAACGCTAGCCACGAACCTCGGCGCCGCGCCGCTGCACCTGGCGTGTCAGGTGCGCTGCGTGCGTGCGTGCGTGCTGCGCGCGGTCTGCTGGAAGCGTCTAGTACTTGATGGCGTGACGTGCGCGCGTGCGGCGTGTGGTCTGCTGCCAGCGCAGCGAAGCACCACGGTGCTGGAAAGTAGCAGAGTACTCGATGGCGCACGAACCTCGGCGCTACGCCGTTGCTCCTGGCGAGTCAGGTGCGTTCGTGAGCCTGCTGCGCACCTGTGCTATGAACAACAATAATCATGCTATGTTGCGCGCCCAGGTGTCGCCGATACGACTGCTGCTGCTGCTGCCACGCTGCTGCTGCTGCTGCTGCTGCTGCTGCTGCTGCTGCTGCTGCTGCTGCTGCTACTGCTCGTGCCGCTGCCGCTGCTGCTGTTGCTGCTGGCCATGCCGCCGCTGCTGCCGCTGACCATGCTGCCGAGCTCACCAAGCTGCGCTGCTGCTGCTGCTGCTGCTGGCGCCGCTGCTGCTGCTGCTGCCGCAGCTGCTGCTGCTAATTACGCCGCCTTGCTCACTGTGCTGCTGCTGCTGCTGACGCCGCCGCTGCCGCTGCTGCTGCTGCTGCGCCACCCTTCAGGGCGGCCACACGGCAGTCGCAGCAGCGCTCATCGCCGCAGGTGCGGACGTCAACGCGCTAACCGTCGCGGCGCAGCTCCCGTGGCACCTCGCGTCCCTAGGCGGCCACGCCGCGTGCGCAGACATGCTGGCAGCGGCGGGCGGTGGCGGCAGCGGCGCAGCGCGCGGCGGCGTCATGGTTCTCGACCGTGGCGCTAAGGTCGTGAAAGGAGCGGATGGGGGTGTGGGGCTGGCGGTGGCGGCGCCGCGCGAGCGCGGCAGCGACTGCGGCGGCATGACTGCATAGGCAGCTGCTGAGCTCTCTAACGCTGGTGACAGCGGCAGCGGCAGCGGTGGCGGCGGCGGCGGTGGCGGCGCGGTGCGGCAGCGGTGATGGCAGCGATGGTTGTGGCGGTGGCGGCGGCACCGGCGGCGGCAGCAACTGCGGCGGCATGACTGCGTAGGTAGGCAGCTGCTGAGCTCTCTGACGCTGGCAGCGGTGGTGGCGGCGGCGGCGGCGGCGGTGACTGTGGCGGCGGCGGCGGCAGGGGCGGCGGTGGCGGCGGCGGCAGTGGTGACGGCGGCGGCGGTGACTGCGTAGGCAGCTGTTGAGCGCTGACGACAGTGCACCGGTGACAGCGGTGGCGGTGGCGGTGGCAGCGGCAGCGGCGGTGGCTGCGGCGGCATGATGGCGTAGGGAGCTGCTGGCGCTGCAGTTTGGCTTTGGCAGTGGCACCAGCAGCAAAACCAGCATCATCGGCGGCTGCAGCAGCGGCAGCAGTGACATTGGGACCTTAAGATGATAGCGTGGCAAGCAGTCATGGCATGATGCACAGGAGCACTTCGCAGCAGCTGCATCCTCCGACTGACGGCGGCAGTGGTGGCAGCATGAGCGGTGCGTTGAGCGAGATTGCTGTCGGCAGCGTGAGCGCCACGGCTTCTTCTTGCACATGCATTGAGCTGTGCCTTTCAGTCAGGGCGTGGTCATTGCTCAGCCGCTGCTGCCACTGCCGTCGCTGTGTGCACATACCAGACTGCCGCTGCTGAGTCAGATGCACCATTCGTGATATCTGTGTAGTCGTATTGGTAGAGCCCTTCATGGCATGGCAAGCGCAAACTACATGTGGTCATCTACATACCGGGCAACTCCTAGAGGCTTGCACAGTCTGCATTGGGCAACAGAATACGCGAAAGTAGCAGGTGTAAGTAACGCAGCACAACACAACACGGTGGTTTTGTAGGTCACATTCGATGGCTGCCTGTGTATATACACTTCGAAGTATACACACACATTGGTGGGCAAATGTGGGCTTTACATCTGCATCTGCTGCGTGCCACATGCTGTTTGTCTGCATTGTGCGCTGCTGCTGCTGAAGACGTTGATGGGTGTGTTTCTTGAAATGCTGACATTACAATCATGAAGTGGTCTTGTGCAAAAATTCTTCTCAAAAGAAGCGCATGCCAATTGTCTGCCCTCACTAGCGGAGGTTTCATGTGCAGGGTACAGTACCCAGTATCTCTATTGGCGCTGGCACATGGCGCACCTACCACACACAGCAGTTTCTGCCTGCAGACGAACATGTGCTTGCTGCTTTCATCGCAAGCTCTATAGCGCGAAGTGAGGAATCGGATGGCAATGCCTGCGGATCATGTTGAGACATTGCCGGCAAGATAGCAAACATGCGCTGCAGAGCATACATGTTGCGCAGCACAGCAGCAGAAGACTAGCAATAGGCCTGCAAAACACAATGCTTCGTATCCCATTGTTCGGCATCTAGTTGGAGGAGGGGGAAGAGTAAATATACACAGAGCAAGGGCACACTCTGCTTGATGTCAAGGCCATAGGCGCCACACATTTTGCATGCGCACACAAGCAGGGGCGTCCTTCTTGCAGAAGCGTTTTTCTTCAATGTAAACAACTTCAACTGGGACAACAGACGAGACCTGCCTACACCATGTGGCGATCTCAGGGTCTTGGCTGCAGAGCATGTATCTTTGCCGTAGCGGGTGTTGAGAGGTAAATTGGCAAGGCAGGCTGGGCAATGAGCACTGCCTCGCGCCAGCTTAAGCTCACGCAGTGTGAGCTCACACAGTGGGTTGCTGAGCGCTGCTGCTTCAATGGCTTAAGCCTGTCATGCAATTCTGGAAAGAGCCTGTGGCTGGACCCCGAGCAGCATGCCAGCATCCTTTACAGATGCGCGTGTCCCCCCCCCCCATTCGCTCTTGAAGTGTCAGCAGCAGCAGCGCTGTCAACTTCAACAACGACCGCGCATGCCCCTTTATGCAGGCCTGTCGTGTCATCAGAGCGACCACTTATACTCGCCACATGCCCTTGAAGTTCAAGCGTGCCCCCTTGTACAGGCTTGCCCCTTATGCGGTCCTGTCATATCCTCAGAATGGCCGCAATAGTTGCCACATGCCCTTGAACTTCAGGCTTGCGCAGGCTTCTCGAGTCATCCGAGGACAGATTCGGAATCATCTTCGGAGGTGGTGGGCACCCTGTCTTGGTCGGCGAGATTTGCGTAGCGCCGCCGTGCGGGCCCCATGCAGCATGCCAGGCTCAGGAACGAACACAAGCCAGACTGCAAGGCAACGCAACAATAATGGGGCACATGCAGAGGATCAGTCAGAGTGTTTGAGCGTGTAAAAGTCCCGTTGCAACCTAACGCAAAAGCCTGTTTCAACCGCGGCCCTTGTGAAATGCCGGTCCCAAGCAGCAGGCCAGGCTCAGGAATGAACACAGGCCAGACTGCTCGACAAGACGACGAAACAGCCATGTCAGCAAGGCAAGCGGACAGCGAATTCGTGTCGACAAAAGTGATGATGACAATGTGCGGACCACTACATCCGGTGATTTGAAGCGTGCAGAAGCCCCATTACGACCTAATCCCACGCCTGTTTGAACAAAACCGTGGTGAACTGCCGGTCCCAAGCAGAAGGTCAGGCTCAGGAATGAGCACAGGCGACTGCAAGACAACGCAACAGTCGTGGCAGAACATGCAGAGAATCAGCAGTGTGTTTGCGTTGATAACACTAACGCTGAAACCACTCTTGTTTTTTCTCAAAACACTAAAAACACTACAAAACCCTACAAGGGGAACGGGCCTCGGAACATGTACTCTTTGCGAAGAGTTCAGGGGGAGGAAGCAGTACGTGCATCACAGCTTCACCTTCACTGGTACCGTCCAGCCAGTGTAGGCACGTGGCCGCAACAGAGTACTAGCTGGTATGCTAGCATGCGTTTGCGTCAATTACCGAAACGTATAGAGCCATACATTGGGCCTGGCGACTGAAGCATGCAGCCGTGGAACTTCAGCGTCTCAGTACCCTGTTTGTAACCCTTATCTGGCCCTGACCCTGTGAGATGCAGGTCTCATGCAGTAGACCAGGTTCAGAAATGAGCACAGGCCAGGATGGATGACAATGGCGGCAAATGCAAACGGACAGTGAATTCATGTCAATAAATGTGTAAATACAAATTTGTGGACCCACCACGTCCGTTAACATGAAGCATGTAGACACCTTTGCCTCTTACCCATTGCAGCCCATTCCCGAACCTCTTTCAATGCTGACTTGATAGCGAACATTGTGCACCATTCCAACCTGGTCTCGATTGCCAGAAGACACATACATACCTGGCTGGCGTGTAGCTGATCTGCCAGTACGCGTCGGCCTGCCAGCCTCACTCAATGGCGTAAATGCGTACCCAGCGTACCATATCTATGTACCTGCCTTACTTGATACACAGCATACATACATACCTGGCTGGCGACCATCTCGTGCAGCTGCTCTGCGCCTTGCGCTGCCAGTGCGTATTGGCCTGCCAGCCTCACTCTTAGAAAGCGCAAATGCATACCCAGTGCACTATACCTACCTGCCTTACTTACTCAATAGCATACATACATACCTGGCTGGCGACCATCTCATGCAGCTGCTCGGCACCCTGCGCTGCTAGTGCAAGCCCGGCAGCCACTTTGTCCATTTCCGACTCGAGGTGGCGCACTCGCTCCAGATACCTGCGCGTTGCGCATGGAATATCAGTACCGTCAAGGACTCTACACGTACGAGTCATGAGTCATGAGTCTGAAGATGGCGTACGCGTTCCAGGTACCTGCGCGTTGCACACGAAATGTCAATCCTGCGAAGTGGTCAGGGACCTTACATGTAGACACGAGTCAAGTTCAAGTGGCTCCAAGCTGATCATGAGCCCTTTCTGCAACAGCCTTGAAGGTGATGGTCAATGAGCGTTGACACTGTCTGCATTGCAGTCTTAGGGTTAGGGTTAGAACCTTAGAAGCCCTAACCCTAACCCTACCCTAGGGTTATAAAACCCTAAACCTAACCCTAACCCTAGGTAGTCATCACAAGCGCACACAACGAGTGCTATGCAGAACCAGAATTACATCGAAGCTGCAAAACAGCGTCAGGGTGAGGGTTAGGTTAGGGTTAGGGCATGCGCCCGCTTGAACTTCGAGTGGGAAAAGTCGCTGGGAACGATCGTCGAGCGCTGGTGCATGGGTCACACAAACATAGTTTGTGGGTTCTTCCTCCAAAATTGCAGGCTTGCAAACACCCACAGCAAACACAAGAGTTGTGACCAACACCTCCGTCGGTCCTCCAGAATCAGATTGGCGCGAGCATTGATGCCTGGAGTCGCCGCCGTCGATATATGTAGAAGTATACACATCATGAAGTATATAATGAAAACGAATCAAAAGATCGTAGAGCTCTAGGTGACAAGGGATGGTTAGCCGCAAGTGCCTTTCACCAGTAACCGTGGTCGCCGCTGCTGCAGCAATTGGCCACGAGTCAAACAGTACCACCGTATCCACCAGTCAAAAAAGACATTTGTGTGCAAGCTTTTAGCGTTCGAGGCATATAATACCGTTGTGGGAATCAGCGAGGTCTACACCAACAATGAAGTACTTTGAAGTAGTACAATGCACCCACTTGTCGTGAAGCATCATGCTTGCTGAGCGCCGATGCCTGGAGCCGCCGCCATTCGTACATGCATATACATACACACACTTCAATAAGTATGTACTTTGAAGTAGGAGTAGTAGAATGCACCCACTTGTCGTGAAGCGTCATGCTTGCTGAGCGCTGATGCCTGGAGTCGCCAACGCTGATCATACGGCGATACTTCCAGATATTGGAGACCGCTCCAAACCACGTGCTTGTGTTAACCTACAACAACTAGTGTACACCCACTTGTCGTGAAGCGTCATGCTTGCTGAGCGCTGATGCCTGGAGTTGCCAATGTTCGTACATATATATATATATATGCATACTTCACAGTATACACTTCATGATGTATGTAATATCGTTGCGGTTATCAACGAGGCCTACAGAAGCAATGAAGTACTTGAAGTACTACAGTAAAATGCACCCACTTGTTGTGAAGCGTCATGCTCGCTGAGCGCTGATGCCTGGAGTCGCCGCCGTTCGTACATACATATATATATATACACACTTCATAAAGAATGTACTTTATTCACTTCCGCTTGTTTAGGGGCGGAAACCCTATGTACTTTGAAGTAGAAGTAATCGAATGAACGCACTTGTCATGAAGCGTCATGCTTGCTGAGCGCTGATGCCTGGAGTCGCCATTCATGCTGCCGCTGGCATTGCTCGACCTCCGGCTCTGCACGCTGCACGCACGGAGAGCATGACAGACGGAGGGTGTTGGGAATGATATTAAACACTGACTTGAGCAGTCCAATGGGACTTGAAGCGGCCAGGAGGTGGTAACGATGGGGATGGCGCTGATTTTCTAAAAGCACTTCAATTTGACGTGAAGTATAGCATGATTGCGTTACTTCTGCTGAATAGCTAAGAAGCAGCCAGGAGATGTTGAAGATGAGCACGCTGCACTCGCGAGCAAAGGCAGACACGTCTGAATTGGTAAAGTTGAAGATGGGCGCAACTTTCAATCATACCACACGTGAAAGTATGATTGGTGGTTTCAAAGCACGCCAGCCAGGGATGTGAAAGTGATAATGAGCGCTGATTTTTAAAGCAGTCTGGAGTAGGACATTTGTACTGATGCAAGCCAGATACTTGTTAAGTATTGAATGCTGGTGCTTCAGTCCTGCAAGCACACGACACCTGAGTCGTTGCCTTGTCGTTTCGGCACCGGGGACTTGTCTGGAGTAGGACATTTGTACTGATGCAAGCCAGATACTTGTTAAGTATTGAATGCTGGTGCTTCAGTCCTGCAAGCACACGACACCTGAGTCGTTGCCTTGTCGTTTCGGCACCGGGGACTTTGAAGTATGAACTGTAGTGACACAGTGCACGCATCTAACGCAAGCTCACTGACAAGACTGGAATGCCTCTTCTCTATGCAAACACTCAAGCGCACTGAATAGAGTCATATGCTTATTACCTATTTCGAGCCTAATCCCAATATACAGGAAGCGTACATGTCCTGTTCGGTTGTCAGGGCATGCATCGAAGCATCTCGTAGGACTTATTCCAAGTGCAAGCGTGACACGACTGAAATGCTTCATGGAAGTGTTTATGCGAACACACCTTCGCGCTGAAAAGACTCAAATGCTTAATAGAAGTGTTCAGGCAAACACACCTTAGCGGATCATCCGCATTAAATGCCGTGTCCACCATTTCCAGGTCCCCGGGGGCGCCAGGCTGTGTGTAACCCCCCCTCACACTCCTGGCGGGTTGACCTCTCAGCGTCTGTCGCATATATAATTAGGGTTAGGGTTAGGGTTAGCGTCTGTTGCAGATAGGGTTAGGGTTAGGGTTGGGAAATGAGCAGGCCTCATACATCTATGGCAAAGTTGACCTACCAAGTGAAGCGGTTGCAGGTTCCAACACAACAATGTGTATGTCTGCCGCAGATGAGGCAGACATAACGAGAAAGATGAATGATTAGGGTTAGGCTTGACAGGTCATGGAAAATGAGTAGGCGACTGACCAGCATCTATTCTTTGAATCTAGCACATTTAGAGTGTGCTTTACACATGTAGAAGTTATCCTGAAGGGGCCGCCCCCTCAGATACCGCCGCGAAAAGTCAGGGTAAGCATCGGGGGATGAGTAGGTATGTATGTATAGGTTGACTTACTGCCCAAGTGAAGTGCTTTCAAGTGGCCCGGACGAGGCAGACATAAAAAACAAGACGCGAGTGTGCGATCGACAGCGTCTATCCTTAGTCAAGTATGTTCGAAGCTCATACGTCAACGTATACCTTAAAAAAAAAAGCAATTTGACACAAAAAGGAGACAAGACCCAAGGTCAGGGTTAGCATGGGGGGATCAGCAGGTATGTATGGCTAGGTTGACCTACCAAGTGAGAAATCAGGTTTCAAAGCAAGGTGGCAGTAGAAAACAAGCGTGTGTGTGCCCACCAGTTGAGTGAGCGCGAGTTAGGGGTAGAGTGGGGGTGAGCACCGTAACCCGTGCCCTAATCCTAACGCTTAGAGATGACAAAGCAGACGACTCGAACAGAAGCCCACGACTGAGACTGACAGAGGCTCAGTTGACTAGTGCCTGTACAGGTGCAATGGTGCTACTTTTGAATATTGGTGAAGATGGAGACTGAGCTAACCCTAATAACGCCAACCCTAACCCTACTAATGCTATATATGCAGCGACAGTGTCGGAGGCTCACGAGCCTCACGAGCCACACAGAATCACAATGCAAAAGAGCTGGAAAAATTGCCAGGCCTGCCGTACTGGCGCAAGCCCCCACCAAAAAGGGTAGAACTTGGCCCAAAAAAGGTAGGAGTGCATCGGAGTTCACGGAGAGGCAGGCCGTTTTTCGGGAGCCATAAGCGATTGCATAAACATATCGGTTTCGGTTGAACTGCAGTGATGTCACTGCGGTCACACAATTTTGGTGGCCCTGCGTTTGATCACACTGTGTGCGTTGTCAAGCAGGCCACCGTAGTACAGCCAGCTAACACGGAACGAGAAAACACCCACCCACCCACGCCTATGTTTTCGTCAAGAGTAGGTGCGGGGGGAGGAGCGGGGAAGGGGGGGGTTCTTCTTGGAGTCGGCGACCGGGCTCACGCCCGGGGGTCGGATCCTAGGGGCGGCAGGGGTTAGGGTTAGGGTATACCCAACCCCCCCCTCCCCCTCTCCATACATAATGCCAATATCTTGACTACAGTATATTACAGCACCTTGTTGCTCTTCTGTGTGTCTGTTTCTTGGCTGGGCATGCTTTGCATGACATCATGTATGCAATCCTGACTCGTGTACGAAAAGGTAAAATTTGGCAGGATGGTGAACACGGAGACTGGCCTAACCTACTGCCCCTTACCCAATCCGTGACCCTGAGCAGCATCGGCGAAGGCTCATGACACTTAGGGTTCGGGTGAGGTCTAACCCTAACCCTTCCTTTAACCTTAGGTTTCTAACCCTAGCCCTAACTCTAACCCTAACCCTAACCTCAATTGGCCTGGCCAGAAACAGGGATAATTTGTCAAAAGGGAGCATTGAATGCGTTCCGTGAAGGGCACAAGCGCCAACGTGACATGCATACACATTTGCAAAGCAGCTCGCGGGACTGGTGCACAGGTTTGCAGGTGTGGAACCCTCATGAGCCCCCATATTGCGTGCACTTGACGTATAGCGGCGTATTTAAAGTGTATAGGTTGCATGCGCAGTGTTGCGGTGCGAGTGGAGCTGCTCTTTGCCCAAGCCGGGAGTCTGCGGCTCATGCAGCATCGATGCACTTGTGATGATGGCTCAGTCACTCAACTACAACATCCACTGTGGATGATGTTAGAACGGGCCAGATGCAGCATTCACCATCAATCAATTCTTTAATACTAGGGTTTGTGGAGACTAGGGTTTTTGAGCGCTGCTGCCGCCTCACCTGGAGCTACGTACGCTGTCCGCCTGTGGCGATCTTGTTACTGTCTTGTTGCCATTAAAGCCGGCGGGGAAGCTAATCAAAGCGATATATCTGGCCATGGAACCATTCCTGGGTGATACAGTGCCAAAGCCAACTGAGCCGCTCCCTCTCATGCTGCTGTGCGGAGCCGGAAGACTGCTGGAGCTAGCGATAACTAGGGTTGCTGAGCGCTGCTGCTGCCTCACCTGCAACTTGCTGCGCGCCGCCTGCACGCCAGTGGCAACCTTCACTCCAGAGGACTTGCTGAAGCGCCACAGCGTTTCTTCAATGATGCTCACCATGCGCTCCAATTGCGCCGCCTGCTCCAGCGCCTGTGCAGGACGGTAGGTGTTACGGGCAAGGGGGCAAGGACTGTCAACAAAGCGTAGCATGGGTTAGGGTTAGCGGTTAGCGCTGTAAACAGAATTGAGGACCTGCTGAGCCGCCGCAATGATGCTCAGCATGCGCTCCAGCTGCGCCGCCAGCTCTACGGCCTGCGCACGAGGGTAGGTATCGAGGGCAGAGGGTAAGCATTGTTGACAGGGGGTAGGTATTGAGGACATGGTGATCCGCCATGATGATGCTCATCATGCGAGGGTAGGTATCGAGGCGGTATGCACTGTCAACAAACCGTAGCTTGAGGGCATGGGGGTACGTATTGTCAGCAGGGGGTAGGTATCACGGACTTGCTGAGCCGCCACAGTGTTTATTTCGACGATGTACTCATCATGCGCTCCGGAGGCCATGCGGGTTAGAACTGTCAATAAAGCGTAGCTTGAGGGCATGGGGGTAAGTATTGTCAACAAGAGGGTAGGTATTGAGGACTTGCTGAACCACCAGAGCATCTATTGAATGATGCTCATCATGCGCTTCCACTGCGCCGCCTGCTTCAAGGCCTGCACAGGCAGGTAGATTGAGGCCAGGCGGGGTCAGTACTGTTGATAAAGTGTACCTTGAGAGCATGGGGGTCAACATGGGGCAGACTCAAGCGTGGACTACAATGCTTTTGGCTTTGTTGCCATAAGTAACTGCAATGAGGTGACTTGCCTTCGGAACTAAGGTGCGTGCATCACAGTGCCGATACGCGTGCCTCCCTCCCAACGGAAACGGCAGGAGGGGTAACTGGGCATTGAAACCAGGGTATCGTGCACTTGCGCTTGGGACCAGAAAAATAGTCGTGACTTCTTCTTCATCTTGTGCTTGGGATATATACAAGTTCACCTTGCCTCTGCTCACCAGTGAATGAAAGGATGTGACTTGCCATCGGGACAGGGTATAGTGCATCGTGGCGTCAAAAATCTTGAGGCTCTCACTTTCAACAGCAACTGCGAGCAGGCTCACTGGCCTCTGGGAGCAGTCCTTGTGCTATGGAGCAGGGCATACTACATCAAGTCGTAGTTCACCTTGAGCTCAGCCCATCAGTGAACGCAAGCAGGAAGGAGGTGACTTGCCTTCGGGACCAGGGTATAGTGCACGGTGGTGTCGATAACCTTGAGGCCCTCCCGCTCAGTCTCCAGAGCCCTTGCCATGTTGAGAACCTCGCTTCTGGCAGCTAGCCTCTTGGCTTTGTGCTCCTGCATTGGTACAGAGCACACCAGGTGGTATGTCACATGTTGAAGTTAACTTTGACAACTTTCGCTTAACCTCTTGGCATTGTGAATCTGCATTGGTAGTGGGAGTCGCGGGGCACAAGCTGGTGTGTCACATGTTGAAGCTAAATGCATCAGTATTCAAATTTCAACGTCCAAACTCCTCTCAGTTCAAGTACAGCCACCTGCGAGGCTCCCTCTCCAATTGCTTGGCCTTCAGCGCCAATGTGATAATGCTTCCCAGTGACGTTAGTCAAAGTTCAACAGGACAACTTCAGCGTCAACCTCAATGGTGTGCGCGCAGTTTGCGCCCGTACCTCTTGGGCGCTTCAGTGCTGCAATGGTTTGAAGTTTGTGGTGCAAGTTCAATTTATGCTCACCTCCGCCTCCCGTTGCTTGGCTTTCAATGCCGACTCTAGCGATGCTGCCTTGAACTTCAATAGACCAACTTCATCAGTTGAAAAAAAAAACTTGAGTAGCTTAGGACTGAGTTCAGTTTACGCCTCACCTCCGCCTCCCGTTGCTTGGCCTCCAACGCCGACTCTAGCGACGCTGCCTCCTGGTCGCCCTTGCTGCTGACGCTCTCGAGCTGCCCCTTGAGGACCCCCGCCTCAGCCTCCCATTGAGCCGCGCACAGCTGCGACACGAAACGAGGGGAGCAGACCCCCAAGAAGTGAGCATTGGTGCTGGAGATGACCCCCATGCAGTCAGAGCCAAGTGAAGAGCACCCCTTCAAGAGGGAGCACGCCCCAGAAATCGATGATAGGTAAAGACAACACCCCCACGCAGTCACAGCCCAATGAACTGCACCTCCAGGATGCCTCCCACTGCGCTGCGCATAGCTGCGGCACAAAACGAGGGGAGCGCACCCCCAGAAATCGATGATAGGTAAGGACAACACCCCCATGCAGTCAGAGCCAAGTAAGTAAAGTGCACCCCCAGCATGCCTGCCAATGCGCCGCGCACAGCTGCAGCATACAACGAGGGAAGCACACCCCCAAGAAGTGAGAATCGGTGCTGGAGATCAGCCTCCATGCAATCACAGCCTACTGAAGAGCACCCCCTCAAGAGGGAGCACGCCCCCAGAAATCGATAACCGGTAAAGACAACAACCCCATGCAGAATCAGACTGAGAACAAACACGTGCAGTCAGAGCCAGCAAAGCGAGATTTGCCTAACCCTAACCCTAACCCTAACCCTAAGTACACACCGACAGCTGCAGCCAAAGCCGGCAAAAGCACATCTTTATTCATCGGCACGAGGTTTTGACTTCTGGCTCCAGTGTAGCGGGCATGTGAGGCAGTCGACAAACATGTGACTCAACACCTCTGTCTGTCCTTCAGCAGAAAGGCAGCATAGCCCTGATCCTAATCAAGAATCATATGACAAATTCCCACTGGCAGAACGCAGCATAGCCCTAACCCTAACCCGGCATAGCCCTAACCCTACTAATTTGAGCCCTAGCAGTCACACTCACTCGACAAGTGCATCGGCACCGTGTTGGCTTTGGCGAACCCCAGAAAGCGCTTCATTATTCATGCTGAATTCAGCTACTTCAAGTGTTAGCGTCGAAATGTAACAACTTTAAATGTGCCCACCTGCAGCTCATTGACTCGGGCCAGCGCCTCGTTGCACTTGGCGGTGGCGTGCGCCTCCCGAGCGGATGCCTGCTTCGCAGCCGCCTTCGCCTGCAAAGGAGCGTCACCACAGGGGCGGAGAGTCACTGCAGGTGCTCTCTTCAGGATGGAGAGTCACCAGAGGAAACTTTCTCTCTAGAGATGGAGCGTCACTGCAGAAACGCTGGCGGTTGAGTTTGGACGGTACAGCGCCGCTTTGCAAAGCCCGTTGGCACGGGCAGGGAGCGGGAGTTGTATGCATACATTTACAAGGTCTTGCATACACTTCATATTTACGTAGTCCAAAGTTGAAGTTTACCTCAATAGATGGCCTGCGCCGGCTGAGCGCTCGATTGCGCTGGCAAGCAGGAGGCAGCTGTTACGCGCCTGACAATTGCAGGCATGAAAGTGGCCATGTTCATACGACAAGCCTAACCCTAACCGTAACCCTAACCCCTAACCCTGACCCGAAGACAAGACAAGACACGGAAGTTCGCGACAAGAAGGCATAAAAGGCGCTAACCCTAGCCCTAATCCTAACCCTAACCCTATGTTCACGGCACGCTCGTGCGCATTCTCAGCGCGTATTCCAGCTGTGCAGGCTCTCAGCTGTTGCCAAATTGCCTCCACGCGATGATTTGGACAAGCGGTCCAAGTAAGGTCACCGAGACCATCGAGCGCACACCCCATATTCAAACCTTCTCTCTGTACCCAACCCTAATAGTAACTCTAACCCTCAACCTCACAAGTATTAGTTCGTGGTAGGGTTAGGGTTAGGGTTAGGGTTAGGGGTTAGGCTAACCCTAACCCTAACCCTAACCCTAACCCCTGCAGCCGCCAACCGCAAATGGATGAAGCACCGATCGAGGGTAAAGCTGGGGTTGGAACTGTTCTTGATCCAGAATAAGGGCGAACCCGACGGCGCATCGCTGAGTAGTAGTTCATAAGTTACATACTACTTAACTCTTCTGTAACTTGAAGAACTTGAAAAGGGGCTTCACCGCAGGGGAGGTGAGTCACGGCAGGACGCTCTCTGCGGGATGGAGAGTCCCCACCGGGTAACATCTTCACGTGAAAAATCAAGTGGCGACGCACTTCCGTGAGCGTCTTGGTGAGCGCTGCCTTCTCTTGCGACAGCGTCTCAGCGTACGCGCGCTGCGCATCTTCATAATATTGCGTCATCAGAGTATTTAAAGTCAAAACCACAAGCGGTGACCCACCTCCGTTAGCGCCTTGGTGAGCGCTGCCTTCTCTTGCGACAGCGTCTCAGCGTATGCGCGCATCTTCAGGCGCCTGTTCTCCGCTGCCTCCCGCTCCTGTGCAGCAGTGAGAGGAAGATGAACGGTACAGTGGAGAGTCGTTTCCATGAAGTTGAAGTAGAGGGGATGGTTGTTTTCACACGTTGAACAGGAAGCTGAGGTGGTGGAAGGCATCTCAGGCAGCTCCGTGCAAGCTTTTGACAACAAGGTTAGGGTAAGGGGGGTTAAGGTTAGGGTTAAGTTGAGTTGCGTCCTGCATCCTCCCATCATCATGAGCTCGCAGCGGCAGCATAAGCTTCAATAACACGTGCACAACATGTAGTGCATGAAGATCGCTCAGCGCTTAGGGTTAGGGTTTGAGTAGGGTTTGATGTTGTGCACCTAGGGTTAGGGTTTGAGTGACCTCATCAACGACTCGTTGCGCCACCTCCGTGCGCACCACATTAGCTTTTTACTTTTTACACATGTGTTTTACTTCTGAGGGTTAGGGTTTAGGGTTAGGATTAGGGTTAGTTCTCAGGCAGGTCACCAAAGTATCACACTCGCAACACGCACATTACCAATACAGGCGTGGAAGGCACTTGCAGGCCGATTTAGTGGTGCAGCAAAAAAAATCGAGCACTGTCACATGAGTTCAACTTGAACATAGGTATGTGGCAAACAGAGGCGGGACATGTGTGACTCAAACTACAGTGACACGAAGCAATGCTTAGGGGCACGCACATGCGAGCGAGACCAAAGCACGGAAACCCGCAACAAACCCTCGAGGTTGCACTACGCGCCACTGTGGCTTGAGACTTGAAGAAATTGTGAAGTAGCAAGCAAGGTGCACACAGCAGCAGCAGCAGCGGCAGCAGCAGCAGCAAGTGTCGGTGGTCGAACATATACATACCCCCATATGCCATACCTGTGCAAGCTGGTCCAACAGTGTGGCCACACGCGATTCTGCCTCTTCTCGCCGCCTCGCCTGCGACAACAAATTCATCAACAAGTTCAACTCAGCGAGCTTTATTATTCTCGCCGCCTTGCCTGCAACATCAAGTTCAACAACAAGACCAACAGGGCGAAAATGTGGTCATATGTGGGAGCAGTGCCTTATGCTCCTGCAAAGATCCTCCTGAGCTCTTGGAGCCTTGACTTGACGAGGGAATAAGTTGACATGATCGTCGACTAGCAGCAGCAGCTGCATTGACGACCAATGCAAAAAACGATGTGACTCTGACTCCGACTCTGACTCCTCGCGACCAGCCAGTACCTGTGCTCTCCCGCTGCTTGCTGGTTTCTTGGCTCCAAATCGCTACAAGGCTTTGGCGAAAGCTGATTCCCGCATCCAAATCAAGAATGAACTTCACCAATGTAGAATGAGTTGCGTCGGTGCATATACAGCGCACCTCCTGCTGCGCCGCTTGAGTGTTGCGCTTCCAGTGCTGAGCCTCCGTCTGGTGAAAATCCCCTTCAAGCGTCAACATCATGTTGAGCATCATCAACAAAGACCCCCCTTGCCATCCGCAGTTGAACGCACACGCACACACACAGAAGCGATGCTCATACGCAGCGACACCAACAATCAGATTCCACGCGTGGAATGAGCCTCAATATGCAATGAGGTGCATGATACGTCCAATGCAAATCAAGATACTCTGACAGTACAAAACTCCATGGAGCATACATTTACACACATGCAAGGTACGCACGGTTTGTGCATACGGCGCACCTCCTGCTGGGCAAGTTGAGCGTTGTCCTCTGAGTGCTGAGCCTCCGCTTCATGAGAATCCCCTTTGAGCATCATCATCAGAGACCCCCCTTGCCACCGCAGTTGAACCCTCTCGCACACACGCTTACACAGAAAAGCGATGTTCACGTCCGCAGCAACACCAAACTTCAACTTCAAAATGCGCAATGAGACTCGAAGTTGTGCTGTACAGCGCACCTCCTGCTGCGCAAGCTGAGCGTTGTGCTCTGAGTGCTGAGTCTCCGGCTAGCGAGACTGTCATTAATACTTCAACATGTGCAATGAGCCTCAAATTTTGTGCACAAAACGCACCTCCTGTTGCGCCAGTTGAGCGTTGTCCTCTGAGTGCTGAGCCTCCGTCTGCGCGTGGTTGAGGCGCCGCTGCAGCAGTTCCGACTTTGCCGCCTCTTCGCTCCGCACTGCAACACGTGGAGTTGAAGTTGAGGTTGAAGTCAGCTGCGACCATTCGCGGTAAAACTTCAAGAGGCTGTTGAAGTTGTGGGAGAGCTGGAGGCCCGATTGACAGTGGCAGCCACATCCTCTGACCCACCCTCAATTGGTAGAACCATTTGTGAATGACTGCTTTGCTGCTGCTATTACCACTAACCTTAACCCTAACCCTAACCTCATCTTTACTACTTGAATGCGCCATCGGCATGAACAAAACACCTGTTGTGGTGGAGATTTTCTAGAGACAAGAAGAGGGTGTTGAGGCTATTGAGAGCTGCAGCCGCTCGAGTTTGCCAGATAGTGCGACATCACTCATAACGTCAAATTTGACAAAGCAGCAACTGTTGCAGCACAATTCAAGTCCTCAACTTCCTGTCCTGAGCGCACGCCTCACAAACAAGAACGATGATGCAAATCAGTGTATGCAGTTGCAAATACTCGTCCTCGCCTGTATTCTTCGCCGAAACTCAAGACTTGGCTCGACTGGCAAGGTGCGGGACGTTTACTCGGGAGTCCGAGTGACCTCGACTCGCTTCGTGGCTCAGTACATTAGCATGACTCAGTCTTCTTGCCGGGGTGATTTATTCAGTGATTTAAACACCAACTTTGGTGTTGGACAAGGCACCCGTGACTCCTACTTGAAAAAAACCTCAAGCAAAAATCCGAGTGAAGTCGACTCGCTTCTTGGTTGAACACTTAATCACGACTTGGACATCTCGCCAGGGGGTTTGCTAGGTGTTCCATGGACTCGTGTATTGACAACCGCCCGCCCCCTCAGACCTACTCAAACATGATTTCAATCTCAGCGATTTCAGCATACTGCAAGGCATTGGTTGACGAAGTCTGCCCTATTGAAATGGCTGATGTAATCAGAATTTAATCATACGGGCGCGATATGCTTATGCCTATTTGACCCAGGTGTGTTGACGCATGCAATACTACCGTAGGCTAGTACAAACTGGCGCATACACAAAATCGCCAGCTTTGGTGAGACAGGAGGCAACAATGCACCCAGATACATCCCCTACGATGCACCCAGATACATCCCCTACGTTCCTCACTGTGAAACCAGATCTGATTGTAACCCGAAGATGGGCAACGTAACTTCAAGATGGGTGACTCACCAGTTTCTCGTTCCCGGTAAGCAGTGGTGAGCTGAAGCCATGGCACAACGGCAACAAACACCACCATGGAACAGAAATCATGTGAGATCACAGGCAGGATTTTTTGCAAGTACACGAAACTAGGGAGTATTGATCATCTGGGGCTGTTTTGTGCCCTGAGCAGGGACAAATAGGGTTAGGGTTGGGGGTTAGGGTGAAGGTGAGGGTTGAAATGGCCGCCGCCCACGCGCACACATTGGGCAACTGCAGCAGTAGTTCCAACGCCATGCGATTACGCCAATCTTGGATCGGCGAGTGAGGGCAGCCACAACCATTTTTCGTTCAAGTCGCGCACCCATGTGTTCAATGTCTCATTGTGCGCTCGGGGCATGTGGTTTTGACAAGCACGCATTTGCCATTGAGAAGTTCAGAGCATTCACCACACTTCACGTCAGTACGTGGTTGGGGCAGCAATACTGACGAGCATTGACGTGTTGAAGTTTAAGTCACACCGCCAAAGTTCAAGTCACACACCTGTGTGTTCAAGCTGTCGATCTGCGCTCGGAGGGCACCCAGCTCGCGTCTGCAGGGGGGGCAGGCAAAAAAAGAAGGGGGCACCAGCAAGAGGACGACTCTTCAACAACTAGCTTGGCCGGATGGTTGATTGTGTTGGACCTACCAACAGCGTTTCATTATAGCGGGTGCCGCTGGCATTGCGTGAGGTGCATATGAACGTGCATGCACCCAGCTCGCGTCTGCAGGGGGTGGCGCCAAAAAAAGGGGGGGCACCGGCGCAAACAGGACAACCGTTCAACCACCAGTCTGGCCCGATGCTTAATTGTGTCGGACTGATGAGCAGCATCTAATTCTAGCACATGCCTCTGGCATTGCGTGAGGTGCATACAAACATGCAAACACCCAGCTCACGTCTGCAGCGGGGACATGAAAAGAAAGGGGGGCACCGGCGCAAAAAGAGGACAGACTGTTCAACCACCAAATTGGCCCAATGCGTTTGGTTGCGTCGGATCTATGAACAGCCTCAAGTTACAACAGGTGCCTCTGGCAGTGCATACGAACGTGCACACATGGCAATGTATGAACTTGGAAGTGTGGACATATATGCATTCATTGCAAGCATTCAACAAAAATCACGGTTTACCCAGTCCACCTATGTTACATCCCCCGGTACTGAATACTTCAAGTGCTTGTTGAAGTAAGATCACCTGCTCTCGCTCTCGTCAGCATCGCGCCGGTGCAGACTCGTGCGCAACTCCTGCAAACACATACATCAACACAGGGGAAGGGGCAAGGAGGGTGAAAACAAGTGGCTGGTGATGACTTCGGAGCTCTGGTGCACTTTGGCAATACGGGCTGGCAGGATCTCATGAGTGAATAATGACGACGAAAAGCACCAAAGACTTGGGATTAAGTGGGGCTAGAGCGGGGCCTCTGGATTGTGCGGATCGGTGCTCTAATTTCAACCCTGACCCCAACACAGGGGACGTGGCAAGGGGGGTGAAACAAGAAGCTGGCGGTGACTGCGGAGCGCTGCTGCACGGTGGCAACATGTCACGTACACGCCTGTGAAATCATACCTCAGTAGGTACTAAATTGGTGGAAGGCTTTTGCGCCTAACTGCACCTTGTCACCTACAGTGGAGCTCTACGATCTTTTGCTGCGTTTCCACTGGAAAGCATCAAGTGACTTAGATTTTCACAAGCCCCCATCATCGCCCTGGAATGATGGTGACCTGGCCGTAGGACTATTTGTACCTACCAACACAATACGTCGCCGCTCCTGCCGCTGTCGCCCTCTCACGCCTGACATCTGTGCCAGTTGCATGCTTCAACTTGTACTTGCACCAGCGCTTGTACAACCCAATGAACCTGAACCGCAATCTCATTGAAGACCTCACGATAAGTATGCATACCTGCACCAGCTTGTCGCCCTCCTCCTTGACCCTAAACCTAGGGTTTCACCGTATCGTCCGCTGAGATGCGTGACCGCCTCTGCCGCTGCCGCCCTTTTGGTGTCAACTTCAACTTCAAGGCTTCATCATACCTACATACCTGCACCAGAGTGTCGTTCTCTTTTGACCCTAACCCTAGTATGTCACCAAATCGATGCGCGACCGCCACTGTTCCTCTGCCGCCCTCTTTATGTGTCACCTTCAACTTAAAGACTTTACCATACGTACGTACCTGCACCAGAGTGTTGCCCTCTCCTGGACCCTTATCCTAGGGTTTCACCGCATCGTCCGTTGAGATGACTGCCGCTGCCGCTCTCTTGAGTGTACACTCAACTATAATACTTCACCAAACCTACATACCTGCACCAGAGTGTCACCCTCTTCCTTGGCAATTCATGCGCCCTCTCCAGTGTCGACTTCAACTGCAACTTCAATATGGTACCATACCTACATACCTGCACCAGAGAGTCGCCCTCCTCCCTGGCGCGATTCATGCGCCCTCTCCTGTGTCAACTTCAGCTATAACTTCAAGACTTAACCCACATACCTGCACCAGAGTGTCGCCCTCCTCCTTGGCGCGATTCATGCGCTCCTGTGCCGCGAGATTCGCCTCCAGGATTGCCGCCTGCAGCTCCTGCGTGGACTTCTCCGAAGCTTCTGCCTGATTGGGGGGCAACAGTCGCGCAGGGGGTTAGCTGTGAAGCGCGCATACATGCAAGCATATATAGCAGTGCATGTATATATATTGACATTGGGGGTTGACGGCCGCGCAGGGGCTTAGATGAGATGCGCGCATAAATGCGAGTATATGTAGTGGATGTACATGTCAACCATATAGAGGTTGGCCTCCAGGATTGCTGCCTGCAGCTCCTGCGTGGACTTCTCCGAAGCTTCCGCCTGATTGGGGGGCAACAGTCGCAAAGGGGGATTAGCTGCGACGTTTGCACACATGCAAGTAGAAATAGAAGTATATGAGACCCTGACCAGATGCATACCTATCAATTGGGGGTTGACGACCGGTCAGGGGCTTAGCTGACATGTGTGCATATATGCAAGTGTGTGTGGTGAAAGTATCCATTGAGTTACATAGAGGTCGGCCTCCAGGATCGCCGCTTGTAGCTCTTGCGCTGGCTTCCCTGACGCCTCCGCCTGAGCATCATCATCAGGGCCGCATAGGGGGCTTCGGATGAAATGTGTGCATACACGCAGGTAAACTGCTACCATTCGAGACCTTTCCATACTGAACACCCATGCCTCAAACGCTAAAGGCTTGCGCACAGAAGTCTTTTTGCCCACTGTAGAAATGGTGGCACTGTTTGACTCGTGGCCAATGACTGCAGCAGCGGCGACCGCAGTTATTGGTGGAAGGCACTTGCGGCTAACCATCCCTTGTCGCCGAGAGCTCTACGATCTTTTGATTCGTTTGTCATTCGCATACTGACATACTAGACGAGCAATAGCTTTGAAGCCGCTCCAAGCAGTCTGCGCCTAGGGTTTGAGAATGACTGTTCACGCAGTGCACTGACGCGCCAGTATAAACTCCACTGAGTACCTACCCAGCAGTGCATTTAAACCTTCCGGCGAGCCAGCAATACATATGTTCGTGTGCGCATTACAACCTACACAACAGTAAACAGTACATGCCTACATACAGCGCTCAGGGATGCAAGGTAAGCCTGATACCTACCCAATGTATATACTTCTACTCCGCAAGATCATACTTGGAAGTACATCTTGGAGCGTCAGCTCCTCCCCACGAGCCTCTCAGTGCGCGCCTCGTGCTAGTGAAGTCAGTGCCCAGGGACATTGCTGATACCTACCCATCAATACATATATACATACCTTACGGCGCGCCTCGCCAAGCTCCGCAGCCAGCCTCTCCGCGCGCGCCTTGTGCTCCTGCGCCGTGGCCATCGCCTCGCCCTGCTGCGCTATGGCGGCCATGAGGTCGTCCTGTCGTTGCATGCAGCGCAGCGTGATGATGCTCAGCACACTTAGAGTGCGTGCAAAGTAGAATTGAAGTACTGACTGAGGTATGGTGTGAATGAGCTGGCCACCAGCTCCTCCTGCGGCTAACTTTAACTCTAACCCCAAATCCAGTTCTAGCCCTAACTGGACCCGCATTGCATGCTGTTTTTGCTGCATACAACGCAAGCGGCATCACCACAACATCAACTTCAATGACGCTCCGGCAACTTCAATGACGCTCCGGCCATAGAGGTGTTAGTCCCTCGCCATACTGTGCGTACAACGGCAATATGCGGCTGCGCCGTGGACAGCAGTGATTTCAACAATCGTGCAGCTCAGCAGGTGCCTTGCGGGCAGCAGCGCTCGGCCATATGTAGTTCTTGAGGTGAGGGACAGGGCGAGAGTCTGGTGCAGGCAGACGCTGCATGCGATTGGCGCTGACCGATAGTCCGTGCATTGCAGGTACGGGCATCGATGCTCACCCTGCCGCAGCGTGCGCTGCGACGCGCCCTCCCTTCCTACCTAGCATTCCTCTGAGGACTGCGCCCCAGTGAGCGAGCGTCAGCACGCCCCGCAAAACCCGTACAGCACCAAGGATTGAAGTTGAAGTAAGAGTTGAAGTTGACGCTCACCTGCGCCAGCGCGCCCTCGCGTCATCCCGCTCCCTCGCCGCGAGCCTCGCCGCATCGAGCTCCCCCAGCGCACCCCTCAAATGCATCAAAGTTGAAGTTTTGACTGGATCCAGTCAGTAAACTGCGGCTTCGCACTCACATTCTCGAGCATGAAGTACAGCTCCTGCGCCACCAACTTCAAGTTGCGGATGGCCGCGGGGCGTATGCCTTGCCCTACCTCTAACCCTAACCCTGACTCTAACCTCACCCTGGCACTCGGCCGCGAAAGGTGAAGTTGACGCTCACCTGCGCCTGCCGCAGCGCGCCCTTCGCCGCATCAAGCTGCCCCAGCGCGCCCCTCGCGCCTTCGAGCTCCGCAAGGCCCATGCGCGCCGCCTGCAGTTCGTCGCGCGTGCGCTGTAGCTCCGCAGTCAGCCGCTCACGCTCCCCGTCGGCCGCTTCTAGCCGCTCTCGACTGAGTTTAGCCGCCTCCTGCTCGGCTTCAGCGGCTTCCAGCCGCTCTCGACTGACTTCGTCCGCTTCTAGCTGCTCCTGACTGCCCTCAGCCGCCCCCCGCTCGCCCTCAGCCGCTTCCATCTGCTCTCGGTCTGCATGGGCCGCTTCATGCTCGAGAACCGCCGCTAGCTGGTCTCGGCTGGTTCCCGCCTCCCCGTGCTCCGCTGCCACCACCGTTGTCAACGACTCCGACTGCCACTCCGACTCTGCTTCCGCCGCATCTGCGCGCGCCGCCGTCGTCTGCATCAGCTGAGCATCACCCTCTTGTCCACGCGCCATTGCCGCAGCAGCAGCGTCGCCGCCGTCGGGCGTGAAAAGCCGCTTGCTGAGCGCTGCCACCTTGTCTCTGAGCGCTGCTGCCTCCGCTCGCGCGTCCGCCAGCTCGCGCTCCTGCGCAGCTGAATCAGCAGCGGCGGCAGCAGCGGCGGCAGCAGCAGCGGCGGCGGCGTCGACGGCGGCGGCATCAGCGCGCCGCAGTCGTTCTTGCTCGACCTTTAGCTGATCGTAGGCGGCCTCCGTCGCGCCCGCGTCCCGCGCCTGCGCAGCGGCGGCGGCATCGGCAGCAGCATGCGACTCCTCCCGCTCGGCCATAGCCGCTTGTAGCTGATTGTAGGCAGCCTCCGTCGCAGCCGTGTCGCGCAGGCCAGCGCGCGCCGCTTCGAGCTCCGCACGTGCTTCTTCAAGTTTGAAGTTGGCGGCCGCGAGCTGCGCGCTCAGCGCCGCTTGCGCTCCCTCCAGCGCGCTCGCGCGGCTCGTGGCGTCTTCAAGCTCTTGCTGCAACGCGTCTTTCGCCAGTTGCGCCTGGCGGTGAGCTGTTTCGGCGTCCAGGAGCTGCGCTGCGGCTGCCGCGGCGGCGGCTTGCGCCTGCTCTGAGCACTGCTGCTGCGCTGCCAGGTCTGCTCGACGGGCAGCAGCAGCGATCAACCGGTGAGCGTCATGGCAGTTGCGATTCTCAGTAAAGACATTGATACTTGACAACAGCAGTCCGTCAGGAGCAAATGAGTGTTGGCTCATAGACACGGAAGTGGAGACATTGATACTTGACAACAGCAATCCGTCAGGAGCAAATGAGTGTTGAATCGTAGATACCGAAGCTCCATACCACAAAGCCCGTGAGTAGTGCTTTAGCTACTGACATTGGTGGACTCACAATGAGCAAATCTCTGACATCCATTGAATTTAGCACTGCTGTCAAGCAAAATCGTCTCCGCAGGGCATGAGCGGCTGGGCCTGATGGTGGCCAACCCTAACACTAACCCTTACCCTCGTTAGTAACTCTACTTCTCTTTGCTAGCTCTGCCACTGGCCTGGAGTGTGACAAGTACACTTAAGCGTGCAGAACATGGCATCAAAAGTTTCGTTTGGTATGGCATAGTACTTACACAACACGTCACGGCCTGGACTGACGCCAGCTGCCCAACTGTCACAATCCCATCGGACTTCAACTGCGGACCCCCAGGATCATTCTTTGACTTCTCGTAGGCGTACGCAAACAGTCACTTTTGCACATGTCAAAACGAGGGTTGGGCTTAGAGTTTCTAAAGGTTTGAACTGCATCGACATGACCACACTCCCCAGTCTTGATACCAACTGCGGTACCTGGCCTAGCCCGTCAAACACACTGCATCGACGTCAACAAACTCTCACCTTGGCTGAGCACTGCTGCTGCAGCAAGCGCGTCGTCGCGCTGCCGTAATCAAGTCAAACTTTCAACTTCAATCAAACTTCAACAGTGGACCCCCCCCCCCCTTAGATCACGTTTGCCTTGCTTGAAGGCGTACGCAGACCGTTGGCGACAGCCGCTTTTTGTACACGTAAAGCACACTTGCATGGACGCCACTACATGCCTACCTTGGTTGAACTCTGCTGCAGCAGCGAGCGCGTCGTCGCAACTTGGTCCAAGACGTACCGTTGCCGCACGCACTTTTGGCACACGTAAAACACAATAGCATCAACGTCTCTACACTCCCAGCTTGGTTGAGCGCTGCTGCTGCAGCGAGCGAGTGCACACATCAAACACACTGCATCGACGTGCCAGACTCTCCACGCTTGATATCAGTTGCAGTACACGGCTCAAAGCGAGTAATAAACTGAATGACGTCACACAAAAACATCCTACCTTGGCTGAGCACTGCTGCTGCAGCGACGGCATCATCGCGCTGCCGCTGCAGCTCGCCGAGCCACTTCAACAACGCGCGTTCCTGCGGGGGCGACAGAGTGCAAGTCGAAAGGCGGCAGTGCTCAGGCAAAGTGTATTCCAAAAAGCCCCTAATAGTAATAATACTGCTGCTGCAGCTCTGCGCGCTTCTTCAACAGCGCGTGTTCGTGCAGGACGCAGAGGGCGAGGTTGGCCAGGCGGCAGTGCTCAGACAAAGTGTATTCTATAAAGCAATTAATACCATGCCAACAGCGCGCGTTCCTGTGGGGCAAAGGAACGCGCAGGCGAGGTCGGGAGGGCGGCAGGGCTCAGACAAAACATATTCCAGAAAGCACTTGATACCATGCCGATAGCGCGCGTTCCTGCGGGGCGACAGCGGGCGAGGCCGGCGAGGGCGGCAGTGCTCAGGCAAAGTACACTCAAATGGACACAAAATGCACTTTAAATGCACTGCTCGGGCTTGATGCATGCACCAGGCAGTAGCCGTGGCGAGGACGGCAGTGCTCAGTAAAAGAACACGCAAATGGACACAAAATGTACTTGAAATACACTGCTCGGGCTTGATGCATGCGCCAGGCAGTAGCCGTGGCGAGGACAGCAGTGCTCAGGCAAAGAAAACTCAAATGGACACAGAATGTACTTGAAATGCACTGCTCGGGCTTGATGCATGTGGCAGGCAGTGGTGTGGACGCGCACCGTCGCCGCTGCTGCCGCCGCGGCGGCAGCACCCTGTGGCAAAACTGGCAAAAGCGTGCGCAAAGGCGGTAACGCTCAAATACTACTTCTACTTCTAGTACCTGAAATACTATCTTTTTTTGGCTCAAACGCTGAGGCGCAAACAACGGCAGCACCTTGGCACCGCGCCATCCCTTGTTGCGGTTCATGAGCTGAGCTGCCCTTAATCTGACGTAACGCATATGATTTGGGGCATCTACGAGCGGTATGACCCGCAATACCGTATAAGGCAGGGCTCAAGTGCCCGAGTAAATCATTAGGGTAGGGTGGTGGTTAGAACTCTAACCCTAGTCCTAAGCGCCAGTTCCAGCCTCGCCAAATGCATTCCTCTGCAGCATAAGTTGCATCTCTCTACCCATCTCATTCTGTACTTCGCGAAACCACCCCAGCACATTTTGCGTACCTGCGCTTGCACAGCATCCTCGTCTGCTGGCACTGCTGCCATGCCCCCCGCATCCGCCCACAACACCAGTCATGCACAATGTACCAATCACCAACATGCGCTGCAGCGCTTGACAACTCTGCGCACATACCCTCCAAAGAACGCCTAGCAACCGTGACGTACCTGCTCTCGCACGGCTTCATCGTCTGCTGGCACTGCATCCGCCCTCTCTTGCGAGCTGCCGCCGTTCATCGCTGCAGCACCGCTCGCCGCTGCCTCATAATCACCCTCAGCGCCGCCGCCGCCGCCGTCACCGCCGCCACTGTCGCCAGCTGCCTCATCGCGTGCCTCACCAGATACGTCGCCGCACGTCGCCGCCGCCGCTGCCGCCGCCGCCAGCAGCGCAGATGATGCAGGCTCAGCGCTGCCACCTGCCGCCGCCGCCGCCGCTGCTGCTGCCGCCAGCAGCGCAGCGAGCCTGGCCTCGGCGCCGCGCCGTGCGCGCTCAGCGCGTGCCGCCCGCGCCTCCGCCGCGTCAAACAGCGCGCGCAGTCGCTCCAGGTTCGCCGCCGCCGCTGCACCGCCAGCGGGCGAGGACGGCTCAGCGCCGTCTGCCAGCCCTGCCTCTAGCCCTAGTTGCAATTCTGGTGGCGCGGATGCGCTGTCGTCTGCCGCCGCCGCTGCCGCTGCGTCTGAAGACGCCGAGCTGAACTCCAGCAGCAGTGGCAGCGGCGGCGCTGCCGCATGCGCTTCTTCTGCCGAGGTGTCAGCTGCTGCTGCCACGGCGTAAGCTGCTGCGGCGGCGGAAGCGCCCGGCGCTGGTTCCGCGGTCACCGCCGGCGGCCACGCAGAAAGGTCGAAATCACCTGCTGAGCGCTGCTGCACTGGCGCCGCCGGCGACACTGGGCTGCTGCCGAACCCCAGCAGGTCCGCATGGCCGCCGTCCGGGGACAGCGCTGCTGCCGCTGCCGCCGCCGCCGCCAACTGCTGCGCTGGCGCTGCTGGCGACACCCGCCCGCTGCCGAAACCCAGCAGGTCCGCATGGCCGCCGTCCGGGGACAGCGCTGCTGCCGCTGCCGCCGCCGCCGCCAACGGGTTGGGCCGCGCCTCGAGCGCCGCGATCTGATTGGCCTGGTCGGCGCAGCGCGCGCGTAGCGCCTCCAATTCTGCGCACAGCTCCGCATCTGCGCCTGCTGCTGCCGATGCTGCCGGCGCCGCCAGCAGCTCCCAGCCCTCACCCTGCGTGTCGCCGCCGCGGGCGCTGCCGCTGTCGCCGGGAGTTATCTCCGGGGCGACGGGACCAGCGACAGCGGCGGCGGCAGCGGCAGCACTCGGAGTGTCCGTGGGTGGCTCCGTGTCTTCGTGCGGCGCGTGCTCCTCTTCCGCCGCCGCCGCCGCTGCTGCTGTGCCCTTGAGCTGCTGCTGCGCTGCGGCGGTAGCGGCGGCGGCGGCAAGCGCCTCGTCCCGCTGCGCGGCCAGCGCCGCGAGCTCATCGCGCAGCTGCTGCTGCTGCGCTGCTGCGAGCTGCGCTGCCTGCGCTGCAGCGGCGGCAGCTGCTTCGTCGCTGAGGCGCGCCTGCTGCGCCGCCGCCGCTGCTGCCGCCGCCGCATCGGCCCTAGCAGCGGTCAGGTCGGAGCGAAGCTGCGCCGCCGCTGCCTCCGCTGCTGCAGCTGTCGTGGCCCGTTCTGCGACAGCATTGGCCAACTGGTCGCGAAGCTGCTGCAGCTGTGCTGCCGTGGCTTCTGCTTCCATGACAGCTTCTTCAGACCGAGGACTGGATGACTGCGCTGCTGCTGCTGCTTCTGCTGCGGCGAGGTCAGACTGCAGCTGCTGCTGCTGCGCTGCCGCCGCGACTAGTGCGCTTTCCTTCTCCTGCTGCGCCGTGGCGAGCTCACCCCGCAGCAGCTCCAGCTGTTCCACAGCTGCATCATGCTGGGCTGCTGCTGCTGCCAACTGATTGCCGAAATCCTGCTGCCGAGCAGCTACCTCCGCCGCCGCTGCTTCCTTCTCCGCCGAAACAGCGGCCACTTCATCACGCAGCTGCTGCAACTGCGCCGCCGCCGCTGCCGCCGCCGCTGCTGCCGCCGCTGCCACCGCCTCCTTCTGTTCAGCCAGCTCTGCGCGCAACCCATCCTCCACCTGCTGCTGTTGCTGAGCTGCGGCGGCCGCTGCCGCCGCTGCGCCGGCGTTTTCCGCCACCGCCGTCGCCAGCTGCTCCCGCAGCTGCTGCTCCTGCGCCGCCGCCGCTGCCTGCTGCTGCGCAGCTGCCGCTGCAGCCTCGCTCAGCTGCGCTACCGCCGCCGCCAGGTCGCTCCGCAGCTGCTGCGGCAGCTGCACCGCCGCCTCCGCCGCAGCCGCTAATTCTTTGTCCTTTGCGGCGAGCGCTGCTGCGAGTTCTCCGCGGTGCGCTTCCAGCGCTGCTGCCAGCGAGTTCGACAGCGCCTGCGCCTGAAGACAAAGCAAGTTGTACAGCCATGCTGACTCGTCTTTGAATTACTGAGCATGACGTCAGGCAACTTTGTGTGCTGAGCACTGTTTTACCCACCGGCGCGAGCAGCACCTGCGCCTGACGAGACAGGGAGTCGCACGGCCATGCGGACAGGTTATTGAATTACTGCGGTTTCAACTTGCAATTTTTGTGTATGCTGAGCATCGCTGTATCGATGGAGCGCTGCTGCCAGCGACTTCGGCAGCGCATGCGCCTGAAGACACAGCATGTCGAACAGCTTCCTTGGAGCAGCAGCCACGGTTATTCGTGGAACATCGGTCCTATGAAGAATCAGCCAGTGGTACAGTGTGCAGGTAGTCAGGCTTAGGGTTAGGGGCTGCAAAAGCGCGCACTGCTGCACAACTCTTGTGATACCCCCCCCCCCTCTTCCCCCCTCTCCCCTCCCAGGTGGAATGTCTCCTCCAAGCGCGGAGCGTCAACGCTGGCCCCTCAATTTAACTCAAACTTTAACACGCACTTGCCTTGCCCTCCGCTTGCTCCACGCGCCGCGCGTCAGCGTCCGCGCGGGCCTGCACGCACGAGCAACGTGTAGGTATGCATTGACAATCAGCATAGGTGCTGTTGAAACAAGCCCTCTCTGGGCAAGCAGGACTGTGCAAGCAGCGATGCACCACACACTACCAGATCCATGGAAGAGGATTGTGCAAGTGCACGCAAGGCAGGTGACGCTCCTACTTTTCAGTGCTCAGCAAGCGCTGAGCACACGGCACGTGCGGTGCTACCACAGTACCTGCATACCTGAAATCACTAATTGAAGAGGGGCAGCTGCACACTTGTGAACATCAACGCGCCTCGTGCGACATCCACAGGTGTCCCAACTCAAAATTCAAGTGTGACGCTGCTTGCAGGCTGCCAGAGCCCTGCCGCTTGAAACCATCACCACCACTGCGATGTTGACTGCACTAATTCAGGAATGCACATACCTGTGCTCCCTGCAGGACGATGCCGAAGTTCAGCTGTGTTTCAACTTGAAGTATACCTGCCAGTACCACTGCTGTGCTGCTTGCCTACCTGCGCTGCCTGGAGCTGCCCTTGCTGCGCGCTTGTCTCCTTCAAGCCTTCCCCAAAATTCGAAGTATGAAACTGCCACCAGTACCACTACTGCACTGC
Source organism: Tribonema minus (assembly GCA_017506865.1). Taxonomy (NCBI): domain Eukaryota; class Xanthophyceae; order Tribonematales; family Tribonemataceae; genus Tribonema; species Tribonema minus. The sequence continues at coordinate 488,384 of JAFCMP010000157.1, forward strand.
ATGTCTACCTGCACTTCACATTGACATATGAAACTGCTACCGATGCAGCGCGTCAATCTCCTTCAGCCGTTCTTGACATTGAAGTATGAAACTGCCATCAACACCAGTACTGCACTGCTCGCCCACCTGTGCTGCCCGGAGCTGCCCTTGCAGCGCGCTAATCTCCTTCAGCCGCACTTCAACTGGAAGTACGAAACTGCCCATGCCCATCACTACCTGTGCTCCGCAGTACAACCCCAAATGTCCTGCCGCTCGAAAATGCCAACACCAATCAAGCACTGTCTTTGGGGGGGGGGATGCACCTACCTGTGCTGCCTGCAGCTGCCCGTGCAGCGCGCTTGTCTCCTTCGCCTGTACTTCAAGATGAAGATTGAAACCACCACACCACTACTGCACTGCTTGCCTACCTGTACTTCGACCTGCAGTATGAACCGCCAATGACTTGCTGCCTACCTGTGCTGCCTGGAGCTGCCCTTGCAGCGCGCTACTCTCCTTCGCCGCCACCGCCGCTGCTGCCTCCAGATCTGACGCGTGCTTCTGCGCAGCGCTCAGCTCGGACCGCGCCGCGGAAAGCTCTGCGGACAGTTCCTGGGACGCGCTCGCTGCCGCTGCCTGCTGCTGAGCCGCTGCTGCCAACTGCGCATACATGGAGCGATCACATGCAAATGGTGCTTTGATATACATTTCTACAATGAAAAACCACCTGTGTAGCACAATGATTGATTGTCCGACAATTGTCCGACACAACAACGGCCAGCTGCGCATACATGGAGAGCGGTCATATGCAAATGGTACTTGTAATACAATATCATATAAGCGATGTACAACCACTTGCATAGCACAATGGTTGGTTGTACGATCACAACGACGGCCAAAACACGCAGGGAATGCAAGAATCGGTACTGAGTCCAGAAGGTTCACCGGTTGTCTGATCCGTCTCCAGGCGCATATTTGCTTGATTATGAGGCAAAAGTGCAGTTGAGTCGGTGCACAAGGAGTGCCTGCGAGTGGCGTCAACAGTGGTGCTACGGAGCGCGGCGTATTGCGCCTCCCCCCTCCCCTGCGTAGCACGTCAAGTTGAGGTGAATATATGATCCCTGAAGTCGGAGTGCACACAGAGTACCTGTGTGTGACTTTCAGCAGAAATGGTCCGGTGCGTGGCCCTCTAGTGGTACTTCAAGTTGAAGTTGACCAGGCACACTGTACCTACATACCTGCGCATCCCTCTCCTCCAGCTGGGACCGCAGCCCGGTGATCACGTGCTTGCTCTTCTCCACGAACCCTGCCAGCTTATTGTCCTGTATGAGAATGAGAATAAACAGTAAGTGCGTGTGCGTGTACATTGGACTTCTGTCCAGGCGCGTGAGTCAAAGGTTGAAGTTGAAGTGCAGCAGGGACGTGCCAGCGACGCTCCATACTTCAATGCGATTGCCTTTCCCACACGCCGCAGCAAATGGCAAGATGCGTCTCATCGCGATCCTGAGAGCGACGTGTGCATGGGCATCAGCGCTCCTGTCAGGCGTCACAGATTGAAGTGAGGAGAGCACATAAGGAAGTTCAGCAGGATTTGGGCAGCGACACCGCCTGCTCTCCCCCAGCGACGACCCCAGCAAGCACCTAACGCTACGGTCACGGGCAGGTAACCCTAAGGCTTGCTCGAACATCCTGTCAGGCATCACACGCGGAAGTGAATCAAAGGTGAAGTTCAGCAGGACTTGCAAAACGACACCACTCGCTCCCGCGCCATCATCACAGCCAACCCTGCGCGTCGCATACAACGGCGTACGCGTAAATACTTGCCCCCGGCCCTGACCCCAGGCAACCAAACCCTCGCCCTAGATAACGTTATATGCCCCTTCGCCTCTAGGCAACCCAACCCTAGCCCTAGTAAGCGTCATGCCCCTTGCTAGGCAACCAAACCCTAGCCCTAGTAAGCATCATGCCCCTGGCCCTGACCCTAGGCAACCAAGCCCTAGCCATAGTAAACGTCACATGCCCCGCGGCCCTGACCCTAGGCAACCAAACGCTAGCCTAGTACCGAGGCAACCAAACCCTAGCCCTAGTAAGCGTCATGCCCCTCGCCTTCTGCGCCACTTCCGCTCGCAGCTGACCGACAGCCTCCCTGCTGCGCTCCTTCAGCGCTGCCAGCTGCTCCTCTGCAATAAGATGAAAGTGAAAATGTGGCAAGCACTGTGGCGTCATGTGCATGGCAGAGGTGGTCTATAAGAATGTAGGCGAGAACATGCAATGCGATAAGACAGATGTGGCAGTGGCGTGCGCGGTAATGGTGCTCATACGCCAGCTGCTCCTCTGCGATAAGATAGAAGCGACAATATGGCGAGCACTGAGGCGTCACGTGCGCGGCAGAGGTGGTCCACAAGCATGTGAAAGCTGGTCACATGTACATAGGACGAAGGTACAGTAGCCTACAATCATCAACACACATTGCAATAAGACGCTCTGCGATAACATGAAGGCGGCAATGGCGTGCGCGGTGGCGGTCACATGCAGAGCAGTGCAGTATTTTTTTTTTGGCGCCCTAAACGAGAATTGATACAGAGTACAGTAGTTTCCAGACATCCAACAGCACATAATGCGTCAAGAGACAAAGGTGGCGGCGTCGTGCGCGGTGGCGGTCACATGCAGGACAGAGGTGGCCTACAAGCTTCTAGGAACACGCAATGCAATCAGAGAAAGGCAGCGGTGGTGTGTGCGGTGGCCTAACCCTAACCCTAACCCTAACCCTAACCGGGGTCGCATGGGACAGCAGTGCTTTTCCATGGTGTGTCAAGAGCACACAAGCTCCCAAAAAGTAGGCGTTTTCGTGCCCGGAAGTACAAGAGGAAGCGCGGTGCGAGCGCCCGCACGATGTGCATGAGCATATGCTTTCTTCGCCACACACGAGTGGGGGTGGTGCAAGCAGCAGCACGATGTGCCGCCGCAGACGTGCTAGTACCCATCAAACTCACATGCACGCCAGACTTTGTTTGCCACGCAGAGGTCAGCGAAAAGTGCCAGAAGGCAATGACTCGGTGGGTTGAGTCACATACTTCAAGTAGAAGTGCAAGGTCACTTGGCTGTAAATGCACTGCCGATCTCTCACGCAAACTATGGCTGCCACACGTGGGTCTGCAACGACAGTTGAAGCTGAAGTCAACTGCAGGCTCTCTCAGCGACCAAGACGCTTGCCATCACAGGTACGAGCCTGTGCCGAATGCAGGTGACAACCCATCGCTGGGCCTGTGCCGAATGCAGGTGACAACCCATCGCTGTGCCGAGACAAATCTCTCTGTGCCTACAGTCTCCAAGCTTCATCTTGGTGCACTGTTTTGCCAAAAGTGCATGCCTAAGAGGCATCTAAGCGTCTCGAGTCCATACAACTATTGCAATTTAGTGCGCAATAACAGTTTGAGAGCGGTGCATCCCTCAATCACGACATGTCCTGCCAACGCAATTCACTCACTGCCCATGAGCATGAAGCGACTGCGCACTCACCGAGCTGAGCCTTCTCCGCATTCTTATCCGCCACAAAAGCCTTGCTCCTCTCCCTGAGCGTCTCAAATTTGGCTTTCCAGTCCTGCTGCTGTGCGCGCGATGGCGAAAGCAGCAGTGAGAGAGGTTTGGCGAGCATGCGTGACTGCTTTATTGCCGCCGTCGCGTAGGTGCAGGACAGGCAGTAGCATGCTGGTGCGGTGGCCCGCATGCTACCGCGGAGCAGCGCACAAGCTCGCTCATGTCGGTTGTACATGCGAATTTTCCCAACTGCAAGTGCGTGAGTTTTGTGTGTAGCTCGGCACGAACCTCTGCTTCCGCCATGGCGGCACCGCGGTTGACTGTAATGAAAACAAGCTCCCTCTTGTTGGGTGGGTACAAGGCTCTGTCTCGTCTGGGTTCTAGTTTAAAAAACAAAAAAATTATTTTTCAGTTGGTGAAGTTAAAGTTGAAGTTCGTAAAAATTGCACAGGAAGGAGAAGCGCGCAGGGAGTTGGAAGTGGCGAAGCTTGAAAGGCGAGCATTCCGGGGGGGGAAGTGCAGTGAACGTTCAGGAGGCGGGACACTTGCGGCATGGAACCAGTGAGCGCGGACATCAAATACTACGAAAAATCGAGACAGGTGGGCACTTCCAATTCGAGCTTGCAGCAGGCACACGCCCCTGAGCATGCTGCTCGACTACGAATGTTGAAGCTAGAGCCTGCTGGTCTCAGAGTTGGCGAGATCCACTTAAAGTCAGGCTAGTGGTACGTGCGTCGAATGCAAACCTGGAACAGGAACTGGGGTCACCGAGGCGTCGCGGCCATTGCTGTAATGCGCAGGACTGAGAATGCAGTAGGGCGTAGCTGAACGCAATTGCTGCAGCGTATACAGCAGCACGAGCCTGCAGTACTCAGCCACAACGTCGTGCTACTAGATTCGAGCGTCCTGCTTCCCCTTCATCTCCTGCCTTCGAAGCTGGATTGCAAGGGGGGCTACGGAGTGCGTTGCAGCACCATGCAAGTCGGTGCGTGACGTTAATCGCACAAGTGCTCGTGTGTAAGCTGAAGGCAATTGCAATTGGCTAATTTTCGATGACGAGTTTACCGCAGCAAACTGCCAGTCCAGGTCACACTGGCCGCGCGCATTGCCTCTTGTGCAACGTGCCAAGTAAATCAGCTTTTACAAATCCCTATGTCTCATCCCTATGAAAAAGTCGCTCACAACGTATGTCACGTAGCGAGCGCACACCTGCTGCTGCCGCTGCTGCTGCTGTTGGCGCTGGCACGGCTGCGCACATGACAGTTGAGCACTGCCACCATTAGCACTCTCTACATACCCTAACCGTTCGGAGAGCTGATAGTGCACAACTGTGATGAGCCGCTTGCGGAAGGAGTACAGTGCCATCAGTGCTCAAACAAGAATCTAGGCCTCATGTCATGGACAGAGGGTGCCTCTCAGGGGCACTGCAAGGATGCCTGCGAGAGTTTACGCTGCTTACAGTTTGGCACGGCTCAGCGCTAACTCCAAAGACCTTTCCAAAAGTGTGCGGTGCTTGCACTCACCTTCGATGACATCACCATGATCAGAGCTTAGGATTGTCACTTTTGAAGCATATTCTGCGGTTGGCGGGTCACGTACCTAGTGACCAATCAGGGGCGCAAGTAACTGCCAACAGAGTATTGTACATGGTGAAGTTACCCTGTGTACGCTAAAACATGCATACGCCATGAGTGGCGAGGGACATATATTGCGTGGGGCAGAGTGGCACGACACCTCCCTTGCCCTGAATGAGTGTACAGCTTCGCACCCAATGTTGTTCTGATTGGCCAGGGCCGATCACTTACGGGGCGCAGTTGCTTGCACGCGTCACCTTGAATGCAACAAACTGACCTTGAGTATTCCACCAGCGCCAACTGAAACCTCTAAACATTTGATTGCCCCAAATGGAGTGTAATGCATGTGCCCAGCTGCGCTGCCACTCTCGTGCTCTCAATACACACGTGCACAAATTATTCTGAATGCTCTCATTGGCCACGTGTGCGCATCATACATGGCAAAGTTGCCCTACATGCCGTTGCCCTAACTTGCGCACTCCTGTGAAGCACTTGAAGTTGGCCGGTCTTCCCCTACGCTCCTCGTGTAATACGACGTCCGTCGAACTTCGTGATCCGCCAGGGGCTTGTATCGTCGTGGTGAATTTACATAACTACAGTCTCTCCCTGAAGCGCGTATTTCATGAATCATTTGCCCTAACCCACATTTTTTTTTCTGGATGAGCTGATGCTGAAGTTGAAGTTGAAGTTTGGTGCTCCAAGCACCTGCTCCCTGACCAGCACGCATGTTTTGACTGCGAATGTCAACAGTTAACGCCTGACGTGCCAGGGCATAACTCGTACATGCTGTGTGGACTCAATACCCGCTTTTATCCTTAATACACTTGTTGACTGATCTGAAACACTATTTTATGCCAGGGGCAGTGCGTACGTGGTGGGGGTGGGCTTTCGCGGCGCCATGTGGCACCTGCAGCTGATCAATTTGTTGAAGGTGGCCTGATCTTCCCCTTCGCTTTGTGCCTTGTTCAAACACTTTCTTCACACGCCAGGGCATGTGTCGTATGTGGTGGAGGTGGGCTTTCGCGGCGCCATGTGGCACCTGCGGCTTATAGAAGTACATGTGTTCGATTTGGCCTCATATAAGCTCTGTGCACCTAATATCACAATACCCGCTTACTCCTGGGTACACCCTCTAACTGATTCTCTATTGCCTTCTCTCATGCGCAGGGGCATGTATCGTATGTGGTGGAGGTGGGCTTTCGTGGCGCCATGTGGCACCTGCAGCGGCGCTTCAACGACTTTGCCGCGCTGCACCAGGACCTGAGGCGCCACTTTCCCGCGGCGCATATACCGGATCTGCCGCCGAAACGGTTCTTTGGCAGGTAAATATCATGCCTATGGTCAGGAAAAACTATCGGCAGGTCAATACAACGCGCAGGGCAACGAAGAAAAACTCTGTCGAGCTGTAGCAGGACCTGAGGCGCCACTTTCCAGCGGCGCACATACCGGACTTGCCGCCGAAGCGGTTCTTTGGCAGGTAAACACGATGGCTTAGGCCTTAGGTACAGTAAAAAAAAAATTAGAAGTAATAAAAATTGAGGGCAAGCAGATGTACCGCGAAAGCTGGTTTTTGCCAGGTACAATGCCTTATGGGTTCAGCTCCGGCTTCAGGTTGAACAAACAGCTTTGCCGCGCTGCACCAGGACCTGAGGCGGTACTTCCCTGCGGCGCACATGCCTGATCTGCTGCCGAAGCGCTTCTTTGGCAGCTACACACATTGCCTTAGATTAGGCTTCAACTATTGTCTTGATACGTCGAAGTATTTTACGTCGAAGTGTATGAAAATAGCTGTGCCGCACTGCACCAGGACCTGAGGCGCCACTTCCCAGCGGCATATACCGGGTCTGCCGCCAAAACGAGGTACACATACTGGCTTAGAATAGGCTTGAGAAAGTGCTGCAAAGTAGCATTTCAAAGTAAAAGATAGCTCTACAGTGCTGTACCAGGATCTGAGGCGCCACTTCCCTGCGCCGCACATACCGGATCTGCCGCCGCAGCGGTTCTTTGGCAGGTAAATACAATGCCCAGGCGAAGCAAAAAAACATTGGCAGGTCAATCCAATGCCTATGGCAGGTCAATGCAATGCTTAGGGTATGAAAAAAAAAAAATTGTTGAGCTGTACATACATCTCAGGCCCGAGGCGGCACTTTTGCCGCTGAAACGGTTCTTTGGCAGGCAAAAACAATGCCTTAGGGTTAGAAGATTAGGGTCCAGGGAAAGGAAGAAACATTGTGAAGCTGCATCAGGGTCCGAGAGCGCCACTCTCCGGCGGCACTTCCCTGCGGCGCACATACCAGACTTGCCGTTGAAACGGTTCTTTGGCAGCTGCACACAATGGCTTAGACTAGGGCTTAGCTTTCATTTCAGCGTAGGAAAATAGCCTTGCAGCGTTGTACGGGAACCTGAGGCGGTACTTCCCGGCGGCGCATATCGGATCTGCTATGCGTATGGTTGAGTCAGATTCAGGGTTACGGTGAGGGGTAGGTCTAGGGCTACGGGTAGCACCTCAGGGTTGAGCCCCTGAGCACGGCTTGCGCCATACATACCTCTGAAGTATACATACCTTTGAAGTAGGCTTGAGGTTTACTGTTTCACCCGTGCTGAGCGCTGCTGTACGTGCGCTGCGGCCGCGCACATTCGACCCGCAGTTCCCGAACGCCATAGATACCTCTGAAGTAGATTTGAAATTTGCCGTTTTCACCCATGGTTGAGCGCTGCTATGCGCGCGTTGTTCGCTCTCGCAGGGTGGACCCGCAGTTCCTGGACGTCATACATACTCCCGAAGTAGGTTTGAAGTTCACCCATACTGAGCGCTGCTGCGTACGTGTCGCGTTGCTTACGCGCAGGTTCGACCCGCAGTTCCTGAATGAGCGAAGCGCGCACCTCCACCAGTTCCTGCAAGAAGTCCTGGCCACCGTGCCTGTCGTGGAGAGCCAGGTACGCTCTCAAACTGTGTACGTCAACAGGTACTTCATCATCGTGTGAGATGCTGTACTTCAAGAAGTCCTGGCCACCGTGCTCAAAACTATGTTCTTCAACAGGTACTTCATCGTTGCGTTAGATGCTGTACTTCGAGAAGTACTGGCCACCGTGCCTGTGGTTTGAGAGCCAGATACGCCCTGCAAAAACAGGTGTGGAGCGGAAATATATGTAGTGCCATGTATAACGTCACATTGATGCATGCGAGGCACGTGTACTTCAACAAGTACTTGAAGCTGCTGTACTGTAAAGAATCCTCGCCACCGTGCCAGTAATGGAGCCAGGTTCCCTAATATCAACCCCAAACCCTAACCCTAAGTACGCCCTGTGAAAGGAGGCGTTGAACGGAAATTCAGTGCACTTTTGCAAGGACAAGTGCATGCAAGGCATCTGCGCGAGCAAACGCTATGTTTTCTGCACCTCAAAAAGCTGCTGTACTTCAAGACGTGTTGGCCGCCGTGACTGTTAATCTGCACTTCAACAGATATTTGAAGCTTCTGTACTTCAATCAGCTCTGGCCACAGTGCCTGTTGTGGAGAGCCAAGTGTGCCTCTGCACGGGTGCTATGAGGATTGAACTTCAAGAAGGTGCTTCATCGTCAGTGCGCGCTGCTGTACTTCAGGAAGGTTTGGCCACTGCGCCAGTTGTGGAGAGCCAGGCGCGCCTTGTGATGCCAAGTGTTGACCAGACAGGCTTCGATGCAGAGAACACCATGCACAACTTCAATTTGAGAGACGAATGCGACGTGAGTGCGCACGTGCGAGCCACGTTATTAACAAAATATAGATGTCAATCATACTGGTTGCACCTACATGCTTGAGAGCTTGATGATCTGAAAGCATTTGCTGCCGTTTTTCGCTCTCGCCGCCATTTCAGGCGCTGGTCGACTTCCTGGAAGTTCCAGGGTGAGTCACCGGCTCAAGTTTCAACTTTAACGGATTTACTGCTATCTGAAGCAGATCAGAGTTCTACAGTGGCGTGCGCAGTACATAGTTGTCACTTCTGGAGTTGTTTTCTTGCACCTGAGTTACTTTCAGCAATGGTTCCCCATGGTCTGCCCTGTTGAGCTTTCTCAAAGTTTGAAGTACCTGCATGTCCTTTGCATTGAGGTTTTTGCTGATAGTGCGGCGCGAAAAAGCCAGATTGGTGGTCGATCAAGCTTGCTTCCAGAATCTACCAATCTACTTGCACACATGAACATGTGCCCTATGATAAAGTGTATCGATACGCATTGACGATCACTTCTGGATGGCATGTATGTATGCACCTGTTTGGCTACCTGCACTGCCCCGCGCTTACAGCCTGCTTCCAGTTCCTACGCCTATACCAGCCCTAGATCTGCACCTACCTCTCACCCTGACCAACTCAACCCTAGAGGCTGTGCAATGACCACATCATTGGGCGGTTGCAGCAACATCTGCTCACCCTAGCACTATTGCTACGTGTAATCCTACACTGCGAACAAAAACTGCGCCCGACCCTACGGCATGTGGTATTGATGAAACTGCACCGGCTCTAGGGCCGTGAAGTTCAAGTGTCAAATGCAGATCATTTCAGCGCGAGATAACGATGTTGCCTGATATGTTACTGTGACTGCTCCCCCCCTAAACCCCCCCCAACCCCCCCCGGTTTCAACTCTGTAACCCCTGATCGATCTCTTGTGACATGCTTTTCTCAGGCACGTCGCCTGGGAAAGGCCCATGAAGGTCGGATGGAGCAACAAAGCCATGCAACGCATCGCGTGCATCAGTGTCAGGATCAGGGTTAGGCTTAGTGTTAACCAACTAACCCTAACCCTGACCCTTAAGCCCTATCCCTCACCCTAGCCCTAATCCTAACCCACATCCCCACCTCTCCATATCCTGAAGCTTTAGTTATTGCATGTCGTTATTGCGTTGTCAGGAATGTCGCGTGGGAAAGGCCCATGGGGGCGGGGGGCGTGGGTGAATTCGACCGGTCCGGGAAGGAGGCTGTGGAACAGGAACGACTGGTGGCGCTCGTGGAAGAAACTGCCAAGGTATGACAGTTACATTCGTAACGGCTAGAAGAGCTTTCTAGAATGCACTAAAAAAGCGGCTGCACCTGGTTGTTCTGGCGAGACGATCTTGTTGAGATGTCGTGGCGCTCGTGGGAGAAACCGCCAAGGTATGGCAGTTGTTACACTTGCAATGCACACGGGAAGCAGCCGCAACTGGTCGTGATTGGTGAGGGTTACGGTTAGGGTTGCTGGGGCGGTCTCTTGTCGCTTGACGCAGCCCCTGACACATTGCACCTCAGAGCGCCTGTTCAAAGGTTAGGGTTTAGAACCTAACCCTAACCCTAACCCTAAGCATCTGCACATGGCATGTACTCTGCGCCTCATCTCCGACGCCTTTTTCTTTTTCATTTCTGCGCTGAGCAGCGTTGCAGCGTAAAGCGCCCATTCTCGCAGCGCCAACCAAACTTCAAATTTGACATTAGTGCATTTTGCTTTTATGGTGCCAGTGGTTTTAGTGTTAACCTTCAACTTTGAATTTTATTCATCCGTCCAACGTGCCGCCATGCCGCCAGGCGCTGATTGACGTGAGCAGGACGGGCGTGGAGCCGCTGGAAGAATCAGAAGTCATGGGTGAGTCACCTGTTGAAGTTACCTTTTGAAGTTCACATGTTGAGGTACAGTGATGAAAGCAAGTGAAGCTTGAGCTTCTTGACCCACAGTAGGCGACATGATTGAAGTGTAAAACAACAACATAAAGATGGCCTTTTGGGGCCAGCTTGCGGCAAGGGTATTTTTTACCAGAGCAGTTCGGGTCACGATGCACCTGAGGATTGGCTCATGTGTACATCACCATGTGCATGCCTAAGGTACAGAATGCACGTGTTGTACTGTGATGCGCGATGCATGCTTTGAAGAACAAGCAACGGGAGAAGATGCTGCGCACTTGCAATGGCTTCCTCAGCACGCATTACCTCTTATAGCATACTTAGAAGTACATTGACATTATCTGTGCTCACAAAAGTGCACGATGTGTTCTTGCATATGCAATGTTGCTCACGTGTCACGCCTGCTAAAGCCTTGCCTATTTCCATGCCATACCATGCGTGTATACAATGCAGCGCGGCGGGAGAATCTGCTGCGTGCGTGCGACGGCTTCAAGGCGCACGCGGCGCCCTTCATAGCATACTATGAAGTATATTCATGCACCTATTTTGACACAAAAGCACACGATACATCAACTTACGTCATGCAACACAATATTGATCGCTGTTACCTCTGCTAAATCTATGCCACGCCGCGCGTGGGTACGCAGCTGCTCATGGCATACATTCAAGTATAGCGACCTTCCTCTGGGCGTGCAAGAGAATACGATACATGTACTTGCATGTATAATGTTGATCCCTGTTGCGCCTGCTACCTGTTTGCCATGCTATGCTTGTACATAACGCAGCGCGGCGTGAGAAGCTGCTGCGCGCGTTCGACGTCTTCAATGCGCACGCGGCACCTCTCTATAGCATGCTTCAAAGTATATTAACTGCTTTGGCTTTGGGCTTGCACCAAATCTTGACACAAAAGTACACAACACGTGTACTTGCACTACACAATGTTGATCATTGTCACGCCTGCTGAATACCTGATCAAATCCATGCCGTACTGTGCGTGTGTACAATGCAGCGCGACGGGAGAAGCTGCTGCGCGCATGCGACGGCTTCAGGGCGCACGCGGCGCACCTCCGGGGGTTCTTCAAGCCGCACCTGCCATGTCCCTCAGACAGGTGCACTTACACTTCTCACACTTCAAGTTGAAGTTACACACATGGTGCACCTCGCGGGATTTTGTCACAAGACTTTTGTCCACTCTGGTGCACTTGAACTTCAATGTGAAGTTATGCGCACTATGAGTACCTCCAGGGGTTCTTCAAGCCGCACCTGCCGTGTCCCTCAGACAGGAGCGCGCACATTTCAAGACGAATTTGCACACACGCGTGGGCACCTCAGGGGCATATTGTAAGCCGCACATTTGGTTTCCGTGGGGTGCACTTGAAGTTCAACATTGAGAGTCAGGCGCACGCGCTGGGTACTTCAGGGGGTCCTACGAGCCGTAGACGTGGTGTCCTTCAGGCAGGTGACACAATGGGGTTTGCACTGGAACTTTCATGTGTCCCCACAAATTACAAGTCCAGTGCACACACAGTGCCAGCATGGGCATCCCAGCCCTACTCCTTGTGCTCGGCAGTTTATTGACAGTTTTTGCGCTCCCAACTTGATTTCCAAGCTCGTTTCATCACTGTGACAACATCCTGCACAGTAGACATGGAAGTGCAACATTGAAGTGCAACATTTCGAGCCCGTCCGCCATGGCCCTGCTGCCTGCATGGTCATGCACCATGAACGTAAACGAAAGGCTTGTTGCTTGGTCTACATAACGGTGCCCCTTAATGGATTGCTCCTGTTTGTGTGTGTGTGTATGTTGCAGCGTTGCGGGCGCGGGGGTTGACGGCTTGCTGGAAGCGCTCAGCAGGCCCCCCAGGTGAACACGACTCATGACTCGCTCTGCATGAGTCTGACTCTTGATGCATCAGCCATAGTTTTGTGTCTCTGGTGTTGGTTTCCAGGCCAACAGTCAGCAGTGCCTTGAGGCTTTTGCGGCTCTGTGCCTCGCATGCAGGCGCCATCGCTCTGTACACTTCAATGTTGAAGCGCTCATATGACGCAGTGAACCTGCCTGGTGGATGCCCGCACTTATTGCACACACACTCAAGGACATTTGTGCCGTCCATCTGTGTGCACTCTAGAGGATGTATACATTTGAACATATGTATGCTGTGTCTGTACGTAATTTGAGCGCTGGCGCGTACGACTGCCAGGCTTACGCGATGGCGTGTTTGCGCGTGCGGGGCACTGTCTTGTTTGAGCGCTGCTGTTGTTTTCAAGGCGTCACAGTGCGCCAGCGGTTGCCGTGTGCTGTACTTCGAAGTAGCTCGCAATCAGTGGTCTTTTATTTCTGTTATCTGGGGTCAATTTCTTGTACTTCTATTTTGGTCGTGCCTTGCACACCTTCCTCTGCTGTGCCAGCCTCGCTGGAGCACTGCTATCGACTTGCAGAGCCGAAAGCCAGTGCTTGCCTTGTACTGCGTTTCTTCTGTAGCTCACAATCCGTGGTCTTTTTCTGTGTGTGTTTTGTTCGTGCACTGCACGCCTTTCTGTGCTGGATGCCTGGGCACGAAACAGCGTACCGGCAGAGGAGCAGCGAGCGGTGAGTTTCATCATGAGTTTATACACTCGGTGTTGCATTTCCTGGATGAATTTGCGGATGTCGATGCAGTCTGCACAGTGCTCATGTGACGTCGAGCGGATCCAACAGGACGCGCTTGACAATTACTCCGCACTTTTCGTTCATGCCAACCTCCTTCAAGTTGCGGTTTCTCATCATTCATCGCGCCGAGATATCATTGGCGAACCAGTCCCAAGTAACCTGCATGCAGTACATTGCACAAATCCCTCGATGCTCTCTCTGGCACCGTGGCGGTGCTGAGCGCCTCATCTGTCATGCACTGCTGTCATGCACTGCTCAACTATGCTAGGGTTTGGGTTACGCTCACCAAGAGATGCATACATGCCCAGGAGACATGCCACCACCACTGCAGGCGGAACAGTGCCATAACTCTAACCCCTACATGCAAAACGCGAAGCAACGCACCGTCCATACAAGCGGAAGCGGACTCCATCTAATGACTCCCACCCCGCGCAGTGTGCCGAATGGACAACTGCTCTGGTGTCATCATGGACGGCCAATCCCTAGCCCCTACTAGTGTTTTTATGCTAACCCTGACTGCCTGACCATAAGCCTAATTGCCATCATGCAGCGCCGCATCAGCCCCCTCAGATTTCTGGACGGCCACCTTCTGCTTCCACAGCCGAATCCAAAATCTTCTCTGCAACTCACAGTGCCCAAATCTAGCCCTTGCCTCAGGTCATGGGGCGCTGTTCCCTCCTTGTGATGGACCTGGTAACCCCAAATCAATTTTACTGTAGTCCGAACCTTATTCCTTCACCCGTGTTCTCAACTTTGCGCCAACCTTGGAGCGCTATGGACTGTGCATCACTACTTGAATTCTAGCCCTGACCCTACCTCCTGACCCTCAACCCAGGTCATGGAGCGCTGCTCCCTCCTCGTCATGGACTTTTTGCGCGAGGCGGGCAAGGTCAAGCCTCTCATTTCTAACCCTCAGACAGTTCAGTTTTGCTTTTGCTAAACAATTTGCTGCTACGCTAGAGCGCTGCTCATACTTCAATTCCAGTTTTAATGAAAAGCTTGGCGGTTACCCTAACCCTAACCCTCCCAGGTCATGGAGCGCTGCTCCCTCCTCGTCATGGACTATTTGCGCGAGGCGGGCAAGGTGAAGCCAGCGGGCGCGGAGGACGGCATCCTGTGCTTCATGCAAGGGGGGGCTAAGGGCACCGAGAGCGGCTGATCCTGGAGCTTCCTTCTTTCGCGTAGTAGCGCTTGAATGTTGAAGTCCGACTGGTTGCCGCCCTTCGCGGAAACAAATATCGAATAGTGGTGCGGAGTAGACCCCCCTGCCCCCCCCCCGCCAGTGCGCATCCCCCCTCGCCGCCCCTTCCTCTGTAATGCAATGATATGGAAAGCCCCTGTTGTGAACCATGAAACCGGTGTTCGTGCTGGACCTCGAGCTTTCACTGCTGGATTTTGCTGAGTTCGCCTGCCCAAGTGCTGCCGAATCTGCTGTGCCGAGCATGCACTCCCCTGCCCAGCCTTGCAATGCTCATCAAGACGTTGTTGCAAGGCGTGCATGTGTGCTTGTGGGGGTTGACCATTAACCACATTTCATTCACAACAGAGTTGCAAGGCTTCCTGTTGCAACAGGAAGTGCCGCACGTCCATTCACACTGTTTCACGTGAGCGCACTATTTCACATGTAGTAGGGTTGCAAAAAAGCGTATTTTGAAGTTTATTTCGGAGTTCAAGTGCCCCTTTTGTGGCAGACCGTATGCTCGGAATTGAGCAGACTCACCGCATGCCCCACAAATACGCCCTTCACGCAGCATACTATCATGTTGAAGTTTGCTCACAACGTATCCTGGTTGCCAAATACGCCCCGAATACGCCGTATTTGTGTGGCCAAATACGTTTTTTTGCAACCCTACACATGAGCAGAATCGATGTGAACTGGCGCACAACCGCCATGCATGAGCACTGGTGGAACCTGCAACGAATGATAGTGTATGGCAATTGAATTCAATCTGACTGCATCTCCAGGACCCCCCCCCCCCCCCCCCCACCCCCTGCCCGCAATCATGACATCACTCTGTTTGCTACCACTTCGTAGGCGCAATTACTTCATGCTTCGCAGCGTGCATAGTGAAATGGTGGCTGAAAGCCCGCATGCAGCTTTCTGGCCAAGCAGCACCGCGAATGTATGCATGTAAAGTTAACGTTAGGGTTCGAGTTCGTGGTTCATTCCGCACCTTTGTTTCACACTGTCTCACATGAGCAGATTCGATGTTCACTGGCGCACAACATATTCTAAAGAGTTGAGGGAAAACTCAGGTCGTGCGGAAATCGATTGTACACCGAGGGTTAGGGTTAGGGTTTACTTTTATTTTGTGACTCAGTACTGCAAGTTGAATTTCTGGCAGCTTGCACATCGTCACAAATCTCTGCGCCAGCGCGTGACATCTTCAGAAAGCAACAGGACAGCAGCGGATACCTTTACACACCACGGCAGCCGAGCGTCGTACCAGTGAAAGCCGCTAGTTACATTCCAGGTGATTTCTGCAAGCCAAGCTCGCTCTCAGCTCTCGCGCCCAGTTGACTTCGCTTGCTCTTTCCGCTGACATCTTTCCGTGTACACACCGTTTTTTCCACCGTGGCGCAGGCGACATCTCAGTCAGCCCGGACCTTGCACCCGTAGCCGCTGCTGCTACCTGTCCACGTGCGGCGAGAGACTCGAGAGCTAGCTGCAGCATCACACGAGGCTACTCATGATGAGATCCACTACAGCAGCGCTTCTGGGTTCCCTGGCCTTGACTTCGGCGGCACAAGGCAGCAGCAGCACCGGCAGCAATGGCGCTTCTTCCGGCGTTCGCAGCAGCAAGCTTGCATTCGCCAAGGGTGCCGCGCTGCGGTTGCCTCGCCACTACAGCAGCAGCGCGGCACCGCGTCGACGCAGCGCTCGGAGGGACACCGTGGTTGCCACCCTGGACCTCAAGCCGGCCTTCAGCGTGTACGCCACGCTGCCCGTGATGAGCAAGGGTCAGCTTGCCGTGGGGGAGGAGGAGGTAGTTCTCGACGCTAGCAAGGGTGCGCCCTACCCCGGCGTGGACGCCTTCGATATGGTGAAGGAGGACCTGACCCCCTTCACGGAAAGCATCAGGGAGCTGGTGGACACGCAGCACCCAGTGCTTTCCATGGCCGCCAAACACTTCTTCGAGAGGCGCCACGGCAAGCGGTTCCGCCCCACCATAGTGTGCATGATGTCTAGGGCGGTATCCGAGGTCCCCTACGAGGTCCTCAAGAACTCTTTGCAGTACAAGCGGCAAGGCGAGCTGGGCACGATCACGGAGATGATCCACGTGGCGAGCCTCATACACGATGACGTGCTGGACGAGGCGGAGACGCGCCGCGGCGGACTGGCGGTTCACAAGCTGTACAGCAACAAGGTGGGTGAACTTGTGTGTACTGGGTGTGAACTGCTCACGGCACGTGGATGAGTGTTATATAATAATGTTATAATCACACTTTGAAGTACATGTTTTGTGGCGGACTGGCGGTCCACAAGCTGTACAGCAACCAGGTTGGTGAACTCGCGTGTACTGGTGCAGTGCAGTGTGTGGACTGCGTCAAACATCTCGCTGCAGCATGTCAATAGTAGACTAGGGTGGGTGGAGTTATGTGCACTTGCGCAGTGCAGCGTGGTGCTGACTGTGCTGGCGCTGTGATGAGCACATACTGAGCTCCACATGCGCTGTCGCAGCAGCAGCAGCCTCTCCAGCATTAATGCTGGGGCTGTGCGTGCACTGGCAACGCATAGTATGTCTACTTGTTTCAGCACTTATATCACTATGCAACCTGAGATGTAGTATTGGTCTTTGATGCTGTGCAACACAATCAAAGAACTTTGCTGGAAACCTTCATTGATAACCTTGAGGTACAGGAGTACAATACAGGCAACACCTTTGAACTAGCCACATGTATCTGACACTTGCCTGCTGGTCCAGTTAAGCATTTCACATCAGCTCTTGTTAAATGAGAATGGGATTGAGTTGGATTCTGCATTTCAAAAGCATGTCTGGCAGTCTAATGTGAGTTTCTAAAAATGTGTGTGAATTGCAGTTTTTGCGAAACAGCCAAAAGTGAGAGAGCAGCGCTGGTGTCCGTGCGCCTGCTGTTGCTGCCATGGCTGCAGATGTCGTAAAGGCGAGGCAAGCATGTTCATACGCTGCTGCTGGCTGTGCTGCTGCTGCTCCTGCTGAGCATGCTGCTGCTGCTATGGCATCTGTGCCTGCTGCTGGGGCTTGTGCTGCTGCGGCGGCGAAGTCACCTGTAAGCGCTGCTGGTGGAACATGCCTTGATTCCTGCTCCTTGTGCTAGCTACACACTTCATCACTAGCACCACGCTGTAACACTCAACCCGCTGACCCTCCAACGCTCTTCATCTTTTCCTGCCTACGTTTACCTGTCATTGTCGCTTCTTGAGGTCGATACGTTGGCAGGGGACTACCTGCTAACGCGCGTATCCATGCTGCTATGTAGGGGTTAGGGTCAGATACTGCGACACCCTCCATTGATGTGCTTCTCTGCATTTTGCCTGACCCTCGACGCTCTTCTTTGCGTTTTGCCTACGTCTACCTACTATTGCTGCTGCTTCAGGTTGCCGTGTTGGCGGGGGACTACTTGCTGGCGCGCGCGTCGGTGCTGCTGGCGCGGCTCAACAATGTTGAGGTTGTGGAGATCATGGCCACAGCGCTCGACTCCCTGGTGCAGGGCGAGATCATGCAGTTGCAGTCGGCACCGGAGGACCTGCTGGACATGAACCACTACCTCAAGAAGTCCTACTACAAGGTGTGTGACTCTCCTCCACTACTTCTTTCCAAAGAAAACAAGTCAACACTGTGCACGCATTGATGGCAATAGCCGGATGATCTCCTGGACATGAACCACTATTTCAAGAAGTCTTACTACAAGGTGCGTGACTTCGCCGCCCTAATGCGTGAGCTGCTTGTTTATCAGTCAAAATCAAAATCATGCATACATTTATTGATTAAGATCACGCAGCTGCAGTCCCTGCTGGATGACCATCGAAAAAAAAAAAAAATCTATCAAGATAGGTGAAATACCTTTAATGACTAATAAAGGTACATTTATTATAAATGGTTGCGAGCGGATTATAGTTAACCAACTTGTTAGAAGTCCTGGTGTTTATTATAAGAAACATGAACTTCTGCCTCAAAAAGTTTCACTACAATGTGTGTGATGTTCCACGCTGCTGTCGCAAGCTAACAATTAAATGAATACTGCTTTCATCAAAAGTCGCATGGAGGATTCTTTGGTTGAAGTATATACAAAATGAATCTAGATGTCATTGTTCTGCTTTTGTGAAAGTCGTGTATGTACTGATCGCCAATAGTTGCTGGACATGAACAACTACCTAGTCCTACCACAAGCAGCGCGTTGCTGGACAAAAATTGTTGCGCTGACCAGTCTCCCCATCACCCACCTCTTCCCATTTCCCGCAGACCGCAAGCCTCATCTGCTTCACGTGTAATTCTCAGCGCTGCTTGCCGGCCACGACTTTAGTAACCGCCATCCCCTCTGTTGCGCTCACAAGTTTCTCTACTGGCCGTTTTTTACTGTTTTTCACAGACTGCAAGCCTCATCTGCAGCGCATGTAAGTCCGCGGCGCTGCTCGCCGGCCACGACTTCGGCTCCCGAACCGCCATCGCAGCGGAGGAGTACGGCTACCACATGGGCCTCGCATTCCAGATCATAGACGACATTCTGGATGTAACTGCTGCTGCGGACGTGCTCGGCAAGCCCGCAATGGCGGATATGTCGCTGGGACTGGCGACCGCGCCGCTGCTGTACGCCGCAGAGGAGGTGCGTCGCCACTTGAACTTGATGATTGACTTTATCCCCAGTACTGTAGAACTTGCTCCAACTGTGAGACATGAAGTGATTACTGCGACGGTGACGGTTGGCTAGTATGTTCAGTATAACAATGTTGCGTGGACCGCTGCTGTACGCCGCAGAGGAAGTGCGTCGCCACTTGAAGTACCTACGTGTAGAGTTGAAGTAGTCATGGACATATATGCCATGGCCATGGCACACATATCGCGATCGACCTGCTGCTGTACGCCGCACAGAAGGCACGTCACCGCTTGAACTCTATGATTGAATCTCCTGCACTGTTATATTTGTTCCAACATCATGATATGCAGTTATTACTGTGGCGGTGACGACTGGCTAGTATGTTCAGTATGGTGGACAATGTAGCTGGGCCTGGCCAATGCGCCGCTGCTGTTCGCGGCAGAGGAGGTGCGTCTGTTCCTGAAGTAATCAATGCAGACTTGAAGTTGTATGCTTGAAGTAATCGTGGTGACGTGCTCGTGAAGCCGCCATGTCAAACGGGCACTTGCCGTTGCATCAGAGACTTTTCAGACTTCCTTGGCAGATTGTGGTAGTGGAGCTGTCGGGCCTGGCGACTGCGCTGCCAAGACATGCGTTACCCTACTTCGAACCTCAATATGTCGGACCGCCCTACTACGGGGCCAGAAGCAACTCAGTTGACTGTGCTTGGCGCTGCTCAACCCCCAATTACCTGCAATCCCCCCCTCCCGCACATGTAGTCAATTAGGGTGACATGGTGTAGACGTTTAGAAACCTTTCCGCCGACAATGAATTGCGCATGTTTTGCCTGCTGACAACAATTCGACACCTCTGGTGCATTCCTGCCCACCCCTTTGCCGTGCTGTGCTTTGGCAAAAAAAAACAAAAACTGTACACTTGCGTCACCCTGACGCCCCAAAATTTCCACTGTTACACGCACTGACAGGTGCCGGCGCTGCGCCCCCTCATCAAGCGGCGCTTCAAGCAGCCCGGCGACAAGGAGGCGGCGTTCGCGCACGTGCTGAGCACTGACGCGCTCGCGCGCAGCCGCGGCCTCGCGCAGTGGCACGCGCAGCGCGCCGTCGACGCCGCGCTGCGCCTGCCGCCGTCTACCGCGCGCCAGGCGCTGGTTAACATCTGCCACACAGTGCTCGCGCGCAAGCACTAAGGGGGGTGGCAGCAGCGCTTGGCGCTTGGCGCGCGCGCATCAGCGCTCAGCAGTGTGCACGTCAGCGCTCAGCGGCACGTGCACACTGCTGCCAGCGCCTCTGCGCGTCAGCGCTCAGAAGCGTGAGGGGGCCGCCTCCGTGTCAGGCGCGGGAGCTAGGAGAGCTGAGCGCGTGCTGAGTTGAGGTAGTTGAGTGAGGCAGAGTCAGGTGACAGGTCTGCGCGGCTCTGGCGCTCGCGTGCGTGTGCGCGTGAGCACGGAGGCTGACTTGAGGCAGAGAGTCAGAGTCAGAGTGTGAGGGTTCTCCTGGTGGTGGCGGCTGCGCTGAGGTACTCTGGAGTGGTGTGCTCGGGTTCGGTACAGGAAGTTGGTGCAGCGCGACAGTGCGCATACAGATCTCGCAGCGCGCAACCGATGTGGAGTGCCTGGAAACTTGGTAGGCGCGCGCGGCACTAGTTGAAGTTGGCCATCTAGGGGTGTGCAGTTTTGACGACAATTCGTAGGTTCAGCAGCACACACACTGACCGCCTCGCGCGGTTGCATCTGTGCGGCGACGTGCTTCGCGCACAGTTTCGCGCGAGTTGAAGTTTGCATCCACCTCTGCCGCTACTCGAGTGTGTTGAGGCTGGAGATTGGCACCGGGTGGGGTGGAAGCGCAGCGCTTTGGCCGTACTTCTACCCTTTGCGCGGGCGGTGGTTGGTCTAGTGAGGCGCAGCGACGAAATGCTGCTGCAGCGGGTCTGTTCATACGATGACATCGCGCATAAAGCGGCCTTGCCACACACCACACTGCACACTCTCCACCACACAGTTGCGGTTGAAGTATTGGTTTTGGCCCCCAGTTGACCCACCCCCTGCTGCCCGCTAGGGGGGGGTTCCGGGCGCAGTAAGTATTCGTTGGTTAGCAGCACATCGGTTTTGGTTTGGTAAATAACAGACGTGCTTGGCCCTGTAATCTGCCATGACTCTGCCTCATTGCACTCTTCAGCTGCTTTGATGTCATCAGTCTTGTGTACCCTATTCTGATGTTATTGAAACTTCAACTTGTGTTCGCGTGCTCGCACTGCGTGCCTGTTGACTGGCATGCACCACGTGGCATGCACGTGGTGCATTGTTCGTGGTGTGTGCTTGGTTAAACAATGCTGATTGAGTCTTTGCGACTAGCGATGATAGGAGCACCATAAGTACTACTTATAGGTGTTTGTCAAGATCATCTGCGGCAATTGTTCATGAGCAGCATGTGAATGGCGTCAAGCTCTACCTACGCCTCCAGGGGCTGTTGCAGGCCTCAAGAAGAGTATGCGACAGCATAGGTGTATACAATCATAGTCTGCTTTTTGTGCGCCCTGCTTAAAAGCAACAAATACATGCACACTTGTTGGTGTACGTATGGACTTGTATTTATACAGGCCTAAGGGAGGCTGGGTTGCCTATGTAATCGAAAAGCTTGCGTCAGCGCAGCAGCCTAGTCTGCGCTGTGTCCTAGGAGCTTGGATACTGGCGCTTCAACACAGCCCAGCATTCGCGCTCCGCGTGTGCGCGCCATGACGCGCTCTGCCAACTCCCGCGCCAGCGACATGCTCAGTTTAAGGAGGATCTTGTTGGTGTACATACACACTTGATGATCTGATAGGGGGTGCAAGTTCAGAGTAACTTCGACTACACCCAGCTTGTACTGACGACAGCGAGTACACAATGCAACTCAGTTTTTCGCGAAGCAGCAGCTACTGAATGAAACCAAAAAAATGTTGTTTGGAACAGCAATGCCTCGTGCGCTGCGCAGACAAGTAACACGGAAGAGGGCACCTGCATGCACAGCTGTGGTGCATGCCAATAAACACCTAGCACAGTGCCAAGTAATTGTGGACTTGTATCAACGAAGGCTGCATGCACAGTCTGCATTGTGCTAAATGGCCATTATAAATCAATAACTCAAAGCAATCAGTGCATACTTCAGTAATGCAAAGTACACAAGTATATATACTGCTCGTTAGCACCGAGAGGTGCGGCAGCACTCGCGGTGGCGCTGATGGTGGCGAGGGTGCATCAGGCAGCAAGGGGATGGGAGATGCTGGCTGTGAGCAGGAGCTGCGGAGTCGCGTGTGGTGAGGATACGGCTTTGGGCAGCAGCAGGGGATATTGGAACATGGGGATACGGATAGCATCAGGGCACACTGTAGATCGTTTGCTTGAACACGCAAGAAAGAGAACCTCGGCCAGGCACGTCAGCGGCGTGCTTAGGCAAGGAATCGAGGACCGGGCGCCTCTGGCCCAAATGTATACTAGAGGCATAACCGCGGTCCTCCGGCGTTTTCGCTCAAGAGATGGAGACATCGGCTACGATAGGTGTGGCTCAGACTGGGTGCCGCTGTGTCTGCCCCCCATGAGTCTAGTACAAGCCTGCAACGCAGGGCTCTAAGGGCCCGTCCGATTTTAGTTTTTTGCATTCTTATCCAACGCATCAAGCCCACCTTGGGGCTGCTATAAATACAAGATCATAAGTACACAAGTGTCACAGCGAGCCGTTGGACATATAATCAAAGATGCTGTGTCCGATCTGGCTTTGATTTGTTTGTTCATGCGCCACACAGCTAGCAGCAACGCTGGACCTCAAGAGGACAGCAAGTGCCCGCCAGTGCTCGTTGTGCAACACAGCACAACATCTAACAGACAAGCATACACAATACAAAAAGTACACGGAAAAAATCAGGAGGGAGGAGCTTAAAACTATGGCATGCACATCATGTATATTTACATCTTCCTTGACACTTTTGCTGGCTACCGATCCAGTAAAACATGCAAGACGGCGGGAGTGTCCTGTGCAGCCATGTGCCACGTATATATACATGCTGCTGTCACTCATATTTCGCACCCAGTAATTAGACCAGATTTTAAGGCCTGCTGGGGATCCGCCTCTGTCAGCGCCACACGCTGGGCCATGCTTTCGCCTATGCATCTATGCATGTATGTACATGGTGCTGTTGCTGTTGCCAGCCCCTGAGCACTGCTGCTGCATGCCGTGGCGGCGGCCAGCGCAAGCAGTTAAGGACGTGTCTGCGGGCTGTTTCGCCGGCAGAAAGAGTAGTCGGTGGCAGAAGCAGGCATGTCTGCACGCTGCATCACAAATCGGCCCGCGACTGCATCCGAAAATGCAGTTACGTCGTAACCGCCAGCTTGTAACTGCTCGCGGGGAGTGCGACATTGCGCAGACACGCTCAATAATCACTGACACCCCCTGAGCCCAGCCGAGGCTGGCTGGCAATGTAAGGTGCACTTCTCCTGCCCAGTGCGCCGGTTGGGTACTCCCTCCAAAACTTCAAGCATGTGAAGTTTGGCCCCCTCCGACACACCCCCTTTAGTCAACCTTTCGTCGGAAAGAGCATCCCTCTGTAAGGCGCGCCTTGCCCCCTGTCGGATGGCACAAGATGGTAGAGCACGCGCCGCAGACGACCACCGTCTGTGAGCAGAGCAGGCAGCACGACATCGTTACTAAGGAGTTCTCTCAACTACAACAACATCCAGTTGAAAACAACAGCTCGCACAAGCCAGTTCTGAAGAGTCAGCATTGTCAGGAGAGGGCAGAGCAGGCAGTACACATGTGGGGGAAAACAATGAGTAGTGTGCATGCCCCGTTTACAAATTGTCGGGTGGCACAAGATGGTCGAGCACGCGCTGCAAACGACCACCGTCTGTGGGCAGAGCAGGGAGTACACAAGCGGGGAAAAGCAGTGAGCATTTTGAGTGTCCAGTTCATGGACTGAGAACTCGGGGCTGCAACCGTCTCTGGTCTCTGCGGCAGTGCAGGCAGTGCGTGAAGGGATGCACTGAGTTTTGTACTTCTTGAAGTATGTTGATTGAAAGGCTTGAAGTATGTTGATTGAAAGGTTGCCGGGATCCGCATCGCTGCCTCTAACCAAGGAAAAACTGGTGGACATTGTACCTGTATCGATGTGTGCTTGTAAGAACTAAAATATCACCAACGAATGTGGACAATATGTTTGATGAGCCAGCTTAACAGTAGGAGAGAACCGTGAAGCAACGAGTTGCCGCCAGGTGATTGCAGCATTTTGGCAGGGAACAAGGAGGGACTCCACGAAAACAAGTTGCATGTTCTTTCTCGCAAACCCCAAATCAGTACTTCTCTGAGTCCCGAATGAGATCTAGCCTGCCACCTGTTTGGCGCCCGTGAGATTCTGCTGCAGCAAGAAAAATCTCAAGAAGATAGTGGTCGCACAGCACAGCATGCCTAACCCTAACCCTAATCCTAACCCTAACCCTAACCCTAACCGTTGGCCACCTGCGCCTCTGACAGAGAATGGATCGCAGAGCCTGGCATTTGGCCTTGGGGATAAGATCTTATCCCAAAGATTCGGCAGAAACTGCAGTTCAACGTCCGACAAGGGGGAAAGGGGGGGAGGGGGGGCTCACCTGTGCGTGACTGAAGACGGTGGTGATGTTGAAGCAGCCAGGGCATTTCACGTCCATGAAGAAGCTGCACGGCGGGAAGAAGAGCAATCGAATCAGTATCAGGCTGTGCTGCTCTTTGTTGTTGTGCAAGTCTTGCCGCTAAACCTGCGCCCTTTAAACTCGCAGGAGAGGGTGGTTCTACAAAACAGTAAAAATGCGGGGAGACAAACAATGGAAACAATCTCGCTATCGCATGACTGTTTTAGCAGCTGTTCATGATTCAAGAATCCTGAAGCCAGGATAAACTGAGAGAATAATGTGTCACGATCTTCGGTGCTTGCTCGCGGTTCTTGTGGAAGCGCGAGGCGTTAGTTTTGATGTCATCACAGTGGCCGCACAAGGGTGGCGACTAAGACGGTGTCCTGCAGGGACGAAGCTACTCAACGCCCAAGTGGCGTCAGAGGGACAGCAAGAGGTTTGCCCGACGCGCCTGCATGCGCTAATGCACCAGAGCTCCGAGATCATAAGGCTGCAGAGCGAGAAGCCGTCTCGACCAGCCGACACATGACACAGACATCGCACAGCGTCAAAGACTATTTATTGACTGACTGTGTAGAAGGCCGTGGCTGCTTGGCCGCCATCAATGTTGCCTCGCTGCCAGAACCTGATGTTTAGTTTCACGAAAACAAGATATTGGATCCAAATGCTCTGGAGTCACCTGTTGGGGCTCTGAACCAGTCTCTTGAGCTTGTGCTTGCGTTTCTCCTCCTCCGCAGAGGGATGCAGTATATCGTGAGGCATGGTCGCTTGCCGTGTGTGAGGTGTGGGGGGATAGAGCTCGTGATCACCGGCGATCATGATGAGGAGAGTTCCCGGATCAGTCCTCCGGTTGATCATCACCGAAAGAACATACTGTATGAATCATTGCCTTTTGCACTCCAGACGTATCAGTTGTTGCAGATGCGCGCGGCCCTTTTTTTTGCCTAAGAGCGCCAGTGCTCAGCGAGGGTTTAGGAAAAGTGGAAGGGGTAGGTAGGCGCTGCGTACGGTGATTTCAAGTGTTTTGTGTTTTTTGTGTGACATGTTGTATAGAGCATCATCGTCCTCAGCCGAGTATGCAAATGACGGCACCCCCTGTGCAATGCATGCAAGTGACTCGTCCTTCGCAAGTGGCAGGGAAGTGTGTGCCGGTCCGGGGCTGATCATCGAGCGGTCTCTCACACCGCTACCGCTCTCAAACCGCACATGCTGCCAACAGGTCACCTCAAAAGAGTGCGTACTTCTATCTGGGGTGGGGACACGATGGTTGAGCCAGACCACCGCTGAGCATGATCGAGGGCCTTTCCAGTGGAAGGCTTCCAGAAGCTTATTGTTAGTCATTAGTGCCGTGCAGGTACGTATGGACTTGTATTTATAAAGGCCCAAGGGAGGCCGGGTTGCCTATGCAATCGAAAAGCTTGCGTCAACGCAGCAGCCTAGTCTGCGCTGTGCCCTAGGAGCTTGGATACCGGCGCCGCAACACAGCCCAGCATTCGCGCTCCACGTGTGTACGCCATGACGCGCTCCGCCAACTCCCGCGCCAGCGATATGCTCAGCTCAATGAGGATCTGACGCTTAGCTAACCCGGCCTTGCGTAACACATCTGCCTTCCCCCCCCCTGAGCACAGTGCTGAGTGCATTGCCAACTCCTTAACAAAAAGGCTTGTCTGCTTGCCCAGCCGTCCGTACGACTCCTGCACGAATGGCACAAAAGCTCAAGATGACGTCAAGGTGCCGGTGTGGTGCTTGACCTTCGCGTCCTCCCCCACCCCAGCAGCATAGCCGTCCGTGTTTGAGGCATTTGTTTTGCCTGTCAGGTACGAGCTCGCTGTGGGCGCGCGCACACTTGTGTCTAGCACTATTCCCTTGTTACGGTATGCACTGCTAAAGTGCAGACACCCTGGGTCAATGACTGTGTCCGCCCGATACCCCGGTACCTTGAAGACGCTAGCGTCCTCATTGCGGACAATAGAGACATGGTGCTGTCTCAAGATGCGCTGCAGGCACCGCTTTGCAGGTACTGAGATTTATCAGGAGCCATTGAAGGCACTTGATGTCGACATTACTTGATGAATTTAAAATTCTTAGCTGCTGCTGCCACCATAGCTTGTTGCCGCTGCCATGAGCCCTGGCGTTCACCAAGGATGCATGCACTAACTTCAAGTGTGTGTGTGACATTGTACAGAGCATGATCATCCTCAGGCAAGCAAATGACGGCAGTCCCTGTACAAAAGGCACGTCGGCAGTTCCTCTTGAGCAAACGCCGCTTGTGGAAATGTGACCACGTGTGCGATAGTGCACTCAGCTTTGCAACAGAAAGACAGCACCAAACAACCCAAGAAGCAGTGATGCGGTATTGACCTTGTGTACGAGAATACCATTGGCCGCATGAGCGCAGCGCGCAGTGTCCGCACTGGTGTGTCAGTGCTCACCAAACTCTCTATAAAAGCCTCATCATTTATAGTAATTGGCAAAAAGTGCAAATAGACTGCTGCGCAAAAGAAGGACCCGATCACTGCACGAAAGCGTCCTCATTGTGCACACTGGCCGCAGGCATCGGCGGCTGTAGCTGGCGCTGCACCACACATGCGTGGACAGTAACTAAGCTGAGCATCGCTGGGTTGTGGTGCACAACGCTCGGCGCCTCGCCGCAGTGCCACCAGCTCCCAGCATTAATGCTGAGTGCGCGGTGCAGCAGCGCACCGTCTCTCGCACGTACCAACCATGCTGCAGCACTCAGCGATGATGAACAGCGCCGCCTCGCACACACGCGCCGCCGCGCCACATAGTTGCTGCGCGCTGTCTTACGACTCGCACGCGCGATCGCCCAGGTGGCCCGCGCCGCGTGGCCTCAGCGCCCGCACCCTCTGCAGGCTTGAGCCTGCCCTCACTCTGACCCTAACCCTAGCTCTAATCCTAACCTAAGCTCGGTGGCAGGCATGAAAACCTCAACTTGAAGTGCGGCACGTTACCGCGCTGGCTCGCCCGACCGCCTCTGTGCTGACTCCACCTCTCAGTGCGCTGCGTGGACGTACGTCGCTGCGCGTGAGAGCAGGCGCGCAGGCAGCCTTCAATCCCACAGGTAGGGTATGTATGCCCGCAAGCTGCCAACGCAACACGCTGCCAAGCATAAATGACTATACTGTGCAGCCCCCAATACGCCAGCAGGCACACGCGCTACCCTGCGGCGCGCACAGCATCGGCGCCTGGCACGTCGCCGCATCGCCCTGCCTACAACACTCCCCGCAACCCTACACCTGACCCTCGCGACGCTGCGCTCCGTTCGGCCATTCTAAATGAGCTTCGTCGAACGCTCAGTGCGCGGGCAGCCAAGCCCTAACGAGCCCCAACCCTGCTCCTAACCCTAGCCGTAGCCCTAGCCCTGACCCCGGGAGCGCCGCGCGCGCTCGCCGATTCACTAACCAGAGTCCGAATCCTCTTGCGCCTCGCGCGCCGCGCGCGCCGCGCAGTTGCACGGGCAGCCGGGCCCTAATTCTAGCTCAAGCCCTCACCCTGACCCTGGCAGCGCCGAGCCCCAACCCTAGCCCTAGCCCTGACCCTGACCCCCTATGCAATAATCACAGTCTGAATCCTCCGCATCCTCGCGCGCCGCCTCCCGCGCCGCGCAGTTGCACGGGCAGCCGAGCTCGTGTAGCGCGCGCAGCGCGCCGGCGTCCACGAACTCCCCTATGCGCTGGCACGCGTAGCGGTCCCAGCCGTCCCACACGCAGCCCTGGCGCACCGCCCACGCGATGCGCGCCGCGCCCGTCCCGTACGTCGTGTAGTCGCCGCCGCGGATGCACAGCGACAGCGGCGCGGGCCACGGCGCGCCTGCTCCCGCAGCCACTCCAGCACGGCGTCGCAGCAGTGCTCTGAGCGCATCGCCTCGCACAGCATCGCCCCCTTCCCCGCCTCCGTCCAGTCCCCCGCGCCGTTGCGCTGGCACCACTCCAGCAGCGCGACGGACGGCGGCGGCGGCGGCGGCAGCGCCGCGCGCTGCCTCTCGTCCTCCTCCGCGTAACGATCCGCCGTGCGGTGGAACACCGCCGACAGGAACGCGCTCTCCTGCGGCATCGGGCACGCGTGCGCCTTGAGCCAGTCGAGCACGCGCGCGTCGCCGCGCCGCAGCGCGATCGCCGCGGCGCCCGCCGTCAGCTCCGCCTTCCTTTCGCGCAGCGCCTCCAGCACCTCCAGGTCGCCCGCGCACGCAGCCTCCTCGACGAGCGTGCGGCGGCGCCGCGCCGCGAGCGCGTCGCGCGCGAAGCACGCCCTGCGCGCCTCGTCCGCGCACGCGTGGTACCGTTCGACCTCATCCCCCGCGCCGGCGCCAAGCGGCACCGCGCAGAACACCGCGCCGCCGAGCCCGGGGTCCAGCAGGAAGCGCAGCGGCCGCGGCGCCCGCGCACGCGCCGCCGTCAGGCACAGCGCGTACGTGAACCATGCGGGCCACGCCGCCGCTGCGCCGCTGCCGCCGCCGCCTGCTGCCGCCGCAGTCGGCAGTTGCTGCGAGGCCCACATGAGCGCGAGGCCGTCGTCGCCGCGCGCCGCGAGCTCGACGCAGACGTCGCGCAGCACGCCCTCGGCGGCGTCGTCCGCGTGCAGGCGCAGCGCGAACATGCGCTTCAGGACGCCGACGCCGCCCGCCGCGCGCGCCGCGCTGACGAAGATCGCGCCCGTCACCTGTTGAGGCAGTGGCGTGCGGTTAGGGTTGGGGTTAGGGTTATGGGCAGGAGTATGGCTGGGGGTAGGGTCAACTGCTTGCCCGAGCGTGTTGCGCCCACAAAGATCGCGGCCGTCACCTGTTGAGGTTGAGTGGCGGCGTGCTGCGGTTAGGGCTAGGGTCATGAATATGGTCGGGGGGTAGGAGTAAGGGCCCATCACCTGTTGAGCATGCGGCAGCGATTTGAGGTTAGGTTTAGCAGGTAGGGTTAACTGCCCGCCAGCGCGCGCCGCGCCCACGAAGATGGCGCCCGTCACCTGTCGAGGCAGTGGCGTGCGGGTAGGGTTAGGGTTAGGGGCATGGCTATGTTTAAAGGTAGGGTTAACTGCGCACCGCGCGCACCGCACCCGCCAAGATCGTGGTCGTCGCCTGTTGGGATGAGGCTGCAATATATGGTTGGGAGCAGTGCACTTGAGATTGGCACATTGCAGTTGAAGTGCAGATTGGTTCGAGAGCTGCTCGAGACCAGCTCCACATCTCTCTGTGGTCTGGGTGAATCAGCAATTCTGAGCTGGCATGTGTACGTGTGTTGTAGGCTACATATGACATCACTGCTTCATCCTCAATCTCCGTACAATATGTGTACTTCGACTGTCACTGCCTGTTCGCCTCTGCGCCTACGCACTGGTATGGTGCGCCGTGTTTGCCTGCGCACGTCCCGTTGGTTACATAACGTCCTATTGGTTACATACCCCTCCTAATCCTACCCCTACCCCATTCCCCAACCCCCAACCTGACTTTAACCCCAACTCCTATTCCAACCCTAATCAAACCCTAACCCCCATTCCAACCGCCGCCCTGTCACCGGCATGCCCCAGCTTGTGCACGAGCTTCGGCAGGCGCGTCGACTGCGCCAACCCTAACGTTAACCCTAACCCTAACCCTAACCCCTATTCTAACCATAGCCCCACCCACCCTAAGCACCCCCGCTCTCACCGGCATGCCCAGCTTGCCCACGAGCTTCAGCAGGCACGTCGACTGCGCCACGGAGATGGCGACGCCGACCGCCGTCTGCACGAGCTTCAGCAGGCGAGTTGGGCTAGCCTGCCACCCAATCTACCCTGACCCTACCCCCAACCCTAATGCCTACTCTAACCGCAACCCCCCACCCCCCCAACTGCCCCCTCTCACCGGCATGCCCAGCTTGTGCACGAGCGTCAGCAGGCGCGTCGACTGCGGCAACCCTAACCCTAACCCTAATCCCAACACCCTAACCCTAACCCTAACCCCTACTCTAACCCTAACCCTAACCCTAACCCCCCTCTCACCGGCATGCCCAGCTTGTGCACGAGCTTCAGCAGGCGTGTCGACTGCGCCATTCCTAAGCCTAAGCCTAACTCTAACCCTAACCCTAACCCTACCCCTAACCCCCCCCACTTAACCCTAGCCCTAACCCTAATCGCCCTCTCACCGGCATGCCCAGCTTGTGCACGAGCTTCAGCAGGCGCGTCGACTGCGCCGCGGCGATGGCGACGCCGACCGCCGTCTGCATGGCGCGCCGCCGCAGCGTGTGCGGCGGCAGCGGCGCGGCAGCGCTCAGCGCGGCGTCTAGCTTTGCGGGCGCCGCCGTCGCTGCCGCCACGCTTGTCGTACAGCCCCACTTGACCTGTGTAGGAATACGGGGGCATGCCTGGCAGTTAGGGAGAGCTCAGGATATTTCACGTGTAAATCTCGGAGGCACTTGACCTGTGTACATGAGAATATGGGGCATTCCTGGTAGTAAGAAAGAGCTCAGGGTCTTCCATGTAAATCTCGGAGGCACCTGACCTGTGTACATGGGAATACAGGGAATTCCTGGTAGTCAGGGAGAGCTCAGGATATTTCACGTGTTAATCTTGGAGGAACTGGTCCGGCACAGGAATATGGGGCATTCGTGGTAGTTAGCAAGAGCTTAGGATGTTTCGCGAATTGCTCTTGGAGGCACTGGTTCAGACCAAGGTGCTCGTGGATGCTTCTTTTTTTGGCAAGTTTCTGGCAGGTTCTCTCAAGTTCTGGAGAAGTTTGTGCCCCACGCCCACCTGATGGAAGTCATTCCGCAATGTGCTTGGTGCATCCGGTGAATGATCACTTCTCTTCTTTCGCTACGGCCAGCGCCCCCCGCTTCCTCTCCTGCCATGCACCGGTAGCATTGTGCCTGCCTGCATAGCCCAGCGTTTCAACTGTATATGGAACATACTACTGTTATTCTGGGCGGAGGGGGCGAGTTCAACTTCAATTTGAACTTTGCATACCTGGCTGGCGCTGTAGGCGCCGCGGCGCTCGCCGTCGCCGTGCGCGCACACCGCCATGTAGGCAGCGCGAAAGAGGCGTTTCACGGGCGCCATGTACAGCCACTCGCCGAGTCTGCGTGTTTGGGGAGGGCCGGAGCGTCAGCGATCAGCGACCGCATACGCTACCTTAAACCCTAAGTGAAATCCTGTGACCCTAGCCTTGGCGGCGTCCTGCGACTGCAGCTGCCACGGAAAGAGGCGGTCGAATTGACTCGAGGTACAGCCATTCGCCGAGCCTGCGTATGTTTTGGGACGTGTTTGGCAGGGACACGGGGGTCAGCGACGGCATGCCCTAGCCCTAACCTCAAGTGTCATAATGTGGTCCTAGCCCTGGCGGCTTCCTGCGATTGCAGCTGCCGCGGAGAGAGGCGGTTGGCTGGTGCCACGTACAGCCACTCGCCAAGCCTGCGTGTGTTTGGAAGGGACACGGGGGTCAGCGACGGCATGCCCTAGCCCAACCCTAAGTGTTGTGATGTAGTCATAGCCCTGGCGGCTTCCTGCAAGTGCAGCTGGCGGAAGAGGCGGTTGAGGGGCGCTGCGTGCAGCCACTCACCGAACCTGCACGTGCTTCGAGAGGGGGACGGGAGGTCAGCGACGGCATGCACTAACCCTGACGGCATGCCCTGACTTCCACCCTGACTGTCATCCTGTGGTCCTTGCCCTGGTGCTTTCCTGCAAGTGGCGGTTGTTTGGTGCGACGTACAGCCACTCACCGAGCCTGCGTGTGTTCCTGGACGCGATTAACCTTGCCCTAACTGCAACTTGTGGTCCTAGCCCTAGCGGCTTCCTCCGACTGCAGCTGCCGCGGCAGAAGGCGGTCGAATGGACTCAAACTGCAGACACCGCGTTTTGGAAGGGCCGGAGCATTAGCGACTGCATGCCCTGTCCCTAACCCTGACCTCAATGTAAGCATAGTGTCCTAGCCCTGATTGGCTGTCGTTGCTGCCTTTCTGTGCGGAAGCATGTTGCGCGCCGGGGTCACGAGGCGCATCCACACTGCAGAGAGGGCGCAGACCCTGCTGACGCTGGCGCGAAACCGACTGGTCGAGAGCTGATTCAAACAAACTGCGTACAATGACTTGATCTGCAATATGATGTTCAGTATCTGGGTTCACGGCGCGTGGTACTGGCCGTGAACAGTGCTTGCGCCGGCTCCGAAACGACACAATCGTGCGCTCCTACTTCCAGCAAGTGCACCCGATGAAGGTGAGGATGTGGTTGAGTACTGATTCAATCCAATGAATTGATTGCCAGCTTTGATGGTCCGTATCTGGGTCAACTGCGCATCGTGCTGGCTGTAAACAGTACATGCGCCAAATCCCAATCGTCGCGATCGTGCGCTCCTACTTTTAGCAACAAGTGACACGCACCCGGTGAACGCGAGGATGTGGTTGAGCACTTCCACGTGAGCCAGCGCATTTGCGGCCGCACCCGCGGCGCCTTCGGACGTGGTTAAGCACTGATTCAATCCAACTGCGTGAAATGGGTTCATCGCCAATTTCATGTTCAGCATCTGACTACGGCGCAATAGTACGCTCCTACTTCTAGCCATCACCACGCATCCGGTGAACGCGAGGATGTGGTTGAGAACTTCCACGTGAGCCAGCGCGTTCGCGGCCGCACTCGCGGCGCCGTCGCCGCACACGCGCTTCGCCGCCGCCTCGCCCCCCCTGCCGTCGCCGCCGCTGCTGCTGCTGCTGCTGCTGCTGCTGCTGCTGGCGGCAGTCTCCCGCGTGCGCAGCGCGCTGAGCGCCTTGACGCGCGCGCGCAGCATGTGCGCCGCGGCCTTGAGCGACGTTACGCCGCGCACGCGCTTCACTCAGAGCACGTGCGCCAGCGCCGCCTCCGTGCCCGCCAGCTCGGCGTCTGCGCGCAGCAGGTCCAAGTCATCCATAGCAACTCCTGCGGCAATGTCAAGAGGTTTTAAAGCTTAGAGGGCGTGTTGGTGCGAGTGTCACAAGGTATGCTTCTAAGTAGGTTCCGGCAGCAAGGTCCACGTCATCCATGGCCACGCCTGCGGCACCGGAAGTTCAAAACTAAGTTTCTCGCGTTGGCGCGAATGCTGCTTCTTAACATGATTTTAATAATATTGTACTGAAATCAGTAAGAAATCCAAATGAACAAAGTACTCAGGAAACCATCTGTCCTTTAACGTGTCATGAGGTACATGTAGATTCTGCCTCCAGCAGCAGGCTTGACACCATCAGCGGGCGTCTGCGCGCGGCAGGTCCAAGTCATCCATGGCCCCTCCTGCGGCAACACAGAAGTTTCTAAGAGTTGAATTCTGTATCGGTGCAAGTGTCACAAGGTACATGTAGATTCTGGCAGCAGGCTTGACATCAGCCACCATCTGGGCTTCTTGGCGCCCTAAGCGATTTTCAGCAAAATGTGAGTTTCATTTTACTTGTTTATAAACATAAATAAATGAGCTTGCAGGCGCGCAGGGTGCACCCACTTGAATCCTGTTCTGCTGGGACAGCGGGACAAGGGAGCGTGTTGTGACAGCATACCTGTCCTCAGTGAATGGGTGTCATCGTGCGCTACGACGCCTGATGGCGCTTGCTGTCGACGACAAGTAAGGTGCTCTCACAGTGGTTGCCGCAGCAGCTCATCGCAAGGTTCCCGGCAGTAACTTGGCATAGATGCAAGACGCAGCGGTGTCGACTGTGCTTCGAGTGTTGCCGGCAGCACGGCAGCAGCATGCAGCAGCGACAGCAGCAGCACGATCACCACCACCAGCAGCATAGAAGTTTGATGAAATTAGACACACATGAGGTGATCTCACCTGAGGCACTGGTGACCTTAAAGTCTACGCCCAGCCACTTGTGTCTTTGTACCAGGACGTCGATCCTGTCCCGCAGAATGTCGCAAACATGCTGGACGTGCTCAAACTCCCCCATAGCGACCTGCAGCGACCTGCCAGCGAACAGATATCAAAGCGGGCTCAGGACCAGCGCCAGGCGCAAACGTTTCCAGCGCGAAGGCGGCTGCAACTTATTGTATGAGCAGTCAGCACCCAACAAGCGCTCGCCGCTTACCGATGATGCTGCTATGTGCAGTCACTGGCACGCACACACCACACCTGATTTTTGAAAATTGAGTTCGCGCCATCGCCATCGACGGTTTGAAGTACTTGCTTGAAGTTGCTACCTGAGACCTTTATATTCAGTACTGTAGTATCGCCCGTCCATCGATGAAGCGGACAGGTGACCTTGTGTACGTCTTGTTTGCTCGGCGGGACGCGCGATGCTTCCTGTCCTGTGGTTTTTCAACTTTCCCGCATCGACTTGAACTTGAAGATGCTGCTTGAATCACATGATGCCACGAACAGTTCACTTAAAGCTGCCGGTCAATCTTTATCGATGCCGCGGACAGGCCGGCTTGCTTACGCCCTCTCAGTGCGGCGCGTGCAATCCTTCCAGCACTTAGTTGACGGTGCTTTCAGCCATACTTTGAGACACCGCGAGTCTCGATCTGAGTTGCAGATCCTAGGTCATACGACGAGCTTTAGCGGTGCTGATTGGGTCGTACACAGGTGCAGCAGCTGCTGTGTTGCGCGGAGCTCGGCAGTCATGGGTTATGAGTCTGCCAGGAAGTATGAAGTGTTTATTCCGTGTCCTTTGCCAACACTGCTTAGTGCCTCAAGCTTCATCCGTCATCACGCTGGAAAGCTGCAAAGTTGCTGTTTAGCTGGACACGCTACATAACACACTACTGTTTGTGCGCTCCTTGTAGGTAGTGTGTCATACCCCGTGTTGTTTCAAGCCAGCATGCATTACTTGGTGCAGTGACATGTGGATCATGCCACTTTTCAAAGTGACTTTTGACAAGTTCAAAGTTTACAATCTGCTGCAGAGCTCTGTTTTTTCCACAGCGCTGCTCACCTCAGGCAGATTTGCACAGATTCCTCAACCTGTACCCAGTTCATGCATTTGTGAGTGTTTCAATTTTTCAAGGTAAATCCGTTCAAACGATGACAAATTCGTTCAACCAAAAACGAAAATTGACCTTGTCATGTTTGGCAGAAAACCTCACGTGTATCTTACTTTGTTAAACTGAATGAGAGATTTGTCAGACTCATAGACCATATGTACACTTTATACATGCTTGCTTGCACGTGGCAACACGCTTTGAGCGCAGCTTTCCCAGGCAGGCCCCGCCCCCGGGCGGGGGGGGGGGCTTAATTGTTGGACCACTGAAGACCCCGAGCCACCCCACTTTCAACAGAAGTACCCAGAGTGGGACTTGTAAACAAATACGAATGATTACTCAGGCTCGCACAAATAATTAAAAAAAAATCGCACG
This sequence comes from Tribonema minus, assembly GCA_017506865.1. Classification (NCBI taxonomy): domain Eukaryota; class Xanthophyceae; order Tribonematales; family Tribonemataceae; genus Tribonema; species Tribonema minus. Next base: position 524,466 of record JAFCMP010000157.1, read on the forward strand.
CTTGAACGTTGACGACCCTTAAGTTCATGCAGTTGAAGTTGTATATTATGTCCTGGACCGCATGGGCTGCGCGCACGATAAATCGGGCTTGCAATAACTAAATCTACGGAGGAGCCGGCGGTTCGGCGCTGGCCGGCGAGGGCCGCGGCACTTGCAACAGTGCGATGCGGCGGTAAGCGCTGACGTCGCCATCAGGGGCAATGACTGCGTTCCAGTTGTCGATCACGACACGTGTGAGCGCGCGCTGTAGCGCGAGGGAGGTTGAAGTTCGAAGTTCAAATTGAATCAGAGTTGGGCACCAGTCCAGTCGCAATTTGACCTGGCAGCGAGTTTTAGTATGCTGTGCGCTAGGATCCATCTCTTGAGCCTTGCGTCTCGCCTGGCAGTCTCCGTGCGAAGCACTGCACCAAGAAGTGCCTTGCCGCAGGCGGTATGGGCTCCGGTGATGCATTTTTCTGGCATCGATGAAAAAAACGGACCCCAAGAACCTGTTACGCCGCGCCAACAGCAGCTGGAGCGATTGCACGCCACGGATCAACTCCTTGCACAGCTGCACGGCATCGGCAGTACGTCCCCACCTAGACGGCAACGCGACAATCCCCGCAAGGACAAACCGCCATCATCGATTGCTGAAGACATGAGCAAGTTGAGCAGAGAGGGGCGCTGGCGAGAAGCCTGTGCCTTGTTCAACACTGTCAAGGAGCCCACTGCCGCGCAGGTGAGGGTGCTGCTTCTCAACAACGCGGCATTCAACTTCTCTTTTTCTCAGGCAGTGCTGGCACTGCGGCAACTGCGCGCGTCGGGCGCTGCCACTGTCAGGGACTATGAATTAGTCATAATCGCCCACAGGTACTCAGCTCGGGGAGCCCTGCAGTTCCTGGCTGAGATGGATCGGGTGGGCTTCGGCTGGTCCCCCATCGCGTGCAGCGCCGCGCTGCAGGCGTGCGGCATAGCGGGCCAGCTCAACGATGCCCTGCAGCTCCTCGGCAAGATGCGCGAGCGCGGCATCGCCGCTGGCGCTGGGATCTTCTTGACCCTCATTAAGGAGTGTGTTCGCGGCAAGGTCTCGAGGCGTGCAGGCGACAGCAGAGGCGGCGGAGTGCGGGCGCGGGAGCTGCTGCGGGTCATGGGAGAAATGGGCGTGGTGCCCGATGTACGGCACTTCAGTGCTGCGATGTTGGTGTGTGCAGGGGTCGGCGACGGGACGATCGCCACCGATATCTTCCAGCAGATGCGGGATCAGGTACGCAATGGCCCCGAGTGCACTGGTTCTTCGACTCGTGTACGCAGCACAATTTTTAGTGTTAAGATGCACATGGGGGAGTCTGGGGGGGCAGGTGGATGAGGGCTCAGAGAGGGGAGAGATATGCCGTTTGGCGATGTCGCTTAGAAGTTATCATCAATGCCAATAGAGACACTTTGTCATGAGATGCATGTTTTTGATGCATGTCAGCAAGGCTGACCTCAATTATCTGGGCTTTTCCGCGACCTGAACGAACACGCAAAAAAAGTACACGATCACACCACAAAGTGGCTGCGACCTATAACGCCAGGTTGGATTCAAGCTGCACGTGGATGCAGCAATGTGTGGGGCAATGCAGAGAGCTATTGCTCACCACTAGCCTTTTGCTGTATGCCGTCAGATGTCGACATCGACATAAAGGTGACCAATGCAACAGAGGATGGACGTCAGTCGTGTACTGCTAGATGTGAATGGGTTTTAGTCATCCACCTGCAAGTGCAACTGCCGTAACCGTCAAGCGTGCAGACAATTAGCATGCAGCTGCCACATGCTCCAACAGTGCGCACTGCCTTTGAACAAAAGGTTGCATCTGTGTAGCCATTTGCCTACTTGAGGCAGCACAGCGCAATGCCTTCAAAGAATATCGTGCATTGACATAGCTCTCTTCCTACTGTCATTATCTACAGTAAAGGTCCTCAGCCTACCTGCACATCATTGTTTCAGGGAATGGGATACTTGAAGTAGGATACTCGAAGAAGGAGTGCGCTTATTTGCGGGTTTCAACAGTGAGTAGTTGTCTGCCAGGGCTGCAAATTGAAGGAGGATGACACGATCTACTAGCCCTAACCCTTAGTAGAGCTGCTTCCTTGCTCCTGACAACAAACTCAACCGATGATGACATGACGATGAGGATGAGCTGACACACTACATCAGTGGCACAAGTGCAAAATGGTATGTTTACTTGTGTTCAATCACCAAAGCGGCACAACACGCGAAAATCACGAGCCTGCACCCAGTGCACCTCAGAGCTGCACCTGCTCATGATTTGAAGGGTCGTAGGTTCACATCCTGCTTGCAATTACGACATTTTAGCCTGTCTACGCCTCTCTCCAAGCGTTCTGCTGCAAATAAATTCTGGTGCAGCCATCAGCTCGTGCCGCGCTGCGCTAGAACCACCAGAACCACATCCTGCTTGCAGGTACGACATTTTAGCCCGTCTACGCCTCTCTCCAAGCGTTCTGCTGCAAATAAATTCTGGTGCAGCCATCAGCTCGTGCCGCGCTGCGCTAGAACCACCAGAACCACCTGCACGACTCCCGCACACCCAAGAAAAAATACATATTAAATGTCATAATTTAAATAAATTTTTAATTGTTTTAAACGTAAAAACAATAAGTCAGCGCTCCACCGGCGCCCTCGCGTGCCGCAGGGCGTTGTGCCGGACACATCGGCGTGGAACATGCTGCTGAACGCCATCGGATCCGCGGGCGACATGGACCGCATGCTAGCAACGTACCAGGACATGATTGCAACCGGCCAGCACCCCAGCCTATACACCATGAACACCATGCTAGCGCGCGCCGGCGCCGCGGGTCAGTGCTCAGTGGCGGAGGACCTCTGGAAGGAGAGGCACCGCTTGAACTTGTGGCCCAATGCCGTTGCCTTCAACACGTTCATGGAGTGCTACGCGGTAACGGGACGGGTGGAGAGGGCAGAGGAGCTGCTACAGGAGATGAGCGCTGCTGCGGTCGCGCCCGATGCTGCGACCTACAACTGGTGCGTGTGCGGTACGCATGCAGCAGTTCTTGAGGCATATTAAAGAAGGCGCAGGTAGTGCAAAAAAGGGTTGTGATTCAGTTGAAAAACGTCTTGGTGTAAAATGTTACGAAGGTCATGTACTCAGCAGGAAGTATTTTTGTCAGGCATACGATATGCGTTCTCTTCTCTGATATAGTGTCTGGCAGTTGGTCCAACTAGATGAGCAAGGCTGTCGCCACCGCACTTGATGCCAACCTTCAGCTTCGAAGTGTACATATACTCCAGTTATGGGCTCAGCTGCACGCATGACAATAGTGTGCTCTGAAGTGTCATGTGGTGCCCTTGCTTGGAAAGTTTCTATTGCACTCGATGCCAATGTGTACATTGTGCATGTGTGACCATCCATACAAGTGCAGTGTCATACCCTGCTCCCCCCCCCACCACACACCCTAATTGTACCCCTAACCCCCCCCCCCTCCCCCCCCCCCCCCACCCCCCCCCCCCAATCAGCTTGATGAAGGCGTACATTGTGGCAGGGCAAGTAAACGCAGCCATGCTAATCATTGGCAGGATGCGCGCTGCGAACATTCGTCCGGACCGGATAACCTGGAACCAGATCATCAACGCGGCGGACGCAGCGGGCGATGAGCAAACGGCAGATGCCCTCTACGCCGACGCGCGTGCGTCGGGGACACTGGAAGTGGAACAGCCGTGGCAACCCGCCGACAGCATCAAAGTTGAAGTTGAACCCGGTGCCCCGGTGCTGACGCGGGGGATCAAAGTGAGTGACCGCGTCAGTGAGTGAAGGTGGCACGACGTTCATCGGCTGTTGCGCCCTCCACGCGGCTGCGGGATCAGAGTTAGGGTTAGGGTTACAGTTGGGGTTGGGAGCTCGGCGCCTCTTCAGCCTTGTGCATCAGTGCTCAGCAGTTTCTGGCACATTTTGGCAAGGCCGCAGAAGCCTTCCTGAAGGGCCTGTGCTTGGACCTGCGTGTTTAGATGGCGGGCAGTTCGAACCCTAACCTTAGGGTTACCCTAGACCTTGACGAACTCTAGGTGCTCAACAATAGCCGGCACCTTCATGAAGGCTTAAAAGCATACCGGCAATGCCATCCTTGAGCTTTTCGTACAGTTGCTAGACAGTTTCTGGCACACCTGGCGTGAATGCTCGTTGAACATTACGACACAGACTTTTCAGTGCAGCTGAGTATCGTCGAGGCATTGCAAGGTGAAGTTGCATGGAAAACAGTGCATCATGCGTCATGTAGCTCCAAGGGTGACGGTTTCGCCCAGCACAGTTCATTCATGACAACACCCACCATGTGGTCAACACCTTGCACACTCTGCCAATTGCAGAAGCCCAAGGCGCGTGTCTGAGTTACTTGCATGCTGACCGCTGCCTGCTGTCTCCGTGTACCCCTGCCTCGTCAGATCAGCCTGCGAGGACTGAACGCAGGCACGGCCAAGGCTGCTCTGCGCTATGAGCTAGAGCAGAGGCGAAAGCACACAACCAGACGCCAACTTCCTCTGTGCATAGGTACTGGGACAGGCAGCAGCATCTTGAAAACGCTCGTGTCTGAAATACTGGCGTCCCAGGGAATCGCCCACTCGATGAACGCTTCGCACACCAACGATAACATCATCCTGCCCCCCTCTTGCTGGGAGCAGTGATCTGAAAAGCCATCAATATCATGATCGAGAATGAATGATGATGCGCGTTTTCGTTTTTTTTTTCCGCATTGTCAATAAGGTACATCCTGAGCTGCAGCAACTTTGCTGTTGCGCCTACATGGAAGTTTTTGACAGGTTTTGTGATGGTCAAGCCCTGTATTCGAATTTTGGAAGTTTTTCGCCGGTAGTCAAGCCCCCTATTCTTGGGGAGTTTTTTCAGCGCCACTGCCTGCGCTGCATTGGTATGGTGTCGCGGCCAGCTTCCAAACCACATATCGCAACCGTTGCAGTGCAGCCATGGCAACGTAGTAGACGCTTGAATGAAACTGCATGCATCAGCCTGCGTGATAGTCCAGATTGGTGTACCAGCGTTGCATCAACAACACCTGGGCACAAACACACAACTCATCAAGCGTGCAGCGGATCCCCAGTGTGGTGAGCTGGGGCAGCTGCTGCCCTCGTTCCCCATGCTGACAAAACTCGCACAGACTCCCCCCCCCCCCCCCCCCTCTTTCCCCTGGACTGTCCCCCCTTCCCCCACCCTGCCTTTCCCTCCCAATTTCCATGCTACACACACCTCCCTCCTTTGATCGTGCAAGCCAGTACCCCCACTGGCTTCCCCCCTCAAATCCGACTTGCAGTTTTTTCCGTTCAGCAAACGCAAAGCCCCCTCCCGCGTTTGCATCAGTCAGATTATGGGTCTCATTCCGTGCTGCTGAGCCGGTAAGCAACGAGCACCGCACGCTCTCTGCAGTTCCATGATAATCCTGCTGCACTTCAAGTTCCTCCTTTGCGCTGCCGTTAATTGAGCCGGCGCACCATAAGGAGCGCCCGAACGTAGAAAGCAAATCAACACGGGAGGCAAATATATATCGGTGAGTGTTGAGCACTGATATAACTGTTCACGTTTGCCTCTGGGTTCTCAATGATCACTTCTAGCAACACATGCACTAGCCGCGAGTCTTGTGTCTGCTTGGGTCCCTTGGTTGTCCATTCCTGGCACGGTGGAAAGCTTTACACTCTCTAAAGCAAATCAGCACAGGAGGCAAATATATAATCGGTAAGTGTTGACACATCATTCTTGTCATCCTCTGGAGCTGCATGTATCTCACACCTTGACACCAAGCCGTGTGGTCCCCGTGATGTGCGGCATACCTCAAGGCCAAAAATGCATGTACGCCAGCGTAGTACGCGTTCGCAATCTATGTGCAATGGTTTGAGGTACTTTAGAGTATGCCTGGACACACAAATCATGCGCAGGGCATTGCTCATTAAGCGGTCAACTGCAGGTGCCCATTGCTGTGAACGACTCTAGACTCTTTTAAGCAGACTCTGACACCCCGAGTCTCGATCCGGGAACCGAGTGAAGCGACCACCTTGTGCAAGCGTGCCAGTTGGGGGGGCGTAGTTGTGTGAACAAGGAGCTGGCGAGGAGCAGCTTTGGACCACGCAGAAGGATGGCGTCAGCAGCGCGGTAAGCACCGAAAAAGAATGTGAAACTCAGAGTTTCAACTGTAGAAATCTTTCGCCTCATTGCGTCTGAAGCCCGGATGACTTCACCCCGTGTGCTTGCCAACAGGTTCAGGAGTGCGTCGTTGTCGTCCTTGACGTGGTGGCAGAGCTTGCTTTGAATTCTCAGCACCGACGATAAATTCGCGCTCAATGTTGCGGTCAGGTGTGAATTAGTATTTCCCTGCAACGAGGCTTGATGAGAGGTGACATGGGGCTTGCTGCATTGCTGCAAGCAATATTTTCTCATATTCCCCTCACTGCAGCACTTGTAGCACTCGGGTTGACTTGAAAAGAGCGGCTTATCAACACAGGCCTTTACCCACTCGCGCGCACGACACGAATGACATGGTTTGCGATAAAAAGCAGCTGTCGTCGTAGTCTGAACCGCTGCAGTCGCTGCTAGCGCCATCAGCCATTGTGCATGACAAAAAAAGTTGGCTTGGTCACCTGCTTGCAGACTGCTTGCAGTCTGCATTTGTTATCATGCAGTATCACCATAATGTGTGCCCCATTTTTAAACACCCTTACAAGCTCATGTCTGTGGCTAGGAACGCGTTGTAAGCCCGTGACCATGGATCTTGATGCAGGCGAAGAGCTACTGCTCACCAGCAAAGAAGCTGGCTTGAACATCAAGTGACCGCACTGAGGCTGTTTGAGCATGCTGGCATTGCAGCAGTGCCGGCGCTTGTGCGGCTGCAACAGCTTGCCACATCTTCTGAGCATGGTGTTCGACACCACCCCACCTTGTAATTGCAGCTCTGGGATTTGATGGCTGCATTTGATGCACAAGGCGACGGGGGGGAATAGTTTCGCCTGAAGGCTACGTGAAAATGCTGGCAATGTGGCAGCGCCGGCGCTTGTACGGCGCAACAGTTTTTTTTTTTTTACTGTGCACATTGCTGGATGCTACCTCCCCCACTGCTCTGTGCTTCGGATTTGTACATCTGGTGCGTAAGGGGAGCGGTGGGCAGTACGCTTCACTGTACCACTCTTTCTCGTGTGATGCTCAACGCATGGCGCCTGTTGACAGCGACATGTTATGCTAACGCACAGGTGCATTTCTGTGAACCGCATTGGTCCGTCCTGTATACAACGTTGCGAAGGCCAGCTGTCTATCTCACAGAGCACACCACACAGATGTCATCATCTAAATAAGCAATCAATACACAGAACTTGCAAAAAGAGTGCGTGTGTCACCCGGTGCACACATGACAACTGTGTTGACTGCGTCGCCAACGGTCACATCGCCCCCTTGCATGAGCTACCCAGACTCACTCGCTTACTCGCTTTTTTGACTCTGCTCGTCGCTGCACTGTCGTGTGCATGCGCTGGCGTCACCACTTGCACTTCACCACTTGCGCTTGACTGACCTGACTCACTTGCTGACTCACACTCCGACTCACACTCTGAGTCTATCCCTCATTCTGCCGCTGTGTGCATGCACTGGGGAATGGAGCAGAGGGGTGCCAGCGAATGCGGCAGCTGCGGCGCCGGCGGCAGAGTTTGAAGTGAGGTATGTCAACTAGGTGCTTGAAGTTTGGTTTTTTACTGTAGGCATTGCAACATGCATCAAATCAGGTAACAAAGATTTTTATCAGCGGCGAAGGGTCGGGGTTAGGTTTGGGCCCAGCATAATGCTGTAGTCGTGCAATCACTTGAAGTTTGGGATCACTTGAAGTTCAGAGTGCATGAATGCCCACATGAGCATAGACTCCGCGCAAATTACGATCCTGGCCAAGTGGGTCAATCTGCTGGTTGAGAGCCTCTGCATACGTATTGCTTGCAGAAATGGCAGCACACCAGTGCAGCAATCATGTGCCGTACTCTCCCTGTTGGTTGCGAGTTTATTGTCACCACAGCTGAGGTCGCGTGATGTACTTCAAAGGTTGACGTTCAAAGCTCGGGCGATGCACTTCAATCTGTGGCTTTCAGAGTTTCCCTCCAGATTTTGCTGGGGTACAGAGGCGTAGGGGGAGGGGGGGGTTGCCGTTTGACGACTTCATTCAGAGTTGAAGTAGTACATGAAGAGTTGAAGTAGTGCATTCAGAGTTGAAGTAGTACATGTAGAGTTGAAGTAGTGCATACACACACTGGCATTTGAGTCGCCAATGAAAAGTGACACACTTTGTCATCACCAAGGTGCTTGCAAGATGACACTCGCGCCGATCGGGCTTGTTTCGCGCCTTCACTCCCTACCCCTATGTACCCTTACCCCCCATTGCAGGGATTTGAACGACCTCATTAGCAAAGCAGAATGTTTCTGCCTCAACGAGAAGCCCAGCGCGACGTGGCGGAACCTCTTCATGGGAGACGACCGGCTGCTGCTGACATCAGACGCGGTGAGTCCTGGATTTTTTTTTTTTGTGCAATTTGAAACGAGAACACCAGCAGGTGCCTAACTCAACCCTAACCCTATCCTTCAAGAAATGAATTCATCATTCATTCAGTTTTTGCCATAGCTGGTCTATTTAGTCAGTGAGATTATGGGCGGCTGCCGCTGACATCAGACGTGGTGGGAACTGTTTTTGGGCAGGTCCGTTACTTGCTGCCTGTCAGCCACCGCTGGGTTGCCTGCACCAAGAGCTGTCAATTGCACATGTTTTCACAGTGGTTGAGGGTCATGGTGCAGGGTGAGAGGTGAGCACTGCCATCTCAACGTGGCAGCACGGCTTACCTTAACCCTACTTGCGACAGCAGTTTGAGGTAGGGTTAGGGCTTGGGGTTTAGGATTAGCTTAGGGTTAGGACATGGTTTGCGTGAACTGTAGCACGGACAACATGTGAGCATCAGTGCGATCCGCAGAGTACATGTCAGCATGTCTACGCGCCCTCCTGACTGACGTGGTGCACTGAATCAGCTACAGGGGGCTCAAAACCCATACATAAAACACATAAAATGACCTAATCAGGCAGCCGAGCAGCACATTGTGAAACCCACAATACAATAGGGCTAAAAGATTACATGATATCCCTACTAGCCCTGCTGCTGACATTTGACACGCGGTGAGAAGCGTCTAGAAATTTCTCTTTTTTGCTATTTGAAGTGGTGTTGGGAACAGGGTTGCATCATAAGTGATTTATTCGTAGAGATCTTCATACCTCGTGCATTCATTATTTGCCATAGTGATTGTGATTTTTTCAGTCAGTAAAATCGGCTGCGAGCTGAAACTGACCAATGATGATGAGGCACTGGCTGAGCACTGATGCCACTGCTGCGCAGAACGAGCAGTCGCTGCAGCACATTGAAATGGCGGTTTCCTTGTTGACTTTCCTTCGCTGCAAGCTGCAACTACCAACTGGTGATGCGTTGATCACCCGTGATTGAGCACTGACGCCAGTGCTGCGCAGGACTAAGTAACGATTGCTGCTGCTTACTGGCTTCAACGATGCACATTGGCTTAGCTATCGCTCACTGCGAGACGTAACTACTGATTTGTGATGTATTTATCACCCTTGACTGAGCTCTGATGCCACTGCTGCGCAGGACGAGCAATTGCTGCTTCACATCGGTTTCAACGAGACCGTCAAGCTGCACTCCATCAACTTCCAGGCACTAAATGACGGTGAGCACGACAAAGCCCGACCCCAACCCCTGAAACCGTAACACTGCAGTAGCTCTCACGCAAAGGCACATATATGCTCATCTGCGCACATGTCTTTCACTCAATGTCCTGCTCTGCTTAGGGTTAGGGATAGGCCACGTTTAGGCTTAGGGTTAGGGGCAAGCTGCACTCCATCAACTTCCAGGCACTAAATGACGGTGAGCACGACAACCCTCGCCCTAACTTGAAACCTCCAACCCCAAACACTTGCAAACAGGCATGTGTTCTCGTTCGCATGTGATGAGCTGTTGATGTTGATCGTGTTTGAAGCCTGACTTGCTGCACTCAGCCAACACGCTTTGAACCTCAACTATGCACCTTGCGCCGCTGCTGACTTTTTACTGTCGTACTGTGGGTATGATGGCACTGTTTGACTCGTGACCAATGACTGCAGCAGCGGCGACCACGGTTATTGGTGGAAGGCACTTGCGGCTAACCACTCCTTGCCACCTGGAGCTAGACGATCTTTTGAAGCATTTCTATGCACCATGTCTGAGCATTGCTCCGCTGCTGATCCGCCAGAGTGCTGTTTTTTGTTGGTCTTTTTGTTGGCGCGCTGTGCACTTCGTCGGAGCACTGATGCATGACGCAGCGCTCAACACATGATGCGTTGCTCAACTGCTGATCCGCAGGGTGCTGACTTTCTTCTGAGCACTGACGCATGAAGCAGCGCTCAACCGCTGCACCGCTGAGCAATGTAGTTCGTGTGCGCAGCTCGCAATACACCACACAAATTGGGGTTGTTGTTAGCATCACAATGGATAAGAGTGTTGCTGTGGGGCAAGCAGCCCAGACCTTCAGTGAAGGCCTCTAAATGACTCCTACGTGTCAAACCCTACTCCTAAGCCCAAACCACCCAACCCTAACCCTAATGCTTGAAAGGGAGGTGGGGATTCACCTGAGCACTGATGCAAGCAGCAGTGCTCTAATGCTAATCTGCTGAACACTGGTGCTGGTGCACTGTGTGCTGCTGTTTCAAATCAGACTCCGCGCCGGCAACAGTAAAGCTGTTCATCAACAGGGACAGCATGGGCTTCAGCGACTGCGAGGTGCGCAATGCAAACTTCAACCCTCATTGAGCGCAACCAAAACTTCAACCCTACTTGCGCGCCCGCTCCTTGCATATGTGCATTGAAAAGTTTCACCAACTGCCAATCTCGCTTGCCAGGTTAGGTGTGCTGGGTCTGCCTACTTCCTACGAATGCTATCATTTTGCTTCATCTGCGAACGCTCACGTTGACATTCAGGCCTTCCAGTGAGTCGCTTACCGTCAGGTTGATGAACATTTCTCCTGCTCCCTTTGTGCTGTGGCTCTATACACATCGTGCCATTGTGCTGGAGTTTTGGATTACGACATGAGGCTCTGGTATCGAACATGCGACTCCTAACCCTAACCATCACCACAGCCAGATCACTCTCGCAGTGTACTTTTATTTTAAAAATCTCGTGCAGGGCGCGAAAAAGCCCAGATGAATGGCATCCAAGCTTGCTGTACAGAATCTGCATGTCGTGTGACAGTCTGAAAGTGTCTCAATGACAACCACTCAAACTACGACGCCAAATGGCATCTCGTAGTGTACCTTTTACGACTGCTGTCAACCACATGAGCATATTGTCTTACGAGAATCAATGCCTGCTTTCATGATCTGCTTGCTCCCTCTTTGCTCTCTGTAGTGCACCAGAGGCTGATATTGCGGCCAAACACTGACGAGAACTCTCTGACTGTGTCCACGTTTTTCTTGCCACAATCTTCTCGCTCCGCTTTTGCCCGTCAGGACATTGAGGCCACTCAGACGCTGGAGTTGACGGCCGAAGACCTCAAGCCCGACTCTGCGACGCTCTTGAAGTTTGTAAAATTTCAGCGCGTGTCCTCCATATCCATCTTTGTTGAGGAGAACAACGGCGCAGAAAGCACGTCTCTGTCTTCAATTAAGTTCTTCGGGGCCCCTGTTGCCACAACAAAGATGTCGGAGTTCAAGAAGCAGGAGGAGGGGCACTGACTCATGACTCGTGACTCGTGCCGAACCCTGGCCCTGGGCTGGGGACAACCCTATGGGGGGCGGCGTTGTCGACACACACACACATGTACATTGCTCTGGTTTTGAATTTTGCTGGTTCATTTGCCTCGCGCTTGCTGGTGCCATGTTTGAACATGTGTAACAACTTTTTTTTGTTTTGTTTGTAATCTCGGGGCGCGAGAAAGCCCGGATGCTTGATGTTTGGAGTTCACACGCACCTTGTGACAAAGTTTCTCCAACGCATTGACCATTTCTATAAGCACTGTCAAGCACCTTGTACAGCTTGTTGATGCCACCCTTGCCTAGGAGCAGAATGCCAGTGCCTTCATGCTGCGAAGTGCTAGTTCAAGTGCGAGTATTCATATGCGGAGAGTAGTATGCATGTTTCGCAGTGCACCAACAGGCACCATCGTTGTCTCATTCAGCATGTGCCCCTCGCACTTATCAAGACTAGGCTGCATAGGAGCTAACTTCTCAATTGCATAGGACACCTGGCCTCCCTGGGGGCCTTGATCAACACAAGTATACAAGTGCATGCATCAAGAGTCAGGCTGGCATGGAATGCGTCAAATAATGCTGCAGCACAGCCACTGTGCGGTGCGTCGCAGCATGGCACACCAGCAGCAGAAGACTGCTTCGTAGCAAGAAAAGGCATGTTCGCTTGCACTGTTCCCTCTTGAGCAAGAGCACAGCACACGAGCAACGGGCACAGCTAAAGGTTTTTCACAAAAGGACACAGCAGAAAGTATAATCAAAGCAGGGAGATGCACAGATCTATGAAGCGTCGCATGTCATTAGGACTCTGGTTCGCTGTGTCTGTTCTTGCCCCCTTGCCCTGCTTGCTCTGCACTCCCCTTGCCCCCCCGCCCCCTCTTGCCCCATTTCCGCCTAACCGGCCCGCCATTGCCAACGCCAGCCTCCGCACCCGTCTCACTTGCACCGCCGCGGTCACCACTGCCTTGGGCATCTGTCTCTCTCCTGCGATGCAGCTTCTGCTTCACCGCCAGTTTCTTCTTTTTGAGCGCCTGTTTCTTGTCGTATTTGGAGACGGTCTCAATCTGCGTGCGGCGCGGCGCTGACACCTGCAGCCTCCGCTTGTCCTTGGAGCTCAGCCTGCGGCAGCGTGCAGCAGTGCACAGCGCAGCAGGGCACACCCCATCAGCCTACTAATCAGTGCTAGCGTGTACACAGCAGTAGTAGAAGCCGATGATTATGCAGCAGCACCGCTCAGACCCCATTAAAAAAAACCATTTATAGGGTGAAAGCCTGTGAGGAGGGCTAACGTGTACTTAACAGGGCAAAGCCCAAAAGCCCATTAATTAGGTTGGCACGTAGAGACGAGGGCTAGAGCCAGCAGCGCACAGCGCAGCAGTACACGCCTCGCATTAATGCTCTGCCAAATGTGCGTCAGTACCGCAGCGTACATGTGTCCACCAGTGCCTCAGTGCAACGATGAACAAGGCATCTGTTAGTGCTGTTGAGGGAACCAGCAAGCGCGCATGGCCTGAAAAAACCCAGGAAAATATAGCAGGTGCCGTTGGAGCTCAGCCTGCTGCGGTGCGCAGCAGTGCTCAACTTGTCCACGTGAGGGTTCGACATCACGGTCACAGCGGGTTAAGGTTATGCGCAGCAGTGCGCAGCTTGTCAGCCAAGCTTTGTCGAAGAAAAATTGGCCTTGGCAGCATGCAGTACAGCCGCACGGGTGCCTTGACAAGTCCACGAATGCCTCAGTGCAATGAAGGAAAGCGACATTGCAGGCAGTAGTGTTGTGATGTGGTGAGGTGTAGGTAGACTATATGCTTTCAAGTACATGGAAGAATTTGCTTGCACAACTGCAACTGTCATCCTGCTTGCACTTCAAAGTACTTGCTTTGCACTGCAGCTGCCATCCTGCTTGAATTTCGAAGTACTTGCAAAGCCAAGCTTCCATCCTGCTTGAACTTCAAGGACTCACCGCTTCATGCTGAGCATCCACTCTGGGACCTCGCAGCCGCTGAGCTTCACCACATTGGCGATGCTGCGCATGGCATCCATGTCTTTCTCTGTGAAGAGCGTAACTGCCGTTCCCGTCCGGCCTGCACGGCCTGCAAAACCGACAGCACAGCAGTTGAAGTTGAAGATGTTTAGTGGAACGCATGTTGAAGATTGAAATAGCACCACGTTGGCGATGCTGCGCATGGTGTCCATATCTTCTCCGTAAAGAGCGTAACTGCCGTGCCCGTCCTGCCCGCACAGCCTGCAAAAACCGACAGCACAACAGTTGAAGTTGAACATGTTGAGTGGAATGGCTGTTGAAGATTGAAGTAGCACGCTGATGATGCTGCGCATGGCGACCATGTGTTTCTCCGTGAAGAGCGTAACTGCCATGCCCGTCCGGCCTGCACGAAACCGATACAAACAGTTAAAGTTGAGCATGTTGAGTGGAACGTCTGTTGAAGACTGCAATAGCATCACCGGGGAAGGGCTTTTGAAAAGCAAAACACACGTGGGGACACAGTCTTCCGACAACTCCAGCCTAAACCCAACTCTAGCCCTACCGCTTACCCTATGTTAGCTTGAGTTCGGTGCAGCTCTCTAAGAGGCTCCATCCTAGCGCGAATGGATCCGCAAGAAAATGCAGTCGCGTTACTGCGCGTAGCGCCGCTACCTATCGCAACAATTCCCAAAGCAGGGCGCTGCAACCATGGTCAAATGTTCAGTCTGTTGATGATCATGGTCCTGATTACTACTGGCGCTCTGTGGCAGATTGTGGTGTATACCCGTATTGACGCCCTTGGAAGTCAGTACACATACTTTGAGTATGCATGCACACATTCTACGTATGCACATATTATGGAAGCACATACAACAAAGTGCAATATTGTGGTATTTACACAAGGCACAGTCACCTGTTCGTCCAATGCGGTGAACGCAGGCAGCGGCGCTTTGTGGCAGATTGTGGTCGACAACTATGTTGATGCCCTTAACACGCATACTTGGGCGATGTATGCATGTACACATATACATTGATGAAACATGCATGCTTCAGTACCACATACCACGGAGCTCAATATTGAAAACATATACATTGCTGAAACATGCATGCGTCAGTACTACATACAACAGAGTTCAATATTGCAAACCAAGGGGGCAGCCACCTGTTCGTCCGATGCGGTGCACATAGGCAACAGCGCTCTGCGGCAGATCGTAGTTAATAACCACATTGACGCCCTTGAAGTCAATACTCGCAACCTAGGAGCATGCATGTACACATTATATACATATACGTATAGTATAGTACACACTGCTTTGTACAATAGATACATGAGGGACAGCCACCTGTTCGTCCGATGCGGTGAACGTAGGCAACGGCGCTCTGCGGCAGATCATAGTTGATGACCACGTTGACACCCTTGAAGTCAACACACATACTTGGGGTATGTATGTACGTACACATATACATTCATGAAGCATGCTTCAGTACTACATACAACAGAGTTCAATATTGAAGTATCCATAAGGGGACAGCCACCTGTTCGTCCGATGCGGTGCACATAGGCAACAGCGCTCTGCGGCAGATCGTAGTTGATAACCATGTTGACACCCTTGAAGTCGATGCCACGGCCCATGAGATCCGTGCAGATAAGGACCCAGAGATCGCCGGACCGGAACTTCGCGATCACCTGCCAAGTGGGGGTATGGCGTGTGAGGGGTAGGTACATACTTCAAATATGTTCTCATGTTGAAGTTAACGAGGCAGTGGGCGGGAGTTGCGGAGAGTGCAGCGTTGTCCGCACGTGCTGGGCTACAGGCAAGCGTCGATGATGATAGTGATGGACCGCAACAGCGGCAGTGAGACACAAAATGCCTGCCATTTTGCAGCAAGGAACAGCAGTGATATGAAATGTAGCTTTTGGCGGATACCAACCCACGTGACCATAGCTTCACTGTGGATTTGAAGTTGGGCTTTCAAATGATCGAACTGGCACGTGTTTGACCTACATAACCCTAACCCTCATGCTAACGCTACTCACGATGGTGCATTCGATCATCGCGTCTGTTGAATGATGTGACTGTGGACACATTTTTCTTCTTCTTCTGGTGGTGTGGCATGACTTCGGGAAGATGTTATGACATATGACAAAACAATCACGTGAACCGTGGCTCTTCGCTGCTTTCAGCATCAGTCGTGAAGCGGCGAGCGGTAGGTGGACAAGATATAGGGCATTGAGTACTTGACTAGGGTGCGTGTGCCAACAGTTGGAATCGGCTACGGATGAAGCCAGAAAGAAACTGCACAGCACTTGCGGTTGTGGCACTGTGCGTAACCCTAACCCTAACCCTAACCCTAACCCTAACCCTATGTGGCTGTAATCCGCTTGAGTGTTGTTGAATAACATGCAAAAGCCGCCGTTCATGCGTCGATCGCGAGGCGGCGTGTGCTAGACTAGATGGACACGATATAGGAGTGTTCGGCCCCGATCAGCACCAAAATGCCTCATACCGTGAAGTACCGGGTAAACGACCCCCAGGTCTTGGCTGGCAGAGGGCTCTGGTGCCATAAACCCAGGGGTCGTTTACAGCGCAGGGGGCGTTTACCAAGAGGGGGGGGGCTTAAGCTGGCACAGATGCTCGCTGGCAAGTTGCGCCTGGCAAAGCACCCGGGCTGTTTGCCATGCACGCGCTGTTAACCGATTGCATCTCCGCAGAAAGTACTCACAGCATAGCCTGCAGCGCTGCACTTTAATGTTCAAGGGATTTTAAACGCCTGTGCCTGTCGTGAGGACCAGCACGCCACGTACTGTGGTTGCTCACAGAAGGCGCCGGCAATATTTTCGTGATGACACAATGGATGGCTCTCTCGGGCGCATGTCTGACAGGTCAAGCAAAGGCTGCGACTCAGTTACAGCCTACAGTATAAGCGTGAGGTCGGGTCCATCGAAGCGTGGACCTCCTTTCGCTTACCATCTCGAAAACAAAACTTCAAGAACAACTTGAAGAAGGGTTGGGTTGAGGTTTGTGCCTTCGAACGATACAAGACTATGTAATAGTATGGCATGTCTGCATTTAGGGCAGCATGTGCTGTGGCCCAGTGATGAAACATACACACCCGTCAACATACATCATCCATGGTACTTTGAGTATGCTTATAGTGGCATGGGCATAGGTAGCAAGCATCACGTGGCAAACGACCCCCGGGTGTTTTACCATGTAGGGGCGGCTCAAGGTGGCAGTGACCCCTGGTGCTATAAGACCCCCGGGTTTTTTACAGCGCAGAGGCTGTTTACCGCTAGGGGGCTGTTTACCCGGTACTTTACGGATAATTGACCGAATCCATGTCCAGCTCTAACGCTAACCCTAACGCTAACCGTACAAGGGCAGTCAGCTACGCGGTCCTAACCGTAACACTCATTCTAAACCCAAGCCCTAACCTGAGGAGCAGCGAAGGGCCCTTACATCCACCAGGTCCGTGTACAGCCGACAAACCGCTATCACCGCTCTGAAATCGAGAGTTCCCATACCATAGCCGTCCCTGTACCTCAGAAGCATGTACTTGTCATATTATGACGTATAACATTACAATCAATGTGCACCTTGGCTCTAATGAGTGAATGCACGCTGAATAAGAAAGGTGTACTCACAATCTGCATCCGATCGTAGTGTCCTTTGAGATGATGTTGCTGTAGAAGCATTCTGGTCGTGTGGTATGACTTCGGAAAGATGTACTTCTACTTAATGCGCCACGATATGACAATCAATGTGCACCTTGGCTCTTTGCTCTGGTGTTCGGTCCGCGTGTATGGCGTCAACGTTGAGGCCATCATAGACCAGCTCGCGAAACAGCGCCTGCACGCACATCACAGTCAACAGTTACAAGACAGTTACAAGACAGTTGCACTTTTGAGATTGTTGCTACAAATATGTCGCTGAAGGGATTCATCACAAGCAGTCATCAGATGACACGCAGATTTGTGCTGTAAGGTTTGATGCGTTAAGTATCACAATAACATGGGCTGAGTGCACTCCACACCTGATGTCTGCTGGTGCAATGTGAATGTGAAGCAGGACCTGACATGACGATTCAGCGCGCATCGAACAGCATGCTACGTTGAAGCATGTAAGTGGTATTCACGTGCAAAGTACAAGTACAGTACACAAAACCATGATGGGAGTACAAGTGGACCATAGCAATGAAGCTGTACAGACACCCAGTTCGAGGGTACAAGTGGACCGCAGCAATGGAAGTTCTCAGTGCGCAGCTGAGCTCGCACTGTATGCGCAACTTCAACAGCAACTTCAATCATGAATCGGCTAGCTCGGACCTCACCCTTACGCGACCCTCACATCACGTGCGTACCGCAACTGACACTCATTCACAAGGTTGGTGAGGCAGAACCACGCTGCAAATAAATGAACGTGTGAAGTGGCTACGTGTGTATGGCGACCACGGTCATTGGTGGCAGGCATTCAATTTGACGGCTGACAACACCTTGGCACCTAGAGCTCTACGATCTTTTGATTTGTTTCCATGTATATAAGTAGTTCGCACCTGTGCTCGCTCCTTGCTCTGAAGGAAGATGAGGACAGGGGGGCGCAGCCCCTCCTGCACCAGCTGCAGTGCTCAACCAGCAGGAAGGGTGTGCGTACGACGTCAATACAAGGAAGGGTTTGTATATGTATGAAGTCATGCTGCTGTTGGTTCAATAAGTCTCAATACAGACCCTGAAGTAAAACCTAACTGATTCTGTACGCTGAGAGATACAGCTCGCTCAGAAATAGAGCACTGCAGCCGGAACTGAAGCGGTGCATGGAGATGCAAAAAGCACCTTGAATTTCACCAGCGACTATGAATTCACTCAACGCTGCAGCGTGGCAATCCTCGTGCCTAACTTGAAGCTTCAGAGCATACATACGCTGAAACAGCATCATTGCTTGAATTGATATCATTGCGCATCACCACACCTCACACTTTCTCCGTCGGTGTACAGCGCAGATGGACACATCATCTGTTATCACCA
Source organism: Tribonema minus (assembly GCA_017506865.1). Classification (NCBI taxonomy): domain Eukaryota; class Xanthophyceae; order Tribonematales; family Tribonemataceae; genus Tribonema; species Tribonema minus. The sequence goes on from JAFCMP010000157.1 coordinate 543,267, forward strand.
GTTTCTCCTCATCGGTGAAGGCGCCTCACATTAACTGGCTGCTCGACTCTGAATCAACCTAAGCAGATGAGGCAGCCAACGGACGTACACCACAGTCCACCAGCAGTCCACGCCAAGTTCACCGCCAGTCCACTGACCTGTCTGATGGCGAGCAGCTTCCCCTCCTCTCGGCCCACGAACACCAGCTTCTGATCAATGGTGGAGGCACCTGCGTTGGGTGTGCCTATGCTGATGGACACGGGGTCGCGAAGAACGCTCGTGGCGAGTTCTTTGACGTGAGGACCGAGCGTCGCGGAGAACAGCGCTCGCTGAGCCGTGGATGGGCAGGCAGCCAGCAGCTCGTCGACCTGCATTTATTAGGGTTAGGGTCAGGACTAGGGTTAAGGTCAGGTAAAAGCAGAGTGCATCGCCATTCTCACTAAGCATCGTGCGTGTTCAAGTGATTGATGTTCAAGATATCGCGTAAGCAACAGCCAGCGTTCGCTGAGCCGTGAATAGGTTGGCAACGAGCAGCTTTTCGATCTGCATTTGTTATTGTTAGGGTTAAGACTAGGGTAAGGGTTAGGTGAAAGCAGAGTGCATCGTCATTGAGACTGTACACACTTCATTGTATTTTGTGTGTTTCAAGTAATTCAGGCTCGATATATCGCAATGTGAACAGCGCTTGCTGAGCCGTAAATAACCAGCAGCTCGTGGACCTGCATTTGATAGCGTTAGGTTTAGGGTTGGGATTTGTTAGGGTTAGGGATGGGGTTGTAGGCAGAGGGGCGCGGTAAATGGATGCAGCATACATAGTGTGTATGTGGTTTCAAGTGCCGTTAGAAATAGGTTAAGTTTATAGCAGAGTGCGTGGTACATGGATGCAGAAAGCATTTGCATCGCCATTGAGTCTGTGTATCGCGTGTATTTCAAGTGATTGATGTTCTAGATGTCGGGTTAGCAACAGAGTTCGCTGAGCCGTGGATGGGCAGGCAGCCAGCAGCTCGTCGAACTGCATTTATTGGGGTAAGGGTTAGGGTTAGGTGTAGCAGAGTGCGCGGCAAATGGACGCACCATACATACTGTATGGAGTTTCAAGTGCAGGTAGGGTTGGGTTATAGCAGATGGCGTGGTGACTGGATGCACTATACATACTGTGTGTAGATTGAGGTGAAATGAGGGTTAGGGTTGAGTTATAGCTGAGCGCGTGGTTAATGGATGCAGTGTACATACATGCTGTAAGTAGTTTCAAATACGCCCTATACTTCAGAATAGTTGCAGAATGCGTCGGTAATTGAATAAGTATTATGTTTACTTCAGGTACATTCAAATGGTGAACAGCGCGCACTGATGAGGCGGCGAGCAGCTCGTCTAAGTGCATTCATCTACCCCTTGCCCTTACCCTTACCCTAACCCTGACGGTAATCCTGACCCTCATCCTCACCATAGCAGAGCACACGGTGTGTTCGTTACCAAGTACAGATCATGCTACCCAAGAGGATGGCAGGGTAGGCAATGCAGCAGCTTGTCAACCTGCATCAGTGACAAGGGCAGCTAGGCAAATGGAGAAAGTGAATGAGAACAAAAAAACTCAGCTGGGTCAATAAATATGTATATTTTTTGTTTTCTAGCAGTGCTCTGCAAATGCTGGCCTTGAGGGTTGGGTTTAGGGTTAGGGTTAGGCCTTGATGGCACACGAAAAACTTGGGGGGGAATTGCAATGCCTGCGCGTGTAAGCCATGACCCTTATTTGACCACACTGCAGTAACTTGTACCCTGCCTTGCCTGGCCCTGCAGCGCTCGCCCTAACTGTCATGTTGATTCAAACTTAGGGTTGGGGTGTTAGGGTCTGCGGACCTGAGCAATGCATGTGTCCTCCCGCGCCTACACCTCCCTGCCGGCATAAAACAGCTTGTCAGCTTCATATAGTATGACAAGGTGCACGTGCGTCAGCGTCTGCGGCAGCTTCAAACTTGAACTCTTGTTGAACACTTTTTCTCAATCCTTCCATCCACTGATGCTCTGCTTGAGCTGTAACCTCAGCATGACGTGCCATGACATCGGGATGTGATCATTATTTCAACTTGGTTGGTGTTTTACTCTGATCGAAAAGTCAATACATCCACGTGCTGCAACTGACCTGAGCAATAAACGTGTCTTCCGGCGCCTGCCCTTCCCTGCCGGCGTCAAACAGCTTGTCAGCTTCGTCTAGAACCACAAGGCGCACGCGCGTCAGCGTCAGTGCTCCGCTGCGGAGCGCTGCCACCGCACGCATCGGCGTGCAAATTAGTATGTCGTTTTTTGCGAGGCCGCCTTGTCCCCTGCTGCCGGCCTGCGAGCACAGAAAGTATTGTACAGGAAACATTTGATTTACACAGGACACTTCAAAGTACGACATTGAAAATGTACATGAGGTGTATACATGTGATGTAATGAAGAAGCATAAATCACTTGAATGATGAGCGCATGGGCGTGCATATGAGCGCCAGTGCTCCGCTGCGGAGTGCTGCCACCGCACGCATTGGTGTGCAAATTAGTACGTCGTTTTTCGCAAGCCCGCCCTGGCCCCTGCTGCCGGCCTGCAGAGACAGACGAAATTGCACAGGAACCGTAGAAATTACAGAAGTTCAGTACACTTTGATATCTCATGAATATATATAGAAGTATATATACATACATGATGCAACAAATTACTATTTTGATCAATTGCATAAATAAACGCATGGAGATTTATCGTCGTTCTTGGCGAGGCCGCCCTGGCACCTGCTGCCGGCCTGTAGGCACACAACAATTATGAACGTACACTTTAAAATAGAAGTATAACAACACATATAGGCTAAACATGATGCAGCGAAGATCTATTAATCCCTTGAATGAATGAATGAAGGCGTGCAAATGAGCACGTCGTTTTTTGCGAGCCCCCCCTGGCCCCTGCTGCCGGCCTGTGGGCACAGACAGATTTGCGCAAAAAAATGGATTCAAACGCGCTTTGGAATTCTGTGTGTACATGTTGTTCAAGAAGCATACAGTATCCAATACTCAAATGAACGAATGCGCGAAAATCACACGTTGTTCTTGGCGAGGCCGCCCTAGCCCCAGCTGCCGGCCTGTGGGCACAGACAGATCAACGCCGAAAACACATTTTACATGCGCTTTGGGTACATGTGCTTCAGAAGTACATATGTATCAACCTTAACTGCAGTGACGTGCCACAAGTGCCGTGCTGAGCACGCAGGCCCTAAAAAGTCCAGGAAATGCTCATGTCTTATGCGTTTTATATTTCAGACTCTCATCTCCCGCCCTGTTCACATCCAGATATCAACTTCAACTTCAACTGCAGCAACGTACCACGAGAGCCTTGCTCAGCACGCAGGCCTTCAACTTCCGTCCAGCCGCCAGACGCTCCACTTCTCGGTGAATCTGCGCAGCAAGCTCGCGTGTGGGGGCCAGCAGCAGTGCTCGAATTCCCTCGCCCTTCGTAACTGCCGGCAGGTAGACATGGGGGTATGTGGCGTGTGTCAGAACCCGGCAGCAAAGACAGCGGTTACAGCTTGTGGTACGTACTTGGTGCAGGCATAGTGCAAGGTCAGCACACGGACGTACACATTGCAGCACACATTACAGGCTTTTCAACAGGGAAAAGGGAAAAGATAGTCCGCAGCTTGCGACATTGGCAGACAAAACATGTACGTGGGGGCCAGCAGCAGTGCTCGGATCCCCCCTCGCCCTTTGTGATTGCCATCAGGTCATGGGAAATGAGGCGTGTCAGCACCCGGCAGCACAAGCAGCGTTCAATGCATGATGCCTGTCGCAAGCATAGTGCGAGATCAGCACACGGCCTACTGCTCATGGCCTACAAGCCACCGCCGACCGGGGTCCAATATCTGAGCCTGCAAAGGGTCGCAGGCAACTTGAACTTGTTGGAGCATGGCAGTCACATGCTCATTGCCTTTGCACGCTTGACTGTTACGGCAGTTACATTTGCCGGTGCACAGACCACAATACAGTTCACTTCTAGCAGCACACAACTGGCTGCTGTCGCATTGGTCACCTTGATGTCCATCTCTGGCGGCGTGGAGAGACAAACTAGCGAGCAGCAGCTCTCTACGTTGTAACATAACTGTGCGCACTTGTGTCCTTTCTTGCTTGCAGGTATGTGTACGGTAAGCGCTAGGGTTGAAGGTTAGGGTTAGCACACGTACGCGACATCATGCACTGAGGAATACCGCAGTTGCAATTGAAGCGTGTGGCGCACCCGCATTGTCTTCACTACCATCATTTGTTCTAACAGTGCTGCGTGTGTCAAAGATGATCATGATGGCGCGCGCCGCCAGGGATGCCCACTGGCATATATGCCAAATATTCAATTTGTACATGGTGGCGCTGTTTGACTCGTGGCCGACTGCCGCAGCAGCGGCGACCGCAGTCATCGGTGCAAGGCATCCAGCTTGACGGCTAACCATACCCTGTCACCTAGAGCTCTACGATCTTTGCATTCATTTCCATTTCACTTAGACGCCAAGTTGCATACATCTCATATCGGTTGGGAACTCGCTCTGCCTGTGCTCAGGCAGGCCCGGAGAAGACCACCGCCCCGCAGGCGTTGCAGGCGAAAGGCGCCTTGTCCTGACATGCAACTTGGCATCTACATCAAATGGAAACGAAAAGATCATAGACATTGCAGCGCCTCGAATAGGGCGCCAAAAATGGCCACAACCTCGGAATTGTGTCAGATGTGTTGTTTTTGCATTGTGTCATTTGAGCACAAGTGCGAGCAGCTTTGCCAGGTCCTGTTTCTTCAGGTCGAAGCGGGTTCAAGTGCAACTTTGGAACAGTATCGTGTCACAGTTGAAGTGTGTGATTGCACCTGCAATTGAAGTGCATGGCGCACCTCCATTGTGTTCACTAGACTATGTAGTCTGATAGTGCTGCGTGTGTCAAATCACATTGTTGAAGTACTGTGTCATAGTTGAAGTGTGTGACGCACCAGCGTCCCCGCCCAAGAACACGAGCGCCGGGTTGACAAGGGCTGTTGTCTTGCCGGACCAAACTCAGTTGAAGTATCAACTTGCATATGTGATGCACCTGCATCCTCTTTGCAACCGCTACATACATTCCAATACAGGGTCAAAGCTGCAATGTGTGGTGCACTTGCATCCCCCCCCAGCAGCACAAGAGCTGGTGCATATGAAGTTACTACTTCAATTAGTCGCGCCCTGGCAGACCATAATTTGTAGAGTTCCGAGCTGGTCCCACAAACTGTATGAATTACAGACGGCTTAGCCCGCCGTCCGTCTGAGCCGTCTCGACGGGCTGTACCGTCTTCGACCGTCTCTTCCGTCTAAGACGGCCTTGCCACGCCGACTCACCTACTTCACCTACTTCGTTTTGACCGTGAACCAACTGGTTACTTCGTGTAGGGCCAACACAGCTTTCGTGGGTACCTACTCAGCAGAGCACACACTCCTGCACGCGACAACGGATAACGACCACACACTTGCACTTCAAACTTGAAGTGAAGTAAGACCGAAAAAGTGAAAATAGCAAGCAGCGCGTAGTAGTGGTGCATCAGCACTCTTGCCTTGGCATCGTACGTGAGCCACATGTGTGCTGGAGTGTTATAAATAAATGCCATAAAAGCTGTTTTGAAAAAAGACGGAAAAGACGGTGTGTTCACATTCCGTCTTTTCGCTTTCGCCATCTAGACGAGCCGGAACCGTCTAAGCCGGTTCCGGCTCGGAACTCAGATTTGTCTATACTGTGTAGTGCACATGAACATCAAGTTGCACTTGAAGGGTGTGACGCACCTGCATCCCCTCCCAGCAGCATCAGCGCTGGTATGACGTAGGCAGCTGTTTTGCCTGACCCTGTCGGCGCTGCTGCCAAAACATCCCTGCCCTCTGCCATTGCAGGTATTGCCTGCAAGTTGTAATGGCATGTGTGATGTGAACAAGAACGTTCAAAGTGTCAGTTGAAGTTAGTGCTGCGGCTAGGACGTCCCTGCCCTCTGCCATCGCAGGTATCGCCTGCGAGTGATTGTGATGGCATGTGTGATGTGAACCGGAACATGGCATGTGTGATGTGAACCGGAACATGAAAGGCAGGCTAACTGGGTACCATGCTGCAAGAGGTACACACATGCCGCAAGCTTGTGAAATTCTACTTCAACTTAAATGTTGAACGTTCAAAGTGTCAATTGAAGTCGGCGCCAGCCGCTGTCAGCACTCCTGCCCTCTATATCGACCGCGAGTGGTGGTCATATGCTGCGTGGTGTAAACAGCAATCAGGGCAGAGGCTAGCTGACGCCATGCTGCATGAGGTACGCACAAGCCACAAGCGCGTGCACCAACACTACTTCAGCATGAGTTTGAAGTTCACGATGTCAGTTGAAGTAGCTGACTGTGTACCGCGGCGCGACGAAGCACACTCTTGCCAGAAGTCTTGCACACCCATGGTACTTGAGCCACCAACTGAAATTTTTGAAACTGTTGTCGTCATCGGACTCGGCGCAGCTGCCGGTGCATACCTCCCCTCTGCCATCACGGGTATCGCCTGCTAGTGATTGTCAAGGCACGTCCGACACTCATGCACACACTGCTCCGCACCTGCGCATCTGCATCGGCGTGGGCTCCGTCCAATCAGAGGCCTCAATTGCTGACAGCAGCGCTCCGCAGAACGGCAACTTCAACACTACTCACATCTGCTCCTACACATTGCTATCGCGTTATACCTGCATCTGTACGGGCGTGGGCTCCGTCCAATCAGAAGCCTCAACGGACAGCAGCGCTCCACACGACTGCAACTTCACCACTACTTCAATCTGCTCCGCCGCACCGCACAAGCAAACAGCAGCGCTCCGCGCGTGTGCGCCGCAACTTTAACAATACTTCAATCTGCTATCGTGATACCTGCATCTGCACTGGCGTGGGCTCCGTCCAATCAGACGCCTCAATTGCTGACAGCAGCGCTCCACGCGCGTGCGCCGCAGACTCCGCTGCCGCGGCGGACCGGGTCTTGGCAGCGGGCAGCTGCGAGAACTCCGCCAGTGGCGCGGGGACGTCACTGCCTTCAACTTTGATGCCCAGCCTCCGCCTGAAGGCTGCGATTTCCTCCTGAGAGCAGTGGCAGTGAAGCACGGTCAGAAGGGCAGAGCAAGGGTTACGGTTAGGGTTACGCAGTCGCTCCACGCTCTGGGTGATACCGCAGGTGACTTGACCCTAACACTAACCCTAACCCTAGCCCTAAGGCTGTGGCAAACAAGCCCCAACCCTAACTCTAACCCTAGCCCTAAGGCATTGCAATCAACGGCCCACAGCATGATGGTTCATGTTGCAGGTGAGCAGCACACACACGGATACGCACAGGGTAATGCCTAGCCTCCGCCTGAAGGCGGCAATCTCCTCCTGAGCAACGGCAGCGCATACATGCATACATGCGCGGGCAGAAAGCCAGTGCAAGGGATTGGGGTCAGGGGGTGGTGCGAAGTGTCCACTTACTATGCTTCAGAAGTATTATAATGTAATGGAAACGAATCAAACTTATAAAATAATATGGGGGGGGGGGGGGGGGGCGGAAGGGGTGTCGGCGTGGCGTGAGAGTCACCGCGTTGTGTGCACGGACGCGCAGTTCTCGCCCGCCAGCGATTAATTACGTACAAATAAATAGTACGTGAGTGATACTTCAAAGTACCTGTAGAACATAGCAGCAGCGCTCACGGCAGCAACTGACCTTTTCCGCAGCAGACGCCTGCGACGCAGCGGCGGCGAAGTGAATCAGGACCACAACGCAAACCCTGGTTGACACGGAGGACTGAACCTCAACGTGTGCTGACCTCTGTTATGTCACTCGTATATGTATGATGAAGCAGCGGCGCTCAGCCACCCACCTTCTCCGCGGCAAACGCGGCGCCAGTGCGCTGCGTGTGATCACTCCGATGTGCTCATTTGCTGAATTCTTATAAAAAATTGAGGGATAATTCGAGTGGAATTGCTAGGAGCAGCAGCGCTCAGCGACTCACCTTCTCCGCGGCAGACGCCTGCGCCGCAGCACCAGTCCACTACCCATTACCACTCCAGAAGAGTTAATTTACTGTTTTGTGGTCAGGAACAAGTGACCATTTAAAGTGTAAGTAGTATAAGCAGTTTCGAGGTGTTCACAAAGACACGTGTAGATTCTGATTGCACGCTGGACATCCACCATCTGGGCTTTTTCGCGCCCTGAACAAGAATTGCCATAAAGTACAAGCAGCAGCGCTTGCAAAGTAACTCACCTTCTCTGCGGCGGACGCCTGCGACGCAGCGGCGGTGGCGGGGTGCGTGCTCGCCAGCGATGAAATTGATATATGAATATATTTACAGGAGTAATAATTCAAAGCACAAGGAGTACGAGCAGCAGCGCGCGCTCATTCACTCACCTTCTCCGCGGCAGACGCCTGCGCCACGGCAGTGACAGGGCGCGCCTCCCCCAGCTCCTCTACCTCCGCCGCAGCCCCCCCCTGCCCCCCCCTGCGCCGCTTGCGCTTCGCTGCCGCTGCCGGTGCCGCCAGCCTCACGCCCTGAAACAATTCCGCCGCGTGTTGGCCATCGCTCTCCTCGGAGGCGCTGCTGCCGCCGCTGCTGCCGCCGCCGCCGTCGCTGCGTGGCGCAGCCGCCGCAGGTGCGGTGTGGCTGCGTGCGCCGTTGGTGTGCGCTGCGGGCTGCGGCGGCGGCGCGCAGCATGCAACGTGATAGCGCGGATCGTTCAGTGCTATGCGGATCAGAGTTCTGTTTGAAGGTAGGTTAGTGAGCTCTGTGCACAAAGACAGCGCGGTGTGGCTGCGCGAGCCGTTGGTATGCGCGGCGGCGCGCAGCGCGACTGTGCAAATGCTCAGTGCTGTGCTGCAGTTCTGCTCGAGGGTCTGCATGTGTAAGCTCTGTGCACATAGCCAGTCCTGCATGTGTGGTGGCGCGAGCAGTTGGCGAGCGCGGCGGCTGCGGCGGCAGCCCCGCGTGCTATGGCGCCGACCATATATGATGGGTAGCGGATGCTCAGGTCCTCAAGTCATCTTCTGCGCAAAGAACCTGGAGGTACGTATGCCTACCATGAGTAACAGCCTGGGTGCAGGTGCGTCATAAGGGTTAGGGTTTCAGCACCTGAATCTTGCATGGAGCAATCAGGGCTGCATTGTTGCCATGAAGGTGCTTGTGGTTGTTTGATCCATGGGCAGCTACTTGACACCACACCAGATTCAGTTGTGGGTGCCAATCAGGGCAGCTTGAGCAGCACACAAGTGTAAATGATAACTTTGTACGCGATTGCCACGCCAAATGGGCCCCTCGCAAGAGCGCACTCGCAACAATTGAGGCTTGGCACAATATGTTCATGAATACAACAGTGGCAAGCAATATTTTGTCTCTGTCATTGCTAGTAATTCATCTCAACCTTGTATATGAAACAGAGCCCTCAGCTGAATGGCTGTATGCCGACAGCATGCAGAGAGATGAGCTGGCCGTTATGCAGAGAAAACTCAAACCTATGGCGGTCAATGGGTACCTTGCTAGCATCGACGCTCCCTCCTCGCTTGCGCTTGCCCTTGTGAGCATCGTTTGGCGGCGCTCTTGTGCCGAAAAAGTCCAGCACCGCACCGGGCTTCACGAGTCCAACACACTTGCTCCCGCCCTTGTCTGCTTGCAAGGTCTTCTGCGACTTGAAGTGTGCACCTCCGCTGATGGACCCAAGCAACTCGTCCATTTTGAGCAAGCCTAGGGTACTCGTACCAGCCACAAGGCTCGTGTGCTGCAAAAAAGCTCCGTGCGACCTGCAGTTCCAAGCAGCTGCTGCAGGGCAGCGACACACTCCAGGCACACACACATTTTTTTCCAAGGGCAAACTTCAACTGCGAGGGGAGTCACATCCCATATGCGAGCGTATATCATACATCCTGGGCGGCTACATTGTCGAGCAGGTATGATCACCTCTCTAGCCGCCGAAGGTTGCTGCCGGTGCGGGGCGACACCGCCCAACAGCAACACTTGAGCTTCAAGCGTCGGCCTAGCCGCATAAGAAAGGCACCGGTGGAGACGCTCTTAGCCACCAGTGGAAGCTCGCCGACTATTTACTGATTCTCGGGGGACACGTCAAACCTCGGCCGTCCAAGGGATCGCCATAGATGGCGATTAACTTAAAGTTGCTGCCGGTGGAAATTCCGTAAATGCCCGAGTAAACGCCCCCCCCCCCGGGCCAGCGGATCTGTGCACAGCACGCCCATGGGCCTTTACACAGGGGAGCTCTAGGGGCCTGACAAGGGGGGGGGGGGGGGCTTTAAATTAACTGCTCCGTTTTGAATTGGTAGATGCCAGGGGGGCGTTTACAAGATGGAGGGGGCGTTTACTAGGGCCCGGAGGGGGCGCTTACAAGGTGTGGCGGTGGACACATGATGGCGGTGCACACCTGTGATAACGGCGGTGGCGGTGCTGGCGAGGCTGCTGCAACTAAGACTTATGCCATGAGAGTGTCAAGCGAGCATAATGATTCCAGGACCTGCCTGTGTGGCCATCCATCAGCCCCGTAAGACACTCAGAAAACGAAATTAGTTGAAGTTCGGCTTAGTTTTTGTTTCTTGGCAGTTTCTGCGAGGCACCAGTGCGTACCATGGTACCATGCTGCAGCAGCCGATACTATAGTATGGTTGCCAGTGGGCGTTTGCGAAGGGTACGGGCCTGTACAGGGGGGGGGGGGGGGGGGCATTTACTTCAAGTGACTTGCAAGAACTTGGGCATTGACAGTATTACGTAGCAAGACTGAACTTCTTGAAGGTGGTCACATTCCATAAAGTTAACTTGATTGAACTTCAAGTTGAAGTGGTCATGTCAGGCTCTGCTATTTGGTCTGCATTCGACTGTTTGGGCCGGGCCTGCCTGTCACTGTGGTTATTGGAGTCACCAGCAGCAAAAAGTATGTTACTATGGCCTCATGTCCCGACAAAAGTGGCTGCATCAAGTTCAACATGTATTTATAAACATAATTCTTGAAGTACTACTGAGTATCTTCTTCGCCAGATGCATGTGACTTCGGAAGCAGGCTACCATGTTATGCGGTCATAAATGCCCATTATATTAGCAAGCTGGATGTTGTAAGTTGCTGACTCACATGCCTCTTCAAGTGTGTTTACCAAGCTGCTAGTACCTGCAGTGCCCTCATTGATCGGGCATAGCTCCAACTTGAGTCACACACCAAGCAGCTACAACATCTGCCGCAGCTACCTCCATGACACGGCTCCAAGCTACTAGACTAAGTACCCCCAACCCGTATCACATGCATCAGAACAATCAAATTGGATGTAGCAAACAAAAAAAATTAAGCTGCCAGGCCTGAGAGCATTTATCATGAATGTGTCATGCACTGTGGCGCCGTTCCATACACTCAGTAGGCTAATGCTTCCAAAAAAGCCTTCGCAGTACCCGTTCTGTGGTATACGACTATTATACTAGTAGTTGAAGAAGATCCGAATCAAATTTTTCTAGACGAAGTACATGATAATGAAAAGTACATGTCAAGAGGGCCACGCAGCGCCTCCTGCGGCAATATCTCAAAACGGGACTGGTGGTCGAGGACTACACGCCGTTTCTGGGGTCCGCCGGGCCGCCGGGGAGTCGCAGGATGGACATCGTGCTGCTTGCCGACGCCTTCCCGGTGACCGGCTACGACGAGCCGACACGCCACCAACCGCTCATGGTGGACGTTACCTGCTTCGAGGCACAGGTGGCGTCGCGGGCGGCGAAGACTGCAGCAGACCCCGAGCGATGCTGCCGCGACCAAGAGGCCGCCAAGACTACCCACTATTCTGGTCATTATGATCAGAATTGCTACAAGCTTGCCACTTTGGCAATAGGGTCATTTGGCAGCATCGGGGAGCAGGGGCGGAAGCTGCTGGAGGCTGTGGCGACGGGGTATGCCAGCAGGATGTCAGTGCCCGGAGGAGCGCGCCCTAAAGCTCTCAAGGGCATCGCCCTGGCGCGCTTACGCTCGGCACTGTCGGCAGCGCTCCACATGGCGTACTCTGGCCGTGTCATGACACACATGGCAGAATCCAGGGGGGGGGGGCACATGGAGGAGGACGTAGGGGAGGACCCCGAGATGCCATTTGGCGGCGGCGGCGTTTGAGTGGTTGTCGTTGCGACACTTTCAGACTGTCATACGACATGTAGATTCCTTACAGCTAGATGCCAATCATCTGGGCTTTTTCGCGCCCTGAGCGAGAATTAATAAAAAGTACATGGCATTGCACGTTTCGACCCTGCAGACTACTGTTTAATGCGTGGGCACTGAGGTGTGGCGTGCCAGGATTGCAAAAAACGGGACCTGACTTCGGAATTCAAACTTCCGAAACGGGACCTACAGAGTCTGACGTGAACCCTTCATATGGAATCCAGAATCTGCTCAACTGTGACGATATGCATGCATGCAGCGGTCATGCCTCAAAATACTTGGTCTAGATCTAGCTATTAAAAATTCATGTAGCACGGCAGCAAAAAGAGTCAAGGTTTCTTTTTCTACTTGCGCTCCAGGATCTTGAGACATATCTTGAGATATACCTACTAACAAAATCGAAGTATATTCCATATTTACCTTCCAGTTGGACTTGGGTGACCTCAATCGTGAGCTTCTGCTAAGACAACTGCAAAATGACGACTGCAAAGCGCTTAGTGCTCATCACAAATGTCTACTACTACTAGTTACTGTAGTAGTGACCCTTGGTAAGTTCAACACTAGGTATACCTTCACCTTATAAACTTTGAGCCAGAATCATGTTTTGATAAAAAAAAGCAGCACCTATTAGTAAATTCAACGTTGGCGATAAGCTTGGCCAATGTGCCTTAAGCAACTGTTTTCCCGATTCATTGAATGATTCAGAACCTGTTTTTCACGTATGGACTTGTATTTATAAAGGCCCAAGGGAGGCCGGGTTGCCTATGCAATCGAAAAGCTTGCGTCAACGCAGCAGCCTAGTCTGCGCTGTGCCCTAGGAGTTTGGATACCGGCGCCGCAACACAGCCCAGCATTCGCGCTCCACGTGTGTATGCCATGACGCGCTCCGCCAACTCCCGCGCCAGCGATATGCTCAGCTCAATGTGGATCTGACGCTTAGCTAACCCGGCCTTGCGTAACACATCTGCCTTCCCCCCCCCTGAGCACAGTGCTGAGTGCACTGTTTTTCACACCTCAAACCTGTAGTGTTGCCCCCCCCCCAGCATCCTGCTGGCCTTATTCGTGGCCACAGTCGTGCTCATCGTCGACAAGGAGACGATCGTGGCCAAAGTGGCCAAGAACGAGAAGCTATAGTATACTGCACGGGATGTCGTGCGACTTCGAGAGCCCCCCTAGCACTTGTCTGATGGTGGGAAGATTTTTCTTGCTTCCAGAAGGCCTTTAAGTATGTTTTGTAGTTGGGATTGGTTTCAGTCTTGTGGTGCTGGGAGCACCTGATGAATGGATGGAGTGTCTAGAGGTTAAATGACAAGCTCTGCCATCTGCCTCTAGGCAGCCACTCTGCTCAATCCTTACAGTTTTGCTTTGGGGTAGAAGCCCCTATGTGGCCTAGTGTATCTGCAAACCACTCAATGTTTGCTGCTGCTATAATGCCACTGCCACTGCCACTGGAAGCAACAGACTGACTCACCGGCGCATACGTCATGCAACTGGAGACTTTGCCGCTCAACAGCACCAAGGCAACAGCACCAAAGACATGTAGGCACCACCAGGCAGCAGTGTCAAAACACCATCGTGGTCATGAGCAGCAAGCAGTAGCAGCAGCAGCAGCAGCAGCAGCAGAGGCAACAATGTGTTGCTGACACAAATTTGCATGGACCAACGTGCATACAGATCTATCGTGGCATCAGAGAACACAAGTCGTTTGTGGCTAATCATTGATGATGCGGCCCTACGCCAATTCTATCACATGCACTTGCTCACCATCAGAACCCAAGTGTCCTGACGCAGATCAAAAACCTGGTCATCTAACGGAGCCTTGAGCAGTTGCGTGAGCGCGATGCTACTCCTCATATTCACTAGCAGAGAGAGCATAAACATTAAACTCCGACTCAGAGGACTCATACTCCGACTCAGAGGACTCATAGGGATCGAGGCACTTGTGGGCACGCACCCACTCAAGCACGTGGTGATGCCCAGCCTCTCTGGCATACAGTATGGTCGATTCGTGCCAGGGGCACCCGTGTGAGCGCGCCCACTGCAGCGACTCCAAGTCACCTGTCTCAGCTAGCCATTAGGTCGTTCCCTCGCCCAAGGGGCACCCGTTGTCGTGCGCCCAGCGCAGCACCTCGATATGCCCCTTGCTTGCCGCGGCCGCGCACGTCCCTGCGTCCCAGGGACAGCCGCTGGCGCGCGCCCACTGCAGCATGTGCAAATCGCCGCGGTACGCCAGCGCTCTGCACGTGCGTGCATCCCAGGGAAACCCGTTGGCGCAGGCCCACTGCAGCACATCGAGGCGCCCCTGTGCCGCAGCATTACTGCACGTGTCCCTGTGCGTGGGGCACCCGTTGGCGTGCGCCCACTGCAGCATCACAAGGTCTCCGTGTGATGCGGCAATGCTGCACGTCCGCGCGTCCCACGGGTATCCTTGGCCGTGAGCCCACTGCAGCAGCTGCAGATTGCTCTGCTCCGCAGCGTGCTGACTAGCGAACTTTGGGTCCCAGGGGCAGCCATTAGCGTGTGCCCACTGCACTACCTCTAAGTGCCCCTATGGCAGAGCGCCAGAGCATACTAATCCGCACCAGGAGCAGCTGTTGGCTCGCGCCCACTGCAGCACCTGGAGATGCCCGCTTGTCGCGGCACGCCAGCAGGTGGCCCGGTCCCAGCATGCGCCATTCGCTCGCGCCCACTGCAGCACAGCGAGGTGGCCACCTGAAGCCGCTTCTGAGCAGATGACTGAGCCGTCCCGCCCCCATTTGCAGCCGTTGGCTCGCGCCCACTGCAGCACCTCGAGGTGCCCGGCCGCTGCAGCCTCGAGGCACGTGCTGTACGTCCAGCTGCAGCCCGTCTGACGCAACCACTGCAGCACCTCGAGGTGTCCGCCTGCTGCAGCAGCTGCACATGTATTTTTGTCGAACGTGCAGCCCTCCTGTTGCAGCCACTGCAGCAGCCGCAGATGCCCCCTCTCGGCAGCAGTGTTGGTGTACTCTGGTCGCAGTGGCAGGTCGTGTAAGCTGTGAAGGAGAAGCAGACCTTCTAGATCTCCTTGACATACGCAGGAGTCCTGCGCTAAGGATGCATCCAAGCCGTTCTGCAATGCCCACTCCATCAGGTCGGCGCTGGCCACGGCATCAGCCGCCACTGTCTGGTACTTCCGTGGGGCCTCGAGCTTCTCAAGCTCAGCGTTAGAGGCGGTGCAAGTGGTTCTGGTCATGAACGACGGTGGGAGGAGAGCCAGGATAAGCGGTGCAGTAGTCAACACCGGTTGATCTGCACCTGCCGCCCTCACTCGGATGGATCTGACCGAGATCTCAGCGTCTGCCATGGCTACCTCCCTCTCGCTGAGTGCATTCGGCGTCAACACTGACTCAACAGCTGCGACGCTGAAAGATAAGGCCGATATGCTGCTGCTGCCGCCTCTGGTTCGACAAGGCCGATGTGCGCTGTTTTAACGCCTGCAAAGAAGTTCAACCCACCGTTGAAGTTGTATATTATGTCCTGGACCGTTGAAGTTGATGGAGGGAAAAAAAAGGAAAAAAAAGGGAGGAAGAAAGAGGGGGAAAAGAGGATGTTCGGCTGAAATTTGCTGCCGCCGCCCGCGGGCGTACTCCGCCGCGTGCAGCGCGGCTTCAGGCCTAAGACTTGTCAGCGTCGGGTGTGCAGAGTCATAAAGACATGCGGCACAGCACATGTGACAGCCGCTGCAAGGGCACAGCTGCAGAATCGTGCAAAAGCAGCACCAATCTGCCATACATGGTGCCACATGTGTCCGCGATGGTGAGGGTCCCTCCACGGCTGCATTTTGCGCACAAAAATCTGAGATCACTTCCTCAAAAACGTCGATAACCGTTGATGCGCATGGGGGGGAGGAGGTTTAGAACTTCTCGTGTTTTGCCTCTACGAAGCTTGGGTGTGTCCAGAGCCGTTCTAGCCTGTAAGCGGCAGCTTGCTCGTTGCGTATACTCACACGCACACTAAAACTAGGCGTACTAACAGCGAGTCGCGCTTCATGAGTTGCGCCACCTCAAATTCCATTTCAGTTGAAGTAGAATGCCGCCAGGGCTCAGTCAGTCAGGCGCTGCACTCTGCTGTGAACACACAACACTAGCAGACACAAAGCACTGGTGAACGCTTTGCAAGCCCACGACAGCAGTACAGGCATGGAACACATCAAAGCGACGCCGCATGGGCTCGATCTGGACCTACAGAACATGACCAAGGAGGGCGCTGCTGCCGTGCAATCTGCTGAAGCCGCAGCTCGCGGTGGCATTGCACGAGGAGGGCCCAGTGCCCTCGCGCAAAGCGTGGCAGACAGGCATGAAGACGAAGGCACACCGCACAAGGGCCCCCAGCGGGTGCGACTGCCAGAAGACATCGCAGACAAAATGGTGAGTTCCCCACTGAAAAAAGACGTCAGATGCTGTGAATACTTTGACCCTCAATTTTTGTCGAAGAAGTGTTTCGATCAGATGGCGCGTTCAAGAGTCAGCTTTACTTGTCGAGATCGACTTTGTGAAGCTCATGGGGACTGGTTCGTGCGCAGTGTGCTGTGGCTAACACTTGTTTCAAATGCCACACATCGCAGCTTGAGCTTGGATTGTTGATTTTTCACAATGTATCTGGCTTGAAGTGCCACAGAAACGTGGTGCTGCTGAATGCAGACACCTTCATCAGGACAGCGAGGCAATGGCACTCTCTCAAGCAAAGCTACATTTGACTCCACACCTCATTATGACCAGCTTGTGTTTGAGCCTCAGCCTCGGCCCCAGCTTTGCAGTGGCATATGACGGGTTAAACACTCGCTTAGCAACGCATATTTACAGCATCCTACTGCGCCATGGCCTGCACCACGGTCTACTTGTTGATTTTGCGCAGTTAAATTGAGTGCAATAGGCACAGCTCTTACATTGTGCTTGCGGCAGCACGATGCCAGGAGCGCACTTGTTTTAGCTGAATGTGCGTGCATGCACCACATTTGTGAGCACTTTCCTCTGCACGAGCCTTTGCACATGCACCTCTCCCTGTCATTTGCAGAAGCTGATGCAAATGTGCATGCTGAGCTCAACCTAGATGCCGAAGCGCTGCCATCTTCTCATTGAGTGTACCCAATGCGCCAGTGCACACAGATCTTACAGTTGTGACGAAGGCCTGGTCGATGTTTGGACCAACAAAGTCACCTTGTTGTACTCATCGCCTTGTATTCCAGCGGATTCAAGGGATGCCGGCTGTCCCATTTGCCTCCAATAAGGGTTCAAAATCTATTTAGCACCCTAATCTGCACTGCGCGCTGAGAGCTAGGACGCTGGTGCTGTGACACGGCCGCATAATCGAGCTCCACGCGCGTGCATAGGCGCGCGCGAAAAGCGTTTTGTTATTTTGTTAACTGCAAAACGTGAATGTTGCACGTGCATAAGCTGTTCTTGACAGTTGTCGATGCCATTGGTGAAAGCCTCACTGAAGCAGGGCTGTGCTATGGATTGTGCTTCTGCACATTCCTCTGCTGTGCCGCAGCCCAAGGCCGCGCACGTTCTCGCGCGGTAGGCGGGCTGCAGCACTCCCTGCATATGTACTACATATACATGCACTTACACTTTATATGCAGTCAGACTGAGTGTCAGCGCTCAACCTCATCTGAAGAGTATGCGCACTCGCTGCATACATGCCCACTGTCCCGCAGCCTGAGGCCGTGCATGCCCGCACGCAGCAGGTCACCAGCAACATCCATATCACCACACACCTGCCCTGTACTCTGACGCACTGCAACATCGTGCTTCAAAGTACTGCAAAGGTGAACAAGACAGGTGTAACATTTGTTGCCTTTGATGTTGTTGATGTCTGTGGCAAATCCTCCCTGAGAGATGATCGTGCTCTGCTCGCGCACCCACCACCTTGTACAGCGCGAGGCGTGCACGTTTGCAAGTAGCAGCACGCAGCGGCGCTCCCTACATGCACTCGAACCGTATTTGATCTGCTCCAACTATGTCACTGCAGCCTCGTCCGAAGAGTCCATCTGCACCCACTACTACCTACTGTCCCGCAGCCTGAGGCTGCGCACGTGCGTGCGCAGCAGGCTGGCACCAGCGATCATCGCATCATTAAAATGTGTTCATTGAATTTATTCCGCCTACGTCACCGCTCCGCCTCAACCGAAGAGTGTCTGACAGTGTGTGTGCACTCGCTACATGCCCACTGTCCTGCAGCCTGAGGCTGCGCACGCACGCGCACAGGCCGGCAACAGTGCTCAGCGCATCAACACACACCTAGTGCACACACACTGCACCCTAAAGCAATGCAAACACTGCGCACAAGAGGTGCACCATTCGTTATGCCTGTGTCAAACCTCATGGAGAGACAATCGCTGACCATGTTGTTATCCGCACGCTCCCTCCCTCCCGCAGCCCGAGGTCGCGCACGCACACGCGCAGCAGGCCGGCGGCAGCAGCAGCAGCGCTCAGCGCATCAACACCACACCCAGCGCCGTCACGCACGTCACCAAGCAGGGCGCCGGCCCGCGCCAGGCGACAGACGCGCGCGCCACCGGCGGTTACACCGCGCTGAGCAGCGCTGCAGCCGGCCCGCAGACCGAGGCCGACAAGTGCGCAGCAGCACTCGGACAGGGGGGCGGCTTCCCCCTCGCAGGGGCGGGGGCGCCTTCCCTTTCGGGGGGTGGCGCGCCCCCCCTCGGTCCCGGGGCGGGGGGGAGCCAGCCTGCGAGCGCTGAGGAGGATGCGGGGATCATGCGAACCCTGGAGAAGCAGGCCAGCTAGGGTTAGGGTTATGCGACTGGTCACGGCAGGCAACGTGAGGGTTGCGAAAAGGGGGGTAATGTGAGTCCGGTTTTGCGTCAGCCCTAGCCTGTGCGGGTGGAGTGACGCTTGCCGTTCAGCGACCTACTTAGCAGCTGGCATGACCACGTACGAAATTTCACGTACGAAATACTATTTGGTACCTCACATACTTGAAGATGAGAAGGGATAGGGTATGTATCCATGATGGCACCTCACCAGCCTGAGGGTCATGTGTCAGTTCTAGGAACTTCGATTGGATGAGGTTCAACCTGCCAGTCTGGGGTTGGGATTTGTTCGCCACACGATCAAGCTGCAGAAAGAAGCAGGACTGAACATGTATTCTACTGCAAGCAATGGCTCGGGTGCATGTCGGCCGTGAGGCAATGGCAGCAGCCTCCGCTGCGCTGAACACTCGAGCCAGGCTGGCCCTGGATGTGCAACTTGAAGTTTATGGCTTACATGACTTGTAAATGTATGTCAGGCGATGCGCATCATGTTGAGCACCACGGATGTGCACCAGTGCAGCACCCACACAGCACATGACGTACATCGAGAAGAAAACCCTGAAGCTGTGACATGCACCCAGTGTATTTTTTGGTACCCTGTAGTACCATGTACCATGTACATGTGCTGAGCGCCATTTGAGCCAACACACGCCCAGAGCACATTGGGGTTGCAAACGCTCAAAATGAGGCTTTGCTAGCATGCATGCAATGTACAATCTACATGAACTCATTGGCAACCTTCTGCACATGAGGCATTACATATAGTGCATGTCTGTGCATGTGCAATATTGTACAACTGCGATGCATGCACTCTTGTACAACTTGAAGTGCGATGTTGCCTGGCCGTATATGAGATCATAGTTTGCACCTGATGTTGTTGATCATATGATACAATGCATTTCAATACCTACATATATAACACTCACGACACTAACACTAGAGGCGCCTGAGAAGCAGCGGGCCGTGCTTGCATGAAAAGCATAGCTTGACAAGATAGACAGTGCGCATTTGGCCACGCTTCAACTTCAAGTATTGGAAAAAGGGCGTGCAGCAGACATGAACGATTTATTCGGCAGACCGAGTCATTTACTCGGGAGTTCGAGTAAGAATTGACTCGCTTCTTGACTGACCACATTGATCATGACTTGGTCAGTTTGGCAGAGGGAGTTTACTCGGTGACATATCGACTCGGATTTCACAAGTCATCCTAGCAATTTATTTGAGGGCGCAACCCCATAATTAGCAATATTTGATGAGCAGAGGTCCCGCCCGACGTCTTGAAAGTAATTTGGCCTACACAAATATTTGACTGTAGAAACTGGTTATCCCTGTCTTTGAAGCTTTCACCGAGGCTGATTTAGCCCTTGATCTCTCCACGCATGTGGCCTAGGTCCCTCCATGTCGCGCTGCGCACAGCTGATGTGTGGAGATGAAGAAATAATTAAAAGCCCATACGTCCAGACATAGTGCAGGAATAGGGCAACTACCGCTTGCGCTCTGGCCTGCCATCAGGGTGCTGAGAGAGGACTGGCCCCCCTCTTCTTGGCACAAATGCAAGAAGACCATGCATCCCCAGTATACCTTGTTGCACTCGCTTTGCCGGCTGCTTTGCCCTTTGCGACGCCTGTGCATGCTGCTGTTGTACTGCAGGTGCAATGCAAGTTTGGCCCCTTGAAAAAGAACAAGTAAAAGCCCACAAGTACCATGCTGGCTGCAGAGATGGTGGCGCATGTTGTGCATGCACAGAAGAAATGGGCTGTGACCATGCTGGAAATTCGCGAAGTGGCTTTTGACATGCAGTTGTGGAGCAATGCGGCAGTGCACCAGCTGCAGACAGAAAAGGGCAGTGACACGCATACAGTAGTGGTTGCTGGTAGAAAACACAATGTGATTTTGACGCTTACAGCATCACCTTGCACACTTTGGAGGTGGCAGGCGGGATTGTCACTTCAAGTGAAGTTCAAGTTGCCGCGTCCAAGAACGCAATCTAACCGGGACCGTACCGTGTGTCACAAAGGAAGACAAGGACAGGAGCGGTGAGCGTGCAATAAGCCTACAGAACGCCACAAACAAAGGTCATATGCCCAGGAACAAAGGATCTCAGGTTATCGGAGCTAACGCCCACAGCTGCAAGGCATCACACTCCACATTCTTCTTGTAAGCGCACCGCCTGTTGAGCGCTGCTTCGTCTCTACATCCGCTGCATTGCCCGCACGCTGCCAAAGCAGTCGCAACGAGACAGGGCGTGCACAAGAGCACGCCAGCATACCACAATGGCCGTTGCATCTTTGCCCCCCGCTCTACTTGCGGTGCCTCACGCGCTTGCGCTGATGTTGAGCACCGCTGCAATTGACCAGCACCATGGCTGCCGCTGCTGCTGCTGCTGCTGTGCCCGCCACCGCCGCTGCTGGGTGTCCATTGAACTTGAGGCGTGGCTGTCAAGAGAGCCAGGCGCCATATCCGCGGCAGCAGCGGCGGCGGCTGCTGCAGTGTGCATGCCTGCCAAGGCTGACAGCAACGCTCAGCAGCAGCAGCAACCCCCACCAGCAGCAAAAGCGCGTGCGCCTTCCAACTTCAACTGTCAGTTGGCGCCGCGCAGTGACACTGAGCAATGCCACTGAGGACGGCCTTCGCTCACTGCAGCAGCAGCGCAGCTCTGCCTGCCTATGCTCCCGGCGCAAACCAGCTGCGCGCGCCGCCGACGCCGCCGCTGCTGCCGCCGCCGCCGCTGCTGCCGCCGCCGCTGGGCGCAGGCGGCGCAAAGTCCGAGGGCTCCCGCAACAAGTCGCCGCCGCCGCCACTGATGTCGCTGCCGCCGCTGCCGAATGACGTGGAGGGCTCGCGCACCAGCGCTCTATCACTAGCGCCGCCGCCGCCACCGCCAGCGGCGAAAGCGGCGATAGAGCTGTCGCGCCGCCGCGGCCCCGCCTCGCGCACGCCGTACCCGCTGAGCAGCGCTGCCGCAGAGGCGCGCTTGCTGCCGAGGGCGACGCTCCCGCCGCCGCCGCCACTGCCGCCGCCGGCGCGTGCGAAGGGCGCCGGGCTTGGCAGCGCGCTGCTGCCGCCGCCGCCGCCGGGGTGGTGGCGCGCTGCGACGCTGGCCTTACGCTCCGCCGCGGCCGCTGCCGCCGCCTTGATGCCGACGCGCAGCGATGTGATCATGGCCACCGTGTTGAACCTGTGCGCGCATGGCGGGGGGGCGTTCGTTAGGGTTAGGGTTGGGGTCAGGGTTTGCGTCGGCAGATAGGGTTAGCGATGCCGACGAGGCGATCATGGCCACCGTGTTGAACCTGCGCACGCATGGTGAGGGGGCGTTCATTAGGGTTAAGGGTAAGGGTTGGCGTCAGTATTGGGGTTTGGGTTAGCGTCAGCAGCAGCCCGCAGAGCGCGCGGGAGTCTGCGTACGAGCACCGCAGCGAGCGGACTGATGGGTGATGTCCTGTTGATGCCGCTGTGCATCGAGAGAGCCGCTGTCGCTGCAGCAAACTTGCAGTTGCGTGTTGTGTATCGCCTGCAACATCAGTGCTCGCCACCTAGGAGGCACTCACAACCACAAGGCTGTATGTTGATGATTGTGTGAAGTGAGTATGTATAGCAGCCCTGACCTGATCATGATGCCCCAGTAGCGGAGGGCGTCACCAAAACGCGCGCGCGCGTCGGGTTCTGCGGCTGCGGAACGGTCCCGCGCCGTCGCACGGAACGTTTTTCGGCGCTTGTTGTTCATGCGCCCAACGAGAACCAGCACGGTGTCGAGGTAGACGGGGAGGACCAGCACAATCTGCAGCGCTCAGAAAGATGGGACAGCGGCGCAAGTAGGTCAGTGGGTTAGGGCTAGGGTCAGGGTGAGAGTGAATCGACCACTGAAGATCGCAGCACTCAATCCATGAGATGGAAGTAGGGCGGGATTGGGGCCAGAGCTAGGGTAAGCACCACCACAATCTGCAGCGCTCAGCAAGATGACACAGTGGCAGCAGCAGGATGCAATTGAGATGCGGGCAAGCGAGAGCACAGTTCGGCCAGCAAGCAGTAGGGCAGAGGTGGTGTAGGGCCAGGGCTAGGGCAAGCACCACCACAATCGCACAGTGCTCATTCGACACGGCAGCTAGCGTTGGACGGTGTCGAGATAGACGGACAGGACCAGCGCAATCTGCAGCGCTCAGCAAGAGGGGACAGCGGCGCACATAGGGCGAAATGTAGGGCTACGGTGGGGGCAAACACCGCCAAGGGCAGTGCTCATTTGACAGACACCTGGCGTCGAACGTGGTTCTGGTAGGCGAGCCGGTCTGCACTGCTGGGCAATATGAGACAGCGGCACAAGCAGGACGAATCTAGGGCTAGGGCGGGGGCAAACGCGAGTTGGCCAGCAACGACTGCAGTACTCAGTTGATGAGGCGGAACAAATGGGGGCGGGTCGAGGTTGGGGCTACTGTGGGGGCGGCAAGCAGCACAGTCTGCAGCGCTCAGCAAGATGAGACGGTGGCGGAAGTTGAACAGCGGTGCCAGCTGGGTTAGAGCAAGCACGAGTCAAGCAGCAGGATTTGCAGTACTCAGTTGATGAGACGGAAGTAGGGTTCAGGTTGCTGTGAGCACCAGCATCATCTGCAGCGCCAGGTATGACACAGCGGCAAAAGATGGCAGAAATGGGGCGGGGGCTGGGGTCAGGGGCTAGGGCAAGAACCAACAGAATCGCAGTGCTCGGTATAGTCACCATGTTGAAGAGCTGGAGGATCAGGTATGCCCCATACAGGATGTCGGCGGTGGTGACCCCGACTGATCAAACGCGTAAACCCTAAGGTCAGGGTTAGCCCCAAGGTAAGTCTAGGGTTAGTTCCATGCTGAAGAGCTGCAGGATGCGGTACGCCTTTTGGAGTACGTCGGCGGTCGTAACCCCCCACAGTAGTCAGAAGTAGTCGAGCTTGCGCTGCCGATCATCAATCCTAACTGTAGGGTTAGGGTTATCCCCAGGGCCAGGGTTAGCTCAAGCGAAACTGACCTGCTTTCAAATGATTGTGCAATCTCACCATGCTAAAGAGCTGCAGGATGAGGTACGCCCCAAACAATATGTCGGCGGTGGTGACCCCGGACTGGTCAAACGCACTAGACCTTGCGCCGCCGACATCAACCTTGATCTTAGGGGGAGTCATACCTAGGGTTAAGGTCAGCCCTAAGGTAAGGGTTAGTTCATGCGAAGCAAACCTGCTTGATTAAATTAGCAAGCTCACCATGCTGATGAGCTGCAGAATCAAGTATGCCCCATATAGGATGTTGGCGGTAGTGGCCCCAGATCCCCAAAAAAATGGACATGCGCGCTCGAACTCGCGCCGCCGATCATAAGCCCTAAGGTTAGGGTTTACCCAAAGGTTAGGGTTCTGTAGCACCACCTGTTATAGTGATCGTTTCTCGCACACTCACCATGCTGAAGAGCTGCAGAATGAGGTACGCCCCATACAGAATGTCGGCGGTGGTGACCCCTGATTGGTCAAACGCGCTCGAACTCGCGCCGCCGATCATGAGCCCGAGGCACGCAATATTGACCAGCAGGGAGCAGCTCTCAGCAAAGTGCAGGAAGCTGTTGGCGAAGGGCTTCCAGGCACACACGAGCACAAAGTTTGCGCCGTATATGGCGCAGAGCACTGCTGTCGCCACCACGGCGCTGTTGACCAGCGCCGAGATCTGCGCGGGCGAGCAGAGGAGAGTCAAAGTCTTGAGTCATTAGTCATGAGTCGGGGAGACATGCGGCTGCAGTTCTGCACGCTAGACGGCGAAACTATACAGGTGGCGACATACATGACCGCAGTGAGCAGAGAAGGTCAGATTCACAAGTCAAAGAGGCATCTGGCATGCTGCCGACCAGCGCCAAGATCTGCGCGCGGGCGCGGCGTGCAAGGGAGAGAGCGAGAGTCAGAGTCATGAGTCGGGGAGGCATCCGGCATGCAGCGGCTGCAACTCTGCACGAGGCAGTGAGGGCATGTAAGCAGCGATATACATGGCGGCAGTGAGCAGTTTGTCCCTCGTTGACACCTTCATTTCACCAAAAGTGCTGTGCTAACTGCTTGTTCAGATGCAAATTCTGACCCTCAGGCTTGCCTGTCCTTCCTGACGAGTGAAGTGCTTTTGAGTTAGCCTTGAGAGAGGGGGGGAGGGAGGGATGACTGATGCGACTGTGCACAAGTTTTGCAACCACGCTTCACATTGTTTTGTGGACCGTAGCGTCGGTTCGCCAGGCTGCTGGCAACACGAGTAACCCTACTCCCAGCCTCAATCCTACGCTTTGCCCTAACCCTGAGCCACTGCAGAAATGGCCAGTGAAAGTTCAACCTAATCTCAACCCAGGGCTTGCGCGCTGACCAGGCTGGTTATCATAACTTGCAAGAAGATGATGTAGTATCAACTTCTAAACCTAATCCTGACTCCAATCCTAAACCTACCTTCCGACCTTGGTAGTAACCCTAGCCCATTGCACTGGTTGACCCTAGCCCTAAGTGCGGGTAGGCCCTAACCCTATGGCAGGGCTAGTGACCCTCATCAGTACGCATAAGCCGCAACAAGATGATCGTGGTGAAGCAAGAGGCGTGTAGCATACCACACCAACCCTATTACCAATCTATACACCCTGACCTGGTCCCACACCAACCCAATTACCAACCTATACACCCTGACCTGGTCGTAATTCTCAGTCTACATTTGGGGTACCCCCAACCCTAAGTTGTGGTTAGCCTGGCCCAAGCCTGGCCCAGTGGCTGAGGACTCACCAAGCTGGTGACCATAAGCCGCAGCAGAATGACCATGATGTAGTACGAGCCATGTCCCGTAAAGTCCCTGAAGACAGGCTCGTAGGATATCATGAAGCCCTCACGACCGATGCGTTCGCTGCCCTCTTGCACGTCTGGCGGGACGGTCCAGTAGCCCTGCCACTCATGCAAAATAAAACAAATAGGCGATGTCAGTCTGTGCAATGACTTGTGGTGTGTGCGAAACAGCAATTATCCAGTAGCCCTGCCATTAATGCAATCAAAACAGATGGGTGGTGTCAGTCTGTGCAATGACTTGGGGTGTGTGGGAAACGGTGATTACCTGAAGTTTGGGTGAGGGTTTTGTGTCAGGGGAAATGGTAAGTCCAATAGCCTTGCCAATTCGTGTGAGTGTGAGACTCTGACATTCATGCAAGTGAGAAGAGACGAGATGTGTAGGTCTGTGCAATCACATGGAGGCAGTGATCCGCATGCTCGCGCTGAAAGTCAGAGTTGCTGCTCCTATGCATTCACGAACGCCTTGAGGTTGATGTCGGTAGGTTCATATTAGTGCTTGTGTGAATTCAAGTGAATGCAAATGGGGGGACAGTCCAGTAGCCCTGGTGTTCATGCAAGCGACAGCAGACGGATTGAGTCAATATTTGCCATGACTTGGGGATGTTTGGGAAACAGTAATTACCTGGATTGGAGTGAGGGGTTGTGTCCGGCGAAGGTCAAGGGCCTGAACGTAAACCATGACCCTAATTGAACTCCACACCAAGCAAGTACACAATGGCAGAATCTGCATGCTGGCGCCTAGAGAAATATCGACCCCTGCAGGGGCATGAATTTGTGAATCCCTCGCAGCCAAGCGAACAAACTGTCAGGTGTGTTGGTAGGTAAGTAGGACCGGCACGTCACCTGAGCACTGATGATCTTTCACAACACTAACAACAGCAACATTAAGCGCCGAAACGTGAATCAAGCAGGAACAACAGCATGGTGAACCTTCCTGCAGCTACAAGCATTCTTCCATCAGCAATTGCAAGAACCCTGTCAGCAAAATCAGGGAATGTGATTACAAACTTTCTCGAACAAGTGAGCACTCGAGCGTGATGTGGTGACAGTCAGAGTCAGAGCCTGAGGCAGTGGCGGCAAGCAGCCCGACCAGATGAGATGCCAGTGCGACACTTCATCATGAAGTTGACGAGCCCACTCGTAGGGAAAAATGGACTCTGCGGAGCAGCCGCAACGGGCGTGCGTAATGGCAGGGGCCACTTGAGCATGAGGTACAAAACTACATCGGGCTGCTCATCTTGAAGTTTCAAGTGTTGACTTACCTTGTCCGCGGCCGCAAACATGGACTCCCCCGGCATGCACGCGTGCTTGAAGTGTCTGGTGGCTTTAAAAAAAACAACTTAAAGGTTAATGTGTTGACTCACCTAGTCGGCGGCTGCAAACATGGCCTCTCCCAAGATAATGTCATATAAGCATTATTGCACCAGTTCAAGCTCAAGTTCAAATGTCAGGGGGTGCAAGTTCAAGTTCAAGTGTTGACTCACCTTGTCGGCGGCCGCAAACATGGACTCTCCCGTCATGCACGCGTGCTTGACGGAGGCCAGCATGACACACAGCACGCCTCCGCCGCACCTCCCACGTGCTGCATCATCATACGGATGGTATCAGCATTAAGGGGATGGTATCAGAATTTGGCATATGAAGCAGATGCCAAGCGTAGCGCGAGAATTTTGTTCAACAAGTGATTGTACGAGTAAGTTTGGTAGCAGTGCCGACCCGCACAAATAGAAAATAATTGACACACAGCAAGCCGCCGCCGCACCTTTCGCGCGCTGCATTATCAGAGGGATGGTATGTATGGAATGGTAGCGGCGTCATGGGGATTGTGTTGGTACTTTGAACTTTGTTTTCTCACGAAGTAGGCGTACCAGTATGTTTAAAATGGTGGCAGTGCCCACGCGTACAAGGTACTTCTGAAGTACTTGAAGTACCAGTTATGACACACAGCACCCCCCCGCCGCACCTCCTGCGCGCTGCATCATCATAGAGATGGTATGTATGGAATGGTATCAGCGTCAGGGGATGGTATCAGCATTGGGCATGTAAACAGAGCGGCATAAAGAGAGCCAAGGGTGGTGATGGTATCAAACGATGGCATCAAAAGGTGGTATCTGTAGCAAGCAGAGACAGTGAAACAAAACACGTGAGTGCAAGAAACAACAGCAACAAAGTGTCACGCTTCGAAGGGCATGCAGATAAGATCATCATAGGGGTGGTATGTATGGGATGGTGTCAGGTGTCAGGGGATGGTATCAGTTCTTAGCAGGTAAGGCGGAGATGGCGTAAAGTGCCATGAGTCTGCGCCGGTCGTGCGTAAGGCGAGCTTTCATCCAACAAGTACTCGTGCGAGCACATTACAACTGGTAAGTAGCAGTGTGCTGCAAGAGTGACCGCCAACATGCAGCTACAGCACGCCTCCCGCACACTGCATCATGGGGAATAGGCGTCTGGAATAAAATGTGGAACTTTGCGGAGAGACTTTGGGAAGGAGCAGCGCCGTACCACAACTTGAGGTTGTTGGCTTGAAGTTGGTGATTATCACAGGTCAGCAACACGAGGTACGCCTGCTGCAGCAGCCCAGTAGCTGGTAGGCAAAGCAGCAAGCATGTTTGTCAACGCAGAACACTTTTCACAACTCAGAAGTACGAACAAAAATAATATGAGTATCAATACCTTGTGTTGCAGCGACGGCGTTTGCGGGACTGGTGTGGGCAATCGTGTTTCGCGTAATATTTCTCACTGGCAACAGGGTGTGGTGTGATACAAACATGCATACATACACACGGTTGTGGGTGATAATACATACCCTGTGCAGCGGCGTCGGCATTCACAGGACTCGCGTTGGCGCTCGTGTCGCCTGCGCCTGCCACCAGGCTGCGCGCCTCCGCCGCGCCGGCGTGAGGCACGTAAACGATGGCACCCACACGCAATGCCTGCAAGGGAAAAACACAACCCATTTAGCAAAGTTAATGTTGTCAAAGAAGCAAGGGTCAGCCAAGCGAGAAAGCAAAATAAGCCTGGAAACTCAAGCCGAGTCAAGTGATGAGCAAGGGGAGTCACCTTTACGACGCGCCACGCCAGCACCAACAGCAGCAGCGCCAGCAGCAGTGCCTATAAGCTCAACTACTGACTGTTGAAGGTCAAGTCAAGTCGCAAGTAGAGTTACGAGTAGAGTCACCTGCACGACGCGCCATGCCAGCACCAGCAGCAGCACCGGGAAGAGCACCAGCAGTATCGCGGCGGCGGCGACGAGAGCAGTGCAGTCCGACGTGATGACCGATGCCTGCGCAGCGACTGCGCCCTCATATGCTATCAGGAGGAAGAGGAGCTCTACGTGCGGGAAGTGGAGCCAGAGCGAGCGCGAGCGCCGCCGCACGTGGTCGGCGGGCTTGTCCTGCTCGTCATTGAAGTAGACCTGCACAAATAGTTGAAGTTAGAGTTGCTGTGATGACGCACTTCAAAACACAAAATGACAATTTGTTTACAAGATATCAAATGCATGCGCTGTTGCAATATAGTGGCAGTGGAGCCAGAGCGAGCGTGAGCGCCGCCGCACGTGGTCTGCGGGCTTGTCCTGCTCGTCGTTGAAGTACACCTGCATGCATATGGAAAGTTGAAGTTGCTGTGATGAAACACTTTCAAGTACTTCCAAACGCCCTACATGAGGATTGTGTGCACTGCTGCGACATAGTGGATGTGGAGCCAGAGCGAGCGCGAGCGCCATCGCACGTGGTCGGCGGGCACGTCCTGCTCGTCGTTGAAGTAGACCTGCGCGCATGCGAACCGTAGTTGAAGTTTCTGAGGTGACGCACATGCAATCTTGTGTCAAATACTGTCTATTCCGGAGCACATAAAGCTCCAGTATTGCGGTTGAGGGAGAGTACAGTATCAGTACAGCTGCGGTACAGCAGTACACAGTCAGCGCCGACACATGCTGTCCACCGGTGTGTCCTGCTCGACGCCAAAGTACGTTCAGAATAATAAGTTGAAGCTGTGACACTGTCCATCCACGTGCCAAGTCAAACGGAGCGCTGTAAACAAACGGAGCGCTGTAACCGTTAGTGTGGCAATACTGCAGTACACATAGCATGCCAAGCTCTCAAACTTTAACTTGCTGCCAGCACAGCGCCCCCCCGCGCTTGCATTTTTGATGACAACCCCCAAACCTCATGTAGCAAACACATTGCTCATGAACTCAGAGTGAAGCTGCTGCTGCATGTATGCTGGCTGTCTCTGCATCATCAAAACATGCATACCTTGGTCATCAATACATACGTACCTTGGTGCTCCATGGCAGCGCATCTGCCTTGGCGGAAGCCTGTGCCACGATGGTGTCTTCTATAGACTGTCCTGATGACAACTGCAAGGAAGTGAGAAACGCGGCACACAGCACAAGTGTGTTGCTTCAACAGGTGGTTGTAGTCAGTGATGCCAATCTAAACGGGCAAAGGCAACACACGCGGACCAGATCACAACATGCAGTGTGCGTCTTCGACAGTTAGTCGCAGTTGAGTGGCAGCATGGCAATGCTCAGCACACGCTGGCTGCGACAGTTATTTTGTGCAGTGCATAGTTTGGCTGCTGGTGCGTAGGCAGACATATTCACACAGGCTGCAGCAACTTGCGGCTCAATTCTCGACCCATTGCAGAAAGACAGAGGTTGTAGAACTGAAGATCATGCATGCCAAGCATTAGCTTAACTGATCATCAAGAAACAGAGATGTAGTGCAAGCATGCACAGGGTGGGGTTATTATTGCACTTTTGATTGGTTTCGGACATGCCAAAGTCAGTCCGAACTGCAAGAGGTCGTGATTTTGCGCAGTGGGTCAGCTTGTGATGGTCATTACTTAGTGATTAAGGTCGGTCAGCCTTCCAGGCGTGTGCTCTCTGAGTTCACGAAAGTGTGCTTGCGATACTTGCACTTACACGGCAACGATCACATGACCACCTGCTTCAAAGTTGTTGTTCACCTGCTCGTCTCACGTCCAGTTTGATGCGATATGCAGGTGTTAGGGTTAGGGTTTAGGGTTAGGGTTAGGGTTAGGTCACATCATGCCTGAAAGTACGCACACTGGCGCAGCCAACGCTCCACAGCAGCAGGGCCCTGAATTCACGATTTCATGACCAACACTAAACCACACAGCGGCGGCGGAGTACACACCGCTCGCCTCTCACCACGCGCAGCTAACTCTAAGCTAACGCTAACCCTAACCTTGGCCCTCTCGCCAAACACAACGCCCCACCCTAGGGCGCGGAATGCCTACATACAGAATACCTACACGCGCCGTGACAAAGACTCAAAAGACTCACGTCGCAGTGCGGCGCGTGCTGTAACTGCCAGACTGCGCCGCCTCCACCGCGGCCTGCCGCTCCAGGGCGTCGCTGTAGCGCTAACCCTGACCCTAACCCTAACCCTCTTGTCTGACACAACGCTCCACCAACCGCAGCGTACCAATTCACTAGAGCTCTACGATCTTTTGATTCGCTTCCATACTTGCATGCCACAAAAGACCTGCACACCACTGTGCCGAGGTACCAACATGCGCTGTGACGAAAAGTTGAAAGGCTCACGTCGCTGTCCGGCGCGTGCTGTAACTGCCGGAACTGCGCCGCCTCTGCCGCGGCCTGCCGCTCTAGGGCGCCCCTATAGCGCTAACTCTAGCCCTAACCCTAACCCTCTCATCGGACACGCCGCCCCACCGTAGGGCGCGGAATGCCTACACAATACCTACATGCGCTGTGAGAAAGGTGAAGAAACTCACGTCGCTGTGCGGCGCGTGCTGTAACTGCCGGAACTGCGCCGCCTCCGCCGCGGCCTGCCGCTCCAGGGCGTCTCTGTAGCGCGCCCTATCCCTAACCCTAACCCTAAACCCTAAATGTATCGTCAGACACAACGTTCAGCCACGCGCAGCCTACGTAAAAGACTCACGTCGCTGTGCGGCGCATGCTGCAACTGCCGGAACTGCGCCGCCTCCGCCGCGGCCTGCCGCTCTAGGGCGTCCCTGTAGCGCGCCCTGTCCTTGGCAAGCCAGTAGCCCTCCACCGCCGACACCACCAGCACGTGAAGCGTGAAGATAGTGAGGAGGATGCCCAAGACGAGGATGGTGTTGCCAACGAAGATGCTCTCGGCGTCGCCGGCGGCGCAGCTGCAAATAGGGCAGAAGTGGAAAGGAGTGCGCAGCCAGGGTTTTGATAAGGCTGTAGTGGAAGGGAGTTACAGTTCGAAAATGGCAAAGAGGATACCCACGACCAGGATGGTGTGGCCAATGAATATGCTCTCGGCGTCGCCGGCGGCGCAGCTGCAAATAGGGCACCACAAGCGGAAGCGAGTTCGCGGCCAGGGCGTTAACAAGGTTGTAGTGGAAGGGAGGTCATCGCCAGCAACGTGTGCTGGCCGCAAAATGCGCACCGGCGGCAATGAGGCGCCTTCACCGCCGTTGCAGCCGCGGGCGCAGGAGTGAGAACAGGGGCTCCGAGGGCGCCCGGAGCGCTGCTGCAGCTCTGCAGCAGCAGAATGCGCATTGGCGGCAGAGTGCGCACCTGCACAACTGCCTGATCCTAACCCTGAGTGGCCTGAGTGCCCTGTATGAGCACTGCGCCGCGGTAAGTGGGCAAGCGTGTGTGTAAACATACGTGCGTCAGGAATGTTCCGCGCCGCAAAGTGCAGTTCACATGCTGCATGACCAATACGCACCAAGAAGTACAAGTGGACCAGTACTATGATAGAAGGCCATACGTGTGGATCAGTATTACAATAGAAGGCCAGCATGTATGTACATCCATGTACCTGCCATGTCATGATGGTGGGTAGGTATTGCACGAGTTTTCATATAGACTACATACCTGCCGTCAGGAATGATGGAGTTCGCCGACCACCACAGGTTCGCCCAGTTGAACTTTGTTATGAATGCCGCAAACTGCAACGGCAACGCCCAGAGCAAACAGACATTTGCGAAATGCGGTCAACCTCATGTGGATGATTAGGTATGCTCATGGGTCCACTGTGATGGGCACTTTGAGGCTGTCGACGAAACTTGCAACAGCTTTTGTTACTTAACGCTACCCTATCCCTGCAACAGCAGCAACCACCACCAAAGTGCCACTGTTAGAACAGGGCAAATGTAGGGTATGCATGTATGTGGGGCACGACATACCTACCTATGTTCTGCGGCAGGGCGAGCGACGGACGAGCGCCAATGGCCAAGTGTCGCTGTTGCACGCAAATGCGAAAGCGCACGGCTTCGCAAGTGTGCAAGGGCCGCCAGTGGCAAATGATCACTCACAGGTGGCACTGCAGTGTACATTTGAACTTCAAACACGATACTGCAGAAAACTGCCACCACAGTGGTCACCTGGGGGCTCTGGTTGGCGTCTATGAGGCTGGTGGTGACCATGAACCGTTGTACTTCAAACATGAAGTTCTGGGCAACTGCAACAAGAGGGGCGTCACCTGGGGGCTCTGGTTGGCATCAATGACGCTGGTGGTGCCCATGAACCGTTGTACTTCAAACATGAAGTTCTGGGCAACTGCAACAAGAGGGGCGTCACCTGGGGGCTCTGGTTGGCATCAATGAGGCTGGTGGTGACCATGAACTGCAGCTGGCCCACCATCAGGAAGCTCATGGTGCCAGCGGCTGTCGCGCCTGACGCCACCTGCGCGCATACAATATGAGTTCAAGTGAGAAATACACTTGCAAGTGTCTATAACCTGAGTACACATTACAGTACAAACGAACTGCAGCTGGCCCACCATCAGGAAGCTCATGGTGCCCGCAGCTATGGCACCCGACGCCACCTGCGCACACACATTCGCGCATGTATACATATTAATGAATTCATGATGTCTTGCAACAATGACACTTCCAAGAGTATATACCAGAGAACGCAGCAGTGCTCACCGTAGCGCCAGCGGCCATGGAACCTGCAGTCACCACTACTTCAACAAGTGACCCTCCCATGCCAACTGCAACTGCGCAATTGCCCGCAAGTTGATGTTGAAACAGGCATATTAGCCCACACACGCCTAAGTAATTCAACACCCCCGCGCGCAATGAGGTTTGCAGTGCCTGGTCGGCACCCTGCGCCACGCTACAGTCTCGCCTGCTTGCACTTTACGCGAGAACGAGTACCGCAGACGCAGCAGTGCTCGCCGTAGCGCCGGCGGCCACGGAAACCTGCTGTCGTCACAACTGCAACAAGTGACGCTCCCAAAAATTGAAGTTGAAATGGGCGACCCCACACTTGCTCTACGCAGTGTAGAGCGCCAGAAAATGCAGCAATCTCACAGTAGCGCCAGCGGCCATGGACCCGCAACTGCGCGATTTCCTGCATTTGAAGTTGTAACGGGCAGCCTACATATGTACTCTAGTCAAGGTAAAGCGCCAAGTAGAGGATGCAGCAGTGCTCACCGTAGCGCCGGCGGCCATGGAGCCCGCCGTCGCCGCCGCCGGCGCCGCCACCGACGCGGTGGCCACCGCCGCAACCAGTGACGCTCCCGTGGCGGCTGTAACCGCCACTCCCGACCTGACGCCGCTGCTGACATTGGTGAACGTCGCCGGGGCCGTGCTGGCCGGCAGTTCGCAGAGCATTGATTGGTCGATTTCTATGGCGAAGGGATCTGATTGGCCGGCGGCGGCGGCGTTGAAGAGCGCGCCGGCGGTGCTGCCGGCGACCGTGATGCGGTAGTCGGAGCCTCCGAACACATTTGAGGGCTGCAACGGGGGGGGGGGGGGGGCGGGGGGGGAGGGGTGTAAGAAAGGCTGCTGTGAGCTTCGCAACACGAGGCATATACGATGAGCAGATGGCAAATTGTCTTGTAAGACAGCGCGGGCGAGCGGTGCTGCCAGCCATGGTGATGCAGTAGTCGGAGCCTCCAAACACATTTGAGGGCTGCAATGTTTTGGGGGGGGGGGGGGGGGGGCATGTAAGAAAGGTGGCTCTGAGCAGATGACGAATCGTCTCGTAAGACGGCGCAAGCGGGAGGTGCTGCCGGCGACAGTGATGCGGTAGTCGGAGCCTCCAAATACGTTCGAGGGCTGCAACGGGGGGGGTGCGGTGCGGGGGGGGCATGTAAGGAAGGATGCTCTGAGCAGATGACAAACTGCCTTTAAGACAGGGCGGGGGGGGGGGGGGGGGGGGGGGGGGGGGGGGCATGTAAGGAAAGTTGCTGTGAGCAGATGATAAATTGCCTTCAAGACAGCGTGCCCACGATGCTGCCGGCGACCGTAATGAAGTGTTCGGAGCCTCCAAACACAATTGAGAGCGGCCACGCAGGGGGGGGTAAGAAAGGCTGCTGTGAGCTTCGCAACATGAGGCATATTCAATAAGCAGATGGCAAATTGTCTTGTAGTACAGCGCATGTGCGGGCGGCGCCGCCGGCTACGGCGACGCGGCAGTCAGAGCCTGTGAACACATTAAGGGCTGCAACAAGGGGGGGGAGGGGGGGTTGGGGGGGTATGGGGACCAACGCGAAGACTCTCATTGAGCTTTGCGCAATGGGCACATGTCAAAAGAGCAGACGACCAGAAATAGGAAAGCGTATTTGAGGCATGCGCTGCTCTCACAGCTGAGTCTTGCGTTTGGCAGCGCAGACAGCAATATGCAGTTCGGCCAACGATGGTCATGCGACAGGTGTGCCAACCCCCAACACAGTGCATCGTCTTCGCTGCGGGCTCCGATGGCACCGGTAATGGCATTGCTCAGGCTGTCGCAACTGCAAATGTGCAGGACACTGCCACTGATATAGTGGTATTCAACCATGTGCTCCAAATGTGGCAACAGCATGCCATCACCACTACGTATAGCTTTATCTGTGGCCTACCGTATCATCGCCGGTGGAGCCAAAAGTGTAGTAGCAGAGCTCCTTGCCGGTGGCAGCGTCCAGCGTCAGCACAAATACGTCCTGGTCCGTGCGGCCTTTTGCTGTAGCAGCGTTCAACAGCAACAAACACAACCGAAACACCACGTTAGTGTACTGGTCCGTGCGTCCCTCGTTGCAGCAGCGCTCAGCAGCAACAGCGACCGCAACAACACGTTGGTGTAGGTAGGTCCGGTATTCATATTGCGTAGGCATGGATTGGGCACAAGCCCGTCCTAGTCCGTGCGGCCTTCTGCTGCAGCAGCGCTCAACAGCAATGACAACCACGTCACGATTAGTTTAGGTAGGCACAGTGTATCGTCATGGGTATAAGCTAATGCAGAAATCGAGATATGTACCGCCATTTTGCTGCGCAGCACTCGACGACAAAAAAACGTGTGGGGCTAACAATGCCTTGAACACGAGTTCAGTTCCCACGGGAAGCACAAATTGGACAGTACAAAATCACTAGCTTCAGCAACCTATAAAAATAGTTGTCTTGATAGGAATTTGTGTACAGGATGTCGTCATAAGTATCAATGAGCACCAGCGCGTCCTGTTCCGTGCGTCCATTTGCTGCAGCAGCGCTCGACAGCATCAAAACCCGCAACACCACGTTCGTATACCGCAGGTAGGTACACTATGTCGTAACGGGTCCACTATTTGCATTTCCATTCAATGGTGTGGTACCTGTCGTAGTCCCGACGATCACCGCGTGCCCCGAGGCAGTGCTCAGCGCCACGGCCGTAACAGCAACAGTGCTCACCCATCCTGTTGCTTCCTGCTACGAGAACCGCCGAATGCGCCAGCCACACTACTGCTCAGCAGCACCGTAGCAGCAGCAGCGCTCACCTGTTGTAGTCCTGCCGATCACCGCATGCCCCATGGCAGTGCTCAGTGCCATGGTTAGCAAACAGCAGCAGTGCTCACCTGTCATCTCTCTTCCACAACCACATGCACGTTCGCACTGCTCACCGCGGCAGCGGCAGCGGCACTGCAGCAGCGCACTCCACTCACTGGTGGTAGTCCCAACGATCACCGCGTGCCCCGAGGCAGTGCTCAGCGCCACGGCCAGCAACAGCAGCAGCGCTCACCCACCCTGTTGCTTCCTGTTACGACAACCGCCGAATGCGCCAGCCACACAACTGCTCAGAAGCGCCGTAGCAGCAGCAGCGCTCACCTGTTGTGGTCCCGACGATGGCCGCATGCCCCGTGGCAGTGCTCAGTGCCACGGTTAGCAACAGCAGCAGTGCTCACCTGTCGTCTCTCTTCCACAACCACATGCACGTTCGCACTGCTCACCGCAGCAGCGGCAGCGGCAGCGGCATTGCAGCAGCGCACTCCACTCACCGGTGGTAGTCCCGACGATCACCGCGTGCCCCGAGGCAGTGCTCAGCGCCACGGCCAGCAGCAGCAGCAGTGCTCGACAACCGCCCAATGCGCCACAGCCACATGCACATTCGCACTGCTCAACGCAGCAGCGGCAGCGGCAATGTAGCAGCAGCGCTCACCTGTGGTAGTCCCGACGATCACGGCGTGCCCCGAGGCAGTGCTCAGCGCCACGGCGAGCGCCGCCCCCGCGCGCCCCCCCGCATACTCCCACACCGCATCGCCCAGCTTCGCGTAGCTCAGCTTCTGCGCAAACACCCCCCCCGCATCGTACCCCGCCACCACCACCCCCCCTGCCGCAGCGTCAACCGCCATGCCTGTGGCGACGACGCCGGAACGTTCTGAGGACTGGACCTCAACGCCGGTGCTGGCAACGGTCTGGAGAACGGAGAACGATCCGCCGGCGGCGGCGGCGGCGGCGGCGGCGCCGGGGGGTGCTGATGTGCGGAGGGAGGTGATGGTGGGAGGGGTGGCTGTGGCGTCGACGTATATGGCGGTGGTGGCAGCGGTCTGCACAGCGGTGCGGGAAGAGGGAGAGGTGGCAGGACGTGCATTGTTGAGATTGGTACTTGTGTGTGCATGTGTGACATTTGTTGAGAGCAGCCTTTGAGGCTCTGTTGTGCGTGTGGAGAGATGTCACACTAACCCT
The DNA here is from genome assembly GCA_017506865.1 of Tribonema minus. Classification (NCBI taxonomy): domain Eukaryota; class Xanthophyceae; order Tribonematales; family Tribonemataceae; genus Tribonema; species Tribonema minus. The sequence continues at coordinate 580,929 of JAFCMP010000157.1, forward strand.
AAGTGGGTGCAGTGGCAGTGGCGTCGGCAAATACGGCTGTGTTTGCGACAGCAAGTGCCACACAACGACTTGAACTTGAGCTTGATCCCACTCAAACTGCAACCACAGGGGCAACCCTACTCCAACATCTTTCACCCCACGCATCTTGGAGAAAGCAACCACCTACCCACCAGTGCGCATTCAGCATGCGTGCTAAGCTGCCATGCTTGTGTGACAATACTTTTGAAGCAGCAAACACTGATTCATTTCTACTTCCTGCGCTGATTCACCGCTGCAGGCCCGGCCACCCGCCATTTCTCCTTGAAGTTGGCGCGTGAGTAGCGCCCTAGAAATGACGCTCCCCCGTTGGACACCCGGCGATGACTTCTACTTGAGCTTGCTCACTTCAGCTCCAGAGTCCTATATGTAAATTAACCTGCCACACTTGTGTGACAATACTTTTGGATTTATTCATCAGGAATCTGTTCATTTGTCAACTTCCAGTGGCGACTCACCGCTGCAGGCCCGGCCACCCGCCATTTCTCCTTGAAGTTGGCGCGTGAGTAGCGCCCCAGAAATGACGCTCCCCCGTTGGACACCCGGCGATGACTTCTACTTGAGCTTGCTCACTTCAGCCCTAGAGTCCTATATGTAAATTAACCTGCCACACTTGTGTGACAATACTTTTGGATTTATTTATCAGGAATCTATTCATTTGTCAACTTCCAGTGGCGACTCACGGCTGCAGGCCCGGCCACCCGCCACTTCTCCTTGAAGTTGGCGCGTGAGTAGCGCCCCAGAAATGACGCTCCCCCGTTGGACAACCGACAATGACTTCTACTTGAGCTTGCTCACTTCAGCCCCAGGGACCTATATGTAAATTAACCTGCCACACTTGTGTGACAATTCTTTTGGATTTATTCATCAGGAATCTATTCATTTGTCAACTTCCAGTGGCGACTCACCGCTGCAGGCCCGGCCACCCGCCACTTCTCCTTGAAGTTGGCGCGTGAGTAGCGCCCCAGAAATGACGCTCCGCCGCTAGAGCCCCCCACGATAAAGTCGTGCCCCCCAGCGTTTGCGGCGGCGCCGCTGTTCAGGACCATTCCTAGCGCATACGCTGCGTCGTCGCCGGCGCCGACGTTTTCCTGCCAAATGTTGAGCTTGCGCCCCGTAGCCGCATCGATCTGTCAGGAGCGTCACATGTGCGTTGAAGCGGCGCTGATGAGGCAACTGCGCATGCATTCAGCAGCAGTGCTCAGCGGCAGTGCTCAGCAGCAGCGCTCCTGCGAATTGAGAACGGTGCCGCAGAGCGCAAGCTGCGTCACACCGCATGATGGAGCTTGCGCCCCATGGCCGCATCGATCTGTTCGAAAAGACAGTGGCGCGTGCTTCAAAGCAGCGCTGATGAGCTGAGCAAGCTTGCCGCTCAGGCCGCCAGCGGTGAGATAGGGTTTGCTGAGGTGCTTGGTTCTCTCCGCAGTAGCAGCATCGATCTGGCAGGAGCGTCACATGTGCGCTGAAGCAGCGCTGATGAGTCGACTTAACTGCGCATGCATTGAGCAGCAGCGCTCTGCGAGGTGAGAACGGTGCCGCAAAGCACGAGTTGCGTCACTGTGTGTTGAGCGTTCACCGCGTCGCCGCATCAATCTGTAAAGTCGGACAGCGGCGCGTGCATCAAGGGATGTAATCATCGACCCGATTCGTTCCAAGTGATTGATATAACCGATGAGTGCACGTTGCACCACCTGCCACTTTATGAATTGGGGGGTTGATGTAGAACCCCAGGCTAACCTCAACATCAGCAGGCAGCGGCGCGCACAACTTACTTCAAGTGCCAATCACGTTGAGCTGTAGGTGGTCTGCAGTTGGAACAAGCCCTAACCCTAACCCTAACCCTAACCCTAAACCTGACCCTCGGCATGCTGCGCCAAGTGCGAATCACGTTAAGCTGTAGGTTGTCTGCAGCTGGAATAAACCCTAACCCTCATCTTCTCCGCAACTCTTACCCTAACCCTAACTCTAACTAACCCTAACCCTATGCAGGCACGTACCTCCATGATGAGGAGCTGCGACTGTGCTGCCGCACTTGAGGAGCCGCCAATGAAGACGCTGTGGCAGAGCAAGCGGAATGTGAAAGCGGGTACAGGGATTCATTGATGAGTTCATGCGCTTGATGGCGCACTTGAGGAGCCGCCAATGAAGACGCTGTGGCGGAAGGGCACACCAATTGCAATGCGGGAGCGGTTACGGCATTTCATTCATGAATTCATGCGCTTGGTGGCGCACTTGAGGAGCCACCGGTGAAGACGCTGTTGCAGAGCAAGTGCAAGAAAGCGGTCACAGGGATTCACTGATGGAATTCGTGCACTTGCTATGTGCACAAGAGCTGTCAACAATGACGGTGTGGAGGCAGGGCAGAGCAAGTGCAAGAAAGCGGGTAGAGGGGTTTACTCATGAATTCATGCACTTGCTCGGTGCGCGAAGACCTGTCACCAATGACAGTGTACAGCGTGGAAGCAGGGCAGAGGGGAAACTGACGATGGTAACACAACCGCACCTGTCTTGAAAGGGGTATAGAGTATACGCCGTCACTGCAGCACCGTCCGCAGCCAGGTCCTTGCACAACCTTCAGTACATTGACAATGATGATTAAAGAAAAGTCCAGAAAACCAGGAAACAGTCACACAAACGCACCTGTCTTGATAGGGGTACAGAGTATTCGCCGTCACTGCAGCGCCATTTGCAGCCAGGTCCTTGGACACCTCCAGCTTGCCGCTGGCGCTGTTGACCCCCGTCAGCGCAATGTCGTTCAGGGCGCGCTTGCCGGTGCTGCCACTGCACACCATAAAGTGAAAAGGGGGTTGATTTCAACACACCATCACAATGAGACGAGGTTGATTTTATGTAGGAGGCATGCATGTATACTGCTGTTGACCCCCGTCAGCACAATGTCGTTCAGGGCGCGCTTGCCCGTGCTCCCGCTGCGCACCATGAAGAGGCATGTGCATTGATCTCATGAACACTTGTGTACTTGAAGGTATTTATGATGTATGTATGTTGAGGTATCGTATATGGCACATAGTCGTTCAGGGCGCGCTTGCCGGCGCTCCCGCTGCGCATCATACAAGTGTGTTGATGTCAGGAACACAGTGTGCTTGAAAGTATACATGTATTGAAAATGCTGAGGCATATGATTGCAGGGCGGCTTGCCGATGCTTCTCATATTGCGCATATTGAGCACTGGCATCGCTTCCCGCGTTGCATCATCGAAAAGCATGTGCACTGATGTCATGTAGGAGGCATGCACTTCGAAGTATGTATACTGCTCTATTGAGCCCTGTTAGCGCAATGTCGTTCAGGGCGCGCTTGCCGGCGCTCCCGCTGCGCACCATCAGAATGAAGGGTGTTGTTGCCATATAGGCGGCATGTATGTATACTGCTGTTGAGTCCCATCAGCACAATGTCACTCAGGGCGCGCTTGCCGGCGCTCCCGCTGCACACAAATAAACATAATGTGTGCACGTGCGCTGATGTTGTACTTGAAAGCATTACATTAGAACTACATGTTGAGGTCCCCCTGCCTCGCGTCGTGTGAGATAGTTGCCTCGGCGTGCCAGAGAGCATGCCAGAATGCACAAACAGAGATCTGATAGGCACATTGGATCGCCTGGCGTGTTCTGGCGTAAGAGCAACGGCAACAAGTTGCTCACTGTTGCTGCAGACGCACGTTGCGCCTGCCAAACACCTGCACTTGAAGAACGATAACACACATGGCAGTTGGTTGCCTCGGCGTGCGGCTTCAGTTGACGTGCTGAACACAGAAAGACTTCAGACTTCAACAATCGACTTCAAGAAAAACGCGCACCAAACTTCACACGCCAAACAGGCTGGCGTGGCTTCAACTGGCCATGCAATACCGAGCGCCTCCCATTGAGCTGCAAACTTCAACAACAAACTTCAATGAGGAACCTGAAAGTACCCAATCACAAAGGTTAAGTGCATACCTCAAGTTGGATGCGGACAGAAATGTGATGCCAGAGATGGTGCCTAATAAACTTCATTGATCAACTTCAAGCAACAATTCACAAAGTTCAAGTGCATACCTCAAGTTTGACGCGGCCAGATATGTGATGCCGGAGATGGCTGCCTGGCCGCCCCGCACGTCACCGCCAGTGTCTGTGACGCGGCGACAGAGCGCATAGGCAGCAGCGATCAGTCACAGAGACTAACCCTATTATAACCCTCACCCTCCACCTGAAGCCTAACCCAATCCTAACCCCACTCCTAGACCCTGACCATAACAAACTTCTATGAGCGGCGACAGAGCGCACAGGCAGCAGCGATCAAGCCTAACCCTGACCCTACCCCTGGCCCTGACCCCATCAAACCCTAATTTAACCCTCACGTAATCTCAACCCTACCAAAATGAGCGGCGAGAGTGCGCGCAGGCAGCAGCGGTCAGTCACCAAGACTAACCCTAACTCACCCCTCACCCTACCCGCGAACCCAGCCTAACCCTTGCCCCACCTTTAATCCTTATCGTAACAGAATGAGCGGCAACATGCGCACAGTCAGCAGCGGTTAGTCACCGAGATGATAGTTTGTGTCAGGGGGGCAGCGCACTAGTTCCCTGCATGCAAGTCAAAGAAGGAAGGCGTTGTTGGCGTAGGCGACTCGCATAGTGTGCCACAAATTCTAGGAACCCTGCTTGAAGACAAAAGCGGGGACGTCCGCTGCTTGGAGCTCGCAGCCCTCTTCAAGTTGAAGTTCTCTTGTTGGCAGAGAAAAGCGGGAGCGGCAACCCGCCGCTTCAACACCGCAAGATCATCTTCAAACTGAAGTTCAAGCATAGTGAGAGAGTATTCAATTCACAAACATCAACATCTTGGACTTGAGTTGCTCACAAACCTTCCCATTCACACACTCCGTGGTTTTTGACACAGGGTCAAGCACCCAACTTCATCGCCCTGGTACTCCCAAATCGCCTTCAGTTCCTTTGCAGCTTTTGCAAACTTCTTGATGTCAGAAAGTTACCTTCCAGCTTTCGCGAAGTTCTTGATTTCAGAAACTCCTTTGTTGAAAGCATAGGCTAGAGTACCCGCCTTCATCGCCCCTGGTTCTCCCAAATCGTTTTTAGTTCCGCAATCGTAAGCGGCCCAAAGGTGATGCGACTGTCGAAAGTCAAGGGCCGTACATGCGATTACAGTACCTCACTCACCAACTTCTTCATCTCAAGGAGCTCACAAACCTTCCCATGCAACCATGCCGTTGTTTAATACGAGGCAATCAGAATTGAGTGTAAGCCTCTATTCTCTTCGTGCGTTCATCAGAGTCCTACTGTCATTTCAGCAATGAATCAGCATGCACGTGATGAGGGGGTTAGGTACCCACCTTCATCACCCTGGTACTCCCAAATCGCCTTCAGTTCCGCAACTGTCAGCGCCCCCAGGTCAAACCCCCCCTTGTCCGAAAACACATCCTCCGGTGGCGGCAGGGTGGCCGGCGCGTCAGTGGGCGTGAATGACGGGGCGAAAGACGGCAGCATCGCCGGCACCATAGATGGAGCTTGCGAGACAGGGAGAGCAGCAACGGAGTAGAGGGCATATATAGAAGTATGTAAGTTTACATGGAGCGATGCTAATATCCATATGGCATGTGCATACATGAGATGCCACCGGTATAGCACAAACGTATATTGAGGTAGTGCAGCAGGGTGGCCGGCGCGGCGGTGGACGTAAAGGATGGGGCGAAAGACGGCAGCATCGCTGGCAGCATAGATGGGGCTGACAATACAGATAGAGAGGCAAAGGAGTAGAGGGCATACATGTGAAAAGGGTATGGTATGTGCATACATGAGATGCCCAGGTGCAGCATTAAACTATAGATGTAGTGTGGCAGGGTGGCCGGCGCGTCAGTGGGCGTGAAGGACGGAGCAAAAGACGGCAGCTTTGCCGGCACCATGGATGGGGCTTGAGAGAAAGGGAGAGAGGCAAGGGAGTCGAGAGCGTACATGTCAATAGGGCATGTACATACATGTGATGCACAGATATAGCATTGACGTATATATTTAGTGTGAAAGGGTGGCCGACGTGGCGGTGGGGGTGAAGGATGGGCAAAAGACGGCAGCACCGCCGACACCCTGGATGAAGCTGACGGTACAGATACAAAGGCAAACGAGTCAAGAGCGTACATGTGAATGGGGCGTGTGCATACATGACATGCAGAGGTATATCATCAACCTATTGATACATGCATTAAACGCTCAGCCCCTAGCGCAACATGGAAATGCCAAAAGCAGCGGTGCCCCATCGAAATGGGAACAGCTAGCAATACCGAAGCGCGTGCCGTTCTGTCCGTGCTCTGCAGCGGCGCGCACAACTCTTGCCCTAACCCTAACCTTAACACTAGCCGTAACCCTTGCCTGAAACCTGGCGATACCCAATCAATGACAATTTTGGGAATCACAAGGATGCTTGGCATACTTAGGAAAAGCAAATTGTACCCGTTTGTGTGCTGTCCCCATGCTTTGCTGCGGTGCGCACAACTTCTGCCCTAACCCTAACCCTAAAAGGTGGCAATGCTCATTGATGCTGTCGTATCAATGCTTGGCGTTCTATCCGATCCGTGCTCTGCTGCGGTGCGCACAAAGCTTACCCCAACCCTAACCCTAAATTCTGGTGATGCCCAGTCATGCTGTCGTCAACACTAACCCTCACCCCAGCCCAAAAAGCTGGCTGTGCTCAGTCATGCTGTCGTATCGATGCTTGGTGTACTGACACAACGTTGCGGAACAACAATCACCCTAACCCTAAAAGCTGGCTATGCTCAGTCATGCTGTCGAACCGATGCTTAGCGTACTGACACGAACGTGTGGAGTTCACTCACCAAAGCTCGGTTGAAAACTTGGCGCGAAGGTGGGGGCCGCCGTCGCCATGGCTGCAGCCCTAGCCCTAGCCCTAGGGTTAGCAAACCCTAACCAAACCCTAACCCTAGATCCCGCGCAGCACGCCACGGCAGTCGGCACAGGGGCAAGGCAATAGCAGTACGGAACACAGACTGTGAGGGTTGTGGGTTACAACCCTTCGCGTGTGCGCTTGGATTATTGATTCTCGCTTGAGGGCGCAAAAAAGTTCAGATGATTGGTGTGGGGCTCGCTACCAGGGTCTACATGTGCCTTGTCAAAATGTTTCTCAGTGCAATGCGCATTGACGATCAGTTCCAAACGACTCTGCCAAATGGCATCTGCCCACCCAGCACATACATCCTCGCCCATTCTGTCCTCATAGTATGTACTTGAAGTTTCAGCAATGAGGCTTCTGACTGAATGACAACAACAGCCCACGTATGTACCATAAGCATGCATTCTGCCGTCAGCTGCCATGGAGCGACCATTTCAGTGTCAGATCGAGGTTCATTATCTACCAAAAACTCTTGAGCGTTGCTGCAAGCAGCGTCACACCATAACGGCAGTGACACAACATCCATTTACGGCCTGTACAGGTTCTGTGCCAACCTTTCAATGTGGTAAGGTAGCGGGGTCATAAGCCTTGTGCATCGATTCGGCATATAAAAATGAGCGGGGCGACGCCTTGCAAAACCATGCTGTGGTTGCTGGCAGTTCAGCACCAAAAGACGTGCCTATTGGAGCAATATATATAAGGATGGATGAGTATGTCCTTGAAGCTCCAGCAATGAGGCTTGTGACTGAATAGCGACAGCTCTGTACAGTAGGTTACGCATGTGCTTGACGTATGCATTCTGCCGGCAGCAGCCATGGAGCGACGATATCAATGTAAAATTAGAGGTTCACTATTGAGACTGCTGAGCGTTGCTGCAAGCAGCAGTCACACGGCGACAACAATGACAAAACATCCATTCGCGGCCTGTACAGGTTCTGTGCAACCTAACCCTTTCTAAGGAAGCGGAGTCAGCGCAGACCATAAGCCTTGTGCATCGATTTGGCGTACAACAATTAGCGGGGCGACACCTGGCAAGACCACTTAGGTAACTTTGGCGTTTCAGCACCACAAGAGGCGCCATATGTACTGTAGCAGTCCCGGTCAGACAGTTGGCATTGATAAACAGCAGAAGCGAAGGGACTGTTCCTTAACCCAACTAAGCATCAGTGCTGTGGTAAGTATGTAGAAAGTCATAGCGTAGCCGAAGCCAGGGCTTTCCGCTGCTGGCCAACTCTAACCCTAGCCCCGAGCAAGCTTGAAGACAGGGAAGCGAGTACCGTAGGTATGTCGCCGTGACGCAAGAAGTGAGGCGTGTTTCCTCCGCCACACGCATGACACTCCCTTCCCATGTAACCTTACAATGAATTCACGCCCTGGCCGTGAACTCCCTTCCGCTTCCGCCCTATTTAAAGCTGTGTCGGCGGCGACGCGGAGAGCGTCTTATGTACGTTCTGGCGGGGCTGGTATGTATGCACAAGGGTTTGTTGCTGGCGTCCAGCAACGATGGCACAGCAGTGTTCACGGTAAAAGTGCTGATGGTATGTAGATGCCTCGAATCGGTTACCTCAATTGATTACCTCAGGCCGGAAGCGGGAGCAATCACTTTATCCAGATCACACACAAAAATTGCCGTGCCATCAATTTTCATGGCGATGTCTACACAGCAGTGAAGTAATGGAATGGTCGTAGGTTCCACACTCGTTTGTGAAAGGTGATTGGGGCCTTCATGTCAACGGCAGTACGTTGACACACGCAAAGGAGCGGCGGTCTTACGAACTGACGCCGCATACTATGCCGTGAGTCTATATGGTTGCCTGGGCACTGATGCACCACAACGCGACGAGTGCAAGCCGCCATTTTCTGAGTGTGGGGAGTGTTGCACTTGCCTAGTTTCGCAGCCGCAGTTGTAAAACTGACCAAGCGCATTGAGCGAAGCAGGCTTTCAGAAGCGCAGTGTCATATGCGCGAACCTTTTACCGGCAGTGGTGGTGCGTGGTGGCCCTCAGGCAAGCAAGCACAGGCTTATGCATAAAAGCCAGTTAGACTCCCCTGCGATGTTTGCCTCGCACGGGCTCGCGGGACGCTCACCTGCTGTAAGTCAAACGCAAGCGCACCGTCCCCTCTGCAGTTGCCCGCCCCTCCGTGTGCTGCAGCGCGCCTCGCCACGCCTCTGCAAGAGTTGAGAAAACTTCGGCAAATCCCACTGGCAAACGGCGGCTGCAGGGTCACGAATGACGACGTCTTGGTAATGGCGTGAAGGCGTGAACCGTGGCGCAACGACAGGCAGGACACGAGTTGGCTGAGCTGCGGGTGCGTCGCTTGCCGTAGCTCGTTCGCCGCGACTGCTTGTGGAGCTTGGGAGCACAGGGGTGTACTGTAGGACACACAGGCAAGGACGCGAACACACCAGCTGAGAGCATGGCGGACAAGAAAGTGAAGACGACGGTGGCTCTCACTTCGGGCACCATTGCAGGAGGCTTGGAGGCAATCAGCGTTTGGCCTATGGAGGTGAGCTATGGCGGCGCCTAATACTTTTCTTATTTCAGGGAAGGTTATGACTGTGCTACGGCAGAGATATATGTAAAGCACCGATGAGAAGCTCGTCACGGCCGACAATGATCCAAGCGTATAGGCATAACTGGGCATATCGTTAACGGTGCGCCCAGCTCTTCCGACACGGCTCTCACAAACATCATGAAACATGTAAGTGCCCTAATAAGTGAGATGAGATCCAGAATACAGATGCTTCATGATTTCTGAGTACGCGTTACCGAAACCAACAGGGAACTCTGTTGCACACATTGTGAACGGCCTGGATTTCATGGTAGTGGCATTCTCGATGCATCTGTCCTGTTGACCTTCCCTGGCCGATTTGGCAGGCACCGTTTTCGGCATAGTTTGAGGCGTATAAATGTCAGCGTCCCCTGCAGCAGCAGCTGTCAGTCTGCTGCAAGATGTAAGGTGACAGTCTGCTGCAAGATGTTAGGTGACTCTCGCCTACTGCAGTGAGTGAAGAGTGAAGCGGTGCTATTTGCGTTATGCACCACAAGCATCCAGAAGGCCGCATGCAGTTCAAGAAACCACACAATGTTAATTTCTCAGCGATTACATCACCGCATGTGCCATGTGTGCTGTCAATATGTGGTGTGGCCATGTGTGTTGTGATCCCTCAAGGACTGGCAGAGGTGTCAGAGGACAAGACTGCTAGGCGGTGTTGAGTCACTAGCAGGGTTAGGGTTTGGGTTAGCCGGCCGCATCAGCACAGCTTCCAATGTGCCGCGGATTGCATGAATCCCCTGCAGCATCGCACAGTGTTGCATTTGGCGGTAGCCGTTTGCGCCGTCTTCGCATCTTATGCCTCCTGCTTCTGTACCTGGCATTTGTAACTGCCGTTTGTAGATGACGTGCCGCCCTTCTCAGTTCAAGTGGACGCAGCTGCAGCTGCTGTAACCGCCAATTTAATTCTTACACCTCGGCAGGATCTGCTCTGCGCCTGATGCATTGTCTCACTGTGAAATGCATTGCCTGCTCTTACACCTGTCATGTTCCTCCTCAGTTCATGAAAACGCAGCTGCAGCTGATGGAAAAACTGCCCGCGGGCGAAAAGCTCCTGCTTTGTAACTGCCATCTGTAACTGACACGCCGCCCTTCTCAGTTCGTGAGAACAGAGCTGCAGCTGATATAACTGCCCCTCTCATTCTCATCCCTACTTATTCATTCATTCATTTGCTCATGCTCATTCATTGACTTCATTCTCATCCCTACTCTTGTAACTGTAATGCCCTGCTTCAGTTCATGAAAACGCAGCTGCAGCTGATGGAAAAACTGCCCCCTGGCGAAAAGCCCAAGTTCACAGGAGTGTTCAGCGGCATTGCGTACACCGTGCGCACCACCGGCTTTCTCAGTCTCTACAGGGGGCTTGCGCCGACGCTCATAGGGTCCATGCCAAAGGTAAAGTCTCATTCTGACTCTGAGTCTATTTATGGGGCCCAATCCCTGCCAATGATAACTCGTTGCCCCATCTCTACTTTCAATTCTAAGTAGTCATCGCTCTAAGGTGAGGACTTGCGCCAATGCTTGTAAGTCCATGCCAAAGATAAATCTAACCCTAGCTGTGACCTTAACTCCAATGATCGCCCCAAGGTGAGAGCTTGCACCTACGCTACAGGCTCCATGCCAACGTAGCCCTTACTCTGACAGTGACTTTAGTCATGACTCGCTTGCGCCGACCCTCATAGGGTCGATGTCAAAGGTAAACCTAATCATAGCTGTTGCCCTGACTTTAATCACTATTCATGGTGACAGCGTGGCTCATGGGTTCCATACCAACGGCAAACTGTAGTTTTTATTAATTCTTGCTCAGGGCGCGAAAAAGCCCAGATGAACGGCATCTAACTTGAAGCGTGCTGTACGGAATCTACAAGTCGTGTGACTGTCTGAAAGTTTCTCAATGACAACCACTCAAAATCGTACTTCTTACTTCAACCGTCACTTCAATCTTTTAGTTAAAACCCTCTGTGCTAACCCTCATAGCATCCTTACCGTACCTGTGACCGTAACTCTAATAATGTCCTAAGGTGAGTGCTTGCACCAACCCTCATAGGGTCCATACAGGCATGTTTATCCCTAGCTGTGACCGTTGTTGTATTTCTACTCATAACCCTAGCTGAGGGCTTGCGCCTATGCTCACCGGCTCTATGCCCAGCTTGAGTCTATCCCTGGCCCTAACCCTAGGGTGGGGCTGCGCCGATGTCAACACTGTCACTCCTAGGGTAATATACCCCCCACCCCCCAACCCTGAGGTGGGGACTTGCGCGTTTGATGATGCGCTCCATGCTGAAGGTAAATGACTACATGTCATTTGTAACGCCATCTCAAACGCAAGGCAGGGTTTGGGTTGGTTCCTGAATTGTGTTTCTACCTATCGTAACCGATACGCTGCTGCCATAGGTGTGCTGCTGCTGCTGCTGCGTATTAACAGTGATCTAGCAGTACAGGCGCTGACGGTACTAGCAGCAGTAGGTGATGAACAGATAGCTTAGCAGTACTGGATTGCATTTGTTGACGTTATAAGGGAAACCGCTGCTGCGTATGATGCCACAATGTGGTGAAGCTACTAGCAGCCGTAGCTATTAAGTGGTTGTGTTCTGAAAGTGGTCACATGCTTTGCTGCGTCTGGGAAAACTCGAGTTTTAATGCGCTTAGACCCATTGCAATCAAGAACTACAGCTTCACAATGCGGCGCCAGCAAGAGTTTCAACTGACAGGAACGTTGTGTGCATGGCAAAGAAGCAAGTGCGGATAAAGTTGGGAAATTCACGTGTGAATTCACAATGATGTCGTTGAATTCACATTCACACTTTTGCTTGCGCACCGTCCTCTTCCGGTTTCCACAGGCGGGGATCCGGTTTGGCGGGAACAACTTCTTGAAAAAACAGCTGGCGGATAAGAACGGCAAACTGACCCCCACAAAACAGTTTGCTGCGGGGTTCGGAGCTGGTGTCGTGGAGGTGATGCTCAACTCACAGTGCGTTTAACTAGGGTTAGGCTAACCCTACCACTTCCCCTCATGACCCTGCGTCTAGGGACAGGATCTGATTCTATGCTACTCAAGTAGGGTGCTTCAAGCTCGTGTTGGCGTCAGATCAGTGGCAAGTTATTGCGCAAGGCTTGCAGTTAGCAACACTCAACTCTGCATGTACTTGGGTTAGGGTCACCCTAGATGCAACGCTGCACGCCCACTGAAGAGTTTGCCGCGGGATCTGGCGCTGGTGTCGTGGATGTAATGATGCGCAACGCTCAACATGTATGTGCACCGGTTTTGATCTACTTTACTGTTGACGTTTTGCAGGCTCTCTTCGCCCCGATGGCGGTAGAGGCCATCCAGATGAAAACAGTACAGCGCAGCATCCTCATGTACTGCTTTTGACCTGCCTGTGAACCCCTTCTGAACTGCTTTCCCTGTCGATGTGTTGCCGTGACGCCGATAGAGACCATCAGGACGGAGGCGGTACAGGGGGACGTCCTCGTGTACTGCTTTGACCTGGCTGTGAACTGCTTCTGAACCACTTGCCTGTTGGTGTGTGGCACGCTCTCGTTGCCCATGGACGCCAAGGCAACGCATCAATGAGGACGGTGCGGCACAACGTATTTATGTACTGCTTCTGACCTGCCTGTGAACTGCATTTGAACTGCTTCTGAACTGCTTTCCAGGCACTGGTCGCCGTGACGCCGATAGAGACCATCAAGACGAAGGCGATACAGGGCAACATGCCCTTTGTCGCGGGCGTCAAACACATTTTGAAAACCGAGGGCCCCGCTGGTTTGTACCAGGTATGATACAGAACAGCACCCATGCAGTTGAGATGGCACGCTGTGACTGTTTTTTTTTTTGCTTGGCTTGAGAGCACAAAGGAAGCTATTTTTGAATCGTTTCTTAGAAGGAGAAGACGTTTCGAACCACTTTCTTATCAGCGTATTCGTGTCCTTTTGACATAGAAGTACATGTTCTTCAGAAATGGCTAACTCAAACCAACTGAAATAGTCATCTACCCCACAACTGCATTCCCTATATCAAGCAACGCCCTCAAGTGACTCCAGGTATGATACACACCCGCACCTATGCTGTTGCAGTCGAAATGGCAACTCACTGCGAATGTGCATGGCACCGTATAGCTCACCACCATTCCAGAGATCGAAGGTCCAAGGAACCCAAGCGGACACAAGACTCGCGGCAGTGCGTGTTTTGGTTTACTTCAAGTAGTGCCACTCGCGCTTCTCACCGTTTAACCCACGCTCATGAGCCGTGTGCATGTGCGTGCTGATCGCTGCTGCAGGGCGCGGGCGCAACAGTGCTCAGTTTAACGTAGTGCCATTCGCATTTTGAGCCATTGTGTTCCAACAGGCGCTGATGACCCGTGCGCTTGTGCATGCGATCGCTGCTGCAGGGCCAAGGGCCGCATTTTCATGCCAAAGTCATGAATGCTCAGCGATAATGGCCTGGTCATGACTGGCTTTCGCTTGCAAGAACACAGCGTGCATCTGTACGCACCTGCGGTAGTGCTCAAGTATTCCAGCCGCAGGCATGAGCGCTGCCGGTTTTACTGCAAGTGGTGCCACGCGCTTCTCCTTGTTCAACTCACGCTTATGAGCCGTGTGCACGTGTGTGCTGATCGCTGCTGCAGGGTGCGGGCGCGACAGTGCTCAACTTCACGTTGTGCCGCGTGTATTACTACATTGCGTTTTAGCACGCGCTGCTGAGTAGTATGCATGCGTGTGCTGAGCGCTGCTGCAGGGCGCGAGCGCAACAGTGCTCAACTTCATGCAATGCCCTGTGCAATTACTCATTTGTTTTTAGCATGCGCTGATGAGTTGTACGCATGCGCGTGTTGAGCGCTGCTGCAGGGCGCGGGCGCGACAGTGCTCAAGCAGGGGTCCAACCAGGGGCTGCGCTTCATGTGGTTCAACGAGTACAAAAAGGTACACGCATACATACCTTCTGTAGTTACAAAAAGGTACACGCATGCACACCCTCTGCATTTACGGAAGCAGACAGTGAAGAATTTCAATGTCGCCATTGGATGCCTGTTAAGACTCCTCATCTATTGGTGGAACTTGAATCGCTTCATGTGGTTCAACGAGTACAAGAAGGTTTCGCGCCCTGAGCGAGAATTAACAAAAAGTACATGCTCTGATGCATACAACCTCAAAATCCTGTGATGCAGGTTGAAGGCCGCCGTTTCAAATAGCTGAGTCTCAATTCCATGACCAAACTGGAGACCAGCTGTTTGAAGTACGCGCACTGCTCGGTTTGCACACTGCATGGCCGGGTTTATGAGTATTAGTTCATAGCTGTGACCAGCACTAGGAGCGGAGTTCAACGAGTACAAGAAGGTACATGCGTGCACACCCTCTGCATTTACAGAAGCAGACTGCGGAGAATTTCAAAAGTTGGTCGGCTAGTCAGCCATTGGATGCCAGTTTATACTCCTCGTCCATGAGTGGAATTTGGATTGCTCCATGTGGTTCAACGAGTACAAAAGGGTACATGCCCTAATGCATACCCTCAAATCGTCAAATCTGTGATGCAGGTTGAGGGCCGCCGTTTCGAATAGCCGAATCTCAATTCTATGACCAAACTGGAGACCAGCTGTTTGAAGTACGCGCACCGCTCGGTTTGCATACTGCATGGCCGGGTTTATAAAAATTATTTTGTCATATCTTGAAGAGCTGGATTGAGCTGAAGGTGACACGGTCGTTGGGCTCAGCAAAAAGTCCAAAACAGGAGCGGTGGGGGTTCTGCTGCATGGTCAAGTTAGTGCACCAGCTGGTTTTGAAATGGCTAAGAAACTGATGTTTTAGTCCTTGGAATCATGCATGCTGATGAATTGGTTCTCTGAGCTGCATTGATTTGCCAACAGATTTTTATGCTTTCAACCGCACCGGTTTAAACAGAACTTGAAGTACCCACATAACTGCCACGTGCGACGCTCCTCTCGCAGTGGCTGATGGGCAACACAAATCGCACGCTGTCCCCCCTGGAGAACCTGCTCGGCGGAATGAGCGCAGGAACGTTCTCCACGCTGGGGAACAATCCGTTTGACGTCGTGAAGACGCGCATGCAGGTATGCCACTGTGACTGCTTGACAGATGAACCTTGATGCACTCCAGGGACGCTTGCAGTGCTGATTGGTCGGATCATTTGTAGTCATCTCTGGCTTGTTACCAACTGGACGTACTTCTAGTACATGGTGCCTGCCCCCCGCCCGCCGCATACACTTTTGTCTGGAGCATTCTTTTGGCACTCAGCACGTTTACACGGACCGACAGAGGGCATCGCAGAGTGCACCACGGTGGTGTTCAAATGATGTGCGTGACATCTGTGATACCAGTACGCACCAACCAGCATACCTCAATGCTTACCTACCCTCTCCTGCCCCACCCCCCTTTGCGAACGGAGGGCGTGGTACCAATACGTACCCTGTGGCTTACCCCCACACTTGACCCCCCCCCCCCCCCCTCTCCCCTTCTTGCATGGGCCCCCTTTCCCCCCTTCTTGCGTAGAGGGCTGCATGCCAAGATCACGGCGACCGATTGATTGCCTTACCGACCCTTCAGCTTACCACCTTGTTTACCCTAAAGCTGTCCCCGCTGGTCACACAAAGTGCAAACGTCACTTTGGAAATCAATACTCTTGACACCCTCAATCATATTGTCCCCCTGATTGCGCGAACTGCAAACGGCAGTCTGAAATTTGATACTTGTGACGCCCTCAATCATAACCTCTAACGTTCACCCTCTACCGTAGCCCTGCTGTTTCTGTTTGTTGCTCTGCAGGGCCTGAACGCACATGTATACCCTGCGCCTGCCTCGCTGATTGCGCAGAGACCAAATTATGGCTGAATAAATCGATGCGCTCAAATGACACCCTCGTTGCAATCTTTTAACTCATGCTCTCACGTACCTCCTGCTGCTGATACTGTTGTCATGCAGGGCCCGAACGCCAACAGGCCCTAACTTAAGCCCTTGCCCTAACCTTGATACACCCTCGCCTGGTGTTGAAGATCTTGGTGACAGAGGGCAGCATAGACTGCACCACGGTTCAAAACTTGTGAAGGTCACCATCTGGCGTACCCTCTGCTGTTTCCATTTGTTGTCATACAGGGCCTGAACGCCAACAGGTACTCGTCCACCCTCGACTGCTTTGCCAAGATCATGACGCAAGAGGGCATCAAGGGGTTTTACAAGGGGATCGTGCCGCGACTCGGACGCGTTATCCCGGGCCAGGGCATAATCTTCATGTCCTACGAAGCCATCCAGAAGGAGGTCTCCAAGTACATGTGATCCGCACCGGTGATTTGGTTACTAGGGTTAGGATGGCATCTGTTAGGCCAGGGACAGGGGGCGGCTCAGCTAGGGCTTACTGGCGGCACGATGCTGCGGTAGGTTTAGTGCTCAGAATGACGGGGCCATGTTGGGTCTACTTCAAGTTGAAGTGGTGGAGTATGTGGCGGCAAGCACTGTTTAGAGTGTAGTAGTGCTTTCCTTATTCCTGGGCTGTCCGGTGAGTGTTCCGCGAAACCTGGCTCATGTGCACTGTGCCCTCCTGCTGCTGAGAAGACTTCTGAGTGGCGGCGACGCTGCTAAATGCACGCTGCAACAGCGCATGACTTGCGGCCTGAAACCCTCAATCGCCCCGCCTTACGGGGGGCAACGGCAAGGTGTGCCGTTGTTGTGAGGGGTGATGGCTGACTGGCTATTGTAACCTCGTACCCGACAGCAGTTCTCAGCTCCGCTGTGCGCTGCGCTGCTGCCTTCTGCTGCTGCTATCAACACGCAAGGGGGGGGGGGGGGGGTGGGGGCACCAGAAGCATTTAGCAGATGTACACGCGATGCGCTTTCTGGGAGCGGTACCTCCCAAAGCTGCAGATCGCCGGTTTCAAACCAACCCTCTTGCCGGAACCGCAAACCGCGCACTGCTGTCTCTGTTTGTACTGCAAGCAACACCTGCTGCCACCTTATCCCCACATTCTCTGCACAACTGCAACCTGAGTTCAGGCAAGGCGTACTGCGCATGTGATTACTGGGCACAGTGCATGATGCTGTCTGCACAGGTGTTATTTTGCAATTGGAAAGGCATGCTGAAAGGCATGCTGACTTTCTTATTACCAGAGGACATGCTCACTAAGCACTTTGCACAAAATTGAAGTTCTTGCGGTGAGCGTGCTTCTTGGAGCGATTCTGCAGCAGGTTGCCCTGCACGACCGTACTTGTTATGGCATAGAACATGCATTGGCATTTTGGAGCCGCAGTGAGCAACTTCAATGATCAACTGGACTCTTCAGTAGAGCGGGGAGCAACTTCAACTCTCACATAGACCCCGTCTTGCAGTTGATTGAGGGTTCTCCGGCGACGAGGTCAAGAAGCAGTACTTTACGTCGGTCGGGGTACCGGTAGGGCACCCAGCCTATGTGCATGCTGCCATGAGCAAGCATCTTGTTGACGCAGGGACATGGCGATTGTCGTGGCAGCTAGCTGGAATGGCGCGGCATCACCTACAGGCAGCACAGTTCATTCTGCGCAGGTCACTGACGAAGCGCATGGGCTTCTTAGCTCGGGTCGTTGACACGGCTTTGAGTGAGACATGGCTGCACGCATTTGACGGGTTCTGTGCATGGACGCTTGAACGCATGCTGCACCTGCACGGCTGCGCTACCGCGGCAGTCATGAAGTCACACCTGCTGGCCGCCTGCACTGCTGGTGACAATGAGGAAGCCAGCAGTGGCAGCGTGCTGGTATTGCCGCGCTTGGGCCCGCCAGAACTCACGGACATCGCAGTGCCACTGCGGGCGTCACGGTTGCCGGAGCGACGAGGCGGTCTGGGCATGCCGCTTTTGGGGCTACTGGCACCAGCCGCATACACGGCCCAGGCATGCACAACACTGCGGCCTGCAATAATTCATGCCACTGTGGCAGCAGGGGCCCTGAGGCTCGGCACTGACGAACACGGCGCAGTCACCTGGTTCGCGCAGCACTCATGCGCAATACGCGAGGACCAGGGACTGCCGCCAATCATCGAGGCCGTGCGACGCTCTACGCGAGCGCTGACAGCTGATGGCGGCGAAAAATCACGCACAGCTGTGGCCGAGCAGCTCCCAGCATCGTTGCTATGCTGGGCAGCAGATACGACGGCCGCAGCGTCGACGCTCCCCACTGCGGTGCAAGCGATCTACGCCGCAACTGCCGTCACGAAGACGGGGACCACTGAGCCAGCCCCACACACCCACGGCATTGTGCCTGGCGCCGAGGCGGCCACTGCGGCGGCGACCGTACCTGGCCCTTAAGCCGCTGCCGCAGCTGCCTCTTCCACGCCCGCTAAAACACAAACTAGCGCGGAAGAAAGCAGCTGCAGCGGCGGGCAGGAGGACGACGACGACGACTGGGAGCCCTATGCTGACGAGATCTGCAGGAAGGTAGTGCCCCGCCGCCGGCGCGATCACTTCACGCACGGACTACAAGCCGGCCTTTCAAATGTTCTTTGACGTCAATACGAGGACTGCCTGGTGGAGGACCTAGAGGCTGCCTCGGCTGGTGCCGTGGGCAAGCCGACGCAGGCTACACTTATTGGTGACTCGCGTGACACCAGCCGCCGCCGCCAACAGGCTAGCGCGCGGGTCCTGGCGCAGCTGCGCAGCCAGCGTGCGTCCGGGGCAATGGCGTGGATGAGCGTGCCACCCGCTGCCAATGACCGCCCGGGTGCGGCGCCCATGCCCAGTATGGCAGCAGCCACGATGAGTTTGGTTGCGATCTTCATAGACGGGTGGGGCATACAGGGCGAGGTGTGCCCATGGCGGTGCAGTGACGTGAGCCCCACCTCCACGCATGCGATCAGCTGCCCCAGCCAGCACATACGGGGGCACAACGCGACACACACTGCCCAAAAGCGGTGCCTACAGCGCATCTTGAGACAGCACCATGTCTCTATTGTCCGCAATGAGGACGCTAGCGTCTTCAAGGTACCGGGGTATCGGGCGGACACAGTCATTGACCCAGGGTGTCTGCACTTTAGCAGTGCATACCGTAACAAGGGAATAGTGCTAGACACAAGTGTGCGCGCGCCCACAGCGAGCTTGTACCTGACAGGCAAAACAAATGCCTCGAACACGGACGGCTATGCTGCTGGGGTGGGGGAGGACGCGAAGGTCAAGCACCACACCGGCACCTTGACGTCATCTTGGGCTTTTGTGCCATTCGTGCAGGAGTCGTACGGACGGCTGGACAAGCAGACAAGCCTTTTTGTTAAGGAGTTGGCAATGCACTCAGCACTGTGCTCAGGGGGGGGGAAGGCAGATGTGTTACGCAAGGCCGGGTTAGCTAAGCGTCAGATCCACATTGGCCTGAGCATATCGCTGGCGCGGGAGTTGGCGGAGCGCGTCATGGCATACACACGTGGAGCGCGAATGCTGGGCTGTGTTGCGGCGCCGGTATCCAAACTCCTAGGGCACAGCGCAGACTAGGCTGCTGCGTTGACGCAAGCTTTTCGATTGCATAGGCAACCCGGCCTCCCTTGGGCCTTTATAAATACAAGTCCATACGTACTTCAAGTGTCACGTCAGAAGCAGTACTTCAAGTATCACATATGTTGCTCATGAATTTGGTGCGAGACAGTTGTCCAGATCTAAGCAACTCATACTAAGTACCTCATGTGCAAAATGATGAGCTCCTGAAGTATCTAACGTCAGATACCTCAGCAGCTGCGCCTTCGGAATTAGCGCAAGCGATTTCTGGTACACTCTCAAGAATCTAGACAAAAAAAAAACGTTGTTCCTTGGCATGTGTATGCAGTGCCCGAGGGGCACCTGCTGTGCAGTCTAGCGTGCCAGCACCGTGTGACATTCATGCAATGTCATCATGGCCATGAGTGAAGTGACCAACTGTGTTCTGATTCACACAAAGCACACATCGCTTAAAAGACGCTGCGGTGAGGTGCTGCTGCTGCTTGCAGACGGAGAATGGGGGACATGCGCGCATGGTATGGGGCAGTCAGTAGAAGCAGCGGTCTTTAGGGACAAGAGAAGGCGGCAGATGGTATGAATCATCAGATGCTGCTTCGGTGAAAATAAGGTTCAGGAAAACCTAATCAGAGAACTTAATTATGATGAGGAAAGCCTTATTACAGCAAGTCTAACTCTGGCGTTGTTGACCAGCAACGCGAGCTCGCTAGCAGACAGTATGATGCTGCGTCGGTGAAGGTCATGTGCAGGAAATGTGGTGTTGTTGATCATGTTGCAATCTACATGTAGCGTTTAGTTCTTCCAGAAAGATCTGCATGAAAGGGCGGGATATCGTCTTGTGTTGATGATGCTTGCATGTTGTTTGAGCATAATGCATTGACTTTTGGAGAGGCCAGCAGTAAGGCCACCTTTGCTCAGTAATGCACAGCATGCATAAGCCATCATGGGGCTGCGATCTTGAGCGCATATGATGAGGACAGAACCAACAGAGGACATAATAAATACCATTGATGTTACTTGGAGACTCTGACGTGTATTTATGAGACACTAACGGGGCTGTGGTTCACAGCACGGTGCAGCGAGCACATGGCACAATGTCTATCTGCACAGGGCTGCTCAACTTGAAGTTGTTGATGGCATCATCATGTACATGTGCACCTATAGCAACTCGTGATCGCATCACCATGCACGACCTCAGCAACGTGAACTAGCTCTTCTGAATGTGCTGGCACCATGTACTAGTAGGCAGCACCACTGCGCACAGCTGCGGATCGATGCCTGTGCGACGCAGCCTTTGTGCGGCAGTTTACATACATACAGATGCACCAAGTATCACCTCGTTGTGCTATAGCAAATGGCAACTGGCATGCCACTTTTGCACTTTATAAGTGCTCCTCATCTTGAGTCGAGGCAGCCTTTTCTTCTGGCACACACTCCTTAATACTTAAGGCCTGGCGGTGCTGAAGCTGAAGCGTTCGTAAGCAGGCACCAGCCCCCTCACGGGGGCCCACACGGCTGGCTCTGAGTCAGACTCTGAGGTTAAACGCTTGCCACCAGACATGCCATGGACTCTATTGGGAGTATATGCGGGGGGGGCGTGCTGATATGCGCATGCGTGGGGGGGTAGGGGGGGGCCCGGGTAGGCCAGGTACCAGATGCTCAGAAGGCAGCCGAATGCGCACCACTTGCTGCCCCAGGTTTCCTGATAGGTGAAGGCCGCGGCTAGGGTGGCCAATATGAAAATGAGCTCTGGCAGTCTGCCTGCAAAAAAGTAGCCGACAACTTATGGGTGACATGCCTTGGTGTTGGGGGCTGAAGCAGAAAATGGTCAACTTGGCGGTGTCTGCGAGAATTTTCTCGCAAATCTACGGAGCAGCAGGGGTCAGCGCTGCATAAAATGAATTTGCCTCATGATGCTTGCAAGCCTATAGTTATCACGGCAGCACCTGCAGGGCTTTGAAACGATCCCACATCGCTGAAGCGTGCAGTCAAAGTTTGATACCTTAAGGCCAAGCATCATGTGTAGTCCCAACATGTTATAGAAGTACGTCAAAGCAGAAATTTCCCTCTGCCAGTGCTGACAATATGGTGACTCTGTTTTTACCATTATTGAGCTCTAAACACTGTGCACACACTCGGCAGCATGTGGCACATCTTTGGGTAGCAAGAGCTCTTGTTATCACACAGGCGCCGATCCGGGTGAACGTACACTGAGCATTTTTTGTTCCACCTATTACGCTGCAGGGCAACACTGCAACGGCTGCCTGTTGGAGCATATGGCAGTCACAGGCTCGTTGCCGTTGGCACATTTAACGGCTACGGCAGTTACACTTGCCTGTACACAGACCACAACTTGAATACATTCACATCTAGCAGCATACGACTGCCAGTGACGGCGTTCTTCTGTTGCATAGGTCACCTTAATGTCTGCCTCTGTTGGTGTGAAGCAAACCATCTGTTGACTCAGAGCAGCAGCTCTCTACGTTGCAACGTTGTGATTTTTTTACAGGCACTGCAGAAAGTCCTCAACGTGAACATTTGTGAAAATTCCTGGGTGTGCACAACTTGCCAGTGGACCTTACTAAAGCAGGATACCTGAGGCCAGCATTGGTGGAGCCACCATGGTCATGTAGTAGAAGAAACCATATCCCGGTATGGTGCGGCCAGCCCACAGAGGGCTTCCGAAGTCCAGTTGCGAGGCTGTGGAGCAACGGCAATTGGCCACATAGTGGAACCACGCTGCTGGCGTCCATGTGGCAGACGTTCCTGCACAGTTGAAAAGGAATGGGCCGCCCCTCAGACTGTGAGTCAAGAGGTTGGAGAGTGCACACTTCATTGTATGTTGAAGTTGGGCCTGCTGAGCACTGCCTTTCTGGTTCTCAGTGATCACTCTCAGCAAGGCATCTGTGCTTGGCCGCGAGGCTTGTGACTTGCTGATCGGGTCGTGTAATTGTCCATCTCCGGCCCGGTGCCACAGTGTGAGCCATATGCTCTCAAAGTCAAACGATCTGATACAACAACAGCGGTCACATGGTCAAGCAGTCACGGTGGAATACAATGCAACAACTTTTGCAGACAGTATCTTATTGAATAAGGTTGTGTAGACCTGTTGACATGTGCGCAGTAGCAGCAGCAGCAGCTGTTGCATGCACAGCTTGACCATGCCTGTATTCACGTGAGCATGAAGAACTTGAAGCTGCGGCTGTGCAGTTTGTAGCACTAGATGGTAGTGTGCCCAAAACACATACTTCTTGAAGTTTTGACTTCACGTACTTCTACAACAATGACGTTTGTCGCGCTGCTGACGACCGCTGCGTGTGAACCAGTATAATAGTATAGCAGACAGGTGGTGCTTTCCAGGCGACCTGGCATATGGCCACCTCCTGACAAAAGTTTGCAAATCCTACCATGATGTTGTTTTCTTGACTCTCACACTGTGCTTTATCTTAGTCAGCCAAAAGCACAGTGTTTTGCACACGGCTCTCTGCATGTACGCTATTCATGAATGCTTGTGTTGCATCCTGATATCATACATATGTGTCACTATGCAGTGCATGCACATGCAGACCACAGAAGCCACACCTAAGAAACGCGAAGTGTCAATGCCACACCTGAGGAACGCGACGTGTCAGTGCTACATCTCTTTCCAACACAAAGGCCAGGCCCCTCAAGCGGTACAGATCTGTCGTGTGCAGCACATTGCGAGCATCTTGAAGTGTGCATCACCGGCCTGGACTTGCCTGCGACGACGTGCGCCAGCTGGCCGATGACAGCGCCACATACCAGTAGTACGCAACTGGTGGCTAGCTGACTGAACCTCAGCTCCAGCTGCCGCCCTACCAGCTGTGCGCGTAGCGCGATGGGCAGAAACAGGGGCGTGGTGTCCTGTTGCTGAGGCTGCAGGTCCCGTCCGGATCTATGTCCATACCATCCCACCACAACACCGCATCTGCGAACTGCATGATGCCAAGCAGACATAGTGCCACTGCGTTGGCCCTGTCCCAACGGATGTTGCGGTGGGCCAGGTAGCCAGCCGCGGCATACGTCGCAACCCCGAAGGCCAACGACGCTTTCAAACTCCAGCACATGCTGCTTCCTCCTTGCTGAAAGGCGGGCCAGCGGATCGCGTGTCTGATCGCTGTTGCTGTTGCTGCTGCTGCTGCTGCTGCTTTTGCTTCTGCTGCTGCTGCTGCTGCTGCTGCTGCTACTACCGCTGCTGCTACTACTGCACACGGGCACGCCCCACGTTTTCCGCTTTCAACGTTGAAGTTGAAGTTCACCGATTCTTAACGTTGAAGTTTGACGAAAGAAAAGCTGTAGTTTGAAGTTCCTGCAAATTGTGTGGATGTCCGTTGATCATTGCATTGGACGCATCACATATCTTGACGTAGGCCACTGGCACATAGGCGGCCAAGGCATATGCTGCGACACCGCACATTTCAGTTGGCTGATGCATCAGTGTCATGCATTATCAGGTGAGCAACTTCATGCTGTTGCAGTAGAAATAATTCACTGACAAGAACACTTGAAGGCCCACACCGCGGTCACGTGCTGCTGAACTGACATTCAGTCAGTCCACTAGCACTCCAATGCTTGAACCGCCAGCATTTGACGTCAACATGTATGCCACAAACTATACAGTACCTGCCGTTGTCATCCTTGAACATTTAGCGACATTCGCCTACTCCGAGTCAGTGCAGATGGCAATGGCGGCAGTGCAGGCATGCGTGCAGCAGCAGAGCCGACCACAGGGAGGCAATTGTTGAATTGTCATTGGCCCGCAGGAGATACATATGCTTTTCAGCTTTGTGCTATCGTGTATGTGACACTGTGTGTGTGTGTCTTCTGTGACACTGAAGTTGTCGAAAACTACTCCAGGACCTTTTCAAAGCTGCTCTACACCACTCAGTCTGATGTTCTAACAACTACTCCAGAGTAGATGCACACCATCGTGCACAGGATGCATTTATCTCACTGTGCATGGCATGATAGTATATGGTATGTATCAGCAACTCGTGTCATCTTCTTTCAGCTTATGCAGCAGTGGCACTGGTCAGCCTGCTGCTAAAAAGACCGGTTGCAACCTCTGGATTCATGCTCGTGTCCTTGCACTGGCTGTCATGAGGCAGAGGATTGCTGAGCTCAGCGGCTCTCAGGACAGCTGCCGGGGTTGCAACTACTCTATTCTGCTTCCCCGATCGATCTGAGATGCCCTGTTGCGAATTTACGACGCCTGTGTTGAGAGGCACAGTTGTGAGCTCGGTGTCTGCTGTCAGAACCAACAAAATGGCAGCAGCTCATCCTTGTTACTGCAGCGTGGTAGCGGCTCGTGAGATTGCAACAGCGCTCTCGCGTACGTGCCCTTTGCAGCTGCTTGCTGCTGTGCCAGCTACAAACCACCTGTAATTTGAACATGCTGGTTCAAGACTGGCGCCTTTAGCGCGGTGGTAGCATCTGCCGGTGACTTCATGCTTAGCACTGCTGCTTGCAGTTGCTGATGTGCTCTCAAAGACTCTGAGTTGGACTCAACGGCCATTGGATCACTGCCAATGCCTCAGCACCTCTCAACCAACATCTGGGGCAGCCAATACCTGGCTCTCAAGATCATACAGCAGAATTGTGTGGATGCTGTCGCTACTGCCGCCACCATTAGCTCAAAACGGATCTCGTTGCGCAACACCGACTACTGCGGCTGTGTCAGCGTCAACAAGGTTTCTTGCACTGCCGCTGCTGCTGCCGCCACTACAATCACCACTAGCACCCGCACCAACTTTGCGACCAACAACGCCCAGCAACACCAAAGTCGGCAGCAGCGCTGCCAGCAACAACAGCAGCCACTGTAACAGAAGCGGTACAGCTTTCCGGCAATGGTGCGCACGTCACTGCTACGGCTGACGTCCCCCCCAGCTTCGCTGCCGGCGTGACACGTGCGCCGCCACCGCCGCCGCCGCTTGCCCTCTTCACTACCGCCGCCGCTGCCGCCGCCACCCGCAGCCGCCGCTGCCGCTGCCGCCGCCTGCTGCCACCGCCGCGCCTCAGGCTTGCGCGCGCGCTCCGCCGCCGTCTCCTCTGACCGAAAGCGCGCCTCAAAATCAGCGTACGCACGCGCGATCCCCGCCTCAATGTGCCTCAGCAGCTGCCGTCGCCGCGCCTTCACCCACCGCCGCCGCGCCACTGGGTTCGCCGCCGCCGCTGCCGCCGCTGCGGGCCCGCCGCCGCTGCCGCCGCCGCCGGGCCGCCGTTCACGCGGTACGCCGCCGCCGCGCAGATGGTTGCAGCGGCGGCGGACAGCAGGGTGAGGGTCACGCGCAGCGCGTGCGACGCCGCAGGTAGAGTGGAGACGGTGATCATCGTCACGAAGGCGGCGAGCGATGCTGCGGCGCGGGGCATGTGGTTGGTGGAAGCAGCGATGTTTGTGGACAAGGCGAGCTGTAGCTATAGCTGTAGCCGGCAGATGGTACAAATCAACAGATGCTGCTGCGGTGATGGTTACGAGCAGTCACTGCAGTGTTGTTGACCAACAAGGTGAGCTAGCCCGCAGATAGTACGATGCTTCTTTGGTGGAGGTCATGTTGTTGAACAACATCATGTTGCACTGCGACCACCACAGTGGGCTATTCTGCCACTGGCAGTAAGACCTGCATGAAATGGGGGGGGCACTTCCTTGCAGGAAAAGCTGCCATATTGTTTGAGCATGATGTTGACAGGCCAGCAGCGAGGATGGCATGATGATCACTCAGCAATGCAAAACATGCAAAAATCATCATGGGGGTGCGATATTGTATCATATGTTGAACGCATGATGTAGTCCATTGACGTTACTAATAGACGTGTACCTCTATCTATTCACAAGACACCAACGGGGCTGCGGATCACAGCGCAGTACCGCAAGCATATGGCACAATGTCCTGTCTATAGACAGCTGTTGTTGGCCATTTTGTCATGTGAACATAGGCACCTTCAGCAATTCACGATCCTAGCACCGTGCACGACCTCAGCAAGTACCTCTTCTAATTTGCTGGTACTGTGTAGCCAGTGCCACTGTGTACAGCAGCGGATGCATGTGCACCGCGACATCGTGCAGAAGTTTACATACATACAGAACGTCCAAGCATTACTTAGTTGCTCTATGGAGAGTCCGACTACCAATCGGCAATTCTTGCACTTTGCACGAGTGCTCCTGATCTCGGCTAGAAGCAGTACCACCATCTTCTGGCATGGACTTCTTACTACTTAATGCCTGGCGGTGCTGAAGCTGAAGCGCTCGTAAGCACGCACCAGCCCCCTCACAGGGGCCCACAAGGCTGGCTCCAATTCCGATTCTGAGTCTGAATCTAAACGCTTGCCACCGCCCTTGTTCCATGTCCCGACATCAGACTCGCCATTGACTCCATTGGAAGAGTGCGCTTGGGGGGCGTGCTGATATGTGCGTGCGTGGGGGGGTAGAGGGGGGCCGGGGTAGGCCAAATACCAGATGCTCAGCAGGCAGCCGAATGCGCACCACTTGCTGCCCCACGTTTCCTGGTAGGTGAAGGCTACGGCCAGGGTGGCCACCAGCGCAATGAGCTCTGGCATTCTGCCTGCGAGAAAACAGCCGACAATATGTGGGTGACATGCGGGTGGTGGGGGCTGTTTCAGGAGAAAAATGATCAATTTGGCGGTGATTCAAAATCGAAAACATGCTTGCATATCTTTGGAGCAGCAGAGGGCAGCGGTGCACAAGATGAGTCTTCTCATGATGCTTGCAAGCCAAAGGACAACTCCTGGCAGGGCTTTTCAAAAAGCCTACCACGTTTCGTACAAGAGTGCAGTCACAATTTGCAACGCCAAGCATCATGCCACAGTGTGTTGTTCCAAAAATTGATTACTTCAAAGTAGTAACCCTCTCCTGACAGTGTGATGGTTCTATCGCTTATCATCGTTGAGCTGTAAATATTGTGCACACACTTTCCAGCGTGTGGCACAGTGTCACTTTGGGTGGCAAGGGCTTTTGTTATCACTCAAGTGTCGGTTCGAGTAGATGCACAGTGGGCATCATTTGCGTCATGTATTACGCAGCAGGGTAAACTACTAACAGCTGATTAGAGCATATGGCAGTTACATGCTCGTTGCCATTTGGCGGCTACGGCAGTTACACTTGCCGGCACTTAGACCACATACATTCACTTCTAGGAGCATACGACTGGCGCCGTTCTTCTGTTGCGTAGGTCACCTTAGTATCTGCCTCTGTCGGTGTGAAGCAACATGCTAGTGACTCAGAGCAGCAGCTCTCTACATTGCCATGCAGTGATTTGCAGGCACTGCATGCGGGAATTCCATCACATCATCAACATGTGTGAAAATCCATGGGGGTGCGCAACTTGCAAGTAGACCTCACAAGAGCAGGATACCTGAGGCCAGCATTGGCGGAGCCACCATGGTCATATAGTAGAAGAAACCATATCCCGGTATGGTGCGGCCAGCCCACAGAGGGCTGCCGAAGTCCAGTTGCGAGGGAGTGGAGCAACGGCCATTGGCCACATAGTGGAACCACGCTGCCGGCGTCCATGTTGCAGACGTTCCTGCACAGTTAAAGAGAAATGGGCCCTCAGACTCACTGGCAGACTTTGAGTCAGATAGGTCTGATAGCACACATGTGCGTGCATGTTGAGGTGAAGTCTTGCTGAGTATGTCTGTTGCATCATCCTGGTTCCCAATGATATTTCCTAGCGATGCATGTGTCCTAGCCGCGGGGCTTGTGTCTTATTGCTTGGGGGGCGTGGTTGTCCCCATGTGATGTGGTGGTGAGCTGTATGCTCTCAAGGTCCAGTGATCCGATGCAATACGATCAGTCACATGGTGTTGTAAGGCACTCACGGTGGATTTCAATAGTAGCAAAACGTGCAACGACTGTTACTGAACATGCAGTTGTGTAGACTTGTCGACTCGACACAGTAGCAGCAGCAGCAGTAGCAGCAGCTGTTGTACAGCTTGACCATGCCTCTGGTCACCTGAGGCATGAAGTTGCTGCGGCGGCGCAGATTTGTAGCACTGTATGATGGTGTGTGATCAAAACACATACCAAACAACTTCACGTACCAACACGACGTTGTGGCGCTGCTGACACCGCTGCCGACAACTAGTAGCAGACAGTTGGTGCTTTCCTGGCGAAATGGCATATGGCCACCCTGCTGAAAAGGCTTTGCAAAACCTACCAAGTAGCTCCTGGCTCTCACGCTGTGCTGTATTCTTAAAAGCGGTGCACATGTTGTGCACTCGGCTCTCTGCGTATACGCTATTCATGGACGCTCGTCTTGCATCTTTTATGTGTCACTGAGCATGCACACGCACCCCAAATAAACAAGCCGCACCTAAGCGCCACAAAATGTCAGTGATCCAGCTCGTATAAAGGCCTTTAAGGCCGGGCCCCTCAAGCAGTACAGACCTGTCGTGTGCAGCACATGGGCTCATGGCGTGCATCTTGAAGCTCACACCGGCCAGGACTTGCCTGCGACGACGTGCGCCAGCTGGCCGATGACAGCGCCACATGCTAGTAGGAGGCAGCTGGTGGATAACTGACTGAACCTCAGCTCTAGCTGCCGCCCTGCCAGCTGTGCGCGTAGCGCGATGGGCAGAAAGAAGGCCGTGGTGATCCAGTTGGCGATGCTGCAAGTCCCGTCCGGAGCCGAATCCATACCATCCCACCACAACACCGCGTCTGCGAACTGTATACTGCCGATCAACCAAAGTGTCACTGCATTAGCCCTGTCCCAACGGATGTTGCGATGGGCCAGGTAGCCAGCCGCGGCATACGTCGCAACCCCGAAGGCCAACGACGCTTTCAAACTCCAGCACATGATGCTTCTCCCGTGCTGAAAGGCGGACCGGTGGATCGCGTGCTTAAGTGCTGCTGCTGATGCTGCTGCTGCTGCTGCTGCTGCTGATGCTGCTGCCTGCTTCACCTCACCCGTTTTCCCGCACGTTGAAGTTCAACTTGAAGTTCACCGACTCTTCAACGTTGAAGTTTGACGAGGAGGGGTAGCGTTTAAACAGTTTGGATCGTCGGCTTAAAGTGCTTTGCTCTACTGCCCGTAATCGGTTTAACTGACTTTGGTACTGAGTAATGCATCATGATCTACGCCCTGATTACTGCTCTAATTTCCTGCGACTGTATGAAGTCCACTACACATTTTGTGATGCCCACCTCAACTGAGATCACATACCTTGACCTAGGCCACTGGCAGGTAGCCGGCTACGGCATAGTATGTTGCGACACCGCCCATTTTTCAGCTGCCTGATGCACCAGTGTCATGCATCATTAGGTGAACAACTTCATGCTCAGAAATGATTCAGAGACAAGAACACTTCAAGGCGCACACCGCGGTCACGTGCTGCTGGACTGTATTGCAGACAATCCACTAGCACTCCAATGCTTCAGTTGTCAGCATTGGCGTCAACATGTATGCAACAAACCATACTATCTGCCATTGTTATCCTTCAAGATTCAGCGACATTCGCATACCCTGTGCAGAGGGCGATGGCAGCAGTGCAGGCATGCGCGCAGCAGCGCAGCTGACAAGAGGGAGGCAATTGTTAACTGTCTCTGGCCCACAGGCAACATGAATGTAGCAGTCAGCTTCGTGCTATGCTGCTCTAAAATACTGACTTTATTGAAAAACCCTTTTCGAAAGTTGATGCACGCCATCGTGCGCAGGACGCCTTTTACCTCACTGTACGTGGCACTCTAGTACACCGCATGTATCTGCAGCGCTCAGCAACTTGTGTCATCGTTTTTCAACATCTGTACGCAGCCCTGGCACAACTCAGAAAGCTGCTCAGAAAGGCCGCTTGCGGCTTCTGGTTTCATGCTCACGGCCCTGCACTGTACTAAAGTGGCGGTCAAGAGGCTGAGGATTGCTGATTGCTGAGCTCATCGGCTCTTGGGACAGAAGCTGCCGAGGCTGCTACTGCAATCTACTGCTTCCCCGATCAGTCTGAGATGCCACTTGCAACCTTGCGACGCCTGAGTTGAGATGCACGATGCTATTGGTGAGCGCAGTGCCTATTGTCAGACCAAGGCGGCAGCGGCTCACCGCAGCATGGCAGTGGTTCGTGAAGTTGCAATAGCGCTCTGGCGTATGTGCCCTTTGCCGCCGACTGCTTGCTGCTGCTTTAGCTACAAGCCAGCTCTACCTCAAATCAACCGGGTCAAGACTGCTGCCACAGCGCGGCGGTGACAGCTGCCACTGCCCTTCATGCTGAGCACTGTTGCAGGATGCTGTGGTAGCTCCCAAAGACTCTGAGAGGGACTTCTTGACAGCTGATGATGCGTTGCTGGGAAGGTCCTGGTGCCCCTCAACCAACATCTGCGGCCGCCAACGCCTGACTCTCAAGATCACACAGCATTGTCGTGTGGATGCTGTCGCTGCCGCCGCCGGCATTCACAAAACTGGCATCTCGTTGCACAGCACTGCCTTCTGCAAATGTCTTCGTGTCGATAGGGTTGCTATAATTGCTGCTGCTGCTGCCACCACCGTCATCACCACCAGCACCCGCACTAACTTTACGACCAACACCCCCAGCACCACCAAAGTCGGCAGCAGCGCCGCCAGCAACGATAGCAGCCCCTGAACCAGGACTGCTGCAGCTTTCAGGCGACGGTGCGCACGTCACTGCCACGGCTAAAGTTCCGCCAGGCTCCGCCGCCGGCGCGACACGCGCGCCGCCGCCGCTGCCCCTCTTCGCCGCCGTCGCCGCCGCCGCCGCTGCTGCTGCCGCCTGCTGCCGCCGCTGCGCCTTGCGCGCGCGCTGCGCCGCCGTCTCCTCCGACCGAAAGCGCGCCTCAAAATCAGCGTATGCACGCGCAATCCCCGCCTCCATGTCCCTCAGCAGCTGCCGCCGCCGCGCTTTCACCCACCGCCGCCGTGCCGCTGGGTCCGCCGCCGCCGCCGCCGCAGCAGCGGGCTCGCGTGCCGCCGCTGCTGCCGCTGCCGCCGCGGCGCCGTCCGCGCGGTGCGCCGCCGCCGCGCAAACGGCGGCGGCGGCGGCGGACAGCAGGGCGAGGGTTACGCGCAGCGCGTGCGGTGCCGCAGGGAGGGCGCTTATGGTGACCATCGTCGCGAAGGCGATGAGCGATGCTGCGCCGCAGCGGCGGCGGCGGCGCTGCGCACGTGCGTACGCGGCGGGCTCCTGCAGGCGCGCCGCGTGCGCGTTGCGGAGCGTCGCCGCTTGCGCTTCGACCCTGGCCTGCGCTGCCGCCTTATCCTGTAGGGGGCGGGGGCGGGCGATGCGCACGTCAGGGGTATGTATGCCAACACCAGATTACCGCAAACAGAAAGCGCCTGAGCATGAACTGCAGTACCACGTGTTTGGAAAAATACTTTCAACTCATCATGGTGACGTAGCGGAAGGGGGGGGCGTGATGGGACTGCAGCAGTACATTTCGCTAGCCAGTGTTGCAGAAACAGCAGACACTAGGGTCACTGTAGTCTTTGTGCCTCTTACATCACTATGTTGTGTATGCAGTCCGGTGGGTAGCAGTACAAGGTCATCTCCAGCATGCGTAGCGATTGCATGCTGCAGCAATCGGCACTCTGTGCCACCATATTGCAGGGCCATGCGGGCCACCACTGAGGCTGCATATGTTGCCTTCAAGGGGGTCATTTACTTCACCAAAAAACTTCAGTACCAATGGGCGGCGATACTTCCGGCCAAAGGTTGGGGGTTGAGGCGCCCGCGCTGGCAAGAGCTCCTGCTGCCCTTTGACTCCAAAGTTGTGCGCCCAGATGTTGTCAATGCAACGCACACCGGTACTTGCACAATATGTGTTAAAAAAACAACCCGTCTCAGTTCCTGTACGATACAACGCATCTCAGTACCGGTACGATACTGTCGTACTATGAGGAAATGCATCTCGGTACCGAGATGCGTTGCATCGACAACACCTAGGCGCACAAAGTGGGCAAAGGTGTTGACATGACCTCATAATGACGCACCTTCAGGTGTATGCAAACACCAGACACCACGTACATAAGTACCTGAGCTGGAGTTGAACAACCGTGTACATGAACACAACTTCGACTCATCATGCCATAAAACACCACTTAAAGCATAGATTACAATATGGTCCCCTTGACGACTTGAAGGGGGAAACTTTCATTTCTTTCAAGAAAGCCGGGTAACTCAGACTTGACTTTAGAATGTTCAAAGGAACTATGCGCGTTCACCTTCAGGAAGGCATGGAATTTTCTGAGCTCCTCATCGACCTCCTCTCCCTCCTCCAGTTGCCTGTGCCCCGGCTTTGATGCACTTGTGGCAGCCTTTTTGCGGTTTGCCAAACGCTCACCCTGCATGATCATGCAACGTCGTCTCACATTCAGCTGTCAGTGATACATTAGCCGACTTCACAGCAGCAGTGTTCAGCCTTCTGTTGACGTTGGCATGGAAGGGGTGTTTTGCGATTCACCAGATGTTAACCCTTTGGCATCCCGTACTTCGCTGCGCATTCATCCATGAGAAATTTGCGGTGGGCGGCTACAAAGCAGCAGGTAGACTTTGCATTGAACCCTGCATTAAAGAGATGGGACAAGTGGCTGGGTTGAGCAGTGCTGTTTAAGATGCTGAGCGATGCCGAACACGTGACGGTCATGTGTGAGTGTGCAGCAGTGTCAAAAGTGGGAACATTACGAGTCATCTCGCACTATTCGGACTTTTCCTGTTTTGGCACACGCACACGCCTGAGACCGTTCTGCGGGCCGAGCGTGTGGAAGTGCTTGATGAGGCAAGAAGCGTTGAGTTGTCATCATGCATACAATTGTGCTTCGAAGTACATGCAATGGACACACCATTTCAAAGTATGCATGGCCAAAACATGAATCGAAGCCATGATTGTCAACGGCACGCGACTTCAGAAGCAACGACAGCGTTTGCGCTTCCGGACCAAACAGCCTTAGTATTTAACTTGAGGAGCATGTGTGCTGGTGGACTTTTTCATGATCTGAGACTTCTGCTGCTGATTGTGTGCTGCCCGTCTGACGCCCTTATGCCGATTGTGCTTCTATCGATGCTAAACTAAACTGCCCGACTGTCGCATGCTCCGAGCTTCTGATGCTAATAATGTGCGCTGCCCATCTAGCGCTCTTGACGCCGACTCTGCTTCTATCGATGCTAAATTTGAGCTGGCCTGTTTTCAGTGCAGGTAGTGGTTGAGCCAGATGAAGTTTCACTCTCTGTTGTCGACGATGGTCAACATCTAAACAGTTGCTGTTGTGTGCTGAAGCCGTAGCCTCATCCATGGCAGCCGGCTTGTTCACGTACCTCGAGTCTGTGCGCTTCCTCTTTACGCTTGTCCATTTCCGCTCGAGCTGCGGCCAGCAGCTGCTTGAAAGACGCCGCCAGCATGTCATTGTGCTTGACCGTGACTTCCGATTCGCAGAATTGAGCGAACAACCTCAGCTGACCATCGTTCAGCTGGCCGACCCGCTCCACCAATGTGGCCTCATCTCTGGGGCCCTCGTCGCTTTGCAAGGCGATGATGAATTGAGCTATGGATGGCATGCTTGTCTGTGAGGTCTTGCCTCGGCTGCCAGCGCTGCAGCGCTATGTGCAGCAGGTGACAACCCTGCAAAAGCGTACCCCCTAAGTACCCTCCGTTACTTTCCTGCCGTTTCAAATAGCTAAGAAAAGTGAGGTGTCAAGAGATACGCACCTGGGGGCAACAGCTGTGTTAGCTGAGTACCAGATCTCCTGTAGAAGCTGTCAAAGTACCCTCAGAAACCCTCCGTTACTTTCCTAACCGTTTCTAGTGCGAAGACAGATCGGAGGTTTTTCAAAAAAAAAAGTATGCACCATGGGAGCAACAGCTGAGTTCGCTGAGTACCAGATCTCCTGTAGAAAGCTGTCATCAACATTGCAATGACCAGGCACCTTGTGGTGCTGCTGCATTCCATCCATTCTAGAGCCGGCAGACAATTCTCTGTCCCATGCAGCATTAACCACTGTGCGTTGATCCAGCATCCAGCCTCGCTCTAAACCAGACTGCAAGTCAGCATGGGTCAAATGATGCATTTTGGGGCTGACAACAGCAGTTACAGTCGGAAATCTGCAGTGGCTCAACAATTTTGATGTAAATTAAGCCAAGGAGACACATGATCACCAGCAAGCAGCGCAAGTCACGCATAAGTGACACACATTTTGTGGTGTTCCATCACTCACATTCATATCCATCCCATTTGCTGATTGAGTGACTGTGCCCCCCGGTCGAAGGCTGCTGATGCTGGCGCTCATGCATGTTGACTCTTCAGTCCTTCAGCCATCTGCGCATTGTTTTTTGCCCTGTAGGCATTGGCAACATGCAGTGCAGTGCGTAATGCACCTCACATGTGGCGCCCCTGTGGCCTTGGGCCATGCGAGGCCTGCTTGCTTGGTGGCTCAGAGCTTCAGACCCCCCTGCTTACGCACAGCCGTGCGGCAGTTGAGGGCCCGAGCTTACACGCATATATACCTGCCCCCTGGCAGAGATCCGAGCGTAGCCTCATTGTGCGTGCAGAATATTTGCTTGCATCGCGAGTGGCGACGCAGCTGGCTCGCAGCAGTGACCAGCTGTACCGCGGCGTTGCCAGCCACTTGCAGTTCCACCATGACCACATCAGACACTCAATGCTGTGTGCGCATGTGTGTGATGCGGTTGACTGCGCACATGGAAAACCGCATGAGCGCTGCCGCATGCGAAACCGCCGACTCAGGGTCGCTCCACGCACAGCGCCTGCGGTGCCTGAGTGGCAGAGCACTGATCTGGTGCGCAGCAACGTGCGCGCTCTATGTAATATAGAAGGACCCTATTAACGTGATTGACGAATTTGCAGCAGCGCTCAGCGCCGTGGCATCCTGCTGCGCCCGCGTCCCCTGCCAAAGCTGATCTCGCTCGGCACTACCGACATCCTCCTGAACGCAGTGCCCAAGTCATCAACATCCATGCTTTCCGGTGCGCTGCCGTTAGCACCGCCGCCACCTTTATGCAACAAGCTGCTGCTGCCGCCGCCGCCGCCACCCGCGTCTGCTTGGGTTTCAGTATTCGTGCTGCTGGCGCCAGTGTCGCTTGTGATGCTAGGCTGAGCACTGCTGCTTTTGTGCTCCTCAGCCAGGCCGGCGACGACGTGCAGAAACGGGCACTCCGCGCCGTTGCGGCAGCCGGCGGCGGTGTCAAAGAAGTGGCAGCGGCGGCGCCGCTTGGCCGTCTTGCCGCCGTGTTTCTTGCTGCGTTCTGATTGGTTGACGACGATGGCCGCCGCGGCATCCGATTGGTCAGCGGGAGCTTGTGATTGGTCAGCGGCGCTGCCGCTGCGGCCCCGCAGTGCGCCGGTGTGGTGCTTCACGGTCGGTTTTTGGCCGGGGGGGCGGTGGAAGTCGAAGGCGCGGGGGTAGTGGTGCACCGCGATCATGTGCGCGCGGCGGCCGTTGTTGTCCTTGAACTTCTGCGATGGGGTAGGTAGGTTGTGTGCATGGGGGAGAACACTGAATCCGTCAGTCAGGTTTGGTCAAATGTACTTTTATTAATTTCGCTTCGCAAGGGGCGCGAAAAGCCCTCTCTTTGGATGTGCACTCAATGCAACATTCCTTGTCAAATGTACTTTAACACATCAGAGGCGCCAGATACTTGTACACATTATCGGTGCCAGGCCAAAAGTGCTCAAGGCACAGTGCCGACGCTAGCTGCGGGGACAGGTGCTGTTGTCCATGAGCTTCTGCGAGTGGGTATTTATGTAGTGCGCGCGGGGAAACACTGAATCAGTCACGTTTGGCCAAATGAACTTGTACACGCCAGAGGTGCCAGGCTAGTTGTGCTCACTCACGATAGAAACCTGCGGGGACAGTGGCTGATGCTAGCTGCAAACACAGGTGTTGTTGTCCGTAAACTTCTGTGAGGGGTATGTGTTTAGTGTGCATGGGGAAACACAATCCGTCAGTAAGGTTTGGTCAAATGTACACGGCAGAGGTGCCAGAACAGTAGGCTTATGACACATATCTGCAGGCACGGCAGGCACAGCAGCTGATGCTAGCTGCAGACACAGGCTTTGGCATCCTTGAATTTCTGCGAAGGGCATATATATTGCGCATGGGAATTACTATCTGCAAGGGGTGGCCAGATGCACACGTTAGAGGTGCCAGACCAGCAATGCTCACGACACGTATCTGCAGGCACAGTGGCTGGTGCTAGCTGCAAACACAGGTGTTGTTGTCCCCTGAACTTCTGTGAGGGGTATGTAGGTAGTGCGCTTGGGAAGCGCATTCTGTCAGGTTTGGCTGTACACGGTTAAGGTGCCAGACCAGTAATGCTCACACACATCTGCAGGCGCAGTAGAGGCTGCTAGCTGCAAACACGGTGCCCGTCGCACAATGAAACTTGTGTGCATGGCAGGAATGCGGTCCCTGCTTCCTCAGTGAAAAGCGGCTCATTCACTGCAACGGATGTGGCCCACAAAACATGCAAGCGGCTTCTCAAAAGTCATTCGCAAGATGCAGCCAGCGATAATCACAAGCGACAGATGCGCTTTAACCCTAACCCTAAATGATCACAATGCGCAAACTAACCCTAACCCTGTTTCTAACCCCACCCCTAACCCTCACCTTAACTCTGACCCTAAGATCACGGTACTGCTTCCTTCTGTGGCTGCAAATATCTAATGGTTATGGCGCGCATGCAGCAGCTGTGGCTTTCAAGTTCAAACTTCAAACACCTGTGCGCTCGCTCATGCGGCGGCCATTGGCACTAGTAGATTTTGCCATGAATTAAGTGCCTCCGAACAGCAAGGTCAGCATCATGACGCCATTCAATGCGCGGACTACCTGTGCACAGAGCCATGGGGCACCAATTAAACTTCAGCAGTGAGACAGGCGCCTTGACAGCGGCTGAGCATCAGCACACAGCGTTACAAGTACTCTGTCGACATCATGTCAGTGGCTTGAATGCACGAGGCTGCATAGGCCAGAAAGTTACCTACTTCATTAATCAACTTTAAACACCCCAAAAGTCAAGCAAGGGCTAGATTTCAGGTCAGGGTTAGGGTACATACAACCACTTGCTGTTCACGGATGGTGGGCCAGCAGGCAAACAGTTACAGTAGTGGACTTCAACGCGTAGTCATCAGGTGATACCGCAACAGTGAAGTTTGTCACCTTTCGTACTTCAACGCTAAATAATCATCAGCAATACTTGCAACATTGAAGTGTGAGATTTTGGCACCTTTCCGCAGCCTTCCACCAGGCACTCGTACATGTGCCGCTTCTCCGCCATGGCCTTGAAGTACGAGTCGTGCAGCTCGCTGAGGTGAAGATCGAGGAGCCTGCAGGAAAAACATCAAATATTGCATGAAAGCGAATCAAAAGATCGTAGAGCCCTACTAGTAGATGACAAGGTGTGGTTAGCCTTCAATTGAATGTGTGAACTGGTGCTCTGTAGCATGGATACATGTGGCTCGTGAGCCTGCAAAAAAAAAGCAACATCGAATATATGTGGATTGTGTGCGCCCAGGTGTTGTCGACACAACGCATCTCGGGACCTGTATGACACTCTTGTCGATACAACGCATCTTGATTAACCCTATCCCTAACCCTAACTTCTGTACGACACTTGGGTATACAATAGTCAGTTGCCGAGATGCGTTGTATTGACAACACCTGGGCGCACAGTTGGTGCTTTGTAGCATAGACTAGAGACATGCCTGCAGAAGAGCAAAAACCTCGAATGTGTGTGTTGCACCGTAGAGAGAGGGTCACCAATGCAACCGAAGACCGACGCCAGTCGTGGCGCTGCTAGAAGTGATGGTGTTGCGGTCTGCATGCCGGCAAGCGTAAGTGCCGTACCCGTCAAGCGTGCAAATGGCAATGAGCATGCAACTGCCATATGCTCCAACAGTGTGGATTGGAGTCTGACATGTATTCAAATGCGTGTACATGTGCATGTATGCGCACGTGTACCTACATACCTTGGCGTGATGAACGCGCGGCCGCAGGTGGCGCACGTGTGCCTGTGCGAGGTGTCGTAGTGCTCGTTGAACCTGCAGCAGCATCGCGGCGACGATTTCACACAACAGTTAAAAACAACGTAGTCATCAACCCGATACATCAATGGGCAGCGTCAGCAGGGTCGTCAAACGCGGTGCATGACTACATGTACACACTCTTAGCACGTTGTACAGTCGAAGTGCTCGTTGAACGTGCAACAGAGCGATTTGGCAACGATACGCCGTTAATGGCGGGGCGCTATGTGCTGTGTCAGTAGGGCCGGCAAACGCGCAGATCGCCTGTGTGCTTTAACAGCGGGCAGTCAGCTCTGCTCGGGACATTCGCTGGGAACACCTCACAGCACTCCCAATTTGATGCGATAAAATTAAATTGGTGTGGCGCCAGATGTGTCTGCAACCCTAAAACGTGTTGACACAGCGGTTCCTGTGGGTAGCTGAGCAATGTCGCAGTGGTTGCGCAGCGCTGCTCAACAAAGCGCGCGTGATTTGCAGTGGCGAACATCATACTTGAAGTATGCTACTTGAAGTATGCGGCAACATGCGCGTCCCTGCCTCGCCACACGTTCAAGACAACACTTGTTGTGCGCTATTCATGATAATAAAAAAAGGAGCATAAGTAGGTATACATGCTCTATTTCGAAGTCTCCACGGCACACTGAAAGCGAGCAGGTATATACCTGGTGGTGCTAGCGCAAGCGGTGGCTTCTGATTTTTTAAACACGCAACAGAAACCTAAGCATGTTCCAGCACCTTTAGTGCTTTTGCATGTTCAAGACACATTCGTGCATCTACTCATCCACTGCTCGCTGTAAACCTACCAAAGAACTTTTGCAATCAAATATACCCCCCCTCCCCCCCTTTTCAGTAGCTGTTGACCCACCAAAGCTCATCTGCTTCACATCCCCCCCCCTCCAGTCTTGGCTAAAACCAAGAGCGCATACCTGGCAGTGCTGGTGAAAG
Organism: Tribonema minus; assembly: GCA_017506865.1. Classification (NCBI taxonomy): domain Eukaryota; class Xanthophyceae; order Tribonematales; family Tribonemataceae; genus Tribonema; species Tribonema minus. The sequence continues at coordinate 620,844 of JAFCMP010000157.1, forward strand.
TGGCGTTGCACCCGCCTATTCTGCAGGCAAAGCCCCCCGTGTGTGCGCGCCCCCCCGCTGACTGAGCATCCTCCTCATCATCCCACAAACCGTGCAGCACGCTCATCTTGCAGGCTGTTGCCCTGGCCAGATCGCCTGCAATGAGTCAACGAGTCATGCAATTGAAAGAGTCATGAGTCGCTGACTGAGCATCCGCTTCATCATCCCTCAAATCGTGCAGTTGCCCTGGCCAGATCTCCTGCAGTACGTCAACAAGTCATGTGAGTCTGAGATTCATGAGTCTATAAGCAGTGCTCTCATGTTGCCGGCCATCGCCCTGGCCAGATCACCTGCAGTGAGTCAAGGAGTCATGTGAGTCATGGAGTCATGAGTCATTGACTGAGCTCCTCCTCATGATCCCACAAGCCGTGAAAACGCTCATCTTGCAGGCCGTCGCTCTGGCCAGATCGCCTGCAGTGAGTCAACGAGTCATGTGAGTCAAAGCGTCCTGAGTCTCTCAGCATTGCTCACCACTGCTTGCCAATGTGGCATAATTGAAGCTTCTGTTGTTGCGGGCCCTTACAGAGGCTAGATCGCCAGATAACACTGCAGCGAGCCTTAGAGTCATGAAACCTCTCAGCAAAACGCGAGTTGAGGTCTGAGCTTTCCTCGGCAGACAGGATGAATTAGGATAAACTTTGGGAGCTTCGATGCGCAGTTATATCTGTGGCGTTGCAAAGACGAAGCAGATTTACACCGTCTTCTGCGGCGTTGCTTTTATAACATCAACCTGAGGGACCTCCAAAGGCTGGAAGCATGATCGCAGGTATATGGCCTGGATCTTCAAGGGCATTGCGAGCGATACTGTCTGAAGCAACATGTTTAGCACCGAGTAACAAGACATACCTGCCTCAAAGAACGGATCATCTGGCTGGTATCGCCTCTTGAAAGGTGCTGTGTGAAGCGTAGCCAGGGCACTTGCGGGCACAGGCGGCTCCACCTCCATGCCCACATCCCCATCAGCTTCCTGTGACTTGCCAAGCCCAGCGGCCACCAGCTCTCCCTCGTCCATCATTGCCATGCCGATGGCGTTATTTGGGGAACCTCAAAGCTCAAGTTGCACTTGAAGTTCACATTCAGTTGATTCAAGGGCGTGTCGACAAATCTGCGTGATGATACTCATCGTCAGGCCTGGGTCTGGGCTTCGTCGGGGCTGCTTCATGTGTGTGATGCACGGTGTGGTGACCTCTTCGCGGTTCAACGAGCACAGGCGGTTGCGGCTCTCGACCGATAATGAAGCTAATAATCCCTCGCGCTTGAAGAGATCTGGCCACAGACGATGGCGCGAGCTCGCTCGCCAGTCGCACATCTTAGACTCGTCGCCATTCAGCGCCGCTATCGCTGCCTGGGTCGCCCCATCAGGGGCGGCTGCGAAAGTAACAACTTGCTGTATTTACGCGCCAGCGACTAGACTAAAGGCCTAGACTTTGCAAGCCCAGGAAAGGAAGTTGTGAGTTGCCGGTTGACAGGGTGTTACTGAGCTTGTGCACGAACTTTTTGAAACTCTTGTAGCGCACCGTGTCATGATCTTCGCAATGATGACCATGCCGCTCTGGCCCTTGTGGTCCGCTTACACTGGCCGTCACTGACTAGTATATACCACCTGGGGAGAAAGCGGCGGAGCACTGACATCATGATTTATGAAAAACCGGACTTAACTTGTCGAACGAGCCGAACAGGCATACCGTCTATCCCTTTCACTGTGTGAGAACGTGAGAACGATTGCTGTGACGGCACTCAAATTCACACTGGTGGCTGTGCAACAACAGTCGTGCATTCATCCGTTGACCCGTCCGCCGCGTCGCTGGCCAAACGTCAAGAAACGCCATGACCTTCTGAGCATCCATCCCTTGAGCTATTGCTTGCCTGCTTTGGATCTCGACCCAACGCATACATCCAGCCTCGCGGCACATAGCCAATGCAAGTGCCTCCTCACAACCGTTGCGCAAAAGTCTGCTGTTGGTTTTCAAGGTATGCACGCCACTCATCGCGGTCATCGGTGCAGCAGACACACAAGCAAGCCCAGGTGACGCATGGAGAGAGCATGCAAGTGGCACATCCGTTTGGTTGTGGTTCATTTATCGTCACACATGCGGCACGTGACATGCATGCACTAAAGCTTGGCGCACACGGTCCCACTCACAGCACACGCGTAGCTTTGTGTGCGCTTGCATAATGTACTTGAATGAGGCCAAGTACCATGTCCCCAAGAGCCCCGGGGCTGATTCCTTTGCAAATCTACATGCGACTATAGTGGTGATTGTGTGTATGGCGTAGCTGCCCGCATCTTGCGCCGCGTATGCACAACTTTGATGAGATGTTTCAACTTCAGGTCTCAGACTTGTGTGATGTTTGTGAACTGGTTCGGTGTGGCGCTGCTTGAGCTTGCCAGGTCTGCTCTGTCTATGAATGTATGGTCTTGCGCTCTCCAGGAGTGCACTATAGTAGTGTGGTGCCCAATGTGTGCTGCGGGCGCATGCTGGCACACCACGTGTGGATGAACCCTCTCCACTCGACAAGATGCACGTTTACGCATAACTAGTACGCTTGTCCTGTAGTAGACAATCACCGCTCAGCAAAACTCTGCCTACAGTATACATGTGACACTGTCCTGCAGCTGCCCCAAATTCAGCGCTGCTTCTGCCGCGTGGCCCTCCGCAGCCACAACTTCCTACCGTATCATAATGATTGCTCGGCTGCCGCCGCCACCGCTAGCACTAGTGCTTGCCGCCGCTGCATACGCTGGTGCCGCCACCTTTGCTGATGTCATACACACGTTGTCAACGACTCGGACTGCTGCGGATGCCAGTGGCGGCAGCGCTTTCACCACTTAGTGCTACCCACATAGCTGCCTGCCAGTGCACGGTGAGAGCCCACAGTCCCAACAGGCGCCCTGGCTCCTTCGTTAGCAGCGCTTGACCTCAAGCTTGCAGCACTGCTCAGCGTCAAGTTGCCAGCCTCAGAGTCATCCACAGATTGCAGCGGTGTGTCGCAAGCGCCAGCAACCGCAATGTGCGCTGGCTGCACCCCCGTCTCCGCTGATGGAGGCGGAGCGATGCCATGCAGTTCGGGGACCGTGGCCAGAGGAGCGTCATGCGTGCGCTGCTCTGATGCATGTTGAAGTTGGTGCCAATCCACGAGATGTTGAAGATGAGGAGTGGTAGTTTTGGGGGCACCGGGGAGGTGGCCAGGGGGGCGTGCGCGACTGCCCAGAATGCGGGACCGCCGGAGCAGCAGCATCGCGCGTTCCCATCGCAGCTTTGCTCTGCGGCGCAGCACAAGTGTTAGGCACAGCGCGTGCATCAGCCTGAGGGTATGTAGTGGTATTGGCGACATGCTGCTTCGGGCTAAGCAAATTGCATTGTAGCTGCATGCTTCTGAGGATGTTGAGGCCAGTAAGCATTTGTCAGCGCTGATGCAGCATTGCTCAACACCCCTCTGCAATGCGGCCTCAATGTGTGAAGGGCATCACGGTGGCAGCAGTGCGACTTGCGGGTGTGATCACGCATCAGGGGGTTACAGCCCTGAGATAGCACGGTGCATTAGCTGAATCAGACTGTGATTGATTGCCACCTCAATATCTCACTTGTCATTGCAAAGTCGCAGGTGCAGCTTTCCCTTTAACAGGTTCATCTGCTCTATGTGCATGACAAGCTCCAGTAGTCGAAGAGAATGGTGCCACACCTCAAAATGCTACCGCGCATACTTGCAGCTCATTTGCGTCCTGACTGAGAGCTAACAGTAGGGAAATTGACGTTGCAACTACTTGTGCTGCTGCAAATGTGATGTCAAGCACAAACATGGAAAAACATGGAAGTGGCCTGCAGGTGGGCCCCTATTCAACTGCAGAGCAAGTCATGAAGTGACATGCTTCAAGTAAGTACTTCAATATCAACATGTGCACTTCACCTCATCACCGGGAACTCATCGAGCAACGCCATGAGCGGCGCCCTGTCGAGCCGCCACAGGCTCACGTAGGTGGCTGCAAATGCGCTGTAACTGTAAATGGTGACGCTCCTCAGTAGGCTCTCTTGTCCAAACATGAAGCAGGACTCGCCAACGCCCTCTTCACACTGCTCCAGATGAATGACGCCCCTTACGGTGTAGCGCAGCACAATGCCACTGGCCAGGACGAATGCGGCGCTGGCGGTATTTCCAGCCTGAAATACTCACATGATTGCAGCAGTGAAAATGTCATGACAACTTGAAGGTTGAAGTGACAGGTCGAGATGGATGACGCCCCTCACGGTGTAGCACAGCACAATGCCGCTTGCCAGGACGAATGCGGCGCTGGCGGTGTTTCCAGCCTGGAATATTCATGTTTTGCAGCAGTGAACGCGGCAAGGTCGAGGTGACAGCTTGACCAGTGTCAATTGTAAAAGTTGGGTGGCTTGAAAACATGCATGTGTAGTATGGGTACTTGTACCATCATATGTGTGCGCCTGTATAGGCTTTTCAAATATGCACGTCATTCATCGTTACACTTCAAGGTACAGAAAATACTTCTGGGAAGCATTGCTTATATAGAGGGGGGGGGGCAGGGGGAGGGCAACAGTGCTGAGCCATGCTGATAAATGTGTGCAGCGCTGGGCTGTGGTGAGTGCGCACTGAGCAGATGATGTCCTGATTTGTCCTTGTTATGCTTCGAGTTGATGTATGAATCGAAATTGCGCCAAGGTCAACGCCACGACCAGGGCTTGAATGCGATGTGCGGTTTCTGATCTGCTTATGTACACTGAACATTGTGTTGTGCTCTTTGCCTAATAGGATTCATGATTTCTCAGGCATCAAAATGCGAAGTAGATGAAAATTTTGCAATACAGCGAGCTGCCATGGCCTATTTGAATACTCACAGACTCGTATTGAAGTATAACAACGGGGCACAATAATGGCCCCGTGGGAGGCCGGTTCCCTTGCGTGTTCGTAGAATTCATGTCCTATGTACTCTGCCCTGCGCCCTGAGAGGTAATGCTGCACAGCACCCATTTTCCCAGTGCAACTTCAAGAAGCCAAAGTTTTAACCCAAGATTGTGTCCATTGGCGGGGCGTCTCACCCTGAAGATGGGCTCCCTGGGCGCAAAACACTGCGACCTCACTATGAGGCCAAGCCGCGCAATGAATGTGTCATCGCTCGTGCGCAGCCACCAAACCTGCAAACGTCAAGGTTGGTGAGCAGTAAAGTCACCATGTAGTTTAAGATGTGGATGGACGAAAAAAATTGTGTCAAACTTCAGGTGCGGAGCGTGCATGTGCCGTACAACCAGCACTGCTATAAGGCAGCCCCAACCCCAATTGGAAATCTCACATGTACAATACCGCTCCGAGGTATAGTGTGCCCCCAGTTGCTAAGGTATGCACGCTATGATTGGTAGCCCACCTCAATTTGCATCACATGCCCCCCCCCCCTGCGCGTTCACACGTAGTTGAAGCAGCCAGGCCCTGTGCAGTTGGCGTGCAAGTGCTGCTGCGGCAGGCGGCAATAATAGGCCTCAACTCCAGACGTCACCGTGCATTCAATGAACAAGGTGAAGTTCCTGCCTCGGTTTCCGCCCGTACACTCACTTGTAGCAGCCAGGACCTGAACAGGTGACGCGCGAGCGCTGGCGCGGCCGGTGGCGACAGCATGCTCCGAGTCATTGTTATGTGCACAAAGTTGCAGTTAGCTCTCTTCTCCACCCTTTACACTCACTTGAGGCAGCCAGGACCTGAACAGGTGGCGCGCGAGCGTTGCTGCGGCCGGCGGAGACAGTATGCTCATCTCCATCTGGCGCTCCGGCAGCTGCATGGGGCGCAGCGCATGCACCTCCGCCAGGAAGTAGCGCACCAGCACCTGCTGGTTGCGTGGCAGCTGAGGGGGGCAGGTAGGTATTTGGGAGAGGGGGAGGGGGGGGGGGGGCAGGGGGGGGGGGGGGAGGGGGTAGAAGCAGTTTCAAAAGTTGCACACATGTTGACACATGCATATACCGTTCAAGTTGTCGTGAGTATACAGCATATGTGTACGCACACACAAAAGGAGCAGACAGTTCCAGTTTAGCGTTTCTTTGTGCAGCAGTGAACTGCAGTGCGGCAGAAGTACTATTTTCAGTATAGTGGGCAATCTACTTCACCTTCACGAAACAAGAAGTCGCCCGAGGGGTGTTCCAGCTTTCTTGTGCAAAATCGCAAACACATCTTGCCTTGGCTTGCGCCATGAGGTCATTGATGGCGGTGAGCTTTTCCCTCCTGTCCTGCTCCTTGCTGGCAAACTCCATCACGATGGCGATCAGAGCGCCAACCAGGTAGGCGTACAGCGATGCTCCTACTATCATACATACAATGGCGTACCTGCATGCAAAAGTACAAGTCAGAGTGGCATGGAACAAGTCCATGAGTACAGAGATGAGTCAGCGTCCAAACTGTTGGGGCGCAGGGCATTAGGGGTTGGTACCACAGTATGCATGACTTGGCTGCAGGCAAGCATAGGCGTACAGCGATGCTCCTGCTATCATACATACAATGGCGAACCTGTGCAAGCGTACAGGTCAGGCACACTCGGGGGGGGCAGATGGATGAGGGCTTGGAGGGGAGGGAGATGCCATTTGGCGATGTTGTTCAGGAGTGACTGTCAATGCGCATTGATACACTTTTACGTGCTACTGCTCGCTGGCCTGTTGATGCACGCCGACAGAGGTAAACAGCAGGGTGGCGTATGCAACAGAAGTCCGAGTTCAGTCGTGTGCTGCTGGAAATGAATGTGTGGTCTGTGGCCGGCAAGTGTTACAGTAACTGTCATCACCATCAGGCAGGCACAACAGCAGTGAGCATGTAATTGCCATACGCATTAATAGTTGAGGCATACTTGGTTTAGCACAGCTAGTGGTGATGCGAAATACTTAAAAGCATGAGAAAACAGCATGCGCATACTGTCGATTCCCACTTTGTCAACGTACTTACCCTCTCTCCACAAAGGTCACCAGAGATACGTCGCCGTACCCTGCATTTACGTCCGACACACAGCACAGCAAGCGCAAACAGCTTGAGCATTGCAGCAAAAAATATCTACCTAGTAGAGCTGGTGATCCCATGTTGTGACAAACTGAGACTGATGTTCAGGAGTTGACTTAGGGTTAGGACCAGGGTTATGGTTTCGCTAGTGTTGGCAAACCATACTTGTGCACTTGTTGATGTTTTGCTATACTACCCACCGCCATTCGTTACACTCAGACATGGCATGCATCCATGCAGCATAGCCAAAGGTATGTCATCAAAACAACAGGTGTGAACCGGGTTGAAGTTAGGCTAGGTCCACCAGATCTGCATGCGGCACACGGAAAAGGAAAACACTGTCAGGAGCCATCACGCTCTGCCCCTGGTCTACTCATCAAGCGCAGTGATTGCTGGGACATGCATTATGCTTAAGCGGTGGCTGCAGCACATGTAAACAGAAATCTCATGATGCTCAAAGTGTGGCTGCCAGTGTATCGACCGTAAACAGCTGCCACATATAATATTACGCTAATGCAGTGGCCAAGATACACTGGCGTGTACTGCACCCACTATTGTTCTGACTGCATTGACTGTAAACGGCTGCCACTGGCATGCGTGATATTTGCAAATACAGCGGCCGAGATGCACAGCCGTATTGTGCACACACCTTTTGTACTATTGTGCACCCACCTATCGTGCTGACGGTCATAGCCGCCCAGTAGATCCCATACACCCACTGCAGAAAGTCGCTGTCGTGCACAATATCGTTGGCGTTACGGAAGTCATAGCTCTCACTGGCAACGTCCGCCACGATGTACAGCCCGCAGCCCATGATGTGCAGCACCAGGGGCAACAGCACCGCGAAACGCGCAAGCTGTATGGCCTCGTAGTTTACAGGCTCGCGCCACTCGTACTGGCGCAGCAGGTGCTTGCCGGACAGAGCTTGGGCCAGTCTGAAATATTGTCAGACAAGGCACAACAACATATTGCAGTGTGCGTCGATCAGCGTCGCAGATACTCGGACCGAGCCTCAAACAGCACAGGGTGTAACAGCACCGCAGCATGTACAACATGTACAGCATGTGAGTATACATCTGTATGAGCACTTTTACAAAGCACTCTTTTGTTGAGGTACTATGGTGGAGTAATGGCAGGGGTGGACCATGCCTGGTACTCTATCCTGGTTGGCTGCTGCCTGTGTCCGTACCAGTGCAACAGTGCTCACCCAACAGCCTGAGTGCCTGTCAGCATGGAGGCACGTACACATGAATGTACTTGCATGTTGTTGACGTGGCACATTCAAGTGAACCACTTCAAGACATGCACCTCAAAAGTCTTACTGGTACACACATTGCTCAGACACTGCTGATCCGTCTGACAAAGGGATGCGCATCAGTCATCGGCTGCAGTGTTCCCACGTATCTGTATGGACTTCAACATCAAATCACCACAAGAGGTACATCTGGCAATGCATCCTTCTCAATGTAATCCGTGGTAGGTTGCCCACATCATTTGTTAAGATACGCATGCACACGAATGGTGGGGTACAGATTCTGTTGTCAAGAATAGACTTCAAGTGCTGTTTGTGCTCAGAGTCCAAGTTACAATTAAATACAACTAGCGCGGAGCTATACATACCGTCCAAACCGAAGCAGCTTGAGCAGCCGCAGCAGCTTGCTCTTATACTGCCAGAACATGAACTCCCACGGCATGCTGCTGACGAAGTCCCAGACGAACCAGGTGCGCAGGTAGTGCTGAGCAATGTCACGCCGCGTGGTGAGGAAAGAGCCGTCCGACAGCCACACCGCCAAGTTGAACTGCACGGCCATGTCGATCCAGAAGACCAGGTAGGCAATGCTGCGGGGGCATTTAGGTGTGTGGCAGTGACGAAGTTGGCGGCAAGGCAGCGATGCTCAGCGGTGTGTCAAAGCGGGAGCGACTATTATGTGGCGATGCTGTGCAGCTGGCACACCTCCAGGTATGTTCTATTCGGCAGCGCTGCTTTATGATTGTGTTGACGATGGTTGAAAATATGTGTGGGGTGAGACAGAGTGTTATAGCAGGATGAGGTGCGCAATGCTGCGAATCCGCAGGTATGCGTTGTACATGACAACACTGCACTTTTATTGCTCCTGCCTAAAAGACGGTGCTGGAAGTCCCGCGTTGCTGCCTGAATTCGACTCAAGCCTGAAGTGTGATGCGCTTGGACTTCACTTACAGCGCGCAAATTTAGCAACATGTTAGCAGCTCAGCAGTGCCGCTATGCATGCGTTAAATATGTCGTCATCGCTCCGATAAGCCCAATTCTTAGCCCTCGCTTCAAAACTCGTGTTCAACGTTTGATGTGCCAGGCTTGTCAATCATCAGGGTAGAGGTGACATCACCGGCTGCATTCATTGACCTTGAATGCCGTTTGATGAGAACAATGCGACTTACAAGTTATAGACCGCAGCAATTATTGTAGCCCTTGCTGTAGGCCTCAAACCACCCTTTGCTGCGCCAGACTCCGCAGTCATTGGGGCACAGTTGAAGTCTGCAGCACATTACATTAAACATTGAGGTTGTCTGATCAGAAAAATAAGACTTACAAGTTGAAGACCACCACAGTGATGCTGTCGCCCATGAACAGCGAGGGGTCGTTGTAGCCGTTGCTGGTGCCCCATGCCAGGCCCACCGGTATTGCAAACGACACCACGAGCGTAACGAGCAGCACTAGCAGCGTCCAAGCGATCAGCAGCCGGCTGCAACAGCAACACACGAAAAAGACGTAAGAAGTTGCACGGCATGAGCGTTTCCAACTGAGAACTTCAATTGTCACATCAAAACGTTTGTGGTCATGCCTAGCCTTCAGGGTCTCAATTAACATCAAGGAGAGACAAGCAGCAAGCTGCCCCTAGCAAGGGTCACAGGGTTCAGATACAGTGCATAAATGTACAACAGGTAACAAGTATCAGGTCGGCGATGCAAATGACGAAGTACATGGCAATCGCACCGGCTTTGCAGAGGCCATTGAGGCCAAAGGCACAAGGCATCTGCTGCTCTGAAGAACTTGTGGAAGCTGTGCGCATGAAGAAGAACGGCGATCGGATACTGCGTTCATCAACACTCAGCTGACTCCAGTGTCTGGCAGCTGCACTTCAAGTTCCACCCAGCATTGCCAGGTGCAGGGGGTCATCATATATGGATATTTAAGTTGAGGTGGGTCACCTGCCGGGATCGAAGATGTAACGGCCAATGCCCTTGGCGGTGCGCAAGAACACATGCGAGCGGCCCATGCTCTCGTTCACGCCCGACTCCAGCGCGCGGCGCACGTGGTTGTGCGGTCCCGCCATGTGTGTGGCAGCGCTCATCTCCTGCACAGGAGAGTCACAGGCACATGCTTCGAAGTATGTGGTAAAGCTGAGATTGAAGCTTGAAAGTTCAGGCCGAGGGTATTGAACTTCACAGAGGGCGCTGCATGTCATGTATGTGTGCTCTGAAACTGTGGTCATGTGGTCGCAATGCATGTACTTGCTGATAGAGTTGTGTTCGGTTTACGGTGCGGTCACGCTGATGATCAGAACTCCAAGTTGAAGCGCGAGAGTCGCCTCCTCCAAAGATGTTGAGCAGGAGAGTCCAACTGAGTCGCTCTGGTGCCCAGTGAACATGGACTTGCGAGCGTGTTCTTTGTGTTGTCGCACAACGCAGCTTTGTCACACAGGAGTGCCGCACACATGCTATACCTGCCATCAAGGCACAGGAAATAGTGCACTTCAAGAGGTCCATGTGAGGCTAAGGTCAGACACAGTTATTTGTGTAAGTACTGCCACATGTAACAGTCACACGTCGCCTATGGGACTTGCGGCACTCAAAACAATAAGTGAATACTCAGCAGCCACCAGCATGACTGGCCATCCTGCTTACTGAGACAGACCTGTCACAATAAATATCAGCTTCTCATGGCATTTTACGTGCGCAGTGCGCAACTTTCAGGTCGCCCACAGCTCCTTCAAATGCTAGTAGTTTTACGCCTTTGAAATTAGTCGTAGTCCAACACAAAACATTTTGACAGTGCTCTGCATGCTCTGTCACAATGAGTGTAAATGTTTACCTCCTCTTCCATGGATGCTGCTAGCGCTTTGGCTGCCTCTGCAGCAGCATCGCTGTCCTGTCGCTTCAGCCTCTCTGCATCCCTTACATCGCTATGCATGTGCAGTTGAGCTTTGAGTTGCTTCCATCGGGCGTTTGCAGGTATTGCCCTGCTGTGCTCATGCGCAGAAGTTTCTGACAGCACGACAAGCAGCGCACAAGAAGAGTTTTTGAGGAAAAGGAGGCGGCAACTTGCATTACCGTAGCGCAGGTCATCGTGAAGCGTAGGTTCATTGCGCGCTGTAGTAGTGAAGCGACAGCTAGAGTACTGATGCATACAAGAACGTCGCAGCTTACCCCAAAGATCGATCGAACGCTGCGCAGCCACGGCTGCTGATCTTGATCTACACTCGCGCCAGGAGCCCTGGCTGCCACTCCTGACTGGTCTTTAACAAGAGCTTCTGAAAGATGCACCCATCGCTTGTGTCCAGCTTTTCCAGCCTTCATTGTGTCTCCCTGCCGACACACACAACCTGGTCACTGTGCGAGTCACCTTGCAGAACTTCACGAAGGTTCAGCTCAAAACACGACGCGTGCACCGCGCACCCCACCTCACCTTTCACTTTTTCCTTCCTGCACATGAAAGCGATTTGACAACGGTCAATACTCTGTGTGCTGCAGAAACTCACGACACGATCGGTGTTTACCGCCGTGTGCTGGCACTACTACTAGCAAGAGTGCAGCCCCCCCAAAAAACGCATCGCCTGTGATCACTGATGAGAACAACGTGCGAGGTACATCACGCTCTCGGTCGGCAAGCTCATAAACTGCAGCAGCGCTGATGACGAAGTCAGTCAAGACTTGCGCCGCCATCATGCTGCCATCCCTGGCTGAGCAGTGCCACGACCGCCATCTTGGTGTGTTTTTAAAATTAGGGCGCTGCTCATTGTCTCTCTTGAAAGAAATTTACCGTGTCAGAAGAAAGACGTCATCGTTCGCAAGAATAGCGACCCCCAGTCACATTGCTGCACGCATGACAAAAGCCTTGAAGGTGCTTCTTGCGCAGTTGCTAACTTAGAAAGCAGTAAAGCTCCGTGCCGCACAGCCGTTAGGCATTTCATTGCCTGACCTTAACCCTAACCTTAACCCTAATCCTAACCCTAACCCTAACCCTAACCCAGTCCCTAAGTTGTACATGATCCTAGCAAAGTATGCAGTGATGGATAATACATTCTTGAAGTACTACAGTATTCTGGTCATTATGACCAGAATTGCTACAAACTTGCCACTTTGGCAATCGGGTCTTTTGGCAGCATCGGGGAGCAGGGGCGGAAGCTGCTGGAGGCTGTTGGCGACGGAGTATGCCAGCAGGATGTCAGTGCCCGGAGGAGCGCGCCCTGAAGCTCTCAAGGGCATCGCCCTGGCGCGCTTACGCTCGGCACTGTCGGCAGCGCTCCACATGGCGTACTCTGGCCGTGTCATGACACACATGGCAGAATCCAGGGGGGGGGGGCACATGGAGGAGGACGTAGGGGAGGATCCCGAGATGCCATTTGGCGGCGGCGGCGTTTGAGTGGTTGTCGTTGAGACACTTTCAGAAGTCACACGACATGCACATTCCGTACAGCAGCATCAAGTTAGACCATCATTTGGGCTTTTTCGCGCCCTGAGCGAGAATTAATAAAAAGTACTACAGTAGTCATACGACATGTAGATTCCTTACAGCTAGATGCCAATCATCTGGGCTTTTTCGCCCCCTGAGCGAGAATTAATAAAAAGTACTACAGTAGTAGAACGCAGCCGAGCAGACGCCCCAGAGGGGAGGGGCTGGAGGGGACAATATGTTTGGCACTACCACTGTGGCACTGGCATGTGTTGTGATTGGTGTAAACAGCAAAACAAATGCTGATGGTTATAGACTTGAAGGTATACGCATTGCTTGACGTGTGTGCAACATCCAAGCGCTTGCAAGCACAGAACGAATCGGCGGGTTTTGGGAGTATTTCAAGGTGCCCCCCTCCTTCCTCACGCCCCCCAGCGGTATACTATGATAGCTTTAGCTGGCACGACATTGGCGTTGACCATGCGTGTACGGTGACTGTAATTACATTTTAATTGCAATGTGCATTCATTTTAAACGATTGTTGTTCATGTTGGGCTTTCATAGATACAGGTCCATACGTTCATGTACAAAAGCAGGTGTGTACAAATGCAGGTGCAGGTGCTGCTTCTATACATGACCCATGTCGTTTGTAAAATCGTTCTCTCTGTATGTTCCTCAGTAAGCATGCTCGCGTCCGTACACGTACCACCCAGGACTCGATCCACTCGCAGTCAGTACGGCAGGTCCTCGTCCGTAATTTACAGCCAACTTAGTTGAACCTAAAAGTTTGTTTGTAAACCATTGCAAGTATATAAGTAACCAAAAATGAGACTTGAACAAACACTCAAGGTTGGTTGAGTTGTTTGAACGCATTGTCATTGCTACAGACATGGCAAAGCAGCCTCACAGTGACTCAGAGGCTCATAAACTATAGGATTACGAACACGAAGAGCGCAAATCCTGGTTCCTACTAGTCTACTGCAGTAGATGATCTGGCAGGTTGGCAGCAGAATGAGTCTGGGCGTACTCAATAAATATTATACTCTTTGTAGTGCCCAATGTTTGCATCTCACTGCTGCTGCCACACTAGTCCATTAGTGTGCAACGCACAGTCTATAGAATAATATATTGGCACCACGCACCGCTGCAGCTCATGAGCTGGCTGCTGGGGTCCTATCATATCAATTGCAATGGACCAGGTGTAGCATGTCAGTGACGTCACTCAAGGCTCATGACATGCAATCAGCTTGACAGGCTGAATCGTTGGACCACTATTCCTTTTTTTTTTTGTAAATCTTTAAAAACGAAAAAGAAATCATTCACCGATTTTTCCCGGACCATTCGACGAACTTTCAGGGAGAGGGAGTTCAACTCGAGAAACACAGAGAGAGACGCAGAGAGAGGCGACCGACACTACAGCCTCTAGCGAGTTCAGCTCTAATGGGATGCGGTGGCAGTGCCCCCGATCGTGACACCACCGTGGCAGCCAGGGCCAGACATGCACAAGCTTCCACGGCCCGGGGGAGCACCAGGTCCTCCAGGATGCCATTGGACAGGAGAAGCGCAGATACAGCAGCTGCCCCCAGCAGCGGCAGCGACAATTATTGGCCTGCCAGCCACGCTCCTTACTATGGTGGTGGTGGCTTCGGGGGATACGACGGCGGCGGTCACGGTGGCGGTCATCATGGCTGCGATGGCGGCGGCGGTCACGGTGGTGATGGTGGCTGTGGTGGCGGCGGCGACGGCGGCGGTGGTGGCGATGGCGGCTGATGAGCTCCACGGCCATCATCAAGAGATCGCGCAGAAGGCGATACAAGTATATAATGCAGCAGACGCGACGCGCAGCTGCTGCAGTGCACAACAGTAACTGTTGAACAGTTGCACAACATGCGTCACTCATGTTTATAAGCCAGGCACCAGCGCTTCGCCTTGTAATGCCAGCTTTATCTTGGATGCCTTTGCAAGAATGAGGTCTATTAGTAAGGCATCATCAATGATGCGCTTCGGGGGTTAGTGTGTCACGTAACACGTGTTTTACAAAATGAACAAGAAAGTTTACATTCGACACAGACTGAGTATGTAGCATGCGGATATATCCTCGGATGATTATCCTGCATGTACTGCATGCGCTCATTTCCATGGATAGTGTGTGTTTTGCACGATTGTTGCTCTGCATCGGCTGCCATGGTGGAAATCATGCTTGAGCGAGGAGGTATGGAGACTCGGATCATCATGATCCATCATGCACTGCAAAAAGGTTTGCGCATTGCCAGCACCCACACAATTTTTTGCTTTGTATAGTACTCGAAGTGACATGACATTGTGCAGCCCTTTGTTCATCTTGTAGTACCTTCCTAAGTTAAGGTGAAGTTTGCTCTCACTGACAGGCTTCATCGTGACAAGCAATAATGTTAGTGTGTAGCCACACACTCAGGCTGTGGCAGTCGATGCTGGGACCATTCAAGTCAAGTTGACTGAATTCTCATGCAGCAAGTACAGGTACTAGCAGCCACGTGCATCATGCACTGCATGGCACCATGTGACTGCGTGCGCGGCGCTTGCCAGTGGGTCAGTGATTCGTAGTACTACTCAGAGGCTCAGTAGGCTACTAGTGCATGCCATATGCATGCGGCAGAACCGCCACAGTGACTCTCGCCATGCCTCTGCGTGATGAGTGACGCTTGCTGCGTGGCCTGAACACAAATTTGGCCCGACCTCATTGGCTGGTTTCTGATTCTGAACAATTTCTGATTCTGAATCATTTCGAACAATTTCTAAGTTACCTATTTTCATATGTTCTTCACAGCCCTCTAAAGGGCTGCCACAGTGACCATGAACTAATATGGACATGCGATTGCCCTCATGTAATCTTTGCGCATGATCGCTCGCAAAAGCGGCTGTACAAAGCGGAGCTCTTGAAGTCGGACACGCGCTTCTGATTTAGTGTGGCACGTCGCCCTTGAATTCACATGATAAACGTTTGACACACTGTAGCATGCGGAGACCTTTATGTACATGAGATCATTTTTGTTGTCAATGTGTGTCGTGCACTATTTTTGCAGTGTTATAGCTACTAGTGTAACAGCTGCCATGGTCATCATGGCTATGCTCGAGCAAGGACGTAGCTGACAGTGTCGAGATGCAGACAGTTTAACAATAATGTACCCACAATTAGTGAATACCTGCCATGGTATATTTCTGTGTGGTGGTCGGCGGCCACCTGATGATACTGGCTGGTGCACTGCATTGCGTGCCATACCTTCAACTTCGGAAATGCATCAGCATTGCCATCAGACATCAAGCCGGTCCAGCACTGAGTGTTGATTTGCAGAAAGGCTTGCGCAAGTATTTACCCACAGTTATTGACAAGATGCATGCGCATTCACTTCATCATCGCTGACATGCTCAAGCGCTGTCAATTCAATTCTCTGCAAACAACACATCATGCTTGCAAGGTGGCTGCATCACTCACTCTGATGACATGATAAATATGTGTGCACCCATCAACTGCAGTAGTATCTATTCAGTGTTGCAGCTACCTAAAGGTTTGCTATAGTATACTATAAAAAGTGTATATAAGCAATATCATATGATCGTATACACTCAGCTCACCCGGTCCGGTGCAGCACATCATGATGGTTGCCTGGTGAGAATGCCGCTGCAGGTCCCGGCATGAGATTTATACTACCATGTATACATATGTCACCACAACACCATAGCAGGCTGATGCAACGCACAACTACTTTTAAACCATCAGGCAACGTTTTGCAAAGTATGAGCGCATGAACGTTTGTTGCTGTCCTTCCTTGCATGCGCATGCACTGTATGGCATTCTTGCGTTCAGCATTGCAACAAAGCTCATGCGCATGCATGCATGCATGTACACCTTGGCCGCCAAAACAGCACCAAAGTGCAAAAACGTTGAGACCATGTAATTCCAAATTCCACATTCACGTTTGAAATTGGTTGTGATTCAAAACTGAATGATAACCCTTCCTGAACCAGACGCGATGACGCCATGTTCAACTTGAACACCTGGCATTTGTCTTCCACGGCTTTGAAATTGCCTTACAGAAGTAACTAGATCTCACTATGTCTCAGGCTTGTTCTAATCAGCTGGTCGTGATAACATGCTGGTCAATCACACTTGCAGCTGCTGCAAGTTTCGGGAATGCTCGCGGAATGATACAGTCGAAAATCACCGCGAGGCGTGGGCGTCTGGCTTCGTGACGTGGGGAGAATGGCATTTGTCTGGACTGTCTGCTTGCATCATCTGCGCGAATCCTACCATATATCGACTAGTGTTTATTCCAGATTTTGCTACTGAGTGTGAAGAATCTGAAGCTAGAATGTGCAGCTGCTCATTCGCCGCCACCGCCGCCATCGCCCCCACCTCCTCCATCGCCCCCACCTCCTCCATCGCCACCCCCTCCGCCATCGCCGCCGGTTCCGCCATCGCCGCCCCCCCCACCGCCACCGCCATCGCCGCCGCCACCACCGCCACCACCATGGTGGCCATGGTGGCCACCGCCATCGATGGTACCGCAATACGCAAGACAGGGGCCGTCGGTGCTGACTGCACCATCTGTACCTCCACTGGCACTGTCGAATCTCCTCGTGGCGCGATTTTTCCCCTTCACAGTGCGGTCGAGTTTGCTACCACTGCATCCCATGGGAGCTTGACCCGCTGCTGCCTGCCTGCCTGCCAGACTGCCTGCCCGGCCTACTTCTTCAGGCGTTACTTTCTTCTTCAACTTGAAGTTATGTCGAGGGTTGTGTGAACAATGCCGAAGTGACACACTGAAATGATTCGTATTTCGCAGGCTATTGCTATTCTATGTAGCTGATTTGCATATTCAAGTTCAGGTTTTACTTGAACATTGTTCACTGATATTTCTGGACTTAAGTTGAAATTGTTAATTAATTAGCTTGGGTGTCCAAACCGGCGCAAGATGCTGTGAGCACACATGCAGCCATGCATGCGTATTGCATGCCTTATTCATGAGGTGCACTGGTCAAGTGTGAAAAATCCAATAGTTCTAACCTTTTTTGAGTCGTATCAGTGCACCTGTACTTCAATGCCTACTCGTGAGCAAACTGCCCATCCGCATTTATTTTGTCATGAATGCCTCGTAGCCGGGAATCATAAGAAATCATTGCTGGTTGCGAAAGTAGTCACTACAATGCACACGCAGTCCACCTGCACACAGTGTGGCACATGCGTGTGCATGCGGGTACTCTTTCACGAATGAAATAAAGCCTTGATTTTTAAGGTCAAAAAACTCTCTGGCCATTGGCAAGAAATCGGTTCACACAAGCTTGCTGAGGCTAACCTTGAGGGGTTGGGCCCATCACTCTATGATCAAGCCAACAGTGGTCATGCTGCAGCCTGCCACTGATCATTATACATTAAAGTCATCTATGGTATATTTCTACTTTTCTGTGACACCTGGGATATCCATATGCATAGCAGAAGTATTGATTTCCAGTTACTCTATTGTGAGCACAGCGCATCTATGTGCAACATACCCCAGGCCCTCAGGCCTTGTGTGCTTCCAGTAATGTTTTCTGCTATACAGCAAAGCACTACTGGACATGTGCCATTGAAGAAATGAACTTCGTGTGTAAGAACAGGGCATCTCAGGCCCGAGCTTAAAATTTTCAAGCATGCACGTTCACAGCACAGGCATATATAATGTATTTATGTGCATAGCCTCACAGCATTGGCAACATGTTGGTCACAAACTATAACTTGAAGTTGTCAGGCAAGCCGAGGTGCTGGACATGCTCAGCTAGTAAGAGCTATGGTGCTCCAAAACGTTGCAAACCGTGCCTGATTCAAAGAGACTTGGGTGCAGCAGACATAGACTCGCAGCAAAAACATGAGACAAAGTAGTGCAGCACGCGTGCATGCCAAATGACCTAGGTGAGTTCATGCATGGACACGAGGTTATGCACAATGAACGGCAGTTGTTGTTTACTGACAAGCACTCACTGGCAGTTGAAAAGCAGAAGTGCAGGTGCAAAAAAATCAAATCCTCATACTTGAATCCACATGTGTACATGGGTGCATTTCATGCTGCTGTCAATGCGCGTTCCTGCAGCTCTCAAATTGGCGGCTGCTGTCGTTGCAATTTAGTCGCCAGTGCACGGCACATGTACCTGATGGCAAAGTCCGTCTAGCCGGAGGTACTAGTACGACACACACAGCGTCTACCTCATGATGGGTTTGAGACAAGTTTGCAATGGCGTTGAACAAGCGAATGCTGTTGTGAGGGTACGTATTGATACAATGGAACCGAAGTACAACGTCAAGCGCTGCTGTGAGGGCATGGATACAATGGAACGAGTGATATTGATGAGCGCGCCAATGTGGTAGGCATACAGTGACGCTCCCACAAGCATACATGCTATGGCATACCTGTCATGAGGTTTTGAGTTCAACAAAAGTGCTGTTGTGAGGGTACATGTCAATACAATGGAACACAAGTATAACGTTTTGGTGGAATGGAACAAGTGATGATTGTTGATGAGCGCGCAGATGAGGTAGGCGTACAGTGACGCTCTCACGAGCATACATGCTATGGCCTACCTGTCACAAACGCCATCAGTACAACGGCAAGTGCTGTTGTGAGTAGGGTATTGTCACGATGTAACAAGTGATGATAATCAGTGTGCCGATAAAGATGGCTTAGAGTGATGCTCCCATGAGCATACATGCAACGGCATACCTATGTGTACATAATGTTGACGATGAATGAGTCAAACGGCACAAGCGGCAAAGTATGTTATGCATGCATCCTTGTCAAAAAGGACAATCCCACTTGCGGCGGACCCGAAGATGGATGCTGAGTCTGTTGTGATTGACCAATACCTTGACTATAGTGCCACCCTTGAACTTTGACGAGCTTGTGATGCAGGTCACTGTTTACATTGGAAAGAGAAAGTAGACTACCACGTGAATACGTGCTATGCATTTCTGCAAGGATGGTGATGGGTGCTTGTGTGAGGATACCAACTTGGTCTCTCTCATATTGAATAAATTAGCAGTGCGCACCTTCCCCAAACATCGAAGAGCCAGGAAATGGTGATACCCCAAGAGCACCACATCACAAGGTGGCATCAGCAGGGACCTCAGCTATAATACTGATGGGGTGCGATACCCACACAACAAAAATGGCATATGCAAAAGCGGGCGTGACTGCTTGCATGGTAGCAAAATGAGGGTATGAGTACTTTCTGGGTATGGTGCAGCTGAATGTGCTGCTGTTTTTCCGGATGCATTAACACGCCAAATCGCTGGCCTTAGTCAGCGAACCTGTTGACGGGGGCAATGCACACTCAAGAACAATACATGAAAGCGGCCTTGATCAGTTAGCAACATGAGTGTCTGAGCGCTGGTATGGTGCAGTTGAACTGGCCTTAGTCACAGCCTTTATGAATATAAACCCACGAGGGCGCTGTGAGCATGAGGTCAATACTGCCACTTGAAGTCATCCATCACCAAAGATTCAAGTTGTGACTCACCCCCTTTCTGCAAATGTCACCAGTTCGACATCGCCATAACCTGCCCAAAATCACACCAAAGTGATTGCAGGCACAATCACACGTGAGCAGGGGCGGTACGACACAATGGGTATGGTTCGCAAACCGCCAAGGCTTAGTATGAGCATGGAACACACACCCTTTCCTTGTTTAATGGGCTCTGAAAGAAAGAAGGGAGGCAGCAAGTAGCATGTGAGGCAGGCCTCTAGTAAGAGATCAATACTGTGGTTGATATGTATTGAAAGCTAAATTCAGGGTTAGCGTTTAATAACCTAACCATTACCTCATGCTGGCTAGAGAGGGCTCAAGCAGATTCGCTGCAGCAGAATTGTGCATGAGCAAGAGCACTTTGACCACACTTTGATGCAAGTGACTGCAGTTCATGATGGGGGAGTGCCATGAGTGCTCAGCACTTTTTGCTGCCTTGTACATGTGCATCCTGCACCCCATCAGGAACACGTCGTCATGCAGTGTTTCCATACGCCTTGATATGTTCATGGACGCCTGGCAAGCTACTTCAAGTGGTGCTTGAACTTCATGCCTTCAGGCCCGATTCAGGCATGTCTACATGGTATTCGGTTCTGGGCGCTGCCAAAGGTGGCTCAAGCTCGCATTGAAGTTGGGATGATGGTAGATACGGTCTGATTGTAGGGGGCGGTGAAAACAAGGCAAGGGGGAGCCGGGCCTTCTTTGTGATTGCATCTATAGACTGTGGGTGTAGCAGCTGTGCGCAACTGCTTTTCGTGATGTTATGCAAATACAGAGGCCAAGATGCACTGCTATGTACTGCACCCACCTATAGCACCCCGTACACCCACTGCAGAAAGTCGGATTCTGGGCGAAAGTCGTTCGTGATCGACAGATATGGCCGATAGAAGCAGATGCTCCAAGTTCACAGAGTGCGACATCGCAGCTCACCCACCTATTGTACTGACGGTCATGGCAGCCCAGTGCACGCCCACTGCAGACGGTCGGAGTCCTGACTGACGTCGTTCACATGATTGAACAGGTATGGCCAAAAGAAGTAGATACTTCAAGTATGCAAACTGAGAAAATGCAATATGCCCACCTATTGTACTTCAAGTATACAAACTGAGAAAGTGCAATATGCCCACCCACGTACCTGACGGTCATGGCGACCCAGTATACCCCATACACCCCCTGCAAAAAGTCGGAGTCCTGGCCAATGTCGATCACGTGATTGTACAGATATGGCCAATATAAGTCAGTACTTCAAGTATACAGACTGAGAACTTGCAGTCCACCCACCTATCGTACTGACGGTCATCGCGGCCCAATAGATTCCATACACCCACTGCAGAAAGTCGGAGTCCTGGCCGATATCATTCGCCTGCCGAAAGTCGTAGCCTTCGCCCGCAATGTTGGCCACGATGAACAGCCCGCAGCCCATGACGTGCAGCACCAGGGGTAGCATCACGGCAAAGCGCGCCAGTTGGATGGCCTCGTAGTTGACCTGGCGCGTGCGCTCGTACTGCTGCAGCAGGTGCTTGAGGGAGAAGCTCTGGAAGAGCCTGTTAATAGGGGTATGTAGGTAAGTAATCAAGTGAGCCAAGTTTGGTCGTTGAGGGCAGAGTCAGGTCAGGGGCTCACAGCCACAACGGAAGCAAGGGTTGTCGGCGGATTCTTCTGTAGGAGTACTTCAAATGCAAGTTATAGAAAACGTACATGTATATTCTGGTTCTCGTGCTGACTATGTATGCGCCAGTTGTATCTGTGGCAGGGCTGCATTGCAACAAAAGGCAGCTTGCCTATGTGGTGATCTTCAAGCTTGACGGTTTGAATTCACCCTTTCCCTACATAGTCCTCCCAAAGCTGCCCCACGTTCATGGCATCCCTTATAAAGACAAGGTGATGCTTGTGTGCACTGCTGCAGCGAGTGCCTCAAATGGTAGCATTTAAAATGAGACCGCAGAAGTGTTGCCGAATGCAGCATTTGACGTGAAAAAATATCAATGGCTCTTGCAGCGCCGCTAAGCTAAGTGGTAGGTTAACTAATCAGGCCTCAGTTAAGACACTTCTGGCACACAGAGACAAGACGCATGACACACGCGCTGCCTGCGTCAACCAAAATTTTGACTTGGTTTGTGCGCCAGAACGGATGCAACAGGTGCTCAGGCACAAGGCCGTGACGTGCGTCGTGGGGCTTGCGTAATATCTGAGTCACTTGACTCATGACATAGACTCGAATCCAACAACCCGCAGCAGCATTTGTAAGCAATCAAGTCAGCTGTGACTCATCATCCAGACTCTGACTGCGACTCATGCGCGCACTCACCGGCCGAACCGCAGCAGCGTCGTCAGCTTGAGCAGCTCGCTCTCAAATTCAAAGAACATATACTCCCAGGGCATGCTCGCCATGAAGTCCCAGAAGAACCACGTGACGAGGTAGTGCCGGGCGATTTCACGACGCGTCGTGACGAACGAGCCATCCGACAGCCAAACCGCCAGGTTGAACTGAACGGTCATGTCAGTCCAGAAGATGATGTATGCGGTGCTGCAGGCAGGTAGGTAGGTATGCAGTGCAGCGGATGCATGGTACAGCGGTGACAGACAGACAAACTGATAATTGAGACAGTCTCGCTGGGATTGGGGTTTATACTGGGAGCGATTTCACGCCGCGTCATGAGGAATGAGGCATGCGACAGCCATACCGCCAGGTTGAACTGAACGGTCATGTCGGTCCAGAATATGATGTATGCAGTGCTGCGGGCAGGTGGGTAGGTATGTAGTACGCGGTCAAGCCGCGACAGACAGACAAACTGATAAGTGAGACAGCCTCACTGGAATTGGGATAAATACTGGGAGCGATGTCACGACACATTGTGAGGAACGAGCCATCTGACAGCCAGACCGTCAGGTCGAGCTGTCCGGTCATGTCGGTCCAGAAGATGATGAACACGGTGCTGCTGGCAGGTAGGTAGTTGGTGCACAGCTCAGCTCATGTTGAGGTTGAGTCCTATTGGGCACTGACATGGCTGGCAGTGCTCACGTTCTGCCTCCTGGTTCTCAATGATTACTTTCAGCAGATAATGCACTGGCCGCGAGTTTTTCGTCTGTGTGGGTCGCTTGGCTAACAATTGTCATGTCTGCCAAGGTGGTCAGCTCTACGCTCTCAGGTAGGTAGGCAGTGCAGAGGGTACGTGGTTAGCAATGACGGCCAGAAAAACAAACAAGAGACACAGATTTACGGGAGCTGAGCCAGAAACTCAACGTTTTTCAGCATGGCACAAATAGAGCCAGAAACCAGGAACTAGCCAAGGGCCACTGTGACGGCGAGAGCCAAGTGTCACGTCCACCACTCGGTCTGACATCGCACCCTTTCAACCACCCCAGCAAGTTTGGTGCGCGCTGTGCGCGAGGTGATCTCAAAGTGTCATGTGGCACGTGCCAGTGATCAGGCAGGCTGATACGTTCAGAGTTGTGCGGGCGCTGGTTGAAAGGCGTCGTCTGCAAAGTTTGCAAAAGCAGGCAACTCGAAAAGCGGCAACAGTATTTGTCCGCCATACCTTCATGCAGACCTTAATCAGGTAAACTTTGACACTCACGCAAGCAAAGCGACGATTCGGAGCGTTGCTGCTCGTAACACCGTGCTCTCATCACCAGTGCTCTGTCCCGCAAGGCTATATAAGACAAATCTTTTCAACGGTTGCTGAACTAGTTGTTATTGACTGTTCACATTGTGCTTCCCGTAGGAATTGAATTCGCGTTCAAGGCCTTATTAGCCACACAAGTGTGCAGCTTAAACCACTCAGCTGTCAGACTTACTTCGCAACTACTGACATCTCAGCTTCCATGTTCACTGCGGTGACAGCGGTGGTGTCTCCCATGGAGATTGCGGTCGTGTGGTCTAGATCATCAGCTTGGCAAAAAAAAAACTCTTTAGTAGTATATGATACTAATACCTGAGGTAGATGTATTATTGACAAATGTCAACTTACATGTTCATTGCGATAATGACGGCGCTGTCTCCCATGAACAACGTCTTCGTGTCGTTGCTGCTCTGCCACGCCAGGTTGACAGGTATTGCAAAGCATATCATCAGGGTGACCAGCAGCACCACTATCGTCCAGGTCAGGTGCAGGCGGCTGCAGCAACAAGCAGCAGTTCATGCACAAGAAGAATCAATCGAGGCGCACCACTATTGTCCAGGTCAGGTGCAGGCAGCTGCAGCAACAAGCAGCAGTTCATGAACAACAACAATACATAGCCATCAGCCAACAAATACCTGAGCAGATAATCGATGGAGCATCAGTGGTTGTGATTGATCGTATGCTCACGACGAGAGGACCTGCAGCAGGCAGTTGTGACGTCAGAAAGTAGAACAGATGTCCGGTGTCATGAGGGCATCAAGCAGCACTTGGGTTAAGGTTAAAGGCAAGTAAACCTTAACCCCCACCCAGCAATCAAGCCAGGTGCAGGCGGCTGCAGCTGCAGCAGGTTGTTCTACGCGGGCTTCTGTTTGTGAACACAATCATCTGAAGGCTTTACCACTTTGGCAAACTATATCATCATAGTTATCATGAGGCGTCCTGCTGTGCTGTTGGGTCTACTTTGCCAAGGCGGCGACACCAGCAGCACTGCTTACTGTAAGGCATCAGATGATAACAAAATCACATGAAGGCCATCAAACTCCATGTGCTTGCAAATACCTTTCCAGCCAACTCTGCACTTGATGAAATGTCAAAGCCCCTTGTTCAGAAAAAAAATTGTACCCTAAGCCTTACTCTTATCTGACTACCCTTTTGACCTGGCTCTGGAGGGTAAGCGGTATTTACTGCGTAGAGTTGCCACCTTCAACTACCAGGGTGCAAGATGCACGGGCTGATGCCCTTGAAAGATGTCGGAACTCACCAACGCCTCATGCCTAACCCTCACCCTCCCACTACTCTATTGCTAGCCGACCCCTGACTAATTGCTTGCTAGCCAATCCCTGTCCAATTGCCTCAAGCTGGCCCAAAACAACGGCACAGCACTGCTCAGCGCAACTCACGCCCTGCCGGGGTCAAAGACACAAGAGCTGAATTCAAGGGCAAGCAGCACTGCTCAGAAGCAGCACTGATCAGAAGCAGCACTGCTCAGAAGCGAGGCTCATCTGCCGGGGTCATAGACATGAGGGCTGATGCCCTTGACGTTGAACTAGGTACCTCAACCTGGCCCAAAACAACGGTACGCAGTACTGCTCAGAAACAAGACTCACCTGCCGGGATCAAAGACGTAAGGGCTGATGCCCTTGGCAGGCCTAAGGAACACGCGCGCGTGTGCGACATTGCCGCGGATGTCTGACTCGAAGGCGCGCCGCATGTGGCTGTAGGGCCCCGTCATGTGCGTCGCGCCGGCGACTTCCTGAGTGCGTGTGTGGATGGATAAATTTATGAAGGGGGTTTTAGGGGAGGGGGGGGGGGTGACGATGTGAGCAGCTTGAAATGGGGGTACGCCTACACGTGTGTTGATGGGTGAAATAATGAAGGGGGATTGGGGGGGGGGGGGGGGATCTGAGCAGCTTAAAATGCGTGTGCCATGATGATCTGGGCACTGAGAATTCGTTGTGTGCATCACACCGGCGACCTCCTGAATGCATGAATGAATTGAATGAGTTGAGGCTCGTGCGAGGGACACCAAGCAGCTGAAATTGGTGTGCGGCGGAGAATTGAGGATCAAGACCCCATCACGAGTTGCATCGGCGCCCTGCAAAATGAATGAATGAATGAATTGAATCAATGATTAATGAATGAATGAAAAGCTCGAGTGTGGCGTACGGCAAGGGGACTGAGCACTGAGCAAATGGTCAAGCACAGAGAGCGCTCCACTTCAAGTACTATCTGAGTTTGAACTGCACATCACTTGGTGAAAAATTCTGAGAGTGAATCGGCCGCTTCCATTGCTCATGAGACCTTCCCGTCAGCACAGCGACCTTTGACACATGCGCGGCCCGACCTTACTGCACCACTTGGTAACACCATTACAATGTGAGGTTGCGTAATCCAACATGCAGTACACTCAAAGTATGAGGCGGTTCTCATTAGTGACCGTGGTGGGCAGCACTCGGTATTTCTGCGTCCACGCTAACTTAGTCTTTCTTATTTCTGTGTCATCTGTGTTTTGCGCTCAGGTCACACCACCTGCCAGTACTCTGCTGTTTGGCTGGAAGCACCAGACTGAGGCACTGACTTGGGAGTGCGGCAGATCTCGATTCATGGTGGTTGTCGGTGAGCATTGCAGCTTTTGTGGCAAGGTAGTCTATGAACTAATTAGATGAGTTGATGCTGACTATGTGTAATTTCTGCGCCTGAGCAGGATCTCAGCAAAGAGCAAGTCACCACAGCAGCGAGCTACGTCAATTACAAATGCTGACAACAACACACACTACACCTCATCGGTGATCGACTTGAGCAGCAAGTTGAACTTGGCCGCCTCTGCCGCCGACTGATGCATCAGCAGCAGAAAGTACTTAATTGGAGAAAAAGGTTCGTTCAATTTTGCATGCCGACGAGCACATACCTCTTCGGTGATCGACTTGAGAAGCGACTTGGCCGCCTCCGCCGCCGTCTGATGCATTGGCAGCAGGAAGTACTTCGAAGTGATGCATCAGCAGCAACAAGTAATTCATTTTAGGAAAAAGGAGTTCGTTCAGTTATTCATGCTGACGAGCACATACCTCCTCAGTGATAGACTTCAGCAGCGACTTGGCCGCCTCCGCCGCCGACTGGTGCTCCTCCTTGGAGAACTGCTTGGCGTCCTTGACGGAATTGTTCATGTTCACTTTGGCGCGCAGCTGCATCAACTTGCTGTTCAGCGCGAGCTCGTCCGCTGGGCGGTCCTTGTAGTGCTCCTGCAGGAATTAGTTTGGCGGATACTTCATGAAATTTGTGTGGGGAACTGCATCGAAGTCATCGGCTGGGCTGTCTTCCCAGTGCTCCGGCAGCAATTTCTCAAAAGTTTCATGTTATATAATGGCAAATACACTCATTGGCGCATTGTGTTGCTGGGCGGCCCTTGTAGTGCTCCTGCAGGAAATTTCCGAATGATTCTTGGAATTGGGGCGGGGATAAAATTCAAGTTGCTGGCTGGGCGCCGGCTCATTCTCTGGGCAATCTTCTCAGTGCTCCAGCAGCAGCTTTCCAAAAACCTCATGGTTTTAGATGGCAAATTTACATGTGGGCATTGTGTTGCTGTTGAGTGTGAGCTTGTCTTTTGTTGCAGTTTTCACCTAAGCATGATGCACGTCGGCCGCTATGTGCAGAATGGGCGTGTGCACCGACAGACACAATGCTGTACACGAGAGCCAGAATGCGTTGGTGGAATTTGAAGTTGCTGGCACACGCACCACACAACAAACTTGCGGTTGCCGCTATTCTCTGTCAGAGTCACCTTACTAGAGCACAAGTGCCACACACCAAAGTTGTGGTCGCCACTATTTTCTGTCAGAGTCATCTCACTTCACACCGTGTACATTGCAATGTACATATATTCACTATGATCTTCTTTCTACAAAGCAAGAGGCTGGCTGTATGCTGTGTGCCTGCCGTGAAGCCTTGCACATGACTTACCCTAACCCTTACCCTAACCCTGACCCTAACCCTGACCCTAACCCTAAGTCGAAGCGCCAGCCCCCAAGTACCCGTCCTGCCACACTGCCATGTGCAATGCTCTGTTGTAACATATTGCGAGCGTCCAAACTATCGTTGCAGCACCAGCGCCCAAGCTCTCTGGACACGGTGCAGACTAGGTTTCTGCATAGGGTGTGCATCCTATGAACACACGGAACACCTGGCCTCTGGGGCGTTCATGAAGAAGAAGAAGATAAATCTACAAGTACTACTACCTATAGTGTGGCATCAGCTAGAGCACAACAGTGCCATAGCAAGTTTGCCAACCCCGGGGAAATTTTGCTCTGGGCAAGCTGCAGATTGAGATCCGCAGCTTGTTGCAAGCAAACCGTATGGATGATGGCGTCTATCATGATAACTTGTGAGTGAGTGTTAGCACGAGGGCGTGCACTTTACTTCAAGTTGAAGATAGTACTTCCACAGTTCGCCTTGTTGATTCGCTAAACTGACAGCTGGCCACTCTGTAATGGGCCAGGGAGGGTACATAGGCATGCAGACAACATGGTGTTGCTTTTCTGTGGCATCTGAGCAACACATTGCCGACCTTCACTTGCACGGCTTAGAAAACATTCAGGCTCTCTGATGGCACGCCGTCAAGAACACTTCATGAGTCAGTTGAAGAAAGAGCACCTCCTACTCATTTGCGAATTTACGGCACGGGCAGAGATGCTTTAACGCGCTGAAATACTTGCGTATGCTATGGCTTATAGTGCCGCTCTGCCGTCAATGCTGACCTTCAGACTTTCAGAGCGGTACGACGTCATGATGACCATAGATGCAGAAAACCACACGTGATTACGACTAGTCTGTGTGAGCCGCCAATGCGAGCACTATGAGCATCAGCCTGCATCAGCATGCTCATGCATACCTGCAGTGCTGGATTGCGCTCTATGAATCAAGCCACTTCCACCGGAGCTACTACCTATCATGCTATCGGAGACCAGTTGGTGACCAGCGGCATACACCAGCGCTTGGAGACTCATACACTTGCACAGTGCATATTCGTGCACAATCTTTCTGCTTGCAGATGCAGCTGTCTGAGGCACATAGTTCGGAAAAGCTGAGCTACCTCAACTGCAACATACCAGCAGCAAGTCATGCAGCTGACCAGGCTCAGTGCTCGCTCCCCTTTCCATGCACGGCAATGAAGCAGGCAGCCATACTTTCTTCAAGCCATGAGTAAATTCGTTCAGCACACTGCACCAAAGGGTAGCATGCCGGTCATATTGAAATGGTGTGTTTACACTGCTCCTTAGGTCGTGCAAATGCGTTGCACAGAGGTTATTCTGGCACAATACCTCCTGTTTGAATGAAAAGACTGGCTGCGAGTCGATACCGCACAAGAACAGCTGGAGTGCTCGGAGCGGGCTACCCAAGCGAGCAGCTGACTTACTTGACCCATCCACCCTTGATTTAGCATCGACCCCAGCCAAGACCGGCGCTCCTTTGGCTTGCCGTCCTCTCCCGACTTCTCCTCGCCATCGTCAGCCGCTTTATCAGGTGCATCGTCCAGGGGCGGTGGATGCTCCGACATGTTGTTCATGCCTTCCTCGGTCGCCTCTATCATTTCGCTCCCGTCTGCACGAGCGCACCCAGCGCTTGCCTGTCCAGCACTGCTTGTTTAGCCACAGCCTGCTCGATCCTCGGTGCGTCCATGCTTCCGCGGCGCATTCCGAGTTTTTTTTTGCGCCGCGAGGCCGCCGTTGCGGACTTTGCCCCCCACCCATCCCCCCCATGACATCACCCCATGAGCTTGCTACATATAGCTAAGCGAGCGGCGTTGCCATCTCTTCCGACTCCGCATGGCTTTCTTGAGAAAAAAAATTGGCCAACTGCAACAGCATGTGCGCTGTCACTTGCACCATCTATGATGTCAACATTTGCCTGAAGCACCACTACTGTGCTGATCTGTTGCGTCGAACCTTCGGCAATGAACAGCATACCACTGCACTGGATCCAATGCTGTATACACAGCAGCTTTGAGCGCGGGATTTTCCCTTCCTGTGCCGCTTTTCACTTGACATGATTGTCCAATGTAAGTCTGGGTCCCGTCGCCTCCAGCACAACCATCGACCAAAGCTGCAAAAACTACAGAATTGGTCACAAACAATATAACATGTTTCAAGCTCTAGAGGCTGCTACTCCATCAGGTTGCAACTCCAAAAAAAAAACCCGCTCTCTCGGGAGGGAGGGGGGGGCAAAGGCAAGGACCCCCCCCTTTCCTCCTCGTCTTCATCTGTGAAGCAGATGATCTGATCACTTTTTAAGCCACCAGCTGCATAGTTTGGTGCACACAGGCACACACACAGAGCTCTTGGGAGGCTTTGGCTGGTGTGAGGTCGCTCTGCATTTACCGATCCGCAGCAGGCAGCAGCAACGCGCCATCGGCACGCACGTCAAGCACGCGCAAAATTGCCGCGCTGTACGCATTTGCCGCTGGCAACAAATGGAGCAGCAGCATGAAGTGCTGGAAGTGGGCGACGAGGAAGCAGTGCGCAAGAGGCTGGCCGACAAGCTAAACATTTCAGCCTCCCAGCCTTCTGCTGCAAGTAGTGGTGGGGGATCAGCCAAAGCCAGCACTTTCGCCGCCGCAGCTTCAGCTAGCTCGGGAGATGGCGAGGACGAGGATGGGCCCAATATCATGGAGCAGATGATGGCGGAAGCGATGCAGGCGCAGTTTGAAAGGAAGGTCAGTTGCGTCTACTATAGCTGACCTCGCCTTTCGCCTTCAAAGTAATCATTTGCCGTCTCAAACTTTTCACTGATTTGTGCAACCCCTGGTGATTCATAGACCCGCCAGCGCCAAACTCCCGGCACGCTTATTCTTACCAGATGCTCACTTCGTTGTTGGCGTTGTGCACAACTCGAACAAAGTGTATCAAGTTGTAGTTGGTGTTGTCTCATGACTGTCAGCACAGCCATAGCCAGAGGTGCAAACTGACATCTCCGGAAGTTTGTTTACTCGCGCGCGCTGTAGGTGCGTGCCGTCATGCGTAGACGAGCTGGTGTCTACCTAGTGCACGTTACTCAAGCACGCTTATTGTGCTTTTGACAGTTGCCTGCTCAGAGTGTTGCATGATCGCCGCATGCATGAAGTCGATGCACCATTGTGATGTCGGAAAGCTTGGGGTCTGCGGTTTTCTGAGGACTTTTTAAGCAGCAGCATTCACGAAACTAACTGACATGCGTTGAAGGTGTTGCTCTTGCACTTGCCGATCTGCCTCACTTGGCAATTGTCCTGTACTTTCGGGGTCAGGGTTATGGCTGAAATTAATGGGCACAACTATGCGTTGAACTAGCTTCCATGTGATGTGGAAGGCCTGCTGTGACTCTGACTGGTGCCTTCGGCCTGAGTTTTCAACCGAAGCACATATTTTCGCTCCGTGCACTCTTCTTTTCTGCAGCGCGCAGATCATCACTCTGTCTGGCGCTGTTGGCGCTCTACACCACTGTTGGTGCTGATGCATGTCTCAGCACAGAGCCCTGATAGTCACATGCATGCCGCATATGAGGACTGACGGAGCACTGCAGCAAGAAAAACAAAAAGTGAAAAAAACACAGTACAGTACATAATGCATGCAAGTCAAATGGCAGAACGGCTTTATTCATAAAGCTTCCGGTCCAGCAGCTGCACTCACCGCTCAACAAGCATTTTACCTAATGTGCCGATCCTTTGTCAAAGCATTCAATCACTGGAGTATGTGCACTGCGCTCACTGTTGAAGCTCGGCTGTGGGACGTCTGCGCTCAACACGCACATACTTACAGTATGTCCTGATTTTCAAAGCATGCAATCATTGGAGCACGTGCACTATCATCGTTGTCGGAAGCTCGGCTGCGGGACCTCCGCCGCAGGTCAAATGCCACTTCAAGTACTTGTGTGGCCAAAAAGCTATCAAAAGTGTCTATTTTTGTGTATGTACATGCCCTATGCTCAATGTCGGAAGCTCGGCTGTGTGAGCCCTGCCGCAAGCAAAAAACTTGTACATGCCCTATGCTCAATGTCGGAAGCTCGGCTGTGTGAGCCCTGCCGCAAGCAAAAAACTTGTACTTTTGCATACATGCGCAGTGCTCAATGTCGGAAGCTCGGCTGTCTGAGCGCTGCTGCAGGCCAAAAACTTGTACTTTTGCATACAACTATGAACATAAGCGCAATGGGCAGCTGCATAAACACAATTCGCAAAGATATGTAACGAGCAGCTGCCGATGCGCTGATGATCCCGAGCCCATCCCCTCTCGGGGGTCCTGCTGGTACTTGTGCATACGCGCGCTGCGCTCAATGTGGGAAGCGCCGCTGTCTGAGCGCTGCTGCAGGCGGAGAAGCAGCGGCTGAAGACCGCCTTCGGCGACGGCCTCAAGGGCGGCCTGCAGAAGGGGTTCCTCTCCGGCGGCAAGAAGCCCGCGAAGAAGCGCGCTGCTGCCGCTGCCACCGCCGCGGCGCCGCCGAAGGCCACCGCAACAGCAAATAGTAACAACAACACGGCTCAGCAGCAGACTGCTGCTGCTGCCAGCAGTGCGCCGTCCTCCTCCATTCCGACGCTCACCGCCAAAACCCCCGCGCCAACACCGCTGGACGTGATCTCCGGCAGCGGCAGCAGCAGCGGCGGCAGCAGCACTCAGCGCGGCGTCGTCCTGCCGGAGGTGCAGGACGCAATGGCGGAGCAAGGGCGCGCGCTGCTGTCGAGCACCGATGCGTGGCTCACGCCAGCATTGCTCAGCAAGATTGCGGCGCGCCCCGCGCTGGCGGCGGCGCTGCAGTCACCGCGCTTCACGCGCGCGCTGGAGCTCATGCGCGACGACCCGCGCGCGGCGATGGCGCTGTTTGGCGGCGACGCGGACGCGCGCGCGCTGTTCACGGAGCTGCTGGGGCTGCTGGGGACGCACTTCGAGGAGCTTGGCGCTCAGACCAGGTGAATTACGCAATTAAAAAATGCTTTGTGCATAGTTTTTGAAATATGTTGTTGAAGTAGAATGGCGCTGTTCGGCGGCGACGCGGACGCGCGCGCGCTGTTCACGGAGCTGCTGGGGCTGCTGGGGACGCACTTCGAGGAGCTCGGCGCTGAGAGCAGGTGCAAGTCTAGCTCTGAAGCACAGTCAAGCGATTGAAAAACTGTGTGCATACTTCAAGATAGTGTTTGGGTAGAACGGCCGTGTTCGGCGGCGATGCGCAGGCTTGCGCGCTGTGCTGTTCATGAAGGCTAGGGCTTCACAGATCGCTCTGTGATGAGGTCAGCGCCGATTCCAGGTGCGTCATGAAGCCTGCAACTCTCTTCAACTTTACTTGGCGGCGGTCAAAAGCGGAACGCCCGCAAGTCATAGATGAAACGCGCGATCCGCAATGGCTGTTTTCGGCAATGCGCGTGCTGCTCACAGAGCTTCTGGGGCTGCATGGTGCGCACTATGAGAAGCTCGGCGCTGACAACGGTTCGCGAATGACGCTGCTGAATTTGAGTGTGCGCATTTGCAAGCCTTGTATATAGACAGCAGTTCACGTATGATAGGTAGCAGTTCAATAGGCATTCATACTTCCACACACTGTCAAAGTAGGACAGCCGTGTTCAGCAGCAACGCTCAGGCGCACACCGTTTTCACGGAACTCTTGGCGCTGCTTGCGCGCGCTCCAACAAGCCAAGTGGTGGTAGTGATGTCTCAGAGATGCGCTTTGTACTCCGCAGCACTCGCTGGCTGATGCCCAAACTGTAACCCTCAGCCTGCCGAGCCTCACCACCACACGCGCATTGTCGTCCGCTGCGCAACCAAGGCGTGCCGCCGCACGATCCCACGGCGGCGGCAGCAGCAGCGGAGGCAGCGACGCAAGGGCCGCTGGCGCATCTACTCCGTAGCACTCGCTGGCTGATGCCCTAATTCCAACCCTAAGCCTGTTGAGCCTCACCACCACGCGCATTATTGCTGTTCGTCGCAACATGATCATTCGCAATGCATCAGCCGCACGTCTGCAGCTCTATCATGTGGCACACAGGCGGCGAATGACTGGCACACGCCGGCTAATACGCAATCTTGCCATCAAAGCTGTGCTGTATGTTGTCCGCGATCTGTCCGTACTCATCGGTCTCTTCAGGGCCAATCAGCAGGCCTGGCCCACC
Source organism: Tribonema minus (assembly GCA_017506865.1). Taxonomy (NCBI): domain Eukaryota; class Xanthophyceae; order Tribonematales; family Tribonemataceae; genus Tribonema; species Tribonema minus. Next base: position 654,796 of record JAFCMP010000157.1, read on the forward strand.
CCGCTGCATGCAGCGCGAGATAAGGACATGAGAGGCGCCCAGCCACACTTTCCTGCAGAGCTCATCAGGGCTGATGCCCTTGGCGGTATGCGCTTGTCAACCGTCGTGCCATCTTCATGTTCTGTGAGCCTTTGCATGTGAAAAACCTTTGTGGCACTTGCGATTCATCTCTTCCAAGCTTCTGCCAGCTGGCGTGACCTTGCACTTGCAAACGTTGTGTACACACACTGATCACACTGCATCTGCACTCATCATCTGACAGATACTTCGAATAAATTGGCTAGACAACGCCTGAGCAAGCTATAGACAGCTGCCACTGCTTGTAAGTGCTGATGGATCAGCCACAGTCAAGTCACTGAGCTCACCACCACGTGCAATGTCGCCTGCTACGCAGCCAAGCCGCGCCCCCGCCTGATCCCGCGGCGGCGGCGGCGGCAGCGGCAGCAGCGGAGGCAGCGGCGCAAGGGCCGCTGGCGCAGGCCGCGCTGCGCCGCCACGCCGAAGCCGCCACTTCCAATGGCGGCAGCAGCGGCGGCAGCAGCGGCGGTGACGGTGGCGCCGGCGCCGGCAGCAGCAGCAGCAGCGGCAGCGCGGCAGCGGCGGACGCTGACGTGGCGCGCATCCTGGCGGACGAGGGCCTGCGGGAGCTGCTCGTGGACCCTGGCATGCAGACCGTTCTCCAGGAGTGTTCCGCGCCGGGGCGCCTGCGCCACTACGCGGCGCACCCGGAGTGGGGCCCCAAGATCCGTCGCCTCGCGCAGGCGGGCCTGGTGCAGATTCAGTGACGAGCCCCCACGCGCGCAGGGGTATGTAGGGTATGCCTGCACCGCTGGCGGTGTGTATCCTACCCCCATTTTCACACCATTTGTTCTCGCTGGCGCCGGTAGCGCCATTGCGAGGGAAGTTGAAGTTGGCATCGCGCGTCTAGTCAGGTACCATCGTCGTGGTTCAGCAGTGCGGTGGCAGGCGCCCCGTTGCGTTGGCCCCGTTGCGGGCCAACGCCTGGCGCAGAAAAAGAGGCTACCATGCCGGGTATGTAGGTATCCTGTACCGCCGGCGGTGTGGATACACCCCCCATACCCATTCCCCGCTTTCGCCGTCGCTTCTGGTCGCCCGCCTCCCCCCCCCCCACACACTTTGCGGCAGCTCCTCAGGACGCGGGGAGGGCGGGGTTTGAAAGGCCGGATTAAACGTACCCCAAGAGGGCCAGCGTTGGCGCATTTCTAGAATAAGCAGGCATAAGCGCAGCCCGCTGCCGTGGTTGCGGCATTTTGCTGCGCGCACGCAGCAGCAGCGCTCAGGGCTCCGCCCTTCTCGAAGCGTCGTGCCCCCGTGCTGCTGCGGGAGACGTTCAGGTGCCCTTCGCACACGTGCGAGAGTGCACACAAGCCGCTTGAAGCCGAGCTGAGCCTGTGCTGTCAGCAACTTCAACTTCAACTCATGTGGCTTCGCCGCTCTACGCGCCATGCAAGGGCGCTGTGGGGGATGGCAGGGTCAGGGCTGCCCAACTTCAAGTGTTTGTGGCAATTTTCTGCCCGGGCACTGGTTTGCAAGCCGCCTCCATTCCGCCGCCTTTGGTGCGCGCATCAGACGCAACAGCGGTCGTTCTCCTCCATTTCTGCCTCCTCTCTGCGTGTCATCATCAACTTCAAGGGGGAGGCCTGCGCCTTCAGAGAGTAATTCCCCATCTTGCACAGGCTTGTGCAAGATACCGCTGCTGAGTGTGCTGCATTTGTTTTGAGTGTGTGTGGCGCTGGGTAGTTATAAGTGTGTCCCAGGTTGAAATGTAGTAGAGTGTAATAAAGCATACGCCTTTTGTTCTTGATGTGCTCTTGTCACAGTGTTGTCTTCACTCACTTGCTTCCCATGTGGTGTGTGCACACATTTTTGTACCTGTACCCCTCATTCAGCCTGTGCTGTGCACTGATTGTGGCTGCTTGTTGATGCGCTCAAAAGTCGAACTTGCATGCAACCAGAATTCATTACTTCTCATGTCAATTTTGTGTCCGCCCAAACGGAGTGCATCGGAGTTCACGGAGAGGCAGGCCGATTTTCGGGAGCCATAAGCGATTCATAAACATATCGGTTTCGGTTGAACTGCAGTCGGTGCAGTCACTGCGGTCACACTTGGTGGCCCTGCGTTTGATCACACTGTGTGCGTTGTCAAGCAGGCCACCGTCGTACAGCCAGCTAACACGGAACGAGAAAACACGTCTTGTTTGCTGCGGGCAAGACGTACGGGGTCAGGAGCGTAATGAGAGAGTCAAGTGGTGTGTGCTGTGCGGACAAAGGTCTCTTTCCGCTTGCTGCAGGTTTCAGAGCTTCAAGTGAATGCGGTCTTCCCATTCCCATTGGAAGTTCCCAAACTTCCAATGTGTCGCGATTTAACGGATTAGCGAAACTTAAACTTCAATTCACTCTTTTGAAATAAGTGCAGCAGGCGGAAGCTATGGAACAAGACACAGAGAGGCTGCGTACTGTGGAGAGCAGTGGTGATGGCGTGGAGCCTTGGTGGCGGCGCTGGCGCGGATCGCGTTCGCCTCTGGCACGACAAGCGGAGGCAAGACTATGGATCATGTTGTTGTGCTGTTTGCGCGAAGCTGGTGCTCCTGGCGCTTGCCAAAGTGCGGTGGTGGCGGTCTAAATGCGCTTATCGAGAAATGTAGCCCTGTCATCATGTCCATCAAGTAGACGACATTTTCTGCACATCAATCAAATCAAGCAGTATAGAGATCGCATCATGCAGCGTAGTACCGTCTCAGTGTCGTGTTGCTGGCCACCCCGAGTTCACGCTGTTTTTTACCATCAATCAAATTGGTGGCACGTTTGGTGCCACACCGGGTGGTGGCATGAAAGCACTGGAATACGACGAAGGTGACCACCACCCTTGCAGCCAGCGTTTGGCATGCAGCCGATAGCCATGCGACAGGGCATCCGCAGCAAGACCAGCAGTCCAGTTGACAGCATCATGAGTGCATGTGCTCAAATTGACAGACTCAATGCGACAATTTGCCTGGCTAGTCAGCTGCATTGCGTATACGCTGTTGTTGCCCCAAGAATTAGGGCTGGTTTATGCTTGGAACCTCCACACTCAGCAAACAGAGCACATCATTTGTGTAGTCCTTTTTTGATAGCGGTGCGTCCGTGCTCGCTTGGGATGCTGTGAAGCTACCGAATTGCATCTGCCCACTCCATTCCTCTGATCGCTGATTGTATGACTGCTTTCGGTTCTGGCTTACTACCAGCTAGCACTCTGCTAGTTCTCTTCTGCAGCTGTGTGCATGGTCTGAGTACTCTGCTAGCACTCTGCTGCAGCTGTGTGGTCTTGCTGGTCAGTGCCAAGCACGAAGTGCAGTGCACGCTGCCGGCTCTCTCAATGCTCTTCGAATAGAGTTCACGCGTCAATTGCATATGCGCTGGCAGAGCGCGCCAAGCGGTAGAAGCAGCAACGGTATGTATGCATGTGTCAGACGTGCTTGCTCTTCAATGGTACGGGACAGCATCTGTAAGGCTGAGCACTGAGCTGCGACACCCTGAATAACAGCGCTCACGCGTGCGAGATGTCAGTTGTTCACCCACTTCAACAGCTGACAGCGTCAACACGTATGGTCAAGGGCGCGTCAGTCACTTGCGGAGTTCAACTTGGCTTCGGTTAGGATTAGGGGCAGGTGCTAGGGTCAGGGTTAGGGTTGCTGCTTTTGCAGACCCGGGTGGTGCAGCAGTCCCTGCGCGCTGCCCCCCATGGACGACCGTATCAGAATCTTCACAGAAGAGAATAATCGGATATCCAGTGTCCATTTTGACGTGATACTCACAAGTGCAACACTTACTCAACCCTAAGCAACACAATTCCAAAGGACGGCGGCAAGGCGCCAGCGCTAGAGACGCAGGTGGGGCAGCCACCTTCTTTCACATCGCAGGCGATGTCGGAGACTCCCTTCACACATCTAATCCCGTGAGCACTGCTGCCGATCGGCAATTCTTATCAACCGCCAAGCCAAACCCTCCCCCAATAACCAATATCCAATAAGATGGCAGCAAGGCGCCGCCGCGGCGCCAGCGCCGGGGGGCCCTGGTAGGTCAGCCAACACAACAGTGCTTGTCAAAGATTAAAGTACACCTGTTACAATGAGTGCTGCCTCTGCTCGGCAATCTAATTTGACGCCAATTCAAATCCTTACCCGATATTCAATAGGATGGCAGCAAGGAGTTGAGCTGGCGCCAGCGCCGGAGGCCATGGTGGGGCAGCCACATTGTGCACATTGCTGGCAATGCTGGAATGAATGTACTCTTCGAAAACGGCTGCCAATGGTAACCCTGATGGCAATCCTACACCAAACCCAAACCCACACCACATCGCTAGCAATGCTAAAAGCGAGTGTACTTGCTATTAGTCCTCGCTCAGGGCGCGAAAAGCCCAGATGAATGTACTCTCTCAGCACTGCTGTCAATGGTCACGCTGATGGAGACCCTAGTCAAATCCCTAACCCACACCGTACCCCAACTATTTATATCTGATAGGATGCTAGCAAGCTGGCGCGTCGTCAGCACCGGAGGCCATGGTGGGGCAGCCATCGAATTCAAAACGCTAGATGCTGGAAAAATCAACTCATGCATAGCATGTCATCCCGTGAGCACTGCTGCCGATTGTTCAAAACCCTAAGCCAACCCTATCCCAATCCAATATATAATGAGGATAGTATTAAGGAGTTGGGTCGGCGCCGGCTCCGGAGGCCATGGTAGGGCAGCCAACTTTTTCACATCGCTGGCAAGGCTGAAAATTCCATTCGTGCATCGCATGTAATCCCACGGGAAACTCTAACCCAAGCCTTAACTCAACAACCACTATCCAACAGGATGGCAGCAAGGCGTCGGCGCGGCGCCAGCTCCGGAGGCCATGGTGGGGCAGCCATCTGCAGCGTGCGCTGATGCTCAGCTACGGCATGAGCGAAGCGGGGAGGCTGTCCAGGGAGGAGGAGGAGGTGGCGGAGCGCGCTGCGCAGGACGCGATAGCAGCGCTCAACACCCAGGCTGCGGTGAGAGGCACTCAAACAGGGGAAAGTAACACTTCAACATTGAAGTTTCAAATGTTTGACGATTTGTACACTGCTGAAGTAAAGAGTCTGAGGACGCGATAGCAGCGCTCAACACTCAGGCCGCGGTGAGAGGCACTCAAAGTGAAGACAGCGGATAAAACTTCAACATTGAATTTGTGTCGTGTCGCGTCTGCAGCTCGCAGGCACATGCGGCGCGCCTGTGAATCGCGCATGCACTTGCAGTTACATGATGAAATCGGAGGCTTCCAAATATTTACGTGTTTGTACACTACGTGTTTGTACACTGCTGGAATAAAGAGTCAATGATGCGACAGCAGCGCTCAACGCCCAGGCCGCGGTAAGGCACGCGACGTTAACGCGAAAAGGTGGCATTTGCAGGCAATACATAGAGCAGAAGGCCACCTCTCGGGACCCAAGCGGGCTTCGTGCTCGAGTTGAAGTTGTACTTGCAGAACACGCACTGCAATGCTGAAGCGTTGCGCCGCGCGTTGCTGTGTTGGCAGCAGACCGTGGATGTCGCCGCACACATGAATTAGAGTTAGGGTTACAGCCACTTGCGACGCGCCTTGAATCAGGCACCGTGGGAGACTACCATGCACTTCAACACTGAAGTTCATATTTTCCCTCCTTGCGTTCTCAGCAGCCCGTGGTTGCCACGGCGCAAACTGCTTTTGACCCTCAAACTTCCAATCGCTGCGCCCGCAGCAGCCCATGGTTGGCGCGGCTCACATAACGGGCCCCTGCAGCCACGCGCAACGCGCCTTCGAAGGCATTTACTTGAGATGTGCACTTCAACATTGAATGAAGTTTACTAATGCCTCGTCTGCAGCAACCCGCGGCTCACATGACGGGGCCCTACAGCACCTGTGATGCGCCTTTGACTCGGGCACCGCTGGAGGAGCACATGCACTGCAACATTGAAGTTTAAATTTTTCCTTCTTGCGTGTGAAGCGGCCTGTGGTTGGGCGCGGCGGACGGCATATGCCTGATGTACACACTTCAACATTGAAGTTTATCTTTCCTTGTCCGCAGCAGCCAGTGGTTGGCGCGGCGCACATGACGGGGCCCTACAGCCACCTTAGGCGCGCCTTCGATTCGGGCGCCGCGGGAGATGCGTCAGCGCAGCCGCGCGTCTTCCTGCGCAGAGGCAAGGGTGTTAGCCGCTTTGTGCTGGATCCCAACAGGTGAAGATTATCTCGGCTGAGGTGTAGAGTTGAAGTTAGGTTGCATTTGGGGGTAAGTTAGGTTACATGTTTGGGGGCGGTAACGCATGAAGAAATTTTAGGGGCGGGTGGAACGTTTGTGGCGCAGGTTAGGGCTTTAATGCGGGTTAGGGTCAGGGGTAGGTAGGGCCAGGATCTAAACATTTCTTTTCTCTCAGTTCCCTTGTTCCAATCATTCTGATTGTCGGCTGTGCACGGTTTTCTGATTGAGTATTTTGGTTGGCCGTAAACAGCCGATGCTTACACCCTCTCGCATCAAGGGGGTCTGGAAAGGAAGAAGAACGAAAGGAAAAAAGTATTCCCGGCCAGGGCCCTTGCTTCAAAGCTGTGCCCACTTTTGATGCGGTATGTTTGACTCTGCCGCAGCTGCTTTTGAAAGCCAACTCTCAATTACAACCATGTACGTTTGGGTGGTTTCACTTTTGAATGACAGCCTACGCTCTCTTTGCGCCGTGCAGGCGGTGCGGCGTGCCTCAGCCACCCCTCTGCATCATATGGGCCAGTAACCAGTTCTGTCAGCAGTTGCACCTAGCCACCTAACAGCTCTTAGGCTCTCGATGGTCTATGAATCATATGGAGTTCTCGTGGAATTGGCGGTTATTTTTCCACCCTACAGCTCACGCTGTCGTGGCCCGCGTATATGTTTCTGTCTTCCTCTTCAGTTTTCGTCTTCCTTTTTGTATCAACAACGCCAACGCCTTGCGTTGGGGGCCAGCTGTGCCTGGCGTCCAGGTTCTCAACTGTGGTCTGCCCTTCTTCAATGAGTGACTCTGCCTCAGCTGGATTGAAGTTCATGGCTTAGTTACTCTGGCGGTTTCAGCTGTGGCGGCGTGCATCACTCGCGTCTGGTGCAGCATGGCCTCCGCTGCCCCTCTGCGTTATGTCCGCCAGTTCCTCTTGTTTCAGTTGTAGCTCTCATCCATCTGACTTAGGGTTAGGGTCAGGGTTAGGGTTAGGTCTTGGCGGCCCGTGCATCACTCTCATCCGCTTCCGCATGCCTCCAGTGTCCCTTCGTCTCACTTTCACATCACACGAGCCAAGTATCATGATCTCACCCGCGTTGTTGCATTGGTTGCCGCCTGTTGCACCATCATTAGCATTCTACTGACACCTGTTGCGCGCTCTCACTGGCCATTTATGTCCCCATCATCATCAAAACTCATGACACACAGCCTCTTTGACAAGGCGTGTCAGTGCTCCGCAGGGCCCCCAACTTCAACATGTGCTGAGCTCTGCGCTGCCAGTCAAACTGACACTTGTCATGCTCTCATTGGCCCATGATCCCATGTTCCGGTGCCTCTTGCCTCAGCCGCCCTTTCATGGTCTGGGTCATATGGATCTTTCTCGTCACCCTGGTGGTGTCGTTCCTGATACCGGTCGCGCTGGCGTGGCCGCCACACAACCGCCACGCACCAATCTACGGAGCGATGAACACGTGAGAGCTTCTACCTCGAAGTAGTTGAGTTCTTGGTAGTGTTGGGGCTGAGGCTGCGTGTCTGAGAGTAGGGTAAGGGCGCCAATTTCAACGGGGGTTGAGCAGTGGAGTGCCATGCGCACCGCTGGGCGTTTGAGGTGGCACTGGCGTGGCCGCAGCACAACCGCCATGTACCAGACTACGGCGCAATCAACGTGTACTTCGGAGCGCGTACTTCTTGTTGAGTCTTGCTCAGGGCGCACAAAAGCCCAGATGATTGTGTGAGAGGCACACACTGCTTGCTGTTTCAGGTGGCCCTGGCATGGCCGCCGCACAACTGTCACGCTCTAATCTACGGGGCAATGAACACAGGAGTACTTTCTTGTTGAAAATCTTGCTCGGACGCGAAAAAAGGCCAGATGATTGTGTGAGAGCCACGCACCGCTTGCGGTATCAAATGGCCCTGCCGTGACTGCCGCACCACCACCACAGGGGCAGGGGATGGACGTGCAAGTGCCACACACCGCTTGCTGCTCTGAGTGGTCTGAGAACATGAGCTTGAGATCGCCAATGAGCACTGGACACATGCCGTTCCCTGAGGCAAAGTCGCCGCAATAGTGCCATTGACAGTCTTCGCTGTCGCCTGCTTCGAAGCAGATTCAGCTAACATGCGTTTTGCGGTTATGTGGCAAACATCGCATCTCGCCGATGAGTCTGAATCCCTTGCTAGTCTTCTCTTGATCCTCGTGCAAACAGGACTCTTCGTTGTTTTTCTTGGTGCTGATGGCGCATCGGCACCCATCTCCGCTGGTGCCTGCAGGCAGCCTATGTCATTTTCACTGCCAAAGTTCTCCCACTGCGTGTGTATCCGTTTCCAACCCCCGTCGTTGTCGTATATACCCCACACACAAACACCCTTCCAGCTTATCTACGTTACGTTGCCATTGCCATATACCCATATACCCCCCCCCCACATCCACCAGGATATTCTTCGTGACCTTCTGGCTGTCCCCGCCATTGCCATATACCCACATACGCCCCCTCCCCCCCCCCCCACACACACCCCTGCCAGGATCTTCTATGCCACCTTCTGGCTGGACATGATAGCGCGCTTCAACCTGGCGGTCTGGCTGCCCGACGGCGCGTTCCTCACAACGCGCCGTGACATCGCTCAGCACTACCTCGCCACCTGGTTCTTCTGGGACTTCATGTCGAGCATGCCGTGGGAGGCAATCGTTGGGCAGGATCACAATGATGTGCTGCGACTCATGAAGCTGCTGCGGTTCGGACGGTGAGTGAGTCTGACCCTGAGTCTTGCAACAGGGGTCATAAACTTGCATGGCGCACGCCCTGGGAGGTGGTGAGAGTCTAACTCTGAGTCATGCACTTCAAGTTGAACTAGTAAGTGCGGTACGCCTTGTGAGGTGGGACCATGACGACGTGCTGAGAGTCATGAAGCTGCGGTGCGGCCGGTGCGTGCGTGCGTGCTGTTTGACTCTGAGTCATTCACTCCAAGTGAAGCGCTCGAGTAAGTGTGTCCTGGGAGGCGCATTTCGGCAGGATCACAACGACGTCCTGAGATCAGAGCACTGCTGCACACATACCGCTACCATTGCGCCTTCCACTGGTCTTGTGCGTGTGCTGTTTGGGCAAAAGGGCATGCTGCACCATCGTCTTAGTGCAGCATGCACCTCTGTGTAACTACGGCTTACCTTCACAAACATAACTCGCCAGTGGAGCTCACACTGCTGCCGCCGTGCCTGCATCACCAGGCTGGCGCAGGCGCTCTCTGGGCAGCAGGGCAGGCTGTCCCTACTTCAAGGACATGACGTGTCCACAAAAGATAAATCACCACTGAAGCGTTCAAACCCATGCCATTGCGCTTGCCTCCAGGCTGGCGCAGACATTGTCTGGGCAGCAGGGCATGCTATCCCAGTACGAGCGGAGCAGGCCCGTCAGCTACGACCCCCTGTCCCTGTAGATGACAACATTCATAACCACAATGCACTTGTGAAGCGCTAAAGCTGCCATTTATATTGTCGCCACTACGTTTGCCTCCAGCCTGGCGCAGACATTGTCTGGACAGCAGGGCATGCTATCCCAGTACGAGCGCAGCAGGCCCGTCAACTACGACGCCGTGTCCCTGGCGCGACTGGCCGTGCTGCTGCCGCTCGTGCTGCACATCATGGGCTGCGGCCTGTACATTGTGGCCAGCCTCGAGCACGAGACGTACGACTTCCGCGAGGCGAATGGCATTGAGGGCGACAGCGTGTTTGAGCAGTGGGTGTTTGGGATCTACTGGGCGGCCATGACGTGCACCACCATTGTGAGTGATGTTCACATATTCTCTGAAGTATACTCCGAGGTATACTACATCACGCAAGTACAAGTACAAGCATGCGGTGATATATACCATGCAATACGTTGGAGATCATGCGCTTGTACTTGCGGCTTTGCAAGGCACAGGGCCTTGAAAGCAGCAACATGTGAGCAGTGAGTGTTAGGATATACTGCGGGGCCATGATGTGCACCACCGTTGTGAGTGATACTCATGTATTTTTGTAGTATACTTTGCGGGATACTACATCATGCAAGTACCAGTACGAGCATGTGGTGATGTAATGTATACCATGCAATACGTTGTGGAAGTAGCACATGTGCTCCGTGTGTGGCTTTCGCGAGGCAAAGGGCCTTGAAAGCAGCAGCTCGGTTGAGCAGTGGGTGTATGTAATATACTGGGCAGCTTTCACGTGGACCACCTGTGAGACATGTGCTGCCTTTGAAGTTCAGTTCCTTCTGATGTACATTCATGCCTGCATCGACTCCCACGTGCTCGGAAAATCAGCACAAATAACATTAATTTGAAGCCAACATCGTCTTGTACAAGCGTTTTCTGTCGGCGCGGCTGCATACACCATGCAGAGACTTTCTGAAGGAATGCGCAGAAGTGCAACGACGTGCTAACACTCGCTGAACTGCAACTGTACCTCAAAACCTGATATCTGACGTGAGGCAGCATTGCTCCGTGCTCGTTTGTTATGCCGCGTGCAGGGGTATGGCGACGTCGTACTGGTCACCTATGCCGAGCGAGCGTGAGTGCTCAAGAAAAGTGACTTCAAATGTTTGAAAGTGACTCTAATGGTTCAAGATATGGAACCATCAAAATACGTGCAAATCTGAAGCCACCGACTTGGTGTAGTGCAGTTGTATAGCCCATGTGCGCTGTCCGAGTGTAAAATTCTCATTGCAAAGATAATATTTGTGTATATGGTATTCCAGGGTCGTGAAGCCATTTGCAACAGCAAACTCATGGTGCTGCTGTGATAGCGTCGACCACTCACAGGTACTTCGTTCAGCATCATTCTCAATTGAAGTCGGCACACCAAGCTGGAGTACATTTGCAGCATGTGGGCGCGTGCTGAAACCCAGCGACATGCGTCCAACTGTCACTCATCATGCTGCAGCTGTGTCTGCATGCCGGTGGGGGACAGTGCTATCTCTGCGACAGCACCACCCTTTGAAGTTGAGATTGCACGCGACAGAGTCTTTCAAAGCACTGCCCTGACCACCAGTTACCTTTGCGCATTTGTCATGCAGCTACGTCATCATCTGCATGCTGGTCGGGGCCACGTGCTACGCGTACCTAGTGGGCACGATGATTGGCATCCTTGCGACCATGGCCAAGAAGGAGCGGGAGCGCAGGGCACGGCTGACCGCCGTCAATGAGCTCATGGCGGATGTGAAGGTTGCTACTTCAACTTGAACTCTAAGTCTTATTTTCTTAAACCTTGTTGACCAAATAGTCGATGTCGCAGTGTTTCTCATGCATGGCCAAGGTAGAACGCGAGCGCAGGGCAAGGCTGACCGCAGCCAACGAGCTCATGGCGGATGTTAAGGTTGCTACTTCAACTTCAACACTGCTCTGAGTTTTGATTAGCTGTACTTGACAGAAATGATCAAAAGAGCATCACATTACCAATGGTGCGTTGTTCTCGAACTGTAGTGGTATGGCCATGACCCGGTCAATGAGCTCATAGCAGACGTCATTGTTCCTACTTCAACTTGTGCACTACTCTTGAACCTGCTTTGTCGAGAATTTGTTCATGATCCATGTACTCTAGTCAATGTTGCAGCATTCTTCATGGGTAGCCAAGGCAGCGCGGGAGCGCTGGGCAAGGCTGACCGCCGTCAATGAGCTCATGGCACATGTCAAGGTTGTTACTTCAACTTGAAGACCACATCTACCTTAAACACCAGTATTAGCTTGGCCTAGTGTGGGGCATTATTTGTGAACCACATGATGTTGCGTCATTCTCAATGCGTGCTCAAGGCAGAGTGAGAGCGCAGGGGAACTGACCGTGGCCATATTCAGGTCAAAACTTCCTTTTGCACCTGTAGGGCAGCGCAAACGTGCTTCTCCACACAAGTATTCTAAGTCACATGAAGCAAGATTATTCATATTGAAGGCACACGAGAGTGCAGAGCGGGACTGACCGAGTTTATGGCAAATGTTGCTGCTTGCACTTGCGAATGACTTCTCTGTCAAGAAGTAGTAGCTTACACCTGCTGTGCCGATCAATGTTGTGTTGTTTCTGTGCTACTATGTCAAGGCTGAGCGCAAGGCAACAACCTCATGCCAAACGCCAATGTTGCATCCTCAACTTTTGGAGTAGTACATAGAAGCTTGGGCGTGCTCTACAACAGCATGGTCAGTGTGGTACTGTTTTTTCTTCTGGCTGCGTTTTAAGTGGACAAGTCCACACCACCAACTGATTGTTAATATCTGATGGATCAGTGCGCCCAGTTTGCTGATGTAACGGGATATTCCGTCTGTTATTGCCCCTTGTCCCCCCCCCCCCCCCCCCCCAGCTGCCCCCCCAAATGCAAGTTCAAGTGCGGCGCTTCATGGCGGACGTGCGCGCAACACGCGAGTGCAGGCTGCAGGAGCACATCACCGAAGTGGCGCTGCTGTCGCCGCCATTTGCCGCAGCGCTCGTGCGCCACATGTACCGAGGCTGGCTCCCGCAGGTAGGTAGCGCGAGTCATTCGGTAGCACAAGTCACTTGGTGGCACAAGCCACTTGTTATTGAAAGTCACTGGTCCGATCAAGAAGGCAGCATTGCTGCCGTTTGCCGCCGCCCTGGTGCGCCACATGTACCGAGGCTGGCTGCCGCAGGTATGTACTTTTTATTAATTCTCGCTCAGGGCGCGAAAAAGCCCAGGTGATTGGCATCTAGCTGTAAGGAATCTACATGTCGTATGACAGTCTGAAAGTGTCGCAACGACAACCACTCAAACGCCGCCGCCGCCAAATGGCATCTCGGGGTCCTCCCCTACGTCCTCCTCCATGTGCCCCCCCCCCCTGGATTCTGCCATGTGTGTCATGACACGGCCAGAGTACGCCATGTGGAGCGCTGCCTGTATGTACTAGTTGTCAATTCTAGCTCAGGGCGTGAAAAAGCTCAGGATGGTGGATTTCCAGCTTGCGACCGGAATTTACATGTGTCGTTGTGAACACGTTCAAAGTGTCCATGTACAGGGCACGAGTCACTCGGTAACACGAGTCACTCAGCATCGCAAGTCACTGGTCCAGTCAAGAAGGCAGCATTGCCAGCATTTTCTGCCGCGCTTGTGCGCCACATGTACAGAAGCTGGCTCCCGCAGGTATGTAGCACGAGTCACTTGGTAGCACGAGTCATATGGTAGTACAATTCACCTGCCCCTGTTGTGGGCACAGCAGCAACGCCATATGCAGAAGCAATTGTGCACGCCATGGGTGTCACAATGATTTCATAGCAGCAAAAGTCAGTTGGTGGTAGCACAAGTCACGTGCTAGCACATGTCACTTGGCACGAAGTCAGTAGTCCAATCAAGAAGGCAGCCGTGCCGACACCTGTCGCCACATTAGTGCGCCCCATGTACCGAGGCCGGCTCTCACAGGCAGCACGAGTCACTCTGTATGACAAATCACCTTGATTGCACAAGTCACTTGGTGCCAACACAAGTCACTTGGGAGCACGAGTCACTTGACATGATCATGGGGGCGCGGTGCCACCATTTCCAGCAGTGCTCATACGCTACATGCACTGTGGTTGGCTCTTGAAGTCATCGCGACTCACTGAGTATCACTGGCTCTTGCAGGTAGCACGAGTCACTGAGAATCGTAAGTCGCCTGCCAACACAAGTCACTTGGTAGCACAAAGCACTTGAGTAGCTGTTTTCTATGAATATGTGGTTGCGTAATGGAAGGTGGCGTGACTGTCTGCGTTTCAGGTGTGGTTGCTGCGCACAACAGACGACACCTTCATCTCCAGCCGCATGCTGACGTGTATCGATAAAAGTGATCTTATAATCTCAACTACTTTTGATGAATACATAATGTGATGAGCTCCAATGTATGTGGTTGCGGCTGTGTACCCAATTGCGGTGGCTGCACACCACGGACGACACCTTCATCGCCTGTCGCATACTGAAGTGTATACTTCTATGTTGACAGCAGCAAACCCATACTGAGTGGCATACTCATAAGTGTACAAACCGTCATTGGCTGTGTATCCGATTATGACATAACTGTCTGCGCGTTCAGGTGTGGTGGCTGCACACCACCGACGACACCTTCATCTCCAGGCTCGCCATCATCATGAAGTGTATGGATGGAAGTGACCATGTAGTCTGAAATATATATAGAAGTACTCTTATGTATGATGTGCTTCGACGTATGATTGCAACTGTGTAACTGTTTGTGACGTAACTGTCGGCGCACGCTGGTGCAGTGGCTGCACACCACGGACGACGCCTTCATCTCCAGTCGCATACTTTCGTATACTTTAGTGTATGCTTCGATACTCATGAGTATACCAACGGTCATCGGCTGTGTAACTGCTGTGTAACTGATCGTGGCGTAACTGTCTCCACGCGCAGGTGTGGTGGCTGCACACGACGGACGATACCTTCGTCTCCAGGCTCGCCATCATCATGAAGTCGCAGTCCTTTGCACCCAAGGAGCCCATTTTCAAGGTGATGAGGCTCTGACTAACTGGCATACATGCATACCCGCTCTGCACCGTCGACCTTGCTTGATGATTGGCGAATCTACCGACTAACACTGCGGGGCGGCTGCTTGCGTTAACATGCGTTATACGCGTCAGTCTGCAAAGCAGTTACAGTAATTACAAGTAGGGTGTTGCTGTGATCATCAGCGAACAGACAGCTTTGCCGCCATAATGCAATGTGAGCACACATGCATAATTTGTTATTCATGTGAATTGAAGCACAATACTTCATAAACAAGTGTTAATGAGGCCTGCTTCTAATAAGGCCTACTTCAAATCACCTTCAGCGTGTTGCCCGGCCAGGCATTTGTGTGCACAGCGGCCATGTGCTCCGCAGCGCAAGTAAATTGCTGACATGCGTGTGACCAAACGCCCATTCCATCCCTGTCAATCGCCGCTGACGCAGGCGGGCAACAGCGCCACCGCCGTCTTTGTGCTGAGCACTGGCGTGCTCGTGCGCTTCGCACACGGGAACCTTCTGCAGAATGGTCTTCAGAACGGTCTCCAGCTGGAGCGCTGCGAGGGGGGCCTGCGCGGTTCCAAGTTCATGTTCGGGCGCGAGAGCCTGCTGAAGAGCGTCACCACTTACAGTTACAGCGCGTGCGCCGCCACGTACGTGAGCCTCTGGCGGCTGGACAGAGCGCCCTTCGCGGCGCTTCTGGACGAGTTCCCACGCATGAGGTAGGTATAGGTATGGGTATTCATGGGCGGTATGCATATCTGCGCAGCGTAACGTCTACTTCAACTTGTACCTCAGCGCGGCCTTTCATTGCACCACTGGACGAGTTCCTGCGTATGAGGTAGGTATGTATAGGTGTGGTGCGGTATGCATAGCTGCGCAACGCAGCATCTACTTGAGCTTGTAGTTCGGAGCGCCCCCTGCTGAAGAGCATCACCACTTACAGTTACGCGTGCGCCGCGTACGCGAGCGTGTGGCGGCTCGACAGAGCCGCCTCGCGGCGCTGCTGGATGAGTTCCCGCGCATGAGGTAGGTATAGGTGTGTGTGGACGGTATGTATGCATGTATATATACTGCTCCGCAGCGCAGCATCTACTTCAACTGGTAGTACAGAGCACTGTTCGTGGCACTGCTGGACGAGTTCCTGCGCACTTCAACTTGAAGTATGAGGTAGGTTTAGGTGTGGTACGGTATGCATAGCTGCGCAACGCAGCATCTACTTCAACTGTAGTTCAGAGCGCCCTTCATGGCGCCGCTGGATGAGTTTCCACGGATGAGGTAGGTAAATACAGGTATGTATGGTCCAGATGCAATGTTGCTCCTCAGCACGGCATCTACTTCATTTTGTTCTGTAGAGGTGTGCTCACCCAACGATGCACTCAAGGTCACTTCTCAGCCACTTCACGGATTGCAGAGGCCACACTCATGACTCACGACTCATGAGCAGGAGCGCTGCAGTGTGCACACACTCACATTATATATACATGTGCAGAGTAGTCCTTGAACCCATGACCCAAACGCAACTGTGACCCTAGGCATTGTAATTTGACTTGTCATTCATTCATCTCTGTGCACGCAAAACGAGCACGCGTTATCGTACTTGTCTTTTGTGTTCATAGCTCTCTACATGTTATGGTGCTTTGACTCAGAGAAGAGCAAGATCGACATCGCTCTAGGCCATGGTGATCTAATCGTTCTTGAAGTCGTGCTTGATCTCTGTGTGCGCGCTGTTGCTCACTGCTGCAGAGCGCGGGTCCGCTGGGCGGGAGCGCTGCTGCTGCTACGCAAAACGCGTCGGACCGCAGACGCTCACGGCGCCAAAGCATCGCCTGCCCCCGACCACAGTGATGTCAGATTGAAGGCCGCCTCATGCGTCGTGCAGTCCGACCATGCACACGCGGGTGATGACAGCCGCAACGGCGCGTGCCGGGACGTGTGTGACAGCGCTCAGCGCTTGCGTGACAGTGCTCAAACCAGCGAAACGCACGGCACGAATGGCGCCCCCGCGAGCAACGCTCACCACAGCCACAGCAGCATTGCGTTGACCATCGGAAGCGCAAGAAGTGGCGGCGGCGGCGGCGGCGACAGCGATCGCGTGGCAGCGGCGGCGACAGCGGGCACTGAGATGCAGGAGATGGCTTCAAGTGTGGCAGCGCTCACCGCGGCGCTGCAGAGCGCGCTCGCGAATGCGGCGGCGCTGAGCAGCCGCATCGAGGCAGCGGAGGCGCGCGCAGCTGCCGCTGCCGCCGCCGCTGATGCGCACGCGGCTGCAGCGCGCGCAGCAGATGGCTAGCAGCATCGCTGATGACTTTGTGCTCATTGCGCTGCTGTTACCAACATGGCGGTCCACCGAGGCGGCGGCAGCGATGGCGATGGCGTCTGCCACGCGGCGCTCTTGCTAGCGTAAGCAGCAGCGACGGCAAGTGCTGCACGTCTTGGCCGAGTGCGTCGCCGACCCGCGCTGAAAGGCGGTGCGTTCATGGCGTCTGCGGATGTGGTAGCGCTCTCAGCTATGCGCTGATCTGCGTTCGCACTCATGGCACCCGCCCGACCCTACACGAGCGGCGGCGGCAGCAGCGCCGCTGAGCCATGCCACATCTGCTGCCGCGCGCGCATCGCTGCTGCAGGTGAGGTATGCGCAAGCCCACAGCGGTGCGCACAACGCGTTGCCGGCCAATACATAGCCCTCGTGACGGTACGTGCCCACCTGTACTGGGAGCTGGTATGCATCAGGCAAGGCGTCGCTCAGCTCAGCGCTGCGCTCATCAGAGCTGTTGACGCAGCAGTCGTGAGCCACGGGCAGCTGCAGCGCCACACACAATCGCACGGTGCAGCAGCCGCCTGCTGCATTTGAGGCGGAGCGCACTGTTCTGCGCAAAACGCTGATGCAGCAGAGCAGGCGCGGTGTACACCAGAGTGAGGCTGCATCCGTCCTTCAAGCTGCAGCGCGCGATGGCCAAAGCAGGCCGCTGCGCATCGGCCGCACAAGGCAGTGGGGGTGATTGCTGTCTCTTCAGCGGCGGAGTGCAGTCGTGTAGCAGCAGTGCTTGGCAGTGCTCAGCATTAGTCATGCGCGGCAGAACAGTGACGTCGCATGGCTGTAGGGGCGGCACGCCACATGACGGGCGGCGCCGCGTAGTTCTGCAGCAAGCAGCGGACATCGCAGACATGATCTTGTCCAGGGGCGACTTTGAGCAGGGTTGCAGCTTCATCGTCACGAGGGCGGTGACTATTCGCACACTCCACCTGTACCTTCTGTATGGTAAGTCACCACAAGGTCGTAGTGCAGCAGTACCACGTAACAAGCAACGACTGACGCGCTCTGCGGTGCCGCCCAAATCTGCGGCGCACAACGCTGCAAAAGCGCTGCACATGCACTACCTAACCCCAACAATATTCTCCACCAGCTACATACATTGTGGCGCGTAGACACAGTGGTGCAATGCCTAGCAGCAGCAACTTCAAGGTGACGCACCACTGCATCGGATAACGCAGCGGTCCCCAGCACACAGTGCTGCGCTTGCAGAGGGCAGCGGCGGCAGCTACAATCTCTCATGTCGCTGGTTTGTGCTGGTGCCAAGCCCTGTCAATGCGTTTCATTTGCTGCACTCGGAGTTCATATGTTGCAGGATTTGAAGGCTGTACCTTGCAGCTGCACGAGTGCCTGCAGCCTTGCTCATGGAGCACCTCAAAAGAGGCATGTGTTTCGTGCCTGTGTTTCTGTCTCAATGAGAGATGCTGTGCAACTGGAACAGACACCTTAGTGAACAAGGTGCTGCCAATGTAAAATACACACACAAGCCTGTGCCAGCCGCCATGTGTTTGTGTGTGTGTTGTTGCACTGTTTCATCTGCGTGCTTCAAGGTTTTTCTGCGCTCATGGACTTGTTTTTGCACGGTTGGCACCGTCTCTCACAGACTTCAACTTCAACTTTCTTAAATTTTGAGCAATCGTTATGCATGGAGCCGTGTGCTATTGCCATGGCTGGCACACAGCGCACACCAGCTTTCGATGCAATCCTTGACGCCAGGAGCAGAAAGGGAGTACACAGATGAGTATACTGGGAGTACACAGATGAGTACTCTGGCGTACACAGAAGACGTACACAGGTCTTGTATATGTACCAAGTGGTCTCAAGAGGTTTCCCCCCCTCTCAGTGTCGCTGCCTGCACGCGGACACTCATTGCATGATTTTGATGTGTGACTTAGGCTTTCTTCAGGTGAGGTCAATGATGCATTGACACTCATGTGTGCGTGCAGGCAGCCAGTGCCAGTTAACATGATGCACCTCGATCAGCATGGACGTTTGGTTCAGGCTGAGCTACGCAAGCCCTAGGGGAAGTGCAGCAGCCCTAGCAGCACAAAACCCTGCATTTAGTACCGGCAGCACACAGCATACACATAAAGCAACACGCAGTTCTGTCATGTGCTGATTTCAAGAGTTGAGCGGCGACAGTTGTAAGCTGACACGAGGCCTCTGTGGCTTAGAGCCCCCTTTCTTTCTCCCCCTCCCCTTCTCGTTTCTTCAAGGTCCGGCGTGTCACCTCACTTGAAGTCGATGATGGGGTTGAAGTTCACATCAGGCTAGCTAGCGGGACGCGGTGCAGATTCTGTGAACTTCATTCTGGGGCGTGGGCGGTGGCGGCGAAGTCAGTAACATGGCGGGCGATGCGAGGGACAGTGTCGGCGACACAGCACCGACAAGCTGGAGGGCGAGTAGACGTACTTTCAAGGTTAGTTCGAATTGTGTTGTAATCGCGCGACAAAGGGTGCGTAGGTCGCTGCTACAGTACAATTGTTGAGCTTGGCTATATGTTCGCCACCCAAATTGATGCCCACCATGTCAATTTGCCCCCACAATAGCCCGCAAACCCAGCCCCAGGCAACACCCACTGCACCGCTGCACCTGCATTGCATCGTGTAACTCCTCGATATGATGCTGCGCATGTGGTGATTGACGAGTCACAGAGCATTGAAGCTCGGTTTATCACCTCGTTGACTCGGCCAACAAAGCTCAATATGTCAAAGGAAGGCATTCACGGCTTCGTGCTTAACGTTTCTTGTTTGGTGTGAGATTTATACACACAAGCACTATATGGCAGAACGGGATCCATGCCAGCACAGGCTGGCGTGTGCGCAGAGCGCCCGCCATGACTTCTGCGCGTGCATCACTGCGCACCTGTGACTCAATTGAGGGATGTGACATTGAAGTACGTGAAGTACAACATGTGTCACGCATGCACCAGTTTGAAGAAGTCCCACAAAGCACTGTTCCGTTTCCATCTGCACGGGACATCAGAAAACCTGAGCTTAGAGGCTAGTAGTTCAGGCCCTGTGTGTATGCGCCACGGCCCACACGGGGGTGGGTAGAGAGGGCGGGGGGGGGTAGGCAAATATTGATTAATGTAGCACTCCATAAGCATACTATTGCGGCAGCAAATGCGGACATACTTTGCAGCATGTCCTCCAGTGGAGCAGCCGCGTGAGCGCGTACTGAAGCAGACGCTGGCTGCCGCCTCACTTCAATCCTGGTCATCTCACTTCAATACCGTACTGTAGTGCTCGGTGTGCGTGCTTATTATCCAGAAACTGCTAGCTACTTACATTCAAGCGCTCCAAGGCCCTCGGTGAGGGTAAGGGTTGGGGCATTGATTTAGGGATATAACACCCGTGAACCAGCAGATCAAGCAAGGGTTAGGGACAGTCGTGCTTGCTAGCTGCAACATCATAGACCGCCGCAGCGCGTGTGTTTGAGTAACACCTTCTGAATATGAACTTCAACTGCAACCCATTTTTTCAACTGTGACGCTCCCTCCGCCAGATCCCGCGCATGGGCCTGGCGCACGTTGGTCGTAAAACCATCCTCAAGCAGATGATGGAGATGAACATCGGAATTGACGCTGATCAGCGCTACTCTGAGGAGGAGGAAGCGGCGGCGCGCGCTGCGGCGGACAAAACGGTGGCAACGCTCACACACGTGGTCAGTACTCTTACCGCGCACTGCAGCGGACAAAACGGTGGCAACGCTCATACACGTGGTCAGTACACTTTCCACAGTACATTGTTGTAGTGCACTCTGAGGAAAGCACACTGTGTCAATAGTACACACAGTGCGTAGTTGACAATATATTAGTTGTAGCGCACTTTGGAGTAGGAGAAAGGAGGCGGCGGCGCGCGCTGCGGCGGACAACACGGTGGCAACGCTCACACACGTGGTCAGTACACTTGTCAGAGTCCATCATTGTACTGACGTGCCACAGTGCATAGTTGTAGTGTACTCTGAGGGGGGGGAGGCGGCGGCGCGCGCTGCGGCAGACAAAGCGGTGGCAGCGCTCACACACGTGGTCCGTACACACTCAAATGCATTTCAGCACACACTTGACACGAGCACAAGAGTTGCATATCTTGCATTTTTCATAGGGGTTCCGCTCCGCAAGCGCAAGTGAATAATGTCTACTCACCAAAGTAAACCGTTGTATTGACGTGGACAGTGCATTATGGTAAGTGTACTCTGAGGAGGAGGAGGTGGCGGCGCGCGCTGCGGCGGACAAAACGGTAGCAATGCTCACATACGTGGTAAGTACACTTAACAAAGTACATCATTGTTCTGACGTGGACAGTGCATAGTTGTTGTGTACTCTGAGGAAGTGGCGCGCAGAACAGTGGCATCGCTCATACGCGTGGTACCACGTGTGTACCACAATAGTACTGTACTGTGAGGAGGCGCTCACTTTGTGTGAGGCCTGCACAGCATTCCTACGGCTCATACGACGCCCATGCTCTTTCCCCGAACTCCGCAGGCGCGGCATTTGCAGGTGCTGAGCACTGCCACGCCGCCACTAACCCTGAACCCAAGTATTGTCAAAGTGAACTTGACGTTTGAGGCCTGATGGCCACCAGCCTGAGGTCACACTTTGCCTGGTTCAGGGTGCGGTGTCAATGCTCAACGGCCTGCTCATTGCTCAACCTTGCGTCAGCGTTCCGGCCTATCAACATCATCTCGCGCGCCCTGTGTGACCAAACCCTAAGCAAACTCTCACCCTAACTCTAACCCTTGTTGCCGCGTGCGCTCGCCCGCAGAACATCCAAGATATGAAGCACCTGTGTAGACCCTACAGCGAGACCAAACCCTAACCTTAACGCTAACCCTAATCCTAAACTTAACCCTACTAACCCTAACCCTCACTCTAACCCTAGTTGCCGCGTGTGCGCTCGCCCGCAGAACATTCAGGATGTGGAGTACCTGTCAGGGCCCTACAGCCTCAACATCAAGGAGAACTTTGATGGCGACAAGGGGGTGATGAACCGCCCAAACCTCTTCATGCACGTGGGGCGCGGCGTCAGCCGCTATGTATTTGATCCCGCAAGGTATGTATGTTGGCACAAAACATGTACGTATGGACTTGTATTTATAAAAGCCCAAGGGACCGGGTTGCCTATGCAATCGAAAAGCTTGCGTCAACGCGGCAGCCTAGTCTGTGCTGTGCCCTAGGAGCTTGGATACCGGCGCTGCAACATGTACTCATTCTGTGCACAAAACATGTACTTCGTAGCCATTCTGTATGTTCAGTGTTGGCGCGGGGGACACGCTGTCAGTCATGTGTCACGCGATTTGGTTTATTTATTTAAATTTTACGTCTACTGGCCTGTAGGGCCATTGTTCAACTGGTCGCACACAGTGCAAAAAAAAAAGTCATGTAGTACCTCTAAGTGTACTTCTAATTTGAACCAGCTGGTTTTATAAAATTAAGGTTAAGGTAAGGGTAAGGGTTAAAATGAGGGTCAGAATAAGGGTTAGCGGCATGTACCTGTGCAACCTTACTGAAGCTCTGTGATCATCGGTGCCCGAAAACTGTTGATTCAAAGGTGTGATTGCTGGTCTGACCAGTATACCTGCTGCACCAGTTTTTCTACCAACAACACAATGGTGGTGTTTTTTTCATGCCCAGTCATAGCATGCGTAATGTACTCGTGCAAGCGATGCACACATCTACTTCAAAGTGCAGCAGCGGCTTCAGGATGCTCTGTGGTAGCTCGGCTCGAAGCTTGTGCAGCCAAATGTACCCAAGTGCATGATGCGTACAGCTTGGGAGAAAAAGCCGAATCAGCAGCATGACAGCGCAATTGGTGCCTTTTGCATGTGACACTCAAAGTGCACTCATGACGCTGCAAAGGCGGTCAGCAACATTATGTGTACAGCATGCAGCCAACGAGTGATGGGCAGTAGTTCACACATCTCTCTCGGCCTGTGCATCTGACTATTGGCACGCACGCCGCATGTACTTTTTACTACTTCTCGCTCAGGGCGCGAAAAAGCCCAGTGTGTACTTGAAGCAGTGCGCAGCTCTTTCACAAGTCATCCGCAGGTTCTAATGTTAGCACTGCTCAAATTCGAGCCTTTCCTCAACCGCGACAGCGCATCGAAGGGGCAGAAACCACATTCGTTCAAGTTTTGTCTTCACAAGAACGAGTTCATCGCTTCCCCCGTGTCGGGTGTCCGATGCCTTTGCTCTGGAATCACCGCTGCACATATTACCGCTCCTGCATACACTGCTCGTGCGTTCAGCACTCTCAGATGGGGATCAGCTTTCACCAACGATTGGAGACCTGGTCCACGACTGCCTTGTTTGATGTTTGCACCATCAGATGGGGCCGCTGGCTCGCCGTTGCCATCTGAGTCCATGCTGACAACAGCATAGCAGCGGTCAAGCCACCTCCAATCCCTATGTTTGCCTATTCGTGGGTGTCGAGGCACTATTGCCACCACACGTGTACTGATGCTGAGCGCTACTTCCATACCTACCTACCCCTGCTGCCCCTTGCAGCCGTGTGTTTCAGTGGTCGTTGTTCGTTGTCCTGGTGGTGATGCTTGTTGTGGCCTTTGCCATTCCCCTCGTGCCCTCTGCCCTATTGTTCATTCAGTAACTTGTTGTGGAAGTGCTGAGAGACAACTGACAGTCATCGCTGCCCTCGCAAACCTGCAACAACATGCACCGGAGTAAGCGATAATCATCGCTGCCAATTCAAACGTAGTGATTCTGAGCACTGCTTCCATACCTGCCTGACCCCTCTCCCCCCCTGGCAGCCAGGGGTTCCAGTGGTGGTCCTTTGCACCGGTGCAAATTTAAATGTGCAACCAAACATACTGATGCTGAGCACTGCTTCCATACCTGCCTACCCCTTGCCCCCCTCTCAGTCGCGGATTCCAGTGGTGGTCCTTTGTCGTCCTGGTGGTGACTCGCGTTGTGCCCTTTGCCATTCCCATTGTGTCCTCTGCCCTATTGTTCCTTCAGTAACCTGTTGTGCCAGTGCTGAGAGACAAATGACAGTCGGCACTGCCCTTGCAAACTCGCTGCAATATGCACCGATGGAAGTGATACTCATCGCTGCCAATTCAAACGTACTGATGCTGAGCACTGCTTCCATACCTGCCTGCCCTCTCTGCCCCCCTCTTAGTCGCGGATTCCAGTGGTGGTCCTTCGTCGTTCTTGTGGTGACTCTCATTGTGGCCTTTGCCATTCCCATCGATCTGGCGTGGCCGCTGGTGGCCAAGTCTTCTGCTGCCTACGTCCTGGCGAATGCGTGAGTCGCCGCATGTTTGAGCGCTGCTGCGTGTGTGTTCGTCTCAGCGTCGCAAGAGCCACCCCATTTATCGAAGGTTCGTGTGAACGGTTGTGTGTTTGGGCGCTGCTGCGTGTGCTGGCAAACGCGTGAGTCGGTCTGGCGTGGCCGCTCGTGGCCAAGTCTTCCATCGCCTACGTCCTGACAAACGCGTGAGTCGCCGCATGTTTGAGCACTGCTGCATAAGCGCGTCAGAGTCACGATAGCCGCTGCGTTCATCAAAACTTGTTGTGCTGGCGGCAGTATGTACAGTATGATGTGTTAACGCACTGCTGCGTGTACTGGCAAACGCGCGAGTCGTCGCATGTTTGGGCACTGCTGCATACGCGCGTCAGAGTCGCGAGAGCCGCCGCATTTGTCAAAGCTTTCTGTGGTAGTAATAGTGTGCACAGTACGATGTGTTTGGGCGCTGCTGCATATATTGGCAAATGTGCGAGTCGCCACGTGTTTGAGCCGGTGTAAGTTGCAATTGAAGCTAGGATAAATTGAATACAACGATGAAGAATAAAGATCATGTGGCCTCAAACAGCACTCGCGCTCCCTCGCTGAAGGGCGCAGTTCAATTTGCAACTTCATGACCTCTGCAACTTCAACATCAAATTCAACTTCAAATCTCCGCCCTGCGCAGCATCTTCTACCTCGTCTTCTGGCTGGACATGCTCGTGCAGTTCAACCTGGCGGTCTGGATGGCAGACGGCTCAGTCATCGCAACGCGTCGCCGCATTGCGTTGCACTACCTGCTGACTTGGTTCTCGCTGGACTTGATATCGTCCATGCCCTGGGACCTGATACTGGGCCAGAAGCGCGGCAACCTGTTCCGGCTGCTCAAGCTGCTGCGGTTCGGGAGGTGCGTGCAGGGAGCGTCACTTCAACTCCTCACCGCGCTCTACTTCAACTCTTTGTCGCGCATCAACTGGTTGTATCGCGGTGGGATAGCCGCGGGCCAGCTGTAGCTTCTGTGGTGAAAGTTAAGCCAAGAAAAGTCCATAAAGGTAAAAAAAAAGAAAGAAAAAAAAAGAGATAATTAGATTAGCTTTTTAAATTATTCATGCGAGGCGTGCTTTTTTCTATAAAGCTGGAACAACATCTGTGCGAGGATTTTCTGGCTATAGTTTGCAGCCGCAGTGCAGTAAAGCTTGTGGGCTATCCTGAGCTTGCTAGTGACCCTAATTCTAAGTCTCACCCTACCCAACGCCGCATGGAACGGCTCAAAACAACCTGCGGTGCAGTCGTACTTGCGGGTTGTCATGAGCTTATCACTGATCCTAACCCAATGACGAGGACTCCACGGCACAATTGGTCCGTGATGCGCTGAGGGCCGCAAGGCACGCTGCTACAGCGGAGAACGCGCTCGAGACTGTGCGAGCGCTCCCTACAGCTTGAAAGAGGCGGCAGCAGCAGCAGCAGCAGCGCTCGACATTGCACCAGCGCTCAGCAGCTCAGCAGCAGCAGCAGCAACAGCAGCCTCTAGCTGACTCAGAGCTGCTGCAGCGCCCGGCGTCACGTGTACAGCAATCTTAAGAGTGCCCACTGACAGCGTCGCAGCCACAGCACTCGACACCGCAGCAGCGGCTCTCGTCGCCACAGCGAGATGGCAGCCCAGCGCCGCAGCAGCAGCGCCGCTCATCGCAGGAATCCGAGGAGGTGGACGACAAGGGAAGCCCCTTGAGCCCCATCATCCTACGAATCCTGCCAGTGGAGGGTTTCAGCCTCAGGCGGAGCGGAGGGGGCGACGGCGGAGCTGCAGACCCCGTTCCGGCCGCGGCGGCCCGGGGGCCCAAAAAAGCAAAAGTTTCAAGCGAAGACTTTGAGTATCCCCCACTGCATGCAGCAAGCAGCTCGATCTCAACGGTGAAGCCCCACGAGGTGCCCCACCGTGCCGCCGAACCCCTCCCTGTGCTCAGTAGTGAGCTGCCGCTGTATGACAGCGGTGGCATACTCCCCTGCCGCCGCACGCGCGGGCCGCCGATCGCCTTCATTGGCGCCATGCGCAAGTTGCCAGTGCCGGCTGTAGGCGGCCTCGCTGCGGCCTGCAGCACCGCCGCCGCCCCCTCCGCTCCGCCCGAGGCTGAAACCCTCCTCTGGCAGAACTCGTAGGATGATGGGGCTCAAGGGGCTTCCCTCGTCGTCCACCTCCTCAGATTCTTGAGATGAGCGGCGCTGCTGCGGCGGCGCTGGGCTGCCCCCTTGCTGTGATGCCGAGAGCTGCTGCTGCGCCGTTGAGCGCTGTGGCTGCGATGCTGTCAAGGGCACTGTTGCTGTGACCCCCGAGCGCTGCAGCAGCTTAGCCTCAGGCCGCTGTTGCTGCAGCTGCTGCTGCTGAGTCGCTGAGTGCTGCTGCAATGCCGAGCGCTGCTGCTGCCGCTGCTGCTGCCGCCGCTGCTGAGCTTTGAGGCACGCTCACACAGTCTCAAGCGCGTCCTCCGCTGTAGCAGCGTGCCTTGCGGCCCTCAGCGCATCACGGACCAGTTGTGCCGTGGAGTCCTCGTCGTCGCTCTCCGCCGACCACCCACGCCCCCCTGCGATGCATGCTGCTAGGTACGCCAACTCGCTCGGAATCGGCCGCTCTCTTGATAGACTTGTTCGAGCCCACAGCGCTTCGACCGCCGCTGCTCGAGCTGCTGCCTACGCCTCGAGCACGCCTGCGACCCTGTTGAGCCATGCCACAACAATCAAACATTTCAAGCAAGGTCTACTAGTAATGCCCCCTGCATGCAGCAAGCAGTTCAATCTCGACGGTAAAGCCAGATGAGGTGCCCCACCGTGCGTTCTTCCGAAGTGCGGATGCTGCACTATTCCGGCTGGAAGGCGCTCGCAGGTGGTCGCTTGCTGCTCAGAGTTAGGGCCAGGGTTACGTCACATCATGAACGATGCACACCCGTGCCGTACATCCTCCTGCACTACTTCTCTTGAGTACACAGCTCAACCGCTGAGCCGCGCTGCTGTTGAAGTTGCTGAAATTGACGTTCTGCAAGTTGGTGTTTTCTGCATTGTGCTTAAAAGTACTGACATTAAGCTCTGTTTTTCCTTGTGCGGTAACAAGCGACGCAATCCCTCACAGTCTGCACACCTGCAGCTGTGGCCCTCTGCCGTGTGCTGCTGAGATCACGGGATGTGACGCTCCTTGTACCATTTTCTGGAAGGCGCTCTGAACTGTATCGTCATGACAACATCCTCTTCTTGTACTCAGGTTGACGCGGGCGCTAGCAGGGGAGCACATCCTGCGCCAGTACGAACGGCACAAGCCTGTGCAGTATGACATATCATTGAGCTCCTACAGCTGTGGCGCTCTGACGTACTGCTGCTGAAAGCGCAAGACGTGACGCTCCTTGCACCGTCCTCTGGAAGACGCTCTGGATTGTATCGTGATAACACGCTCTGCCTCTGCTCAGGTTGGCCCAGGCGCTCGCGGGGGAGCACGTCCTGCGCCAGTACAATGGCACAAGCCTGTGCAGTATGTCATTGAGCTCTTACAGCTGTGGCGCTTGTCGTGCTGCTGAAACTGCAAGATGTGACGCTCCTTGCACTGTCCTCTGGAAGACCCTCTGACTTGTATCGTTATCACACTCTCTTGTTGTGCTCAGGTTGGCCCAGGCGCTTGCGGGGGAGCACGTGCTGCGTCAGTACGAACGGCGCAAGCCTGTGCAGTACGAGCTTTTGCAGCTGTGGCGTTTTGCCGTGCTGCTGCCACTGGTACTTCACTTCATGGGCTGCGGCCTGTACATCATTGCTAATATTGCCAACGAGACGTACGACTTTCGCGAGGCGAACGGCATCGAGGGGGACAGCCAGTTCCTGCAGTGGGTGTATGGGATCTACTGGGCCGCCATGACCGTCAGCACCATTGTGAGTGATGAATGCCTTTGAAACTGTACTTCAAAGTTCATGATGAGAGGGCTCCATGCACAGGTTATATGCCATGCACAGGTTATGTGTATGTACGGCTGTCATGAGGCAAATGGTGACAAGGGGGATAGCCAGCTTGTGCAGTGGGTGTATGGGATCTCACAATGTCATACCAGTATTAGTAAACCATGCATGAACACTAGAGTACATGTTCTAGTGTGTGCAGCTTTCGTTAGGCAAACGGCATTGAGGGTGATAGCCAGTTCCTGCAGTGCACCCATGGGTGTATGGGATCTACTGGGCTGCCATGACCTCAGCACCACTGTGAGTGATCAACGCCTTGAGAACTGCACTGCAAAGTACAAGATGTGAAGGTTCCATGCACAGGTTATATGCCATGCACAGGTTATACGTATGTACTTTCATGAGGCAAATGGTGTTAAGGGGGATAGCCAGTTTGTGCAGTGGGTGTACGGAATCTACTGGGCTGCCATGACCGTCAGCACCATTGTGAGTAATAAACTTGCACTTCTTTTGAAGTGTACGTTGAAGTATGTTATGTAAAGTGTACATGTGGACTACATGGCATATGTGTGTACGGCGTTTGCAAGGCGAATATCGTTTAGGGCAACAGCCAGGTTCTACAGTGGGTGTATACTATTGTTGCGTGTACTGAGCTGTCATGACGGTCAGCACAGGAACTGATTTGAAAGACCATTCGCACGAGCGACCCAAGCTTTTTGCTTCTCACCATTGCATGTTAGTTGTACCCGTACCACCGCCCCAAAAAAACGCAAGGCTTCCCAGAGGAAGTGACTTGCATTACTCACGTGCTGCTGTGACGGCCACTGTTACGAAAGAACTGACTTGAGTGCTCGCGTGGTGCTGTGACGGCCGCTTCTAGGGCTACGGAGACGTGTCGCTGGTCACCTACGCTGAAAGAGGGTGAGATGTAGGTACTTGTTGTCGATTCTCGCTTAGGCAATTAACAAGCGCAGATGGTAGATGTCCAGCTTGCTACCAGAATCTACATGTGTCTGGTGAGCACCTTGACAGTGCCTCAATGCGCATTGACGGTCACTTCTGAATGCCATCGCCAAATGGCATCTCCCCTCCCCCTCTTAGTCCTCGTGAGATGTACACATAGTCACTGAATGTGACTGCATCTCTGTATTCTTTGTACTGGAAGTATTTGTGGCAGGAAGGACGTGCCCGTGTGCTGCTGATTGGGCTTTGAAGCACTAGCACAAGCACTGTAGCTCATATGGTGTAGTTTCCTTCAGCAGCCACGCCTCACGTCACGCCGCACTGCACAGCGCCAAGCCCTACTCTGCGAGTTGCAGTTATGCAGTGTTCGTGAAGGGCTTCGAGTATGCATCTGTATTGAGTACATGCCTGCTTGTTGCACCCTTCAGATACTTGCCTCTGACACTTGTTGGTTGACGGTGTATGACGTCTCACAAAACCCTTCAAAGAAGCGGAGAGGTTGTGTGTGGCCATAACTAAACTGTTCATGTGGCAAACTGCATGTGTCTCATGCATATGTTATTAAACCCACGCGCCGCTCTTGGCTCCTTTGTAGATACACAGTTGCGTGCATGATCATCGGCGCCACGTTCTACGCGTTTGCAGGTCGAGCAGGGTCAGCCTTGTTCATTTCAATTAAAGTATAACCCGCGTTTTGCAGGTTGCCAATGGGGCAGAGTCAGCGTTTGTCATTTGAAATTGGAGTATAACCCAAGCTCCGCTCTTTGCCCCCTCTGCAGATATGCAATTGCGTGCATGATCATCGGCGCCACGTGCTACGCGTTTGCGATTGGAGCAGGGTCAGCCTTGATTGTACAAATCAAAATATAACCCACGTGTTCCGGTTGCCAATGGAGCAGGGTTAGCGTTGTCGTTTGAAATTGGAGTATAACTCAAGCTCCGCTCTTCGCCCCCTCTGCAGATATGCAATTGCGTGCATGATCATCGGCGCCACGTGCTACGCGTACCTGGTCGGCGCCGTCATCAACATCATGCTCAAGATGGGCGCCAAGGAGCAGGAACGACGCGACGGTCTCGCTGCCGTCAACTACTTGATGGCCAACATCAAGGTGAAGTTGTGAGATTTTGGGTCATACCTGCAGGGTTCACCCCTAACATTAGGGCTAGTGGCTGTGGCCAACGACTTGAAGGCCAACATCAAGGTGAACCTGTGAGGTTGGGATTAGGGTTCAGGGCTGCGTCAGTGCCAGAGTAAGGGCTAGGATTGCGATGACCTTGCTGCGGTCAACTACTTGATAGCCAACATCAAGGTGAACTTGAGAGGTTGGGGGGTCATACTTGCAGGGTTCAGGGTTACGTCAGTCCTAACAGTAGGGCTAGTGCGACGCTCTCGCTGCGGTCAGCTACTTGAGGGCCAACATCAAGGTGAACTTGAGAGGTTGGGGGGTCATACTTGCAGGGTGTTTTGGGTAAAGCCAGCCCTAACCTGAGCGCTAGCGCGATGGCCTCGCTGCGGTCAAGTACTTGATCGCCAACATCAAGGTGAATTTGTGAGGTTGAGGTTACGGTTTAGGGTTTAGGGCTGCGCCAGTACCAGAGTTAGGGCTAGGATTGCGATGACCTTGCTGCGGTCAACTACTTGATGCCAACATCAAGGTGATCTTGTAAATGTTGGGGTCAAACTTGCAGGGTTCAGCGTGACGTCAGCCCTAACATTAGGGCTAGCGCCTGTGGCCAACTACTTGATGGCCAACATCAAGGTGAATTTGTGAAGTTTGGGGCCATACTTGCAGGGTTCAGGGTTAAATCAGCCCTAACACTAGGGCTAGCGCCGTGGTGGCCTAGCTGCCGACACTTGATGACCAACAACAAGGTGAAGGAAAGCGTTTTTCGTTTAGGGCTTGAATGTGCGCCATAACTAATGCTAGGGGTGCCTGCAGTCATAAACTTCAACACTAAATCTAAGGATTGACGTTAGGATGTCCACATGCTACGCTAGTGTGACATATATATATATAGAAGTATATAGAAGTATAATTTCAACGTGTTCATCGATGCTCATGTGTTAATGACCATGTTATAGTGTGCACAAGTTTTGTTTCGACGTCTGCCCTCATCCTTGCACCCTCAATTGTGCCGGCAGCTGCCGGTGCACATGCAGATGCCGGTGCGTTCCTGGCAGACGTGCAGATGCTGCTCATGTTCACATCCTAGTGTCTACACTTCTCATAATGCTCGCCTTGAATAATTGAGGCTTCAACATGTGCGTCTCACTACTCACGGTGTGGTCCTGTATGCACCTTGCATTGCGCGCGCGCAGCTGCCAGTGCACATGCAAGTGCGCGTGCGTCACTTCCTGGCAGACGTCCACACTCTACGCGTGCCGCAGCTCATGGACCACCAAGATGAGCTCAAGAAGCTGTCGCCGCCGTGCGTCGCGTACATTGCGCGCTACCTCTTCAGAGGGTGGCTGCCGCAGGTAGGGCTAGGGTTTGAGGCAGTGCTCAGCGCAGACAAGTGATGTAGTATTTGCTATGCACAGGTTCACCATTGCTCTGCACAGACAGGACGCAAAGAACTACAACTGATGGAAGCATATCCATCAGATTCCCGAGCGGGGCGTGGGAAATGCACGCAAAAACTGGACATGACTGCGCGTACTTCACTATCTTGCGCTACCTCTCCAGGGGCTCGAGGGTTAGGTGTTTGAGGCAGCGCTCAGCGCCGACAAATGATGTAGTATTTACTTCATGCAGGTTCACCATCGCTCTGCACGGAACTTGAACCACCTCACAAGTTTAAGGGATGCAATTCCATCAAATCACCGAGCGGGACGAAAAATGCGCACCAGAACTACGCATGACTGCGCGTACTTCAACATTGCGCTACCTCTCCCAGGGGCTGGCTGCCGCAGGTAGGGTTAGGGGTTGAGGCAGCGCTCAGCGCCGGCAAGTGATGTAGTATTTGCTCTGCACAGGTTTGCCCTAGCCCTTGCATCCGACGCCAGCAGTATTGCTGGGTCCCGTATCGTGCGGAATGCCAAACACTCAAACATTTTTTTCGACGGTATTATTTACCGTGAGAGAACTACGTTGGGTGTGTGTGCTCTGCAAAGCACTCGACTGCGATGCTCCGCAGCAGCAGCGAAGTGCGACGTGCTGCTTAATTCAAGCTGAAGCAAACCTTCTCTTGAATTGTGCTGTTTTGTACATGCGGCAGGTGTGGTGGCTGCGCACATCGGATGACAGTTTCATCACGAGGCTGGCCCTCATCGTGAAATCTGACGCGTTTGCACCCCAGGAGCCCCTTTTCAGGGTAAGAGCTCGCCCCAATGCATAAGACCTCGCCTCCTGGCATAGACTACTAGCAATGCAAGTGTTGCAATACACTAAGCCTTCTGTCTGCACTCTCAGGCCAAAGGTCACTGACTACTGTGGGCAGCGCATGCGTGTGCGCGTACGCACGGCTGTGCACTAGGCTTGAAGTAGACCACGCTGTACAATGCTGGTGCACAGTGCGTGTATGTCCGTGTCCGTGCAATTCGCGCATGTTCATGTGCTGGTGCACTTACCGTTCTTGAACTTGCGCCTCAGTGCATTTGCAAATAGTCCCAAGGCGCCAGCCATCTGGTGCCATGCCCCACATGAGCACTGAACCATGAAATCATGAGCAGCAAAGGCATATGTAGCGCCAGATACGAACCTCTGCACCTCAAGACCGCTTGCACAAGTTTCCTGAGCTGTACAGTTGTCTTACGACTTTGAGCCAATGAAGGTTATCATGCTCCCAAGTATGGGAGCACCAAGGCGTGAATAGCGCATTTCCTCCTGTAAACAAAGTCCGGTCACCGAACTGTTACAAGATTCAATTGGAATGAAGTGCTGATGCACCCACTCCATCTCTGCTGATGTGCCGATTTGAACAGGCGGGGCAATGCGCGAATGCGATATTCGTGCTGAGCAGTGGTGTGCTGGTCAGGTACACGGTCGCTGGCACGCGCTTGGCAGACTGCCAGCGGGGCGTTGGGTCATCCCGGTTCTTGTTTGGCGAGGTGAGTCCCGAGCTAGGGGCAGCGAATGCTGACCTATCAACGTATACTTTTAAAGTATTCTTGTATATGTACATGGGGCTCAGATTTTGTTAATGTTGCAGGTTAGCGCTGGGGGGTCTGCCAGAGGGGCTTTGGGTTGTCGTGATTCCTGTTTGGCGAAGTGAGTCCCAAGCTGGGATCGGGATGCAGGCAATGAATGCTGACCTGCCATCATATGCTTACATATCTTCTTCTATAGTATGTGTGTGTATAAAGCTCAGGTATGGTTGGCCTTGCAGTTGAGCGCTGGGCAGACTGCCGGAGGGCTTTGGCTCATCGCGATTCATGTTTGTCGAAGTTAGTGAGTGCCAAATTAATGCTCGAGAATCTTTGTTCAAATGACTTCTGGTTGGTCTTGGAGCTGCTTCCGCTTCTGTGAAGGACTGCCAATGGGGCTTTGGGTCTTCAATTCATGCTTGGCGAAGTGAGGACTGAGCTAGGGTCGGGATAAGGGCAGTGAAGCCGGTGCTACTGATGCATGCTTGCACGGTGATCTTCCATATGTAGGCGGGGTAGAGCCGCTTGCCCATCACGTCATGGTGTCTGGTCAGCTGGCGGTTGCCACCATAGAGCAAGCACTTTCTCTCTGCCAGCGATGGCTGCGCGGCAGTCGCTTGCGCAGGCACGGTCAGCGTTAGGGGTATGTTAGGTTTAGGCTTGAGTGCATGCCCCATCAAGCAACCACGTGTTGTGCAAGCGTGTGCAGCTTTTCTTTTGAAGTATTTCAAAAATTACTGTTGTTTCGTGCAGTAGAGCCCACGCATGCAGCACTGTGCTGCTACCTTCGTATGCGAGCCAGGTGCCCGTGAGCAGCAGCTGAACTGATCGAGGTTAAGGGGAAGTGTTTTTCAGTGGCAAAGTTGGCATGGCAGTAGCACTGCTTTCGCGCACTGGAGTCACACCAATTCACATCTATGTTTTTACACCACTGATGCGGCACTGTTCATCATTAAATTGCAGTTAGGTGTGGCACTGAGGGCAGAGGAAGTGCCCATGGGGTAGCCATAGCGCAACTTTTTACAAATACATTGCTGTGAATTGTGAATATGAATGTGTCTGCAGGAAACAATCCTCCGGACAATGTCTGCGTACACATACGGAGCGGCAGCAGCCACGTATGTGGGAGTGTGGAGGATAGACAGGCCGGCGCTCATGGAGCTGCTGGATGAGTTTCCAAACATGAGGTGGGTAGGTATAAGTATACATGGGTAGGTATAGATACAAGTAGTTCACACTGTCACTCACTTCACATGCCTTGAAGTAAGATGTCTCAAGTGCCTTAATTGGTAGGTATAGGTATGCGCTTTGCACATTCAATCGAACTTCTACATACTTCAACAAAGTAGTTCAAAGAATGATGCGTCGAAACATCTTTCAGGTGTACTCTGAAGTTTACATCATGGCGTTTGACATTGGCCAGGCTCTCCCATGCACATACCATCGCCCACTGCGGGCCGTTTTTTCCCTTTGTGCAAGCAGGTGGGTGTAGGTATGCGTGCCTCACACTGTCACGCAGTTCACATGCCTTGAAGCATGATGTTTTGAGTGCCTTAATTCAACAAATCTGAAGTATACCTACCCTGAAGTTTACACCATGGCTTCCAATGTTGTCCGGCCACCGTGTAGCATTGCCCACTGCAGGCTGCAACAACAGCAGTATAGGCCTTTGTTCTACCCTTTGTTTCAAGGAGAGCGCTGCGTTCAGCGATTTCAAGATGAAAGCCGGCTGCAATCTGAGAACAGAAAAACACCCAACAGTGAGTTGCAGCAGCCACGTATCACGTACGCGTTCGAGCTGATGCACCACTCTGATCTTGACCCTGACGCTGATGTAGCCGCTGGCTGCACCAGTGTTGTCCCCGCTGCTACACTTGGTGAGGGCAAAAGCATAGTCAACTTGTTTGCGCATACTTGTGCACCTCCTTCGCACTGATCCTGGCGCTGCATTGCTGCTGGCCAAACCAGTATCGTTCATCCATGTACGCTGTCAGTAAAGCAAGGGTGACGTGGGCCGCCGCACTTCTCCTGCTGCGCCGCGCCGAAACGACCCAGCCTTGAGTCAGCAAAACGGAGGCCTGAGCTCCTGCTGCTGGGCATCTTGCACTGCCCCTGACACTGCTCTTGCCGCTTGTCGCGCGAATGTCGCTTGTGTGTTGTTCAGGGCGAGGGTGAGGTGGGCTGCCGCTTGCACTGGCCCTGATACTGCTCTTACTCCTTGTTATGTCGCTTGTGCATTGTTCAGGGCAAGGGTGAGATGGGCAGCCGCGATGCTCCTGCTGCGTCGCGCCAAAGTCCTCGGTGCCAACGGCCCGCCGCCGAAGGTCGTTTCAGCCACGCCAACTCCGCGACGATCTTTCATCGACGTCGCAGAGAGCGTGCTCTCCGATGTCGAAGAAGCAGCGCCGGTGAGCACTGCTGCTGCTTCGTTGAACGCTGTCGCTGCGCTTAATGGCAGCGGCGCCAGCTTCAGCGGCATGGTCGCACGCAGCGGTGGCGGTGATGGCGACGGCGGCGGCGGCGGCGGCGGCAGTGGCGGCGGCGGCGACGGCGGCGGCGGTGGCGGCAGCAGCAGCAGCACCAGCAGCGGCAGCAACGAAGGTACGTATGTCACGACGCGATGCTTGCAGTTGACTGCACGTTCGCATATGCAGGTTTTGAACATAAAAGTCAACGAATCAATAGTGTGTTATGGCAGCCGTTGCTGCTGCTTGAGCCACACAGCGTTCATTGCTGGGTATGTTTGCTCCGATAGATTTCAAGCATCAATTTCTTGGAGGGGATATGTGGGCTATGCCGGGCACTGCTGCTGTTTCTGCTTGATATTGAATTTTGTGCACTGCTGTGCTGTGACTCTTGACTGCAGCAGATGGCGACAGTGCAGGTGTGTCTACGGAACTTCAATCCCTGGCGGCCACGATGCGCGCGGCACTCCAGCGCATGGAGCAGCTTCAAGGCCGCATCGCCGCAGCTGAGGCCGTGCAGTGAACCCACCTGCAGACATCTTCTGCGTCTCATCGTCAGCCGCAGCCGCAGTATCTGGAGCCGGTGCTGGCGCTGTCTGGATGCAACAAGCGCATGCACACTCGTGCTGCCGCATGTGAATGAGGTGGACCGGCTTACCTGCGTGTGCAGAATGCTGGCGCAACAGTCCAGCAGGGGCAGCATGCTTTCCTTGCGCTACCAATGACCGCTTCAAGTGTAGACAAGTTTTGGCAGGTGTTGTGCGTTAGCGTCCAACATCAAGGTGCAATGGGTTCCTCATGTCGAGCAGCAGCCGTCAAGCAGCGCTGAGACAGGACTGCTACTTCAACTGCCTACTTCAAGAGTCCCCCCGATGCATCGGTCGTTGATGCGTCGCAGGGCTGGCTGTACTGTAGCGGTTGGCTACTGCCACAGAATACGGCAATCAACCAGTTCCAGAGGTGACTGCCGTGTACCCTGGCAAAATGGGCCCGGCACGATGTGCAAGGCGCTCGGGGAGATGTGCAAAGCGCATGGGGGTGGTGGGGGGGGGGGGGTATGGTATCTTTGCATCATTCACGGGTCCACTGTGAGGGGAGGGGGGTGGAGGGTACACGTCATCTCATTTCAGCAGTCATTTGCAGGTGAACCGAAAGTCGGTGATTCAATTTCGATTAGCAGCAGTGCACAGCACGGCTGCAAGCGGTTTTGCCCAGTGCTTTTGGCCCTTCTCCCCGCACTAGCAAGCCTGGCAGTTGTGTTATACAACTTCAACTACATGTTGAAATTTGTGTGTGCGCTGTGCGTCACTGTCGGCAACGTCATGGGCGCCACAGTCTCAGTATGCCAATAAACTTGTCTGCTTGCTCCAGTGCATTTGCGACTTATCGATGGTCAGTTCTGCCGTGCTATGCCTTCTGCACTCTCTGCATTGATGGCCAATCATGAATTTGTGGGGTCAGCGGCAGCTGAGCAGCGTCCTGCCTGCACATCTATTGTGTGCAGCTGCGTGTCTTATAGTTGTTTTGCGTGAACATTCAAGATGCGAACTCTACACGTGAACCAACACATGCTGGGGCATATGGCATACGATTCTGCACGCCAGTCTGATGTATGTATGCGTGGAACAGCACGCCACTGATGAGGCATTTGGTCATCTTCCAATCAGAAGCCCATGAGTGCCATCATCTCGGAACAGCAAGGCAATCAGTCAAGAACAACACATGCAAGCAACCTTGTGTCAATGGAATGTTCATGTAATCATCATGCATGGAAGGCTGTGGCTGCGTCACAATGTGTTGTGCGCTGCTGTGTGTTGTGCTGCAACGGCACCGCGCGTGCACATGAACAGCGCGTGAGTCTGCCGCTCTGCGACCAGCACGGCATACAATGTAGCACTTGTTTGCACACAATATAGTCTCATTGATGGCTCCTACGAATTGCAAGCACAGCTCTCGCTGTTACATTGGACTCTGACGCACAAAGCTGGCCCTAGCATCGCCCAGGTAGGGCACACACGCTGCCTTGCACACATTTGCATTTTTTTTGCATGCATGTCATGTACCAAATGCAACATCAGAATACATGGCCGCATGCGAACAGGAAGGAAATGCAAAGGTCAAGCGTTGCCTGCGCACCTTGAGTTTGTCGTGGGCTTTGTGCTATTCGTGCAAGAGACGCATGGGCAGCTGGACAAAATAGAAGTTCCTTGCAACAGAGCTGGCGATACACTTGGCACTGTGCTACGGGGGGGGGGGGGGGGGTATGTACGTCCGAATACTTTATCGACTCCAGCTTGAGGGCCAAACCCTTTGGATATATCCTGCACCGCGGTGTATACAACACGTATGCGCCTATTGAGCTTGTGCATGCCTTCCCGCTGGGATGTCTCAAGCATGCACAGACACTAACAAAGCGATCTACAGATAAAACTCAGATGGGGCCTCCTCCGCTTCTTCACCGCTGCCGAGTACCACATAAGGCGGGGTTTGCCAAGCTACAGGTCCTTACTGACACACAGATGTCTCTGGCACAGGAGCTGGCGGAGCACATAAACGCATATACGCGGGGGTATGTACATAGGGCATGTACACCCTATATAACATAGGCTATGTACAGCGGGAATGTTGGGGCTGTGAAGTAGAACTAGTGCGCAAGCTGTTGGGTGCAGCGCAGATGCTGCTGCGCACACTCCAACTTCAACTCTTGTAGACATCCGGCTTCCAACTCAAGTCGCTGAACGTATGCTCGGTATGGCAAAGGTGGCACCAACGCACTGGCAGCGCGAACGGCCATGCCATGCTATGTCGCTCATGCCGTGGTACAAGGTGTTTTGAGTGCCTGCTGCACGCATTTTTGCCGTACTCCACGCAGCACGCTCCGCACATGAGGTTTGTGCAAGCTCTAGCGGCCCTGTTGACGCACCGTGCATCCTTGAAGTTGCCGAAGCACCAACCTGCCGCACGGTGCGCGGCAGTCCTCTTGATCTGTTGGTGCAGGTCAGGTGCAATGATATCTGTCTGTTTCTCCAAGTGGTGTTGGAGGGTCTTGGCAGGACACAACGCGGGGTGGCGGTTGCACCAGACGTATTTCTGGAAATCGTTCATGGCGCCCTCCGATGTGACGACAGGTAGAGTCTGGAGCACATACTTTAAGCCCCCATTGCTCTCAATTGCTCTCAAGAAACGAAGCGTTGACGCAGCACCGCAGAACGCATGCGCAGTGCGCAGGAATGGCGAAAGTCGACACGAGTCCCCCATTCCGGCGACGCCCGCAGATGACGCAGATCTTGTTGTAGATGGCGAAGGCGCAGGCACCAGTGGCATCAGCTGGCAAACGGGCCCAGTCTTGTCTCACATGCTCGCTGCAGTGGCTCTTTGCCAGCTCGAACAGTTGCTGTGTCGCTCGCTGGCGCTCCCCCGAGCTCGTGGCCCTCCATGCTAGCAAACCTCTGAGGCCCTCCATGCTATCAAACCCAAGATATGCGAAAACGGCATCAGCAAGCTCGCTCGGGTTGATGGGCGCAATATGCTGCTTTACGTTCCTGGTGCATGAGCCAACGCTGCAGTGAGCTGCCTCCATCCTGTGAGTGTACGCCGTTCACTGAACTTGCACAGGGCGGAGCTCACCTCTAAGTTCAAACCTCAAGGACGAAGTGTGTGCACAGGCATGGATGAGGCGGCCCACTGTTTACAACCTGCGTCAAGTGATCCTTTGTTTCAGCACCAAAACTCTCCGACACGGCTGCCTGCCGCGCATGCACATGATGCTGAACATTGGACATTGCTGCTCCTTCCAGCTCTGTCTCTGCCCCACCGAAGTTCAACCTCAACTCTCGTGTGCCATTGTGCAGAAAGGAGCTGAGCGAAGTCAGCCCTGCAATTCAGTTCAACATGGCGCTGACTTACACAGGCCAGGTGAGGAGGGGGGAATGCCGCGGCAGGCCTCCTCAGGGCGTGATGCGTGAACTTGAAGTACTTTTTATTAATTCTCGCTCAGGGCGCGAAAAAGCCCAGATGATGGTCTAACTTGATGCTGCTGTACGGAATCTGCATGTCGTGTGACTTCTGAAGGTGTCTCAACGACAACCACTCAAACGCCGCCGCCGCCAAATGGCATCTCGGGATCCTCCCCTGCGTCCTCCTCCATGTGCCCCCCCCCCCTGGATTCTGCCATGTGTGTCATGACACGGCCAGAGTACGCCATGTGGAGCGCTGCCGACAGTGCCGAGCGTAAGCGCGCCAGGGCGATGCCCTTAAGAGCTTTAGGGCGCGCTCCTCCGGGCACTGACATCCTGCTGGCATACTCCGTCGCCACAGCCTCCAGCAGCTTCCGCCCCTGCTCCCCGATGCTGCCAAAAGACCCGAGTGCCAAAGTGGCAAGTTTGTAGCAATTCTGGTCATAATGACCAGAATATTGGGATAATTTGGCGGCCTCTTGGTCGCGGCAACAGCGCTCGGGGTCTGCTGCAGTCTTCGCCGCCCGCGACGCCACCTGTGCCTCGAAGCAGGTGACGTCCACCATGAGCGGTAGGTGACGTGTCGGGTCGTCGTAGCCGGTCACCGGGAAGGCGTCGGCAGGCAGCACGATGTCCATCCTGCGACTCCCCGGCGGCCCGGCGGATCCCAGTAACGGGGTGTAGTCCTCGTCCACCAGTCCCGTTTTTCAGTATTGCCGCAGGATGCGCTGCGTGGCCCTCTTGACGCTATTGTGGACGATGGTGTCGTGCGCCTTGACGCGTGGCGCTTGACACAGCCGTGCATGCAGGGTGCCGCCCGGTGACTTCTCGCACAGCTTGCAGCCTGCCGTCTGCTCCTCTACTCCGATGGCGCGTTTGACGGCCAGCTGCCAGGATAGGCCATCGAACGAAGCCGCTGTGGAGTACATGGGCTCGTTGAGGAATGCCATGGCGATCGAGTGCATGTGGCGCTGCGACCGGAATCGAGCAAGTGCTTGCGTGCGTTGCGTGCCCTGCGGCAGCTGTTGCAGGTCCGCCTCCACTTTATCTGCAATCTTGGTAGCGACGGCATCTGCAAGCGCACTCTGATTGAGGCGCCTCAGGCTACACTGCAACTGCAGAGCACTGACGTCAAGTACACCGTGAGCAGCGTCCGCACCGGTGCCACCACCTGCTGGCGGCCGCGGCGGCGGCTGCTGCATATGTGGCTGCTGCTGCTGATGCATGAGCGCGCGCTGGTGGCAGCATATGTTCCAGCTTGTCGCCTGTTGCTGCGCGCAGGGATGCGGCAGCTGTGGCGATCGTCCGCATGAGGGGCAGGCGCGCCACCTCTGCTACTGCTGCGCCTTGTAGCATTGCTGGTGTGGAGCGTGCAATGCCTGCATTGATGGCTGCCGCTGCTGCGCGCGCTGGAGCAGCTGCGCTCAAGTACTTCTGAAGTATATATTTTGAAAGTATCAATGAGATGTCGTACGCAAAGGCGCAGTGTATGTGGCTTAAGCAGATATCACGAATTCAGTTTATTTGGGAATGCTTCTTCATCCATGCAGAAATGATCATTCACTTGCTTTCAGCTGCACCATGAAATGCAACAAAAAATGTGTTGCAGCAATGATCTGACTCACAGATTCAAAGTTTGCAGCATTTGAATTGAAGCCATGGTGCATCCAGCTGTGCACCACACTACCCACACAGACTACTGTTCTTGCACCAAATGTCGTTCTTGCATGGCACCTGCTGGTGTGACGACGCTGCAGCATGCCAGATGTATTGTCAATGCGAGAACAGCATGATGCGATGATCTTGGCCATGTGTGTCTTGATGCCTGCCTTTGCTGGTCAGTAATGTGCTCGGCAGCACAACCTTTCGAAAAAAGATCGCTTGGGTGCTTGCACTCACATCAAACATGGTGTCCTGGCACCGTGTGACAGTACATGGCTGCACAGCCTGAGCTTGCAAAGCACTTGAATATTGTGGAACACCTGCCCATGGGCGTTCACTGACATTGGCATAAGTATACTGCGGTGCAATGCGCTGCCTGTTACCTGTTGCACCGCTTAACCTCAGAATTGTATTTCTTGCTACATCATACTTTGAAGCTACTAGCAGACACACAAGAAAGAGCGGTGTGCAGGTTCTATCTGACACTCAGAGGCTCTGAGAACCATCTGCTGGTGGGTATTTACTTGCTGCTGATTTTATATGGTTGGCATCGGCAGCTCGCGAAACCTTGCTGTGATTCAGCGCATGCCTTTAGTACACTCTGAACCTCGTCGTCCATTCAAACTAGTCTGCAGACAGGTGTTGAACACGCATGCTGGAAACATATATTCTTCTGGTGTGGTGATGAGCAAATTTTCACCACACCGAGTCTCATGGATTTGACCTCAGACCCCTACAGCCTGTGACATGCAACGTCTATCTACTTGGGTCGCCTAATGCTGCTCGAGCCCACAGCGCCGGTTCGCAATGTTGGCTGTAGTTGCTGCATCGCAGCAACAACAAAAAACGGTTGGACGGTAAACTGGCGCAACATCACAAGTGTGTGCCTTTTGCACAGTCACCTGTGTATTACCGCTCATGTGTGATGCACACACCTGAATTTCTTGCGATGTGGATGCTACAATTGTGCACTTAAGGCCATGACTCTGTTACTAATCACCACCCCATTTTCTAGAGCCTTACCTTGAGCGCATTACATTACTGCCATTTGTCAAGCGTCTGATACAAGCATGGTTATGGAGCAAGATACGGTACAGCGCAGCATGGCATACGTATACACATGAGGTGCAGGCAGGGAGTGCAAGCAGGGCTGCTGTCTCAGCTAGCTATCAGGGTTTCCCTTGCACAGAAACTACGTACATTCCACCCGTCCATGATCAAAGCCAATGAACAAACCTCTCTTAGAGCCTTCCGATGTCATCGGAGCAAGCTTGTAGTCATGTGAAAGCGTCAAGGGGCACTCAAAGGTAGCAACAGATACATGCCCCAAAGTACAATGCTTGTGTGGTTTTTGGCAGTTATTTATAAGTGAACTTGCAGCATGTACATGGGCAGGTAGTGGAGACGCCTCGCACAGTGCACTGTGTCATGACTCATGCCATCAACGGCGGCATGCATGCACATCAGTGATGCAGAAAGTGCAGACATAGCTGACAAAACGAACGCAGCATACTGCACTGAAGGAATGCGCTTGATCGGCATGGACAACCCTTGCACTCGGCAAGCGCAGCGTGTTTTCGAGGCATGAGGGCACACCTACTTGTGCAAAGCACATTCTGCACTGCAGCTCCGACACCAAATGTTTGAAGCATTCGCCGGCTTGCACTGCCTATAGCTAGTACTATACAGTGGTAGATCCAATACATGCACACAGGCTAGTAGCAGGTGCACTGCGAAGGCCGCAGCTGTATTGACTTCATCAACACAGTGCTCCAATTGTGTGGATATGTCAGTGAGATTGCCGTGCTTCGGCGGCTCAAAATAATGCTGCGTCAAAGTACTACATATGCTGGCGTGGCCTATTGCACTTTGTGCCTGTTGCAAGCGCTTGTGCCCCAAGCCCTGCAGCATACTCCACACATGTCATTGGTGCATGCTTTGGTGATTTTGTTCAAGCACCCCCTGGCAAGAAACGAGGACCCAGGGCATCCTGGCCCGGTCATCCTTCCGATGAGCTTTTGTGCCACTGGCACCCTGATTTGCTCCTGTGTGGGGGTTTCGTTGAGCTGTCCACACACGTGAATATTGCGCAGCGTCAGACCTTTCTGCTTTGACAAAGAGCGCAAGTGCTCATGCGACGTCGCTGCGCATGCCTCCGCCAGCTCCTGAAAGTTCCCGCTTCTGAACACTGCACCCCACGCGCACTGGGGCACCTTATCCCTCAGCTGCACAAACGTCTGTGCCCGCAACGTAGCCTTGTTGTAGCCCTCACTCACCGGCTGGTGAATGAAGTCTGGTAGTTCCCGCGTGACGACCGCCCAGGACTTGAAGTGCGGTGATATCGCGCTCACGAACTCGCGGCGGTTGCTGAAGATCCTGCGCCTCCTTGCCCTCGCCTCTGCCGCAGCCTGAGCCCTCGGTGCCTTTGTGCTCTCTGCTGCTACATCTGCTTTGTACTGAAGGTGAGCTTTAATCACGTCCGCATACTCCTCCTTGTAGTACTCTAGGGTCATGCGAGGTGGCACTGCGGGGTGGCGCTCTTTCCAGACACAGTCCTTGAGCTTTCTTTTTGCGCATTGTTTTCTGAAGATGGGCACAGTCTGCACCAGGTGCTGCATAGGCACGCACCTCCCTGCAGCCGACAGCGTGATACAGCACTGCAGTAGACACCCAGGATGAGCGGGGATGCCATGTTCTGACTGCAAATCGCCGAACCACGGAGTCCTGCACACGATACAGATCTTGTTGTAGACAGCGAAGGCGCAGGCACCAGTGGCGTCAACTGGCAGCGCCCAACACTTTGGATTGATGCGTGAGCTGCAGTTGCGCCTGGCGAGCTCCCAGAGCCGCTTGGTCGCCCGCTGGCACTCTCGTGGGCTAGTTGTCCTCCACTTCATTAGACCTCGCACACTCAGGAAGTCAAAGATCACGTCAGTGACATCACCAAGCTCGCCCGGTGCGATACGCGGCTGCTTCCCCTGTCCGCGGTGCGAGCAATCACTGTTGTTGGCCTCGCTCATGCTGACCTGC
Source organism: Tribonema minus (assembly GCA_017506865.1). NCBI lineage: Eukaryota > Xanthophyceae > Tribonematales > Tribonemataceae > Tribonema > Tribonema minus. The sequence continues at coordinate 699,155 of JAFCMP010000157.1, forward strand.
ACACGGTGCCTGGCTGAATGACTTTGAATTAAAAAAAATGTGTTTTTTCAAGGCAGAGGATGGCTCGCCAACCGGTTGAAGTTGGAACGCAAATGATGCACTGCAGTCCGCATCGTGGGTGCGCGGTCCAGTCACGTTGAAACGCGCTTGCCCCACGCATGACGCATGACGTGTGGGGAGAAAAAGCCGCAACACAGAATTGCCACAGTCTCTCGGACAGCAAGGACTCTGTCTCATCGACCGCGTTGCCTGGCGAGTCACTGGTGCTCGTGTATGTTTTGATGTTTCAGAGTTCAGCTGAGCCGCTGTCATGCACACATGTTGTTGCTGCAGCGCAAACATGTACGCTAGGTCCGCACATCACACTGAGATAAGACGTTTCACTCAAATTTGCATTTTCGAACAATATGACGCAACTGGTTTTCTATGCTCAGGACCAATGAGGAAGGTAAGCAAATGTCATGTACTGTGCATGCCAACAGTGCACTGCACCGACAGACACAAACTGGGTGCAGCAACGCAATCGCAGTGAGGGTGTGCGTTGCCGCGTGAGCCTGACTGTGCGGAACTGAACTGCCCTCGTATGCACCATATGTCGGGCGTCCAGTGATGGCAAACCTTATTTGACCAGCACCAGCACAGTATGCATTACAGAACGCCAAGTTGCAAGTGCAGTTGGACACCCGCATGTTATGGCAATGGACTGCTGCCTGTAACCTAGGTCTGACTGTACCGTCACGGTGTTTGCTAACCATGACCGAGCTCTCAGGTGGTGCTCCACTGAGCAACAACTGTTATAGCGCATGTGTCCGTTTCTTTGACACAACTACGTGCACAGTGCCACTTCAGCATGCTGCATACGCTGGAAGGGTTGCAGTGTAAAAGCTAGGAGGCCTAACCTGATCCTGACTCTGACCTATGGTACCTCAACACCATCTCGTCTTCTAAACATCAAGCGCAGTTGTTGTATTGCTACCCATTTTGCTGAGCATCTGTTGCGAGCATGTCGTGTTGCAAGAAGCGGCAGAGTGCATCATGGCATGTACTCTAGTATGCGGGGGCACGAATGCTGGCGTGTGCAGTGCTGTCTGAGATGTTGAGTCACATGTACATAGTATGCGCAAGCACCAACATCAACTGCATGTCATGCCGCTGCATTGAGGTACCAACCAAACATGATCTTTTCGTTGCATTCATTCAAGGCACCCAGCCAAAGAGGCAAGCAGATGCATACAATGGCTAGGAACTAAGAATGCATTGCTTGTTGAGTACATGGCAGCCAGCGACGAAGCCTCTCATGCTGCGATGTGTCATGCCATCGCCGACGCTATGCATGTGAGCTTTGAACCATAGAGGCGCAGGGAACTGCTGATATGCAACCAATATACTGGGCTAAAAGGATGAGCATGCCATTGATAGACCTTGCGCATGGCAAGCGCAGCGTGTCCTCGGTCTGGTGAAGTTAGCGCTTGTCTATTCCTGTGAAGCATACTCCTAGCTCCAGCGCTGGCTTGCAAATGAATGCTTGAAGCTCCTACCGCTTTGCGCACAAATGCATGCCATGCAACCATCCTACACATCCAGTGTATGCACTGGCCACTTGCAAGCGCGATGGCCGCAGCTGTGGTCTACAATACAGCGCATTCAATGTTGGGCACATTTGAGGCTGCTGTGCTAAGGCTGCGATGTCGCATACGCTGCCAGTGGTGCGGCAAGTTGCACTTTGTGCTTGCTGCAATCACTTGTAGCACTAAGCCTGCAGCACTGTCCACACATGTGGTTGGTGCAAGTTTTGGCAGGGTTGTTCTTGCACATTTTTCCTTGGCCCCCCGGCAAGACCCCAGCGCACGAGTCTCCGGGCTACCCATAATAGATGGGCTTCTGTATTAGCCTGATTGGCGCCTGTGCAAGGTTCTGCCCAGGCTGGCCACATGAGCGGATATCATGCACGGTCAGCCTCTTGAGTCGAGCTAGACTACGCAAGTTTTTGAATGGCATTGTCGCGCAGGCCTCCGCCAGCAGCTGAAACTTTCCAGTTCCGAACACGGCCCGCCACAGGCATGAGGGCACCTTATCCCGCAGCTGCATGAACACCTGCGCCCGCAATATAGCCTTGTGGGAGCCCTTACTCACCGCCTGGTGGATCAAGTCCGGCAGCTCACGCACGATGGCTTCCCAAGAGTTGAAGCGCGGCGACATCGCGCGCGCGCACTCGCGGCGGTTGCTGAACACCTCGAGCCTCCTTGCCCTCGCCTCTGCTGCTGCATTCGGTGCCGTTGCCTCTGTGCCCGGTGCCAATAGACGCGCTGCGCGCAGCTCTGCCTTGCGCTGGATGTACGCTTGGATGAAGTCCACATATTCCTCCTGGTAGTATTCGAGGGTCATGCGAGGTGGCACCGCTGGGTGGCGTGCTCTCCAGACGTAGTCATGTGCGTGCCCGGTTCTGGGGCTTCTGTTCCTGAAGACGGGTATAGATTTCACAAGGTGCTGTACAGGCACTTGGCCTTCAATCCCCTGCAGCCTGACACAGCATTGCAGCCGGGATGGCGTACTCTGACTGCAGCTCGCCCAGCCATCGCCGTCGGCAAACCACACAGATCTTATTGTAGATGGCGAAGGCGCAGGCACCAGTGGCGTCAGCTGGCAAACGGACCCAGTCTCGTCTCACGTGCTCGCTGCAGTGGCTCTTTGCCAGCTCGAACAGTTGCTGCGACGCTCGCTGGCACTCCCAGAGCTCGTGGTCCTCCACGTCATCAAGCCCCTCACGCCTAGATACTCAAAAAGTGCATCAGGTATCTCGCTCGGGGGTGATGGGCACGATGCGCTGTTTAACCTGACGGGGGCCTGAGCAGATGCTGTCGGGATCTTTGTCCATTGCTGATCTGATGCAAGCTGTGCTAGCTGGCGTGTTGCTTGCTTCCAACGCAAAGCTTGTCCTTCCTCAAACTCTGGAGCGTCACTCCGCTTTTTCCGAGAACTGTGTAGTTGAACAATGTGTAGAAACCACAGTTGCGAAGTGCAGTTCATCAGCACACATTTTGATAGATCCACTACACTTGCAGGTGCATGCATGCACTACATGACGTTATTTGCAGATGACGATACCGCCATGAAAGCAGCGCAGGTAGCAAGGAAAGTGTGCTCGCTCAGAAGTGTACATCTCATGGTTGTACATGCACGAGTGCGGGTTCCAATCAGGCACACATAGGCGGCAGCAGTGCTACGCTGCTGCAGTGTAGCAGCCAAGTGTACCAGCAACTGCTCTCTGTGAGCTCCTGTTGCCGGTCCGGTTCAAACCGGGTGCAAGGCAATATATATATACACTGGCCATCAAAGTATGAATGTTGCTGCCGCCACTGCCGCGGCAGCCGCTGCTGCAGTGGCGGGTGCCGTCTACTCGATGTGGTCAACAGGGTTGAAGGCGATGCTGTCTGTCTGCTTGATGCTGGTGAGGCATGGTGCTTGACGGTGCGGTGCAACTCAAGGCAGCCGCCGCTTCATGGTCTTTTCATGTTCTTTGCCTGTCCCCCTTTGGAGTATCAAATGCACAACTCCATGCAGATGCAGGGCGTTTGTATATGTTACGCCATCTCCACGTGCAACTTGCTGCGGGGTGCGCCGCCTTTTCCGCGTGCGCTGCGCTATCATCAAGCATGCAGTCTTGTGCTTACGCACTTGTGCAACCCCCCTCGCGCCCCAACATTTGTGCCATCATGCGACCAGCCCTGAGTTGGAATACACCTGCAGCAGGCGACAGCAGTTTGACTGGTGCCAGTTGCAAATCAGACTGTCAGGCAGTGTCTGCACGGCCCACGCGCTGGAACGCGCGTGCCGCGGCTCCAGCAGATTCTGCTGAGGCGCCAGACAATATGCTGTAGCTGGCGCGCGACACAGCAGGATGACCTAAGGTGGTTGACAGAGCTGCCTCAGAGCTGCCAGCGCATATTGTTAGTGGCAGACTGGAGAAGTACCGCGGTCATCGCTCTCGTCTCTAAGCGTTCTTCCGCTTTGAACGCACGTCCCCATAGGAACGTTCCTCCTCGGCACGTTCTCCGAGACCGAGCGCGCGCACGGGCGCGAGAAACTGCCAGCCGAGCAGCCACCTCAGGGTCTTGAGCGTGCCAGCGGCAACGCCGCGCGCGCCGCCAGTAAGGAGGCGCAGCGGCGGAACGGCATTGACGATGCTGGCCTCTGCCCAGCCCAGGAGCAGCGCTAGCGTGTTGGCCCTGTGCTCGTGGTGGTTGTCGGCGGCGGCGGATTCCTGCGCAGTGAGGGAGGGGGGTGCAGCGAGCGTTGACGAAAACTCCACAAGAAAGAAATGACGTGCATGGCGCTTTGGCGTCAACCGGGAAGCGGGCTTGAAGCGGGAAAACATGCGTGGGCTACGTCAAGTGCACCTGAGCTGGCCTCAGGCTACGCAGGAGCAGCACTTCTGATTAGAAGCGCGTGGTGGTCATGTAGACAGTAATGCGACAGTGCTCAACGAGGTCCCAAGAACATGTAAGGATTGTGCTTCAAAAGTACGCACTGGCCCTTGACGTGGCACATTTGGTAGCGCTCTGCTGGTGGCAACAACACACACGATAACGCATGCGCCGCAATGATGGGGGCCGTGAGCAGCCGGCTTGAGCTGTACATCTGACTGCAATGCCAGGGCAAAGTGCATGGTAATCAGGCGCGACACGGGGGGGGGGGGGGGGGGGGGGTCAATGCAGTGGCATTAAATGCAGGTGGACGCCAGAGCCTAATCGGAAATTCTGACCGATCCAGTAGGGCAAAGGGCGTCGCGATCGTCCGTGGCGAGGAGGGGGGGGGGGGGGGGGGGGGGGGGGATGCAGCGGCGTCAGTGTCTGAGTGAAACTTTGACTGCAGTTCCAAATAAGGCCCAGATCCGAGGTTTCAGTTGAAATGTCAGCTGCCAGTGAACGCTGGCGCGTTCAACTGCACCGGCGTGCACAGCGCTGATCGGAAAGGTATGGAGCTACTTATTTCTTGCTTTCTCAGCCCACTAGTCACACAGGGCAAATTGGTGCTTCTTTCAGAGTCATGGCGACATTACACGAGAACGTGGCACGCTTCAGAATATTCGTGTGTATGCAGTCTCTAGGGCTGCACCCGGTGTGTTCCTTACCTCTGCCCCATGAGCGCTGCCATCTGGGTCTTCTGAGCGCTGATAATGTTGACGCACAGCCTCAATCTTGTCGCCCTGCGCACGCACAATTGCATCACTTCTCGGTAAGTGTGGCATTACGAGTCAACTCAAGGGAAATAAAGACGATCTGCGTTTGAAGGTGATAGGCAAAGGCACAACAGATGGCATGGTACATATTGCCGCGATGGACTTCACGTACGACTGCCAATCACTGCTTTCTTGGTCAGTTTGGTCAGTTGAGAAGTGATGCTGCACCCGCCCCGCAGCAGGATGACCGCTATGGCCAGCCCAGCAGCTGACGGTGAATTTTTAACCTCTAACACAAGCGCTCATTTCTCTTGATGATAAATCTGTAAATCTCAATGTCAATAGTAGCGTCCCTAGGCTAGAAACAGCAGCGCTCAGCACAAGTCAGCGATCACCTCCTCGAACATCTCCCAGGCTGCGCGATCGAGCAGAACCTGCGCATTGTGCATGCCTGAAAGCACATCTGCATACTCCAACGCAGTGTTGATGTCGTGCTCAACAGTGCATTGTCGAATCGAGCCTGCCAGCTGCAAAGCAAGAAACAACAGCAGTGCTCCGCTCACCTTATCTGACATCTCCCAGGCTGCGTGATCGAGCAGCAGCTGCGTATCGTGCATGCCCGCCTGCATATAAATTTGTGCAACAGCAAGGAAGCTAGTTGGTAAGTCGATATTCTATGACCTGTACGCACCAGTTGGGGGTCCATTGCACTTTCGAGTTGAAAACACGCACTCATTGGGGGATCATTGCACTTTTGTGTCAAAAGACATGCACTCGTCAAAACCCAAACAGGTGATTTGCGGAAGCGAATAACACCGGCATCATGTGCAGAGGAATTGCTCTTGTGCCTAGCTTAGGGCAGACTGGTGGCTTGCTTGCCGCAGATGTAAGCAACCGTAACTGCCCGGCTTCTGCCTCACGCTACATCAAGTCCTGCAACAGGTGTACGTGCAGGCGCAGTGGAGTGCGCACAACTCGATTCAGCAGCGCAGTATCAGCAGCGCAGTGTATCTACAGCAGGCACGTGTGAGCACAGCAGCAGAACACTATCTCAAGGCCGAGTCAGCTGGCCACCTTGCACAGCTATCCAAATGGGTTCAGCAGCATTGGCAACCGCCAACAGCTACAGTAAGTGTAGAAAGCGCAATGCAACAAGGACAGCAGTGGGCGCAATCATTAACAACGAAATTGTGAGGCACAATACTTGAAACACCCCAAATAAGTAGAATTGAGCAGAGGGCATCAATGATACGTGTACAGGTTTTGCACGCTTGCCTGTGCGGCGTTGACGACCGGCATGAGCGTATCCGCCTCTGTAAAGTCAAAAACAGCGGACGAGAAAACGTGATAGGTTTTGTGGAACAGTCAAGCAGAGGAAGGCAAGCGTCACTCTTGTCTTTCTATGCGCCCAAAGGTCGGTGCATTGCGTGCTTGAGAGATGCAACAGTTGCAACGCAGACGGAGTGTCATGCAGCAGTGCACAAACAAGTCATGCATAGCACCTCACTTCAGGGTCAGTATTTAGTAGAGTTATGAGCCGGTCCCCCGAACTGTCTGAATTGCAGGCGGGGTAGCTCACCGACCGTCTAAGCCGTCTAAGACGGAACTTGGTGACTGCTACCGTCTTTGACCGTCTTTTCCGTCTTAGCCGGTCAGCCAGCTTATCAATCAGAAGCGAGTTAACCCCTTTCGCCTACCCCGATCAGCGAAGCACGCTAGACCAATTCCCCATGCTGCATGCATCCTGCTCACAGATGCACAAATAACCCAAAGTTCAACTTCCAGACTTCAACTTCCACTTGAAGTGAACCAAAAAAAGATGTGTGTGGTGGTGGCTTGAGTGAGCTTGTGCTTGCTTGCTACCAGCGGCGGCGGCATCAGCATTCGTGTCTTGACATTGTACGTGAGCCACATGACTGCTGCTGCATGATATAAGCCGTGCGAGCCATTTCTGAGAAAGCCGGAAAAGACGGTCCCTCGAGATTCCGTCTTTTCGGCTGCGCCGACTAGCCGGAGCCGAGCCGGTTCAGACGGTTCCGGCTCGTAACTCTAGGGTTTAGATAATGCGTTAGTGCCTGGATGAATGTGATGTGATTCACAGTATTGAAGGTGCTAGCATTACGAGCGCATTTCCACACTGTAGCACACTTAAACTTCAATCAGCGCCTTTCTGGTCCCCATGTAAAATGTTAACACGTGAAATGTGATGGCCAAACGCGCAAATATCACAAGCATCGGCACCTCAATGGGTTGGTTTAAAACAGGCGCTCACGAGAGTTTAGATTGAATTTGATGTTTGCACGCTGACGCACCTATAGCCTCGAGCAGCACGGGCTCGTGCATGCGCACAAAGGCCAGTGCAATCGCAAAAGTGGCAGTTGGGCCCTCCAGCATTATCACCTCCAGGCACCTGCCGGGCGCAGCAGAGGCGTACACCAGAAGTGAAACATATAGAAGAATTACCATCCATAGAGCTGCTGTAACTGTCATAACAATCTGCAGAGCGTTGCACCAATCGCAAGTCTACACTGGCAATCGCCAGCTGCACATGGCTGCCCACCATTGAAAGGCTACGAGTACCCCGGCATGAAGACTGTGTGCATGTGCTCTGTGGCCCTGGCAGCTTGTCATGGCTCAACACACCTCTCCTATTAGTAGCACTAGCATGATTGCGCAGCATGCGACAGCAGCACGGATTGTAGCAGCGTGCTGCTTTCCACAACCAGCTTTGACGCAAATAATCCAAGTTCGTTACAGCAATGAAGCGATGGGCAGAAGCGCCACAGGGCACAACTCAAGTTGGCGAAGCAGGCCATGAGAGGCAGACAATTGTTTCCGATACCAAATGTTGCTCTTGCACCTGCCATTAACAAAAACAATGGTACTATCTGGCCGTACCCATCCGATGCACAGCAATACCTTGGCGCGGTTGGTGCAGACAACGAGTCAACAGAGCACGCCATGAGCGATAGACAACCACTTCCACTCTTTTGATGTGTAACTTCCTACGATAGCTGCCTTTGATGGGGTCAAAACCAATGCTTGTTGTACACATCCAATGCGCAGCAATACATACCTCAGTGCGGTTGGGGCAGGGAATGAGTTGATGAAGCACGCCATTAGCCAGGGCACCACCATCAACTCCAGCGGCAGGCCCACGTTTTGCATGGCATCGCTGAGGCTGGCAAACTCGTCCTGCATGGTGCCAGACAGTTGCAACAGTTGGGTTGAGCAATGTGACAGGCCGCCAACACGTCCGTTTGGTTGATCAAAACCGGCGGGAGACTGAGCGACGTGACAGCGCGCTAACAAGGGAGTGTGGTTGGACGTTTTGCATGGCGTCGCTGAGGCTGCCAAACTCATCCTGAATTACAGGCAACTAAAATAAACGGTATGTGGATGGACTAGTCAACACTGAGCGACCTACTCTAGCAGTGACTTGACAGCAGCGATCTACAAACACATGCGTGCCATATGGCACCTATGATTCCCCCTGAGGGCGCCCTGGGTATTGAGTATGTCTGTGATGAAATTGTACTATTCTAGTATGCACATATCGTTCACAGCATGCTTTGATAGTATGTTTCACTGAATCATTATAATTACCTACTGTACACAGAGCAACTCACACCCCACCTCTGAAGGTGCCTGTCCGTATCACTTCAGTGTTATCATCAACTACTGGAGTACATGCACAGGTGAGCACTTGAATTATGCAAATTGTGTCACTAAAAAAAAAAACATGCTCTACACAGAGCAACACGCACCTCCAACAGTGCCTTGACAGCGGCGATCTCTGACCGCGTGCGCGCCATGCTGCAGCTGTGGTACCCCCTGAGGGGGCCCTTGAGCAGACCCGACAGGGTCCAAAAGGCGCTCTCCTCACTCATCACCTGAGGCGAGCAAGACAATGGAACCATTGATGGTTTGACAATTACAAGTAGCAACAGGTAAGGAGGGGACCACGCTGCTGCCTCCCCACAACCGAACCGGAGTCCTGGTTTCTTGCACTGATACCATATCACCTGCTCTGAACTACTTTAATGCATTACTCTCATTGCATCACGATACTATGATACAAATCGAGCAGACCCGACAGGGTCCAGAATGTGCTCTCCTCAATCATCACCTGAGACAAATAAATTATTTGAAATAATTAGGTTGCCAGATGCAAGTGGGCGCAAAAAGTATAGACTAAAGGGGGTGGCAGCACATCACCTGAGGCAAGCACGCTGCTGCCTGTGACACGTCTCCCCACCACCGGAAATGCCATACCCAGTTTCTCGCAGAGAAACTGAGTCAGTCACTTTTGATGTAGATGTCAAACTCTTTTCTCAACGCATCACAATACAAAACAGCCGCTGCGACGTAAATTGCATGTATTGATGTCAGGCTCATCTTCCACGACCAAACCGGAGACCCTATTTCTTGCAGTGATACCAGAACACCCGCTTCAAAATACTTTCAGGCATTACTATCGACGCATTGTCTATGTCATGGTACAAACCAGCTGCTGTGACATAGCTAATTTCAGATGTTGCTGTGGCAGGCACGACACCTGGAGCAGCAGGCCATACACACACCAGCCGCTGTGATGCGCGTATATACAGAGCAGGTTTTTTTTCCAAGCAGGCACGTCACCTGCAGCAGCAGGCCCGCAATGAAGTTCATGCCCTGGCAGTAGCCCACATCAGGGTTCATGAGCGCTGATGCACTGAGCACACGCCTTAGCGCGTTGCGCCCCTCGTCCGTGTTGACCTTTGCGCACCCGCCCTTGAAGACTCTGCAACCGTGGGGCATTTAGTGTTGAATTTCAGCAGACTGAAGGACTGGTGCATGTAGGATATAACTCATTGGAGTACTTTGAAGTACATAAAGACTATACTTTTGAAGTTTGACCCCCGTGCACCTGCCCCTGAAGACTCTGCAGGAGGGCGGTGATGTTGAAGTTACAGCAAAAAAAGAAAAGGAAGTAACACTTCAACTTGAAGTCTGCAACTGGGGGGGGGGCTCGGTGATTGCATTGCATGTACACACAAGGACCGGTGAGTTCACACTGAGTGATGGATATCCTTGATTGGTAGTACTTCTACGTGATTTTCGAATATCTGCTTCAATGTGCTTCAACACCGTCATGACCACCTTGAGGGACCTGCAGCCAGGATCTGTGTTGCGTTCATTTACGCAAAATGATGATTCGCTAACGTTGACCTGATATGTCAATACCTGGATAAGCAGGTGAGCCTTTGCTCTTAGGGTTAGAGTTTAACCCTAACTTTACCCTAATCAGCACAACACCTCATCCACACCACAGATCTCGGAGAGTCCACACGACCTGGCACAACCTCAGTCATTTCCCGGCAGAAAATGGTACTTCTCGGCGTGTACACTGCCAGATAGTCAAGCAATAAAACAGTCAGCGCGTCGTGCTCAGCATCACTTTACATCAGCATTGCCCAATCCGAGCGCAATCGTCTCCGCCACAGAAAATGAGCTGCGTCTCCACGGCGACAATCAAGACAGTAAACGCAGCGACAACACTCCGTTGAAAGCTGACACCGACCACTGCCGCTACGGCTGGCAGAACCCCTCAGAGGCAAGCCCCTTCAAGCATGACGCCTCAGAAAGAACGCAGCGCCGTGTCAGATTGAGATCGTGTCAGAACATCATTTACAAGAAATGCACATACTTCAAGTAGAAACTTGAACTGACCTCGTCACGTCCTTCTCAATCTCCGTCGCGACAAAGTTCACCGCAGCCACATCCCTTTGCGGAGCACCGCCACTGCTGCTGCCGCCGCCGCTGCCGCTGCCGCTCCGCTCCGGCGCCGCCACCCAGCCCCCCCCCGCCCCCCCCCCCCGCTGCGCGCGCCGCTGCCGCACCCCCCCTCCCCCTCCCCCATCGCTGAGCACTGCTGCAGGGGGGGCGAGTGGCGTCACAAAGGCGCCATCTGAAGCATCGCTCAGCCAGCGCTCGTCGTCCTCCGACAGCCACGCCACCGCGTCGTGGTAGTCGGACGCGACGCTGCTGTTGCCGGGCGAGTAGGACGAGGGGCGCGCGCGCTGCGCCCCCGCGGAACGCCCCCCGGACCATTCTCCTGTGGAACCTTCCCCGCCGCCGGACAGCGCCACGAAGAGCCCGCCACTACCATCTCCCCCCGACGCGGACATGAAGTCTGCTATAGAAGAGTTGGTAGATGACGCTCCGCTGCTGCTCGCTGATGCGGAGGAAGCGGCGCGCCGGGACGGTTCTTCACCCGAAGAGCGTTCCGCAGATCCCTCCGCGGAAGGCGCCGCCGCGTCGCCTTCCTGCTCCTCTGCAGCCTCCGCTATGGACGCGTCTGGTGATGAAACGCTGCGTGTTTCTGCCTCAGCCTCCAGGCTCGCGGAGTGCGCTCTCCCGGATACTTCCACGGAAATTTCCTCAGATAGCGCTGCTGCCTGCATGGCCCGTTCTGCATGTGATTTCTGCGCTGATGCGGTGGGGTCGGTGGGCGCAACTGACGTAACAGACGTAACAGCTGGCAGCCCCACAACATTGCTACTTGCGTCTGTTTGCGGCTCCATGCGGCGGTCTGCAGTGGCGTCCGCTGAGTCGCTGTCGGCGCGGACCGTCGCACTTGCGGACGCTTCTGCAGACGCTTCCGCAGAAGGTTCTCTGGACAGATCTGCAGAATGACTGTGCGCCGTTCCGGTCAGCTCTTGGAACTCGTGCACGAGTCCCCAGTAGTAGGCGTCGCCGCTGCCGCCCCTGCAGTGAGCTGAGCAATGCACATGTAGCAGCAAGAAAGGGTATAATAACGGCGCAGTACAGTCAGCTGGTTTCCAAAAAGCACATAAAGCTGCGATGAGAGGGTTATGAAAGGCGCAAATTAGGGCAACAGCGAGCATATCCGACTTATGGCATACTTCTACTTGAAGTATATAGATCTACTGCAGAGGGTCACTCCCCACAAGAATTGACGATGTCAAACTTGGAGTACTGTGTTCAAAAAGAGGGAGAGCACTGGCAGGACAGCAGCATTTGGTTTCAGAAGATTATGTGTTGTGCACACCTTCCACTTCCAGGCCCTGAAGTCGTCACAGTGAATAGAACATGGTCTCCACGTCCACTAATGTCAAATGACAAGCTTTTTATGGCACCGCTTCAACACATCAACAGTCACTTTAACACGTCAAAAGTCACTTTAACACGTCAACAGTGCTCGCCCGGTTTGTCAATGTCACTAGCCATTGAAACCTCGGCCGGGAGACTGAAGTACATACGTCAAGCGGACTGAAGACACGGCCACGGCGCTGCAGCTGCGACATGGCATAGCGAGGGCAGAGGCACCAGTACGGTGCCTATGCATACATACATACCTGCTGCGCGGCGGCGCAGCGCAGCGCCCCCGGAAAGTTCCTCGTACAGTTCTCCGCGCCGTTCCGCGGGAATGCCGCTGCTCCACACTAGGCTCCTGAGCGTGGCTGCACTCTGCGACCAGCGCTGCGGCGGCGGCGCCCAGCCCCTCTGCTGCGCATCCGCCGCTGCCGCCGCCGCCGCCGCGACTGCCGCCGCCGCCGCCGTGGACGCCGTCGCCGCGGCCGCCTCGCTGGTGGTGAGGAAGTGCTCAGGTTGAGCACTGCTGCTGCTGCTGCTGCTGCTGCTGCTGTGAGACTGAGCGCTGCTGCCGAATGCAGCAGCGCCGCCGCGCGATTGCGTCGCCGCCGCCGCCGCTGCCGCCGCCTCCAGCGCTTCCGCCGGCGCCGCGCCCGCGGCAGAAGGCGGCGGAAAGTGCTGGCGGAAGGGCGGCGGCAGCCGGCCCGCTTCCGCCGCGAAGCGCCAGTGAGCGACCTGAGCGCTGCTGCGAAGCGCCGTCAGCGCGGCGAAGCAGGTGCTACGCGCGATGTTCCGCGGGCCTTCGACGCGTTGGCCCAGCTGATCGTACTCCTGATGCGTGCGGGGATATTGACAGGCGTGCTGTGAGTCATTTGAGCATGCAAGCATATCAACTGGTGGCCACAGACGACGACCGCTTGTTACTATATCATGTGACGTCGCATGGGTACTGGTGATGGAAAACGGCTGCCCGGTATGAGACTGGAAATGTGAGAGTGAACTAGGGTCAGGATGAGGACTTCAACTGAGGTTACAAGCAGTTACGCTTTGGCCTAAGAATTACTGTTGCCAGCGGCGGGACATACAATGTCTATGGAGCTGGTGACGTTTGCAGTTACGCCAAGGCGCTTCTGCCTCACCGATTCTTTCGAGTATGCAAGCGAGTGTGTCACGGGTGCCCTCTGCGCTGCCACATGTGCACAGCCACACTGCCTCATTTACAAAGTGCATACTAATCCACATCAGTGTACGTCAAAGCAGGTCATAGAAAAGCGTATGCGCCATTGCCATCATCACATGAGAACTTTGTCAGCATCACAAAAGTTGGCCATTAGGACTCAAAGTTGGCCGTTAGGGCTCACCTACAAAGGCCAGTCTTGCACTCCGGTTTTGCACACGCGCCATTTAGTGTACCACAGCACCATGTCATGCCACCGTTGTCCCCCACGCAAAGTGGTAACTGGTGCCACAAGCCAAGTAAGATGTGCCACTCCGAATGTAGTCCAAAGCCAAGCAAACTGTGTCACTCCGACTGTAGTTCACTTACGAAGGCAACTCCAGCACTCCGCTTTCGCAAGCGCTCCGAGGCGTGTCCCCCCTCCGCAGTGTCCCCCTGCTCCCCCGCAGAGTGTCCCCCATCAACTGCCACCGGCTCTGTAACCGCAAATATGCTGAGCGCTGCTGACAGCAGCACCTCAACGGCGAAACTACCGTCCTGTGATTGGCTGCTCCACCACCGCGGGCGCTGTCAGAAACGCGAAAAGTTTGGCAGCAGGCGTCAGACGAGGCGTGAGGCAGGGTCTGTTTGTCTTAATTCAGGATTAGGATTAGGGTTAAGGTTAGGAGGTTGGTTTAGGGTTAGGGTCAGGGTCTATAATGAGGAGCATCACACCCAGCCGCAGCTGACCTGCTCAACTGCAAGTGCCTGCGCGTGGCTGGCTGTGCGCTGCCATCAACTGGGCGACCGCACGTATCGCAGCACGGCCTGAACTGCGCATGCCACCGCGCCGACCATCGCTATGGGAGGGCATGAGCTGAGTCAGCACGGTGCGCTCACACCAATTCAGGGATTGCACTGGGCCTGCCACTTGCACAGACTGGCGTTATGGGTGCGGGCATTAGCTTGCAAAAGGCTGGCTGATGCTGAGTGCTGAAGTTGAAGTTCAACAGCTTGAAGGGAAGCGCCAAGAGATCTCATGGGCGTTGCTGCAGATGCAGCATGCAGCAGATGATCGCATCAGGAGCAGCAGAAATGCTGCACCGGCCGTCGTTGTGGGTGCGGGCATCAGCTGCGCCAGGGCAGTGGCGCGTGCTCACATTTGATGCTGAGCACTACAGCATTCAACAACTTCAAGGGGCTGGCAGAAACTGTTACCTGAGCCCTAGTGCAGATACAGCATGCCCGCACATGATAACGTAGGGACAGCGTGAACCGTATTGAATGATTTGCCGAGCCCGTCATATGTGTGATGGCACCGCACCCAGCTGGAGGAGACTTGCATGCCCACAGCAGTTTCGGCAGTTGATGTTACGTTTGCCACCAACAACTAAGCAGTTGGCTGCAGCACTTTGGCCCGTCCCGTGCAAGACGTTGGCAACAGCTCTCATCAAAGATAGTGGCGTTGACCTAGTTGCTGCAGTCAGCGCCGCTGTTTGCGCTTAGCATACTGCAAATCCACGCTGTTCATTTAAACGTGCAGCAACGGATCACAGCTGCGGACCCCTGTCAAAGAAGACGTTGCAAGTCAATCAACACTGACGGATGTAACTAGCAACAGTGCACATGCACCAACCTGTCACTCATAGAATCGGCAGCGGACTGTATGCGCCAATCCTCATTTTCTTGACGTGCAAGGCTGTGAAATGTGACGCATCACGACGTGCAGCGCCTGTGCCTTGCTGAGCGATGTGGGGCGGTGCTGAAGGCGCTGCTGTTACATACTGTTGCATGCAGAGCGCCAAGCGCGCTACTGCTGCAATGCAGCGCCCGCAAAACGAGGCTCTCAGTATGTGTGGCAGGAGTTCCACGGCGCGTCGGGCAACAAATGGTGCTGCGGTGGCACCTGTCTCAACGCGCCAGTGCACTACATGGTCTCACACTTATTCAGCAAAACGTTGCCCCAGGAAGCATAAGACCCACCTCTTGCTCCTGCAGCTCCGCCAGAGGCACGCTGAATACGCACAGCCTCACTGGCATGAAGCCATCCAAAGGGCAGTCCCCCTCTTCCTCATACGCCATCAGGTCATCGAAAACCTCCAGCCCAAGCTCTCCCGCCAGCCTGGGTTTGCCACCAGCTTCCTCCTCGTTCTGCAAGCGCTGCTGCTGCTTCTGCTGCTGCAAGCAACTGTGCGGCAGTACCCACCGCACGGATGCTGCGTCGGCTGCGATGCCTTCGTCCCCATGCTGCAGCTCGTGGTCGCTATACTGCCTGAAGGCTTGCTTGCTAACTGTGAGTCTGCTAGCAACTGTGGCTAGCCCCTCTGGAGGGAAGGTAGCAGACCGATGGTGATATCCTCCTAGCCTCAGCACGCAGTAGACGCAGGGCAGCGTTTCTGGCGTTTCTCGAGGCCACGACAGTCCCTGCGGCCGCACCCTCGCGTCCAATACCTGAAGCACTATGCAGCCAGCGTTGGTGCTTCCAACTCTGCGAATGCTGGGAACAGCCCAGCCTGAGTCGCCCGTCATCGCCACTTGAGGCAATTGATGATGGGCTGTATCATACCTTCAGATGCCTGCGCTGGTCCGCCATGCGCGACCTCACTGGCAGCTCTCACACCTGTACAACCCAAACGGTCTTCCACTTCCGAGAAGTTCACATTGGCTGAGCGCTGCCTTGGCAGTAACTGTAAAAATCTTTGGCAGTTGGCATCTCTGGTAGTGTCATGCAACGGCCTTGCCGTTTGCTGCACTGACTGACCGCAAGCAACAGCATCGCAAGTATGAATGCAATCAATTGGCTCCAACATGTCATTGTGCTACATACCCACGGTTGCCCCCTCCTTAACCTGAACATGCGCCCCCTCTCCCCTGCAGGCGTGTGCTGTAGCACATGGGAGGATGTTGCAACGTGGCCGCGGCTGCACGGTCTGTGCCTCCGCAGTTGTCAAAATGGTGCCGCCAACGTCAGCAGTAATGCAACATGGCACACAGGCAGGGCGGTTGAAGTTCAACTGCAAAGAAAGGCACTTTGCGGCCAACTACATCCAGCTTCTGCAGCGCCAACTCCGAGTGGGTCTCTTGCTGCGGAGAATCTCTGAACACATGCAGTCTACGGACAATTGAGCTGTACCCCAGGCAGCAGCAGCAGCAGACAATCATGCCTGCAGACAACACATGAGACAGAAACACACATGGCACAAGGGTAGCAACTGCCCTGGAACGGAAGCGGGACTCTATTTGGATGCCCTCGATCGCGTGCGCGTGGCGCCTGCGCGCAGGCTGCGGCAAACAGAGCAGCGGCGCTCAGCTAGAGCAGCGGCGCTCAGCTAGAGCAGCAGCACTCAGCTAGAGCAGCAGCGCTCACCCAGAGCAGCAGCAGCAGCGCTCAGCAACAGCAGCAGCAGCGCTCAGCTTAAGCAGCAGCAGCGCTCAGCGACAACAGCAGCACCTTTTAACCAGAGCAGCAGCAGCGCCCAACCAGAGCAGCAGCTTTGCAGCAGCGCTCAGGGCGCGGCGCCGCCACCCACCTCCACCAGGTACCCGCGCACGCGCGCGATCTGCGCCTCCACGGACGACTGAGCCGTGCCCCCAGCGGCATTCTTGCGCTCGACCGACGTCTCATAGTTCCACAGCGCGGCGACATCGTCAGCGAAGCTGGGGTGCAGCGTGCGAAGGTCCTCAGGCGTGAGCGCTGAGAGGGGGAAGCCGCGGTCCTCCGCCATCTTGACGGCGGCGCCGGAGATGTGGTGCGTCTCGCGGAAGGGGACGCCCTGCGCAGCAGCCACAAGCATTGGATTAGCGTTCAAATCAGAACTTTAAGAGACAGTCATGTACTTCAAAGTAGCATTTGAGTATTTTGACGATGTAGCTGTGTTCGTGATATGGGCAAGTTAGCCGCCATCTTGACGGCAGCGCCGGAGATGTGGTGCGTCTCGCGGAAGGGGACGCCCTGAAACCGATACAAATACGGGGTGGATTAGCCTGGGTGCAAGTCTATCTGAGACAAAATCAATATTGTTGCCATCTTGACGGCGGCGCCGGAGATGTAGTGTGTATCACGTAAGGCGACGTCCTGTGCCGCTGCTACGACAGACGCGGAGGGTAAGCAAAGGAAGTTGTTTACTGCCTGTGTTGTTTCCAACGCTGGTATGTGCTGTTCATCACTGTCACCGAGGCCTTGCCCAGCCCCCCTGGCAGACACAGCAATTATGCTCTCAAACCTGTGTGATGTTCATCTGTTCTGCCAGGGCATCCCTGTGGCGGAGACGTCAGCGTCGACGCCACGCCAGCACGGCTAACTTCAACCGTAACTTAAGCTGAAGGTAACCTGACCCTCACCTTGCGTACAAGGTGATCTGCGAGGTCTGTTGCGAGCATCTCCTGCACCGAAGCCTTGTCAAACCGCACCCTTGATGACGTCAGCATCGTCACAGATCGGCGGCTAACCCTAACCCTGGTGATAGCGTTAGGGTTGCCACAACACCAGCTTCAAGTACGCCAGCTTCAAGTACGCTTCGCGCCGCCTGTGATGTTGCCCCGTCTCATTGGCCCAAAATGCCGGTTGCGTGAGGATCCGTCAGTACGTGGTGTGCACCGCCTACGACTTCAACAGATGTATACTGGAGTGAAACGTTCAGAGCATGTGGAAGCGAATCCGCTCTGCTCTGCTCTCACCTTGCGTACAAGATACTCTGCGAGGTCTGTTGCGAGCATCTCTGGCACAAGGGCCTTGCCCAGCCCCTCTGGCAATGGCGTCAGTGTCGCCACCACACCGGCGGCGATGCGCAGGCAGTCGTGGACAGTGTCCACTGTGTCAAACAGGGGCTCCTTGTCCTCTTGGAGGTCCTTGTTGTACGTTCGCGGCAGGCCCTGGGAACGGCGAAAGCAAAGCGCAATGTTGAAGCGCCAGACACAAAGCCAACGTTGGTACTTCAAAAAAGAAGTATGTTGCGTCAGACTCGGTCAAACAACGGTGGCAAACATGCGGTCTTTTCACTGGTGCTTGTTGTAGGTTCGCGGTCAGCCCTGGGACGGCGAGAGCAAAGCGCAAATTTGAAGTGCCAGCGGCATTCGGACTACGGTGTTAGGCAGGGGGCATTGCCGTGCTGCAGATCTGTGCTGTATGTTTGCGGTAAGCCTGAAAGAGGAGAAAGCAGGCTGTGACGCTGCAGGAATGCATTTGTGAAGCTCAGCGTTGAAGTGCCAGACACAAAGCTAACTTGATGCTTTAAAAGTGAAGCATGTCGTGTCAGACAGGATTCGCTTGCCCTGCTGCAGGTCCTTCTGTAGTCGAAGTTTGCGGTAAGCCCTGAGCGAGGAAAGTCGCGATGTAACGGTGCATAGATCCGTGTCAGGGTACGCAACAGGAACGAAACATCAGCGCTCAAAAGCTGCTTGAAACGGCAGCAGCAGTGCTCGGCTTGAGGGCCGTCAGCTACACGCCTGAAAGCGGCGACACTCGCTTGGCAACAACAATCAACACGCAATTGCAGCACTCAAACAGCAGTTGGCCTGATAACTTCAACACAATTGCACCGCTCCGCTCGCCTTGAGGGTCGCCAGGAGGCCGCGCAGGGGGTCGGTGACTATCCCTGTGCTTGCGCGCATGGTGATTTGAAGTATGAACCAGGTGATCTGAAGTATGAACCACCGAATTAAGTATGAGCACTGCCCCAGGTACACGCCTGAGTGCGGCAACAGTCCCTTGGCAGCATTCACTGCGCGAATGAAAGCACTCAATGGCAATTTGGTTATTAGTTTACTGGAAAACTTCAATGCTCCGCTCACCTTGAGAGTCGTCAGGAAGCTGCACAGGTGGCCTGTGACTCTCCCCGCCTTGCCGCGCAGCAGCTCCACTACCGATTTGAAGCATGCGCCTCTAGTTATGCGCGCAAAAACTCATTATATATGACAATCAACACGCGCAAAAAAAGTCAAAAGCAGTTGACCTGGAAAACTTCAACACAACTGCAGCATCACCTTGAGGGTCGTCAAGAAGCCGCACAGGTGGCCGGTGACTCTCCCCGCCTTGCCGCGCAGCAGCTCTAGCGCGTCGGGGTTCTTCTTCTGCGGCATGAGCGAGCTGCCCGTCGAGTAGGCATCGCTCAGCGCGACCCCGCGGATGTAGTTCATGATGATCAGGTCTTCCGCGAGCTGACTCAGGTGGGTGAGCGTGAGGGATGACCACCACATGTACTCTGCCACGAAATCGCGGTCGCACACCGTGTCCTGAGGCAAAGAAGCGGCGCTCCATTAGCACTTCAAGTACAACCTATATAACTTCAAGTATAATATAATAGGGCATCGCTCAGCGCGACCCCGCGGATGTAGTTCATGATGATGAGGTCTTCCGCCAGCTGACTCAGGTGGGTGAGCGTGAGAGAGGACCACCACATGTACTCCGCTACAAAGTCGCGGTCGCGCACCGTGTCCTGTGGCAAGGAAGCAGTGCTCAAAAATTACTTCAAGTATAACGTATATAACTTCAAGAATAAGAAGGCATCGCTCAGCGCGACCCCGCGGATGTAGTTCATGATGATGAGATCCTCCACGAGCTGGGAGAGGTTGGTGAGTGTGAGGTTGCACGACGGCAAGGAAGCGATGCTCGATGAATAGTCATATACTTCGTCAAGTCTAATTCCACAACTTCAAGTGTATCAAGTATGTATTGCTAAGCGCAACCTCAAGGATAAAGTTGCTGATGTCAGATCTTCTGCGAGCTGAAAGTGGTGGGTCCGCGTGTGTGAGGACCACCGCATGTACTCGGCCACAAAGTCGCGGGCAAATTACCGTGTCATGTCAAGGAAGCAGCGTGCAAATCATAGATGGAATCATGTAACGCATACATACTTCATGGGCATGTACTTCGATGTGTTGCCAATTTGCACAATTTGCACGGGTTGCATGCCTTTAACTGCAGTGCAGGGGGGAATGCAAGTAGTTGATAGTGATCAGCCCTTGGCCAGCTGGCAACCGTGTTGCCCAGTGAGGGCCGCAAAGTGTGCAATCTCCTAAGATGCCACTGGCACACCTGTTCCAGACCACATGGTAGCATGGCTACGGCATGGACTTAACAGCACATCAACTTTTACTTGAAGTATGTTGCTCATGGCGGTCAGGCCCTCGTGAGCTAGTTGGCGTAGGTAGGTAAGGCAGCGCTGCATCCTGCACGAGAGACCTGCAGGTGACGAAATTGCGCTCACGAGCTTGCCGATGATGAATTCGCCGTGCTTTGTGCGCTGCATTCGCCTATGAGCAGCAGGGGACATCCACAACAGGCAATTGCCACTTCTCCTATCTTTGATCCCTGGACACTTGATCTTCTTGGAGGGGTAAAGCATGTATCATAGCGGTGGACGCTCACCGCGCTGTTGAGACTCACGTACTTCAACTGACGTACTGCGTACTGAAACCCCAATTATACTTATGATCCTGATAACACGAATGTACTTTGCCAATGTACACTCACCATGCTGTTGAGGGAGACATCCCCAAACCCGAGCTCTCGCATCCAGAGCAGGCAATGACTATTTCTACTATATTTGATGAGTGAGAACTTCAATTTCAATAAATTACAAATATTTTTCGTAGTGGTGGGCGCTCACCATGCTGTTGAGACTAACATCCCCAAACCCGAGCTCTCGCTTGAGCAGGTCCCTGTCAATACCAAAGGCATGGCCGGCCAACGCGCCACAGCCCAGTGGCAGCGTGTTGAGCCGTGGCAGCATGTCCTGTGATACCAGCATAATGAATGAATGAATTCATTGAAAAATCATGATGAATGAATAGATTGATTGTCATGATTGGCGTGCAGCCCAGCGGCAGCGTGTTGAGCCGTGGCAGCATGTTGAGCCGTGGCAGCATGTCCTGTGGTATCATTATGGTGCATGAATGAATTCATCGTAAAACACGATGAGTAAATGAATTCATCGTCGTCATCATGGATGCTACTGCGCCGCAGCCCAGCGGTAGCGTGTCGAGTCATAGCAGCATGTCCTGGTGGCGGTGTAAAGCAGCAATCAAAATAAGGAAAACATCATGAGTGAATGAATTCATCATCACTCTGGATGCTGTTGCTCTGCAGTGGCCGCTGCAGGTTGGCTGAGCACTGACACCAACAGGACACCTACATACCTGTTATCTAGATAACATTGCTCGCGTTGCACAGCGGCCACATGGCTCATGAGGCCGCTGTGGATTGGCTGCGCACTGACACACACTCTACTTACTACACCTGTGATACCTACATACCTGCAGTCTAGACATGTCGCGTTGCAGCGCGGCCACGTGGCTCATGAGCCAGCTGGGCACTGATACAGCAGGATACCTACATACATAGTTGGGTGAGCACAGACACAAGCGGATACCTACATACCTGCAATCTAGACATGTCGCGCTGCAGCGTGGCCACGTGGCTCATGAGCCAGCTGCAGGTCAGCTGAGCACTGACACCAGAGGATGCCTACCCACCTTTAATACCTACCTACATACCTGTAATCTAGACATGTCGCGCTGCAGCGCGGCCACGTGGCTCATGAGCCAGTGGCTGAAGCGCACGGGCTGCGCGGGCTGCAGGTGCGTGTAGCCCGCCATGAGGACGCCCATGTGCTTCTCCGCCATGTCGCAGCACACCTGCAGCAGCGATCAGCAATGGGCAGCAGTGTTCAGCAATCGACAGCAGCATCAACACAGACTTTAAGTGTGGCGCCAACACAGAATGGAAGAGTGTCGTAGCTGTATGAGCACTGTCATGTCGACGGTGGCCATGGCGGCCTGATCTGCGCAAAACACAATCTCAAGTTTGTGCACAGCAAGTCTGTGCATAGCACAGACGTGAAGTGTGATCATCAATACAGACTTGCAGATGGCGCACCTGTCATAACAGCGCTCAACATTGCCGCCTGATCGCGCAGCCACCCCTGTAAGTCGACACAAACTTGAACTTTGATCATCAACACAGATTTAAGGTGATGCACCTGTATGAGCACTGTCATGACAGCGGTCGCCACGGTGGCGTGATTTGCACAGCCACAACTGCAAGCCAACAAAGACTTGAAGTGTGACATCAAAACTTGCAGGTGACGCACCTGTATGAGCGCTGTAATCTCGGAGGTCGCCATGGCAGCCCTGATCGTGCAGCAACAGCCGCAATCCGACAAAGATTGAAGTTTGACACACACTTGAAGGTGACGCACCTGTATGAGCACTGTCATGTCGGCGGTCGCCACGGCCGCCTGATCGCGCAGCCACAGCCGCAGGTCAGTGACGACTTGGTCGTTGCGGCTGCGGCCGGTGTGCAGCTTCTTGCCCGCTTCGCCAATCAACTACGCAGAACACACAGCAGTGGCAACTTTGATGAGAAAGTTTCAAAGTATGAATAAAATTCAGACCCTGCTCGGCTGAGTCAGTGGTGACGGATTCCATGAAACGCGTGCTTTGTGCTGAAGAAGGGACTATTCGGTGCTTGCGTCGCCTATTGGCTGCGCAGAGCACAGAGTGGGGGCATTTCCATCAAGTATCTACCACTTGGCTGAGCCGTGGTGGACAGGTGCTGCAGAATGTGCGAACCATGCTTGCATGTGCAGACCATGCTTGCAAGTGCAGCACATGAATGCTGAGTTGAACCGAGCTGCCTTCTGCAGCGTCTTCGGACATTGAAAACGAGTGGAGGCATCCCCCTGCTGAGTTGTGATACAAATGAACAGAATTGCGCAAGCTGCACATGGATATGCGGTGCAAACTACCAGCAAGTGCTTGGCAGTCTGCAGGCTCATCCCTCTGCATAGGGGTAGGGTTTCAACATCCGTGCAGCAACAACGTGGAATAGGTGTGTACTGTACAGTCACACACTACAGGGTATGTGTGCTGCAAGCAGACACCGATTGATGGCACCGGTCGGCTGCCACACTTGTACTTCACATTCCAGTGGCAGCAGCAACAGAGGTGTATACATAGTGGCTTTCAAAGTCAAAGGCATGATGAACAAGAAGTGCCAACATCCAGTGTCACCACACGAACATGATTTCAATTTACATCAACTAAACAGTGCAACCCTGCTCCACAGACTCTGTAGATGTCATAATGTACTTCAAGTATGACGCACCTCAGTGAGGCGCCTCTGCGTTATTGTATCGTACCGCGTGTACTGCCTTTGTATGATACAGTACTTCAAGTATGACATGTGTACTTCAAGTACAACGCACCTCCGTAAGGCGCCTCTCATTGGCCGTGTGAATGTCCTCATCGCCCGCCTCGATTGCGAAACTGCCAGCTGCCCACTCCTCCCGTACCTGATTCGTCGTGACACAACACATTGAGCAGCATGACGACAAATTGGTGAGCGGCTGATGACGCATACTCTAACTTGAAGTATGTGGTTGTTGAAGTTCTTGAACCTCACATGACGAGCCGTCATGCTATTGTGCCCCTTCCCCCCCCGTACTTAATCCATCATTACACATCAAACAAGCGTGCAGCTGAAGCATTTGTGTACACAGACCATGGCTTTAGGCTGTACATTTTGCAATCTCGCACAAAGACCCAATGTGGTAGGCTCAATTGCGGCGCCTTCTGTTCGTTACACTCTGAAACCGTTAGTAAAATTGCCTCAGATGCTCACTAAACCCGCACGCCTGGCAGTGTGCATACGGCCATGTGGCCTTGCAGCAATACTGTGCAGCGGACTCGGCGACTGATATATATGCATACATAGGTGATGTGTTAATGAACACTAACATGGGGCGACCCGTGCATGGAAAGTTGACATGGGGCTCAGTGTGTACGTTCGAGGCATACCCTGTTTGACGTGGATACCATGAGGTTTGATTGGCTGGTGCTCTGTGTAATGGGCTCATACATTGAGCTTTGTGCACTGCCTCAGATTCAATCGACTTCAGGGGGCAAGATTGTTGAAGTTGAGCAACTGCTCCGCACGGGCAAGTTTGTACACGGCTCCTCAGGACACGAGCGTTACCAGTATGACTGAAACAGTAGTGCGCAGGCGCGCCATAGGGTGCAGACGGACTTCAGGATGCCAGAATCGTGCACTGCAACAGTGACGAGCGCAGGGCATAACATGCACAGAAGTCTTTTTGACTGCTGTGGAAATGGTGGTACTGTTTAACTCGTGGCCAATTGCTGCAGCAGCGGCGACCACGGTTATTGGTGGAAGGCACTTGCGGCTAAATCCCTTGCCACCTTTAGTAGAGCTCTTTGATCTTTTGATTCGTTTTCATGCATACGTCTCGAGATGCCTACACCCCAACATGAAAACTATAGCCCTGCCGTCACCACTCCCACAGTCGCAGCGGGCTTTCTTCGCGGCCTACTATATGCTGCCCGTCTATGCGTATATGCTTTCTTTTAATCTTGCTTCAGCCACAGAATCACCCCCCTCTACGGCCGTGTTGTGGCTGTGAAAGTACACCGGTGCGAATCTGCACTCTGGAACCTTACAAGTATTTGTACCTCAATCTGCCCATTCTCCACTTGCATCATTTGCAGCGGGTGCCCCCCCCCTCTTCTGCTTTGATTGCACCTTTCAGCTCTGAAATGTTGCGGCCCATTCAACTCAGGTGGTGATGCTCAGCAGTCAGCATTTGCGCACGTGCCTCAAAACCGCGAGAACCTCAGGTTATATTTTCCATGCACTTTTTTCTGCAGTGCAAAGCTAAGTCAGGCCAGCCTAGCGAGCTGCACACTATGGTGGCACTAGTGTTTGGCGGGCATCACCTTCAAGCCATTTCAACGAGCTGCACACTACAGTGGCGTTAGTGATGCAGGGGCGTCATCTTTTCTAGTCCATCGTGTATGCTCTGAGCCTCCTCTTGCCATAAAGAATGGTGATACTAATAATAGATAAAGATTATCACCTTCTCCAGTCCGTCATGTATGCTCTGAGCCTCCTCTGTGGTCAAGATTCCCGCCACCGCCAACGCCTTTGCATACGCCTGGCTCCCATTGATATCCTGATCAGCGAAAGTTTTGCACGAAAGCGGTTGATGAGTCATTTGTCGCCAGCATATAATTGAGCAATGTCAGTATGGTCATGGTGCAGTGCTCGGTACTGTACATGTGAAGGTTCGTCGGATGCCAGCTCTGCATCGCATGATCAGAGCACATGCATCGATAGACAGCCACAAGCAGTTGACGTGTTTGCTATTGCTCGCAGTCCAAGGTATTGCAGCCTTATCAATACCTGAGCCCACATCCGTCTGTCGAAGTTGATGGAGTTGTTGAATTTTTCCATGACCGGATCCGTGTCTGTGCGGAACCGCCCACCCCACAGCCTGGCTTTCTTGGGCTCCTGTGACAACATCGGGTGCACATGGTGATCATGAACCACCTTTTGTTCCTAAAAGCCGAAAAAGTTGAAGTCCTCGAGTTGATATACCGCATCATGCATCTAGACCTCACTGGCAACTGCAGCAGCTTTTTCTTTTACGCAATGGATTGAATTTGTATCCAAGGTGCCGGAAGTGGCTCGTAGAAGCAGCACGCGGCAGGCATCTCAAGCTTCTGTGCGTGCGGCTCACATTTTCAGCCATGTTTGAAGAAGCTGCCAGTGTCGTTGGCGCAGCGACAGCGCGAGCGGCGACGGGACAGAAGGCCTGAAGCAGCTTCAGGAAGCCAACCGCGCACGCCAACCGCAGTGCCACCGACAGCGTGCAGCCAAAAACAACGCAAGATGTGCTCAAATCAAACATGTCGCCTAAATCCGCCTGAAGTCGTGAAACTTCAACAAGCCGGAGCCGCACGCTTACTCACCGTGAAGCATGCGTGCGACGGCCATCGCGCTGCTGGCCGCCTTGGGCGCAGCCTCCGCCTTCGTGCCGTCGGCGCCTCTCTCGACTGGCGCCGTCTCCACCGCCCGCAAACACCATGCTGTCAACATGGTGGCAGCAGAGCCTGCTGTGACCACCGCTGTCAAGCGCAACGCCAACTTCGGCAAGCTTTCGGTGAGCACAGCTGTATAGGCGGCGCCAAGCAAAGGCAGCACTGTAATTGCACGCAGCATTGGTAACTCATGTGGATCAACAAATGCAGGTCTGACGCGACACACAAGTTGTGCATGTTTCCTGTCGGCTGCTGCTCTTGGTCAACGTTGGTAGCGGCGGCTGTCGCATAGACATTATTGTTGGAGCCAATCGTGTGGCTTTGATACTTTTTCGCCGTTGTGTCCCTACCCTCATGTGATTGAGGCAACTTCAATTGCGATCGCAGCATCGCCAGCGCATGATTACATGCAGAGAATGGGCGCCTGCACGCATCCATCCTACAGCTAGCAGCTTGTCAGGGTTGCAAAAAGCAGGTATAAGCCAGTTTGCCTGATGCAGCAGCAGATTATTGCATCTACAGTAGCCTTTTGCATCATCAGCAGCTGCAGTGCAATACACCGATGCCAATTTCTAATGCTTGCTACTCTGTACCATTGCGTGTGTCTTGATTCTCATGCTGAATGTTGCTGCTAGAAGCTGACTGATACGGCCCGTTGCTGTACATGCAATGTGTCATGCCATAGGGCACATGAATCACTCAACACACCAACAGCCAAGTCTCATCAGAATCTTCCAAGTATTTATTGGCCATCACCGGCCCCCGTGTGTCTCCTATTTTGGCAGGGCACCTCTTCCCTGACAGAATATGCGACACGTTGTCACAACGTACTGCTAGCACGCTTGACATCCACCATCTGGGCTTTTACGTGCCCTGAGCGAGAATCAACACCTGTACCAATGTGTCATCACCTGCACTTCGCCCACGTTTCAGGCAGGATACCTGTTCCCTGAGATCGGGCGCCGCCGCAATGCCTACCTTGCGGCAAACCCCGACACGCGACCAATCATATCGCTCGGTATCGGCGACACAACGCTGCCCATTCCCGAGCACATTCTCTCGGGCCTGCAGAAGGGGGTGAGCGCACACAATATATATGGAAACGAATCAAAAGATCGTACAGCTGTAGGTGACAAGGAGTGGTTAGCCGCAAGTGCCTTGCACCAATAACCGTGCTCACTGCTGCTGCAGTAATCGGCCATGTATATGTTACATCACTTGCTTCAACTCTTTTGTTGCATGCAACACGCTCACAGTCTGTGAGTCGAAGACATCATCTGCAGCACTAGAAACGCCAGCACTGCCAGAGATTCATACAGTTTTATTATGTGGGCATTTGCTTATGTGCCATCAGGTTACTTGAGCGAAGACAGAGCTGTGGCGTTGCGCGCACGTTCATGATGAATGAAACCCGATACTTGTGAAGGATTAATGCTCTCATGTGGTGAAGTTGGTCAACTGCACCCATCAGGCACTACTGTTGCTGATGATGACAATATACTCTTGGACGCATGACGTTAAGGTGACATGCTGCAACTTGAGGTTCACAGTCTGCGTTGCAGATACGTTGCGGTGCAAAGTATGCCTCGCTCAAGTAAGCACATTGTATCGTGCAGCGCGTGATCAACGCGTCGGCATATGCCAGCATGTCAGACACTTGCAATACGCACACGCTGCTGAAGTCTTGTCCGACACATTGGATCGAGCAGCGTTATCGACAGGTCCAGACACTTGCAATATGCATTTGCTGTTGAAGTCTTGGCCGAATGCATCCGTCTGAACACCTCAAAATTTGTCTCAACTGGAAAAACAAAACGAACCTGGTGTGCTGCATCATGCAACGGCGACATCATCCCGCTTTGCTTCACCGCCGCTGTGTGCACATGTATATTCTGTGGAACTGCAGGCTTCGCAGTTGGGGAACAAGGAGACGTACTCGGGCTATGGCGCGGAGCAGGGGCAGGGGGCGCTCAGGGAGAAAATAGCTAACAAGCTTTACAACGGCCTGATTAAGCCTGACGAGGTACGTGCAAACTCGACATTGTATTTTGTTGTGAGGACTCATCGCAGTAAGGGGAGGGGGGGAGGGGGATGTGAATAGCACCAATAAGTCCAAGTGACTACTCACCAGGGGCAGGGGGTGCTCAGGGAGAAAACTGCTAACAAGCTCTGAAAACGGCTTGATCAAGCCTGACGTTATGTGCAAACTTCAACATTCCCTACAAACTTCATAATTGCATTTTAGTACAAGTAATTGTACTCATCCCAGCAAGGAGGGGGGGGGGGGGGGTAGTGGATAGCACAAATAAGTCCAAATGACTACTCAGCAGGGGCAGGGGACGCTCAGGGAGAAGATCTCCAATAAGCTGTTTGGCGGCCTGGCGAAGCCTGACGAGGTGCGTACAAACTTCAACATTGCATGTTGGTGCAGTGAAACCGCTCCCAGTAGGGGGGGGGGGGGGGGGATCAGAAACTAGCTCAATGACTACAATGACAAGGGCAGGGGGCTTAGGGTTAGGGTTAGCCTAACCCTAACCCTAACCCAAGGGGGGTTGTAAAAATGGCACAGATAAGTCCAAATGACTACTTAGCAGGGGCAGGGGGCGCACAGGGAGAAGATCACTAACAAGCTTTACGGCGGCATGATGAAGCCTGACGAGGTTTGTACAAACTTCAACATTGACTTTTGTAAGCAGACGTCAACGAACAGTATGGTGCTGTGATGAGGCTCGATGACGTGATGTGTTGTACATGCATGGCATAGTTCCACTTCAGTATAGTAGCGTTTACTGTGGCCTGCTGCATGTGGATTAGCGGATCGTGCCCGGATGAACCTGATGAGTTGATCTCTTGCGCACGCATGCCCTGATTTTAATCGAAGTGTACATAATCACAGCTTTTCTCGGAGGCCTGGAGCCTGTCAAAGAGGTGGGTTCCTGTCTGACGCACACGTAATCTGCAGTAGTCACAACATTTGTGCAGGCGCCAACTTTAACCCTAGCCTTCACCTGAGCAGTTGGTGACCTTTTGGAGATGCTTAAAAAGCATAGCGGAGGCATGATTACTGAGTGATTAGACTTGCAGGCTGATCAGGGGTGCGTGCGTGCAGTACTGGGTGGCAGCGACAGCTAATACCTGACCTACTGCAACTTCAACCTTTACTTAATACTGTCAGGTGCGACCAGCACGATGTACTTGCCAATGCCTTTCCGGGCAGTCTGCTGGAGAAGTCTGCGGGGGTTGTTATTGTGCATACATGTAGGTAGTGCATACATGTAGGTATGCATGTGCTCGGAGGTACCTGAGACTTGGTTCAGAGGCCATGTTGCAGTAGCCGTGAACGCATCAAAACGGCAGTGCAAGGTAGCAAGTGCGTGTTTTCAGCACAGCGATCCTGCTTGTAGTGCGTTGCCTGCCTACAAGCAGCCGTATCAGCCAAGCGTCGTGTGGATCTGCCATGGATGCAGAAGCCATGTCCCACCTCCTTGTAGTAATTCGGTGAAATAACTCTGAATCAATTTGATTCAATCAAAGTACTCCACGTACTTGCATTCAACAATCCTCTCCCTGCCCAGTTTGTCCCATTCGGGGGCACCCATGGATACCGTAGATGGCAGCGCAGAAAGTAACGAGTAGGCTCAGTGTATCGGCATGTGTGCTGGTAAGAGTTGAACTTGAACGCTTGTCGAATCGACTGCGCACCCCGCCCGTCAGCATGTGTTGACGCTGTTGCGCTTGTACACTTCAAGGCCTGTCCAAACGGCAAAAGTAGACTGCACATGAATGCGGGCGCACGTGCACGCACACACACATACGTTAATGGAAACGAATCAAAATATTGTAGAGCTCTAGGCGACAAGGGATGGTTAGCCGCAAGTGCCTTCCACCAATAACCGTGGTCGCCGCTGTTGCAGTCATTGGCCACGAGTCATACTGTATACATACATACTATTTCGATGGCTAGAGTCACATCTTCCTACTTGAAGTATTCTCATCGCGCCGCCTGCACTGCCATCTGCTGAAGGTGTTTGTCTCAGACGGAGCCAAGTGCGATATCGCGCGGCTGCAGATGATGTTTGGCGCCGGTGTCGTCTCGGCCGTTCAGGTGATTGTCAATGGGCCTCGCAATTATTACGCTCACTGTAGAAGTAAGTACTCATTTTTGATGCTGAAGTTTTACTCGCATCTCATATGCACATATGCTCACGCAAAAGGGCAGGTGATTTGCAACACATGGCTGCAGATGATGTTTGGCCCTGGTGTGGTCTTGGCTGTGCAGGAGATCGTCGATGGGTCTTGCAATTATTACGCTCAATGTAGAAGTAAGTACTTTGAAGTACTCGCTTTGAAGAAGGAAGTGGGTGTTTCTTGACACATGTGCTCACATGATAGTCAAGCATCACTTGCAATTCATACCCACATATGCTCAATATGTGGTCCACGCCACATGGCTGCAGACGATGCTTTGCGCCGGTGTCGTCTCGGCTGTTCAGGTGATCGTCGCCAGGCCTCATAGTTCATGTGCGACCCCTTTTACGCCGTCTACGTCGCCGCATCTGTTGATGTACTCATTTGGCACTTGGAAGTCCTGTAAAGTTTGACGTTGCCTTGTTGCTTGCGTCTTATTGCTTGCGAAGGACATGCATGTCTACTTTGCAGAGAATCAAGTTTTTCCAGAACTCACGCCTATGTTCCGCAAAAGCATTGTGCTTGCATACAAACCGCATACTTCAAAGCGGGACCTGTGCTACCCCGTCGACATCGGCACATGTGTCATATGGGCCATAATGCGCCAGACTCTTGCACGTGGATCA
Organism: Tribonema minus; assembly: GCA_017506865.1. Lineage (NCBI taxonomy): Eukaryota > Xanthophyceae > Tribonematales > Tribonemataceae > Tribonema > Tribonema minus. Next base: position 730,239 of record JAFCMP010000157.1, read on the forward strand.
GGCCACGGCCGTTACCTCGGACATTCTCTGACAGATCCATTCACCATGAGCCTCTGCTCGCACCAAAATGATACCCATACTGGGCCTGCATACATGCGGTATCTGCTGCTGTCAGGACCCCTCCCACGTCGGCACATCTGGCATGATGGGTCAAACGGACTTTGCAAGACTCTGCGTGTGCATCAGGTCACAAACATTGCGCCCTGTCATGTGTTGCATATTCCACTCACCGCAAACATCGGCTTGCACCACTTCAATACTCTCAGAAGTACTCACACTGTGCTTGCATACATACGGTATCTGCTGCTCTCAGGACCCCTCCTACGTTGACACGTCCGTCATGATGGGCCAGAGTGCGCCATACTCAGTGTGTGGTCACCCTGATTTGTATTGCCTATGGCATTGAACACAAGCCTCTGCTCGCACCCTAACGACGCTCACACTGTGCCTGCATACATGCGGTATCTGCCGCTCTCAGGACCCCTCCTACCCCGTCTACGTCGACACGTCCGTCATGATGGGCCAGACTGGCCTCGTGGACCCTGCCACCAGCCAGTTTGACAACATAGTCTACATGCCCTGCAACCCCACCAACGACTTCTTCCCGGACCTCAGCAAGCTGCCGCGCGCTGACGTCATCTACTTCTGCTCCCCCAACAACCCCACCGGCGCGGTAAGCAGTGCTCAACTCGAACCCACCCACTGTGACATGCACCTATCAGCTTCATCACCAAGTCTCTACACAACCAGGTTTGAAAGTTAAAAAATCTGCATCCAGGGTTAGTATCTGGCATGCACCTGATGAAGCTCCGGCGCGCTGACATAATCTACCTTGCTCCCCCAACAACCCCACTGGCGCGGTAAGCAGTGCTCAATCAGCACAATGCCTCACATCGTCACCTCAGAATGGCAGTACACTAGAGTTTTACTTCAATGAAGTACTTGTGATTGGGTTTCGCAAGGCTCCGACGCATTTAGCATGTACCTAATATCTACTGCTGCTCCCCCAGCAACCCCACCGGCGCGGGAAGCAGTGCTCAACTGGCCCTGCGCACACCCGAGTGACCCATCTATCACCGCACCAAAGTTTTTGACTGCATTCAGTCATATCAGTACCCAACACCCCTCATGCACCTGATGCCTGCCCACGTGAAACTCCGGCGCGCGCTGCCATCATCTACTACTGCTCCCATCAACCTCACCGGTGCGACAAGCAGTGCTCAGCAGACTCTGCGCCTCATCACGCCACCTCAGCGCAGCACGTCTCTGAAAAGTCATGTCAAAGGTCAAGATCGCCTCATCACACCGCCTCAATGCGGTTGTCGCTGAAAAGTCATGTCAAGGTCGAGATCTCAGCAGACAGAGGTCTTGCCGTTGCTCAAGTACGTGCCCGCCACGTTGTAAGATCATGCCATCTGATCACACCTGCGCTGCTGGTTCGTGTACCTTGACAGTGTGCAACACACCATGTCTTTCTGCCCCACGGCTCAGTCCGCCAGTGCACACCATGGTTTTTGGGCAGGTGGCCCCTTGTGCGCAACTTGAGGCCCCCAGAGTCCATGCCAATAACCTCATACCTATCATAGGGCCATAGTGTTGCCGTGCCTGCACATCACAGTCACGTGTCCTCTGTGCTTGTGAACATGTTGCTAGTTGTGTTCAGGTGGCCATTTGTGCACAACTGGAGGCTCTGGTCGTCCACGCCAACATAAAGCACGCCCACATGCTAATGACGCTGCATTTGTGCTTTCAAGAGTGCCATCTTCCTTGCCGGCCACAAAAGTCCTGCTTTGCTGCAACATGGCTTCATGTGCGGAAAGTACAAGCCCCCCTTCTCAGTGTCACATGGCTCGACTCGATGTTTAACACAATGCATGTTTTTTGCAGGTGGCGACTCGCGCGCAACTGCAGGCTCTGGTTGCGCACGTCAACTTGAAGCACGCCTACATGCTACAAACACTTTTCTTGTGCTAAGTGCCATCCTCCTTCCCGGCCAACAAAGTCCTGCTTTGCCGCAATATTGCTTTATGTCTGGACACCACGAGCCCCCTTTTCTTTGCGTCACACGACTCGACTCACTGTTTGATACGATGCGCATGTTTGCAGGTGGCCACCCGCGCGCAACTGGAAGCCCTGGTTGCCCATGCCAAGAAGCAGGGCTCCATCGTGGTGTTTGACGCCGCGTATGCGCCTTTCATCCGCACGCCTGGCGTGCCCAAGAGCATCTTTGAGATCGAAGGCGCCCGCTCGTGCTGCATAGAGGTGAGAGTTTCCGCAATGGTCGTCTGGTTGTATGCTCAAAGCGTGATGTGTTGTGTGTGTTGCCAACGCCCTATGTGATCACATTGATGGCGTGCCCAGGAGCAGATGCAAGATTTGTAACGCTCTTGTTGCACAAAGGTTAATTCACCGCGATGGTGCTCCGGTACGCTCAACGCACGGTGCAGCTGCCATAGCTTTCTGGTGACGGTTGAAGTTGTTAACACGTGGCTTGCTGACTCCGCTAACAGGCATGTTTGATTTGAGCTGACTGGGACTGCAGATTTTTTTTCTTTTTCCGCTCACTCAGACCTCGTGGTAGTACTACGTTGTGTGCATTACACATCAATCTTTCAGTGGCCACTGCTGGTTGCCTGCTCGAACATGAACTGACCACGCCTGCGCCTCATGCTGCATGCATGACACACGAAAAGCCACTGCTATGATAGCGAAGTACTCGCGATGTCATGTGGCTTGGTGGTGTCAACCCCAAACACAGCCCTGGCAAACAGCCCTGGCACATCTGACAACACACTGCAGAATTGTCAGCCGTTGTGTAGAGGCGCAATGGTGCAATGGATGGTGCAATGGCACTCCTTGTCAAACCCCGAACCATAGTCCAGATATATGAAGTGGTCTGTTCACCACTGCGTGCTGACTGATGCTTGTGCAACGCTTCATTCCTGTACTGCAAACCGCCACTTCCTGTCATGCATGAACGTGACGACCTCACCAGCGGTCCTCTTATCCCAATGCAACACTTCCGCTCGTAACGCTTCACATCTCGCACCAGCACCCAGGTGAACTTGCCCATGACAGTGGCCACCTCAACAGTGATGCAATGACATCCTTCAACATAGTTCATGAATTACAACGCATGCTGTATTGCGGTGCTGTATTGCGGTGTCAACGCTCAGGTGAACTCTTTCTCCAAGTACGCCGGCTTCACCGGCGTGCGGTTGGGCTGGACAGTGATCCCCGATGACGTCAAGTACGCGGACGGAACACCAGTACGACAGGACTTCAACAGGGTCATGACCACCGCGTTTAACGGGGCATCCAACATCGTACAGGTATGTACTGGGCTGACAGAGCCAGCAAGTACTATGTGAATGCTAACATTATACGGTCATGGCAAAACTTCAACAGGGTCATAACCACTGCGTTCGACGGGGCATCCAACATCGTACAGGTATGTCCTGGGCCGGCAGCTTTCAGCATAGCTCACTACTTCATGCTCCATGATGATGCGTCTTCACTGCCATACTTCAACAGCGTCATGACCACCGCATTGAACGGGGCATCCAACATCAAGCAGGTATGTCATAGGCCGGCAGGTAGTGCGCTGGCATAGTTGTGCGTTCCAGAGCAGGACTTCAACATGATGCAGTCACGGCAGGACTTCAACAGGGTGATGACCACTGCATTCAACGGGCATCCATCATGGTACAGGTATGTCCTAGGCCGGTAGCTTTTAGGCGGACACGCCTCATATGTGCCATGAGTTACGATTATATGCATTTGAAGTGACAGCTGAAGGAACGGACTCCCTCTGAACAGACGGGGTGCAGCAGCATCAACGCAAGTGCCGATATCATCAAGTACAGCTCATGCTGGCACGCACTAGGCTTCCTGACCGGAGCGGTTGAGTTTGGTCGGTCACGTTGGTTGACCCACCGGTCAACCGACCGAATGCCTGGCGGTTTTTCCTGGTAACCGGTTTAAACCGGTCACCTTCGGTTACCTGGATCGAATGCAACCGGTCAACCGGTCAACCTCGGTTGTCATGGCATACACTCGGTTACCGTCGGTCAACCGCGCTCCTGCCGAGGAGAAATGATTTTTTTGTTGTTGTATAATTGGCATGGGATACGGAGGTACAGCTACTGGATGCAGCAGCAGCAGCAAACAGCTGCTGCTGCACCGCACTGCACGCCCCCCACCGCGCAAGCTCACAAACCTCAAAGCTTTGATGAAGTTGAAATGAACGGCGAACTTCCGGCGAAGCCAGGGGCAACGTTAGCGTTGTTTGCATCTCAGGCGCTTGAGCTTGCATCTCAAGCGCTTGAGCTTCTGCAGAGGCTGCCAGCCGGAAGCGTCCAGAAATAGATACAGCCATAGGTACAGCCACTGTCAGGCAGGTCCGCAGAATGGATCACCTGTTAAGTTCGTTTATTAAAAGAAAAAAAAAGTGGTTGCGCTGTTCGCTCGGCTATTTGGTCGCAGCCGCACAACACTTTCTGATGCATCAGCAGGCACGTCAATAGTCTCGGCACTGTAGAATCTGCACTCTCTGCCTTTAATTCGGTTATTGCTTCGGTTAACCGCGGTTAACCGGTTAACCGATGGATGGCTTCGCTCGCAACCGCACAACACTTTCTCATGCATCAGCAGGCACGCCACAGTCTCGGCATCAGTAGGTTCTGCGCTCTCTGCCTCGTGCGCTTCGGTTAACCGCGGTTAACCGGTTAACCGACCGGATGGTTTCCACGCAATCGTAGCCGACCGGTCAAGCCCGCTCGGGAAACCTAGCACGCACGCATGTGAATGTGGCCACTCGAAGCGTAGGCATCTACACATACAGGCATAGTTGTCGGCCAGGACCCAGCTCGTCTACTCCCTCGGACCTCGGTTTGCCCACTGCTGCTGAAACTTCCCCATGCCCATTTGTGCTCGGTGCTACTACACGCTGATGGCTTGGCATTCCTGGGTGACCGAGACCCCCCCCCCCCCCCCGGCCCTCGGTTATGATTACTTCAACAATTTGTATGTTACTGAGCATGATATGGGCAGTTTTTGTCTGACTGGGACCAGCTCACCTACTCTCCAAGATCTAGTGACGTCTGCTGCTGCTGTGCTGCCACTCAAAGTTGAATTCAACGATGAACTCAAAGTTGAACATAGCAACTAACTCGGTTCTTTTGGTACTTCTTTGCGTGGGCTCAAACAATGTTAGTTGCCCTGCACTGGTTGTTGCGGCAGGCTTGCAATGGCTTTGTTCTTTCATTACTTCTTTGTGTGGGCTCAAACAACGCTGCTGCTTTGCACTGGTTATTGCTACAGGCTGGAGGTCTGGCGTGCGTGGACCTACTCTCCAGGCTTAGCTATGTCTACTGCTGCTTGTGCTGCCACTCAAAGTTGAACTCAACGCCAAACAAAGCAATGGCTTGGTTCTTTCAGGACTTATTTGCGTGAGCTTAAACAAATATCAACCTCACGCAACCCTAACCCTAACCTAACTTACCCTTCATTGGCTACTGCTGTAGGCGGGAGGCCTGGCGTGCTTGGACGACACGAGCCTTGCTGAGATCAACAGCCTCATGATAACTCTTTTTGTGGGCTTAAACAATGCTCCTTTTCCTGCACTGATCATTGCTACAGGCTGGGGGTCTGGCCTGCCTAGACGACGCGGGCCTTGCCGAGATCAACAACCTCATGGATTACTACTTGGACAACGCCGTGATACTCAAGAAGGGCATCGAGTCATGCAAAAGTTGAACTTGAAGTTGAACAAGGCAATGGCTCGGTTCTAATTTTAGAATCTTTGCGTGGTCTCAAATGACGCTACCTTCCCTGCGCTGATCATTGCTACGTATAGGCTGGAGGCCTTGCCTGCCTAGACGACGCGGGCCTCGCTGAGATCAACAACCTCATGGATTACTACTTGGACAACGCCGTGATCCTCAAAAAGGGCATTGAGTCATGCGGCTTCAAGGCGTACGGCGGTCTGGACTCTCCCTACGTGTTTGTCGACCTCGAGGGCAAGTCGTCGTGGGACATGTTCAGCAACATTCTGGAGAACGCGCAGGTAAGTTCGATGTTGAAGTACCTCGGCACCTCTAGTGCTGATGCTGCATGGAACGCTAGAACGTTGAAGTGCCTGGGCACCTCTGGCGCTGATGCTGCACCAAGCGCTATAACATGTTCAGCAACATTTTGGAGAACGCGCAGGCAAGTTCAATGTTGAAGTACCTTGGCACCTCTGCGGTCAGTGTGCGCGAGTCAGCGGGCCCCTGGACACAAGTGACTCGAGTAGTGAGTCGAGTGTGCATGGGCTGCTGCGAGAGCCTGAGCCAGAGCGCCCATGTCATGACTTCCCCAGCTTAGTGCGCTGTCATTAGCTGTACGCCATGGCTCTACAAATGCAATGTGCACTGTGTCAAGTACGTCTTGGTGCGCCGTTTCGGCTTGCGCCATGCAATGAGCGCCTGTTTTGAACTATGCGCCGGGGCCCTGACTTCGCCAGATTTGTGCGCTGTCCATAGCTGTATGCCATGGCTCCACACCTGCAGTGTGCCGTAGCGCTTCTTGTGCACGGTCCCTGCGCGCGCCTTGCAATCATTGATGGGCGCCGCCTCCGTCATGCGATAAGAGCACGTTCATTTCCGCCATCTCATCCCTGGGGGGGACAACGGCTCAAGCTGGTCCATTTGCAAGTGCAATCCTTTCTTCTGTTTCAGGCCGCCACAGCCTCGACTGTTTCTTATCTGAAGTTTCACGAGACCCTGCGGAAGTACTTTGGGGTTGTTTGTTTATGTACACACTTGCAGCCCATGCCCTGCAGTCCTCTCTCATTTCCTTGTTTGCAACTTGCGGTGTCAACGCTCAGGTGGTGACCATCCCCGGCGCCGGTTTTGGCCCGGGCGGCGAGGGGTTCCTCCGCCTCAGTGCCTTCGCACCCAAGGAGTCTTGCAAGGAGGCCGTTTCGAGGCTCCAGGAGCTGTTCAAGGCATGATGCCACTACGCAGGATCAGCGAGAGCTCAACTTGAGCTCAGCCCGCTGTATACACAAATACCCGACGATTCTGCGCATGAGTGAGGCATGGCGTTTTTATGCATGTGACTTTGTTTCTTGGGCTCCTGTGCACTGGTGCAAGGCTGATTGCGTGTGAGTTTGGCGAGCATCTGCTTGAGGGCTGCAATGCCTGACTGCTGTGCATGCTGTGCCCGACTTGATTTCAGCTGTGCGCCACTGCTGGTGGAATGCAACATCAATCACAAATGACCAGATGTGTCATGTGCACTTTGTCATGGCATGACTGAAGCTTTCAAGGCAGGCTGTTGTAAACGGTCGACAACATCGTTGTCCACCAGGAATGCTGTTCAGGGCCCACAGCAGGCTATGTAGCTGCACTGCGATAAGGCGAGGCACGGTCCATGATCAACTACACAAAACACAGCACATCCGATCTACATGAAGAACACATGAGTGTCCTTGTTTGCACGACCACACTAACAAGGTCATATAGGAAGCCACAAATTGTTGAAGTTTCGATTAATCGATTCGATCACTCCGCTGCAGCTAGCCGTGCAGGGCTGCTGGTGCGGGGACGAGCTCTCCCTGCGGCAGAGGCTGCTGCACCAGCCTCTGCTGCACGCCTGCCAGCGGTGAGTACAAGACACTGTTCCTTGGGATCCTGCAACTTAGCTGAGAAATAAATCTTAGGTTGTCATACTTGATGTCTGCTCGTTGCGCTTATAAGGTTTCTGCAGCGTGTGGAGATGCTACACGTCTCTGTAGTATTTTTCCGCAGCCGTTGCCTGACAGTAGATTTAATCATGCAAGCATGCTGTTGCGTTTACGGCTTGCAGGACCGATGTCTCGGCGCCGGAGTTTTGGCCGGCTGCGGCAGCCGGGTGCGGTTCGTAGGGCAGGGCTGCTCTGCGGTTCTTCTCAGCGCTAGCCGCTGGCGTCACCGCCGGCACGTGTGCGATGAGCTAAGGGGGCGCTATGCTAGGCCTACCCCGGCGAGAAAGCTTCCCTTTCGGCGCCAGCCTGCTATATTTGGCCCAGCGCTGTTGTCGGCCAGCGCTGGCGCCCGGCAAGGTGAGTTCTTGTGTTGGCATCTTGGATGAAAGGAGCTGTTAATATCATGTTGCTGGCTTGTTTAGCAGAGACACCGTGCACCTACTGTTCGATCTGGCCGATGTGATTATTCTACCACAGAGAGGCAGGGAAGCCGGCAGGCAGCTCACTACTGTGTGCTGCGACAAATTTACGTCACACGAATTCATGAATGGTTTGCGTCACAATCTTTTGACTGCATTCTGAAAATTGTCACTTGCATCCACAACGAGCGCTGCGGTGGTACGCCTGTTCGAGGCATGTAGCACAAGTCATCTGCACAGCAATATCGCACCATGCGCCAGCAGTAGGGACGCGTTTCTCATTTTTCTTATGATTCCATTGCTAGTTCTCGTGATGGCCATCAGCAGGGGTGTTGCGTGTCCCCTGTCATTCTTGCCTTGCTCTACAAATGGACATGCCCCTCACGTTGCGCGCTGGTGGCAATTGAAAAAGGGGTCGACTCACAAAAGTGTTCTGTTTTTAATCAAATCAGACAAGCCCGAGGTTGAAAAGCTAGGTTGAACTGCACGGTCAACCAGCCCCCCCCCCCCCCCCCCCCCCCTTGCAGAATGCTCTTCCTACCTATTGAAGTTGGACCACACACCGTCCATGCCTACCTATTGAAGTTGGACCACACACCATGCCTGATCTCATGTGGTGCATCAATTCACCTGACCCTGTGCGTCTTGCACATCCCCTCTCGCCTCTTTGTGATGTCGCAGCTCCCAATCAACACCAGCACGTGAGCGCTCCTTCAGTTCCGAGCCCCCCCCCCCCCCCACCCCCACCCCCTCAAACCTCCCCTTCTATCTGGGACCTCCACCGGCGCACCAGTGCCGACCACTTACAATGATGCCAGCCATGGTAAGCTGTCTTGCCGATAACGCAACTTGGCATAATATCTTCGCAAAGGCGCCATTCGGACAGGCCAATTATTGATACTTCAACTTGTAGTCTATCTGAGTCAGTGCCAGGCATTTGCTCTGCGCACACGTGCGTGCAGCCGATGCACAGCGGAGGATTGATTGCATCCTGTGCTTGATGTGCCATGTTCAACGTCGCTGTTGCAGCGTGTTCTGTCTCACCATGCTTTGGTTGTCAATCAGTGTTGGCCGCTGTGGAGCTGCAGGTGGCCATGCGGGCTCAGTGAACCTTTTGGTATGTTGCTTATATGAGCACTACTTCGAGCAGCGTGCACGTATGGTGGAGAGTGAGATCGTGCGTGGCTTTGGCGCGCTGCTGTGCGCCGCAGCGCAGTGCGTCGCGTCGCGTCGCCCGCATGAATGTGTGACTTGGACTTGGACTCGAGATCATTACGTGCACCACTTTGTGCACACCCGAACTCATGACTGCAGTCCCTTGCACACAGCATCGCCTATGCACTTGCGGCGAGCAGTTGTGTCTTCAACTTGAAGGGCACTTTGTGACATGCAGCAGGCGTCGTGCCTGCTGCCCGCATTATGACTCTTGTCTCTCAGACAGTCTCTGCGACTCTGGACCTGACTTGGTCTCGGCTGACATGCCTTCACTTTCCGCGTTGTCATTACGTGCAACAGGCAGCGGAGAGCCGGGCATCCAGGGCTCACGCAATCATGCTTGGAGGGGGCCTTTCCCGTCCCCCCCCCCCCCCCCCCCCCCCCCCCCCTTTCTGACATGGCGCAATGCCACAAGCCACCGCGGGAAATACCGCCCGTCGAGCGCGCCCACGCCAGATCCTACCGCGCCCCTCAACGTGAGACTCACAGGTGAAGTTGAAGTTACACGCTCTCCACTTCTTGCGGCTGATGATGGTGAAGTTGAAGTTATACGCTCTCTTTTGTGGCTGATGTTGAAGTTGAGCACAAGCCCGTATGGCATCACTCTTTTACACACAGTTTGTTGTGCTTGGACACCTTGTTGGCAGCACCACCAAAGTCGGATTTACTGTGCCCGAATCCTGTGATGGCGCAGAAATCGATTCAAGGTCGTTGATTGGTGCTGGTGCTGGTGCACGACAGAGGTGCGTGCGTGTGAGCATGGCAGATGCTGCCACACGAGTGAAATGAGTGGCAGCTACCAACTTAATGTTGCCCATTGCGTGCTGAGCAATGGGCAAGATGAAGTCATGCTACAGTGGAAGCAGTGACTAGGGGGATGGGCAACCCCTCTTGAATAAACCTCCAGTTGTCCGCCTTTCCTGATTGTGTTCAGTAGCTCAGATTGTCGGGCTTGACAAGGCCTTTCGAATGCACCTATCCTCGAGTCAAACAACCTTGAACTTCAAAAGTTACAGGCAATAAGGTGACTTTTGTGTTGCTTGAATTTGCTAGGGTTTGAACTAGGGCTTGGTCTCACTCGGTGTCATCGAGTTTGTTTGACTCGGGGACCTGACCAATCGACGCCAAACACGTGGGGCATTCTAGCGGTGCAACCAGATCCCGCTAAAACAGCGGACAACTCGCGCTGATTTCAAGGCACGCCGGTCTGCTGAGAGCTCAAATCAGCGATCAGCGACTGCAGCCCCGCGGCCACTAGTGTGGCACCCAGCCGATGTAGACCTGTCGAGCACCTCGTTCAAACGGAGAGAACACGAAGCACTCGCAGCATGCCTGCAATGTGTGTGTGTTCGCTGCTGCCGACGCAGCGGCAGCATTCACTGTCGGCTATTAATGCTGCTTGCCCTGCTAGACACAAATGATCAGCAGCGTAGTAGTGACAGGTGCACATGTGCAGGAAGGCCTTGCTTTGAAGCCTGCAGATCACATCGGCGAGTTTCAAGGCCATTGACGCGGATTTGGGCGGTTATAGCCGATGTAGTCGGCGATAGTCGAAAAACAACCGGTTATGTCCGATTTTTGGCGACTTTTGGGCGATTAAAGTCGGCTAAAGTCGGCTAAAGTCGGACATGCTTATCAACTATCCAACATCACAACGTGGGGATTCTGGTCCACATAACGTTATGACCCACCTCTCTCACCATCAAAAGTTATCGTATATCAACCCCCATCCCCCTAGTCACTGCTTCCACTGTACCAGTGTCTGTCTGTAGCTTAAAATTGTACTGCAAACGACGCTTGCTAATGCGTCTTGGTAGCCTATCCAGCGCTTTCACTCTCTTATTTAATAAGCAATCTTGATGAGGGCAAGTGTTCTAGCCATGTACCCACATGTCTACATCAAACAGATGATGAGCACTGACGTTCCATCAACTTTTCCTTGGCGATGCGATGCTCACATATTACTCACGATCATGTACTTGTCTGGCCTTGCGTTGCAGCGAGAGAGCGAACCGGAGGTCTATCCTGGGCCCGACCGATCATTGAAGGGTGCCCCGCGTGTGCAAACCGCGCCTAGCATGCTGCAAACCAGCAGCTGCGATGGCGCTAACGGCCGCCGCCGCCGCCGCGGCAACACTCACCGCGAAGGCGGAACAAACAGCCGCGGCGGCGGCGGTGGCAGAACGACCGACAGACCGAACGAGTAGTAGAAAACTACCGAAGACAGCAGCAGCAGACGAGCGGCAGCGGCGCAGCGTACACATACGGCGCTTGCAGCAGCAGTGCCGCTGCCGCCGCCGCTGGCTGCTACGCGCCCGCCGCTCCGTCTGCAGACCAGCCGCCGGAGTCGGCGACGGCGCACAGGTGCAGGCAACTGCGCCCAATGCCGCGGGCCGGCGCGCTGCGGCAAAACCAGCCCCAGCGCGCCCCGCCTGCCGCCGCGCCGGCGCCCGCGTGCACTAGGCACACGCGGGCGACCGCACAGAAGCAGAAGGGCCGGGGGGGGGGGCGGGGGCAGAATCAGCATGTGAATCTGACCCCCCTCCCTCCATCAATCCTCTGTCGCCTGCGCCGCCGATGCTAGCCGCCCAGCCCTCAGCAACGGACCGTGGCAGGCTTGGGGGAATGGAGGGCCAGTGGGGGGGAGAGGGGGGGGGGCATGAGCACCTCGCCCCCGATTCTTCCTCACTCGCTGCCAGAAGGAAAGGCTCCTTGCCTGGTAAAGACTCGTATCGCGTGGGCCCCTGCCCCGCTGTTCAACCCCATTTGAGGGGGGCGCAGCGGGGAGCTATACGCGTGCTCCAGGCGCCAATGTGCGTCTAAGTGCAAGGGGCCCCCGTGCCGAAGGGATTCCTACTCCATGACCCTGGCGGTCTGCAGCGGAGCGCTGAGGAGGGCGGGTGCGGCGGGCGAGGCGGCGCAGCCAAGCAGCATGGCACCACGCAGGCCGCAGCGGATCAGCGGCGAACCAGGTAATTGGACCTGAATCAAAGATTGTAGCGCTGTAGGTGAGGAGGCTTGGGTAGCCGTCAAGTTGAATGCGTTCTACCAGTAACGGTTGTCGCCGCTGCTGTGGCGTTCGGCCACGAGTCAAACAGAGTGACCATATCCACAGTAGTCTAACCGACTTATGTGTGTAAGATTTCCAGCGATCAGTTGCAGCTGATTCGTCGCCTGCCATTGCCGTCGAGCACGTGGTATGGATTGCGGCTCTTTTTTGAAAGCGTTTTATTTGAGCTGATGGCTGCTGCTTGATGACTTAGGATTTTTGTGCGCAGCATTGGCTGCAACTTATTGATGATCTTACTTGAACTTCAACCCAATCGGCACCTCTTGCTTCACCCTGCTCATCAACGCAATCACTCTTGGTTGTTTGCTATCGCGCTGTCACGCCTAGTGCCGGACGTCGCCTTACTGTTGTCATGCTGTGTTGCTGGTGGGCCGAGCACTGCTGCACCTGATCTGGTATCTGCGTTCAAATAGCTCTGAGGCCGCATACGATATATCCTTGATTGAGTGTATACGTTGGCTTGGTATTGTGCAGGATGCACCGCCACTGAAATTTTGAACGCTACAGTCCCTGAGGTATCCGACTTAATGAGGTCACTGCAGCATCAGCAACCTCAGCTTCTCATTCTCTTTCTTCAACTCAAAGTCCAAGGATTGTTGCCTCATCTCAGTGATTTCTCATTGGCTAAGTGTTAGTATTAGCAAGCGTGTGCAATGCGAGGCAGCCTGTTGATGTGTTCAGAGATGAATCCCTCCTGAAGTGCCGAGCTCAATGTGTGTGCAATAACGTGGATGTTTGCATGCATTCCCACGCTGCTCCGGCGGCAGCAATCAGCAGTTCCTCAATTCACTCGATAGGTCAGCACCTCCGCCGACTAGGCACTGCGCACAATTTATCTTCCTTCTTCCTGTCAAAGCCTCGTCACCTGATAAATCCTACCGTGCGCGTCGCAGCCTGCGCTAGCTGCGCTCACAACGACGGCTTTGCCACACTACGCTGCCTCTAAACCGCCGCTCTGGCGCCCTCCGTCGTTGCGCCGCATGCCCTTCCATCACAGCAGCGCCGCGCACCGCCAGCGGCCGCACGCACGCGTGGGGGCGACACATATACCTACCTACCGCGGCAGCACCGACTGCCAGTGCTGTCGCGTACATACCTGCCCGAGGATCGCCCAACTGCACGTCCACAGATAGCCATGCCGCATCGCCCCGAGGCACGCTGCCGCCCCCGCCGCCGCCTCCGCTGCCGCTGCCGTCTGCGCGCGCACTCACGCACCAGCGCTGGGTGCGGGCGCGGCGGCGCGGCGGCGGCGGCGCCAAGCGGCAAGCGACGTGCGCTGCGCGTAGCAGCGGAGCAGGCGCAAACCAGCGCCTGCGGGGGGCGCCCCCACGGGAGCGGCAACCACAGGCGACGACCCACCCCCGCCACCGTACTCGCAGCGGCATCGCTCCGCCGCGGCCCGCTTCTGCCGTCACGAGATCCGCGCCTCCAGCCACGGGCGCCAGGCGCGGTCTGGGTGGCGGCAGCGGAGCGGGAGGCGGCGGGCGCTTGATGGTAAGCGGCCTGACCGTGGCGGGGCTCGCTCGTCGTTATCCGGCCCCAGTACACGCTGCCGGCTGCTTTTGGCGGACTCCCTTCAGGGGAAGCGTCCGTCTGCGGCAACCGGTGAGCGGCGGAAGTAGGCCCTGTGCCCCGTTCCGACCGTGGGACCCCCGGCGCACAGCCATTGGGGCGCTGCGAGGCGAGGGGGCGGGGGTTGGGGGGGGAAGCACGGCCGCGCAACATCATCGCGCGCAGCCGAAACGAGCGTCAATCAACGAAATTGTACAGCGCAGGGGACGCACAGAGCGCCGGCAGGGGACGGCGGATCTACTGAGAGGGGGGGAAAGGGGGGGGGGGTTGAGCGAGGGACGGGGCGGGTGCGCGGCACTGTCGCAGGCATGTGTGCATTGTGCTGTACTGCAAGGGGGGCAATTGTTGGGTCGACTGGCAAGAGGGGGGAGTGATCGAGTTTGGGGTGGATTGCGCTGCTGCGGCGAAACGCACACGACCAGTGGCAGCGTTAGCATGCGGTGCTGCAGTGGATAATGCGAGCAGGGGATGAGCTATGGGCGTGTTTGTGTGTGTCATGCTTCATGCTTCATTGTATGGGGGGGGCATGTCATGTATGCTCAAGTCAGTGACTAAAAAGATCTTGCACATTGCTGTGAACAGCTGATCACTCCAAGTAGCGCAGGCGATACGCTCATTCTATACCATTGAGTGACAGCTTATGATGTGTGCCAGATACCGCAGGGCTCACCGCTTGGATCGTACATTTGGTAACCGGCTTCTGCGGTTGTGTCAGTCATGCTGTAGCATACATGCAGGTTGCCAAGCTGTGAAGCTGCCAGTATCAGGTCTGCCAGGAATTTGTGCTCATGGGTGATGTGGGCGAAGGTATACGTGCGGGAATGTCCACAGCTGTGAAGTACGCGAACTGGTTCTTGTTGTCACTCAAGCATTGAATCGTACTCTTGAGGCATGGGCCGATGATAACAAGGGTTGCCAAATACTTAGGGACACACCACAAACGCAGACCACACGGTGAGATGTAGATTGTGCCACTTTGAGAGCCATGTTGACAGTCCATCATTTTAAGAGGTAACATGCGCAATGGTAAGGGGGGGTCAATGGCACATGGGACTGACTGCAATGGCACATGGGACTGACTGACCGCTCTTGTATTGTGTTCGTCTACTGCTGGCTGCTTCATGGCCATGCACTCACAACAGTAACTGCTGATTATCACAACGAGCCTAGTGCAGCCAAAGTCATCATGCCTCAAGCACTGCAGCCACAGCAGTGCAGCACGCTGAGTCCACTTCCTTCCAAGGCATAATTGGTCAAACCCTAGCACTGACCCTAAATCCATTCACCCGTAGCACTCAATGGGGTCAGTGTCGGCCTGCCCTCACGAGCTACTCCTTTATGTTTTCGTTTGTGATGGCATGGCCAGCCCTTAATGGACACTGCAAAATGCCAACTTTGATGAATATTTTTGGTAGGTGTAAAAGGCACATGTGCCACACCTGTCATGCATGGCGTCCTTCAAAGTATGTGGCATGTACGCCATACAGAAAATGGGGTCTGCCGCGTTTGCAAATCTGGCAGACTCTCTGCTTGGCATGCACGGCGATGCAAAGTCAACAGTTGCCCCCCCCCCCCGCTCCGGTCCCCGGAGTGAAGGTGACATAAAGGGATAAGCCCAAGCAGCGTGGAGTTGTACACTAAGACAGTGCACCAGGTCTGGCATTGGCATAGGTGTCGAGCATCGTAGAAAAGGCAGCAAAATCAATGATAAATTGCTGTTGTGATGCAAAGGAGGTCACAGCAGTGCACATGGCCTTCACAAGCAATGCAGCAGGTGTGTGTGAGACATGCGGTCACTCACACGCTGCTCATCAGTGATGCCACTCATAGGCACAATCGCAAATTGCCACTGCACCATCAGCGACTGGAGCACAGACAATTACAAGATGCATGCTGACAGAAGCAGTGGTTGACGCAGAGCGAACATGACACCATTGGCGAGCAGGTGCAGACAGCAGCACTGACGAGTATCAATGACAAGTTAGAACATTGACTGCAAATCACGCAACCCTTAAAAGACGGAGTGTACTGCCATGCGCTGTGTCGCTGGCGATCTACAATCAATTACGGGGGACATGCCACAATTCGTGCAGCGCATGACGCTGGCGATCTACAGCTTACTATAGGGTACATGCCACCATTCACCAGCTGTATGTACAGCCACTTTTGCCATCAATTGTCTCTAATCAAAGTCTCTTGAACATTTAGATGCATTGGCCATGCTTGACCTGCCCGTACTGCTGGTCGTACATCCATGTACGCCCCGCTTTTGTGCAGGTGCACACGCCTGAAGTGCTGCACGTCACTCCCTTGCCATCATTGCTGGAGAGCGTGTTGTAGCAGGCGGTGTGGTCCGGACACACTTGAGATCTCGCTGCCCGCCGCACACAAGAACAGCAGTCGTTTGGTGAACTAGATGGGGATGCGTTGCACTTGAAGGAGACCAGTTGAACAAGTAGACCAGTTGAACTCGATTTCGGGTGATGGCGTTTGTCTTATTGAGCCCATCTGCAGATGTAGTTTGCTGATGGGGTCAGAGGAACCGAAGCGCCGATAATAGAAATCACCACTCAAGGAAGCCAATGAAATCACGCGTTTGTAAATGGCGTTACGAGGGTGGGATCACTACAGGCCGCAGCAATCAATAAACTGACATGCAACATGAGTTCATGCTTAGTGTAAGACGCGCTTTGGTCCGCAGCTGTTAGGCCACATCAGCAGCAATTTTCCACGAGAGGAAGAGCATAGCTGGCAGTGAGGCATTCGGATGTCATCACTGGTCATGTGTGCTGTGAAGTGCCCTTCATTACATGCGCTTCAGTCCGCCTCTCCGTAAAGCACCCACAATGTACTGCCCAAGTACATTAAAAAATAGACGCAAGTGACATTTTCATTGTCAAAATCTTGCCAGAGGCCTTCCCATCTATCTCTTCCCGCCCAACGGCATCAAATATCCTCCCAACACATCTCACGTAACCTCTTTCCTGCCGCTTTGCAGCCATGTGATCAATCAAATATGTGGAAAGCGTCATCTGCAGTCAATGACATGCAGTAGTCTCGCCCGCTGTCACGACATTTTGTGCCGGTGGTTTTAGTGAACTCTCAATGGCGGCGCCTCTTGCTTTTGTGTGCTTAGAATTATAGTCTATCACTGTATGCACATCAGTCAACGTGCAGAAATTCAGCGAGTGAGTCATGGTGTTGCAGGAGACGGAGGCATTACAAACCACAACAGTGCTGTATGTCTTCTGAGGAGTGTACCCTGCTGAGTGTGCACACGCCCATTGGCTCGGTGACGATACCAGTGTGTCCCCGCATGCGACTAACCTGCGCAGTAGCCAGTAATGTTCGTGTGGTGGGCGCGCGCGCAGCCGCATTTGCCGTTGGACCTGCAGATTGCTCCCTTGCCAGTGCAGATGCTCTTGTCTTTGCAAACCCGAGCAGAGGCTGCATCGCACGAGTGGAGGTTACGCAGGTGAGAGTAAAAAGGGGGGGGGGGGGGGGGGGGGTTGCAGACACATACAACTAATGCTTCATGTCACCAAAGCGTGTAGGGTGGCATCTGCTTAAAGCCTCTGACCACGCGTCATTGGCATGAGACGCCAACCGCAGCGGTCCGCTGGATTGAGTTGGGAAAACGGTACCAATCGCTGCGCTATTCAAGCCTTGTACAAGAACAAAGCATGCAACACAAGGAAATCAGTTTGCCTTTAGGAAAATTGCAGCACTTGCGTCAGCTCTCATTTGTTGTGGTTTGTAAGTCCATGGCAATTGACGCAATGTCTCCCTATCCAACACCAGCCACAACAGTAACATATACTTCCACGTCTACTTCCACATGGACGAATAATTTCAGTGCACAGATTCCTGGTCTCTTGCCACTGAACACCTGTAACGCGACAGCAGTTGTGCCATATGCGATGCACCTGTAACAACCCTCCAACCACTCTGCGCAAGATGCTACCCTCTGTTTGACGCATACGGTGGAAAGGCGTACCTAGGCATTGGCCATTTCTCACTGATCCATCATAAAGCACATTTGGAGAGGCGTACCTAGACATTGGCCATATCTGACGTGTCCGTCGTGACTGTCGAGCACCCACGTATGGCCAGCCTGTGTGCAGGTGCATTCACCGGAAGGGCCACAGGTCGCTCCCTTGCCAGACTCTGTGCCGTATATGTCACCGTCAACGCTGGTGTACACGAAGCAGTAGGACGTTTTGGATGGGCACACTTGGTCTGGCGCTGCATGGCGCGTGTGGGGAGCTCATTGTCAGTTGATTGAGATGCACAGAACATATTTGGAAGCTGAGGCATGCCCTATACATAGGGTTGGCACGTGCGTAGATAGTATATATACGGTATATTGGTACATACGCGTATATATACGCGTAGACGCCGAAACGGGGCGTATATTCGCGTATACGCTTTTGCACCGCTGTGGTGCTCACGAGCGCTGCCCGTGGCCCAGCGCATGCCAAGGGTAAGGTGGCTAGGGCTATCTGGGGGCCAGAAGCGGAAAGGCAGGGCTGAGCGGTGGTCTCAAGCCACAGAAGGCGCCTGCACAGCCTGAACTTGGCAATTCAGTGGCTCAGGCAGCTTCGCACCTGGCCAGCAGAGCCTGCATGAGCCTTCACGGCTTGTTCTGTCGGTGATGTGGAAGAGGACGATGGGAAGGGAGTCGCTGCACATGCTGACAGACACGCTGCCCTCTGACGAGGCGCAGCTTTTCAGCGGCACCATGCGGTCGGCGCACTCAGGCCGTAACCAAGCTTCTTTTGGCATTTCGGCCAACTTCAAGAAAATCCCACACTTCAAGTGTTGCTCTGATGACACTTTATGAAGGCAATTATTTCTAGTGTCTGCATGTCTGTAATCAGCACCCTGAGCCCGTTCGAATGCACCTGCTTTCAGAGAAATCTAAAGACGACAAGTCGTCGTAGCGAGATTTGGCTTTGTCAGATACGCTAATATACGCAGTATATACGTATTGTACGCCAAAAATACGTATATATGCGGGTATGCAAAATCCAAATATACGCAATGTGCCAACCCTACCTATACACGGTGTATCTGACCGCCAAAATGCGTCAGCAGCCAGCATCACACACGTTTGAAAGCCTGCATCTGGGAAGTATATGCAACTTGAAGGCGCATGGTGGTCTGGTGCGATTCCGAGCATACTGCGCAGTGCAGTCAGCGACAACCCAGGCATTATGATGTTGAAAGAACCTGTTGAAAGAAAGCTTCTGGCCAACTCTTAATTTATTCATAAAGTAGAGCAGTGAAACAGATGGTGATCAAGCGCCAAGTAACAACAACAGCAAACTCCAAGTAGTACCACCACGGCTCCACCACTAGTGAGAGGCAGCAGCCATGGAAGCGACATAGGCGATTTGGAGAGAACTTGAAGAGTACCTGCGCAGTAGCCAAACTTTGCCGGTCCAATGCGCCCGCCGGCGTCAGCAAACCAAGCGTAGCCGGCCTGCCTGCAGGTGCAGTTGCCATTGGCGTCGCAAGCAGTTCGCTTCCCGCCGTCATTGCTGTTGTCGGAGCAGTAGGTCTTCTGGTCGGGACACACTTGGTGTGACGCTGCACGGCGCATGAGGCAGCCCGGGGCTAGACCGTTCAGATGAGTGCGAGTGTGCTGCTGTGCGCGGGAGGATTCAAGTTGTCAATCAAAGTAGGTGCCAGTGCGCCACTCCGAGCGCACATGCTTCACAAGACTGAGTGACCTGAGGGGTGTGGAAATCACACAATATAGTACTTTTAAGTATTATACAACAGTGTGACTAGCGTTTGAGGGACCCATCGTGCAACAGTACCGCTAGTAGCCGTGGAGCTGACTAGCAGTGTGAAGAGATGCTGACCTACACATTTGCTGTGAACAGATGCTCACCTACACAGGTGCCTTTTTTTTCTGATCCATCGCGATAATCAGGAAACCATACATAGCCAGCTGTGCAGCGGCATGTGCCGTCAGCGTTGCAAACGCCCCCCGCGCCACGGCCAGGCTTTTGACCCGTGGGCTCTCCTTCCCTGTTGGAGCAGAAGGTCTTCCCGTCAGGACACACTTGATGCGCCGCTGCATGACATATGAGGGAGGAAGGCTTGAATGAGCCAGAGGTGACTCGCTTGAATAAATTGTCAAGTGGTCAAAGATACTAAGACAACTCATCAACTTGAACTTGAAGCACGGAAGAATGCCCTCTGCATGACGCTCATGTGTGGTGCAACTGGAGGTGCCAGATGCAAGTTGGGTGCAGAACCGGTTGATGAGAATCAAGAGTAGCCGAACAGTGCCAGGAACCGCTCGAGTTCAACTTGCATGCATAAGCACGCAAGGCCAAGTACACACTTTGACAAAACCATGCGCCAACAAAAGTGACATGCATAGTGGAGGAACGTACCTACGCACTGCCCTTGCGCCTGTGAACCGTAAAAAGAGCCAAAGAACCACGTGTGGCCGGACTGCGCGCAGCCGCATTTGCCAGAAGCGTCGCAAGTTGCCCCCTCGCCATCCTTGGAGAGAATGTTGTAGCAGGCGCGCTTCTTGCCTGGACACACTTGCGCTGGCGCTGCACGGTAAGTGAGGTGAGGTGACAGTCGTCAGCTGCGCCGCAGCGCGTGCATGGCCAGCGCCCAATGGAATCACTCAATGTAACTTCAAGTTTGCTGTGCACGGTGAGGTTGAGATCTTACAGCAGGGGCAAACACCCGCTTTGAGGGTCAATCTTAAATCAACGCAGCAGGCTGCAGCAGTGGTTGGCGCGCAGTGCAGAGCAACGTACCCATGCACTGGCCAACCATCTCCGTCCCTTTGGTTTCATAGATGAAGATCCACGTACGGTCGGGCTGCGCGCAGGTGCACTTGCCAGCCGAGTTGCAGCGTGAGCTTGCATTGATGCCAAGGGCGCGGTCCACTACCACCTGGCAGTATGTCCTGCGGTCTGGACACACCGACTCTGATGCTGCACGGCACACGAGTGGTGGTAATGGGGGTCAGCCAAGAGGTGATTGCTGAGTCTATGGTATTCAAGCCATCATGTATCTCCGCAGCATCAGCAGCGAGTGGCCCGTTGCGTGAATTCACGTACCTACACAGTCACCAAACGGCTCCGACTTCGAAATTGCGACCCATGTATTACCGGACTTTGCGCAGGCGCAATTGCCGGCGGCGGTGCACGTTGCTCCGTAGCCGCTGTAGGACTGTTGGTTGAAGCAGATGCTCTTCTTATCGGGACACACTTGAGGTGATGCTGCGCAGCACACAAGAACAGGCGGCATTGAATGAGTCAAGGTGGTGATTTGCCGGTGTTGCAAGCCGCTTTGATCGACGACTCCTTGGACCACACCAGCAAACGGAATGTGCAGACTGACCCGTGTGTGACAAAGATGCACACGCAATATGATGTTGCTGATGGTCTACAGTGTATAACATAGCCCTTCACTTTTGACTAGCATTCAAATCACCATCATTCAATGCGGCACACCCAGTACAGCAAATTGTCATGCAGGTAGACAAACCATCATGGAGCAACTCGCTCAACCTCATAGCAGCATTTCTGATACAAAGGCGTTTTCGTACCAAAATGCCACACAGTGACCAAGCTACAAAGCAAACGCCTTGCTCCTACAGCAACCTCACAACACTAAAACATGAAGAAACGTGCATACCTATGCAATTTCCGCCTTTGGAAGGTCCTGTCGCATCAGCATTGTTATCACCAACCCATGTGAAGCCAGCCTTTGTGCACATGCACTCATTGGCAGAGTTGCAGACCACGTCTCCACTCCACTCCTCTCCAGCGTACCCATACTCAAGGAAGCAGTAGGTCTTGTCTGGACACACTTGCGACGCCGCTGCACGGCACTCGAGGCGATGTTAGTGAGGATGCGGTGGCTAATGTGACACGGATATTATGATGCTCAATCAAGACATGTGTGCACAGGCGTAAACATTCACGTTCCCCGGCCGTATCATGGCCATGGGCCAGCTCTTTTGTCTTTCTTTCTTCCTTTGCAAGAAGATCCGAGTTGTCATCAGGACGTCCATCAATCATCGGCGTTCATGTCCCCTGCAGTATCTGTACAGCCATACCTTGTAAGGCTCGTCCGATAATGACCGGCTGACGTCGTTGGACCTTCCTCTCAATCGGCAGCAGGATTTCCTCCAAGCTGGCGGCCGCCAGAGCCACGACGAGAAACAACGCCAGCCTCATGGACATGAGGGCTACTACGTGGGCTTCGCCTTCTCAATGCCACCTGTGCATGTACTAGCTTCCACAGGTGCTGGCAGACTACACAACGCAGCGGCTGGATACGGTGTTGGTAAGAGTGGCTTGCGGGATGCGCTTGATCGCCACCCACCCCACTCCACGCGTAGCAACATACAAGATCACAGATCATAAGCGGCATTTATGACGCGCACTGTGATATTATGTGCGCGCACACGAGTGGCACACCTTTCTCATGCGTCTCTTCAAATCTACCCAACTTCAACAATGTCGACCATGTCGCCGCCGGAATTCCGCGAGACGCTGCGGCGCCACCTGGGCGTGGAGCGCCCCGCCTCCGCTGCGGCGCGGTGCCCCAAGTGTCATAAAATAGTGGAGTCAGGTGCCCACCTGCGCCGCTGCACACAAGGGCTCAACGTCACGCGACACAACTTGCTCGCAGACGCGCTTTTTCAGCTGCTCAAGCAGGTGGCCCACCTCCGCGGTCTCGACCGGGACACCCTTGCCCCCTTCCGCCGCTACGCGGCGCGCCACGGGTTCAACAAGTTCATGGACATCGTCTTCGGCAGCAACCAGATCTGCCTTCCAGTCCCTAAAGTGCAGCCGAGCGCTGACGCGGTAGCGGCAGGCCGGTGCACTAAACTGCGCGGCGGCTTTGAAGTAGCTTGTTGCATAGACGTCACCATACGTGACAGCTCATGTCCCTCCCGCCTCCATCAGGCTCAGGGGGGCGCGCGCGATGTGCAGCGCGTGCTTGAATCGGCTTCGCAGGAACAGATAGACACATACGTAGTCTCAGGGGCCCTGGACCTCACTACACACACCCTATTTTCCGCAGCCTTTGACCACTTCGGCGCTATGTCATGCGACACACAAGCACTGCTACACGCACTCGCCGAGCAGAGCTCGCAGGGCAGCTACAATCTCGCGCAGCGCGTTGCCTTCTGGCGCCGCCGCACCTCCCTCGCGCTACAGCGCGCGCTCACACGTGTCGTGATCGACAACTGGAACGCAGTCATTGCCCCTGATGGCGACGTCAGTGCTTACCGCCGCATCGCACTGTTGCAAGTGCCGCGGCCCTCGCCGGCCAGCGCCGAACCGCCGGCCCCTCCGTAGATTTAGTTATTGCCCGATTATCGTGTGCTCAACCCATGCGGTCCAGGACATAATATACAACTTCAACAATCGAGTGAATGCGCGCGCTATTGCTCACTGTCTGTCCGCTGTTCAAAGCCCGAGTATGGCACAGTCTATGGGCAAATGCCCCCCCCAGCACTGTCGCATTGTGAAGTTGCACACGGTTTTATGATTGTCATGGTTGCGTTTATAGAGTGTGTGCGCCTGCTGTAGCTCGGGAGAGGACGCCAGGGGCGTCTGGGCCACATCAGCCTACGCCCCTGACACATCCCTAGCACATTATGGCACAACATGTTGATCTTGGTTTGACAAAATTGCTGACCGCTGCAGTGCATGTATCGCGCGCCAGGTCTTGCAGATCCTGGGGGGTCCTTTGGCATCCTCTGTCTGCGTGCATGGCGTGCACGCAGTGCACCACCTTGAGCTACTGAACAACGTGCTCGCGCGTGCTGCTTTGCCTACCCCGCGACATCTCGCATGTGTACAGTCACTGTGTGAAAACTTGGTGGTCAATGTGCAGCGCCCGCGAGTGGAACACCAAAGTAGTTAGACATAGCTTAACGCCTGTTCATTCATTGCGCGCTGCAGCTCAGCAGTTTTCAAGTGCGCACTGCAGCTCGGCCGCAGCGGTTTCCAGTGCTCTTCGTCATTTATATGGACCCATTTTGAGTGCAGCATGGCAGTGCTCAGCGCTCCTCGAAAGGTGAAGGTACATGTGAGGCAACTGGCTATAGCCATGCTTAGAGTCTGTCAACGGTGGAGAGTCCCCCCCCCCCCTCTCCCAAGCCGCCGAGTTTGTTGTGCACTGACGCAACTGAGTAACACAATTTGCAGTTGCCGCAGTGCTACAAAATGGAGCGGAACGCGTGCCATCGCTGTTGTGCGTCCATAAAAAGTAGCATGCGCCCTTGATATCACGTGTACTTTTATTATATTCCACTTGTGGCTGTGGAAATGCCATGTTGTAGGTGTGTCGCCTTGTTTTCACTCTTGGGTGTAGCATGCAAAGCTTGCACGCCGCACCCCGCCCCCCACATCACCCCCAACAAAGCACCCGCAAGCGACTGTCCCCCACATACTAGCAGGGATACTGAACAAAGCTACAAGACTCTCCCCCCACAGACAGACCCGTCTTAGGGCCACCCAGCTCCACGCAGACTCCATCTCAAAGTTTTCATGCAGGCCAAGGTCACCATAATGGGGCCTGAACTGGAGATTGTTGCTATCTACGTGAACCCCAATATCATAAAGATAAGCAGAGGGAGTCACTGGGCGCCTGGCGCTGACGCAAGCGTGTACACAGCAGGCCTCGAGGGCGCGCCATAGCCGTCGCGAGCTCAGCAGACAGAGCAGATCTCGAGCGCACGTCATTCAATCATTCAAGTTGCAGTTGCGTGCCTGCTGGGCAGTGCAGAGCGCGCGCCATAGGCATCGCGCACCTGTTGAGTTGAGCAGACTCGGGGCAGAGCACGCGCCAGAGCCGTCACGCAGTCACCAAACCGTTTGACAGAGCAGAGCGCGCGTCATCGCCGCCGTGTGCCACAGTGCCCGCTGGGAGAGCTGCCTTAAACCTGGCTTTGTTGACAGTGAAGGCTGCCCCCCCCCGAGCCAGGTTCATGCCACAGTGTGCCAACGGCACAACAGCGCAATGTTCGCAGTCGCCGCAGCGCTGCTGTCACTGCATGTTGAGTGCCAACGCATCACTGCTGCA
Organism: Tribonema minus; assembly: GCA_017506865.1. NCBI lineage: Eukaryota > Xanthophyceae > Tribonematales > Tribonemataceae > Tribonema > Tribonema minus. Next base: position 755,329 of record JAFCMP010000157.1, read on the forward strand.
GCTGTTGGAAAAAGGTTGCACGCAGCTCCAATCATGCTTGTTGAGGTCGTGCCGTTCGGCCATGCACCATGATGATCGTGCAACGGCACAACAGCGCCATGTTCGCAGTCGCCGCAGCGCTGCTGTCACTGCATGTTGAGTGCCAACGCATCACTGCTGCAGCTGTTGGAAAAAGGTTGCACGCAGCTCCAATCATGCTTGTTGAGGTCGTGCCGTTCGGCCATGCACCATGATGATCGCCTGCCATCCCAATGGCGCCAGGCAGGTGGGCGTGCGCACAGCGCGCAGCAGCGTATGCATGCTGACGACGGCTGCGTGCGCAGAGATGCGCAGGTGCACAGCCGCATGGGCACTGGCAGCGATGCATGCGTGTTCGCGCCGCCGCCAAATCCCAAGGGTCATGGTCAGCGCTGAGCGTGCGCACCGTCTCCGCTCCGTGGGCTGCACATGTGCTGCTACCGCCGCACGTCGAGCGCGCTGTCAAGATGCCATCACCACAAACCGCATGTGCGCCGCCTCCGCTGATGCTGCGCGCCCCGTCACCACTCTGGTCGGTTTTGCACATATCGCAGCTGCCGTCCCCCTTATCCTTAGCACGGTCACAGTCACATGGTGCTTAAGCAATTGCCTTGCGGCCAACAGTGAACTGACTCTGTCCCTGCTGCTGCCAGTGCTGCCGTTATTGCTGCAGGCGCTACGGATGTGTCATGACCCGCATGGGCTCACATAGCTGCCGGGTTGCTGGCACTGATATCCGCATCATGAGCGTTGACGGCTTCGTATAGCGATGCCAAACTATAGCCACAGTAACGATGAGCCATGCAGGTGCCAACACGCCTTTGCGTCTGCACGCACAGAAAGTGCAAGGTGGGGTGTGCAGGTTCACGGATTCGTTGATAAGGCTGATCTCACATGCTCAGAGAGAAGTGTTGTGTCGTTCCGCTTGCGAAGATAACAAGGCTGTGAACCGGCAAGCATCAGCGCAGTTTATGCCAGACGCGCTATGTGGACCAGGCCTGCGATTAAAGCCATGGATGCATCAATCCAATGTGGCACAACGGCCTTAAATAAATGGAGGTGGGCTTTGCGCAGGCAGCCAAAACCACCATATGTCTGGTTAGATAAGATTCATACCTCTGCTAACCCAATTAGGTGAGCACGCTGTCAAGTCTCCGAAAAATCGACCATCAATCGCTCCAAGCTCATTCGCAAGGAGGATACTTGCTGCGCACCAGCATCACGTGTCAGCGCCTCGTGTATTGCGACTCGTAAAGCAATTGCTCAAACATGAGCTGTCCATCACATGCTGAAGCTCACCTCGACATATATGCAGCCATGAAGCAACGCAGGGGCAGGTTGCGTTGGGAGCAACGCAGGGGCAGGTCGCGTTGGTTCATCGCTTGCAGGTTTGCGCCTGAAAAGGTGTTGGACTCTGCCAAGCAATTGCCACATGGGCACGCCTCGCGAAGCAGGTCCAACATTATAGCAGCAGAAGCTGCCATCGCCGGCCGCCTTGGCGTGGTCGCCGGCTCCACCTGCACCAGCAGAACACGCACGCACACACACACTTTATTCCTGCACCACTTCATTGAAGTTGTATATTATGTCCTGGACCGCATGGGCTGCGCGCACGATAAATCGGGCTTGCAATAACTAAATCTACGGAGGGGCCGGCGGTTCGGCGCTGGCCGGCGAGGGCCGCGGCACTTGCAACAGTGCGATGCGGCGGTAAGCGCTGACGTCGCCATCAGGGGCGATGACTGCGTTCCAGTTGTCGATCACGACACGTGTGAGCGCGCGCTGTAGCGCGAGGGAGGTGCGGCGGCGCCAGAAGGCAACGCGCTGCGCGAGATTGTAGCTGCCCTGCGAGCTCTGCTCGGCGAGTGCGTGTAGCAGCGCTTGGGTGTCGCGTGACATAGCGCCGAAGTGGTCAAAGGCTGCGGAAAATAGGGTGTGTGTAGTGGGGTCCAGGGCCCCTGAGACTACGTATGTGTCTATCTTTTCCTGCGAAGCCGATTCAAGCACGCGCTGCACATCGCGCGCGCCCCCCTGAGCCTGACGGAGGCGGGAGGGGCATGAGCTGTCACGTATGGTGACGTCTATGCAACAAGCTACTTCAAAGCCGCCGCGCAGTTTAGTGCACCGGCCTGCTGCTACCGCGTCGGCGCTCGGCTGCACTTTAGGGACTGGAAGGCAGACCTGGTTGCTGCCAAAGACGATGTCCATGAACTTGTTGAACCCGTGGCGCGCCGCGTAGCGGCGGAAGGGGGCAAGGGTGTCCCGGTCGAGACCGCGGAGGTGGGCCACCTGCTTGAGCAGCTGAAAGAGCGCGTCTGCGAGCAAGTTGTGTCGCGTGACGTTAAGCCCTTGTGTGCAGCGGCGCAGGTGGGCACCCGAGTCCACTGGTCTATGGCACTTGGGGCACCGCGCCGCAGCGGGGGCGGGGCGCTCCACGCCCAGGTGGCGCCGCAGCGTCTCGCGGAATTCCGGCGGGGACATGGTCTCCGCTGGGTCAGTGCTCGGCAATTGCGCCAAGAAACCCATGGCCCCCTTAGAGGCGCCGCTGCGCCACGCCGCGACTGCTTCCAACGCATTTGCTGCTTCAAGCCGACGCAGCTGCGTGGCGGCGAGCGCTGCGTCTAGCACCCGTGATAGCGCCGCTTGACGCCGCGGCAGCACGGCGGCCGGCGGGGCCTGGGCAGAGCCTGGCTCGCGCGCCACCGCTGGCGCAGCAGCGCGGCGCGCGCCGGCGCGAGTCCGCATGCCCGGCCCCGCAGCTCCGCCTGCCCGTTGCAGCAGATCGCGCAGCGCCCGCCATGCGCCGTCGTCCTGGCGCCAGTCCTGGTACCAGACCGTGGGCAGGAGCAGTGCGAGGGCCGCTGCAGCCTCATCGCTGCCGCTGCGCAGCTGCTGCAGGCAGGTAGCTATCTGGGTGAAGGTGAAGCCATAGCGGGCATGCTCTAGGACGCGGCTGCGTGCCGCCACTGGAAATGCCGCCAGTGCCGGCCCCATGCACTCGAGGGAACGTGCAGCAAATGCGGCACATGCACGGGGCGCCGCGCCCAGCACGCCAAAGCCACCACTCCCCAGCCGCAGATGCACGCGTACCTGCTGATGTGCTGGTAGCGTCACTGGGGCCTCGCCACCCCAGTCGGCGCCGCGTACCCATGCCACTGCCGCCGCCCACAGAGAGGGCGGCGCCGCCGCCGCCGAAACCGCCGGCGGGCCGCGGCAATCGTCACCCGCCGCCGGCGCGCGCTGGTGGGCCGGCGGCGTAAGACCCGCCGATGGCTCCTGCGCCAGCGCGGCCACGGCCGCTAGCGTGATGGCGTCGAAGCGCCGTAGCTCCTCGTGCGTGAGGGATGGCGCTGTATTGCGCGATACATGCCCTGCGCGGGCGGGGACGGCAAGACGCAGAATGGAGAAGGCAGCCTGCACATCCTCCATCTGCACAAGCTCCGCAACCAGGCGGTCGGTGCCGGGGGCACGAAGGGTCGCCGCCACTTGCGCGCGCACGAAGCCCTCGGTGCCGACCGGCACCCCCATCAGCGTGATGCCGTCGTCACATACTGGTACGGGGACATTGGCGGCGGCAAAGACGGCGGCGGCGCGCTCGCGGGCGCCGCCTGAGGCCGGCACCAGCGCCGCGCATTTCGCGACGTTGACCTGAATGTTGAGCTCGCTCAGCGCCTGTTGTATGAAGCAGAACGCGCGGCCAACGTGGCCGAGCACCGGCGCGTCACAGCTGGGCGTCATGATGGTGAGGTCATCGAGGTAGCCCGGAAGCGCCAGTTGCGGGAACTTGGCGCGGGCAGCCACCATGGTGCCGCGCAGTGCCAGCGCGAACAGCAGCGGCCCCAATGGGTCGCCCTGCTGCACGCCCTGTTGGGAGAGGATGATGGCGGCGTCGGCGTGCCCATCTAGGCCAAATTGCAGCCAAGGGGCCCGGCCGGGGCCGTAGATGTGCTCGACGTAGCCGTACAGGCCAGGCAGATGCTCGGCCACCGCGGTGAGGACTGCCGAGCGCGACAGCGCGTTGAAGGCATTACTGCCGTCAATGGCAAGGAGCACGCCGCCGCACTCATGCGTGAGCTGCGCCATGAGCGCCACTCTCTCTGCGCCCCCCCGCGCGCCGACCCCAAACTGGCCAATTGGTTCCAGCAGCGCGGAGACGCGGTCCCGGGTGTCCGTGCAGAAGGTGCGGGCGAACAGGCGGCGGATGGTGTCGCCGCACGCGATGGGGCGCGCCTTCATTGAAGTTGTATATTATGTCCTGGACCGCATGGGCTGCGCGCACGATAAATCGGGCTTGCAATAACTAAATCTACGGAGGAGCCGGCGGTTCGGCGCTGGCCGGCGAGGGCCGCGGCACTTGCAACAGTGCGATGCGGCGGTAAGCGCTGACGTCGCCATCAGGGGCAATGACTGCGTTCCAGTTGTCGATCACGACACGTGTGAGCGCGCGCTGTAGCGCGAGGGAGGTGCGGCGGCGCCAGAAGGCAACGCGCTGCGCGAGATTGTAGCTGCCCTGCGAGCTCTGCTCGGCGAGTGCGTGTAGCAGCGCTTGGGTGTCGCGTGACATAGCGCCGAAGTGGTCAAAGGCTGCGGAAAATAGGGTGTGTGTAGTGGGGTCCAGGGCCCCTGAGACTACGTATGTGTCTATCTTTTCCTGCGAAGCCGATTCAAGCACGCGCTGCACATCGCGCGCGCCCCCCTGAGCCTGACGGAGGCGGGAGGGGCATGAGCTGTCACGTATGGTGACGTCTATGCAACAAGCTACTTCAAAGCCGCCGCGCAGTTTAGTGCACCGGCCTGCTGCTACCGCGTCGGCGCTCGGCTGCACTTTAGGGACTGGAAGGCAGACCTGGTTGCTGCCAAAGACGATGTCCATGAACTTGTTGAACCCGTGGCGCGCCGCGTAGCGGCGGAAGGGGGCAAGGGTGTCCCGGTCGAGACCGCGGAGGTGGGCCACCTGCTTGAGCAGCTGAAAGAGCGCGTCTGCGAGCAAGTTGTGTCGCGTGACGTTAAGCCCTTGTGTGCAGCGGCGCAGGTGGGCACCCGAGTCCACTGGTCTATGGCACTTGGGGCACCGCGCCGCAGCGGGGGCGGGGCGCTCCACGCCCAGGTGGCGCCGCAGCGTCTCGCGGAATTCCGGCGGGGACATGGTCTCCGCTGGGTCAGTGCTCGGCAATTGCGCCAAGAAACCCATGGCCCCCTTAGAGGCGCCGCTGCGCCACGCCGCGACTGCTTCCAACGCATTTGCTGCTTCAAGCCGACGCAGCTGCGTGGCGGCGAGCGCTGCGTCTAGCACCCGTGATAGCGCCGCTTGACGCCGCGGCAGCACGGCGGCCGGCGGGGCCTGGGCAGAGCCTGGCTCGCGCGCCACCGCTGGCGCAGCAGCGCGGCGCGCGCCGGCGCGAGTCCGCATGCCCGGCCCCGCAGCTCCGCCTGCCCGTTGCAGCAGATCGCGCAGCGCCCGCCATGCGCCGTCGTCCTGGCGCCAGTCCTGGTACCAGACCGTGGGCAGGAGCAGTGCGAGGGCCGCTGCAGCCTCATCGCTGCCGCTGCGCAGCTGCTGCAGGCAGGTAGCTATCTGGGTGAAGGTGAAGCCATAGCGGGCATGCTCTAGGACGCGGCTGCGTGCCGCGACTGGAAATGCCGCCAGTGCCGGCCCCATGCACTCGAGGGAACGTGCAGCAAATGCGGCACATGCACGGGGCGCCGCGCCCAGCACGCCAAAGCCACCACTCCCCAGCCGCAGATGCACGCGTACCTGCTGATGTGCTGGTAGCGTCACTGGGGCCTCGCCACCCCAGTCGGCGCCGCGTACCCATGCCACTGCCGCCGCCCACAGAGAGGGCGGCGCCGCCGCCGCCGAAACCGCCGGCGGGCCGCGGCAATCGTCACCCGCCGCCGGCGCGCGCTGGTGGGCCGGCGGCGTAAGACCCGCCGATGGCTCCTGCGCCAGCGCGGCCACGGCCGCTAGCGTGATGGCGTCGAAGCGCCGTAGCTCCTCGTGCGTGAGGGATGGCGCTGTATTGCGCGAGACATGCCCTGCGCGGGCGGGGACGGCAAGACGCAGAATGGAGAAGGCAGCCTGCACATCCTCCATCTGCACAAGCTCCGCAACCAGGCGGTCGGTGCCGGGGGCACGAAGGGTCGCCGCCACTTGCGCGCGCACGAAGCCCTCGGTGCCGACCGGCACCCCCATCAGCGTGATGCCGTCGTCACATACTGGTACGGGGACATTGGCGGCGGCAAAGACGGCGGCGGCGCGCTCGCGGGCGCCGCCTGAGGCCGGCACCACCGCCGCGCATTTCGTGACGTTGACCTGAATGTTGAGCTCGCTCAGCGCCTGTTGTATGAAGCAGAACGCGCGGCCAACGTGGTCGAGCACCGGCGCGTCACAGCTGGGCGTCATGATGGTGAGGTCATCGAGGTAGCCCGGAAGCGCCAGTTGCGGGAACTTGGCGCGGGCAGCCACCATGGTGCCGCGCAGTGCCAGCGCGAACAGCAGCGGCCCCAATGGGTCGCCCTGCTGCACGCCCTGTTGGGAGAGGATGATGGCGGCGTCGGCGTGCCCATCTAGGCCAAATTGTAGCCAAGGGGCCCGGCCGGGGCCGTAGATGTGCTCGACGTAGCCGTACAGGCCAGGCAGATGCTCGGCCACCGCGGTGAGGACTGCCGAGCGCGACAGCGCGTTGAAGGCATTACTGCCGTCAATGGCAAGGAGCACGCCGCCGCACTCATGCGTGAGCTGCGCCATGAGCGCCACTCTCTCTGCGCCCCCCCGCGCGCCGACCCCAAACTGGCCAATTGGTTCCAGCAGCGCGGAGACGCGGTCCCGGGTGTCCGTGCAGAAGGTGCGGGCGAACAGGCGGCGGATGGTGTCGCCGCACGCGATGGGGCGCGCCTTCTCGCCCACAGCGCTGAGGCGCGCGGCCGCGTGAAGGCGCCAAAAGGGGGCGGGCAGCGCGGCGGGGGTGGAGTACACCGCGGTACCCAGCCACGCCAGCAGCTCAAGGAGCCAGTCAACCGTGCGCCCCGACGTGTGCGCCGTGTGCCGGACGCACTGCTGGAGGTGGGAGTTGCGCAGCCCAGAGGGACCGGCGGCCGAGCCAGGGTTGGCGGCGAGGATGGCCTCGCGTAGCCCGTCCGCCGTGAATGAAGCGCAGTTGAGTGGTGCCGGCGCCGCCAGCGCCGCCGCCGCCACCAAGCTGCGCGCCCGCGATGCCGCGGCATCCAGCTTCGCAGACGCATCGCCAGCTGGGTGTTTAGCCTGCAGTTTATGCAAGGTAGCAGAGTCGCGGGGGGCAGATGTGTCAGCACCCTCCGCCAGCAGCCGCGCGGCGCGCCCGACGCCGCCCGGCTGCCGCGCCGTCGCCGCCGCGCGTTCCCGCACTGCCGCCGCCGCCTCCGTCATAGACCTAGCGCGGCGCGTGCACGCACGGGCGGCGCCGCGGCGGCAGAAGGCCAGCGCTGTGCGCGTGAGCAGGTCCAGGTCGCCTGCCACGAAGGCCGCAAAACGGTGCGCCCGCGGCAGGGAGCCGTCGGGTACAAGCAGCAGGCACGGCAGCAGATGCAGCAGCTTGCACCATGCACCGGCTGTGGCGGACGCCTGTGCCGCTGCCTCAACCCCGTGTGCCTGCGCTACCGCCGTCTGCGCTTCCCGGAGGCCCGCCAGCGTGGCCGTCAAGGCGGCTGTGAAGTCCGAGCGGTGCTCCAGGCGAATGCGGCGGCCGACCACCAGTTGCTGCTGCAGAACATAGTCAAAGGAGAGGTCGTCAAGCGCTGCGCGCGCGGGCGAGAGCGGCGCCAGCGTCCAGAGCGGAAGCGCGCTGCGCCATGTTGGCCCTGCCGCAGCCACAGCGGCAGCTGCGCGGGCGCCGGGGCCGCGCGCGCCGCCGCTGGCTGTAGAGAGGGGGAGGATGGGGGGCAGAGGCGCGACGCGGGGCCCGTGTGGCCGCTGCGTTGCGGCCGCCCCCCGGGACTTGTACAGGTGGTCGCGCTGGTGCAATTTCGTGCGCACGCACCCTGGCTCGCCGCACGAGGCGCATGCGCAGAGTAGCAGCTCGGGTTCCACGGCGTAGTAGGTGCCCGCGCCGGCTCGGTGGAGAGTCAAACACTCATCGTCGACCGCCTGCATACGCGCGAGAAAGTCGGCAGGCACATTCGGATGCTCGCGGCGCTGGTGATCCGCCAGCGTCGTGGCGATGCGGCGCGCCAGCGCCAGCGACGCCGACGTCTGCGCCGTGAGCGTGTTCGCCTCCCCGTTCCGGCGGAGGCGCGGTTTGGGCACTGGCACCCGAAAGAGGCAGCCAGTGTCATATAAAGGGCAGCGCGGATAGATGGCAGCTGTTGCAGGCTGAGCGGGCGCCTGCACTGCCTCAGGCTGCGCAGGGTCTATGCCCGCCGCGGCAGCCGCTGCTGCAGCAGCAGCTGCCGCAATGGCCGCCGGTGCGGCTCCCCCTGAAGTAGAGTCAGACATCATTACGGTGGATGAGGGGAGCGCCGCACCGGCGGCTTACAGGCCCGAGGCGCCGCCGCCTCCCTCCGATGCCGGCGGCTGGGCCGTCGAGGTGGAGAGGAAGCGGTCGGCGGCGGACTGACCTTGGGGCAGCCCGCGCGCGGGGCGTGCAGCGGGGGGTTCCGCCGCCGAGCCCGGCGTGCGCTCAGCAGCCGTGCGCTTGCGGCTGGCGCGGGGTGTGCCACTGTCGGACATAAGCGCGCTGCTGTCACTGGCAGGCATGGGGGGCTGCCTACTGCGCGAGGGGGAGGCGCTGCAGTCGCTGCCGTGCCGAGCCGCTGGCGACGATGCGCGCCGACACCGCGAGCGCCCGCGTGAGCAAGAGCGCGGCGGCTGCCGCGGCGCCGCCGCTGCCTCCAGTGCCACCGCGGGGTCCGCTGCCGCGCTTGCGGCCGCTGCCGCTGCCGCGCTGGCAGCGCCTACAGCAGGCGGCGGCGCGCCCGCCGCCGCCGCGCCTGCCGCCGCCGCGCCCGCCGCCGTTGCCCCGTCCGCCGCCACCGCCGCCGCAGCGCCAGCCGCTGCAGAGCTAGCCTCAAGGTCTCCCGCCACGGGCGTGGTGGCCACCGCGCCGGCGGCGTCCGCCGCCGGCACCGCCACGCTCGCAGCGCGCGCCGCTTCCGCTGTCAGCTGCGCCTCGAGTCGAGCGGTCGCCGCAGCGTTGCGCACCTGCTCTCCTTCGCGCAGGCTCCGTTGCTGCGCCGCCAGCCGCTCCGCACGAACTTGCTCTGCCAGAGACCGGTCGCGATCGGCCTCAGCAGCCCGCTTTCCCGCCTCGGAGGCTGCCAGCAGCTTTGTCAGTGCCTTGACCTGCTGCTGCAGCCCCTTCCGCGCGGTCCTCCCCTCCAGGATGCCCCCCTGCAGCTGCTGAATGCGCTGCTCCTGGCCCAGCTGCGCAGGGTCCGCGTCGGCCGCCGGCGGCGGCGGCGAGGCGCCCGGCGACGCGCTCGCCAGCGCGGGCGTCGAGGCGGCGGCAGCGTCCGTCGCGGCGGCGCCGGTCGCCGCCGGCGCTGGGGGGTGCGAGGCGGCGGCGCCGGTGGGCGCACGCTGCGTCGCGGCGGCTGCCGCCGCGGCGGCTGCAGCCGTGGCTACCGCAGGGGCACCGGCGGCTGTGCCAGTGGCGGCGGCTGGCGTGGTGCAGGCCGCGGGGAGCGTGGTGTGCGCGCAGCGCGTTGCCCGGCACTGCTGACCCGGGCGCGTGAAGTGCCGTCGCAAGCAGGACGGGCACGCTGTCAGATTGTCAGGGCCCAGCAGCCGCAGCGCTACTTCCGTGCCGTCCACCGCGCATAGGACCGAGTGCGCGAGTCGCCGCGCAACGCCGCGGACCACTGTTAGCTCCCAAACACCCGCGGCGCCTGGCGATGCCGCCGACGCCGGCGCCGCGGATGAGGCCGCACCGTTAATGCCTACGCCGCAGGTCTTCAGAGCGCTGGCCAGCAGCAGAAAGGCGGCGGAAGTGCCGCCGCCGCCCGCCCGCAAGCGCACCGGCGCGATGGGCATGCCAGGAGCTGCGAGTGCGGGCGCAAGCAGCATTGCAAGCTGCGCTGCAGACCACGCCGCCGGCGCGCCGCGCACGGTGACCGTGACCGGGGCGCTCATGTCACCAGCGCGGGTGATGCGCAGGCGGAAGCCGCTGAAGCTGAAGTCAGCGGAGTCGCCGACCGTTCCGAGCGCCGCGTCAACGAGCGCGGCCGGCGCCCGCAAGCATAGCGTGCGGAAGTCATCGCGAGGCGACAGAGGCCCCAGCGTCTCTGCACCCTTGAATAGGGACGCAAGTGAGGCAGCGTCTCCAGCGCCGGCCCTCGCCGCGTCGTGCATGTGCGTGAGCGCCGCCGCTAGCAGCTGCTGGCGCCCCCGCGTGAGTCGGGCGCGGCGCTGTGCAGCCGCCGCAGGGGTGCTGCGCTCGCGCTCGTGAGGCTGACGGGCCATTGAAGTTCAAGTTGGCCAAAACTGTTCACTTGGGGATGACTGATCCCTTGACCGATCATACCCATTTTGACTGATCCCATTGACTGGTCGTACCATGGCGACGCCAGATGTGGATATACGGCATGGTGTCGTCACCCGGCTGGCCTTGCTGCAAGACGGGTGGCACGATGGTGTGCTTTCACTGTGCAACACCAAGGCAGGAGCACACTCCTGCGACGGTGTGTTGCAGGACGGCAAGCGCAGTCTGCAGTGCAAGCGCAGTCAGTATTGGCTGCTCCTGGCGCGCTCTTATCACGTGAGTGCTGCTCGTATCCATCTCTCTCTCGCCTTGAAAATACAGCCGCATCTTGCGCTCATTCGGTGCGTAGCAGCCTTACCTGTAGCGGTGCGTGTGCGTGTACAGCGCATTTTCCTGTGCGTACTCGGTGCGTACCAGCCTTACCTGTAGCAGTGAGTGTGCGTGTTGGCTCTACATGGCATCGTGCTCATGGCAACGTTGTACGTGCAATTGCGGACGATGGCGGACTGAGTACACACCTGCCACCTGCTTCTCAACTTGCTTTCCCACAGTGCGGGCGCGCTCTCGGGAGTGAGAGTGAGATGCCATGACGGGAGCTGGCGCAGTCGTTATCGAAGGTGAGGTGGCTCATCACTTTGTTGTGTGCGTCATCGTCTGTCTTGGAGACAAACGCTCTATCGCTGCCGTAGAGGTGCGTGCTGTGCTTGTTGACTCACATGTAAATTCACCTCAGACAGTAGGCTTCAGGCTAGCGAGTCCACGGGCGCACCTTCAAGCGTACAACAGGTCCTAAGCCTTTGCCGCTTCTGCTTGTTGACTTGACGTACTGTACTGTACTGAGTTTACAAAGATGGTGCCTGCGTGCCAAATGCATGCAACCTAGATCAATTCATGTTGCCTACGTGTCAAATGAGTTGATCATGATCATCATGTCTCCATATAATCCGATCTGCGACGCTGATAAACAGAGTAGATTATACTTTGTACGCAGTGTTGAAGGCCTTGCTAGGTCGTGTTGTTCTCGGTTCTCACATACCGTAGCAGAATGCTGGCTCTGCATGCGTAAGCATGCACACCGTAGAGGTGGTTGTCGTCAATGTTCTGTATGGCATGACTGTTTGTTCAACACAGTGATAAGTTTCCATCATACATGCCAGTTCAGTCCTCTTGCCCGACCACAAGTGCATATATAGAGGCTGCTTTGTGTGTCAGTACACCAGTCAGTAACAGGTGCAGTTACGTTCTGCCCAGCAACAATTAGAAATCGTTGTGTGCGTGTGGCTGCTTCAGGCACCTTAAAGTTTTGCTACCTGAATTGTGTCACGGTCAGTTTATCCGGTAGCATTGTAGTCACACATACTGGAGCATTTTTGTTCATCACTGCGCCGCCGCATTCGTACCAAGGGACAGTGTCAGGCTGCTATAGTGGTGCGGGTCACACGAGCTAAGATTTTTTAATGTTCACTCCGCCTCTTAATGTACCTTTTGTTCACTCCGCCACTTTCATAACCGCCTCGCAGGCTATGTGCTACCTCAGGAGCTTCATCATCTGCGGCACATCCAGGCGTTCATCATGTCGTTCCTGCAGTGGTTCACAGGGGAGCGTGGCTACTGGGTTAAGCCTAACAGGTATGCGCGCACTGCATCCAACTTCCTTGACTTTGTCAACATGTCTATTGTCGTGAACTCAAACGTGACGGACCACTGTGTGGGCTCAGTGGCTACTGGGACACGGCATCATCATCAACAATTCTCTCGGCCATGTGCACTTCTTCCTAGCAGCGGTGTTCTGTTGTCTACCATGACCCCCTTTTTTGTGTGTCACTCCTCTCGCTGCGCGCTTCGCAGCAGCCCCCAGATTGCGCCATATACTCAACGGCATAGCGCAGCTGCCTAATTGGTCACTAAGTGTGCTACTGCCATGCGCTGTTCACTATGATGTTTATTGCTTTGCAGTTGCCATTGGCAAGCAATGTGTGAGCCTGAGCAATGCCGTATGCCGAGGCATACGCGGCTGCGGTCACCAGCATCTGATTCATAGTTTGCCACATGTGACGTGCCTCACATTGCTCCTGCACTTTCGTAAATGCAGTATGGCACTTGATCAACAATGCGCTTATGCTGGCGTGCGCTGCGCATACGTGCACTACACCGCTTTGCACGTGTAGGCATCACCTGCTTCAACTTGAAGTTTGCTGTTTGCGTCCCCCACTCAACTGCGCGATGCGCCGCACCTGCTGCGCAGCGAACTGCTGAATCATTAACGCGGTTGCATCAATGCTTGCGTGCGCTGCGCAGTCGTGAGCCGCGGTGGGGCATCATCATAACTGATGGCCACGCGGAGGTGGCTGCGATTGGCAAACTGCGGGGGCGCAGGCCTTCACGTCCCAAGAGCTTTATACGCAGTCTTGAGAAGCACGGCTTTGAGAGGTGAGGGTGAACATCAACTTTCTTTGGGGATGAACTTGAAGTTGATTTGGGGATGAACTTGAAGTTGACACAAATGCACCGCAACTCTCTGTGTTCGCAATCTCGAGGGAGCATGGTCTGGAGCGGAGACTGAAGGGTGTGATGCGCAGTCCGCTTAAAACTCTGTGTCTGTAGTCTCGATGGAGCATGGTCTCTGAAGGGTGGAACTTTGCAGTTGGGTGTTGTGTACTTCAGGAGCGTTGTCAAATATTTGTGGCAAGAAACCGCCACACCTGCCGCACTATCTGGTGCTTCGGTGCTGTTGTCACAGGGTTCACAACAGACAGAAATCAGGCCACATGTGATGCACCCCAATGCTGATGATGCTGCTGCCATGTTCAGATTTGCGCTTTTGATGAAGCAGTCTACAGTACGGTCTCCCAAGCACTGCCTTGGGGCATGTGCAGTTGATGCAGTGTATGTACGACACGCTGTCTTGCAGACAGCAGGAGTGTTGAGTGCTGTTGAGCGCTGTCCTGCAACCTCACGAACTCACAACGCTGCCGCAGTGATTGTTACTTTAGTACATTAATAACAGAGACTGCACGTATGCTTCGCCTGTGTTTCTTGAGCACTTCAAGACATACGTGAGCTAGACGAACTGGACACAGTGCACCTGTCGATACCCCTCTTCGTACCTGCGACTACCCTCCCCCCCCCCCCGGCCCCCCTTCTTTGCAATATGAGCAAGCAATGCTGTGCTCAACCCCTCTTCATGCTCTCGTTGCGTATGTCCAGGCACGATGGCGAACCTGACATCTGGTATCACGACATTCTCAGCCCCCACTGCGATGCGCGCAACATGCCGCGCCGCCCGCGCGACACCGGCAGGAAGTTCGCCGAGCGCCCGCGCTTCCGCCGCGGCCAGCCCCAGAAGCGCGCGGCGGCAGCAGCACGCACCACCTCCTCTGCACTTCCCGCCGCGGCTGCCGCCACTGCCGCCGTTGCTTTCGCCGCTGAGGCTGAGAACAGCGTGCATGTCGCCACCACGCCGCGACGGAGCGGCCGGCAGGCAAGGCCGCGCGCAGCTCGCAGCGATGCGGCGAGGGCTGGCAGCGCGGCGCAAAGGGTGCTGAGCACTGCTGCTGCTGCTGCAGCGGATGTCAGCGCTACCGAGGTCGCGCGCGCTCCACGCAGGACCAGAACGTCTGCCGCTGCCGCTGCCGCCGCCACTGCCGCCGCTGCTGCCGCCACTGCCGCCGCTGCTGCCGCTGCTGCCGCTGCCCCCGCCGCCACGCTGCATACAGTGCGGCACACTACTACATCACCATTGGCGCTGAAGGTCGTGTCAGACATCAACGATGAAGCAGCAGCGATCAGCTGGCTCGCGGCGGCCTGGGACGCGCTTCTGAGTGAGGCGCCGGACTCAGCGTGCTCGCTAGTCGCTGCTGCCGTGGCGGCGGAGTCAAAGGAGGCTGTCCCTTATGGCGACTTCATGGCTGCTGCCGCATGCGCGGAGACGGCCCCGGTGGAGGACTTCTGGTGGTCCGGCGACGCTGCTTCTGCCGCTGACGCTGCTGCCGCACCTGCACCTGCTGCTGCCGCGACATCGGCGGCGGCGACGTGGAGCTGATGTCAGATGATTGCTGGGACCCGGCGACGGAGCTGCTGTTGCCTCTGGAGTTGGAGCCGCTGTTGGAAGATGTGGAGCTGTGAGCAGGCAGAGCAGTTCACATTTGAAGTCAGTGCCGTATGGCTCGCTGCTTATGTGAGGGGGCGGTGGCGGACAGACCCTGCTTAAAAGCTACCTTGCAGCGTTCAGTGTTGTCACCTTTGCGCAGCAGGGCAACAACCCACCTGCATGTCAGATCCTAGTGCCACTAGATTGTCATAGGCCTGAGGAGCAGTCTCATGCTCCGGTGCGGCAGATACACTCACTAATTGCCCTGCATTACCTTAGCTACTGCACTGCTCTGTGCGCCTAGGGTGACAGTTTATCGACACATGGAGCAGCTAAGGTTGACAGGGCTGACAAAGGTGCGTGTATGGGAGGATGGTGTTGATGCATAGTTGCACTGTGCTGGTAATTGGAGCAGTGCACGCAGTCTGCTCTCAATGCATGCGTGCATTTGGCCAACCTGCTCAAATGCAGATGCGAGATTCCTTGCCATTCATGAATTGCTTCCATTAGCCACATTTTCTTGATTTTTCAATCTCTTGCATGGGGTTACGTGTTGCATGCCCCTGTCGCACGTGCAGTTTTTTCAAAAGCAGGCTGCACTTCCATGTGCTTGATCTTCGATGTATACATGTTGTAGAGCTCTCCTCACCTGATGGCCTTCAATTTGCTACATACGAGAGCCGGGCGTACTATATATGGCCCCATCATTGACTCGCATTCTCAAGTTTCTGATGCAGCTTGTGTTGCACGCATTGCGTGTGTCGAAGTAGGCGTCTCCCTGTACATGGCACAATGTCATGCAAGCATGCCTGAAATACTTGTATCTGTTGCAAGGCCACTGAATACTGTCTTCACTCGTGTGTCCGTATATACATGTACGTAAGCTTGTGTGGGTGCTCTGAACATTGTTAGTATATTTGCCAGCTTCTCACTAGCATGCCGGCAGTGACTTGTCACAGCAAGGCGCATTCTGACCTTTGCCACCATCATGATGTCTAGTTTGAGCGCTCCGTATGCAACTCGCTGGCTCAATAACTTGCTACAGCTAAAAGATCCGGGGGGGGGTTGTGGTACTAGTAGCATTGGAGGTCATTGCTGATCAGTGATCAAAGCGGGAGCGTCACCTACCACTGCAATGGCATGCTTGCACTTGCACGTTGATGAGTCTTACACGGGGATCCGATGGTGCAGTGTCTACCTGTTGACAAAGTGGGCAGCAAGGCCCTGTGTTTCGACATTTTGCATACTTGAAGTAGGAACATTGACAGCAGTGCTCAGTTCAGTTCACGCAGTGCCTGAAGCTTTCACTTTGAAAATACAGCATGCCAATGGCACTGGCAGGTACTAACTGTAGAGAACTTGGCAGTGCAAGTCGGCATAAGTGCCCAGCCAGTTTCATTAGCATTGTGCACACGGTAAGAATATAGATCAAGTAATCAAATCTGTGCCTTCAACATGCCTATAGCTGAGCACCAAGCTCTGCATTGCTGAGCGTAATGCAGCGTGTGTCATAGCCGCTACGTGGCTGCAGAATGGAGCAAACGCGCGCTTTCGCCGCTGCACGTTCGCTAGAAGCAGCGCCATCGCCGTCGCGGGCACAGAGCAGAGTGCCATTATCTGCTGCCTGTAAGAGGCGCCAGCAAGAACGCTAGCCTTCCTTCCGCTGCCGCAGCGCCAGGATAGGCAATTTGACGTTCTTGAAGTGTCAGATCCGCCGCCAGGGCTGCCATTCGATGCGACAAGGAGCGTCAGCAGGTGCTGGACCTCCCTGCAATCACCGATGTAGAACAAAAAGCCTCCTGCTGCTAAGGGCGCACCCGCGTCTCTCTCGATCGAACTGCAAGTCGCCAACTTCACCCAAATTTTGCTCAAATTTGTGTCCGGATTATTTGTGATCATTATGCCCCAGCGGCGGCGCAGGGCAACCAGATTTCGGCGAAAGTTTGGCCGAAGATCAAGCCAGAACTGGCAAAAACTGTTGGTGGACCGAGCTTGCCGACCTCAGGGCTGGCCTGCTGCAGGTAGGGTTACAGTTTTAAATTGACCTTTCGGGACAACGGGGTTGGTCCGACCTTTGAAGGCTTGATCGATCCATGGTCGAACCTTTGACGTCAAACCGATCCAGTTTTTCATCCAATGAAAGTGGCTTCTCCATCGGGCTTCGTCGTATCATGATATCAGTTGTCACAATGACCAGTACCCCATCAATTGCGACTCTGGCTAGTAGGCGGTCCACAGGATAATGATTAGTCTATTCGTGCGGTCCTCACAACACACGATAAACTGGATCGATCCCTAATGACCACCCCACAAAGTCAGGACTGGATTTCGTTGATTCTAGTCTAGCCACTCCATTCGCCCAGTTCTCGCAGCACGAAAACTGGATCGATCCCTAATGACCACCCCTCCACAGAGTCTGAACCCTGGACTCGATTCTATTAATAGAATTCTAGCCACTCTGGGTCGGTCCAAATTAGAGCTGCAGATGTGTGGCACCATTCGATCAGATCTGGTGCACTGATCGCTCGTGAATTGACACCAGCAGTTGTCAAGATTCCTTCGCTGCACAGCACAGCTAACGCTTTCTAAAGAAAGCTAGGCGTACCCTTTTGAAAATCAAGCGAAAAAGCAAGCTTCAAGTTGGCAAAAAACTGTTTGGGTCGAAGCGCTGGACCAACCTTGGATCGATCACACCATTGCTGATTGATACCCACCATGGCGGCCCATACTGCGGGAGAGCGGTATTGTCGTGATTTGACGACGAGGAGGCAGCATGAGGTGCGTCACAAACAGGCTCGGCTTGCCTTCACTTTCACAACACGAGCGGGGCGCACACTTGCGGCGCTGTGTTGCTGGACGCTGCACGGCAAGCGCAGGCATTCTCTGCTGCCCCTTGCGTCCTAATCACGTGAGTGCTGCTTGTCCATCTCGCCGTGAAACACTGCCGGAGTTGCGCTCTGCGCTTTTCTGCACAGCCTTACTGAGGCGGTGCATAATATGTTGTTGTTGCCGCTCATATCATCGTGCTCATGGTGTTCATTGCGCAATAGCAACGTTGTACGTGCGATTGCGACGACGCTGGACTGACAACACACACACTCCACCTGCCTTCCCACAGTGCGGACGCATTTCGTCAGTGAGATTCGATGGCGGCAGCTGGCGCGATTGTTATTGAAGGTGAGATGCCTTTCACTCTGCTTCTGCGTGAGTCGTCTCTTTAAGTCAAGAACCTCCATCAGTGTCGTAGTTGTGCGCGCTCAACTCAGCCCACTGGCAGATCTATTGTGCCAAATGAGTCAACCATGATGTCCAAAAAATGATCTGCGACGCTGCCTTTAGGACTATTAGTATGAACAATTTGGGTATACGCAGCTTCAAAGGTCTTGCCGCATCGTGTGTGCTCATTTCTCACACTGCAAAAAACACGCTTAGCCTACTATCTAGTAGACGATCTCAAGAATAGTGCCTCTGAGTCAGAGTCTGCGTACTGCCAGGTTCAAACAAGTTGCAAGTGTGCGGCTGTAGAGATGATAGTTATCTAGCATCTACGTTCCGTATGGCACGACTATTCAATCAACGCAGTGCATTCTTTGAAGAACATACGGGTTCAGCCCTCGCGCACGACCAGAGGTGCATATTAGAGGCAGCTTGCGTGTCACTGTAACAGACTGACAGGCATTCACCACCTGTCAAATACAGTCTGTCCAGCACCAATCGGAGTTGTGATGTGCAATGCGCGAGGCTGCTCCCTACTAGGCTAGCTTAACTCAGGCTGCCTTAGAGTTTTCTACGGTGGATTGTGTCACCATCAGTTTACCCGGTACTGTGCAGATCACACCTAGCATGTTCTTATTCTTCACCGCGCCGCCTCGTTCATAGCCTGTCAGGCTGCTACAGTGGCGCAGGTCACACGAGCTAAGATTTTATTGTTCACTGCTGCGTCTTTTGTAACCGCCTCGCAGGCCATGTGCTGCCTCAGGAGCTTCACGCCCTGCGGCGCATCCGGAATTTCATCATGCCATTTCTGCAGTGGTTCACGGGGGTGCGTGGCTACTGGGTTGAACCTAACAGGTACCGTAACGTGCGCACTGCATCCAGCATCCTTGACATCGTGAATTTGTGTGTTTTAGCCATGAGACCCTGGCCCTAATACCGGCGTTTTTGAGGCGTGCCCTAGTAGTCGGTTTTGCCGTAGCTCAAATTCTAGCTTGAAAGCCTTAGGACAGCAGCGTGGATGCTGGCGCGCGCTGTACTCCACAGCAGGAGACAGCGAGACGTGACACTGTCACCTTAGATACATGTGATATTAGGTACCTGCAGGCCGAGCGCTTCACTCTAAGTTGAACGTAGGCGCTAGCGTCACACTTGACAGTGTGTGGGCTCAGTGGCTACTGGTACACGGCATCATCATCGTTGAATCTATCAGCCTTGTGCACTTCTGTAACAGTAACTTTCTGGCAGATGTGCTCTGTACCATCTCCCCCCTTCTTTCTGCGCCGGTCACCCTCACTGCGCGTGTGTGCCCCAGGTATTGTGGACACAACGCATCTCGGTACTAAGTACCTATATGTCACACTCTGCACAACACATTCGGTCCATCAGTGAGTGCAGGAGTGCAGGTACTGAGATGCGTTGTATCGCCAGAACCCGGGTGCAGCGGCATCTCCTGCTTCAACTTGAAGTTTGCATTGCGCAGCTCGCACTCTAACAGTGCGCTACGCTGCACCTGCTGCGCAAACAAACTGCTGAACCATCAACGTGTTTGCATCAATGCCTGCGTGCGCTGCGCAGTCGTGAGCCGCGCTGGGGCATCATCATAACAACTGGCCACGAGGAGGTGGCTGCCATTGGCCAGCTGCGCGGGCGCGGGCCGTTGCACCCCAAGAGCTTCATACGCGGTCTTGAGAAGTATGGCTTTGAGAGGTGAGGTTGAATTTAAAACTGGTTGGGATGAACCTGACGTTGCATCAAGTTGAAGTGCAACCGGAAAACTCTGTGTTCGTGGTCTTGAGGGGGCATAGTCTGGGGCGGTGACTGAAGGGTGAGATGCGCAGTGTGCTTTGTGGTCTAGTTGGGTGTTGTGGACTTGAACGTGTACTACGATGTTTTTGGGGCAGTGCACCGTCTGTCAACACTACAATGAAGTGTGTGGTCTTGAAATGAAAGATAAAGGCCATCTCCTGACGGACACATTCTGTCCTTTTTCTAACTTTCACATGATTGTGGATCGAGTTTGATGTTTGGTCGATCTGACTGCCATATGTTCATCAGGCAGCACTGTGTGGCGCTTCAGGCATGACGTTTTTGCAGGCACTGACGTTGTGCAAATTGTGTCCTCAACAATAAGGACGAAGCACAGAGCACAAAGCACGCCACCATAATCTTTGCCGCACGAAGGACGCCACCATAACCTTTGCTGCATGGCACCTAAAGGAGCGGCCCATCTCTAAATGAGCGCCGGCAGCAAAATATTTGAGAACTGGCTTCAATTGTGAAATGCAGTGACATGAGCCTCGCCACTAAGTGTCGCAAGAAACTTTCAGCTGCGCTACTTTCTGGTACTTCAATGCTGTCATCAGTGCCTTTTTGACTGAAGGCAATCACGGTGCGTGTGATGCACCGCAATGCTGCTGTCCTGCTAGGTAATCGCATATGCGGTGAAGCAGTCTACAGTACAGTCTTTCAAGCACTACCGTAGGTGACCATGGGGCATGACATGTGCAGTTGATGCAGTGTATGCATGATGTGCTGCCTTGCAGCAGGAGTGTTGAGGGCCCTTTTGGAACCTCACAAGCTGACAGCGCTGCTGCAATGCTCGTCACCTCAGTGAATTGAGAACGAACACTGCACGTGTGCTTTGCCTGTGTTTTTTGAGCACTGCAACACATGTGTGGCTGGAGGGAGGGGATACAATGTACCTGTTGATACCCCTCCCCAAACAATTCAATCCCCTCCCCCCCATCTGTCTGCGAGCACTGCTTTGCTGACCGCTGCTTGTGCACTCGTTGTGTGTGTGCAGGCACAATGACGAACCTGACATTTGGTACCACGACATCCTCAGCCCCCACAGCGAGACACGCAACTTGCCGCGCCGCCCGCGCGACACCGGCAGGCATTTTGCCGAGCGCCCGCGCTTCCGCCGCGGCCGGCGCACACTGTCCTATGCGGCAGCTGCATAACCGCTGCCTGCACGAAGCCGGCCCCGGTGAAGGACTTCAGAATCTGGTGGTCCTGCTCCCGCGGCGCCTGCCGCTGACGATGCTGCTGCTGCATCTGCGGCCGTTGCCTTCCTCTTCGGCGCATCATGATTGGCGGCGGCGGCATGCAGCTGGTGTCGGATGGTTGCTGGGACACGGCTATGGAGCTGCTGTTGCCTCTGGACCTGGAGCCGCTGTTGAAGACGTGGAGCCGTGAGCGGGAAGGGCAGTTCACATTTGAAGTCAGTGCCGTTTGGCTCCCTGCTCATGTGAGGGGGGTGGTGGCAGACAACCCTTACTTGACAGCTACATTGCAGTGCGTTGTGGCAGCTTTCGGTGTTGTCGCCATTTTGCAGCAGGGCAGCCCCCCTTTCATAGCAAATCCTAGTGCCAATAGCACGCCATGGACCAAGGAGCAGTGATATTTCTCCCATACACGCCAATCTGCCAGCCCTGTCAGCCAAAGCTGCTCCATGCATCAGTATATTAAGACAATTGTCGCCCCAGGGTATGAGGCTGTCTCCAGAGCTGGCAGTAGCTCCGACAGCTGTAATGCAGGTACAATCAGTGTTTCTGCCGCATCGGAGCATGGGGCTGTATCATATAGTATGCTCATCAATGCAGTGTGCTGGTCACCGGAGCTGTGCGTGCAGCGTGCTCTCAAGGCATGCATGCACTGCTTCAATGAGGATGCAAGGCTTCTTTTCGAATTCGCCTCCATTGACTACATTTCCTGTGTTTTCCAAATTCTGAATGCCTTTGCGTGTTGCATGCCCCTCTTGCACGTGCAGTTGCGTCAAGCAGACTACGCTTCCATGTACTTCTAGGTGCATTCATGTTGTACTTGGAGCTCACGGCGCCTACAAGTTCGCTTGGAAGCTGTCCATGCATGGTGGTGTACGCCTTCATGCAGAATATTGCATGTGGTTCGTCATAATGCTTCTGTCACATCACAATCAAATGAATATGTCTAGCAAACGAGCAGGAACACTTGTCCTGTGTGATTGGTCGAGGAGCGCTGAGCACTCCTGTTGTCAAATGTCTTGCCAACAGAGAGTCAATGAACAGTGGGTTCACCGAACTGCAAATAAAGTTACTACACAGCATGCTTTCCCTTAATTAAACTTCATGCAGGCACTGTTTTGTTCGTGAACTGAACTGAGCACTGCCGTGCTTCTATGCAAAATATAAAATACGGGGCCTTGCAGCCCACAGTGGGGCCCACTGGCTGACCATGAGATACTGCACCACCGCATCCCCCGTGCAAAGAGTGGTCATTGCAAGCAAGGCATGCAGGTGATGTCCCCACTCATCCGATTCTGCTGGCAATACTCTTTAGAAGCATAGGGGACGCGATGCTACCTCCCCCCCCCCCACTCCCCCCACTCGGGGCCCCCGACTCCTAGCACTGCCAGGTAATGAAAAATTAGCGAGTTGCATACGGGACGATCAACCTCGACGTCGTGGCAAAGGTTGGAATGCTGTGACTGCTGGCATGCAAGTGAGGAGACTGGCAAATACAGTCCTGGAGCTTGTTTAGAGCACACACATAAGCTAGCAGTCAGTACCAAGCTCTGCACTGCTGAGCGTAGTGCAGCGTACGCGTGTGTCATATACTACATGGCTGCAACATGGAACAGACGCGCGCTAGCGGCTACCGCCGTCGCGTGTTCACTTAAAGCAGCACGCACCATCGCCCTCGCGTGCAGAGTTTGAGAGCAGAGCGCGCGTCATTGCCGCAGAGTCTGAGAGCAGAGCGCGCGTCATTGCCGTCGCGCGCCTGCCAGGGAGCAGAGCGCGCGTCATGGCCACCGCGCGCCCGCCGAACAGAGCAGAGCGCGCGTCATGGTCGCTGCGTCGCGTGCCGAGAGAGAGATGAGCGCGTGGCATAGCCGCCACGGCGCCCGCACGCCAAACAGAGCAGCGTGAGAGCGTGCGTCATAGCCGTCGTGCACTCGCCAGACAGAACGCTGCAGCTCATGAGCGCGCGCCATAGCCGCTGCGCCGCCAGTAAAAATAGCACACGCCATCGCCGTCGCGTGCATAGATGCTCTGTGCTCTGTGCATAGAACAGAGCGCATGCCATATGCATAGAGCTTAGCGCGTGCCATAGCCTCCGCACGCTTGCCAAACACAGCAGATTTCGCGTCAAGCTAGTAGCCGCCCCGCGCTGAGCAAAGCAGAGCGCGCGTCATGACCGCCGCGCGCCCGCCGCAAGCTGCAGCGCCGCACGCCAACCTTTGAAGGAGCGTACGCGCGCGCCGCCAGCGCGACGCAGCCCGCCAAAGGCGCATAGGCGCGCGCCGCAGCTGCAGCGCCGCTCCCCAAGTAAGCACAAGCGCACGCCGCCAGCGCGACGCGGCCCGACAAAGGAGCGTAGGCATGTGCCATGGTGCACCAGCGCGATGTAGCCCGCCAACTTCGAAAGAGCGTAAGCGCACTCTGCAAGCTGCAGCGCCGCCGCTGAGCATAGACACACGCCGCCAGCTCGACGCGGCCCGCCAAAGCGAGCGCAGGCACATGCCACCAGCGAGATGCCGCCCGTCAAAGGAGCGCAGGGGCGCGCGCGGCGCCAGCTGCGCAGCTGTGCCACCCGCCAAGTGAGCATACTGGTAGGCGCGCGCCGCGACCACAGTGCCGCTCGCCAACAGAGCATACTAGTAGACGCACGCTGCCAGCGCGACGCGGCCCAATAGGCATGTGCCACCAGTGCGACGTAGTCGGCCAAAGGGCGTTGGCGCGCGCTGCCAGCTGCAGCATCACCTGCCAACTTAGAGAAAGCATAGGCACACGCCATTGCGCGACGCGGCCCGCAAAAGAAAGCTGCCTGCAGCCTTGCTCAGAGTTTATTGTGTCAGCCCCCCCCCCCCCCCCCCCCCCGCGCCCCCAAGCCAGGGTTGTTGTGCGCTGGCACAACAGAGCAATATTTGCAGTCGCCGCAGCGCTGTGAAACGGGGCGAGGGGCGCGCCATCGCCGCGGCGCGTCCGCTAAAGAAGCACGCGCCATCGCCATCACGTGGAGCAGAGCGTGCGCCATAGCCGTAGCTCACTCGCGAGACAGAGCAGAGTGCGCATCATTGGCGCTGCGTGCCCGCTGGACAGTGCAGAGCGCGCGTCACATCCGCCGCGCGCCTGTAAGGAAAGCAGAGCAGAGCGCACGCCATAGCCGTCACGCACTTGTCAGACAGAGCAGAGCGCACATTATCGCCGCCGCAAGCCCGCTGGGAGAGCTGCCTTCGACCTAGCTCTGTTGAAAGTGGAGTACGACTGCCCCCCCCCCCCCCCCCCCCCCAGAGCCAGGCTCATTGCGCGATGGCGCAACATTGATGTTGCGCCATCTAACATCATGTTGGCAGTCAGCGCCGCTGTCACTGCGCGTCGAGGGAAAACGCGTCACCGCTGCAGCCGTTGGAGTATGATTGCACGCGGCTTCACCATGCTTATGGAGGTCATGCCGTTCAGCCATACACCATGATCGCCTCTTATCGCCAACTTGAAGGCGCCAGCCTGAGGCAAGCGGCATGCGCGCAGCACTCACGGCCGCGTGCTTGAAAAAGGCCGTCCCGTACAGCCATGCGCTCCCGGCCGAAACGACACCGTTTACGATGTCCAGGTTGCGCATCAATAACGTCTACACGATGCCCATAGCAACATCCTCGCCAGATCGCCGACTTGAAGTTCTAACTTCGCGTGCTCCAGCACGATGATGTCAGCTGGGAGGGCAGCGGCTCGGAGGAACGGTCAGAATATCAGCCAGCGGCGCTGCGGAACAGGACCCTTGCGTCAAGATGAGCCCGGAGGAACTGGCGCAGCTTCAGCAGCAGGTTGCCTGTAACAGTTGCGCTTGGTCAGTGGTGCCGCGACCTGAGCGTGGAGGCAGTGACACGGATGTCTACATGTGAGACGACCTGCTGTCATACATCTGCTGGAGGTTGTACGTGGCGATGGTGTCATCTGGCGGGGGGGGGAGAGGGGGATCGGGGCAAGGACGACGCTGTTTGGTGGCCTGACAAGCCTTGAGTCGTGCAGACAGACACACGCCATCTGCAGCCTGTTTGAAGACAATGCATCCCCCTTTCCCCCCCCTTGTAACCCTCATCATAAATGATGGAATAACACTCCCAAATCAGATGTGTGACTTGACATCATGGAACTGAGCAGGTGATGTTCATGGTGAGGGTCATAAACCTCAAGAGTTGCTGAGATTGCCAAGTGCGTTGAGCATTAGCACACAAAGGTGAAGTAATGATCCGGCCCGGGGATTCAAAGCCATGGTCAGGTGAAAACAACTCACGCTGCAGCTGCAGCACAATGACACACTGTTTCATGGGCGTGCGACTGTCTCAGCGGCTTGCTGATGGGTCCTTTCAGTGCGTGATCGGTTGTGTTACAGGGAAGTCTAGGGGCAGAGGAGTACAACGAGGTAGCGTCACATTACGTCAGCACAGCTTTGTGAG
This sequence comes from Tribonema minus, assembly GCA_017506865.1. Lineage (NCBI taxonomy): Eukaryota > Xanthophyceae > Tribonematales > Tribonemataceae > Tribonema > Tribonema minus. Next base: position 780,545 of record JAFCMP010000157.1, read on the forward strand.
ATCCGCCCGCTTTCTGCCACCACTTCGTGCTGCGACGGCCTCTGTGACAGGCCAACCCCCTAAAAATGGAGAATGCAGTGACTCTGCTGTCTCGGACAATAAGTCAAGTTGGGTCTGATATTAAACCAGGTCCGCTGATTTCGATAGCCACGGGCTGCAGGAAGGACAGCACAGTCGTCACTGAAATACAAAGGTGTATGCAAGGTGGCATGCCACTGTCTAACAACTCTTATACGTCAATGACTGAGGGGCCAAAGCTGATGACGTGGCAAGGGCACGATGCGCCTGATTGGATGTGGAGAGCAGAGACGCCATCCCGAGCATTCACAGCTGTCAATACAGCAGCACAAGCTTTGTGTGGCAGTAAGACTGACACACTGCTCACCTGCTGCTGATGCTGTGCCAGTTCCTGCGGGGTCATTTTGCGGCAAGGATCCTCTGCTGCCGCGGGCTGATATTCTGACCGTTCCTCCGAGCTGCTGCCCTTCTAGCTGACAGCCTCGCTCTGCTATCACCTGCGAGGGCACGCCCAGCCACCTTGAACGGCGCCCAGGAGCACATTGCTGCTGCTGTTGGAACGCTGCTACAATGAGCATTGCAAGGGGGGGGGGGGGAGGCAACGACAAGCAGACTGAGATGCTGAATGATCCACAACACAAGACACAACGTGCATGGCGCTGGCGGTGTGATGCACATTGGATTTGACCTCGCTGACAGACTGACGCCGTGCCGGTGCCAAGCAGAGGCCGGTTGAGAGGGTGGTGCGGTGCACACCTTAGACGACGGAGCAACGTAGACGACGGAGTCGCGACGGCCCGTCGCGGCAGCCCTGGTGAAAAGTGCCATAGCTAACTTCAACAACATATTCAACTCAGTCGACGGTTTGCGACGGTCTGTTGCTGTTGTAGCTTGGGATTACTGTCGTCTGCACGACTCCGTCGACCTGCCGCTGCTCGATGTACTGTTGCCGTTGTCAGCACCGTCGCGCACGGTCACACCAAAGCCTGTCGTATCTACGACTCCGTCGTTACGCCTTGGTCAGATTGGCTGTCGTGCTGGTCGACTCCGTCACGACGGACCGTCGTCTAAGGTGTGGTGCGGTGTAAAGAGCCATCACAAAGGACATTGGCGCCACACGAGCACCACCTCACATTTTGGGCCAGTGGCTTGGTGATGCAAAGGCACATGTTGCCAGGGCCTTGTCGTGCAAGTAAATTATCTCCATGTGACACTCACAGGTCAATTCACATAATGCACTGAACTTGTTGTTTACGCAATGTTAGTGAAACAAAGGGGATTGTCAATTGATGGTTGTCATAAGTCACAGAGAGGTGATTTAATCAGCAGACGGCATGCAGCGAGCATCCGTGCTGGTGATTGGTGACTTGCGGGTTGCAATAATTGGAGAAGCGAAAGGTGATGCTGATTGGGAAAGCTGCTGGCAGGACGGGCCTGCGCGCATCAATGAAGAGGTGTCACTACAGCTCCATTTACGCAGCACCATCGAGTGTTTGTAAAACATCACGGACTCAACCCTTTCCGCGTCTTTATTTAAAGTGACGAGGACACTGCGCAGGTGTCGGTCATGCTGGCACGAGCAAAACCACAGCCTTGTATAAGCAGCCACGACAGCATCAACGTTGGGTTGCGGCAGTATCGGATATGGGTGGTAGCTAACTATGCCAGAACCTCCTAGACGTTGCAAGTCAGTCGGTTACGGCTCCAACAGCTATGAACAGCATCCAACCCAGTTTGTTTCAGTGGACGGCTTCTCTCTCTCAGGCATTTCAAGGCGCAGACCTCGTCCGATATGCAACTTGTGTCCAATCGCGCTTCGCTTTCTAGAGCAAGTCAGCCACTCAGCCTCTACTCGCTGCCTGGGTTGGGGCTTGCTTGGGTTGGGGCTTGCTTGCCCCTCATGGAGGGGGAACACAGCACAGCCCACGCTTGCGTGTGAAGGCCAGGCTCTTCGTGATTCTATCCTCTGCACTTGCCCCCTCATTGTCGCTGGCGTCTTTGATGCCGTGGAGGGTGCTCGGCGTCGGAGTGAAGAACCTCGATAAGCAAACTGTCGTGCCAAGCTGTGTGATGAGGTTGAACTTCAAGTGCGTCAGCCTGAAGTTGTATATTATGTCCTGTACCGCATGGGTTGAGCACGATAGCCTGAAGTTCGATCCCACAAAAGCGAGGTCAACGCAGAGGACGCGGCCGATGGATGCAACTGGCTCTGTATAAGAGCAGCCTTGTCGTAACATGCGTACGCGACATCAACAGAGAGCTGAGCTCACAGATTTAGAAGGTTCACAGCTGGCGATACTCCCAAGAGCAGCGGTCGTGGCGGATAACAGCGCTGTGGAGAAGCACAGAGCAGGATTGGCTGGAGGCGGTGCGGATACATCTGTTGCAGCACGCAAAGTAAGACCTTGGCGGTTTGGTAACGACGTTGCTATTGAGCATCGTGCAGACGTTATTGACGCGACAGCGCTGCGGCAGGGAGCATGGCCGTACGGGACGGCCTTTGTCAGGGACGCGACCTTGAGTGCTATGCGCGCGCCACTTGCCTCAGGCTGGCGCCTTCAGGTTGGCGATGACAGGCGATCACGGTGTATGGCCGAATGGCACGACCTTGAAATGCGTGGATGGAATTGCGCGTTACCTTTCTCTAATGGCTAGCGTGACGCATTTGGCCCTCAACACACAGTGACAGCAGTGCTGCGGCGACTGCAAATGTTGCGCTGTCGCGCAATGGACCTGCCAGCGGCTCTGCAGGGCGGGGCAGACTCCACTGTCAACAGAGCCAGGTCGAAGGCAGCTCTCCCAGCGCGCTCGTGGCGGCAATGATGTGCGCTCTGCTCTGTCTGACAACCGCGTGACGGCTATGGCGTACGCTCTGCTCCCAGACTGCTCAACAGGCGCGCGCTTTGTACTATTCAGCGGGCACGCGGCGCCAATGACGCGCACTCTGCTCTGTCTCGCGAGCGCGCGACGGCTATGGCGTGCGTTCTGCTCTACGTGACGGCGATGGCGCGTGCAACTTTAGCGGACGCGCGACGGCTAATGGCGTGCGCGCCGTGCTCCGTTTTGCAGCGCCGCGGCGACAGTCAAATATTGCTATGCTGTGCCAGCGCGCACAACAACCCTGGCTCGGGGGGGGGGGGGGGGGGGGGACTCCATGGACTGACAACAGACTCGGAACATGGTTGCAGGCAGCTGTCTTTGGCGAGCCGCGTCGCGCAATGGCGTGTGCCTATGCTTTCTTGGCGGGTGACGCTGCAGCTGGCAGCTCGCCCCTACGCTCTTCCGCGGGTCACGTCGCACTGGTGGCACATGCCTACACTTCCCTGTCAGGCCGCGTCGCGCTGGCGGCGTGTGTCTATGCTCTGCTGGCGGGCGGCGCTGTGGTTGCGGCGCTCGCCTACGCTCACTTGGCTGGCCGCATCGCGCTGGCGGCGTGCGCTTGTATGCTCAGTAGGGGAGTGGCGCTGCAGATGCGACGTGCCTAAGCTTCTTCTGCGGGCGAAGTCACGCTTAGGCTGGCGGCGCGCACGTACGCTCCTTTGGCGGGTGGCGCTGCAGCTTGCGGCATGCGCCTATGCTCACCCAGCGGGCGCGCGGCGGGCATGACGCGCGCCGTGACAGTGTCTGGGGGACGCGCGGCAGCTATGATGCGCGCTCTGCTTTGCTCGGCGTGCGGGGGCTATGACGCGCAGCCTGCTGTGCCCGGCGAGTGTGCGGTGGCTATGGCGCATGCTCTGCTCTATGCACGCGACAGCGTTGGCGTGTGCTGCTTTTGGCGGGTGCGCGGCGGCTATGGTGTTCCGCGCCCCGCTCCGTTTTGCAGCGCTGCAGTGACTGCACATATTGCTCTGTTGTGCATGGATCCGGCTGGAAGGGGGGGCTGCACTGTCAACAGAGTCGGACTCTGAGCATGGTCGCAGGCAGCTCTTTCTGGCACGGCTCGTCACGGTCGCGGCACACGCCTACGCCCTTCCGCGTCCGCAGGCCGCGTCGCGCTGGCGGCGCATGCTATGCTCACTTGGCAGGCTGCGCTGCAGCTGCGGCGCACGCCTGCGCTCTTTGGCGGGCCGCGTCGCGCTGGCGGCGCGTGGCCGGCGCGTCACTTGCGCCTACATTCTCTCTGTGACGGGCGCGTTGCTCACGCCTGTGCTCTTTTGGGGGCGGGCGCGTTAGTCGCCTGCCCCAACACATGTCTAGAACTTGAAGTGACAAGTGGGACCGTCGCCTGCCTTGCACTCAAACAATTGTGATCACGCTTTCATGGGATCTGGTGGTGGGGTGTCTCCTTCTTGACCAGTGGGCCTCCTGCGGGCCAGAAGGCCCCGTGTTTTGACTTCAAATTTTGCATAGATACTGACAGCAGTGCTCAGTTCAGTTCACAATCAATGTGACACGGTTAGGGATATGTAAGGAGAATGCATGCCGGAAGCATTCTCGAGTCTAGGGATCATGCCAGCGCGGGGCATGATCATGGTTGTCTGCCATATGATGACTGAACAGTTGTAGCGGTTTCTGTGGTCTTAACTGCAAACCCTAGCTAGTTGGTGCTTAGGGTTTGACGGCAGTTTTCTGTGGGTCAGATTCGGGTTCACTCAACTCGCGGGAGCAGCTGGATGCAGCAGCAGGGCAACGAAAGTCTGAGGCGAGCCCAATACACCACCGGTGCCATCACAAGTAAGACTAGCTCAGCAATTCTCATACCAAGTACCCAACATGTTTCAAGTGGCAAGCACAAGCAGTCCTTTACCTCGCAACCCCCCGTCATATCTTCTATCGCATTCATCGTTTACAGCTGCTTCACCACTCGTTATCTCACGCGCTTACACACACTTATCACTCGCGTTATCGTCAACCCTCATCCCTACGGGCTCTGCGCACAGTGGTGGCAGACGTGCCCTGCGTTCTTGCGCATCCCATTTGTTTAGAAATAAAATAGTTGTAGTTGGTAAGATAAGCTGTGCGCGATAACTGTGAAGCAGACGGACGGGGCTAGTGCAAGAGCATACCCAGTTAGTCTTGTTGATGAGGCGACGCATTAAGCTTTGGCGTCCGCATCACACTGTGCAGTCGTGCTTTGACTGTTTGAGGTTGACGCCGAACCTCCAGTGTTCACAGTTGGGGAAAAAGCTAGGCTGGGTGGTTGACGAGCTATACACACGCTCACCACAAGCTAGCTCGGCGGAAGTCGTGTCAATGCAGCAGCAATTTAGGCGCCATAAACAGTACTTGGAGTCTCGTTACGACAGCAACCTCCTGGGATACATGTGCCTGACCTTAGTGGGCCCCCCTGTTAGTCTGGCTGCGCCATTGGATGCCTGGCGTAATCGTCCCAAAGTACACAGGACGTCTTACAGGTACGGATTGATACCTGTTTGTACCAGTGCGTGTGGTCCAACGAACGGACGGGACAGTGGCTGCGTTATACCCTGCCATCACGTGCATACTCTCGCGAATCAGCGGTTGTGCTTTCGATGCAACGCAACACTCACACGTAAAAGCTAGGTCCGCTGCATTGCGACACGACACGATTGCGGCTTGCGTGTACTGTGCTCTGAACCAACAATCACGGGCATGTGTGCTTCAATCACAAGCACGTTGGACCTCGTGGGGAGGCATGCCAAGTGCTCCGCGTTCGGATAGTACTCAGCATCTGGCGATTACCACTTTGAAGCAAATGAGCAACTCTGTGATGTGATCATGCTGCAGTACTCGGCACGATTACCGGTCATCTATTGTTTGTTTCTGACACGAAATGGGATATGCGATCGATACACGGGGCAGGAGGCAGTTGGGGCCCTATACCAACCCCTGTCATTGTCACGGCCATTACAAGCGGCGGTGTTATGTGCACTAGCGGTCACCCATTTGCAGATTGCGTACACATGTGGCAAGCACCAGAAAAAAGGGAGGGGAGGATACGAAGATCATCACTGCAGTGTGCCGACTAGGTGGTACTTGCCTCAACAAACAATCAGTTGCATGGACTAGCAATTATTTGCAGCATCGCAGGCGCGCATGATCGGCTACTTTCCGGCGGAGCTCTTCATGCTGCTCCAGTAGCAACATTGATGGGTGAGTCTGTTGCGGAACCCGAGTCATGTGTGTGTACATATGTGTGCGTATTAGTAGGTGGGGGAGTACTACGTAGCAGTGATGCTTTTGTGGAGCTGGCTACCGTGTTTGCGGCAAACACGGCGTTCCCTGTAGCTCCTGTGAGTCGTGCTAGCGCCCACTCGCCTGTGTATTTTGTCAGTACCAGCATGAGTTGTCGTGTTAGCGGCCAATGGCGTAATTCAAGTTGTCAGAACTGGGCACACGTTCACCTGCAGTACCGGTTTTGGACTCAGTACGCGATGCGCTACGGGCATGCAGCGATCTGGTTGTTCAGAATAGGGACGTGCAATGCGCAGAACGGCGGCGGCGCCACAGTAGTGATGCTAGTGCACAATCAACAGATATGCAAGTTGAAGTTGAACAACACGCGGTGAATACGGCGACGGATGACAGAGAAGGATCGGCGCCCCGAGCTGGTGCTGATGCCTGTCTTGTCTTGCTCGTGCACGATTCGCCTGTCATGCAGAGCTTCGCAGCTGAAATATGCACGGAGGACGGTGCGACTCGTGACACATGCTTCGGTGCACCGGTGTGCTACGGAACTGAGGGGTGGGACGAAGGTCCGGTGCATACAGCTTCTACTGGGCTTGCGGCTAGCATCGTGCTTACCAATGACAAGTGCGCCCGCGTGTGTAAAGCCTGTAAGGAGCTGCAGCACTGACTAATAGGGTAATGGTGTCTTGTCGCAGCGGAGTCGTCGCCAAAGCACTGGCAGACGCTGACCCCGACTTGACCACCATGTCGCCACCATGCACGGGTTTTGCGGACGGATCGGGATTTGTGCGAGACGTAGCGGGAGTCACACGGCTTGCAGTACTGTGCAACAGCTTCATGTGAAGGCGCAACCCCGCTGCGTGCTCTTGAACTTCTTATGTAGCGATGCTCAGCGGTTGAGCTAGAGCGTTAGCATTACTCCAGGCGCGCGGCTGTAGCATTCTTACGAGCAAGCTGAATTACTCAAATGACAGCGTACCCTGTCACCGTTGGCACATTTTGGTGCTGATGGTGAAGGCGGGTGCGGGCGTCGACGCCGCGTTTGAGCTCTACAGAGCATTTTCTAAATGCACTTGCATGTTTGATTGCTAGGCTCTCTGCACGTGTCGCCCTGCGTTTTGCTGACCTCACACAAATTTGAAGCCATGCGTTGAAGGCGCCAAAGGGGATCTACGATGCCGATGATTGCCTGCAACGCCCTTCACACAGCTGACACCTGGTGTACTGGTAGAGGTGACCAGTACGTGTGCATGCATGATGTTAACGATGATGCTGGTCCGGTTGCAACCGCACATGTGTTTTCATTGCGCAAGTGGACTTGCGTAGCAGACATTGATTAGTGGCTCGTCTGTGAACCTGGCAGTGCCTTACATGGCGTTGAATTTTGGGATTGCGGAACTCGGCTCCAGCATATGCCATGACTTTCCTGTAGACTAAGTCACCGGCCCCACCGGGGTCTATATGGAAACGGCGCGGTTGCACTCGGGTGCCAGCCAGGGTACGAGGGTACATGCATTGGAAGACGCCGACGGGTTATGTGTAGCGAAGGTGCTTGTAATGGCTGTGGCAGAGGAATATGGGGGAATACCCCTCCGGTTTCTCATCTGCTCCAATGCTATGCTTGGCCATCTGCGGTTTGCTGACAACGGCACTGCTGGCACAACAGACGCTAATAGTTTGCCAGAACTGTTGGACGATGCAAGAAATAAGACATTAACGGGACCATGCGGTTGAGTGGAGCACTGCCGCAACGGGAGCGGAGGGGGGATCGGGTGACGACAGCGACGGAGCTACGCGGCTGCGGACAATGGCGGTAACGGAGCTATGCGGTCAACGGTTGAGCCGTTGCCAGTGAGCGCCGGTGAGCACGGAGAGCGGGTTTGGGAAACACGAAAGTGAGTGCCATTGTGGCGGCGCACGGGGAAGTGCTGTCTGTAGATCTTCATCTACTGCAGCATGGTAAAAAGGGGGACTATGTAACGGTTACCGTGACATGTGACCGGTAGACTGGCTCAGAACAAACCATGCTTCAGCAACCTGATGGTGCGCACACGGCGCGCAGCTGGTTGCTGAAAGATGCTATGTCTAGGGCTATGCTGAACAAAGGTGCTGCGGATACCTCGCTTGTGGCGGTTGTACAGGCCACCAAATTGTACAACTCTTGGTGTCCTGGGCCCACTTGAAGTTCAAGTGGACCATACGTTGTTGAGCTTGCAAATGACAGTACCCACATCAGGAACGCGGTTCACGTGATGCTGAGGTTCGGTAACAAGCTGGTGTGGCACAGGTTTTATGTGTTAACAATTGTCTTTGCCCATCGCAGCCATCCTTGGCAGTGATTTGAGCGCATAGCACACTCGGCTGACAAAGTACAGACGTAATTTTGCGCATACGTGACGCGCAGAGCTGAAACCACACTCTATGAAACCGACGTGTGTGCTGACACGCTGGGCACGGAGCCCCAGGGCGGCGCCATTTGTCTTGTTGAGGACGTTACTCGGGAACGTTCTTCAAGATGAATGTTGAAGTTACACTTTTCACTGAGTTTGGGCGGCAGCCGTTTTCTTTATTTTAAACGATTGTTGACCACTGTTCTCCGATATGAATGTTGAAGTTGCACTTCACCAGCCGCTTGAAGTTGCACTTCACCAGTAACTGTTTGCGGATTGAGCATCGTTGTCTTGTTGAGAATGCTGGAACCGTTCTCCGAGATGATGATGAAGTTGCACTTTACCTGCAGATATTGGGGTACAGCGCATGGCGGCAGTGATTGCGCCAACTGAGACGCAGACATGTTGAACTTGCGGTGCAAAAGGCGTGGTGCCAGTGGAAGCTAGGGTTTCAGTTGAAGCGGCCCTGCGACTCCCTGCACACTTGGTGCTCTCGGACCTGTGTGGTCAAGGCACACTCACCTAGTGAGGCTCAACCGGCCACAAAAACACGGCATGATAGTGCTGGAGGCGCCAACTTTCAGCCCACTACATTGCAGCCCACGAGAAAGCTGTTTACAGCGGCGACTTCGGAACACGTGTACTCTGACCCTTCATTGCGGCTGTCGGTGGTGCGAGTTCTGGCGGACATTAACAAGAAGTCGGGTACATTTATAAAGCGGCGGCGCACACAGCGCCCGCGACTACTGACGATATGCACAGGCACCGCTTAGCCGTATGCGCACTCCTCAAGAGTTGTGCACTGAGGCAGAGTTGCGTGAAGTGTTGCCAGTTGAATGGGACTATAAAAATGAATGCAGTCACCAAAAAGACAGCAGGGGTCTACGTGACATTAATGACATGAAGCACAACCTGCGGGTTAAAAGTAATAAAAAGTACATGCCTAGTATTGACAAGGCAGCAGGCTATCATGAAATTTAACACCTCTGCGCGAAAGCGACAAGGAGAAAACGGCATTCAGAACATCTGATGGCGGCCTGTGGCAGTACACAGTGGCCCCATTTGGCTTGGTGAACTTGCCTGCGTAGCAGTGCGCATGTTACTAGGCTAATGCATGGTACCATATGATGTTCTCGGCAAAGCACTTGACTCGTATGCCACGGTTTATGTTGAAGATGTACTGATCTACAACAAACCTATGACTGAGCACAATGCCTACATACGAGACATGCTCAAGCGGATTAACAAGGCAGCATTTCATTTAAAAGCGATTCTAGACACAAATTGACTGATACATCATGAAAACGGGCACGGTGACATCAGGCATGGTCGCGGCTGACATGAGACTCAGCGACACCCACGGAGATCAACACGAACTTTGAGGCAGGCTCAGGCTGATGAGCGTACAGACACGCACTGAGACTCTTCAAATTGATTTTCATGCATCACAAACGCTTGTGTGCGAGGCAGCGGCAGACTTGACGGCAAGAAAGCTACTGCCATGCCACGAGGACGTGGGCGCACTGTTGAGAGGAGTGAAATTGGGATATTAGTGGTGACGAGTAGGCTATTTTTCTGAAATTAATTTGACTCGGGTGCAAAATGTGAAATCATGTGCCACTGCGTTAGAGTGCCTGGCTGCGGTTCTGCGCTGAGTCATGGCCGGCCGTACGTGTGAGGAAACCCGTCGCGGTTGCTATGGATGCATCTGCCCTTTGTTAAGAATTGACTCTTGACCCTTCAAGACCACAATGGTGGGAGTTGCTTTGATGGGCGTGCACGTCATGGAATGTAGGCACTATGGTGCACGGTGCAGCATACATAGAGCGGGACTGACTAATCGTACTGCGGATAGCCCCTTACGGTTGCCGATGCAATGTGAGCCCGAGGCGCCGCACGTTTATGAGTACACTGCGGTGTGCACGTTAGCTTTGGAAGCTCATGTGACCAAAACTTGAAGTTGACTTTGCTAACTTGTGGCTCTCCTGGTTCGTGAGAGGATCTGAGAGTGGAGCTTGACTCAGTTGTATTTTGGCTACATACACTCAGCGCGGCAGATGAGAATTGCACGGGCAGCGCGCCTGGCAAGCCTGACAGATAATTAAAGTGTTGGATCTGCTTGAGGGCCCAGATGCCATTGAATGTAGTATGCTACCGTGGCAGTGGAGCGGTCTCCTGGCGACCTAACTCCCTGTGCACCCCTGCTACAACGGATCTGTGTGTAAGTTGAACGAGGCCTTGCAATGGACTCTGAATGGAGTTCTGAGCGTGTCAGCACTGCGTGTACACTGTAGTACACGGACAGCAGCGCGTGAGCACAAGAGGCAACGGACTTGGCCACGGACCTCATTCGGACTTCAATGTGACCGCAACTGGCCACCACTTTTGTGGACGAGCCTATGCTGGCGTCGCTGGGATGTAGACATACGTCCAAGGAAGAGTAGACTTGGTATTGCTGGTGCAATAGGCAGTGACTGCGCCTGCTGAGATGTGATGTGTTTGTACAGCGAGCTGGCAAGTATGCAGTTTGAGACTCATCAGAAGTGGTGCAATGTGGAGGACCTAAACTTGCTCGTGCACTTGCTAATACCCGCGCAAACACAGATTGGTGGCTTGGCAGAGGGTTGTGCTCGCAGTTTGACAGTTTGCGTCCCCTTGCACTATGATGCGATCACTGATGGCCTAATGATGCCACGGCCGGGCATGCAGGAGTTGACGTAACACAGCTTAGTAATTCACGTGTTTGAGTGCTGACTGATAATGGATGTGGCTTGTGCCCCTATACTTAAGTGTGAAGAAGGGCCCACTGCCAGTGGCATGTGTGCATTAAAGTGTCAGTTCACAGCGCGCTTTGACGAGTCATACGGGTCAGACGGTTTGCGTCAGTATACTATAGCTCATCAACGTTAACGGGCTGGAGCCGTGGCATTCTTGATTTGATGCTCGTTCGTTGAATAAAATAGTGCAGTACTGCTTTGCCTTGGCAAAGACATGGTGCAGCCTGAGTACAACGGTGTACCTGCTGGGCAGCTTGGCAAGTACGCGTTCAGAGTGCAGTACAACGGTGTACCCGCTGGGCGGCTTGATATGGTCTGCTTGCGCGCGCGGGGTGCTACATTGCAGCATTTTGCGGCTGAGGCTCAAGATGGACAGAAGGGCAGGTGGAATGTCCTGTCGACATCTGTGGGAGCTAATGACCTTGTGAATGATGATGTCGGCGCAGTAGTAAAAGTCAAGAATGGCGCGTCCGAAACCAATGGGGACAGTGTGAGAATTATGTGAGCACGATGTCTTCAATTTTTAGTTACAGGTTGAAGTTGTAAGATGGCGCGTGTATGTTGTGTACTACCGCATTATCGGACCGCGGACATGTGTTGTATGGTGTAGAATGTTTGTACTGTCATGGTGAATTCTGCGGATTCCGGGTCATACGGGCCTCTGCTTGAGATCCTGCTAATCGAACCATATCTCAAGTATGCACCCGAACGCCTTTACAAACATTGCGGGTAACGTGGCGCGGTGGGTTGAGGGTGACAACTAGTCTGACAGATTCCATGTTCCCACTTCGGTCAGAACTGCGCAACGTTGAGCCCTGTTGAGACGGCAGCGACTCTGGGGACAGAGTCAGGCTGAAGAAGGGGGAGTTGACACGGTTAGGGATATGTAAGGAGAATGCATGCCGGAAGCATTCTCGAGTCTAGGGATCATGCCAGCGCGGGGCATGATCATGGTTGTCTGCCATATGATGACTGAACAGTTGTAGCGGATTCTGTGGTCTTAACTGCAAACCCTAGCTAGTTGGTGCTTAGGGTTTGACGGCAGTTTTCTGTGGGTCAGATTCGGGTTCACTCAACTCGCGGGAGCAGCTGGATGCAGCAGCAGGGCAACGAAAGTCTGAGGCGAGCCCAATACACCACCGGTGCCATCACAAGTAAGACTAGCTCAGCAATTCTCATACCAAGTACCCAACATGTTTCAAATGCAACTCGGCAGTGCTCAAGTTTTAACCTCCATTGAAACGAGCACGCTGTGTAATGGTTTGCTTATTTGCAGATCAGTGACCGTCTGTTTGTTGACTTTCTGAGGCGGGACGTTGCACCGGCAGCAGTGCTCCGCGCTCCTGGACCAACCCAAAAACACAGGACACCTGTTCTTGCTTCTTCGTTTGACGTTTTCACTACATTGTGATGTGACACATGCACCATGCGACGATCCACATGCAACATTCGGCTCATATACATGCGTACCCAGCCTTTGACAGTTCCCAAGCGAACTTGAAGGCGCCATGAGCTTGGTGCCACAGCATGTCTCCCAGTAAACTGTAGGTAAAGAATGTGGCCCAAGTGCCAGCCAGTTTCAGTATATGGTATAGCATTGTTTGCACCATGGTGGAAAAATGCATCAATTAGGTCTGTGCCTTAATGATAAGTATCCATATATACAGGCACATGAGTGAAAACAATATACAATTGCCTTGTAACAGCCTGAGAGACAAGTATATTTCAGGCATACTTGCATGTGCCATGTACGGAGACGCCTGCTTCAGCACACGCCATGTATGCAACACAAGCTGCATCAGAAACATGAGCATGCAAGCCATTGATGGAGCCATTTCATAGTATGCCCAGCTCTCACATGTAGCAAGGTGAAGGCTATCGTGTGAGGAAAGCTCAACAGCCTAACGCATCTTGAAGTACACGGAAGTGTAGTCTATTGACACAACTGCAGATGCAACAGGGGCATGCAACGCGCAAATCTGAGGCATCCGGAGTTTGAAACCATCTAGAAAAATGGGACCAATGGAGACACATAAATGGAGAAGGAACCTCGCATCTTCATTTGAGCAGATTGGCCAAATGCACGCACTAATAAAGAGCAGACTGCGCGCACTGCTCTGGTTACCAACACACTGCAATTAAGCATTGACGACATATGATGAAGCCCCGTGCTCCAACGCGGCATGTACACTCGCGAATTGCCCCTGCACTGTTGTAGCTACTGCTGCAGTGCTCTGGAGACAACATAATACCCTAGGGTGACAGTATATCGATACATGGAGCAGCTGTGGCTGACAGGGCTGACAGAGGTGCGTGTAAGGGAGAAATGTCACTGCTCCTCGGCCCATGACATTCTAGTGACTGGCACTACGATTTAACATGAAGGCGGACTGCCCTGCTGCAAATAGGTAACAAAGTTGAACGCTGCCACAACGCGCTGCAACATGGTACTCGTGTAGGCTTTGTCCGCCACTGCCCCCTCACGAGCCGAACGGTACTGACTTCAAATGGGCACTCCGCTGCCCGCCCGTTCACGGCTCCACATCTTCCAATAGGGGCTCCAACTCCAGAGGCCACAGCAGCTCCTTCGCCGTGTCCCAGCAATCATCCGACATCAGCTCCATGTCGCCGCCGCCGCTGTCGTCGAAGAGGAAGGCGGCAGCAGCAGGTGCAGGTGCGGCAGCAGCGTCAGCGGCGGACGCCGTGGGAGCACTGTCGCTGGACCCCCAGAAGCCCTCCACTGGGGCTGGCTCCGCGCATGCGGCAGCGGTCATGCAGTCGCCGTAAGGGGCAGCCTCCTTTGACTCCGCTGCCATGGCGGCGGCGACTAGCAGGCACGCTGCCTCCGGCGCGTCGCTCAAAAGCACGTCCAATGCTGCAAGCCAGCTGATCGCTGCTGCTTCATCTTTGATGACTGGCACGACCTTCAGCGGCGATGGTGATGCAGTAGTGTGCGACCTGGCGGCAGCGCTGGCGGGGGCAGCAGCAGCGGCAGCGGCGGCGGCAGCGGCAGCAGTGGCAGTAGCAGCGGCAGCAGCGGCGGCAGCAGCGGCAGCGGCAGACGTTCTGGTCCTGCGTGGGGCGCGCGCGGCCTCGGTAGCGCTGACAGCCGCTGCAGCAGCAGCAGCAGTGCTCAGCACCCTTTGCGCCGCGCTGCCAGCCCTCGCCGCATCGCTGCGAGCTGCGCGCGGCCTTGCCTGCCGGCCGCTCCGCCGCGGCGTCATGGCGAAATGCCCGCCGTCCTTAGCATCGGCAGCTGAGGCGGCAGCAGCACCGGCGGCAGCCGCGGCGGGAGGCGCAGAGGACTCCTCGGAGGTGGTGCATACTGCTGCCACTGCGCGCTTCTGGGGCTGGCCGCGGCGGAAGCGCGGGCGCTCGGCGAACTTCCTGCCGGTGTCGCGCGGGCGGCGCGGCATGTTGCGCGCATTGCAATCGGGGCTGAGGATGTCGTGGTACCAGATGTGGGGTTCGCCATCGTGCCTGGACATACGCAACGAGAGCATGAGGTGAAGTTGAGCAAAGCAGCGCTCGCTGATATGAGGGGGGCGGGGGGGCGGGGGGGGGGGGTAGTCGCAGGTACAAAGAGGGGTGTCGACAGGTGCACTGTGTCCAGTCCGTCTAGCCACGTATGTGTTGCGGTGCTCAAGAAACACAGGCGAAGCACACATGCAGTCTCTGTTTTTAATGTTCTGCAGTAACAATATTTGCAGCAGCGTTGTGAGTTTGTGAGGTTGCACGACAGCGCTCAACAGCACTCAACACTCCTGCTGCCTTCAAGACAGCGTGTTGTAAATATACTGCAAGTGCACATGCACGGCGTTGCTTGAAAGACCGTACTGTAGACTGCTTCATCACAAGTTTGATCCGTAGCATGAGCATCAGCATTGGGATGCATCACACGTGGCCTGATTTCCTTCAGTATTATAGCCAGTGATGACAGCATTGAAGCTCCAGAAAGTGCAGCAGGTGGCGTTTCTTGCGCAAATATTTGACAAGGCCCATGACACCCAACAAGACCGCAAAAAACGCTGCGCATCCCACCCGTTTCCAGTGACTATGCTCCCTCAAGACTGCAGACACAGAGCGTTGACTTCAAGGTCATCCCAACAAGCTCCAGGTTCAGCCTCACCTCTCAAAGCCGTGCTTCTCAAGATTGCGTATGAAGCTCTTGGGGCGCGACGGCTTGCGCCCCCGCAGCTCGCTGATGGCAGCCACCTCCTCTTGGCCATCATTTATGATGATGCCCCACCGAGGCTCACAACTGCGCAGCACATGCACGCATTCATGCAGCCACGTTCAGCAGTTCGCTGCGCAGCAGGTGCGGCGCATCGCGCGGTTTGAGTGGGGGACGCACGCAGCAAACTTCAAGTTCAAGCAGGAGATGCCTGAACGTGCAGAGCAATGTCGTGCACGTATGCGCAGCGCACGCCATCCAGCGAGCGCATTGTCGATCTGATGACATACTGCTTTCATCAAGGGGCAGGGGCAATGTGGGGCACGTCACATATGGCAAACTATACTGCTGGTGACCGCTGCCGCATCTGCCTCGGCATTCGGCATTGCTCACGCTCACACACTGGTTGCCACTGGCAATTGTGAAGCAGTAAACATCCTAGGTTCGTGACACGCGCATGGCAGTAGCACGATTAGTGACCAATAATGCAGCTGAGCAAAGCCGTTGAGCATATGGTGCAGTCTCAGGGCTGCTGCGAAGCGCGCAGCAAGAGGGCCCGGGTGGCATAAAGAGAAGGGGGACATGTTACAGAGCACCGCTGCTAGGAAGAAGTGCGCAAGGCTGATGGAATCGACATTGGTGATGCCATCCATTATAGTACAATGGTTGTAGCCACTGACCCCGCAAATTGCCAGGTGTGACTGTGACACAACTTATAAGTAAGTTCACAACGTCATGGATGCTGGTACAGTGCATACATACCTGTCAGGTTCAACCCAGTAGTCACGCACCCTCGTGAACCACTGCAGGAACGGCATGATGAACTTCTGGATGTACCGCAGATTGTGAAGCTCCTGAGGCAGCACATAACCTGCAAGGCGGTTACAAAAGAGGCGGTAGTGAAGAATACAAATCTTGCCTTGTGTGACCTGCGCAAATAGCAGCCTGACAAGTGTGATCTGCACAGTACCGGACAAACTGATCCTTGCACAATTCAACTTGGGAAGTTTGAAGGCAGCCTGAATCTCAAAAGCTAGGCAGCAGCTACGCGCACATCAGCAATTCCAATTATTGCTGGACAGACCGTATTTGCGCAGGTTGTGCAGCAGAGCCGACTGGTGTACCGACACACACTTCAAGCTGCCTCTGTATATGCAGTTGCGGCCGTGCACGAGAAATGAACTGGCACGTTGATGAAAAAACACTGTGTTGAGTGAGCAGTCATGACATGCAAAACGTACAATGAATGAACGACAACAAGAGCTTCTACAGCGTACACAGTGTCACTTGCAAAGTGGCAGTACACTAAGCTGTTTTTGGACTAGTCTATCGGCTTGTTTTGCGGTGTGAGAAAGAAAAACGATTTGGCAAGACCTTCAACGCTGCATGGTATATTTAAATCTGTACATGGTCAGCGTCGCAGATCAGATTATATATTTTTTTGGAGACATCAGGATCATGATCGACTCATTTGGCTCACACGCAACACAAATCAATCTGGCATGGGCTGTGTTGAACTTGGATGGCACGCACGCAACATGAATTCACTTGGCATGCAAACATCAGTTATGTCAACTCAGTACAGAACCTTGGCTCAACAAGCAGAAGCGTCCAAAAAGTGTCGTACGCTTTGAGGTGCCCGAGCAGGGCTCGCCATGAAGCTGACGTTTGAGGCAAAACTTTACCATTGCCATGAATCAAACTCTTAGTCGAACCCGCGCACGCGCACGACAGAAATCAATGCGTTTACCCATGCTAGACGACGCAAGCACAAGCACACGCAGAGCGACAAGCCATGGCATTGCACCTTGAATAACGTTTGCGCCAGCTCCCGCCATCGTTCTCACTCACGCAGAACCAGCGCGCCCGCACTGTTGAAAGGGCAGATGGCAGAGTGAGTGCTTAATGGCAGCCATGGTGCGATGAGTACGACATCAGCAACGCGCACACACGCACACCGCAAGCTGTGTCGACAAGCGAAAGCGCGCTGCATGCAAAAAGATGCTGCCCTTTTCAGGAGAGATGAACACCAGCAGCACTCACGTGATTGAGGCGCAAGGGGCAGCCAAGAATGACTGCGCTTGCCGTGAAGCCCTGCGCTTGCCGTCCAGCAACAACAGCGTCGCAAGCTTGCTGTGCTGGTTGTGCAGAGTGAAGCAAAGCATCCTCGACATCGTGCGGCCAGGCCAGCCTGTTGTGACGCCAGCCCATGCTGCCTCCTCGTCGTCAAACCACGCCATTATGTCGCCGCCCCCACAGTCTGGCGCGCCATGGTGGTATCAGTCGAGCAATGTGGTTGGATCGATCCAAGGTTGGTCCAGCGCTTCGACCCCAACAGTTTTTTTCCAGGATTTGCTTGATTTTCGCCTGATTTTCGACAAAATCATATGCTGATTTTGCCGGTTTTTGACCCAAATCATGTACGGTTCTGGTCGATACATAGCCAGCAGCAGCGTGCGCCTGCCTGCTAGGCAACTGCTCTGGCGCGCTGTGCAGCAAAGGAATCTTTACAACTGCTGGTGTCAATTTAAGAGCAACAGTGCACCAGATCTGATTGGTGCCACATATCTGCAGCTTCTATCCATTGACCAATCTGGACCGACCCAGAGCAGAGGCATCAAATTTAGTACCCCGGGGATCTAAGCTTTTCGGGAGCTGGCCATTATGGATCGATCCAGGGTATCATGATGCTGTGAGGACTGGACAACTTGACTGATAATACTATGTAGACCGTCCCACTTTCCAGACTCGCTTCATATGTGATACCGGATATGATGTATATGACCAAGCCCAAGGAGAGGCATTATTGCCAACAATATACTCGAGCCGGCCTCCACGGGATCGATCTGCATTGACCAGCTTGGATCGTGGATCTTTGGATCTGAGAAATGGATCTGAGAAATCTGAAAATGGATCTGAGGATGGATTTGAAACAGCTCCAGGGGGATCGATTATATTATATCGGTCGGTCTGACTTCAAAGGTTCGATCACCAGGATCGATCAAGCCTTCAAAGGTCGGACCAACCCCTTCGTCCCGAAAGGTCAGTTTACCCTACTTGCAAGCCAAAAAAAGCCCTAGCCCCCAATGTTTTTACGATCAAATCACTTGAAGGCATGACGCGGAAGCGTGCACGTAGTGGTGTTGGTGCTGGCGGTAGCACATCCGATGCTTCGCCGGAGACATCTCCTGCACAGCCGTTGCGATTCCCCAGCTTTCCTAAGAAACAAAGCTGTTTACTCAAGGCGCACTACATGGCTGGGTTGCGCGGCAGTGGCGCTCTGCAGTGGGCGCAGCGGATCAGCGACGGCGCGGATTGCGTTATCATCGACTTCGAAGCGGCAGTGAGGTTGAAGGCGCAGCTGGAGGACACAGCTGAGGTCACGGACGTCGCTGGCTACAGGAAAAACTTTCTCAGTCGTAAGTACTACGGCTTCGCACGGTGTAAGGCGAAAACGGAGGGGGGGGACGTTGTCTCGGCGTTATATCATGTGAGTTTCCATCGAACAGCTACGCGTGAGCAGATTCTAGCAATTCCCAGGGGAGACAAGGCGGACAATACCGGCTCGGACGTGGGTCAGGAATGCCCCATGAACGCAAGTCACGCAGTGGTTGACTGTGAATTCCGGACCGCTGCCGTCGGGCTCGGACCTGCCGTTGTTGGTGCTGCCAAAGCCGAGCTGAGCACCCCCTCTTGCTGGTTCGCAAGGATCACAACGCTGTTCGGCAGGGTACGCGCCCTCCTCACCAGGAGTGCGCTGCGGCCTAGTCTTTATCCTACCGTGCCTGCCGAAGGTGCGAATGCGGAAGCTTCCAGTGCGCTACCTGCATCCAAACGGAGGCGATGCACACATGCCACTGCTGCCCCAACTGCTGTCGAGCTCACGGCAACAGCGGCATCCAACAGTCCAAATGCCGCCGCCCCCGCCGCCGCCGCCGGCCCTGCCGCCGCTGCCGCATCCGCCGCCGGCCCCGCCTCCGCCGGCCCCGCCGCCGCCGCAGCATCATCCGCCGCCGCATCATCCGCCGCTTCATCCGCCGCCGCCCCCGCCGCCGCCGCCGCCCCCGCCGCCTCCGCTTCGCCTGCCCGTGGTGCTGCTGCTCATGACGCCATTGTTGGTGTCAACGCCGCTGTTTGCGGCAACGCGCCAGCAGCTGTGACCGCTGCGGCTGCTGATGCGTTGCCTCAGCGTCATGGCCACTTGTGCTTCAATGCCTGTATCACCCCCCCAGGGCCTGCGCCTCTTCATGCTTGCGCAGGGGCTAGAAGCCCTGGCATGCCGCTGTGTAAGGCTCCGTCCAAAGTTGCCATCGAATCCCTGAGTGTCGTTGCCAGCCCCGTAACGTCGCGCTATCTATTAGAATTTGCCAAAAGCTGTAGCCCAATTAGTGCAGCAGTGTTGAGCACCACCAAAAGTCCTCAGGCGGTCATTCCTAATATCACTGTGGAGCAGGGCGCTGATGCAGGGCTTTATATGCAGCCGCAGCAGCTGCTGCAAGCTCAGTTACTGCCGGTGGAGGCGCATCGGATGCATCAGTGCCACCAACCATTTGCAGGCTCACCGCAACAGTCACTGGCCCCATGGCCACAGCAGCAGCAGCAGCTTGAGTTGCGACTGCAGCAGTTGCGAACGCAGCAGTACGCACAGCAACAGCCTCTCTTCAATTGGCAGCGCCATACGCACCAACCGCCGCAGCAGCAGCAGCAGGACCTGGTGCAGCAATGGCCTGTGCAGCACCAGCCGCCGCAGCAGCAGACATACCAGCAGATGCAGCAGCAGCAGGCACACCACCACAGCGTCTGCAGCAGCAACTTTACAACCACCGTCAGCATCAGCAGCAGCAGCAGCAGCAGCACCACGTGCAACGATCTGCCAGCCAGTGGCAAAGCAGTGAAGCAGGCTGGTAGCGTGTCAAGTCGGGCAGCCACGGCGCGTGATGTGCACAACCCAAGAGTGGCACACGTGTCACCTTGCCCCCCAGACTACAAGCCATAATTGTTCATACACACACATGTGCACAGACCAACAGCGCTCGAGCGATATCGCGATCATCAGCATGCAGGCATTGCTGGCGCATGTTGTGACCATGCATCAGTCACAGCTTTGTTCAAATGACACCTGCAAGCACATGATTCAGAAGCAGCATCAGACCTCTGTGGACTGATGGTGTCCACTCGCTTTCTTTTCTTGCCTGCATATGATGCCTTGCTACATGTATCTGTGTCCCATCAGCAAAAAACGGTGACATTGTCTAAATGAGTCTGCTTCATGACTGTGCAACTATCAACTGTGCGCACTGTATGATCATGATGCCATTGCCAACGAATTAAAATCAAATCAACAAGTGTGCTGGTAAGCAATGGTATGTCAGCGTGGAAGTGCAGTTGCAGTGAACGTTATCGGATGTGCACGCATAGTTTCAATGCAGTATCTATATATTGTGCAGCCACACAGTTCGCTGCTCCCTTAACATGTGCGAAGCCAGTATGACTACAGCTGAAGTAGAGTCAACGTCTAATTAGGTGGTTTGACAGACTGATGCACGCTCATGCTGCGATCGAGTCTGCGCGCGCGTTGTTGCAAGTACCAGTAAATCCCTTGGAGCCTTCTGCAGTTTGCTATGTGCATCTGAAGATTAGCCTTTAATTTGTGCAAATGTGTGTGCGCGTACACTGTAGATATGACAATGTGGAAGTGACTCATCAGATGTAATGAGCGCACTGACATACGCCAGCATACTTACTTAAAGCGTGTGCGTGGAGGCCTATCAGCAAGTCGTTGCTGCAGGAGGGGCAGGGTTGTTCACATGACATAATGACGCATATATGAAGGGTATCTGCCTGCCACCCCAGCGAGGTGCACAGCGCACCTCCGAGAGAGTGCTGGCACAGAACTTACGGCCCCTGCACTTCTCCACCCCAGCAGCAGCTGCAGTCACTGCGTACGCATGCCAGGTACTGACTTTATTGCTATCGGCAGACAAACTAATGTAGCGAGGGCGCGCTGTAGCGAACACAAAAAAACACCAGTTGAAGTTTCAAACTAGAAGTCGACAGGGAAGTTGAACGTTAACTATAGTCGCTTGTAGTTGGCCGTCGCCATAAATGCCGCAAGTAAGCCTTACAGAGTGACGGACGTAATGACGCGCAAGTAACTACGTGGGTGTGCTGTGATTAACAACCCTGAGGAGGTGCTGAGGTCAGCATGAGTGCAACGATGAGAAGGTGCCTCGTGCAGGTTCAAATAGAGCTGTGCCATTAGTACAGCGCCTGCATCATGCATCTTCAACTTGAAGTGTCTGCTGTCATACGCAGTGCAGTCACTGCTGCAAGTGCTGCAGAAGACGAGAAAAGCCGAACTCGCCCATCCAGCGCTGAAAGCTACATTTTCACATATATATACATACATGCCGCCGCTCACAGTGGGCTGCACTGGCGCAGTCAGCCGCAGTCAGCCGCAGCAAAGCCGCCTCCAAGCGCCTTCCCTAAGCACACGCCGGCTAGCTGCCCTGCTGCGCCTGTTTTTCCTGCGCTGACCGCTCCAGCGCCGCCAACCGCGCCTGCCGCACCTTATCCGCCTTCTCCCGCCTGTCCGTCAGACTCCCCCCCCCCTGCCCCCCCGCATCCCCCGCACTCGGCACCGCCGCCGACGCCCCCCCTCCCGCAGTGCCCCCTAGGCTAACGCCCGACCCCCCAAATGCTGCATAAGCTGGCGTCGCGCGCGCGGGGACCCCGGATAAGTCGTTCACGGGCGCCTGGCCGAGCATCTGCGGGGGCACGAGGCAGCTGAACCAGGACCCCATCCACGCCGCGCGGTTCACCCACGCCGGAATCGGCTTATTGAGCAGGGCTTCGCAGAAGGCGTTGGAGAAGGAGTTGCAGTTGCGGCAGAGGATGTGGTAGGCGTCGGGGCCGAAGTCGCCGCGCAGCGACGCGATGGCGTCGTCGATGGCGGCCTGGCCTCCGGTGAAGGTGCCCATGCTGACGGAGCAGCGGAAGCGCGCGCCCGGGGCTGCGGCAGCAGGACAGCATTGGCGCGGTTGTAGAATATGAGAAGAAGTGCCAGTTTGGAACATGGTTTGCGCAACTCAGAACATGTGGCGGCGTTTGATTCAGCTGTGTGGGTTGCAGTCGCAGCGGGTGGTTCCAGGTGCATGCAGGCACAGACATGATATGCTGTCACCAGCAAGTTGTGCGCCGATACACCGCATGTATGTACACGAATCAGCCTCAATTTCCCATTCTGCAAGTATGAGCAGTCATGCGGGTTGTATACCCATCAACATCAGTGCGCGCGCCGCTCGTTAGCAACCGCTCACTTACGCAGTACATGTTCGTCGGCGCAGGGTACATAGGCAAACCAGAACTCTGAACTTTTCAACTGCTTGCTGCTGCCACTGTGACGTCTGTACAAGGTTGATCCTTATAAGTCAGAGTGCTCTGGCGTTCAGCAGAAACCTGCGACAACTGAGCAACTTCAACTTTGCAAGGAAGACGAGGTTATAGGTCGATACAACGCATGTAGGCACACAAATCAGCCTCGCCCTCCCATTCTGTAATTTAGACAGTCATGCGGGTCTTATGCATGCCATGGCAATATCAGTGCGCACGCCACTCCGTTAGGTGGTGCAGGTCATTGTGTGAGTTCATAGTGCGTGTTGGTCAGCGCAGGGTACACAAGCAAAGTCAAAACTCTGAAGTTTTGATCTGCGTTGATGGTGTTGCTGCAGTTGTTTGCTCTTTGCAGTTTCACTCAATTTGTAGGCTCTGCGCTTTTTCCAAGT
Organism: Tribonema minus; assembly: GCA_017506865.1. Lineage (NCBI taxonomy): Eukaryota > Xanthophyceae > Tribonematales > Tribonemataceae > Tribonema > Tribonema minus. The sequence continues at coordinate 803,796 of JAFCMP010000157.1, forward strand.
CAGTCAAATATTGCCAAAATCGCTGCCGTGCTGAAAGAACAAGGGTAAACTGCACAAGCTTCGGCTGCAGCTACTGTTCAGCATGACAGCTGAAGCGCATAAGCAAGGCCCAGTTCATGCGTGCCTCGGTCATAGCTGCACTGAGCTCATGTGCTGCTGACTTCTGCAGAACATCGGAATGTCTGCAAACTGCGACGTCCCTTGCCAGCCTTGATTAGTTGTGCGCGTGGTACATGATTTGCACCCGCTCAATAATCAAGTGATGCTGAACACTCCAGTGTATACTCATTACTGCACGCAAAGGTGGGTGTCACGTACCATCTTTTGGCTCGTGAGAGAAGATCCCGCCTCCGCCAGCAAAAGTGTACTCCTTGCCTCCAATTTGCACGCCGCTGTGGTATAGCCCAAATCCTGTAGAATGCAAGTACTCATTGGCCTCATTCAGGTCGTAGACATTGAGCAGAACCTCCTGAGGCCTTGCCGCCCTTGCCCCCCATGCTGCCATTCTTCGAGTGAGAGGTCTCTGCCAGTGCGTGTGTGTGTGTTTGTGTGTTGTCGCCGCGCCTGAAGTCTGCAGCAGACACCACGCGCTGATGCAGACGCTGATGCAGTCGCCAGCAGCGTGATTCAAAAGCAAGCCTCACGAGAGCTTACTCGACGCGACAGTGCCCAGCGCGTTTTTTTCAAAAAGTGAATCTGATCGTTTTTTGATCCAAAAGTTTGCGCTGTCTTGATCGCCTGAGAAGGCAGCTGAGCCAGCAGGCAGCGCAGCTGCGTTCCACTCATCAGGTCACAGCCTAGGTCTCGGGCCATGGAAGTCGCTGCTCAGGTGTCATCGCCGATGCAGGGCGAGGGAGGCTTGGCGGGAGGAGCTTCTGCTGCCGAAGTGGCTTCCACAGCGCCAGCAGCCGCTGCTGCCGTTAACAAAACGACGCCGAAGGCCATCGCAAGCGGCAGGCCCAGCTCAGCTAGCAAGGCCACCGTGAAAACCACTCCGGGCAGCACTCCCGTCAAGAAGCCCAGTACCCCAGGCGGTTCCGCCACACCAGCGGCCTCTGGAGCCGGCGGTGTCTCACGTCCTAGCGCTGTTCGCACGGTTTCAGGTGAGCATAGCACCGCTGCTCCATGCAGTGTCGTCTGCATGCTGTTGCCACTCGTTGTGCTCTTGTGCACGGCTGGCAGTTGAAGGCAGGGTAACTTTTGAGAGCTTCAAGGATCCTCGAACCTCGAGGAAGAACGTGATGCAAAGCTTGCATCAAGAACACCAGCAGGGGTGATTGACAGCAGTGCTCTTTTCTGTGCGTCGCACTCTCTCAGGCTGAGGGCCGCGTTTGGCAATTGCAGGATTCTGAAACGACAGCCGGCATCTTACATTCTCTTCTTCGAGGTCCTGTTCTTCAGAGCGGATATTGAATTACCTGAGCTATAGACTCTAGACTGATCACTTTCTGCTAAATCAATCCAGTAACGCAAGCCAGCAGCGGCCCCGTCCCTCTGAATGAATTTCATGCATTTGCCAAAATATAGCATGATGGTCAGCAACAACGCACCCTCGTGCACTGCCCCACACAGCACGCATGGCAGCAGTGTGCATGCGCGCCAGCACCTTCTCTCTCAGCGCATCCACAACGTACATCAACACACCTCACAAGGTACATTGCTGTACCCCCGTGTACTGTCTGCACCGCACCGCAACGGCAGCGACCCGCACGCGCGCGGCAGCAGCGAGCAGCCCCGCCTCCGCCACCGCGTCGCCAGCGCAGCACGCTGCCGCCGCCGCCACTGCCGGATCGCCGCGCACGCCCGCAGCGCGCGCCGCCGTGACCCCCAAATCCACTGCTGCCGCCGCAGCAGCAGCGGCAGCAGCGGCGGCGGCACCTGCTGCAGCAGAGGATGGGTCCCCGTCGAGTGCTGCTGATGGCGGCAGCGGCGGCAAGGAAGCTGCGGCGGCAAAGAGGCTGACGCTGGCGGAGCGGCAGGCGAAGGCGACGGCGGCGGCGGTGGCGCGCGCGAGCGCTCGGACCAGCAGGAGCCCCGGCGGGAGCGCAAAGGCGGCTGCGCCCGACACCCCCTCTGCAGGTGTGTGGAGGTTGGATGAGCGTTGCAGCACTGCTCAGGTTGGCTGAGTGAATTGCAAGGTGGATTCAGGGGCAGATGCACTGAATCTAGTGACGGGCGACACCTGAAACTCCCTCCGCAGGTGCGTGGGGGATGGGTGCGCATTGCAGCACTGCTCAGTTTGGTTGAATGAATTGCAAGGTGGATTCAGCGGCGAATGCACTGTCTGCATATAGTGATGGTCAATGGCCAAGGGCTATTACAACGAGCACAGGCTCCGGTACACCCTGCCCATGCACATTTTGGATTTCGGTGAAATCATAGGTTCAACTGATGGGGTAATGCAGTAGTGTTCTGGCGGAAGTCGAAGGCCACGGGGCGCAATGACGAGCACACGCTGTGGCAGGAGCGCACACTCGTGCGCTAATAAAATTCAACAAGCATTGCCACTTGCTAAGCAGGCGCTGCGTGTAGACAGTGCAGTCGCATTGCACAAAACGAGGAGTTCAGGATTGACGCAATGTTTGACCCCGCAGCGACATGAGTGGGGAGGCAAATTCAGGCAGCACTGTTCAGCAGCGTTGTTGCGCTCTGAGCGCAGCGAGCATGGTGCCTGGCACACCCGCTGTACGAACATGCATCAAGGTGTGACCAGCGTCAATCATCATTGTAGGACCTTGAACAGCAAACCTGACATGTTGGCCAACAAGGTTTGTGTGTATTGAAAATGGTGTTTGGTGTACACATCGGGCAGCACTTGACCCTAATCCAATATGCGTACAATGGGAGCTGGCCATGTTCACCATCCTGCACAAAAATTCACCCGGTAGAGCACGGCGAGCCTCGAATGAGTATGCAGACCACCCATGCAGTCCATCATGAGTACAGTGCGCCATTGTGAAGTTCAGCCAGGCTCCATCTTGAGCACATACTTCTAGCTCAACAGTGTCCGCCGAGACGCCAGCCAAGTAGGCACCGGCCCTCAAGGCCAGGCCTGCAGTGTACCATTGTGAACTGCAGCACTGTACTGACGAAAACAATGTACTACTGTGAACTGCAGGGCGCCTGTCCGTTGGCAGCACGGTGTCCACCAAGACCCCTGCCAAGAAGGCTCCGTCTCCCAAGGCCAGGCCTTTGTCTGCCGGCGGCAGTGGCAGTGCTCAGCCTGGTGCTACGGCCCCTGCTGGCCCCAAGATGGTGCGCACAAACTCGTTCAACCGGCTTCACGAGGAGGCTCAGCTCAGGTACGTGCATGATGATGGGTGTACTGTATGTGTACTCTAAGTGAACTCACGGCGGCAGTGGCAGTGCTCAGCTCGGTGCTACAACGCCTGCTGGCCCCAAGATGGTGCACACAAACTCGTTCAACCGGCTCCATGAGGAGGCTCAGCTCAGGTATGTTTATGGGGATGGGTGTACTGTATGTGTACTGTAAGTGAACCTGCATCGTACTTAGCATGAGCCATTCTTTTCCTGCAATGCAGTCAAGGCGCATCAATATACTTCCATTCATCCGGCTTCACAAGAGGGCCCAGGGCAGTTGTGTGTGTCATGTGTCGGTGTACTGCATATGTACCCTACATCAACTCATAGTAATTGTTGGCATTCAAATATAATGCAGGATGTGATGTGAGCCCTCGTATGGCACCTTGCTATGAGTACCCTTGCCATATCAAGTGTTCGAACACCACGGGGCGGAGCGGCATCGACAACGGCGCGAGGCGGTGGAGGCTCAAGTCGTACCTGATATGTCCACTCTTGAACTCTCGATGTTTACTGGTAAACACTTGAAGTTTGAGCCAGTAAGCCCTCATGTTCCACCATGACATGAAGTACCCTTGCCATATGTACTGTGTACACAACACAGGGCGGAGCGGCAGCAGCAGCAGCGCGAGGCGGCGGAGGCCAAAGGCGTGCCTGATGTCTACAGTACTTCTGAAGTAGAAGTATGATGAAAGAAGCGCTTGAAGTATGCGCCAGTAAGCCTTGAGTTCCGTTTTGACATGAAGTACCCTTGCTGTACTTATTGTGTACACAACACAGGGCGGAGCGGCAGCGGCAGCGGCGCGAGGCGGCGGAGGCTCAGGACACGCCCACGTTCACGCCGGAGATCAGCTCGCACGCAAAGCGCAGCCGCAGCCTGTCGGTGTCGAGCACGTGCTCCGCGTTTGAGAGGCTGCACGGGGAGCGTACGGAGCTGGAGGCGCGCAGGTCAGTAGGTGTAATCTTCAACCAGTGACTCTTGTGCAGAGCTGGAGGAGCGTCACAGTGCAGCCTCTTCAACTAGTGACTTGCCTCACTAGGCGCAGCTGCAGCCCGCCGGTTGGAGATGTCTTCCGCATCGGAGCGGCTGCATGATGAGCGCTTGGAGCTAGAGGCTTGAAATGCAGTTGGAGTGTCACAAAGTGATATCCTCAATCGGCGACTCTCCTCACTGCTGCAGCGCTCAGGCGAGCGTTATGGGGATTGGGGCTGGCAGCTCGTCTTCGGCTAGGATCAACTCATGGTCTAGTTGAAGTTTTGAAGAGTGTCCTGACTGTCTGCGGTGGTGCCCACACACACGCGCATGGAAAGTGCAGCTCACAGATTACATATGATTGTTACATATGAATACATGTACGTTTGTCTCAGTGTGCCAATTCAGTCATGTGGTGATCATATCGCAACGGCGACCTATCATGAATCATTCATGCGAATTCATGCGGTCATCCTCTCTCTGCTGCGTCGCCCATCAGGATTCATTCGTGCTGGCGTTGTCTCACGGCTGCGTCGCGTGCTAACCCTAACCCTAACTTTAACCCTTGTGCGGAGCAGGCAAGCGGTGGCCGCGCAGCTTAACCAGGAGTTGATGCAGCAGTGCACAGTTTCATACTACATGTGCATTTATCTCCATGGCACCCATTCATCCATGCGGTAATTGGCGGCCCATCATAGTTTCATGTTTTCCTCATGCATAATCATGCGGTCATCGTCTCTCTCTCTTTTAAGATGCGTGCTAACCCTAACCCTAACCCTCATGCGGAGCAGGCAAGCGGCGGCCGCGCAGCGCAACCAGGAGGTGATGCAGCAGTGCACATTTGCGCCCACAATCGGCCCCAACTTTGTCGCGGGCGTCGGCATGCCCGCGCAACCCAGGGGACGCTCCTCCAACCGCGCCAGCCTCGGCGGTGAAAGGTGAACATACACATATACCATATGTAGCAAATGTCATATCTCAATTGAAGTACTTCACCATACCAGCAAACCATAAGCGTATCGTGCCCGCGCAACCCAGAGGACGGTGCTCCAACCGCGCCAGCCTCGGTGACGAAGGTGCAGAAGTACATAGCTATCGCCATGCATGCCGCACTTCTTGGCGTGTAGCAGCGCTTTCAAAAAAACTGTGACTGGTGAGCACGCTTGAGCATAATGATTTCAACAATGTCAATGTCAACTTCAAAAGATGTTTGGTGCATGAACGCGCAACCCAGGGGACGCTCCTCCAACCGCTCCAGTGGTGAAGTGAACATACATGCATACTGAATGCAGGCATTCTTCACCGCGTCGAAAGGCATATGTACACACCATGCAGACCATGAAGTGTCGTGCATAGGAATGAACAGGGGACGCTCCTCCATTTGCGCCAGCCTCGGCCGCGAAAGGTGCACTGCGAAGTGCACAACGGCCGTCATACATCCATACCGCACTCCTTGGCATGTGGCAGCGCTTTCAGAGCTCTTTTTCTGGTGCACACGCTTGCTGTAAAAATGACTTCAACATTTGCTTCAATAGACAAACAAGCACGCGTAACCCAGTGACGCTCCTCCAACCGCGCCACTTGGCGGCGAGCTTACCTACTATTATGCACCCCGCAGCGGGCAAAGCAATGCATCGCCACTTCTTGTCTTGTGGCAGCGCTCTCAACTGTTGCTAGTCCACATGCTGTGTCGCCATGTACCTCTGCGACAATGTGCCTTGCAACAACTTCAACTTCAACAGAAAATTGCAGTTTGGCTTCGCTGATGCATGCTCCAGCTGTCTGGATGCCTTGGCAGATAAGTTTCCACTCTTGCTGTGTGCACACAACTGTGCGTTGGCCCTTTTCCTGACGCTGCCATTCAGCTCAACATCAAGTTCAACAACCACATCAGCAACTACAGCAGAGGTTGTGCCTTTGCCGTGTCGCACGCGGCGCGGCGCCTTGCATTTGCTGAGCAATGCTGACACGCATTTTCGCTGGCTATGTGCGCAATGCAGCGCGGACGGAACTGGCGATGCAGCGGCGGCGGCAGCAGCAGCAGGTAGGCACGGTGGCGCAGCAATGATAGATTGAGCAACGATCGGATTTGAAAGGGCTTTTGTTGTTGGTGTTGCGCTGGCTGCAACCCCTTGCGGCAAACGCTGCAGCGATCAACCTGCCCTTGTGCGCCAGCCTACTGCCAGGGTGCACTCACTTGCTCACTCACTCGGTTGGCAATATGATGTTGAGTATGTGCGCAACAAGTGCTGACGGTCAGTTTTGGATGTTGCTGCAAGAGCAGTGGTGCGATGGCTGCATCGTAGTTACATCGAGTAGGCATTGCAATAATGAGCAGTATGTCAATCTTTGTTCGGTATGTACATGTATGGAGCAGGCGACAGGTGGATGAGTGGTTGCAGATCGCACAGTTCCGTATGCCATGGCCCGGGACAGCGTGCTTTGTATGCTCTGTCTTGATCAAAGGCAGACTACGCACCTTAGCAGGCGCTCTTCAAACTCTGCGCAAATATGCACTCTTACCGTATTTTGTAACTGCCTTGCATCACTGTGATGCGCTCTGTCTCCCTGCAGGCACAATAGTTGAAGCATCAGATGTACTTCAACTTCAACACCACAGCCTTCTCATCTTCACTTGCATCGTCGCCATGCAATCGTTCCTCAGGCCCTATGCACACGCGCATGGCGGTTTTCCTTCAGCAGCGGCAGGCGCGTCTCGACAAGCTGCGCGCCGATGTGGCAGCCCAGCAGGGCAAAGACCTCACTTTCAGGTCAGTCAGTCAGTTGATGTTGTTGTTGTTGGTACTTTACAGTTACACGGTGGTGCATATGGGTATAATTTATGCAGAGACTAGAATTGGTGCGTACCTGTGCTGATGTGGCAGCCCGGCAGGGCAAGGACCTCACTTTCACGTCAGTCAGTCAGTTGTTGTTCTTGTTCGTGATTTACAGTTACACGGAGGTGCATGTGTAGTCCACGCAGAATAAGTAGAATGGATGCATACATGTGCTGATGTGCCAGCTCAGCAGGGCATAGACCTCACCTTCAGGTCAGTTACAAGGTCAGTTGCACATATTGGTGTACAGTTATATAATGGTAGGATACAGGTATAGTTTATGCAGAGAACTAGAATGGGTGCATACCTTTGTACCGCGCCTGGCGGTGCTGTAGAGCATGGACATTCCTTCTGGATGATTACATGGCAGTTGTGACTGCTTGTTCACAAAGTGCAAGCGCAGGCGCAGTCGCCTTACATCAGGATGTGCTGTGCGCGCTTTGTAACAGCATAACATTGCCTACACAATGCATACACTTGGAAGTACTTCAACGACTTCAACGTATTTGTTCATGTACATACATGACCCTGTACCTCCGCATGCACTTCGACAAGTGTTCCCCTCCCCCCCACTGGTACCATAGTAGGGGGAGGCATAATGAAGGATGTCATCACTGAGCACTGACCCCTCTTCACTATCATGCCTCGCGCCTCCTCCATTCTCAGCCCCAAGCTGAACCGCCCCAAGACCGCCAAGACCTCTCCCCCCAAAGATGCCTCCGCACCTACAGAGGGGGGTCAGGAGGACCGCGGCGTAGACAGTTCCGTGCCTGGTCCTGCCAAGGAAGCGGAGTCTGGGAAGCAGAATGCTGCTGCTGCGCCTGTCGCTAAGCTCAAGGCTGCCGCAGGTGGCAAGCAGTCTCCCAGGGGCGATGGTGCCGCTGCGAAGATCAGTGCAGGTGGGCGACTCTCCTTCTGTACTTCAACCTTGAGGTTCATGTGATGCACAAATCTATGGCGGCGCGCAAAACTGTGTGTGTGTGATTGCGTTGTGTATTAGCTGATGACCCAGATCCAGACTCTGACCCTCTCCACCCCTCGCACCACCTCGGCTGGCTGGCTGTGCGCAGGCTCCCACGCCAAGTCCCCCCCTGCCGCCGCCGCCACCACAGCAGTAGCCCCCTCCAACGGCCACCACACCCCCGCCGCCAAGCCCGCACGAAAGCCCGCTGCCTCCCACGGCGCCGCCGCCACCAAAGCCGACAAGCCCGCGAGCGCGGCCGCAGTGGCGGCGGCGACGGCGGCGGCCGTCAAGGGCGAGCACGCTGCGCGCCGTGGCAGCGGCGGCAGCAGCGGCGGCGGCGGCGGCGCGCCCGTGTTTGAGCGGCTGCTGGCCGACGCGTCCGAGCACGCGGCGCGGCTGCGGCGGGAGCAGGAGGCGGGCGAGGCGCGCGCTCTTGCCGAGTGCACGTTTGCGCCGGCGATACCGTCCAGCCGCAAGAGCAGCGTCAGCGCGCGCCGCTCCAGTGGCGCATCCGCCGGCTCCACAGGCGGCGCCGGTGTTTTTGACCGCCTCGCCGCCGCTGCGGGCCCCTCGCACAGGGAGCCGGCAGCTGCGCCTGTGTCTGCTGCGGAGGTTCTGGCGAGGCACGTGAAGGTGGGCGGGGGGAAGGCGAAGGCGGATGCGGCGGCGGCAGCGGCGGGCAAGAGCACAGGTGGTGCCGGTGCACAGGGCGCGGGCAAGCAGGACGCAGCAGCTGAGACCCTTGGGGAGGAGGGGGCGGCGGCGGCACCGAAGGGAGCTGAGGGTGGCACCAGCGCTGCCGACGCTGCTGCGGCGGTCGCCGCATTTGAGGCGGCGGAGGCTCAGGCGGCGGCGGCGGCGCAGGCGGCGGCGGCGCTGGAGGCAGCGGCGGCGCACGGGAAAACGAGCGCGGCCGCTGCGCACAGCGCCGAGGCAGAAGATGCCGCGGGGGATGAAGCAGCGGAGTACGCTGGCGATGGTGATGACGAGCAGCACAGTGCTGATGGTGATGATGACCAGCCAGATGCTGATGATGATGATGATGATGCTCAGCAGCATGGCGCCGCCGACGCCGATGAGCCCGCAGCGGCGGCGGCGCCGGGCCTGGAGGCGCTTCTCGACCTCGACGGCAACGACGACGCTGACGCTGCTGACGCAGGGCCCGTGTTTGACGTAGCCGAGATGCTGACGAAAGACTCCGCGGCGACGGTGAGCGAGGTGACCACGGACGCGGCGGCGGCGGTCGCGAATGGCGGCGCCGCGGTGGCCTGGGACCTGGATGCCGCTGGCGCGCGGGAGGGGGCGAGCGCTGCTGCCGTCAGCGAGAGCGTCGAGTCGCTGCTGCACGCTGACGGCGGAAGCGACGCACATGGTCGCAGCAGTGCTCAGAAGGTGTGAGCCGCCGCTGCGCATGGGTTTTGGGTGCTTCCATTGGTACATGAATTGCAGGGGCTCGCTACATGTGGGGCATCCTATAAGTGGGGTCGCGTGTGTCTGCGCTGTCACCATCGCAGCACTGCACTCACAAGCCCCCCCCCCCCCCCCCAGAGGCGTCCAAGCCCTTGCAGACTACATGCTGATGATTGACTGCGCACAAGTCGCTCATTCAGTGAACATGTTCTGTGCATCGTCATGGCTGTACATGAAGAGGGAGGGGTAGGCTTCGGATCACGGAAAATCGCCGACTACACACCGCACTGTTTGAGCAAGGTTCATGATGCGGGAATGCAGAAATGACGGAGGTGCATCGTAACCCTGACCTAATGTACTGGCTTCAAAGGAGCATGCGCTACCTACCGTCATGGGTATGGACCTCATCTGGGAGCAGTACAACAGCAACATTAGGCCAGGCTTCGTGATTTGCTCATGCCACCAGTGGTGCGGGTTGAGCGGGAAATACAGATGATAGTGCTCATTTGCAATCACACGGGCACTGACAGGCTCCCTGCATTTGCCGTCCCTGCTGCTCAGGACAAGAAATACGACGGCGGCGGCAATGCAGCAGCGTGCGGAACAATTCTGGACACGCACATTGCATGGGAGGAGGAAATGCGCGACCAGATCCACCAGGCTGGCGTACTGTAGAGGAGAAAGGGAGGAGAGGGGGGGGGGGGGGTGACAGTGTTTGCGGTCGCAGACATGACTGATTTAGGAGTCAGTCTCGTGATTGCGAGTTGAGGCAATGGTGAGTATGGGTAGTGAGTCTTGCGCGCTGTGGCGCCGTTTGCTGTGCGTTTTGCGTTGGCGGGGGGGGGGAGGGGGATTGGGGGGGCAGCGCATTGGCGCCTCAAGGCCGGAAAGTGTGCAGAGGTGCCTCTGATAGACTGATGTGTTAGTGTTCTGGTTCAGCTGTCCATTAAGCTGGTCGCCGGACTCCATCTTCAGCAGCAAATACAGTGTAGTGTATGTGATGTGTGGTTGTGGCTTCCTCTTGCCATGTTGTTCATTGTGCTGGAGTGCCACCATTGCATGCGCCATGTGATTGACGCGTCATTGAAGCACCTGGGAGCATTGTGTTGCATGGATTGATGATTCGGTCTAAACATGAGGCCCATTGCTTGGTTTCGGTCGATTGAACCACTTGCAGGCAAGTCGCAGTATGCTTAAGCATATGTATCCAGGGTGAAGCTCATTCTACAACGAGGTGTGCAGCAGCCCGCCTAGATCTTGCTGTGTACGTGCTGCATCCTCCAGCACAGGGGCATGCTTGGTATGCAAGTATTGGGCGTGACGGTTGGGGAGCTTGCAGACTGGCACCAGCAACTTGATGAAATGTCACACCCGCGTGGCCTTGAGCTGAGCTGAATGCATTTGTGTGTTGTGATCTATGCTTCCTTCTGCAGTGCATCTTTGATGGCTCTTTGGCGGCTAACCACAATGAGTCGCAATGTTCATGTGTCCAGTGTCTTGTGGCAGCCCTAGGCACGTGTAGACGAGTGGAACATCTACCTATCTAGACCAGCAGCATGATGCACTCGAAGGCCCACGTGCATTAAATTCATTAGAGCCCTCAGTGGAGAGTGAAGTGCGAGACATGAATGTCAGTGCAGCTTTCACTTCACTGAAAACAGCCTCGATCGAAATCACACTGCAATACGTTTACGACTCCTTTGAACGAGTCGTGATTGAATAAACCTACATACTCGAATACTCAAAAGTAAAAACACTTCCCCCCGTTCCCCCCGCAGTCTTGCAACGAAGCTGCATCATCTTTTCTTGCGCATGCCAAATTAGCTGGGCAGGACGAGCAGCCTGGAAGCTGTGGGTCACCAGCGATTGCACTGCGCGGCATTGGTGGTCTGAGCCAAGATCGGACTCACGCAGCACCGCACGGCGGTGCCAGGAGCGCTCCTTTGGTAGAGCAAGCAAACGGTGCAACCGAGGCGAAGGGGAGGATTGCGGCAGGGGCGGTGCCGTGGAATTACGCTGCCAAGGAGCGGGCGGCGAGTGCTGGCTGCTGTCTCAGCTAGCGTTTAACTCAACGCTACTAGTGTGTGTGCAAGGAAGAGTCTATGCAAGATCTATTCGACGGTACTCTGGCGACCACTTTGATGAGCACGGGCAAGATGGCTAAGCCAGAAGGTCACGATGGCGGCGCTGGCGATGCAGGTATGTCGGTATGCTGATGCCATTGAACGGTGTTTGTTATGGTAGCTTGCTTGCGCGTAACACCTGCTCACGGGTGCGCACTTGGCGCACTTGAACGAGGTGATGGTAGTGCGAACGGCGGATTTCAAACGCAGTTCGGGTGCCCTTGGCACACTCACTTGCACAGCTGCGGCTGTCTTTCGTCACAACGCACATGGACGCACGCGTTACACAAGTACCAGTGTGTTGACTGCTTCGCGCAGCCCCAACTCTTCAATTTAGCCACCGTTATCGTTGGTACAGTTGCCAACGCCTTGGGTGCCCCGTTCCCAATCAACGGCGATCGCAGCTCTTGCGCAGGCAGTGTAGTTGGCGCGTAGACGGGGCTGCATGTACCTTGTGCGTGCGGTGAGCTTTTGCTGAAGCTGACACACTTCAAGCAGCGCAGCGCCAGCGAGCAAGAACAAAGGCAGCACCGGGCTGGCAAAGGCTACTGCAGCTGACTGTGCCATGACGGTCATTATTCTTACGGTCCACTTTGTACGTGCTTTTCCGGCGATCGAAGTTCTCCTGGATCCGGGTGGTCGTTTGATTATGCTTGCCTAACGCGAAAGCAAGCATCCGATGAACCAGAAAGCCGTAGAGGTCTGAGAACTGGCGTGGACAGTAATGAAGACGTATACCCACGTGCAGCCCGCAGAGCATGACTGCAAGCAGGTTTCACGACCTTCAGGCGGGTTTTTGCAGCCTGGCCTTGCACGTAGTGCAGCAGAGATAACAGCTGAGCCTCAAAAGAAGTACCATTTGGCGGCGGCGGCGTTTGAGTGGTTGTCGTTGCGACACTTTCAGACTGTCATACGACATGTAGATTCCTTACAGCTAGATGCCAATCATCTGGGCTTTTTCGCGCCCTGAGCGAGAATTAATAAAAAGTACATGGCTGTGTCACAGGTTTACTGGCTCACGCATCTGCAGTAACTGTTGGCACACATGTTAGTGTGGCATGTGATTTCTATTTCGTGCTTTGGTGCACAAGGCTGCGTGAGCGTGCACAGAGACATTAGCTGCTTAGAACGCTGTCCTTGACCACATAGCCATAGCTAATTCACGACTATTGCTCTATAGCACTTGAGGTATGCGATGGCTGTTGCCTCTGGCGAACATGCAACAGCCGCTTCCGCACGCTGTGGCCATGATCGTGCAGACTGTTGAAGTCCTCATTGCAGGGTGTCTATGGTAGGCGCTGGCACAAAGCTACCTCGCCTACTTTGTAAGCGATGTCGTCTGTAGTGCAGCTGCCCCATCGGTGTATGTGTGGTCTTGAAGTTCAACCCCTAATCCTGAGCTGTCGCCTGTTGACTTGCTCACATTCACCAGACTTGGTGAGCACGCCGTGCCAACTCAATTATACTGAGGTCTTGCAGGTGCTTGCAGGTGAGAAAAGTGGTTGGAGTATGGGGGGAGGTGGGGGGGGGGAGTCATTCTGTCTGTGGACCCCCCACTGCCCGCCAGTGCCACCAATTGCACCCTGAAGGGCCTGCAGGTGCACGTGACGCACCTGCGGCTGCCTGCTGACACGCCATACCTACCTACCCGCACCGCCTTGCTGCCTGACATGAATCCCCTATAGCCTCCGTCCTCCGCTTTACACCCCCCTTGCTTTAGAGGGGGGGGGTCTCTGCGAGTCCAGGGCCTCCTCTGCGCTGAGTCATGGTCGCTGAGCAATGCTGCACCATCCCAATCGCCTGCATGTAACCGCCACCCCCCCCCTCCATTCCTTGCCTCTCTCATCCACACCGCTCAGACCCGGAAGCCCCCCTTGAAGTGGAAAGCCTACTCGCACGTATGGCGCCCACTGCTCACTTGCATATACAATAAACAATCCACAAGTATGTAGTACATGAGCACACAACAAAGCCTCAACCCCCCCTCACCCCTACCCCCACCCCCACCCCAACCCCCCCTGCGCAGCCCCAGGAGCCCCCCTGAAAGTGGAGGGCCTGCTCGCGCGCATGGCGCCCACGTGCCGCGGCTCGCTGCGGCGCCGCACACGCTTCACGCGCTCGTGGCGCTCCGACTCGGACGTCTTCGAGATCCGCTCCACCATGCTCGTGCTCTACAAGCGGCGCGGCAGCAGCGCTGGCAGCACCGGCGGCGGCGGCGGCGGCGGCGCCGGCCACACTTCCAGCTCCATCGGCTTCCTCGACGCCATCTTCTCGCGCGCTACGGTCGCGGATCTCGACGGCGGAGGCTCAACGGGCAGCCTCGCGGCCTCGGGCGCGCACGAGAGCGAAGAGCCCAATGCTGGCAACTGGAACTGCGTGTTTGACCTGACGGGAGCGACGGTGGCGGCGCTCGGCGGCGACGACAAGCCCAAGGCATACCCGTTCAAGATCACGTTCGGCGTCGGCGGCGGGGACGGGGAGCGCGGCGCGCTGAACCTGTGCGCGGAGACCGAGCAACAACGGTACGTATGTAGGTGTTTGTACTTGAGGTAGGTGTCTCGAACAACAACGGTGCGTATTTGTTAGGATTCGTACTAGAAGTAGGTGTCTTGAAGTGTGTGTGTTTCGGCGGAGGGGACGGTGAGCGCGGCGCGCTGAGCCTGCGCGCGGAGACCGAGCAACAACGGTACGTATAGACGCATGTGTACGTTGTGTACTTGAAGTAGCAATGTTGTGAAGTGTTTTCGGCGGCAGCGACAGCGAGCGCAGCGCGCTGAACCTGTGCGGAGACCGTAAGAGCAACAACGGTATGTATGTAGGTATTAGTACTGTTCGTTCTTGAAGTACGTGTCTTGAAGAACAACGGTGCATATTGCAGGATTCGTACTTGAAGTAGCAATCCTGAAGTGTATGTTTTTGGGCGGGGGGACGGAGGGGGCGCGGCGCGCTGAACCTGTGCGTGGAGACCGAGCAACAACGGTGTGTGTATGTATGTTGTATTTGAAGTAGGTATCTTGGAGTGCATGTTTTCGACGGCGGGCACGGCGCACTTATGCGGAGACCGAGCAACAACGGTGCGCATGTATGTATGATGTATTTGAAGTAGCAGTCGTGAAGTGTATGGTATTCAGGAGTACATACGTGCGCGCGTGTTTATGTATGTAGTCGTGTATACGCTGGAAGCAGGCATGTATGTACAGATGTAGTCGTGTATACGTTGGAAGCAGGCATGTATGTACAGATGGCAAGTGCGCTGCACTCATTTTGTGCGCGGAGACCGCGCAACAAGCGGTGCATGCACCACCACCGCAGCTTTCGGAGTAGGTGCAGTTGTGGTGCGTTGGGCACAGTTTAGTGCAACGACGAGCGCAGCATGCGCAGCCTGTGCGCAGAGACTGCGCAACATCGGTGCATATAATGCAGCATATTGTGTGTGCGCAACGCTTTCTGTTGTACACATGTGTGTGCGTGTGGTGGTGTTGTCTGTGATCAGAACGCGAAAGAGTAGGTAGGTATGACCAACTGTTTACATACCCCACACCTGTCAGCCACCGCGTGCAGTTGCTGTGCATGAGCGTATCAGCGTCACCTTTGTAAAGCTGAGCACAAAATGAGCGCGGCGCGCTCGCCATCTGTACACACGTGTACATGTCTACCTACTTCAAGTATACACGGCTATACACATATTTACATGCGCATGTCGACACACACTTCAAGACAACTACTTCAAATACATATATACATTTGTTGCTCGGTATCCGCGCACCTGGTGTGACCTAAAGTCAGTTACATTGCTGCCAATGCTGAGCATGCACCCCTAATTCATCGAGCGCCTGCTGTGCTCATACGCTGCAGCGCTGCATGGCTTAAGGCGATTGAGGTGGCCTCCAAGGGCGTGCGCAGGGAGGACTTCCACCTGCTCAAAACGGTGAGTCGCCGGTCGAACGTTGGAGATCTCGTGGCGACGCGTTTGACGTTCCGACTACAACTGTTGTGGCGCTTGATGCTGGTTTAATGTGGGGCAGGGAGTCGATGGCGCTGCAGAGCACCAAGCAGTGCAGCACTTGAAGTTCGTGTGAGGGCTAATGCCTGGTTAGGGTTAGGGTCAGGGGTAGCTTTAGGGTTGGTGCAGCGCGTCCCATCTACTACAATTGTCGCCACTCCTGATGCACTGACGGAATCCCTCGCTTTCTGCCTTGTGCGAGTGGTTTGGGTTGGGCCTTGGGGCACGCACGTGTCGGAGGGTTAGGGTAAGGGTCAAGTTCATTTGCCAAAGAGTTGGATGCTGCCATTGTTGCCCCTCCCAGCGTGTTGTGAAATTCGCTGAGACTATTTGTTGCCTTGATACTGTAGCCCGATGACGTCTTTTCATCGCCTGGGTGTTGGGTGCTGCCATCGGTGCCCCCCTCAAAGCGTGCGGCCCCTAAGTGTTGTGGACTTTCTGAGACTGTTACCTTGGTTAACCTCACCCTAGCCCTAACCTGACCCTAACCCTCACGCTGCTAATGTACAGGTCGGGCGCGGGCAGTGGGGCAAGGTGTTTTTGGTCAAGAAGACCAGCGGCATTGTGGCGGTGCGCCTGCCTACGGCCACCCCCTACCCACACGGCAGCAACGGCTCAAGGTATGTATTGTTCTCACATTTACACCATACACACATGCATACACACACATGCAAACGAATACATACATACATGAAGGCGTTGTGGCAACGCGCCTGCCAGTGGCTGCTCCCCGCATGGCAGCAACGGCTCAAGGTATGTGTTGTACTTCAAGAAGTGTACAACTTGAGGTGCATGTGCATGCGGAGATACGTACACGCGCACATACATATGTGATGTACATGTATATATGCAGCGGTTGTTGCATTCATGTATACATACGTAATGGCACGTCTGTGACCTTTTGACATAGCCTACAGTAACGCTTTTTGCATATGCGTGGAACATGGCAGTGCCCACGCTTCTTGTTGAAGCTGCCCATTGCAATAAGCCACCGGCGCTGTGTAAATCTGTATTGCGAGCGACAACGAACGCGCATCGCGGTTAAGAGACTCAAATGGGCGCGGTTACATAAGGAGAACGTCAAGGTGTCCGTCTCCAGGCCAGCATGCCAGCCCCTTCGATTGCACAGCAGCACTTGATGCGTCCTAGGGTGTGCTGATGTGTGTTGTATATGTGTCTTATGCTGTTGCATTATTGCTGAGCATTGCTCTTGTGCAAGCGCTGATAACCTTGATGACACAGCGGCTCAATAGGCGCCTCACAATCGCATATTGAGCGTTTTCACGGAGGCTCATGCATCAGGAGGTGCCCCATCACATTTTGAATATAGAGCTCAACGATCTTTTGATTCGTTTCTCATATTGTCACGCCATGGCACATATCAGCAAGCGCTGCTACCTACCGCACTTTTTCAATCATCATCCGATGAACCGAAACGAGAGCGTTTTTTCCCGGTTCATGCTCAATAAGACAAGCTCGCCCTTGCTATTCCGATGACAGCGATCATGTTTGCCAATCACGAGCTTCTTTTCTGTTCTGGTGCTTGATTCTTGGCGCGCTCAGGGAGGAGATCCTGGCTCTGAAGGAGGTGGCGCTCAGCACAAAGACAAACATCAGCCACGTGCAGAATGAGAGGCTGATCATGGAGGCGGTGCCGCCGCATGAGTTCATTGTGAACATGCAGTACGCTTTCAGGTGAGACGCAAACTAGTGTTAGGGCTAGGGGTACTGACGGGCAGGACGTGCGCTACCGTGTGCTGCTGCGCGACTTCATCGTGATCATGCAGTACGCACTTGGGTGATACGCTAACTAGGTTTACAGCCAGGGTTAGGGGCAGGGTACTGGCGGTACAGAAGGAAGAGCACTACTGTGGCGCTGTGCGAGTCAACACAAGTTCGTCGTGAACATGCAGTTCATTGTGAACATGCAAGCAGTTCATAGTGAACACGCAGTACGTGTTCAGGTGAGGCTGTGGCGCTAGCTAGGGCAAGGATCAATGAGGGGTGAGACGTGCCTGTTATTGAGCTGCGCGAGTTAAACATGAACATGCAGTACGCGTTTAGGTGAGGCTGCGTCGGTGGCTAGGGATATGAACAGGTCAATGTGTACGGTTAGGGCTACCATGTAGGGCTAGGGGTTGGTCGAAGATTAGGGTCAGGGCTAGCATATGCGTCAAGGTGCGGTCGCACGAGACAAGTGTGATAATCACTCAGTATGCGTTCAGGTGAGTCTTATGTAGGCCTTGGTGTAAGGCTAGGATTAGGGTTGAGGCCAGGGCTGGCACGTGCTGTGAGGCCACGGCAGGTTTTGGTCTGGGATGGGATGTCACCAAAAACAGGTACAAAACAAGCATACATTGCACGCATCTTATCTCAAGACAGTTTCAAGAAGGCACACATACATGCGTCTGCTCCACAGCTTCCAATCGAATCGAAACGGCTTGATACTATCAAAACTGTATCATATTGAATACAGATCGAAACACTGTTCGATTATTTGACAGTATCGAAAGATCATCGATTATCGAACTCATCGATGATTGTTCGATAATGCTGCTACAGTACTTAGCTGCTGATGTAAGCCGTTTCTCCTGCAAACGATTGTCAATCTGGTTATACAAGCCATGTGCTATCTCCAGAACACACTACAAGTTGTCTGGACATGTTCACAATCTCTGGCTGATACCCTACCCCTAACCTACCCTAGTTGTGACCACATCAAGAAGCACCCAGGTTTGAAAACAGCGAGCATGTGAACGCATTTACTCAAAAGCAGATGCAAGGGCATCAATTTTTCGATCATCGATATCGTTCGATGATCGATAGCATTCGATCATTATATCAAAAACTATCAGTATATCTATAGCATTCAATCATTATATTGAAAACTATCGATTATCGATTGACATCCTTTTGATGTTGATGATTGTATCGAGACTGCGGTCCCTGCAACATCCTGGCTGCGCGCATGGCGCTCTGATTGGCACACCCATTGCAGTGCAAATGAGAGGCACTGTTGAGTGCAGCATGATTTTTGATGTCACGGGAGACTTGCAGATCAGCTGCTGATTGCACATTCTCCATGCCTAGCGCGCAGCCTCAGTCATCTGAGCTCACTTCTACTACGTATGACATGCGAGCCCTGCCTTGTCTGGTAGGAGCACCCTGAGCACTGCCATTGCTGCGAGAGTGCTCAGCTCTGTGCGTTTGCCGCCAGCACGGAAATCATGTGTGCGCTTCCCTTTACGAATGTGGTTCACATTGCAGCCTCTGAAGCTGCTTTCTACCAAGATGAAAAGTGCACTTATCATGTGTACACCGCTGTCCTGCACTGTACCCGTGCTGTACAGATCTGGACGCTTCCTGTACTACGCGCTGGACTTCATGAATGGCGGAGACTTGTTCAGGTTGGTGCCCTAAATAGCACACAATAATCATGTTCGTGTCCACGAAAGCGTTGACTTGAGGAATGATGGCATACACGTTAGAATGATTGTGACTCGTGACATGAGTTCGTCTTTTGACATCATCAGCCTTCTGAAACCGGGTCGGTGCAATGCTGGGTTGTACGTTGGCATCTTTGGCAGCGGTTCACGATACGTGGGTGTGTGGTCGTGCCGCGAACGTCTGTGTCGATAGCCTTGTCCAGGCTCAACTTCTACGACTCTTCGTTGCAGCGTCTTTGATTTTAAGCTCAAGTGGAAGTGAGATGCCACTTCTGCTGATACTACGCACCACACAAGACTTGTACAGGGCAGCATCTTGTTGGACCCTGACACTCAGGAGTCACAAATTCAATGCCACCTGCTGCATGGCACTATGTGAGTCACACAGGACGGACGCGCAGGGCATTGCTCTGTCTTGCGTGTTATGTTCGGGACTTGCTATTTTCATTGAAGTAGGTACGCTCCCAGGATGTGACGCGCCATGCGCGGCACCACATGACATGCATGACCTGAAGAGGAAGCTCTGTCTTGCGCTGTTTGTTGCAGACACTGGCGCAGGCATGGCAATCAACTCTGTACTTACATTCGAAGTAAGCTTGCCGAAAGTTGTGCCGTCCCTTGCTGCGTGCCTTCACTTTTAAGTGTAACACACATGACTCAAAAGAGTTTGGTTTTGCTTTGCTGTACGCTGTTGCAGGCACTGGCGCAGGCACCGTGACCGGCGCAACGACATGGCGCCTTTCTATGCAGCAGAGGTGAGCGCTGACGTGCGCCTAAGTAGGGTTTGGCAGTAGGATTGGGGGCCTTGATACACAATCATTATTTTGAAAAGCATGGTAGCATGATGCATTCGCTGTACGTCCTCGGCCATCTTATGTGATGCCATCCCTGTGCAGGTGCTGTTGGCGATGCTGAGCACTGCGTTGTAGCTGCGCGCTGCAGTTGCAGCTGCCGCTGACCGCACTGAGCCATTTGCAGTGCGCAGCAGCTCGTTGTCTTTGAACACTGTTGCTGCAGGTGCTCATTTCGTTCGAGCGCTGCATCCACTGAGCCATGCTGCTTCTTGACGCAGTGCATTTATTGTTGAGCATTGCTGCAGCAGATGCTGCCGGCGCTACAACGCAGCGCTGAGCCAATGAATGCAACATATTTCCGCGCTGCAGCAGCAGGCGCCGCTGGCTCTGGCGCCGTGTCGCTGTGCGATGCCTCTGTTGCTGAGCGCTGCTGCTGCAGGTGCTGCTGGCGCTGGCGCCAATCTGCATTGCTCAGCGATGCCTCTGTTGTTGAGCGCTGCTGCTGCAGGTGCTGCTGGCGCTTGAGCACCTGCACGCGCACAACGTCATCTACCGCGACCTCAAGCCCGAGAACGTCCTCCTCGATGATGTGGGCCACGTCAAGCTGGCGGATCTGGGGCTGGCCAAAATGCTCAGGGACAAGTCGGGGCGCACTACCAGCTTCTGCGGAACTGAGGTACGTGATTGGAGTGAGGGGGGGGGGGGGGGGGAGGGGAGTGAGGGGGAGTGGAGGTTGAAATTTCATCAGCACTGTGTATGTTTTTGGCTTTGGGGGTTGCTTAAGTGGGAAATGGAATTATGTTGACAGCGGCAGTATTTGAAACACTGCGAAGGTCACAGCACAATAGCCTCACAAAGTCTTAACCTTCATGTCTCTTGCGGCTATCAGATCAGCCAGTGGTGCCGTCAAATGCATCATCAACTCCCAATCGCGTACGAGTGATCTTCCTCGTCTTGTTGATGCTGGTAACTAGACTGAGTACACTCTGTACCAACACCGTTTCTCTTGTACAGGCATACCGGTCCTCGTGAGAACACTGCGTAAACTGTACCGGCCGCAGCACTGGTCAACACTTACCTGGAGTGCACTGACCCTCAGTACGCTGTAGCATCCCCCGCTCTTCAACTGTACAGGCGTACCTGGCCCCCGAGATGGTCCTGCGGATCCCCTACGCGTACTCGGTCGACTTCTGGCAGTACGGCTGCTTCCTGTTTGAGCTCTATGCGGGGCGCAGCCCATTCTGGCTGCCGCGCAAGCCGCGTAAGGTGATCCGCGACAACATCCTCAACGGGTCCTTCGCGTACCCAAGCTCCGTGCCGGAGGCGGTCAAGCCGCTCATCAACTCGCTCCTCAACATCAACGAGAACCACAGGTGCGTCATGATTTCGTCATGATCGAATCTTGAGTTTAAGCTTGCTTTGCTGAGGTATTCTGGCTCGTTCCTCAACGTCAAAGAGCACCACAGGTGTGTCACGATTGAACTTCAGGTTGAAGTTTGCTTTGACGAGCTTATTTCTGAGCTCCGTGCCGAAGGCGGTCAAGCCGCTCATCAACTCGATCCTCAACATCAATGAGAACCACAGGAGCGCAATTGCGTTTGAAGCTCCATTATGCATATTGATGAGACATGGGTCTGGTCACAGTCAACCATCATGATTGAACCTCAGGTTGAACGTTGCTCCTAAGTTTATCTGAGCGTTGTACCAGAGGTGGTTAAGCCGCTTGTCGACACACCGCTCAACATCAACGACACCCACAGGTGCGAGTGTGTGCGCGCTGCTGATAAGGTGGCAATGAAGGATGGTTACGGCGAGTTGAACTTTACTACCAAGTTGAAGTGCATTGCACATCCGCAACATCATCTCAACAAGCGTTTGCATGCCCGAGCTCGATCACGGCGGTGGAAAACCTGTTTATCAACTTGCTGCTACATCAAGCTTGTGACCAGAGTGTATGCGATGTCGTCAAGTATCTCCATCATGCTCATCGACGATCACCCAAATTGGCGCTGCTCAACTGCCCTTTCTGACCTGACAGGATGGGGTCATCCCCGGACTCGGACGCGTGGGAGACAGTGAAGGCACAGTCCTTCTTTGAGGGCACCAACTGGGCACGGCTCAACACCAAGCAGGAGGTGCCGCCCATTGTCCCGGAGGACCCTGGGCCGCAGCAGGTCAACAACTTCGACGAGGACTTTACCTCACAGGTATGTATGTATGTATGGAAACGAATCAAAAGATCACAGAGCTCTGGGTGACAAGGTGTGGTTAGCTGTCAAATGGAATGCCTTCCACCGATGACCGTGGTCGCCGCTGCTGCGGCAACTGGCCGCGAGTCAAACAGTGCCACCATATGTATGTATGGACGCTGTGTCCAATTTGTGGCGTGTCATACTAGGGTGGCGGGCCATGAGTAAGCTTTGCAGCTTGTAACTTCATCTGAGCGCAACCCAAGTGCTCTTGAAGACTCGTGCCTGCTGAGTTCCGCTGCTCAATCAGCGCGTGCGCGCAACTTCAAGCGCTTGATTGTGCAACTGGAGCATGGCACTGGTTTCAGGATCTGATGCATATGCCCATAGCAATTAGAGCGTGGGACCGTACTCGTGGTTCGATGCACGGGCCCTCTCCTGATTGTGTAACGTCTGAGTTGCCTTGCGCTGTTGGTAATGCTGCCAGCCACATCATGTAAACTGACTCATGAGTCACCCATGTGGGCGTGAATCACGAGGCACTCATGCGGGTGCACACCCGTCCATGGCCACTAGGCACAAGAAACGGGGCGGCAACACATCTGTAGAATCTTTGAGGCCTCTGACCGTACATGACCATACATCAACATGGGACCAGGACGCAAGGATCATGCTACGCTTGCATTGAAGCGCCACATACAACTTCAAATGACGCTTGTGCCATCCATGCGCATGCGCAGGTGCCCACATGGGGCGAGCACCCCGATGGCCCTGGCAACGACTCCGTCAACGCCTTCGAAGAGGAACTCCTCGGCTTTAACTTCGTCAGGTTGGCCATCGCCACCGATGCTGCGCACTAACGCTCGTAGCGCGGCAGAGCCCGCTATTGTTGGCAGCAGCGGCAGCAGCGGCGGATCAGACGGCAGGCTGGTGCTGCTGTTGTCTGTAGCGGTTGCTGGGCGCAGCGGCGGCGGCGGCGGGTGTGGCGCACACACTTGAAGTTCCCACGCTCGGAGTTGTCTGTGGCGCCTCAGTCACAGGCTGCAGCAGCGCACAGTCGCACGACCCGTGAGTGCTTGTGTGTTTGGAGAGCGATCGATCGGTGAAGGTCTGAGGGAAGGGGGTATCGTGGTGTGGGGGTCGGGGTGGAGGGGGGGGGGGGGGGGGCGGCAGTGCTTGCGGGGCCGTGTTTTTCCTGCTGCCTGCGCATGTAACTGCCATGGCAGATCGGCACGGCAGGCAGCAGCGGCGGCAGCAAACGCGCCCGCATTCATCCGTCGCAGTGCTTGGCTCCTTCCGATGTATGAGCGGCTGTTGTCCGCTACCACACCTGCCAGTGGCTGCTTCGTAGCGTCCTGGTGGCTGAAGGCGGGGGAAGGGGAAGGGGGGGGGGGGGAGGGGGGCGCAAGCGGGTGCTGCACATGAGCGAATAACTGCAAGAGGGCAGAAACCTCACCAGCCCCAGCTAGCATTAGGGTATATCCCTGGTTCTGACATGCTGGCGACCCCCCAAGTAGGGTGTGCTTGTTGGGGAGGGGGGGGGGGGCGGAGGGGGCGCTAGAGGGGGTGGTGTTCGAGTTAGGATGCTCGATGTGGGGCAGAGGGGGGGAGGGGGGTGCATGAGTAATGTAACGCGCGCGCCGAGTGCAGTGGCCGCGCCTAGAGCCTATATTTGTGGTCTGTGGGGGGAGGGGGGGGGGGGGCTTGTTGCAGAAAGGGGTTTGGGGGAGAGGGTGTGAGTGCTGACCGCTAATGGCAGCGGCAGCGCGGGTTTGCCGCGGGCGACAGGTTCGGGCTTCGGTCGTCCTGAACTTGTCTATCAAGGTGCCCGCCTCTTCAGGGCGTAGAAACATGTCATCTCACAGCAGCTGCGCAGTGCCCCCAGGGCTGCAGCTGTCAGCAGTGGCAAAATTACCCCGTTGCATGGCGCGCAGCGCGGTTTTTCAGCGCTGCGCGGAAGGCAATGGCAGACATGCAAGACACCCAATGCCATCTTCATTGCATGTCTTTTGTGCCAACTGCCTTGAAAGGGTGTTATTCATGCAATGGCGTTGTCTTTGGCATGCTTTCTTTGTTGGATGGTATAGGCCATATGTACATAGTAAGCTTGAGCGGCATGCAGAAAGCAGAAGAGAACCAGGGTGTATGGTGGTACCTACATGCTGTAGCACTCACATCCTGACCAGCCAGGGGGCCTGGTGCAGGAGGCGTCTTCGGAGCTGACGAATGCTTAGGGTTGCCATCTTGTCGACCGTAGCTCCGCTGTATAATGGGCAGCTCCATCCAATCTAGAGATTGACCATTCAGCGGAACTTTCGGTCTACGGGAGAGTTCTAGGAATGTTCCGCTGTCACTTTCGTAGTCGAGAACCGCCTTGTATTGCTCTCACGCTACACGGTACAAGGTCGTGCACAAGCAGTCAATGTACCGTTCCACGCCGGCACTGGACTTCGAGCCGTAGCACATCATGCAATTTGTCTTGCTGCGTCGCGCGTTTGCACCCACCTACAGCGTGGGTATGTAGGTTGAGTTGCATATTGCATGATACAAAGTCGTGCACAAGACTGTCGGCACCGCGTTGCTGGAGTCGGACATGTCTATTTCTGTGGCGTGCTTTACAGGTGTGTTTGTGTGCCTCCCTCGGGGCCTGTATGCACTCAAGTCCATGAGTACCGTGTGACTTGTGCCGTTTGTCACAATAGAGCACTGCGCGCATGTATGGTGCACAAGATGCATCAACAGGATGCTCAAGCCTACAAAAGCATATGTTGCGTCGGTTGCATAGTGGCCATTCCATGTGCCACTGGTGTGCATGCACAGTGCTTACTGTGGTGAAAGCACAGAGCAGCGCTCAATGTTTCACAACTGCAGCCACCCACCCCCTAGCATATATTTGCAAGATCATAAACCTCTGCGTTCCGCAACATTGCATGCTGCTTTGCCCTTGTCTTGGTGCTCTGGCATGATGGCGCCAAATCAATTCGACTTCGTAGCATACAAAGGCGCACAAATGAAGTTTCAGGGTGTTCGCGCTTGCAAGTCAGCCCAACTGCATACCAAGGCGCACAAATGAAGTTTCGGGGTGTTCGCGCTTGCAAGTCAGCCCAACGGCACACGCTTTCTGCTTGACGGCAAGCAAACTATCAGAACTTTGCTGTTTGATGGTGCAAGCTGGAACGCAGACACTGCCTCAGTCATGTCAAGGACAGCGTTATGGCCATAGTCAAGATGTGCATCTGCTAAACAAGTATGCTGATTAGCTAACACTTGCTGGAGCACAATATGCATTCTATTCAATCAGAAAGATTCTGGCTGATTGCATTGCTGCTGACGTCACGACACAAGCTGCAGAAGCAGCCCATGTATGGAACACATTGTGTATGAGTGGGGAAAGAAAGAGCTGCTGGACCAACGCGTCAGTGTGACATGTGCTTTATTTACAAAAGGCTGATTTGGCGGACACATTGCTTGGTGCTGTTGCTGCATGAAGCTGGCAGCGGAAGGCTGCTGCTGAGAGCATTGCTGCAGCTCCAGCGGCGCCTGTTGTTGCGAAGAGCAGTACTGCTGCAATGACCGCACCAAGCAGTTGCTGCATGAAGCTGGCAGCGGAAGGCTGCTGCTGAGAGCATTGCTGCAGCTCCAGCGGCGCCTGTTGTTGCAAAGAGCAGTGCTGCTGCAATGACCGCTGTTGCTAGTACTGAACATCCATCAAGGGCTGGTGACACACCTGGTCACGGTTGGGCAGTATGTGAGCAAGTATGGTGCCAACTGCTCTAAAGTACCGAACGGAGTACTGCTGGCGAGACGGTCCTGGAAGGGGGAATCAGGCATTGCTGGGCTGACAGGAACGTTGGGAATCTCATTGTCCGGAGTACTGAGCCGGTTTGTTCCAGGCCCGTCATTGTCACCGAACGCATAAACTGCGACAGGCATCAGGAGATTCCTGCGTGCAATCGGCGTTGCGCACACCTGAGGGAGGCTGTGTGGACTCGTTGAGGGCGGGTGAGTTACATGCAGCGCCGAATGCGCAGCTGCCGCCGGCGCAGGGGAGGTGCTGGTGGCAGCCATCGCGTTGGCAGGTGTTGCGGTAGCGGCAGCAGCGGGGCCACAGGTAGCGGCAGCAGCGCCGGCGCAGGCGGCGCCAACGTCAACTTGTGGAGAGGTGGTGCTTGCTCGTGTCGGACCAGCGCAGGCCGCTGCTGGGGTGGCGCCGGTTGCCGAGTCACGGGCGGACGCATCAATGCTGGCAGAGGCCGTGCTGGCAGGTGCGCCACCGGCAGTTGGGTCCGGCCTATCAAGATCAGCTTCTGAGGTTGCCATGTGCTTGTCGACCGCAGCGGGAGAACTGGAGTCGGTGGCCTCGATGCCGGCTCGCCGCCGCCGCTTACGTGCACGCTGCTCCGCGGCAGCATCCGCATCATTGTGATCGTCGTTTCCGGCAGTTTGCGTTGCGGGAGGATCAACGTCTGGCACTGCCGCCGCCGGGCAGCAAACCTCTGCAGCCGCAAAATGCTTCCTGCTGAGGTGCCAGGGGTTGATGGCGTTGATGACAGTGCCGATGAAGTTGGTAAGCTGAAGCCATTGCGAGGTCCTCTTGCGAACCGTCGCAGCGCAGGCGGCATCGTTTACCGTAGAATCCTCGGCAGGGCAATCAGGCTGGGGCAGAGATTCGGGCCGCGAAGGTGTCACGGCCGGGTCCGACCTGGCACCCGTGACCCGAGGCATCGCTAAGAGGTCCGCACGTGTTGCTTGCCGATGAAAGCTTTCGTGGTACAGCGCAGTGACAACGTCGCCCCTCTCCGTCTTCGCCTGACACCGCGTGAATTGATACCTTGCAAAGTTTGTCTTGTAGTTGTCCGGTTTCACTGCCCTCGGTGCTCGCTCCAGCTCCTGCTTGAGCATTACTACCCTGTCAAAATCGATGTATACGCAGTCGGCGCCGTCGCTGACCCTCTGAACCCACTGAATAGCGTCGCTGGACTCCAATGAAGCCATGAAGTGCGCCTTTAGCATGGCGTTGTTCTTGGCGGGATAGTTGTCCGGGAACTGTGGCGCCTGTGCATGTGTTGAAGCTGCTACTGCACTGAGGGCGGCAGAAGACCTGCCAGACGTCGGGCGAATTGGCATACTGATACCGCGCTGTTGTGTTTTGCTTGCTCCCCCGCTCGTTCGCCTCGTTCGCTTCGAGGTCAAGTCAATTTACGCGGGTTGAAGTCGCAGTTAGTGACCGGAGCTCGGAGAATGCAGATGAGCCGAAAGCACTAGCACAGACTGAACCAGTGATTGCCACTAGTAAGGCACGAAGCACACTGCCATGTTGCAACGGCGCATTGCGCTAGGGGCGGTGTACATGTGTGCGGAAGCGAAGGCGATGCATGGGGGTGACGGAGCTGTAGCGAGACAGGTCTGTACAGTGCTTTGCTTTCGCTTCCTGCCAGCCCTCCGTGCTTCTTGACAATATGGCTGTTGCAACAGTAACAAGCTGCGCCTTAAAGTGTACCTCGTTGTCATCTCTATCGACTTCCTGGTCGTGTCGAAGATGGTCGGCAAAGTGCAGGCGGCATGCTGTATTGTGGTGCATTCTTGCGACAGCGATGGCGAGGCATGGGACTGCCGGAGCTGCAGTGAGGCAGGGCTGTACAGAGTTTTGCTTTTTGTGCTCAATATTGACTCAGGGGGGGACTGTCGCAACATTACAGTAGATACTCCCGAAGCTGCGCCAACACAGCTGCGCACCTCGTTGTGGTCTCCATCGTGTGCGTTGTCGGAAGGGTGCGTGTTTGAAGCTGGTCGGCGCAGCTCAGGCGACATGTTGTGATGTGGTTTGTTCTCATCTGCCACTTTGAATGCTCGAGATGCACCAGCAATGCTGCAAAGCTCTGAAGTACACCTGTTGAGCTCGATTTGTCTGAATGCCGTCGTCGTTCGAACCTCGTCGGCGAGCGTTTTTTTCTTGTTTGAGGAAGCCAACATGCTTTCTTGTTGACCGGCAGCCAATTCGACCACTTCACAGTACATGCTTCATGTTGCACACCTCATTGACCTTTTTGCCCGATGGTGTCATGGGTCATGTCGAAGCGGGCTTCACAGCGTGTTTGTTGTTTGTGGAATCAAATCCGCCCCATTCCGTGCATGTGCAGCCACTTTGCACATTTCGAAGTGCATGCTCTATTCTGTTAAAGCAGGCATAACAATGGAAGCAGCGGCATTGCTGGAGGCGGAGCGCGGCAGCACGTCGCTGCGCCCCACATCATGAGTTTCATCCCTGACAAATTATGGCCTCCACATGTGTTGACCTCCTGTGGAAGTCAGTGATGATTGTCTACGCGTTTGATAGTCGGGGCAGTGCGGTCTCTACCCCTTCTGAGTTGCCAAGTCCTGTGCTGCACAAGCGCCACTTAGCCCTGGGAATGTTTGAGAATGTTTGCCTGTTGGTGTGCAGCTATGACTGCACCTCAGCTCGGCGATGGAAACAGCGTGCACGTGGCGCGCAACAGCAGCGCCGCAGCGGCGCCGCCGTTCGGCATGGCGTGCGGCTGCAGCTCGGTGATGGCGACAGCATGCGCGCAGCACACAACAGCCGCGCCGCTGCTGCTTGGCGAGGACAGTGATAGCGACGCACGCGCAGCGTGCGGCCACAGCTTGGTGATGGCGGCGTACCCGCGGCGCACGGCCGCAGCTTGGTGATGACGACAGCGTGTGCGCAGCGCGTTACCGCAGCTTGGTGATAGCGACAGCGTGCGTGCGGCGTGCCATGATGGCAGCGCGCGGCGGCGCCGCCGCTTGGCGAGCGCTGCGACGTACGCGTGACGCGCAGCCGCTGCTTGGCGATGGCGACAGCATGCGCGCGGCATGCAAAAGCAGCGCCGCGGCAGCGCCGCTTGGCAAGGGCTGCCACGTACGCGCGGCAGCGCCGCAGCTCGTGGTGAGGGCAGCGGCGCACGCGCGACGGCACTGCCACGGCAGCTCTTCAGCTAGGTGATGGCGGCGGCGCTCGCACAGCGGCAGCAGCCAGCGTGCGGCGCGCGATGAGCAGGCCCCAGTAAAGCGGGGGGCGTAGGGGGCGGTAGCACCCCGCCCAAACTTCAACTTCCCCTTTTGTAAACTTCAGCCCCCCTTGCTCATCTTGCTTCTCTTGCTCATCTTACTCATCTTGCTTCTCTTGCTCATCTTGCTCGTCTTGCTTTTCTTGCTCATCTTGCTTCTCTTGCTCATCGTGCTTCTCTTGCTCATCGTACTGATCTTGCTCCTGTGCTCATCTTGCTTATCTTGCCTCTCTTTCTCATCTTGCTCATCTTACGGATCTTGCTCATCTTGCTTCTCTTGCTACTGTTTTTTGCTCATCTTGCTGATCCCGCTCTTCTTGCTCATCTTGGTGATCTTGCTAATCGTCCTGTGGCTGCCTGTTCTTGTTCATTATACTGTAGTACTTTTATTATATTCCACTTGTGGCTGTGGAAATGCCATGTTGTAGGTGTGTCGCCTTGTTCTTCTTTTTGGAGTATGTACATAGGTTGTTGCATCTTTTCAAAAGTCGTAAACTACTGTATGTTTACAAGTAAACCACATTATACGCCCCGTATAATGTGGAGGCTTCCGTCAGATATTCGGCAAATCGTCTTCTGATCTGGCGACGCAGGCCGAGAGGCGCTGGCGGCTGGGGCTTGGCGCCGACCTCCGTACAGGCACTGTCCTGGCGCCTGCCAGTGTTGGCGTCCAGGATTGCTATGTCTACTCTGCTGCAGTCTGCCCGCATGCGGAGGACGGAACTAGGAGCTGGAGCGCGTTTGTGGAAAGCAGCAATGTAAAATGCAGCTCACCTGCAGGTTGGCGCGCGCTTACGGAGTTGTTTTGCCAGCAGCCGCAGCAGCAACCGGCAGCGTCGAGAGCAGCAGCGGCAACAGCTAGCGCCGTCAGCTCCGCCGACAGCAGCAGCAGCAGCACCAGCAGCATAACTTCGCACAGAGGCACTATCCTGGGCTGATGGCGCTCAGGATTTTGCTACATCCACACCTCGGGAGTGTTGCCCTTCTCAAGACGATGGAGCTTGTGGCTGGAGCTCGATTGTGGGATCCCCCGCCAGCCGCTGCAGCAGCAGCGCCGGCGGCTTGCCCTATGTAGTGGAGTACGTCAATGGCGTGCAGAGGCACTGGCGCCTGTTGGCGCCCAGGACTGCTATGCCCACTTCTCTAGTTGCTCGGATGCAGAGGACCAAGCTGGGGGCTTGAGCGCGCTTATGGGTTTGCTGCAGTAACAGCAGCGCTCAGGACGGCGCTAGCGATTGGAGCGCGCTTGTGGACTCGTTGGCAGCAGCAGCAGCAGCACCTGCGCCAGCAGGATCTGCATACCTTTTTCGCTCCCCATGCAAAAGCACCCATTTGGCCTATAGGCACACAATACATAGTGGCCCATGATTGCTACAACCACTCCTGTGGAGTGTTGCCCGCATCAGGATGCAGTGGGGGGCTGGAGCGCGTTAAGCCTTGCGCACTTACTAGCAGCAGCAGCAGCAGCTTTGCCGCACCTACCTGTGAGGGCACAATGATGATGAGGTCTGATGGTGCCCACTATTGCCACAATCAATGGCGCTGGAGTATCGCCCGCGAGCTGGGGGCGAAGATGTGTGTTGGAGCTTACAGTGAAGCAGTTTTGTGACCGCCGAGGAGGGTAGTAGTGGTTGTGAAAGCTGTAATGGGGGGGAAACGGGATGCGCTGAGGCGGACCGTGTGTGCGCTGGGAGCCAGTCGCTGACGGTGCGGTGTCTACATTGCACATGTCTGTATGCCACAGTTTTTTTGCCCCTCAAGCACAATGAATACAGGAGCGCGCATTGCTCAGGCGCACAATCCCCGGGGTTGGGTCTGGGTTTCGGTTTGTCCTTCGACCCAGGTCTCCGGCAGCACAGCTGTCTTCCAAGTTGAAGTGAAGTTACAAGGAGATTGAAAGCGTGTGTGCTGCTTGTGAGATGGTGGCGACAATGCAATCAAGCACCTGATATGCATACATGTAAGCACATGTGGCGCAAAGCAGAGTGGAGCTTGGGTGGCGGGCGAGCTTGCTAAAGGCGAAAGGCTGCTGCTAAATGCCACCACTACGGCAAACATTTCTTGACTGTCCACTCCGGCAAACACGATTCTGAGTATCCCAATTTGAAAAGCAGCTGGCCCAGATTGAACTCAGGGCTTCGCCAGCACATGCCTCAAGGGCTACCTCTTTTGAAGTTGTGCCGCTCTGAAGCAGCAGGCATAAGTATTGTCTTCCATCATGTTCATTCAAGTTAATCCTGATGCGTGGAGCATATAACTGTTTTGGGGTTGGGTTTGCACATTGACAAAAGCCCTCACTTTTGAGCTCATTGGCGCCGTCCTCTGCCGCCGCGTCACTGACGACGGCGTCCGCGTCCGCGCTCGTGCTGGTGCCGCTTCGCGGCGGCAGCAGCGGCGGCAGAGGCGGGAGCGGCGGCGACGACAGCGCCTCAGGCAGCAACCCGTACACCTCGCCGCGAGCCGCTGCCGCCGCCGCTTCGGTGACGCCCGGCGCAGCTCACCCCACCATGATCCGAGTGCCGGGCGAGGCAGTCGCGGCGTACGGTGAGGCGCCGCCGCGCCGCCCCTGCGCGCACGGCTGTGGCGCGCTGAGCGCCGACGGCGACGGCCACGCGGAGCGCTGCGCACAGCGGCCGGTGCGATGCGCTTGATGGCTTTTACTATTTGTATACGATTACGGCTTACTTTTAAAGTATTAATCACTATTTACAATCAGCAGCAATTTTATCGTGGCAAAGGCCAGAATGCGCCATGCTGTGGCTAGTGGCAAGTGAGGAGACTGGCAAATATAGGCCTGGAGGGGGTCCAGAGCACCCACATCAGCTAGCTGTCACTACCAGGCTCTGCACTGCTGCCCCCAGGCGTGGGTGCAGGCGCGAGTAACGCGCCCACTGCTGCCAAAAGCCCAGGTGTGGGTAACAGGCCCGCAGCAGAAAGAGCGCCAGCGCGAGTAACGCGCCTGCCGCCGCCAAGTGAGCGCCAGCGCAAGTAACGCGCCCGCCACTGAGAGAGCACAGGCGCGAACAAATGCCTCCGCCGCCACCAAGTGAGCGCAGGCACGAGTATCGCCCCCGCCGCCGCCAAGTGAGCGCAGGCACGAGTAACGCCCCCGCCGCCGCCAAGTGAGCGCAGGCACGAGTAACGCGCCCGCCACCGCCAAGTGACGCAGGCGCGAGTAATGCGCCTGCCGCTGAGAGAGCGCAGGCGCGAGGTATGCGCCCGCCGCCGCAGAAAGAGCGCAGGCGCGAGTGACGCGCCCGTCGCCAAAGCAGGGCAGGCGCGAGCAACGCGCCCGCCGCCGAAGGAGCAGGCGTGAGTAACGCGCCTGCCGCTGCGAGACGGGGGCCGCAACGCATGTGCGCGCCGCCGCCAAACTCCGGGCGCGGCAGCGCGTGAGCGCGCCGCCGCCTGCTGCTTGCGCAGCGACACGTAGGCGCGCCGCAGCGACGAGTGTGCGTGCCGCTGCCAGCTGAATGCGCAGCGACGCGTAGGCGCGCCGCCGCGTAGGGGGCAGCGACGCGTGCGCGCGCCGCCGCCAAATTCCGGGGGCGGCAGCGCGTGAGCGCGCCGCCGCCCGCTGCGTGCGCAGCGACGCATAGGCGCGCCGCCGCAAGGACTCCTGGGGCGGCAGCGCGGGCATGCACCGCCAGTGCGCCGCCATCAACCAAAGAGTGGAGCGCTCTTCATATATAGGCTAGTAGTACCCGCCGCACGCCCGCCGAAGAAGCGTAGGCGCAAGCCACGTCCGCAGCGCCGCGCGCCGAAAGAGCGCAGGCACGTGCCGTCAGCGCGACGCGGCTCGCCCAAAGAGCATAGGCGCACGCCGCAAGCTGCAGCGCCGCCCGCCAAAGGAGCGCGCTGCCAGAGCGACGCAGCCCGCCAAGTGAGCGTAGGCGCACGCCGCAGGATGCTGCGCCGTCTGCCAAAGTGTAGGCGCACGCTGCCCGAGCGTCGCCGCCCGCCAAGTGAGCATAGGCGCACGCCGTAAGCTGCAGCGCCGCCCGCCAAAAGAGCGTAGGCGCACGCCGCCAGGGCGACGCCGCCCGCCAAAGAGCGTGGGCGTGCGCCGCGACCGCAGCGCCACCCGCCACGTGAGCTGCCTTGACCTGGATCTGTTGACGGTGGAGTACTTCCCCCCCCCCAGAACCAGGCCCATTGTGTAATGGCACAACAGCGCCATGTTTGCAGTCACCGCAGCGCTGCTTCGTGTTGCACATTATGTATCAGCGCCGTCGTGAGCCATTCCTGCTCCGTGCTCCCGAGCGCTTCCATTTAGCGCTGTGCTTGATGTTCCTTAACCACTTGGACCGGTGCTCTGCCAGATGTATTGCCAGCTGTAAATTGTAACTCTGTGAGCTCAGCGTTCCGCTGCTGTCGTATCTTGCGACAAGGCTGCTCTGATCGTCTGTGAGTCGGTTCAGGCTGAGCGTCGGTGCTCTGCGCAGCCATAGGTGATCGTGACATCCCCCAGCCATTTGGATCCGTCGGCCCTCTGCGCAGCCAGAGATGTTGGAGCCTGATGCTTTGATGAGCAGCAGGTTTGTGCGCTGCCATGATACGCCAGATCCCGTGCAACGAAGTGATTCATTGTGAAGTGCAGCAAGGTGACCCTCCCACTTAATGTTGAACTCGCCTACCTGGCGGCATCGACGCATGACATCACCTGTATAGCCGCCTTACATTGCTGCCGGTGCGAGGCGGGGGGCGAAGAAACTGCGATTGGCGGCTTGCCAAGTTCACGCGATCGTGCGCGAACAACTTTCGCGAACGCCTCTGCGAACGGAGTGCGAAAGTGCGAACTCGCGAAAAAGTTCACGCGACTCGCGATCGTGCGCGAACAACGCCTCGCGATCTGCGCGAACCTCGCGAAGTGCGAAAGTGCGAACTTAAAAGTGGTGGCGACTCGCCTATGAAGGTGCAGCATGAGATGCAGGACGATACGTACGAAGAGCCACACCGCTGCATGATCAGCGCCGGCTTTGCAGCAACACCTCGCGAGCTGGAGAGCCAGTGCGAGAATTGATGCTCAGAGTCCACGATAAACCCCGCCCCCCCCAAGCGCGCTGATTAGCGAGCGGGTATGCGTACGTACGTGCGTATCGGTTATGGGTACGTGCGTTCACACCAAATTAAAGCACGTCACCCCATGCATCAGTGCGAGAATCGCGCGTCGAAACACCTCAGAAGGCTCGCGCCCTGAAGGGTCCCTCGCTTATATTATTAATATATATGATAAACGATGCACGCGAACATGCGCGAACAGCCTCGCCAACCAAGAATTTACTGCGATTGCCGGTTGAGTACACGCGACCACGCGCGAACAGCCACGTGAACAAGAAAACAACCACGCTAATAAGCGCGAACAAGCGCGAACAGCACAAAACAGGCCGAAAAACGGCCAGAACGATGCGAACACGCGCGAACAGCAACGGTGCGTAGCCCGCGAAGCGCGATAAAAAAAAAACGGGAAAAAAAAACCAACATCTAACCAAGCCCAACCCTAACCCTAACCCTAACCCTTCGGCCTTTCCCGAAAGGGTTTTCGAGAAGGTTTAAGCACTCTCAAAACCTTTGGGGCTTGTTCTGCGCTGGTTTCGCGGCTGTTTTCGCACTTGTTCGCGTTCGCGTGGCTGTTCGCGAGTGCCACTCAGTTCGCGTGTGCATCAGCGTTATTGTTATATCGCCCCATCCGCAGTTTCTGCCGCTTTTTACCTTTTCTTTTGTGCCTTTTCGGCTGGTTATATTGAGCTAATTTTCACAGAATCTATTCTTCAGCTAGGCGATATGTATGTAGTCGACATGTATGTTTTGTGCACAAAGCAAATACTTGATTAAACCAAATCGCCGCGCCCTGCATGGTGCGGGCAGCAATCAGTCTTCCCTAGCTGGCGCAAGCTCGACAATCAGTGTGCTGTAGCGCCTGCACCACACATTGATGGCGTGCTCATCACTGCGGCATGCCACTACTGTGACGGGCAGTGGCGCAAATAATTAATGTCCGAAAAGGCACAGATTTGAGCTGAGCTCAGGCTGTCGATGGCACCATGGCACCACAAAGGGCCGTTCCTCTCCTGCCATGAGTGGTCGCACGTTTCCACCGCTTGCCTCACAGCCCTCATTTGCCCGCCGCCCTGCACACAGTGTGTGTCGCGTGCAGATCCTTTTTTTCAGCTGTGTCGGCTCTTTTCAAAGGTCAATCAGGTGTCACTTTGCAATCTTCGTTCATGTCACTTCGGACACGTTCCGAACAATGTAAAAAAAAAAACCACGCCCCTCGCCCCTCGCCCCGCATGCGTGCCCTTTCAGGGAGGGTTCGCAGTCCTCGACTCGAGCCTTCACTCTCCAACACCTTAGCTCTAACGCAGCAGCGTAGAGGCGCCGGGCTGTCGAGTGTGTGCGGCAGCGGCTTGGCTTCCTTCTCCTCTTTCTCCTCCTACACGCGCGCATACAATCTGGTGAGTGGCCCAATGGCATGCGTCATCACTGTTGAAGAAAGCCGTGGATATCATGATGGTGCGCCCGTGAGATGGCCCAACATCCGCCATGGAAGGGTGAAGCAGCTTAAGAATTCACTCTCGATATCACGACAGCACGGCGCAGCAGCTTAGCCTGTCTTCAGCGCGTTGAGATCCTCTAGAAATAGAGGGCTGCCCCGCCCCCAACTTATTCCTAAGATTATTACCTCCGTGAGAGGGAGCGCGAGCCGTGGTGAGGCGCGCGTTGAACTTGAGATTCCACTCACTGAGCTTTGTGCTCTCGCCAGGCTATGTCGCTCGCGAGCTAGCTGGCTTGCATGTCAAAATTGATTGACTCTGAGTCACACCCACGAGAGGTGAGGAGTAGAGTAGAGAAATACCGGTGTCGGTAATGCCGGTGCCGGTGTCGGTGTCGGTTGCTCTTGGTTCCACACGCGCGATGGGCTGCGGCAGGCAAAATCGACCTCATGATGTAGCAAAAGGCGCCGCACGCCGGCGGCGGGGGATGATGCCGTGTCGATGCTTTGCAGGAGCTTTCTCTGATCATGGAAGCACTTTCACTTGCTGCTGCCGCAGGCGCCTGGTCGCTGGTGCTCTCGGGGACTCAGGCGAGGCGCTTCAGGCAAGATTTGCTGCATGCCCCAGTATGTCTACATTTCCACTTGCTCTGTGCTTTACGATCTTGTTCTGAACAAGTCTGTAAAACACGTTCATGTTGCTGTATTGGTGTGACTGATGTGGTGCTCCTGGCTTTACCACTGAGCTAAAAAGCTTGTGCACACTTGGCAGGGTAGCCGTCCCCTTCTGGGGTGCCAGGATACCACATTCCCCCCCCCATTACCTAGGCTTGGTCCCTCAAGCCACCGATTGGGGCTACAGATCGCGACTATTACGGCTTGCTGCCAACGCGATCCGTGCCGAGTCCTCGGAGGATCGCGACTATTACGCTTCGTGCAACGCGCCTCGGAGTGACTGATCGGGTGGCTGCTGGAGGTTGCTGGGCTCAGGCATTTCGAGCAGGGCTTGAACCTTAGAAGGATCTGGCCTAATGCCACCTACGCCGACGATGTGGCCCAGAAACTTGACGTGTTTGCAGCCTATGTGGAGCTTGGCAGGGGCTAACTTCATACCGTGCTGATCAAAACGGGCAAAGACACCCTTAAGGTCGCTGAGGTGCTGATCAATGGATGAGCTGGACACTATGACGTCATCAATGTAGGGCTGCACGCGATTAAGGCCCGTGAGCACTGTCTGCATGAGGCGTGTAAAATGTCCAGGCGCACCGGCAGCGCCTGGGGGCAGCGCAACCACTCATAGAGGCCGAACGAGGTCACCATAGCGGTGAGGGGGATGGCATCAGGGCTGATGGCAGAGGTGAAGTAGCCGCTTGTGATGTCCATAGTGCTGAAGACAGAGGATCCACCAAGACTGTTGAGCAAGTCTTCAATGTTGGGGATGGGGATCTGAGGCACTATAGTCTGGGCGTTGAGCTTCTTGTAGTTAACAGTGATTCGTGCTGTGCCGTCTGGCTTGAGCACTGCCACTACAGGGGACGCCCAGTTGGACAAAGAGGGCCGTATGATGCCGGCCGCAAGCAGCTTGTCAATCTCAACCTTGATAAGTGCCGTCATTGCAGGGGAGTACCTGTAGGGGCGGTCGTGGCACGGCATAGTGCCCTCCTTTAAGTCAAGGCGGAAAGGCAGGGCATCACAGAACCCTACATCCCACTTATCCTTATCGAAGGTTTTGCTGGCGTATTCTGCCAACATGAAGCACAGCCGCGCCACTTGGTCCGCATTCCACCCCTCAAGGTCCACGCGCACTGCCAACATATGAGCTGGCAAGCACGCGCGAGCCTTGTCTAGTGCTGCGTTCACCTTGGGGTCTACGTGAGCATAAGTCCCCAAAGCAACGCCACCACTATCAGGTATATGTACTTTTGCATCCCCCTGCTCTGGCTCAAAGGAGATTGACTCACCCAGCTGCTGCTGCAGCGCCTCGCGCACCGCCGCCGTGTCCATGGGAGCCGCTCCAGCGTCCGCGTCAGTGTCCGCGTCGCTAGTGTGGCGCCACTCCTCCGTGCGCATGTCCAGCGAAAAGATGCCGCTGAGCGCATTGCCACCACCTTCACCCCCCCCCGAAAAGGTGCCATGTGCCGCCTCCGCGGCAGGCGCCGCCGCTGCAGCGCGCGTTGAAGTGGGCAATGACGGGGCATGCGCAGCTGCTGCTGCGGCGGGGACCACCGTCTCAGTGCTGCGCGCAGATGATGATGTTGTCGCCGGCGCCGCCGCGGCCGCCGAGGCCGCGGCGCGCGCGCCGTGCGTTGAAGTCCAAGCCGGCGTCATCACAGGTGCCGCCGCGGCAGGAGCCACGCGCGCGTGGTGCGAACAAGTAGGCGTCGGTACCGCCACTGCTGCCTCCGGCGCAGGCGCCGCTGCCGCCACTGCCGCTGCTGCTGGCGCTGCTGCTGCTGCTGCGCGCAACTTGTCGGGCGCGCGAGGCAATGCCGACGCAGTGGCACCTGCCGCCATGTCGCGCATGCGCTGCCTTGCTGCAGCTGCGAGCTTGACGCCGTACGTGCCGAAAGCGACGTGCGTGCCGGTGTTGATCAGCGTCTGAATCTCGGGTGGCAGGGGTCGCGCCGCTTGTTCTGCAGCATCATGGAAGACGCCACTCTGCTGCAAAATGTCGCCAACCAGCTCTGCCATGCGCGGCGCCACCGCATTGGCAAGGTACTGCGCATATGCGGCAATGTCGCCGGCCTCCGGCGCGTCCCACTTGTACGTGGCAGGAAAGCTGTGAATTGCGTGCAGTGCTGACCACGGCAGATGCTCAGAGCGCGCAAACTCGGCCGGGTCTTGAGTGGCATCCATAGGACGCATGGTGCACTGTACACCAGTGGGCTTGGGGTCGCGGCGGTAAGTGCTGCCGCGCGTAGTCGGCGCTGGTCCGTCCATGCTGTAGATCTGCTTGGAGAGACGGTTGCGGCCAACTGACGTGAAGAACTGCCGCTGCTGACCGCTGCTGTCGGGAACGTCCCCGGTGACCTCACGCATTGACTCGTACGCGGCTCCAGCCTTGGCGAAGGCCAGCAGCTCGCGCGCGTGCGCCATGGACGCGCGCATGCGCGCGCTGTCGTGCTCGCCGCTGCCGGGCCGCGCTAGCACATAGAACACGCGGTGGCGCGTTTGCGCGAGGTGCGCGTCATCGCCGCGTACGTACAATGCCTCCTGTAGCGTGAAACCACCGTGGCGAGCGCAGCGCAAGAACTCTGCGAGCTCCGGCGCGCTCTGCAAGCCGGGAACGTTCTCTAGCAGAAGCAGGCGGCAGCAGTCCGCGCCCATGGCAATCTCCAGCATGTAATATAGGTGTTGGATGCCAAGTGCAGTCAGCCGCGTGCCTGCATACGAGTAGCGCGTGCATGGTGGTCCGCCGAAGAGTACCTGCGCCTGCAGGCGCCGCATAGCCGCGATGAGTTCGCGCCGCGTTTCCGACAGCGCCATGTCGCGTCGCAAGGTTTGCGTGCCGGGATGGTTTGCGGCATAGATGTCTAGTGCGCGCTGCTCGTGGTCGATGGCGAGCGCGATGTCGGTGTAGTCGCGTAGACCTTCAGCCATACCGCCGGCGCCGCAGTAGATCTCGACCGCGCGCGGGCGCTCGCCGTGCTCGCGCTGCATGCTGCTGGCCGGTACACTGCGTAGCGGGATCGCCTTGCCGAGCACTGTGCCACGTGGCAGGTTGAGGGAAGCGTTGGCGCGTTGCTGCAGTAGCACTGGTTTGGCAAAGGTGCCCGTAGCGAGCTCTGTGCTGGCAATAGTACCTGCGTGTGCCGCTGTCACCAGAACCTGCACCATCTGCTCCGCCGAGGCCTGCACTGGTGTCACGCCGTCTGCCTCCATAACCTGAATCGACACAGGAAAGGTGGACTCTGAAGGTGTCTCCGGTGAATTCGCGTCCACGCGCACCACAGCGACCCACTGCTTGTCCGTGTCGTACGCGTAGCACGGGGTTGAGGGAGATGGGGAGGCCGCTGAGTCACTACGTGTGGGCTGGGCAGGTGGAGGGGCGCTGCTGAACCTGTACTCGGTGCTACCAGGTGGTTCTAAGTCGCGATCTGTAGCCCCAATCGGTGGCTTGAGGGACCAAGCCTAGGTAATGGGGGGGGGAATGTGGTATCCTGGCACCCCAGAAGGGGACGGCTACCCTGCCAAGTGTGCACAAGCTTTTTAGCTCAGTGGTAAAGCCAGGAGCACCACAGTTGGTTCCGCTACAAACGGCCGGGTTCGAATCCTGTTGGAGGCAGGTTCTTTCCTTGCGCCCAGACGGCCACCCATTAGACACGTGTCAATCATTCCCCGTGAGAACCCCACACCCGTTCGGCAAAACCGTTCACCTCCAGCAGCCACCCGATCAGTCACTCCGAGGCGCGTTGCACGAAGCTTAATAGTCGCGATCCTCCGAGGACTCGGCACGGATCGCGTTGGCAGCAAGCCGTAATAGTCGCGATCTGTAGCCCCAATCGGTGGCTTGAGGGACCAAGCCTAGGTAATGGGGGGGGGAATGTGGTATCCTGGCACCCCAGAAGGGGACGGCTACCCTGCCAAGTGTGCACAAGCTTTTTAGCTCAGTGGTAAAGCCAGGAGCACCACAGTTGGTTCCGCTACAAACGGCCGGGTTCGAATCCTGTTGGAGGCAGGTTCTTTCCTTGCGCCCAGACGGCCACCCATTAGACACGTGTCAATCATTCCCCGTGAGAACCCCACACCCGTTCGGCAAAACCGTTCACCTCCAGCAGCCACCCGATCAGTCACTCCGAGGCGCGTTGCACGAAGCGTAATAGTCGCGATCCTCCGAGGACTCGGCACGGATCGCGTTGGCAGCAAGCCGTAATAGTCGCGATCTGTAGCCCCAATCGGTGGCTTGAGGGACCAAGCCTAGGTAATGGGGGGAGGAATGTGGTATCCTGGCACCCCAGAAGGGGACGGCTACCCTGCCAAGTGTGCACAAGCTTTTTAGCTCAGTGGTAAAGCCAGGAGCACCACAGTTGGTTCCGCTACAAACGGCCGGGTTCGAATCCTGTTGGAGGCAGGTTCTTTCCTTGCGCCCAGACGGCCACCCATTAGACACGTGTCAATCATTCCCCGTGAGAACCCCACACCCGTTCGGCAAAACCGTTCACCTCCAGCAGCCACCCGATCAGTCACTCCGAGGCGCGTTGCACGAAGCTTAATAGTCGCGATCCTCCGAGGACTCGGCACGGATCGCGTTGGCAGCAAGCCGTAATAGTCGCGATCTGTAGCCCCAATCGGTGGCTTGAGGGACCAAGCCTAGGTAATGGGGGGGGGAATGTGGTATCCTGGCACCCCAGAAGGGGACGGCTACCCTGCCAAGTATGCACAAGCTTTTTAGCTCAGTGGTAAAGCCAGGAGCACCACAGTTGGTTCCGCTACAAACGGCCGGGTTCGAATCCTGTTGGAGGCAGGTTCTTTCCTTGCGCCCAGACGGCCACCCATTAGACACGTGTCAATCATTCCCCGTGAGAACCCCACACCCGTTCGGCAAAACCGTTCACCTCCAGCAGCCACCCGATCAGTCACTCCGAGGCGCGTTGCACGAAGCGTAATAGTCGCGATCCTCCGAGGACTCGGCACGGATCGCGTTGGCAGCAAGCCGTAATAGTCGCGATCTGTAGCCCCAATCGGTGGCTTGAGGGACCAAGCCTAGGTAATGGGGGGGGGAATGTGGTATCCTGGCACCCCAGAAGGGGACGGCTACCCTGCCAAGTGTGCACAAGCTTTTTAGCTCAGTGGTAAAGCCAGGAGCACCACAGTTGGTTCCGCTACAAACGGCCGGGTTCGAATCCTGTTGGAGGCAGGTTCTTTCCTTGCGCCCAGACGGCCACCCATTAGACACGTGTCAATCATTCCCCGTGAGAACCCCACACCCGTTCGGCAAAACCGTTCACCTCCAGCAGCCACCCGATCAGTCACTCCGAGGCGCGTTGCACGAAGCGTAATAGTCGCGATCCTCCGAGGACTCGGCACGGATCGCGTTGGCAGCAAGCCGTAATAGTCGCGATCTGTAGCCCCAATCGGTGGCTTGAGGGACCAAGCCTAGGTAATGGGGGGGGGAATGTGGTATCCTGGCACCCCAGAAGGGGACGGCTACCCTGCCAAGTGTGCACAAGCTTTTTAGCTCAGTGGTAAAGCCAGGAGCACCACACTGAGGTTCGCAACATGATGACTGAGGTTCGCAACTCCCGTCATGTTGCAGCTGGATTGGTGTGACTTCAGGCTCGCAACTCCGCTTCCTGTGCCTACCGCAACAGCTTGTTATGCATCAGCAACGCTGTTGCTTTCGCTGGTCAGCATAACAGCCATGCAGTGCCACCCCCTGTGGGTTCAGCAGCAGCATTCTTGAGACAGGTTGATCACTCCTAGTCTCAACATTCTTGAGACAGGTTGATCACTCCTAGTCTCAACAGGCTGTTGCTGAGCTATGCTTGCATCCAGAGCAGCAAAAGCAGAAGACAGAGCCAGTCTTTAACCTTTTAAACACTCCATCCATTCACCAGATGCTCCCAGCACCTGGAAGAGTAAACCCAAACCCAAAACTACCAAGGGCCTTCTGGACGCAAGAAGAAACTTCCCACCAATTCTTGCAGCCAGCCAGACTCTGTGCAGTTACTGCTGACCTCCGTGTAACTGCAAAGCACTCTGCAAGAAAGCTAAACTAACTCATAGAGTGACAGGGAAGGGACTATTGTAACTTATAAGCAAACTGCACACTCCCCACAGACGCCCCCGATGCTCCGCTTGTGTCCCTACAAGCAGGGAGCTCTCACAAAAGAATCTGCACATACACGCAACCCCCCCCCCTCACCCTGTACAAGACTGTCATGTATGTGTCGCGCACACTACCCCCCATTGACTATCTCGCCCCATGCCTTCAACTGCTGCTCATCACCAAAGAGAAACCACCAGTTCTCACTGCTGTCCAAGTCCTTGTCCAACAACAGCGGCATTTCGCGCGCGCGGATCGCCGAACCAATAGATGTTCAGCGTGCTATCCCGTGCACGCCTACTCAGGGCTCCGCTGCTCTTGCGTAGTGTAGATGCGCCCCTGCGTACAACCCCCTCACACCACTGCAATCGCTCGCCCTCTGGCACCTTAGGACAGGGCCACCGCATTAATACCCTAGCCCCCATGACTTCACGGCTAGACAGCAACCCTGCAGT
Source organism: Tribonema minus (assembly GCA_017506865.1). NCBI lineage: Eukaryota > Xanthophyceae > Tribonematales > Tribonemataceae > Tribonema > Tribonema minus. Next base: position 846,616 of record JAFCMP010000157.1, read on the forward strand.
AGGCGCATCCCTAAACCGCCGCAGCACCTCATGTGGCAACTTGTATTTGCCCCCCGCAAGTCTAACCGTAGGCGCGCTGCCGCGCCTGCCGCAAGCGCCCCTGCACAACCGATGTGCCGCCGTCGGCAAGCGCCACGCCTGCAGCGTTCGCCGTGTTCCAGTACTCCGTCGCCGCGTGCCCGCACGCGTCGAGGAGACTGGCCGCCCCCCAGGTATCTGCCACGTGCGCGCCCTCCCAGCGCACCAGATACTGTAACTCCCCCGGCCTCCCCCTGCGGTCGCTCACCACCCCGTGCCCCATGACCGCCTCCACTGCCGATCCGACGCCCACGTGACGTCGTCCTCCGTGACCGATATCGGCGCTGGCGCCGCAAGCAGGTTTCTGCTGAGCAGGTAGCGAGCATAACCCCCAGGCAGCCCCACGGGGCCTGCCACTCGCTCCGCTAGGGTGGACGACACAGCTTGACGCGCCACATCGTGACCCGAGTAGGACTGCCGTCTATCTCCAGCAGCACCACGTTTGATTGTACCAGCACATCCCCGTGATACACTGGCCCCACCGCTATAACCCTGTATGGCTCCACCCACTAGATCTAGCATCTTCCTGCTGAGCACTGTGCGCCATGTGTCGCCGTGCTCCATGCCGGAAGCCACCGTGTACTGACTGATCAACGGCGCGCCGGTGCACGGCCGCGGCGCCCGCCGCAGCCACCTTGGCCGCGGCAGCGCCGCCAGCGCTCAAGCTCGATGATTCGGGTGCAAGGGGCTGTGGTGACGGAGAAGGAGCCGCCTCCTCCTCGCCGCGCACCCATCTGAAACCCCCCTGGCGTGACGGAAAAGGAGCCGACTTCTCCGCGCCGCGCCCCCCCCTAAAACCCCCCTCGCTGGGCGCGCCCCTCGCGGCAGGCAGCAGCGTCAAGCTGTGCAGCGACGCGCGCCCCGAGGTGCCCCGCAGCAGCGGCAGCGCCGCGCTGCTCTAACCCTAACCCTAACCCTGCCGAGCACGGCGCTACCGCAGCGGCAGAGCTCAGCTGCGGCAGCACCGCCACTGCGCCCCGCAGTGGTGGCTGCGCCGTCGTGCTCTGCCGCTGCGGTAGCGCCGTGCTCGGCAGCAGTGATCGCGCTGCCGCGCCCCGCAGCAGTGGCCCCCGCGCCGCCCAGCAGCAGCCACGCCCCCGTGATTGAGCTCCGCCCCCGCAAATCGCTGCCGTATCAAAGACGGGCGGCGGCGCTGCCCCGCCAGCGCCGCTCCGCTCGCGTGTCCTTGCCCCGTAACTGTGCTCCGCGCCCGACGCGTCGCCCTTCACCGCTGCGGCGCCCGCTGCGCCGTGGTCCCCCGCAACCTCGCTGCCATCAGCGGTGCCGCTGTGGCCGCCGTCAGCGGCAGCAGCAGTACTGCGCTGCCTGGCAGCAGCAGCGCCACTCCGCCCGGTAGCAGCAGCGGCAGCAGCAGCGTCGCGCGCGCCGCCGCCGTGCGCCGCCACCGCGCCGCTGCGCCTTGCATCTCCACGCTCCGCAGCTTGCCTTGCCGCAGCAGCAGCCACAGCGGCAGCAGCAGCAGCGTCGTCGCCGCGCGCCGCCGCCCCGCCGCTGCGCCTTGCATCTCCTCACTCCGCAGCTTACGCCGCCGCCGCCGCAGCAGCAGCAGCAGCAGCAGCAGCGTCGCTGCCGCGCGCCGCCGCCGCGCGCCGCCGCCGCGCGCCACCGCCGTGCCGCTGCGCCCTGCATTGCCATGCTCCGCAGCTTGCACCGCCGCAGCAGCAGCAACAGCAGCAGCAGCAGCGTTGCCGCCGCGCGCTGCCGCTGCGCCCTGCATCGCCAAGCTCCACAGCTTGCAACGCCGCGGCAGCCGCGGCCGCCCGTGAGGCCGCGCGCCACACCGCGCGCGTGCGCCCGAGCTCCAGCGCGTGAAAATGTGTCGCGTCAGCGCCCGCTGAACGTGTGTCCGTCCAAGACCGATCCCCCAGGGCAGCCCTTCCCCCACCTGCGTGGGGCTACTGCCGTCGCCTTCCTCAACGACCTCCAGCGCTCAATGAATGTGCGCGCACAAGGCCTCGATCATCACGGCAGCGACGCACGCCACGCGATCAGAGGGCCCCAGCGCCGCCGCCACATCGCGATGTCGCCGCTGATCGCCTCGCCGAGCGGAGCCTCAAGCGTTGCCGCCGGCGGCATGTTTTCAAACAGCCCCATGAATGCTCCTACGCGCAGCAGCGTTGCCGCCTGACGCTCCGTGCCGTCCACCTCAATGCCAAGGGCTGGCGCAGCAGCGCACATCATCACAGGTGTTGCGCACTGCCGCGCCGCCGGCGAGAGTACAGGCGCCAGCTGCGCCCGCAGCTGACGTTTAAAGACGCGCGCGCGCCTCGCTCGCCTCTGCGTCCAAGCGCTTGCGCTTCCCCCCAGTAGCTGCGCCGCCTGCGGCGGCAGTCGCAGCAGCAGTGGCGCCGCAGTGCTCCGCAGCGGCGCCCGCACCGTGCCGCGCAACAACGGCAGCGGCGCCCCCGCGCTCAGCCGCAGCCACGCTCCGCCACAGCAGCAGCAGCAGCGGCGGCAGCGTCGTGCGCAGCCGTGCGCGCGTCGTGCGCGATGCCGCCGCGCTCAGCGGCAGCGGCCGCGCCGCCGCCGCGCCCAGTGACAGCGATCGCGCCGTCGCCGCGCCTCGCCGCAGCAGCAGCAGCGGCACCGACGCGCTCTGCCGCGACAGCGCCGCGCGTCGCCGTGCGCGCTTCGTGCGCGATGCTGCCGTGCTCGGCCGCTGCGTGCATGATGTCGCGGTGCCACATCTTGATGCGGCGCTCCATGTACGCCAGGTCCCCCCCGCCTGCGCCCATAGAGCCCCCTTGCTCCGCTCAGCGTGCGCAGGGCGCACCTGTGTGAGCCCCCTGCGCATGAAGTCGCAGAACCCGCCGTTAAAGGGAGTTGGCGCGCCGCCGACCGCCCCCAAATCTACCCCTCGTCTATCCGCTATGTGGCGGGCAAACTGGAGAGCGGCCGCCGAGGCACCCACCTCAGTGTTATACCGCGCCACGCCCTCCGCGATGCACAAGCAGTACTCCTCAGCGTCAATGAGCGGCTCCCGCCAAGCCGCCCTGTACGCCATGTACATCCCTCTGTCCGCAGCTGCCAGCGCCGCCAGCACGCGGTCCACCGTGACGCTAGCCTCAACGTGAATCCGCCAGGGGTTGCGCGTCTCGCGGCGGCGCAGCTGCACCTGCCGCATTGCCACAGGCTGCAAGCGCGCCGCCAGCGCGTCAAGAATCTCCCCCTGCTGCTACTCGCTGAGCTGCTCAGCTGCAGCGGCCCCCTTGGTGCGCTGCTCCCTCGCCAGGTGCAGCGCGCCTGCTCTCAACAGAGCCCCCCATACGTATCGCGACATGCGCGGCAGTACGGCATTGGTGGGCATGCGCATGTTGTCGCTGCGCGCGCCCTGCCCCGGCTCCGGCCGGTCGCCCTGCAGGGGGGACGCCGTAGTCGTGGTGGTCGCCTGCGCGACCGCCGTCCGGCGCGGCGCCTGCTGCTGCTCGCGGCGCCTGCCGCGCTCGCGGCGCTCGCGTCGGCGCCTGTGCGTCCCGCGCTGCGCGCGCCTCGCGTTGCGAGAGAGCGAGCTAGCGCCGCTGCCGCGGCGGCGGCCGCTGTCGCTGTGGCAGCTGCCGTCGTCCGATGACGGTTCGCCGCTGCTGCAGCCGTCACCGCCGTCGCCGTCGCCGCTGCCGGCGAGGTGACCCACGTCGAGCAGCGCGCTGTCCTCCTGGATGCTGCCCCCCCCCCCCCCACACATGGACAATTTGCGGGCGGCACCTGCCCGCGGCTCTACGCCTACCCCCGGCGCGGCGCGTGCCGCGCCCCCCCATGGCGCCTGCAACAGTGTGCGCTGCAGCGATGCGTCCCTCGCGGGCCTTGTGCTCGCGCGCCGCCTGGTCTCTGGCGACTGCGGCGTCGCGCGCCGCTTACTCTCGGGCCGCCGCGTCGCCATCTGGCGCGCTAGGTCGCCCATGTTGTTAGAGAGCTGTTCAAGGCTCTCCTCCGATTGGCGCGCGGCAGCGCCAATCTCCTCGCGCAGCGCCGCGAGCGACTGCTCACTGGTGCCGTCACCTCCAGCGCAACGGCGGCGGCTCTCCTGCGCGCCACCGCAGCCGCCGCTGCAGCGCGCTACTGCGCGGCCGCCTCATGCACTTCCCCCGCCACTGCAACGCGGCCAACAGCTGCAGGCCGCTGCTGCTGTTGCCGCGGCGGCTGCTTTCGTTTGAGCGCCGCCCCCTCGTGGGCAGCTGCAGCCTGCGGCTGCTCCCCCAACTGCAAATACTACTTCAGGGCCTTCTGGAAGCAAGAAGAAACTTCCCACCTATTCTTGCAGCCAGCCAGACTCTGTGCAGTTACTGCTGTCCAAAACAGCCAATCGAACTCATCATAGAGTAACAGGGACTATTGCAAGCAAAATGCACACTCCCCACAAGCATGCATTAGTAAAGTTGCATTAGCTGGATTCCTCCGTATCCTGACACAATTGTTTGAGGTTGCATTAGCTGGATTCCTCCGTATCCTGACACAATTGTTTGAGGAGTATACTTACCATTGTCTATGGCCATTGTTCCCTTCGCTGTCACAACAGACCGCGCGGAACGTTTGTCTGCATTTGGTACCATGAGCGGCACTGCCGGGCCCATTGTCATTGCAGGTGAGACTTTTAACAATGAAATGAGATGGGGCGTCAAGTGTCACCCGGCTGAAGATCGTCGCACATACCTTTCAGCTAGTTTTTTTCACAAAAAAAGAACTCAGCTGCAGCCTGATGAGCACATCAGATCTGGCCAGGCGCGCTTTGGTAGACATCAAGCACTGTTAGACGGCCACAACTGCTATCTTCAACGTTTGCACACCTCAACTGGCACTTCCACATCAAGGCACTTCATTTATACGTTAAAGTGCCATGGTCAAACAATGCAATTATCAAAGTGTTCATTGCGGTGAAGATGTTGTGCTTTGTGCATTGAAAGTAGTTGTTGCTCTTGTCGGCCTGTGCACCATTCCTTAGAGCAGGCACATGTGCTGACCTGATGGTGCCTCGCATAAATGATTATTGCGGGGATGATTTGAAAAATCAACTCCTCCGTGTCCTCCAAGTTGATAAGTTTGTCAACAAACATGGTAATGATGGCAGGTGATTGGTGCAAGCCGAGCGAGCCGGATTATTTGTGGCCAGACCCTGCTCATGTTCATCTGAGTAATGGCAGCATCGCCACGTGTTGTCCCTGACAATGTGCCTGTTGCTACACAATGGTCAATGTTGACAAAGATTGTTGCAGTGGGCGCCACACGGGTGCACTAATATAATAACCTGAGATTGTATGATCCTCTGGGTCCAAACTCGACCCAGAAAGCCAAAAGGCGAGGAAATCAGTGGCCTCAGTACCCACGCTATTGTGTAACTCAAGACAAAGTAGACTAGAAGTACTGAAGTTGGGTGGTGAGCCGGGTCTCGCCCAAACTGGGCGCGCCTGCCAACTGTTTAGGTTGAGGTAGCTTGAAGTTTGAAACAACCGTGCACGTTCAAGTTGAGCAGTGAGCTGGAACGTGGAGTTAGTTTATGTTGGAGACTGAACGGCGTACTTGAAGTGTGATATGATGGCACTTTCAGGAGTATCGCCTCGGCAAGCAAGCATCTCTGTTGCATCAAATGCAATGCATCTGGCGACCAGGGTTGCATGTGGGGTGAACAGGACCTGGTATCAGCACAGCGTGTAGTGTGACTGCATGACGCGGTTATTCTGCATGAAACAGCTGCAACGTCTCACTGTGACACATCTAGGTCTGTTTGGTACGCTGCAGGCTATGTGCTGCCTGAGGACCGCTACTACCTGCGCGGCAAGAAGTATGGAAATTTCTTGCCAATTCTGCAGTGGTTTACGACTGTGCGCGGCAAGTGGGTGACACCTACCAGGTGTGCGCAGCAATGTTGACGCAAGAATTGTTGCTGAACATGACATTACCACAAGACTTGTAACTCAAAGTAGTATTGATGGCCTCCACGTGACGCTGTGACATTAGCATTGGCAACATGAATGAGGACTATGCTCAACATCTGCACTTCAAGCTGTGGGCTAAGCACTTTGGCAGAGATGCAGCCACGCATTAGACATCACGTAATTGTCACCAACCACCAATAGTGGTCAACAGCTTTCAGTGGCATGTGGGACATTAACTTACATTGAACCTTCAGTCAGCAGACGCAGCAGCCTGAGGTGTGCCTGAATATGTGTGACGCTAAGCATCATGTCATATTGGAAGCGAAATCACAAGTTGCAGCATAGTTCACCTACTGAAGGTCACACCTAAAATGAGTTTCAAATAGCAAGTCGTGCATATTTATGGACTTCGATACTGCTGTTGCGCTAGCAGATGTGTCACGCCAGATCAGCTTCAGCTTGATTGGTGAGGAAGTGCACGTGCAGGACATGATGGGGGCGTACCAATCACCTATTGCAGCTTGCAAGTGCATCACCCACCTGCACCATAATGATTATTCTATTACTTGAGCCAGCTCGTTTTAGTGAAAACAGCGGGTGGGTTCAGAAAGGTAGCGGTAGCTGTCCTGGCGTTCCAGTGCGCAGTGAAAGATGCTGCATTGATCATGGCGGCCAATCATCTGCAGGAATGCTTGAAGCTCTCAGCAAAAGCTGGCATATCATGATGCTGCTGTATTGTATGTACTGGTGAACTTCGCTTGAATCATCGAAGTCAACTGCACCGCTACTGTAAATTTATGTAATCGTGAGTGCATCCGCATCTGCAGATGGCGGTGTCCCGAGTAAATCACTTGGAGTACCATCTCGCTGACAGTGTTTGTCACACATGCACTCGAGATGCACGCAGTACTACGTAGCAACTTACTAGGTAGGTACAGCCCAACACCTTCCAACACACTGGAGGTGCTACACACTCCAACGTGTCTGGCCCTTGACTTTATTCCACCTTTTGCTACACAAATGAATGCACCAATGATGCGCTCAATGCGCTGAAGGTACTATAAGAGCACACCGGTGCAGTTATAGCTGTCTTGTATCAAGTCAGCTTTTGGTGGTGAGCGCCAAGCTGATCGCTTCTTTCATCACCTTGACAAGCACGCAGCGTCTTATGCTGGGGCCTTGCAGATGTAGTACTAGTGGGTATGGGTCGTCATTAGGTTTTGTTGTATAGACGTGGCGAATCTGTCCTCCATCGAAATCACACTGCCCCCTGCCTCCCCCCCCCCCAACAACAGTCTTTCGTGACTTGCTGGCACAAACTGCTCAGCCATGACCTCGGATTTGCAAAGCCCTAGTCTATGGCACGCAGACGTGGCAGCGATCAGCAACTGCATCATTTACCGAAGGGACTATCGCGCTGCACTGCTGATACTGATGCGAAATGAATGTACATGCTGTGTTGCTGATGTGCACTGCGCAGCGATGAGCCACGATGGGGCGTTATTCTGAGTGACTTCAAAGCAGAGGTGGCCGCCGTTGCGCAGCTGTGTGGACAGCCGCCGAGTCGCACCAAGAGCTTCAGGCGCAGTCTCCAGAAACATGCCTTCACAAGGTGAATATTCAACCGACGAATAGTGCAGAGACATGTTGAATACGCGTTTCAGCAGCCATGGCACACACGAGATCAAAGGTTCCGCTTCATGGTAGATCAGGGCTCATTTATGGGGTGTCATGAATCTTGCTTCTTCAGGCGCCAGCAGGCTTGGGTATTGCTCCGTCTTGTGAGGTTTGCGAAGCCCATGTTGCTGGATATTCCACACCTCAGGCAACAGTTCGTCGTGACGGAATTCAACAACACGACGGCCAATCTGACCGAGGTATGGTAACGGAGTTGTAAATGGCATTGTACGGAGTCTGGTGTGGCCGTGTGCGGCATGCTGACAAACGGCAGCATTATGTTAAGCAGCAGCAGTCGACGGAGTCGTGCTGATCCAGGGATGTACCGAGCACCAACAGCAACTGTTTCAAACCGTTGCAAACCGCCGACAGATTTGAACATATTGGTGAAGATTACCATGGCATGCGCAAGCACACTGCCCGCATAACGCGGTCACTTAAGGATTCGTAAACAATGCCCTAAGTGCGCCGGCGGCAGCGCGGCGCTGCATCATTAACAAAATCATGGCAGATTTGGCGGTCCGGTTCCGGACAGTCCTTTCGGTGAACACTGTTCTTGACAGCGTTCCTACTGCTCCACTGCTGCCGAACCACACTATCCTACAGTGCGCAGTAGTGAACTGTGTGCATGGTAAACAGTATGCAGCAGCAATATACTTTGAAGTACAACTTTGCATCTGCACCCCCAGGACTGGTGGTTGCTATACATGACAGCAGATGTCAGCACTCAATTCACCAAAATTGCCGACGTACAAGCTTGAAGTGTGCTTAGCTCTGTATGGTACAGTTATTTATTGGTAGGGGCATGAGGTGGCCATCATTCAGATGGTCGCACACAAACGCTGGGAAGCGTCCGATTAGTTACTTGATAAGCAGGACACGAAACTGTAATCAAGACACGTGACTGCAATCAACAGCTGCATCACACGTGCTGCAGCAGTGCTCAATACATGCATTGAGTGCTCAGTGCTCAGCTCAATGGACTCACCGCAGCATCTCCGTTTCCGCTGAGGTAGCAGCTTGATGAAACAGAAGCTGTGCGCACAGGGAACATAGGCCACTTTGTCGAATAGCCAATACGTTCAGGGACCATGGGCCACTTCGTGTAATAGCCAATACGTTCTGTACCTGTGTGCTGTTGGCAGGCGGAACCTCATCAGCATCGAAATGTTGTGCATCACTTAAGCTATTTTGAAGTGTCAGTAGTTTGAATAGTACTGGCGATCTCATCATCCATCTTCACGTGCGCTTTCGGCAGCCGCTATCAAGGCGTGGCTGACCGCCGTCTCATTTGCCCTCACTTGCTTCAACACGCACGCTCAGGCACCATGGCGTAAAGGACATCTAATATCACGATACCTTGACCCCCACCTGCAACGCACGCGAGATGGGCCCGCCGCAGCGTGACACCGCCAGAAACTTTTTGCACAACCCGCGGTGGAGGCCCGGGGCCCAGAAGCGCGCGGCGAAAACCACCACCAAGCGCGCGGCGAAAAGCTCCAACAAGCGCGTGGCAAAAAGCACCACCAAACGCACTGCGAAAAGCACCACCAAACGCGCGACGAAAAGCACCATCAAGCGCGTGGCAAAAAGCACCATCAAGCGCGCGGCGAAAACAGCCACCCGGTCTTCGCCCGATGCCGGGGGTTCCGCCGCCGCTGCTGCTGCCACCGCCGCTAAGGGTGCCACGCCCCTTTGCACGTCCGCAGAGGCTGCGGCAGTCGTCGAAAGTGAGTCAGCAGTGCTCACCTGGTGTGCCGCCACTGAGAGCACGCTGGCGCCCCCGGGTGCAGGCGTATTCGCGGCGCTGGCGCTGCCACTGGCAGCAGCAGCACCGACTCCAGCTGCTGCCGCAGTGCCGTGTCCCAGCGGCGATGCGACGAGCGGCAACAACGCAGACGCAGAGACGCCAGCGGCAGACATCATGATTGAGGGCTGGTTGCGGCTCGACGGTGCCACCAGTACAGATGCGTCTGCCGACACCGTGACGGCGGCTGCTGCCGCCGTTGCTGCTCTCTTCATCGGCGCCGACGATGACATGCTGCCGCTGTCGGATGGTGACTGGGACATGATGGAGCTGCTGTGAGACATGCAACTAGTCCGACTCTTTTGGGCTGCCTCTGCTCAGCCGAGTCGGCTACCGCAGCTTGATTTAGTGCCGCTGCCTGTATCTTCAAGTTGCCATTGTGAGAGGGCCAGACTCTTGGAGGGCAATGAGGTCTCAAGGTGAAAACTGCAGCGCTTAACGCTCTACTAGGATAGTGCATGCCAGAACCGCACACATGCTGCCTGATAGCTTTGAGGGCTCAACAATTTGAAAGTCCGGCTCAGTCGCAGTTGTGCAAAAGCATCAGGAGCCAGCGGCCTGAGTCCATGTTAAAGGTATACTGCATCCTTCATTTCCCTGCAAAGTGTGCAGTGAACAGCCGCTCGTCAGCTTGCCAGTAGTCCACAGTCTGTACTTCACTGCCATCGCGATATGAGCCTAGGCTACCAGCCACTTCTCCAGCCATTCGCTGTCCTAATTGTCCAAGCTCACAAGCCGCGTCCCCAGCCATTCGCTGCCTCATCATGACATATAACATATGCAGTGAACTGTGCTCTACGAATTGTTTGTCTCCCACGTTGGTCTGATGTCTCCGCGATGCCCTTCTTCATGACGTGCCGATGAAGCCATGCCTGTGCATGCTTATTGACGACCTTTAGGGTCGGCAATGAAAATGATGCTTTCCACATCATCTGCTGATAGTATAGGCATTTGTCTTGGTGCCTGTGTTCAGCTTTGCTAGGCTGACTGACATTTTGTGAAGACGCGATGGCCACACATGTCTTTTCTAAACGCACTGTACATAGCACCACAGTAATGTCGACTTGTAACAGGTTATACAGGTGTGGGAACAACAGCATTGATTCAGCTTTGACTTGGCAACATCAAATGTTCACAATGGTTGGTCAACGAAGCATGTGTTGGTCCCGTGAGATGCTTGCACAAGCACTGACAAATGACAGCTGTTTAGACAGTCTGAGCGACAAGGGCAATGTACTCCATAACAGCACTCAGGCAAGTGTGTGTGTGTGTCATCAGGCTGTCTAGCTGTTGTGTGCAATGAAACGCAACTGTTGAAACCGCCAACCGACTGCAACTGCCATAAACATACAGTTGAACTTAGGTGACACAACCCAGTGGCACTACAGTCACACACCCCTAGGGCTTTGCTAAGCTTGACAACAGGGAAGCAACCATGACTTCACTACGCGCAGTCATAACACGCAACAATGCGAGACTTGTACACTAGCACATGTGCTGACTGGCTCTTGCGCCGCGCACATACGCTATGCACGAAAAACGCACGCGATGCTATAGTATACTGCCGCGCGGCAAACAGCTACAGTGTGACTAGTGCCGTGCTTTTACTATATTCGCCCCCACCTTGCTGCCAGTCGCCCTGCAAAACCCCCACCATACGCGCTACCCTGCCCACTTACTCCAGCTGCTTCCGAAGTCACTTCAGTATGCCGCAGAGCATGTGCTTCATCAGGGCACATGGCGCCTGTGAACTCAAGGTTACTAAGCTTGCTTGGATGTGGTGGCACTGCGACGATAAGCGGACAGCCAAGCCACTGGCGGAGCGCGTAAGCGGAGTGCACGTTGCCTGTGCTGAGCCGTTGCCACTGTTGTGACATCAGCACAGGCCAAAGCCAGAAGCGCTGGGGGCGCTGTCGCCAACGAAGAAGGCGCATCATGTAGATTGTTGTGAATGCGAGCTGAAGTGGCATGCCGCACACGCATGTTGCTTGTAGAAGAACGTACCGCCTTGCCGTTGATTGCAGCCGTCGTCATGGCACGGGCCGCTGCGCGCGCGCTGCGCATGCACGGAAAAAGACGCCAGCACGGGTGCCGCCATGGCGCACGCCGCGGCCGCGCATGTTACACGCGGGGAGGGGCGCCGGCACCGGCACCACCACGGTGCGGGTTACAGCGTGCACGTTGCACGGCGCAGGAAGAGGCTCTGGCCCATCGGGTGCAGGCGCCGCCATGAAAGGGTCCGCGCCGTGCACACCAGCTGCTACGCATGCGCCTCGCGCACCGCCGCCGCGCGTCGCAGAAAGTGGCACTGGTGCAGGCGCCGCCACTGTGGCACAAAACGCATTTCCGTGCTGTCCAGCGAAAATATGTTGCTGAGCGCCTTCACCGCTCCCCGGGGCCCCCCGAAGCGCCATGTGTCGCTGCTGCGGCAGGCTCCACCACTGCAGCACGTGTTGAAGTGCCTAGGCAATGACTGGACACGTGCAACTGCTGCAGCGGTTCCCGACGCGACGTAAGTGCTGTGCGCAGGAGATGAATGGTGTTGCTGCCGCAACCTCGGCCGCCGACGGCGCCGCGCGCACACCGTGCGTTGACATATGTGCAGTGTTGCCGTCACAGGCACCGCCGTCAGCGTTGAAATTGCAGCGCACGCAGTCATGGGCGCCGCCGCTGCTGATGTTGTCGCTGCTGCAGAAGCTAAGGCAGTCCTCACCCCCCCCTGATCGCGCATGCGCCCTGCGCCGGCGCGGCGCGCGCGCCCCGCTGCCTGCGCCGGCGTGTCGTGCTGAGGCGCAGCTGTCTCGTGTGCTGCCGTAACAACCATGGGGTCACCGTAGGGGGTCGCGAAACCGGCCATCTTGCAGGCTTTCTGTGCGCCGCCGCAGTGCCGCACACGCTGCTGAGCCACTGGTGGAGATGCGGGTACGAAAGGTGAAGCGGTAGTTGAAACCTGCGCGCGAAGAAGAGGATGCCGCGGACGCCACTGCTGCCACAGTGCTCCGTGTTCAACTCAAGTTGCTGGTGCTGCTTGCATGCATGCGCGGCGCTCAACGGCGCCGCCACAGCAGCAGCGTGCGCCACAATGGGTACGATGCCCGCAGGCACCGCTGCCGTCAGAGTGCTCTGTTGCGCAGCCGATATAGGTGTGGCGCGTGCTGGCGCCGCTGCAGCTGAAACTTCATGTGGTTGCCGCCGCCGCTGTGACGCTGCTGCTGCAACCACGAGCGGCGGCTACCGCTGCTGCTGTTGAGCAGCTGCTGCAACCGCGAAGCAATGATGTGAGATGCAGATGCCACAGTGTGCGCCCGGGTGTTGAAGTCATAATCGTATTACCATGATGTCGCAACGGGTATGCACCAAGACTTTGGTCTAAGAACGGCATCAAGAGCGGCAAAAATTCAAAGAAGATGTCGTCGCCTGTTTGTGTCTGCAGACGCATGCGAATCGTGCCTACGAGTCAAATGCAGTGCCTAGGATCCAATTGGAGCAGCATGCAGCAAATGCGATAATGAAAAGAAGGAGGTCAAACGCGTAATGCACGAAAAGGCAGCTTGTTGTCAGCTGACAGAAGTCTCCACTAAGTGGTCCGGTGGTGTTGACAGCCAGCACAAGGCCTTGCAAAGGCGAGAACCCCCCACCTGAAAAAAATCAGCCCGCGAGACAGTTTGATTTCGACCCAAATTCGGCGAGATGTCGGCAGTTTTTGGGGTATTCAAAACTCGACTGTGTGTACATGTGTTCTGGCGACGCTGCTGCTGGTCCACCCCAATAGCGCTGCAGTGGGCTGCTGCGCTGCCGCCGACAGCCTGACCGCACGCGGTGGTGCCGCAGCACGCCGACAGCCGGCACCCTGTGATCATGGTAGCTTCCAGCTGTGGCTAAGCGCACGAGAGCAACAGCAGCGAAGGGAGGCGCTAGTGTGGTGGTGTGGCCTTCGCACCCTCTGGCCCGCTGTGCAGGGCGGGGGTGCCTATTCCAGTGCCGTCTGGCTGGCCAGGCGGCATGTACAGGCGGAGACAACACGCTGCATGCTTGGTGCACGCACTGCCACGTGCCATAGCATCTCTGTCGCTGGCAGTGCTGCTGGCGGCATGCCTCCTGAGGCCAGGGCTGGCGGGTATGGACGCAGCAAGGACTAGGGCAGCAGCTGCAGCAGGGGCATGGACCAAGCTGCAGTTGAGGGGGGGGGCTTCGTCGTTGCCGCAGCAGCAACAAGGGTTCGTGGATGTGGCAGCCAAACAGGAGCAGCGGGAGCAGCTGTACGAGGCGTACAACATGCTGCATTCGCTAGCGCAGGTGAGAAGGCTTATCGGTACGCGGTGCCACAGCGCAACATGCGTAGCTGCGTACGCTGTTCCGCTGTTGCACGGTGAAAAGGCCAACTGCCTCCAGGTCGGTCACGTTTGACAGTTGCAACGCGCCTCTGTGGTAAGCGGCCGTGCCCAAACATCAGTTAGAGAGCCAATGAACTGCATAACGATCGTAATGGCTGATCCAGGCGGGTTTCAGCTGCCTGCCACGGCGCCAGAGCGCACAATCAAAAGTGGCGGTTGGTTTGCCGCGTTTCGGCTGGCGTCGGGCCACCGCGGATTTCGGGCGCTCAATCTGTGCAGATGATAGCGCATATGTCACCAACACTGATGCATCGACGCTAAGATGAGTCCTGGATGTCCACAGGTGTAAGTCGTTTCAGAAATTGGCAGTTGGCGTCGCTTCAAGCACACGGCTCTTTGTCGGAATTCGACTCGAAACTGTGGTGGCACCTGCCTTCTGCTGCTCATAAGTGCGGAACGCAGCTGCAGCGCGTGACCAGTGCCAGTTACCATGGCTGTTGGCAATGTCGTAGACCCTTTATCGCACTTGTCCAGACTGATTTTGGCTGAAATGATGGCACCAAGCTGGCCGCCACTGCCAACGCTAGCGAGCATGCGGCAGCATGATCAGCACAGCGCGCGCAGAGCTGAGAGCGCAGTTGGCACATCGGAATACATGTGCGATGGGATTGTTTGATGTGTTACATTCGTGGCGGCGCTCCGTCAGCGTGCGCATGCAGCAACGCGCACTTAACTGCGGCACCTGACGCAAAACAAACGAAGTTACTCAAACATTGCTTGTCGCTCAGACCCATCCATCACTGGAGTCGACCTCAGTGCCACGAGTGTTGTTGGGATCTCGCATTGGAAGGTGGCGCAGCGAGCACGACCATGTTGCGAGTGTTGAAGCGACCTTGCATCCATTGTTGGCGGCATAGCAACGGTGGTGTTCTACATTTTTAGCCTGTGGCATCACGGCCTCTGCAGCCCTTGCATATGAGCAGAGGTCATCCAGGCGTGCACTGTGGCCGTTACACTGGGTTGCTGTAGGGTGCTAGTCCACCATTAGCTGAATGTTGCTCTGAAAGCCATGTAATGTCTCGTCGCTGCTGGCATAGACGCACGGGCATTCTGCATGCCGTTTCTGCAGCATGACCTGCCTTCACCAAGGCAGCTGCAACAGAGTAATGCCGTGCCCGTGACTGTGGTGACGCTTTCGACACTCATACACGCCAAATTACAACTACAAACTGATGCGCTACTGATTTGTTATAACACCAAGGTCAACACGGTCAATGTTGTTGTCATCCTCATTTCACCCTCGTTTGATGGCACCTGCTGTTGACGATGTCATCAGATAATGACCAGCCTGCGCCGTGCATGTCTATGGCTCTGCGGGTGCTGCACAGCGCACGGGCTGCTTGTCACCGCTCCCTAGGCACAAAATCATAACCTCTGTTGTGTTGGAAGTCAGACAGCGCTTGAAGTTGCCGCCCCGCAGCGCGCGCACACGCACACCAATGCACGCCACGCGCACGTCACCCCCGCGCAGGACTTTCACAAGCCGTTTGACTCGCCGGCGGTGCTGGTGGTGGGCCACCAGACCAGCGGGAAGAGCGCCCTGATAGAGGCGTTAATGGGGTTTCAGTTCAATCAGGTGGGGGGGGGGACCAAAACGCGGCGGCCGATAGCGCTGCGCATGCAGTACAACCCGGACTGCGACCAGCCGCGCTGCTACCTGACGCTGGAGAACGGGCGGGAGGAACCGCGGTGAGTCACTGATTGAAGTTGAACTTCATGCATCATGGGAGGAACCAGGTGGCCTGACCTCAACGCATACATGGCAGCGGAATCAGGTAGAATCACAGGCACCGCGGTGAGCATACTTCCAACACTGATTAGAACTTCAACTTTAGCCGTCGTCCGAGCATACTTAAGCACTTGAGCTGCATCCTCATTGGAGGCATCGCGGCGAGCATGCGTCAACACTGATTTGAATTTAAACTTCAGCTTTCGTCGAGCACACTTCAACACTTGAGCTGCATCCTCATCGGAGGCATCGCGGTGATTATACTTGAATGCTGATTTGAACTTCAACTTCTGTCATCATCAGAGCATACTTCAACACTGAGCTGCATCCGCATTGGAAAAATCGCAGTGAGCATGCTTCAACACTCAGTTGAGCATCATTGCCTTTGCTGACGACACGCCTCCGTCACGTTTAGCACAGTTTGTATTAAAACGCAGCAGCAGCGGTGGTATTGCGTGTTGCTGGAGGGCGGTAGGTATGTACTGTAGTACGCCATCTCAACTGTCAGCTTCACCGAACCCCGATATCAAACCTCTCTCACCGTACTTGCAATCTCACACGTGCCACAATCTGCTCGGTTCAGCTACGCGACTCGGGCAGAGCACTGCTGCAGCACTGCCTGATGCCGGCAGCTGCGCGGTGCCCCATTGCATCAACACAACATTGAGGTTTAAAATATCGACTGCGGCGCACAGCCTGGCCATCCATGGGTTACTGCAGTGAACATATACATACATACATACATACATACATACATGCCTATTTCTCACCATGGCTCTTTATGGCTCCCACAGTGAGCGCCATGAGGTTGAAACCACACCATGGTGCTGTACGCGACTGCAGCTTTTTGGTGAACTGCAGTAATGAGCCGTGCTGTAATCAGTCTTTTGGGCCCTCCATCAACCCTTCTACTAGATTGACTTGATAGGTTGCAGCCAGAGATAGGGTTAGGGTTACAGCTGCAATGTCACACGTATATGAGCAGTTCAAGCCTGTACAGTTGAAGTTGTGGTTGGGGTTAGGACTGTTAGGATTGTTCGTCAACATCCGCTCCTTCTCAAACCCCTGAAGTGTCATGTTGAGCTCTACGGCAGCATCTTCAATTCGTGTCCAGGAATCTTGCGCATGACTCCGCTGACGCCGTTGACACGGTACCAGGTAGTGTCAACTTCAATGTTTATGTTTCAACTTCAATGTTGAAGTTGGGTCGCTCCCACAGCACTTCTTGCACAAGCGTCACTACAAAAGGTGTTTTGGAGGGGATACAACTGCTCTTGCCGTCAAAACTATGTAGGGCTACATGTATGAGTGCAGCTGCAAAAGGACCAGGTGCGCAAGCTCCTGTCCCTGTAGGCATGTCAGTTCCGTTAGGTTTGGAGCTGAGCATCGCCTGTGTCATTATTATGTCATTCTGTCTGAATGACAGGCAATGAAACTGTCGCAGTGACACTGCTCAGCAAAGATGAGGTCCATTTCAAACATTGCTTCCAATTGTATGTCTCAGGTACGTGTCCCTCTCATCAGTGCTCCGCCTCACATATTGCGTCCCGCATTAGCGTGGCGCGCTGCTCGCGCCAATTCTAGTCACAGTCACAAGACTTACACTACCATGTGGTCGCAGATTACGGTGTGTTTGTTACGCAAGTGGTGCATGCTGAGCACTGACATGCTGGTATGCACGCATCGCCCCCGCAGGTCGCTGGCGGAAATACAGGCGTACATTGAGGCGGAGAACAAGCGCCTGGAACGAGATCCCATCAGGTATTTATGTACCCAGATTCAAGCGAGGGGTACGTAGGTATGCGCAGTGAAGCAGGTGTGTGTGTTGAGGCGAAGAACAGGCGCCTGGGACGAGATCCCATCAGGTATGTATGTACCCAGGTTCAAGCTGGGGGTAGGTAGGTATGCGAAGTGAAGCACGTGTGTGCTGAGGCGGAGGACAAGCGCCTATAACGAGGTCTCATCATGAGGTGTTTACCAGCACCAGGCTAGGGGTATGCGCTTGTTGACATCAGGTATGTATCAGTTTCATATGGGAGTATGCAGGTATGCCCAGAGAAGCAGGTGTGTGTTGCCCCAAACATGCATAGCGCGCTGCAACCAAAGGCGGTGCTGCTCGCTGCCACAGGTCGAAGGCATGTGCGCACTCATCAGGGCGGTAGGTAGGCAGGCTGTCATCGTCTCCTTTGTAAGAAACTGTCCTAATGAATAGGGCAGCCTTCTTCAAAAAGGCAGCGCCATGTCAAGAATAAGCTGTTTCATTGCCGCCTTAACTGCCAGTGTGGACGTCATCACAAGTGACCAGTGCTCAGCATGCAAGCACGCACACTCAACATCTGCTCGTGCGTGCTCAAGAGCTTTGACACCCTTAGACCATGATTGGCATGGAGTATCCACGCCATGCGCGCATGCTTCGGCTACGATGGTGAGCTGTTGAGGTTTTTATCTGAGGCAATACATTGTCTGTCACACAGCTCAATTACACTGGCTCTACGCGTCTGCGCAGGTCATTTGACGCGTGGGATGTCATTATCAGAATGGAGTTGTTGCCATTAGATACAGACGCATGCTTTGTCAGAGAACTCAATCGCACTGGCTCTGCACGACTGCGCAGGTCATTCGATGCGCGGGAGATCATGATCAGAATGGAGTACCGGTTCTGCCCCAACATGATACTGATCGACACGCCGGGGCTCATTCAGGCGCCCAGGGGGAAGCACCTCAACGCTCAGCAACAAGCACTGCTTCAGGTGTGTATGGGTATGTGTGTAGACTCAATAACATGATGCTGATTTGACATGCAGGCGCCCAGGGGTAAGAGCATCTCAACGCTCAGCAACAAGCGCCGCTGCAGGTATGTATACGTATGCGTGTAACTTCAACAATATGATGCTGATGACATTCCTGCTGCAGGTATGTAGAGGTTTGCATGTATCCACATGCCTGCCTACCTCTTTTTCGCGTTTGCTAGCACTGTATGGGGCAAGCATCTCAACGCTCAGCAACATACCTACCTACTCTGCGGGTGCGTTCATGTGTGCGGACGGGGTCGAAGGATGCGGCTTCTTTCCACATGACTGAGACCAGCCGATGCAAATCGTCATACTGGGCTTCAACCCAGACCGAACGCTGCTCAGGCGGAGAAAGAGCCATTCTTATGGATACACGTGTGTGAGGTTGCAACTTCAACCTCAACTTCCATACTGACTCGGCACTGCTGTGCTCGATTTCTTGCCCGCAGGCGGCGAAGGAGTGCGAGCAGCTGGTGATCCAGAAGATGCGCTGTCAGGACTTCATCATACTGTGCGTGGAGGACACGACGGACTGGAAGCACGCCACCACGCGCAACGTCGTCATGCAGGTATGAGGCTCATGATCTGAACGTCGCAGGTTCAATCCCTGCTCAAGCATCTGGCCCTCCTTCATCACTTAACTTCAAGTCTAGACCTTCTAAGCCAACAATCTGGGCTTTTTGCCGTTAGACTAGCATGCCACCACGCGCAACGTGTCAGCACGTATGTAGGCACCCAATCGAACACATACCCTGTATACATACCCTACATGTCTGCTCTGCGACATCATCGTGCGTGGAAGACACGACGGAGTGAAAAGCACGCCAATATGCGCCAGCAGGCATGTAGGTATGAAGCCCTGTCCGCATGTGCCTTGCATACGTACCGCGGAGAAATCCAGCAGACTGCAAGTACGCCATCATGCGCGCAAAACGTCGTCATGCAGGTATGCAGGCGACCAATAGAAGTATCCTATACATACCCTATATAGAGTGTTTCTGTGACGTGCTCACTGGGAGCCGCCATGCTGAAGGTTGTCATGCAAGGTAGGTATAAGGCGCAGTCCGCGCAACCCGTGCATACATACCCTGGGAGCCTGCTTCGCCGTTGTGTACAGAAATATGCCAGCACATGCAACGTCGTCATGCAGTGACAGTGCCAACGCTAGTTATCTGTTGATCCGCGCACACATACCTTGCATGCATACCAACCCTGGGGTGCCAACTGTGCTCATTCATGGGACTGTAACGCGTCAATGCTTATGCGCAGCAGCATGATGCAGGCAACACTCCAACACGAGGGCACTGGTTGCGGCCCGATTCGTGGCGCCTGATCCTGTATGTGCATCTTCCTTGGTTCCCTGCTGAAAATGGCTCCTTGCTTTCAAAAGACGGCGTGGTTAGCGCCCTCACTGTAGCGTCTCCCACAGCCTTCTTCAAGTGCCTACTTCAACTTCACTTCTGGGCACTGTCACACTGGCGGTGCGCTATAGCACATTTGCGCCCGCAACGGTGGCATGCGTCAGCGCTCCGCCCCCTCTCGACTCGTGCTGAACTCGACTCGAGTTTGCGACTCAAGTCCCAGTCTCTCCCTCAACACACTGACTACATGTGCGCCAAACCCCATCACTCATGCGTTTCCAACATCGGTTCTGATTCACCAGTCTCATCATGTGTGTCTACTACGCGGTGTTGTTGGTCGCTTATTGCCGTGATGATGATGCCGTAC
Organism: Tribonema minus; assembly: GCA_017506865.1. Lineage (NCBI taxonomy): Eukaryota > Xanthophyceae > Tribonematales > Tribonemataceae > Tribonema > Tribonema minus. Next base: position 866,709 of record JAFCMP010000157.1, read on the forward strand.
ACATACATACCCCATATGTGATGCGGGCGCGCAAGTGGACCCCTCTGGCAGTCACTTATTACCGTGATCATGACATACATACATACCCCACATGTGCTGGCGCGCAGGTCGACCCCTCCCTGGAGCGCACCGTGCTGGTGTGCACCAAGCTAGACACCAAGCTGCCGCAGTTCAGCAGCGGCGAGGACCTGGAGGACTTCATCGACGCACCTGTCATGCGCCGCATGTACAGCGGCCTGCTGGGCGGGTACGTACTTGTCAGTGATGTCTGTTACATTCTGTAACTGTCACGTGCTGCTGGAAGTTGATACCACTTTATCGACGCATCCGTCATGCGTCGCACATACAGCGGCCTGCTGGGCGGGTACGTATGTACATGTCTTCAACGGCGTGCTATCTGGACCTTCACGCATACCCTGTTTTTGAATCTCCCCTTATTTGCATACTTGCGTACCCCTGGTCCCCCCCCCCCTCCCCCTGCCGCAATCCCTCCTTAAGAGCGTGCCATCGGGCCGCGTCGGATGCTGCCGTGACTCCGTTTACTTCATCGCATACCCCAGCCTTCATGCATACAGAGCCCTGTTTTCATAAATCTACCCATGCCCCCCGCCCCCTGCCGCAGCCCCTTCTTCACCAGCGTGCCATCGGGCCGCGTCGGACGCGGCCGCGAATCCGCCTACTTCAGCAACGAGGCCTTTGTGGCAGGCGTGCGGAGGGCAGAACGTGACGACTCCATGCACGTCGCCTCTAAGCTCGGGCCCACCGCGGGCACGCAGTGCCTGCCGCACGTCGGTGTGTCACGACTCAGGCGCTTCCTGGAGCGTCGCGTTGAAGATTGCTACCGGTGAGTTGAAGATTGCGCAGTGAGATGCACTATACATGCCTTGTGAATACGTACTAGTGCAGGTCTGTAGCACGTTGGCGTGTCACGGCTCAGGCGCTTCCTGGAGCGCCGAGTTGAAGATTGCTACCGGTGAGTTGCACTTGTGATTGCCTTTTGGATACTACTGCCTGTAGCACGTCGGCGTGTCGCGGCTCAGCCGGTTCCTGGAGCGTCAAGTTGAAGATTGCTACTGGTGAATTGAAGATTGGTCGGTGAGATGCACTATAGCTGCCTTGTGAATACTCGTGCCTGCCGCACGTCGGCATATCACGGCTCAGGCGGTTTCTGGAGCGTCGAATAGGAGATTGCCACCGGTGAGTTGCATTTGTGATTGCCTTGTGAATACCGACTAAGGCAGGCCTGTGCACGTTGGCGTGTCACGGCTCAGCCGGTTTTTGGAGCGTCAAGTTGAAGATTGCTACCAGTGAGTTGAAGTATGGGGGTAAGCATTGGCTACATGGGGCGTGTCCTGGCTCAGGCAGTGTGTTGAGCATTGACTTTCAAAAGCATTGCTGCCGGTGAGGAGAAGTAATAATGATGGTGTGCGCCTGGCTGAGTTGATACAGCTGCAAACGTGTTGCTTACATGTCGTAGGGTTAGGGATAGGGTTACGATTAGCTCATGCTCCTCATGTCCCTCATGCACCTTTGGCGGCACGCATGGCCATGTCGCCACTAGCCCTGAATCCTGCTGAAACCCCAAGTCAACCCCATTTCTTTCTGCCCTCTCGACCTCACGTGTCAGGCGCAACGTGGCACGGATAGTACCCCTGTTGCAGCGGGAGCTGACCAAGGCAGAGGGGCGGCTGCTGGCCACAGAGCGGGAGCTTTCGGTGAGCGCTGATGCCATACTGTGCTGAGCGCTGCTTTATCATAACCCTGAGAGCCGTTGTAACCGTGGTGTTACCCGGGCCTCGCTCTAGTTAGAACCTAGTCTGAAAGCATGCTTTGCAATGGTGCCATCAACCACGCACACGCATACACGTCGAAGTGAAATCATACCTTTCAATCATCTGTGTTGAAGTTGCGCCTGCGCTCGCTCTCTGTCGTTTGCTGCACCTTCAGGCGCTGAGCTTAGACCAGCTCAAAGCCAGCGCAGAGGGGTACCGTGAGCACTTTGTGCATACGTGAAGGCATGCTTATTCGGTCTTTCCAAACATAAACATGCACCTGTAAGTCTCCACAACTCATCGGACCTGGTCTGAATTTCTCACTTTGGTCCTCTTTCTCTGTCGCCTGCGTATTCCTGCAGGCGCTGAGCTTAGACCAGCTCAAAGCGAGCGCAGAGGAATACCGTGAGCACTTTGTGCGCTCACTTGGCAGCGCCATACAGGGTACCATACATGCCCCCCCAGACCAGTTTGGGGAGACCCTGGAGAGTGAGCAGTTACAGGCGGGCAGCTTTGTGGACTCGGGGCGGGTGGATGGGGACAAGTGGGACAGGCTCATGGAGGTAAAACTTCAAGTTGAAGTAGGGTTAAGTATGTATGTACACTCCACTCATTGAGTTGCGTGGTACTAAAAGGATTGGATGTCAACTTAATGTTGAAGTGTTTGACAGTTGAAGCACACTCAGTTGCCTTGTATGTACTGAGGGCAGATCTGAAGGGGCGTGTCACGGTAATTGCTGATGGCTTTGCCAAACCTAACAGTACGCTCGCACAGCAAAACTGCAGGGCCTGGGTTCCTGGGCAGACCAGGTGTGCGTGCAAAGCGACCTGATGCTTCTGCTTGATACAGTAGGGACCTTATCAAGCTCTGTGCCCTTAGCCGGCTTCAAGGCAACTGCTTGCTGCATACCAAAAAAGAGGGCAAAAAAGTGCTGCGTTTGCGCCTATGTTCTTGGCCCAGATTGCACTAGACCAACGCCAATTTCACAAAAGAGCAATGTCAAGGACCGCCGAGTACGCACGCCACTGCGTCTTCGCGGCGTGCAGTATCACAGCGTGCTGCGCGAGTTCGTTCGCCTTATACATACCTATTGCATACATACACACATACTTCATACCATCACTCGCTACATTTGACATGTCATCCCTGACACGCTGCGACAGGTGGAGGTCGGCAACACGGGCCACCGCCTCTTCGGCGGCGCGCAGTACCACCGCGTGCTGCGCGAATTCGCCTTTGCCGTTCGCCACATGCCCTCCCCGGAGATCACCGACGACGAAATCGCCAACGCGGCGGGCATAGGCGACATGCACGACGGCGTGAACTTCATGCGCGCGGCGTGCGTGATCGCCGTGGAAAAGGCGCGGCTCGGATTCGATCCCCTGCTGGAGAGCTTGCGGGTCAGGGCGGTGCACGTGCTGCGGCGGCTGTTTGCAGTGGTGGAGCACATGCTCAAGCGCGAGGGGCTGACGATGAGCGAGAGCCACCAGAAGCCCTTTTCGTTCATCGTGCGCCGCATCTACGAGAACTTCATCGAGGTGCGCATATATGTACACATGTAGAAGTATGTGTGCTTCAAGGTTCGGCATGTATGTATTGCCATGAGCCCTTCACATTCACTATTGGTATCTGTTGCAAGAACTTTATTGAGGTGCATACTACTTGAAAGTATGATTTAGGTGTAGGCATGTCTATATGTAGGACGAATTTGTAGAGGTATGTGTAAGAATAAGACGTACCAATGAAGGTATGCCTTCTAACGTGCGCTGCATCCACGGGAACTTCGTTGACGTGCGACTGCCAAGCGATGATGATGATGCCTCGGGTGCGTAACTGAACTTGAAGTTATGTGACTGAACTTGAAGTTATGTGTGTACCTACCCCCCCCCACGCAGGCGAGCATCGACGACTGCCTGGTGCGGTGCCGCGACGACCTCGTGTGCATAATTGAACTTGAAGTTATGTTACTATGTAACTGACCTTGAAGTTATGTGTGCAACGTACGTACGTACCCCCCTCCCCATGCAGGCGAGCATCGACGACTGCCTGGTGCGGTGCCGCGACGACCTGAAAGCGCTCACGCGCTTCGTCACCTGGGACCTCAGCGAACGCTCCTCAGGCGCGCTCCACAGATCCCTCCCCGACACCAGCATGGTGCAGATCTACTCGCTTGCGGTGGAGCAGCGCGGGCGGCGCAGCAGCAGCGGCGGCAGCAGCAGCGCTCGGCGAAGTCAGCAGGCGGCGGCGCCGGCGAAGGACCATGTTCTGGACCAGTGGCAGGCGGCGAATAGCGCGGGGCTGGGGGGTGCGGGGTCTGTGACGAACCCCAAGGACTACTTTGACCTCATGCAGCTGATGGAGGAGGCGGCGTGCACCCGCAGGTACGTAGGTATCTGTGTAGCTAAAACTGGTGTATACGTACATCCCCTGATGGGGGAGGCGGCGCGCACCCGCAGGTATGTAGGTATCGGTAGCTACGCCTGGTGTATACGTACGTACCCTGATGGAGGAGGGGGCGCGCGCCCGCAGGTATGTAGGTATCTGTGTAGCTAAACCTGGTGTATACGTACATACCCTGATGGGCGAGGCGGCGCGCACCCGCAGAGGCATACCTGCTACCCTACTGCACACACTAGGTACACTCTTAGCGGAAAAATGGCGTGCGCTAACGGTATCTGCTAATCTGCTGTAAAGCTACCGTTGTCGTGGGGGGTCGCAGCGTTCAAACTTCAACACTGCGGATGCCATCACCGTGATGCGGCTCCATGTGTACAACCCTGCTCATAATCCTGCAGAGGTCGGCATGGGAGTATGAGGCAGCGTATGAGGCAGCTAGTCGTCACCAACATGACCAGCCTGCTGTTCAGCACGTACATACCATGGTCAAGTTTGGTTCAAGGCGCATATGGCAGCAACGCTCAGCTAGGCAATGTGCTTTGTTTGCTGCAGCAACGCGGAGCGCACGGGGGCGGTGGTGGCAGCGCTCGTGCGCCACGTGATGGCGTCGTGGCGCGAGCATTTTGCAAGGAGCGTCGCCATGAAGTTCAACTGCTTCTTCCTCATGCCGTTCGTGGACACCTTCCCCTTCTACCTGCGGGCGGAGCTCGACAAGGTGAGGGCATGTTGGCATGTATGATGAGAGTTGAGCTGCTAAGCTAAACAATTACGTACTTCAAGTTGAAGTACAGAAGAGTCGGCAGTTTGTGTCCTCGCTGGCGCCAGTTCTGCTCAGATCTGTGGTTGCGATTGCGTCGGTTGGATTCTTCCAACGAGATCCTTACTAATAGTAAATTGCGCACTGCACTCATTTGAGTAGGCTGCGTGGCCATCCAGCTGCCTGCAGGTCATGCGAAGTTGCATAGGAAATCTCATAGCCATTTCTGAACGCGGTGCCACACCCTGCTGAAAGTGCCTTGCACAGAAATTGGTGTTCCAGACCTAAGGTACATGATTGTCTGCAAATACATGGCGGATAATTGAGCACTGCTGTAAGTGACGCGCCGCATGTTTTCAAAGTCAGCTCAAGAGGGTGAAGGCTCAATTGAAGTGTTTGGAAGGGAAATGAAGCAGGAGCATAGAGCATGCGGTGTGGAAGCACTTGTCTCGGTGTATGACATCTTCAACTTCACAGCGCCTCCTCTCATTGTGTTCAAGTGTGGCGCAATTCTGCTCTAACCCTAAATCTAGGGGTACAGCACTGACGACGTAGCGCACACTTTGCAGTTGTTCGCTAATTGCATACGGTCCATGAACTCACAAGGGAAAATCGCTCGCAACTTTGGTTGCATCCAGCTGTCTAGCTCACAAGTGCGCATGCTCACACACTGCTCAAACCCTAATCTTAGGTCTACGGTGGCGACGGCGTCACGGACCTCTTTGACATTGCGGAAGCGCGTGCGGCACTTGCAAGGCGACGCGAGGAGCTCATCGCCGAGTGCAAGGCGTGCCACCAGATACAGGTATGTATGTACTGCAGTGATGTACAGTATAGACTATGCACAACACTCAGTCTCTTTGAGATTAAGGGTGAGGTGCGCGTCTTGGGTGCAAGGCGTGCAAGATGAAGGTGTCTTTTCTTTTGTTTGAGAGTCATGTGTGGTCGCACATCGGCCGTCGAGAGCAAGGCGTGCCACCAGATACAGGTATGTATGTATATGTATGTGCACAACACGCCGACTTTTAGATTTCTGGACAGGTTTTTGGCCTTGAGTGCAAGGCAGCCAGCATATGCAGGGATCGTACACCATGCCTTGAAGGTGTAGGAGTAGATTTGGGTCCTAAGGGCAAGACCTGTTTAAGGTTAGTGTTGGGGGTTCACATGTATGAAAACAAATCAAAAGATTGTAGAGCTGTAGGTGGGTGTGGTGAGCCGCCAAATCCAATGCCTTCCACCAATAACCGTGGTTGCCGCTGCTGCAGCAATTGGCCTCGAGTCAAACAGTACCACCATATCCACAGTAGTCGATATGACTTCTGTGTGCAAGGTTTTTAGCGTATGTATGATGGGGTCGCAAGGCGTGTCACCAGATACAGGACTACAAATACCGCTCAGCCAGCTTTCAACTGGATGCATCGGCATATGCCAATCGCGGTTTGCGGCGGTGCCTGTCGTCGCTGCCCGGCATCCCCGAAGCAATGTACTCTTGCCAAGTACCTTTTGATGTATATACCCTTATACCCTAACCCACCGATCTCCCCCTCCCCCCCCCCCCCCCCTCAGGGCAAGTTCGACCTCATCAACGCTCAGCTGAACTCGGCGCACGCGCTGTACGACCGCGACGCCGTCGACACAGCAGACGCGCTCGCATCGCTCGACGCCAGCGCTGCCGCAACGGGGTGGTCATCGGCGGACGAAGACAGCGACAGCGGCAGCGACGGCGGCGGCGACTACTACTACGGCGCCGCTGACTTCCTGGGGGGGGCAGAAGGGGGGGCAGAGGGGGAGGGGAGCAGCAGCAGGGCGGCACAGAGAGGGGGGTCGTGGGACCCCCTATTGGATGACGGCGAGTTATCCGAGGGGGGGGGGTACTTCCCAGAGGCGGCGGACGCTTCGGCGTTCGCTGGGGGGTCGGATGGGGGCTCCGGGGGGGGGGGACCCAAGCCCGCGCGAAAACCACAACCTGCAAGAGGGGGCAAGCGGCCGCCGCCGCCGCGGCCATAGTTGTACGCGCGCCGCCGCTGCGGCAGCAGCAGCAGCGGCGGCGGGGCGCAGCTGTGGCGGCAGCGCTGTGTGAAGGTGGCATCGGCACCAGTGCGCAGGGGGAACGGGAAGATGTGATGGCTGCCGCGGCAGCAGCGGTGGCGCCCGTTGCCGCAGCAGCAGGGCTGCAGAGGGACGCCAGTAGCCCCAAGTATGTGGCCTCTGGCCCTGGCCTCATCTGATTGCTGTAGGCAGTACTGGCAATGGGGCGGGGGCAGGCGGTGCGAGTTGCCCCCCCCCCCTCCCCGCACCCTTACGCGGGGTTTATGGTTCAGGCCTTGTGAGAGGGCCTCACCTGGGCCTTCCCCCAGAGCTCCCGAGGCGTTGATTATGCTGGTGCCTCAGGGCGATGCCCCTCTCAACCCCCCCACCCCCAACCCCTGCCATCCCGATGTTCGCATCGGATGCTCAGGGGGGGCATTTGCGCACGGCAAATGATAGCGGCGCTTTCAAATTATGGTGGTCTGTCCATAGTGGTGCTCCCCGTAGTTGTGCCGTGAGTTTCTATGTAAGCCGCCCCTGATAGCGTCCGTCGAGCCCCCCCCCCCCCCCCCCTGCGCCCCCCTTTACCCGCCCCCCTGCATGTGTAGAAGCTTCATGCCGATCCTAGGTGCATGGCGCCTGTTGGTCGGTGTGCAGCAACGGCAGGGGGGTGGGGCCCGCAATGGGGGAAGGGGGGGGGCTGGGCTGGTTCGCTTGCCCCCCCTAGTGTTGGTGTTGCCTGTGGCCCATCTAGAGATCACTGCACTCGGAATGGCAAATTCTTTTCGGAGTGCGTCTGCATGCATTGAAGTTTGGATTTTCGTTTGCGCGATATGACAGCATGGGCAGCGCAATCTGCATTATCGGGTGTTGGGCGCCCATGGGCGCTGCACTGCTTGCACAGTCAACAGCAACTTCAATTAGATGAGGCTCTGTCCAAGCATGCCTGGTGCTGCAATCAAGAGCCTGAGTAGGTGCCCGAAAAGATTGCACGAAGCTTAGCACACTTGTCTGGCAGTACGTATGTGTTTGACCATGGCCATAGCGCTTTACTTGTCACGACTATGTAAGGCAATTTCTGAACACCAACTTGCATCAACAAACAGCAAAGTTCAGATTGTTTGCTTGCTGGTCAAGGCAGAAAGCGTGTGCCGCTGGGCTGCACTTACACGCGCGAAACACCCTACATAGTAGCACTTCATTTGTGAGCCTGTGCATACTATGAAGCAGAATGCACCTTCATGCTAGGACATCAAGACAAGAGCAAAACACATGCAGCACCGTTTGCTCAGAGATGTGCATTGGCTCGCAAGTACAGTACATGCTACCTGGGGTGACTGGCTGTGAAGCATCCCGTTGCTTCGTCTTGTGCACCATACAGGCAGTGCTCTTTTGTGACAACGGCACATGTACTCATGGACGAGTCATTCTCACGATGGCCCTGAGAGAGGCAGTTGAAATGCCTGTGAAGCATGCTATATAGACAGTGTCTGAGGCCTGCAATGCAGGGTGTGCCGAACGTCTTGTGCACGACTGTGTACCGTGCAATATGCAACACTAACTACATACACACGCCGTAGCTGGCTGCAAAGCGCGCACGTGTAGCATCAACGCAGCAATTGCTTGACAGCAAAACTGCATGCTGAGCTACGGCTCGGAGTCCGGTGCCGGCGTGTCACAGTGCACAATGCCTTGTGCACAAATTTGTACCGTGCAGCTCGCAGCATAGTGCACACATGTGATTTGTGCATGCCTGGGCAGGTAAATTCAGGCAGCCCCGTGCACATTTTGTGATCCAGGCGGACTCAGAAGTCCCCTCAATGGGCTTGTGCGCCGATTCTTTCCGCTCCGGCCGACCGCAAGAGAGGATATCCCGCACGCTCAACTTCCTGCCCTGACTCAAAGGTGCGCCACCGAAGCGCTGAGATAGACTGCACAAGTGCTCGTACGGCACTGCCGCGCATGCCTCTGCCAGCTGCTTATAGTTTTGCTTCCAAACACGGCATTCCTCAGCGACGGCGGCACCTTGACTTGCAGTTCATCCTTCTCCTGCATGAACGCCTGCGCTCGCGAAACGGCATCGCTGTCGCCCCTACTCACCGATTTGTAGGTGAAGTCCGGCAGTTCGCGCGTGACGGCCGCATAAGACTTGAAGCGCGGCGCCATTGCGCTCACGAATGCGCGGTGGTTGCTGGATTCCAAATGCCTCCTCTCGGCTGCCCTCACTGCTGCCGCGGCCTTGGAGGCCTGCAGGCGCTCTGCGCGAACCTCCACTTTGTGCTGGAAGTACTCTCGGATGCAATCGGCGTATGCCTCCTCGTAGTTTTCGAGTGTCTTGCAAGGTGCTACCGCGGGGTGGCGGTTACTCCAGACGTACATAACCTGGTAGCCGTACCTGCTCTTTGGTATGAAGATCGGTAGTGTCTCGAGCAGGTGCTCTACAGGCAGTTCGCCCTTGAGACTTGACGCTCTGACGCAGCACTGCAGCACGCACGCTGGGTGAGCCGGGATGGCAAAGTCCGAATGCAGTCCCCCCGCCCATCGCTGTCTGCAGATGACGCAGATCTTGTTGTAGACAGCGAAGGCGCAGGCACCGGTGGCATCAGCTGGCAATTGCGACCACTTCCGTCTCGCGTATTCGCTGCAGTGATCGTGGGCCAACTGCCAGAGCCGTTCCGTTGCCCGCTGGCACTCCTCTGAGCTTGTGGTCCTCCAAGCCATTAAGCCCATCACAGGAAGGAACTCAAACACTATGTCTCCGATCTCGCTCGGAGTGATGGGGTTGGGCGGGACGATCCGCTGCCTCGCCTTCTTGCGGTGTAGACTAGCGCTGCGGCGAACTTTCTTCATGTTGGTCTGATACCTGAAAGCAGCTCTGCTGCTGCTGCTACTGTTATTGCCTCTCCCTGCACTTCAACGTCAACAGAGCAGCAATAATCTGGTTCCATTGCACATGGCAGATTTGGCAATGGGTGTTTTGCATGTCTACCATTGCCTTCCGCACAGCACTTACAAAACCGCGCTGCGCGCCATGCAACGGGGCAATTTGCCACTGCTGACACCTGCAGCCGTGGAGGCACTCCGCAGCTGCTGTGAGATGACATGTTTCTACGCCCTGGAGTGGCGGGCACCTTGAAAGACGAGTTCAGGACGACCGAAGCCTGAACCTGTCGCCCGCAGCAAACCCGCGCTGCCGCTGCCGTTAGCGCTGTTAGCACTCACACTTCCGATTTCACGTTGAAGGCACATGCATGCAGGCAAATCACTGCGCTACCATCAACTTCGGCTTCCTCAGCCCATGCTGCTCCGAGTCAGACCGCTGGCTGTTGCTGGAATCTAAAGTGCCAGACTGAGTGCTGCTTGTGGTGCATGTCTGTCAGCTGCTACACGCACAAAAGCCCCGGGGATATGGAGGTATGGAGGTCACCGCTGCTGAGCCATGCCATCGCATTTGATGCGCAGCTCACAGTGCTCGCTTACTGAGTCATGCTAATCCCGGTTGATACGCAGCTCAGTGCTCAGCTCACAGCTGCCGAGCCATGCCATTAAAATTGATCATGGCTGCTGAGCCATGCCATCATGGTTGATGCACAGCTCAGTGCTCAGGTCGCAGCTGCTGAGCCATGCCATCAAGGCCGGTACGGCACTCCCGTCGCCGCCGCCAGCGCCGCATTCAGCACCGCATCGAGCTCCCGAAGGCCGCCCTGCTTGGGCGCGAGCTTGCTAATAGCACGGCCGCTGTCGAGATCGTTGCGATCGAATGCCCATTTGGAGGCATCGCCATGCACGGCCGTGACCATTTGGCTGAGCAGCTGCGTGCTGACATTGTGGTCATGGAGCGCCGGCGGCAGCGGCGGCAGTAGCACGTTGTTCAGCTGGACCAGTGCTGAGGAATGGTCCAGGAACTGCGCACGGCGGCAGCAATGGCGACGGCGGCGGATGTCGCAAATGCGCAGTGTGAGATGTGTACAGTACACGCCCTTGAGAGCTGCATGCAGGTTGAATGTACTGCTTGGTGACGTCTGCCTAGGGCGCCAAAAGCCCAGATGATACTTCATGAAGTAGATGCCCAGCTTGCTCTCAGAATCTACATGGGTCTTTCGAAATCTTGAAAGTGTCTCTACGCGCACAACAATCACTTCTAAACGACATTGCCAACATATACATATTTGCCATGTGTACTGCCGTGTGCCCGCACATTGCTGCCTGTAGCCAGACCGCCAGCGTGGCCATCACACACATTGCTAACGGCGGCGCGTAGGGTTTTAGAATTAGTGATAGGGTTAGGGTTAGGGTAAAAAAGATGCTCGCTGCAGCCAGGTCGCCAGCATGGCTATCGCAAAAGCACTCAAAGGCGGCATGGCTAACAATAATTAGCACCGCTGTGCCGTCGCGGTGCTTGTTATATATTAGCGCAGGAAACGCACAGGTGCCAGCAAGCGCCTTGCAGGCACGCACTGCATTCCATGGCGCCCCAGTAACAAATGCTGTGCAAATACAAGCTGAGCATCAGCATCGCATCCGCTGCACATCACGTACTTGATGCCCCTAGCCTAATCCTAACATAGGCCTAATCCTAACATAGCCCTGAAACAAACGCTTCATGGTGCTGAATAGCTCACAGGGTCGGAGTTCGCCCCTGAAGATCATTGAGTCGCTTGTTAGATTGTCGCTCTGAAACATTACATTTCAAGGTGCTGAGTAGCTAATAGGAGCGACAGGACTCCTTGAGCTCAGCAGCTCACCTTGTAGGTCTTGGCGTGCAGACCATCCAGCACGGCTGCCACAGGGTCATCAGCGCTCAGCAACTCTACCGGAAATAGCCCCCCTATAAGCGGCACTTGGTGCGTGCCAATGTCAATGTCGCCCGCCGCTGCTGCACTCTGTGTCTGCCGCTGGTTGATGAAAAGCGGCAGCAGTGCCCAAGCTGATGCGGGGGGTTTGTCGCCGGGGGGTTCCACAGTTGCTGACTGATGGTCACCACAGAATAGAATGCCGACAGCACGTTCAACACAGGGGGAGATTAGCAACTGCCGATGGATTACAGCAATACGCACATGTTGTTAAACAAAATTGCAGGGCAGTCGTGAAGGTGTAGGCAGCAGTGTCCGCCCTGATGTGGGGGGCTTGTCACCAGCGGGGGGGCTTAGCTGCTGACTGATCGCAGCAGCATAGAAAAAAGTCAACACGCTGGACGCAGGTAGCAATGAGTGTGTGTCCATGCAGTACTGCAGAGCAGTAGATGGGTGTTGTCAAAAGTGCATTTATTGGCTGCTACGGGAGACGTGGCACTGGGGGCTCCACCGTTGCTGACGGAGATACGTATGTACTTTTATTTATTTCGCTTTGCTAGGGGCGCGAAAAGCCCTCTCTTTGGATGTGCACGCAATGCGACACTCCTTCTCCGAAGAGTATGTACGTACTTGTTGCTCTTGAGGCATTATAGGCTTGTTTTGCAACTTTCGAAGTGGGTGGGGACGGGGGGGGGGGGGGGGGGGGTTGCTGAGCGCTGCTGCTACTGCGTGGTGCAGAGCATACCAGTCAGCTACCTGGAACCACAATCACAAATAAAGCAGCTTCACAGCAACAATTGCCTGATGCAAACTGGTTCATTGACATTCCGTCATGCATCATGTCTACGGAGAGGATGGCGGTCAACCAGCACTACTTATTGCTGCAGGCTCTGCATATGTTGTTAGCACTTCTAGCAGTAGTGCATAGTGGAAACTATACTGTTGGCATCGCACTGCATCCTACATGTACGAAGCAGATGGTAACCCTAATCCTAACCCTAACCCTAACCCTAACTTAACCCTGACCCTCATATAGACTATGACTTAGAATGAAGGCTTAGACTCAGCAATATTCGTTGCTGCATGCTCTGCGTGTCGTGTACCATTTCTGGGGTAGTGCCGTTTCCTCCAACAAATCAATGCAGTCAGGTATCTCACCAATAACAAGGCGAAGTAGCTTGCACTTCTCTACCACAGAGTCAAATGTACCACGCTGCAATACCAAATTATTACTCATTCTGACATTATAGCGCATTCAATCCAGCGGGACATCACTTACCTTCCCATCTGTGTGAAGACATCGAACATCTACGATGAGACACTGTGTCTGCCGTCCATTTGCATCGCACTGCTGCAGCGGTAGCGTAAGGTGGAGGCATTCACAAAACACAAGTCAAACACATGGGCAGTCTTGACTTCCACAGGAGGCACGTCAAAAGACAGCGTTTGCATTGCGCTGCTGCAGCAGGGCAAAAATGATTTGATCAAGTTCAACTTAAAGTGCCTTGTGTCTGGAACTTTTGCGCGCCACTGCTGCAACAGCATACAGGATATGCCTTCTGAGATGAACACGTGCACCAAAGTCAGCATGATATGTGTTCGTTTCTTGAGATAGACTTGCTGGAAGGGGCACGGTGGGAGACGAAACATGGTCGTGCGAGCCCAACGACGCATAGGTGTAGGGCTCTTGAGGCGTGATTACAATCACATCACGGTTACATGCGAAACACCTGTCGTGATTGATCGTGCATCTCAATTTGTGACGTGCCTACTTCAAACAGTACACCACTTCAACTGTGACTGATGCGCGGGTGGTGATGACAAATGGATTCTAGGTTACCAAGCACTAGAGCGCTGCTGCATCAGCTTTCTTGGCATGCTTACCGTGAAGACAGTGGGTGGATCATCGAAATGCGGGGTGAGCGTTGTGGACTGGGGATGGTAGGGTAAATTTGTGTCGTGCATTTTATGGTGTGACGTGCCTACTTCAAAAAGTACACCACTTCAACTATGACTAATGCTCAGCTGCTGACGACAAGTGCATTTCATCAAGTAAGCAGTAGAGCACTGCTGGTATTCTTGGCATGCTCACCGTGAAGACACTGGGCGGATCGTCGAAGCGCGGGTTGAGTGTTGTGGACTGGGGATGGTAGGTATTGGTGAAGGCCACCTTCTCTGCTCTCAAAGGGGTCCGGTAGAAGCTGCCAGGCGATAGCAAGCTGCGCACACAATGGAATCAGTTGAATGACGGCAGATGTGGCTTGAACTTGAATTTCATGTTGATGACTATTCTGAGGGGCACTGTTGAAGTGCGTGGTTCAAGCAAGGAGCGACTTGAGAGCATTTGATTCTGAACTCAAGTCAGTGGCATGTATGTGTGTATAGCAAGGCACACGAACAGTCAAGTGGCGCATGTTGCACAAAACGTATCCATGTGCGATCATGCCGAGTAACCCTAACCCTAACCCTAACCCTAACCCTGACCCTTAAAGTAAATGGACAAGGACAGTTACGCCGTAGCTGTGACATTCCGAGTTCCACTTTAATATAAGCTTACAGGCCGTGGTGGTAGGCGATGCGCACGTAGCACAAGGCAATGTTTTCAACGGTGAGTGAATGTGCATACTGGGTAGGTATACATCTGCTCCTGAGATGCATACATTGGCTGCGGCACATTACGAGGTGAACAGGCGCCATAGGCCCACAGAAAAGAGGGTTATGCTAGAAGCAGCGGTTTTGCTGGATGCGGCAAGGTGTGCAAGCGAGTAGTACAAGAGGTGCAAAAGTGCATTCTCACTAAGTGGATTTAGGGACAGCTTCGACGAGAGGCACCCAGTTCATGCGCAACGTGCAGCGGCAGGCACTGAGATGTGTCAGATTTTTGAAAATTTCAGTTGTTTCATGCGCGCCACCACCTGCAGAATTCAAGTTCTTGTTGAAGTGTCGATACCACACCTGAAAATGGCCTTGTGCGCCAGCGCTTTGCCCCCAAAGGGCTGATTGGGCGCCCTCATATTTATGAGCGCTGCCACACACACAGACACACCCGCATCTGGCCAGTACTGCGTGGCCCACCGGTAGTCCAGCATCCTGTGAAATCAGAGTCAGAGTCAGAGTCAGAGTTGGGTGTTAGTTGAGTGCTGCGGCAGCCACTTGTACACACTCGCATCTGGCAGTCCAGCATGCAGTGCGAGTGCATTTTGAGTCAGACTCAGAGTCAGAGTAGTACGTTGATGATCGCTGACATGGGCATCACTTGGTAGTTACTGGCCCACCAATGAACAGCATGCGGTGTACAGAGTCTGAGTCTGAGTCAGGGTAGGTTATTGACGAGCGCTGCAATAGACATGCACACGCCTGCATCCTGCTAGTACTGAGAATGGGTACGGTCAGGGTCAGAGTCGAAGTCAGAGTCAGAATGCTGATGAGCGCCTGCAGCAAAAAGCGTACGATTAGAGTCAGAATCAAAGTCACAGCAGGATGTTGACAAGCGCTGACATGGACCAACCCAACGTTTTGCATAGCAGCATCGCGCAAATTACTACAGGCCTGACCCTTCTCCCGCGCAACAAACCATTGCTTAATTGGTACTGCTGTCTGCACAACGGGGAGAAAGGCCAGGATTGATGTGGCCTCCAGTATGCAGTGATGTGCACGCACATGCCCCACCATGCATCACCCTGCTCATTCATCAACTAAAACAAATTGTTCATGGTGCACAGATTCATCTGTGCCGCACAGTGTGCCGAGTCATCTACCAAACCGAAAGAGAGGAGGTTGACTGTAACCCCATTCCTAAACCCTATCCCAAACCCTAACACTGTTTTCGTAGCGCACCTCTTGGGAGTACCCTCCAACCTTTTCTCCATCCAACGCATGAGCTGACTGGGATTGCTGCACGCAGACGACAGTACACGACACGGGGAGGGCAGCAGGTTAGGGTTAGTATTAGGGCTAGGGTAAGCATTAGGGTTAGCGTTAGGGTTAGGGTTCCTAACCCTAATTAGTGGTAGGTCAGTGGTCACGTGAGAAATGCCCTGGCATGCTGTGCAGGCGGCGTCAGCAGCACTGAGCACTGACACGCTCCAAGGCAAGCATCGGTCCTATGTAAAGCAGCCCTGGCTGTTGCATCATGCCAGATCAGCCCTAATCTTGACCGTAGCCCACATTCTATTTCTGGATAGCAATGCGTACAGCACATATTTGGGTTGCAAATTAGTGAAATGCAGAGCAACAAATCCTAGGGTTAGGGTTGGGGTTATAACCTTGCACAGACTTCAACATGGCTCTGATAGATCCCTGGCTAAGCACACACACACCTGATTATGTGGTATGTAGGTCGAGACAGTTACAGGGTAACAGCACTGTGTGGCAGTGCTCTCCAACCTGATAGTCCCTGGCCACCGAGCACATACTTACCTGGTGTTATTTGTCTAACATGCCAACGGTTAGAGGTTCTGAATGTATTCAGGGTGGCAGCACTCAGTGGCAGTGCTCACCTCTCGCTGCAGGGCGGCGCCTGCTGAGTAAAGGCAGTAGAAGTACAAGTGTGACAGCGCTCAGTGGCAGTGCTGCCCAAACCCTAACCCTGACCCTAACCCTAACCCTAACCCTCAAGGGCGTCTGATGGCCCCTGACAAAGCGCATAATGGACTGGTGTTCTGTAACACAAACAAGTCGGAAGAAGTACATACTTGAGGTTGATGTTGAAGTGCAAAGAGTAAAGGCAGTACAGGGCGACAGAGGTCAAGGGCAGTGGTCGCCAATACGCCTCTGGTGGCACCTCACCAAGCGCATAAACTATACATCTCTGTCATGCAAACAGTCAGAAGTAGTTCATTCAGGGTGACAGCAGTACAGCTAGGGTTACATTGCTCGGTGGCAGAGCTCACCTCTCGCTGTAGGGCGGCGCCTAACCCTGCTGCTGATACCCCCTGGCCGGAAGCGCATACATATCTGGTGTTCTATCACAGTTAGATATTCCTACTACATTCAGTGTGCCAGCACTCAGTGGCAGCATTCACCTCTCGCTGTAGGGCGGTGCCTGCTGAGTAGCGTCCCCCAGGGACTGGTGAACCTGGCACGTCAGTCGCCCCTTTGTTGAAGTTCTTGTTGGCGATTGCGCTTCGGCAGCAGCGCGGCGCTCCAGGACCGCCTGCCACGCAGAGAGCAAGGACAATCGCATCATTCTTCACACATGATTACTCTGAAGTAAGAGTGTCGCTGTTGCAATGTGTGACACCACCACCTGTACATGTTATAATCGTTGCGCTTTCCCAAAACAGTTGAGCCGCCCTCCTACCTCAATCCCAACCCACCCGTAACCCTGACCGCTCTACGCAGAGTCAGGGTAGCTACTTCTTATGTGGCGACCATGAAGGCTGCTACACAAAAGGGTAACGTCTACGTTAAAGTGTGATCATCAATATCACGCCAGCTCATCAATCACCAGCAACGCATTACAAAACTGTGCTGCATTGCACTCTGCCACATCTAGGTGCCGAGAGTTGGTCATCCGACGGCATTCACCATCATGAACCGCTCATTCATGAGACAGAGACGCAGGACAGGGCTGAAACGGCTCCAGAGGTGCCCGGATGAGAAGCACAAACAGAAGGCACTGCTCAGTGCATACATACATACACATACATACATGCTCAATCAGACCCTGTCCGCGTCACCACTGCAGGTATGGGGGTGCGCCTCACCCTCCTTGGCACTCAGGAAGGAGCGTCACCAGCGTAAGGAGAGTCACCACTTGCGCAAACCCCCACATTGAACACACAGGCCCAGAGACGCGCCCAGAAAGGTAAGCAATCTACTGTGCAAGCTCAGCTATACATACCTTTGCGGCCGGCAGACATCCAGGCCATGACCTTCGGCCACCTAAGCTATAAGTTCAACTTGAGGCCAATATCAACCTCCCAGATGAAATCCTACTACTAGTATACTACTAGTAGCGCACCTCTTTCATGTCGCATCGCACCCTCAATTGGTGCGCGCTTGTCATGGCCTCCCAACATATTTCCGATTGCAAGTTGGACTTACCTCCCCCAACTCACAAGGGTTATACTTGGGGGCTTATTCGCCACCGCCGCCTATCCAGCGCTGGGGTGAGGGTTAAAATGTTTGGGCTGGGGTTAGAATTAACTGCGCATCATCACCACTCACCATTTCGTAACCCTCTACCTGCAGCAGGTGATTGTCATAGGCAGCCGGAGAAAACACTGCGCGCCCTTACGAACTCAAATCCCCCTTCAGTTATGATTGGGATCGGGGTCAGGTTTGAGGTTTGGATGGCCATCGCACTCACCATCTCATACGCCTCTAGCTGCAGCAGATGATTGTCATAGGCACCCGGCGCAAACAGCGGTGCAGGCACCACGACCCCCAGTCTCCCCCACTCCTGCTCAGGCACGGAAGCAGTGCTCAACACTGCGCCGTTGGGCTTTGCAGGGTCGGTGGAGATGGCGCGAGGGGCGCGTTTTACGCGTACTAGTAGGGAGGCGCAGGGGACGCGTGGAAGGTTCCTGGCGGTCTCTGGGGCGGGGGGAGGGGGGGGGGGGACATGGGGTGGTGGAGGCAGGGAGGAGGGGTAGCATGGTTATGGCTTGACAGGCATAAACAGAGCATTAACACAGAGCACCGGCACAGGGGACCCGTGGAAGGTTTTTGGCACTCTCTGGGGGGGGGGGGGAAGGGAGGTGCAGGGGGGGGTGGTGGGGGGGGGGTTACATGGTTATGGCTTGAACAGCGGCGCCAAAGTGGCGAGCATAAAGCGTTGAACAGAGCACCGGCACAGGGGACGCATGGGCATACTTATGGCTGGAACAGTGGCGGCAGCATGGCGAGCATAAAGCGTGGACACAGAGCACCGGTGCAGAGACCGTAAGGGGAGGGGGGGAGATTGTGCGTTTTTAGCATGGTACCGACACGGACAATGGCGGCAGCATCGTGTGATGGTGCTCTCCGACTGCTCAACTTAGGGGTCACTAACCCCCACCTCCTGAGCAGGACGTGCTGCCACTTAGTAGTGTGCTATTAGCAGGGTTATGGGGGACACAACTGCAGCACCATGCTGGCATGACACAGAGCCCAGGGGGCAGCAGCGCTCAAGTACACTTCCCAGTTCAACACAACCTTGACATGTGCACTTGACACGTAATTGAGACGTTGCGGTTTTGTCACACATGGGTAGTTCGCAGTGCAGAACGCATCTGCTTGAAGATCAAGATCTGTTCCTACCTTCAAATCATGTTTACACACGTCTGCAGCAACAAACCCTCAAATGCTACCAGTGACACATGGCTAAACATAAATTGAGCTCTGCCGTATCAACTGAGCCTAACCCTACATGCAGCAACTCTAAGGGTTACTTAAGATTATGCCTTACCCTCACTCAGTCTCGCCAAGTCTGCAGGCGCCTTCTGGTACAAAGGCACCTGCCAGTTGCCCTCCTTCAGAAATGGCGCAGCTGCTGCATTAGCAGAAGCCGACTGAGGGTCGATAGGCTGGCCGGTGGCTTCCATAAATACAGTTACAACGGCGAAACCGACGGTGCAGAGCTGCTGCGTCTGCGCCTCTAGCGTGTCTATCCGAATCAGCTGCATGGAGGGATGGGGGGAGGGGGGGGGGGGGGGGGGGGCAAGCAAGGCAAGGTGCACCTCAGATCGGCACATCAAGTGAGCAACAATCGTCCTGCGAAGCCATTGCACGAAACATCGTACGTGAAGCATCATGTGACAAAGAGTTGTGGATAATTTCTTTTCAGAGCATACATAACGCAGTGCCATGCGGACGTGGGGCAAGAAAGACGGAAAAGCAAATCGACCGCAAAACGGTGGCGCAAGGCTGCTGTGCTTGTGCGTGCAGGGTTAGGGTTCGGGTGAGAGTTGGGCACGGCTCAGGGAGGAGAGTCACTGGGTACAGTTTGGGGACAGAGCAACTTCGGACGCTAAGGTAGCGGGCAGTGCTCAGCTCATCGCTAAAGCGGCACTCAGCAAAGAGCAGCAGCACAGCAGTGCTCGGCAGTCACGGGAAGCAACGCTCAACGTCCAGGGCAGTGCCAAAGCGCCAACTAATCCAGTACAGGCACTCACAGCAAAGTGGCGATATGACTGGGTGAGGTGGTACACGCATGTATGCATGCGTGGAGCATACTTCACGTAGTGTCCTCAGGGCCAGGGTTAGGGCTACTTCAAGAGGCCAAACCCACCGACGGCTCATTGCCTCTCTGCTAGCGCACAAACCTCAACGCAAATCAAAGGAATGTCTTCGCGCTTGCCACGAAGGCCCTGTGTCAATGGATACCTCCTCACAAAGCAGTCCACGTTCATCCCCGGTGAATGACTGCGACGGTGCTCGACGCTGCGATGGCGGCGCCGGTGCGCTCCGCGGGTGCAGTGGGTTAGGGTAGGGTTAGGTTTAGGGTTAAGGTTAGGGTTAGTGTACATGTAGGGTTAGTGTACACGCTCGGTACACAAGCACCTACACGAGCACCCTGAGCCCGATTGATCCTCTGCAACTTTGTCCTGTGAGGCCTCTTCTGCTGCATTGCAAACTTCACATTTGCAACTGCACGTCCACATAGTGACTCTTCTACACTCATGCACTGGCAGACCTGAGCTAAAGACAACACAAGTGCTTGTCACGTGTTCTTCTCGGGTGCACGCTGAAGCAGTTCACTCACAGTACAGTGTACTACAGCAGTACTCACCAAGGCGGTGGCCCTGTTAAACCCCTGTGGACTCCTGTACTCCTCTCGTATCCTGAACTCTGGCGCCGTGGCAAGACTCACAGTACAGTTTACTATGCAGTTCACTCACAGTACAGTGTACTGCAGCAGTTCACTCACCAAGGCGGTGGCCCTGTCAAACCCCTGTGTACTCCTGTACTCCTCTCGTAGCTTGAACTCTGGCGCCGTGGTAAGACTGCTGGGAATACAAACAGCAAGCGTCTCGCCAGGGGGGTCTAATGCCTGCCCTCTGGCCAGGGCCTTCAAGGTGGCCTTGGTAACTGTACACGTTTCTGGCAGGCCTACAGCCTGGGGCAGCAGCAACAAAGAAAAGAGCGCAAGATTAAGCCATCCGATAAACACCTGCCGATGACACTTGTAGTGGATAGCTGTCACAAGCAGTTGCGGAACAATGCATATGCCATCTGGAAATTGATCACACACACACACTTGAAGTTGGTCGAGCATATGACAGTGACATGCTCATTGTCAGGGTTAAGGCTAACGCTGAGTAGACGGACCACAATATATTCTCTTCTGGCAGCACACAACCGGCGCCGGTACTCCGTTGCATTGGTCACCTTGATGTCTACCTCTGCCGGTGTGGAGCAACATGTTGGTGAGCAGCAGCTCTCTACGTTGCATCAGGAGAGAATGGCCGCCGCAGGCAGTTGGGTGCGCTCAAAATCATTCTCCTATGGATGTTGCCGCCACCGGCGTACTCGTTACAGATCGAGAGTGCGGGGTTCTGGCTAACCCTTACCCTAATCACCAACAGAGCTTACACAGCACTGGCATCAGCCGCTTCAGACGCATGGGGTTTCAGCTTGAACAGCAGAGCGTAACCCTAGTGTCCGCTTGAACAGCAGAGCGTAACCCTAGGCCCAGGGCTTGGGCAGCAGCATCAGATGCTCAGGCATTGAAGGCATGCCCCCCCACCAAGACCCAGTGCAAGGTATCAATGGGATGCGACCCTAACCCTAACCCTAAACCCTGAACCTAACCCTAAAGAGCACATAGGCGCGTGTTCAACAGCTCAATACTCGAAGTATCAGGTACTTCAAAGTACAGTAGTACCCTTTTATCTGACAGCCTTTCCTTCTGATAAAGCAGCTGCGGTGCCATATTGTGCCAGGCCAAAGTGCAAAGGGTAGCAGCAGTTGCAACCACTGCAGCCACAGAGCCATGGTGAAGTTGTCAACACCTTTACCCACTCATAGAAGAAATGTTACTTCAAGTGTACTAATGCAAGTCCGCAGCACCTCGTAGCATCGGTGCCACATTGTCCCAGGCCATGAGCCACCAGTGCGTGAGCAGCGGCGCTTGAAGTTATACTTGAAGTAAACGCCCGTCTAGACCAGAGAACAGTGCTCAGTAGCATTGGATTGAGCCCCTGCATCATGGTGCATTGCCAAGTGGGCTGTTATGTATGTAGGTAGGTATACTATGCATGATTGTCCCTGACATACTTGGTCGATGCTTCTGCAGATACAAACCTCAAGAAGTGCGTCTTTGCTCTGGAATGGACATCCAACACAGCGCATGCAAATGTAGGTACGTATGCATGTAGCATGTACTTCAAGTATACTATCGAAGATTGTTACTGACCTGATCTATGTACACGTCGAAGCCGTCGCCGACTTCAAAGGGGCGTCTGCTGATGCTGCCGCGTTTGAGGGCGTTCATGGACGCGCGGCGCGCCATGGGATTCCTGGGCGCACAAGGCCAAAGTTCAAGTACAAGTTTGAACTTCAAATTTGAGGTTCAAGTACTGCGGCAGCGGCAGAGCAGCGGGTTGGCTTCCTGGGCCAAAGTTCAAGTTTGATCGTCAATGTCAAGATTTAGTATCCCTAGGTACACAACAGCTAAGAAACATGAAGCGGGTAGATACATACATACATGCTGATTCTTGCGCAGCGCGCAACTAAGTCAATGTCCTGTCGCGAAGTGATATACTACAGGGTATGTATGTATAGTGCTTACCACGCTGAATGTGTCACATGGCGCCATGAATGCACTTGGAGTGTACAGCAAGTGCCTCGAAGAGAGCTGCTGCAGCGTATGTGACCTTAAAGCAACTGTAATAATTGATGATCCTTCATCATCTATGGTATGTATACATCCTCTCATCTTCAGTGTTCATCATGTTGCACGATGCCATTTGCAGCATTGCTTTGGTTACTGTGTAAGATGGCATTCCGGCTAAGGAAATATCAGGCTGATGCTAAGAACACTACGGCTACAGTACGTCAAATTCACAGCAAAGCAGATACTTAGGGCAAATTCCAGCGAGACGTTCAGGTGGCCCACTTAGGGTTAGAATCAAGGTTAGGTTAAGTAACCCTAACCCTAACCCCAACCCGAACTCACACAGCACTTGCCGACTTATCGCCTGCCTGGAAGTACCAGGTCCTTTGCCTCCAAAGATATCTGTCTTGATCACTGGTGTTGGGGTATTCTTCAATTATCTGCGGTCTACTACAATCAAAACTACTTCCCCTTACTTTGGCGGCGTATTGAACAGGTTACGTAGGTTATACGTCTTGCATATCTCGTTGCTGAAATGAGTCAATGGAAGTTCCTCTTGAGAAACTCCTGAGAGGCGTTCGATTATCACCTCGGGTTACCTGGCCGCCGTCAGCGCAGCAGCGCTCGGCGATGAATTCTGACTCGGACTCTGACTCTCTGTGCTGGCCCGGGGAACCCCTTGCCCCATTGACCCCCTTCTGCCCCCCGGCACCCCCCCCCTGTTGCTGAGGTCTGTGGCCCTGTTGACGGAGGTGCGCGTGCTGGCGTAACTGCCGGTGTAACTGCCGGCATCGCTGGGGTCGCTGTCGCTCAGCTCGTCGGCGCCGGCCTGCGCAAATGCAGACAAGAGTCACAGTTTGCGATTCATGAAAATGAGTTCATGACACAAATGCCGACAAACAATAGTCACAGATTGTGATTCATGAACATGAATCAATGAGGTGCGCAAGTGCAAACAGACAGGAGTCACAGTTTGTGATTGACGAACAAAGCGCCCATGAAAATGAGGTGTGGCCAGGTAGCAATTGTGTACAATCGCCAAACGAAGCTGTCACCCTCTCCCCGTCCCATGCACGTAGCCGTTGAAATGAGGCGAGAAAATAATGGTTTTATAGAGCTGTTCTTAATCCTGACCCTAACCCTAATACTTCAGAGCACTCCCTAGGTCAGAATATACACTGAAACTGCACGCACGACTGGCGGCGACTGCACATACCACCTCACCATAACTGTCACACTTTTCCCTGACCCCAAACCCAATCCCATCAGGTGCTCATCATGAAAATTACCTTTCTGCTTCATAGGCGCAACACAATGAAATCAAAGTCTAACCCTAGCCCTAACCAATACCCCTGGCCTTGCCCCATTAGGATGTGCATGTGCGACAAGATGGGCCAGCCCTAGACACGCCCCTGCCAAACCCTACCCCTAACCTCAACCCTAATCCTACAGCAGCGACATACCCATGTTAGCCCTTATCCTAATCCTGACCCTAACTGCCGTTGCCCACCTTCCAGGCTCGCCAGCCCTGACTGCCCTGGCCCAAGAGATAAGCCTCACCCTAAGCTTAATGCTAAGCCTAACCCTCATCCCAACTGCAACCCTATTCCTAGCCACAGCACAAGCACAAGATAGCAAATACTACCCCTGACTCCCCTCCTGCACGCTGCTCACGATGCTAACCCTAACCCTAAATGCACAGCGTTACCCTAAACCTAATCGAAGCCCTGACCCTAACTGTAACCCTAATCCTACTGCAACCCTAACCCTAACTCACCTCCTGCACGCTGCTCACGACGCTGCCGCGGGAGCCGGCGCGCCCCGCCGCCGCCGCCGCGGCACGCGCGCTGCCGTTGCTGCCAGGCCGCATGTGCTGAGCGCTGCTGCCGCCGCCGCCGCTGCTGCTGCCGCCGCGCGCGTGGTGAGCGTTGCTGCTGCCGGGCGGCTGCTGCTGAGCACTGGTGCGGAGGTGGTGCCTGCTGGCGCTGCTGCCGGCGCCGCTTGACGGGCGCTGCTGCTGCTGGCGCTGCTGCTGCTGCTGCAGTAGTTGCTCAGCGGGCGACAGTCTGGTGCCGAATGCGTCCAGGGGCCGGATGGTACTGTTGAGGTTGCTGTTGAGGTTGTTGTTGAGGTTGTTGCCGGTGGGCTGCCGCTTGAGGGGGAAGCGCGGGGACAGCTGCACTTTGGCGGGCCGCGGGCCAGCTTTACGGTTGGCGCGGTAGCGCATCTGAGAGGGGAAACGGCAGCACGGAGACCGCAATGGCAATGAGATAATCGCGCCAAGAGTTGTTTGACTTGCATGTGTACTCCAAGGAGTGTGGAGGTTGTTCGACTTTCAATACGTGCTTCAATTCATCGACGTGTTGTGGCTGTACTGGTCCTGGTTTCGGTTGGCGCGGTAACCCTAACCCTAACCCTAACCCTAACCCTAACCCTAACCCTAAGCGCGCTTGTGTCACAGCCCAGCGGAATCTCACATACCTGTAAATAGTGCTGCAAACAATAAAGAGAGCATCGAAAGCACTCTGCACGCGCCCCACTAGTGCCTTAACGATGACCGCAACGCAGCGCGCGGCGATGGCCAACATGGCGACGCAGCACAATATCTGCGCCGCCTGAACGGTGCATGCTGGCAGTAATCAAGCGTGCATACAGCGCGCAGCGATGGCCAGCACGGCAGAGCCCTGCGTTCTCTCTGCTCTTCTTATGTTTGAGAAGAGCTCATTTGCGGCAGCTGTCACTCCTAGCACGCAAAGAGAGAGAGAGAGAGACTCTGATATGGGCAATAGCACCTTTGAGAGAGGGAACCTTTGATAAACTTCGAAGTGTTTTCGGACGTAGTACCTTCGCGATGACCGCAACGCAGCGCGCAGCGATGGCCAGCATCGCAACGCCGCGATGCGGCCGCGTCGTCACCCCCGCCATCAGCGGCACGTACGTTGCATACAGCGGCGCCGTCCGCGGATCAATAACAAACGCGTCTGCGGCAGCCCCGTCGCGAGCGTGCAGCACCCGGACGTGGAGCGCTGTCACGTGTGCGGCGCGCCACGCGGTGGCGCTGCCGCCGCCGATGACGGCGGAGGCGGCGGCGGCGGCGGCGGGGGTGTGGTCGTAGGCGCAGGGGAGGCGGATGTCCACGCTGGCGGCGCCCGTCTGTGAGAGTTTCAGGGGGACGCGCCAGAGGCCTGCATAGACGCAAAGTGTTGAAGTTAGGGTTGTTTCTGTTGCGCGAAAGAGGGGTGAGTGATGAACTTATGATGAGCATCAGTTAGGGTTGGCACGACTTAGGTGCAAGCGAGTTTTTTGGGTTAAGGTTAGCGGATGTCCATGCTGGCGGCGGCTGCCTGTGAGAGCTTCAGGGGCACGCGCCAGAGGCCTGCACACCAAGAGGGGGGGGGGGGGGTCAATGTGGGCTCAGTGTTGAAGTTGGCGGCGCCCGTCTGTGACAGTTTCAGGGGCACGCGCCAGAGGCCTGCATGGACGCCAACAAGGGATAGGTGTTGAAGTGTGGCTAGGCAAGAGTGAAAGTTGGCATGATTTGGGGTGCACAAGTTTTCAGGGTGACAGGTAGGGTTGGGGTTATGGTCAGGCGGATGTCGACGCTGGCGGCGCCTGTCTGTGACAGTTTCAGGGGGGCGCGCCAAAGGGGTGTGAGGGCAAGGTTAGGGCCAGGGTAAGGCATATGTTGACGCTGGCGGCATCTGTCTGCGAGAGCTTCACGGGGACGCGCCAGGAGGCGGGGGGGGGGGTTCAATACGGGTGGTGTGTCTTGGTATTCAAGTTTGGTACAACTTAGGCTTCAGATGGGGTAGGGCTAGGGCAAGGTTTAGGCGGATGTCTACCAAGGTTCACGAAACCGCTGTGCGAGAATTGCATACTTCAAAGCACTTATGATGAGGCGCACACGGCTGAGCCCTGCACAAACAGAGGGCCTACCCTAACCCTAGCCCTAACCTAGACCTAACCCTAACTTCAAGGTTTTGGGGCTGATGTGAGACGGTGCGCTTCGGAGAAGACTCGCTTACGAGAGTGGGGATGCATGGCCTAGAGTTCGGGGGTATGGTTAGGCACGGGAGTTAGGGCTAAAGTTAGGGTTTGATTTTGGGTTTGCGGGCGGAAGTGAGAGGGTGCACTTCAGAGAAGACTTGCTCAGACTAGAGGAGAGTCATGCAGACTCACTCAGGGCAAGGGTGGGGATAGCATGACCTAGGGTTGGGGGCTAGGGGTAGGGGTTAGGGTTAGGGGTTGGGGTGCAGGGCATGCCGGTGATGCAGCGCCGGCGCACCACTAACCCTAGAAAGGACTTCTTGGGTCACACGAACCAGAGGCCTGCATGTGCCAAGTAGGAATGAGGATTAGGTCCAAGGCCAGGGGTGTTGAGGCAGCTATACTTCAACTACAGGCAATGCAATATCCGACCACCTCACCTGTACGGAGAGTCAATACGTGCACACACGGGGCTTTGCACCTGCAACGAAGGCAATGCTTCAACTGCAGACAAGTGACACTTCAATCATCCTCGCCTGTACGAAGCGTCAACTTGTGCACGTTGGGCTGTGACACTGCAACAAAGGCACTACTTCAAGTACAGGCAGCAAACACTTCAACTCACCTGTGCGGAGCGTCAACTTGTGCACGTCGGGCTGTGAGGGGCGGAACAGGTTGACAGACGCCCAGCCGATGCTGCTGGTGGCGGCGCGCTTCTTGTCCTTCCCCCCTGAGCCCTTCTGCTCTTCGCCCCCCTCGCCGCCCCTAGCACAACATAAGGGTTAGGGTTAGGGCGAGCATGATTTCAACTCCAAATTTGAACCGTCCTTGCCGCCTGAGCCCTTCTGCTCTTCGCTCCCCTCCCCGCCCCTAGCACAGAATAGAATTCATGGCAAGCGCCACATTGTTTTAGCTGATTCTTAGCTTAAATTCAACTTTGAACTGTGCCCCCTGAGCGCTGCTGCTCTTCGTTCCCCTAGCCGCCCCTTGCATATCATAGAAGTCATCGCGAGCGTCAGCCTCGCCCCCGCCCCTGGCACAGAATTGTGGTAGATACGTAAATATCAGCATCACAGAAGCTCATGTTTGCCCTAACTTCATACTTGAACTTCATACTTGAACTTATACTTGCTCGACGAGCGCTGCT
Organism: Tribonema minus; assembly: GCA_017506865.1. NCBI lineage: Eukaryota > Xanthophyceae > Tribonematales > Tribonemataceae > Tribonema > Tribonema minus. The sequence goes on from JAFCMP010000157.1 coordinate 894,353, forward strand.
GCTCGTTGCTCCCCCCGTGCCGCTACCCCTGAGACAACATAATGGTTCATTGTGAGCGTCATCTGGCCCTAATTTCAACTCTAATGAAAACGAATCAAAAGATCGTAGAGCTCTAGTATAATATAACCTCGTCCTTGCCCCCTGAGCGCTGCTGCTCTTCGCTCCCTTCGCCACCCCTGGCACAGAATTGAGGTCATGGTAAGCGCCACGATTCTTGAGCTGATGCATAGCTTCAATTCAACTTTGGACTTTGCCCCTGAGCGCTGCCGCTCGTCACTCCCCTCGCCGCCACCCCTAGCACAGGACAGAAGTCATTGCGAGCGTCAAAGTTTTGGAGCTCATTGTTTATTTACACATTAAACCTTGAAGATGTCCTTGTACCCTGAGCACTGCTGTTCTTTGTGCCCCTTTCCGGGGGTTCGTCTCACCAACACTGCGCACTGCAATGATGATGATGCTAACCTAACCCTGCCTCCTCTCATACCATGCTGCTGCTTCAACAGCTCTTGTCAACGCACATCTAGCACTTACTTTGCCTGAACTTCCATCACCACGCGTGCCTGGGGATTCGTCTCAAACGCCCCATACTGATCCATGCATAGCGTTATTATCCCCTCGAGTGGTACCCGACACAGCTTCAAGTACAAACATTGTCGATGAAACTTCAACATTCACTTTGCTTGAACTTCCATCACCATGCATGCCCGGGGGTTCGTCTCAAACGCTCCATACTGATCCATGCCTACCGTATTACCTCTTCGAGTGGCAGCTATATAGCTACAAGTACAAAACTTCGCGGATACAAAAACTTCAACACTCACTTTGCCTGAACTTCCATCACCATGCGTGCCTGGGGGTTTGTCTCAAACGCCCCATACTCCTCCCAGATGCCCAGCTGGAACACAAAGACCCCGCCCTTACGACGAGAGGCGGCGCCTGCAAAACTGGAAGTATCTTCAACTTGAAGTTCATTGGAGCTGAGGTCGCTCCAGGGGGTGGACTGCAGATCCCCTTGCAGCTGTTGCTCAGCACGCAAGAGAAGGGCAGGTCCCGTTAGCCTTTATTGGCACCCTAACTTCAATCTTTAGGGCAGGCCATATAGCTGGCATAAAGAAGCAAAGCTGTGAAAACGGCATCTGAAGAGCTAAACTAAGTTCCACGAGCCAAACTGCAGCTAATGGAGTGGCATCAGGGGGTGCAGGTTTGCCCTTGAGCGCTTCAAATTTGCCTTGTGTGAGGTCATACTATCTACGGCAAAGTTGAAGTTTGCACGTGAGACTAAACTTCACCAGCATCCTCTGCATGCTGTCGATGGCAGGCAAATGAGCGGCAACACAGCTAAGCGGAAACGCATGCAGGACAGCTGCATGGCGCAGGAAACAAGTACGATAATCCCGCCTGAAGGCGTACTCCATATCTATGCGCGCTTCGGAAGCACGGAGTATACATGCTCTCGCAATGCAAAATGAGGTTCCAGAGTTGCCAGCGACCATGGAGTGGATGTGCACCGCAAAATGCATGCGCTTCTGAAGCATAGCTACACACTCTCCCAATGCGTTGCTTAGGGTTAGGGTTAGGGTTTAGGGTTAGGGTGAGGCCCCAGAGTCATGAGCAATCGTGGAGTGCCTAGTGACACGAGCAGTGCCCCAAACTGCACAAGAGTGAAGTCCGGAACTGACGGATGGAGGTCTTCAGATACTTTAGACTTACCTCAGTGCCAATATACAGACCTGTGTCAGGCAAACACACAGGCAAACAAACCCGGTGTCAGTTAGCGATGAGAATGGTTGTGTTGCGGCAACTTCCAACTTCAACTTGCTTGCAAGTCTCATCACTGGGTTCTCAACATCTTAACCCTAACCCTAACCCTAACCCTAACCCTAACCCTAACCCTAACCCTAACCCTCTTGCTATGCTCTGTACACAAATGCGCCCCTGTGCTCCTGAGGCCATCAACGGCCATCAACCAGGCAGTGCAACGCACACAACGCCATGGCATTGTTCCGGACCATTCACATGATTGTACCTATTCAGTATAGTATGAACATGTAGACAATGCGGTGTTTGCCCACAAGCAATTGGGCTTCTCCTCCATACACCAACCTGCAAAGTGTGTGTTTCTGCAAATATCATGCAATAACCTGACCTTGACCGTTGCCTTTCGTCATAGGCAACCCAAGCTTTGCTGGTGTGCCGCAGTGCTGCAGACTTACATAATTGCGAAGAGTTGAGCATTGCTGCACCTCGCGCTACAAGCGGTCCTGACTTTGCTGATCGGTGTGCCAATGATGTGCAAAAGAATGCTGAAATGTGATAGTCAACTTCACATCTACCTTCAACGTGCTAGTCACCGTAAGCCACCGTGGCTTTGCTGATGGGTCTCCCATGAAGCGCAGGAAACGTCACCCACAAATTCAATTCTCAAACCTCTCACCATCAGCGACCCTGGCTCTGCTGATTGCCCGCCCAGTGGTGCAGACGGGCCGCTGAAATCTTGCGCAAGACTTTGTCAACTTCAGCAGCTGAACTTCAATAAACCTTCTCGCCACAAGCCACCGTGACTTTGCTGATGGGTGTCCCAGGGCGCCTTGTGCAGTAAACTTCAACTAAAACTTCATGTAAAACGTCAATAAACAAACTTCTCACCATAAGCGACCCTGACTTTGCTGATTGCCCGCCCAGTGGCCCTGATGGAGCGGGGTACGTCTGTTACATAGTCCAGGTATACACGCAAGCCCTCTGCCTTGTCGTACGGGCCTGGCACCACGCCGGCCTGCATTAAACGAGTCATTGAGTCGGGTAGTGAGTCAAGTGGTGAGTCCTGATGGAGCGGGGCACGTCTGTTACATAGTCCAGGTATACGCGCAATCCCTCTGCCTTGTCGTACGGGCCTGGCACCACGCCGGCCTGCATGAAATGAGTCATCGAGTGAGTCGAGCAGTAAGTCAAGTGGTGAGTCCTGATGGAGCGCGGCACGTCTGTTACATAATCCAGATACACGCGCAGACCCTCGGCCTTGTCGTAAGGGCCTGGCACTACGCCGGCCTGCACGGAATTGAGTCATTGAGTGAGTGAGTGAGTCAAGTAGGGAATCATGAATTACGTCTGTCACATAATCCAAATACACGCGCAATCCCTCGGCTTTGTCGTAGGGGCCCGGCACGACCGGCCTGCATGAATTGAGTCAATGAGTGAGTGAGTGAGTAAGTGAGTGAGTTGAGTAGTGAGTCACAAATTAGTCCAGACTTGTCATAAGGGGCCTGGCACCACGCCGGCCTGCATTGAATGAGTCATTGAGTGAGTGAGTGAGTGAGTCAAGTAGGGAATCATGAATTACACGCCTGTCACATAGTCCAGGTATACGCGCAACCCTTCTGTCTTGTCGTAGGGGCCGGCACTACGCCGGCCTGCATACAACAAGTTACTGAGGAGATGAGTCACGTAGTGAGCCATGAGTTAAGCCAGATACATGCGCAGATCCAGGTGCCTTGGCTTGTCATAGGGGTCCGGCACAACGCCGGCTTGCAAGCAACGAGTCATTGAGTGAATGAGTCAAGTGATATACAGGTGAGGCCTTGTCGCAGAGACTGCACTGCGCCCGACTGCATGCTCGAGTCACAGAGTGAGTGAGTCGCGTTTTACAAGCAAGGTCATGCTGCAAACGCTCAGCACTACGCCAGGCTGCGTCCAAAAGTCATGGGTAACTGAGTAGAGTATGCACACCATGAGTGAGTCCAGTAGGCCCTGTCGAGAGGGGTTTGGCACAACGCCGGCGACCGCCAACCCTAACCCTACCCCTGCTGAAGCATGAGGTGGGGGGAAGCGAGGGTTAGGGGTAGGGTCAGGGTCAGCAACAGCAGCGGCAACTGCGGCAAGTGCTGCGACACTCTCGAGCTGCACAACTTCAAGTTCAGCCTAACTGCAACTTCTCTCCACCCACACTCACCTTCAGTGCCCCCAGATCTATGTTGGCGCGTTTGACGGGCGTCGCATCGTAGCCTGGCCCCGTGTAACCGCTGTAACCGCTCGGCTGTAGCTGCTTGGACTGATCCATGTCCCTATCGCCAGATGGCGGCGGCTGAGCGGGGTTGAGGCTGGCACGTCTCAGCGCGGCAGGCGCGTCACCAGTTGTAGTGGGCTTGCTGCGCGCCAGCGATTGAAGTTCCAGGACCTGACGCTCTTTCTCCAGCGCCTGCACACATTCAAGAGGAGAGTGTGCAGCTGCTGAGACCAGAGGCAATGAGTGGAGCAGAACTTGTGCACACGTATGCATCTGCCTGTGCCACCTGCAGCGTAAACTAACCCTAGGGTTAGGGTTCAAGTTAGGGTTAAACCTAACCCTAATCCCTGTGCCGCCTGCAGCGCTGGGTGGGATGTACGAGCCGTGGTTCAATGTTCATGACCACTGACTTCCATTTGCTATGGACAAAGCCCGGATCACTATTGCCATTCAAGTCAGCGCGGACTTTGTCTGGGCTACAGCTGACCGCCGCATTGACATGCAGGGTCATCTTTGGCAATCTGAATAGTGTACACTCAGTACAGTGTTTCGCTGGCTCAGGTCTGACGTTACCCCTAACTATAAACTCATGCCGAACCCGGACTATGACCCTAGCCCTAAGAGAGAACGTAGCACGTGTGCAGCCTGCAGCTCTTCCATGTCGCATTTAACCCTTACCCTAGTCTTAACCCTAGCCCTAAGAGAAATATACAGCACCTGTGCAGCCTGCAGCTCCTCCATGTCGCGTTTCTGTTTCACTGATTTTCATGACACCGACCCCTAACCCTAACGATACACATAACCCTAATTATGACCTAGCTCTAAGAGTAAATTGTAACACCTGTGCAGCCTGCAGCTCCTCCATGTCGCGCTTCTGTTTGGCGAGTGCATCCGCGTGTGCCTGCTGTGCTTCGCGCTCTTCGCGCTGCCGCCTGAACGCGTCCTTGGCTTCATCAAGCCGGCTTTCCAGCTCCAGCTGCGACGGCACGACACAATAATAAACTTCAAGGTGACGGTAAAGCTCAAGTCAAACTGTGCACTGAAGACTATCACTGGAAGTGTCATGTACTTCAAGTTGAAGTGTGCCTGCTGCGCTTCGCGCTCTTCGCGCTGCCGCCTGAACACGTCTTTCGCTTCATCGAGTCTGCTGTCCAGCTCCAGCTGCAATGGCAGGACAACGAGGGTACACTGCAAGTTATAGCTTTCACAAATGAAATGCAATGATCAAGTTGAAGTGAGACTGCTGTACCTCGCGCTCTTTGCGCTGCCGCCTGAACACGTCCTTGGCCTCATCAAGTCTGCTCTCTAGCTCCAGCTGCAACGGCAGGCACAACGATGTACTTCAAGTGGAATTTGAACTTCAAATTTGAGTACAAAGGCTTATACTTCAAGTTAAAGTATGCCTGCTGCAATTTCAATTGAAGTATGCCTGCCGGCTCTCCAGCTCCAGCTGCGATGGCAGGGCACAATGATATACTTCAAGGCGAGGGCAATGTTCAAGTTAGACCACGCACTAGATGAGCACACACTGGAAGTAACATGTACTTGAAGTTGATGTGTGCCTGCTGTGCGTTGGCAGGACGATGGTGATAAAGTTCAGATTGGATCTAGTCACCACCGAACCAGTACTCTGTAAATAATGCAATCTTCAAGATGAAGTGCAACTGCCGTGCCGTTCGCACTCTCACATTGCCGTCTGAATGCGTCCTTGGCTTAATCGGGTCTGCTCTACTGCTGCAGCAACACCGGTGAGACACAGAAGAAACACTTCTGTGTGAAGCAAAGTATGGGCAGCAGCATCACACAGACGTATGCGCAGTCTTGAGAGCTCTGAAGCTTAACCTCAACAGTTCTATGCGCAAGCTAGAGTAGTGGAAAAAACTGTTTCCTTTGCTGACCTTTTGGAGCTCAATCTTCAACCTCTGCAACATTCAGATTTTGAAGAAGTGTTCAAATTGACATACCGTCTGCAACCCAAACCGCAACACTCTGGACAGCTGCTCCGCCGATCAAGCCCTCTGAAGCTTAGCGCTCAACCGTTCAGACAAGCACTCAGGGCAGGGGATAACCGCTGTTCCGCTGCCTGCCCTTCTGTAACTCAAACTTCTGCTGACCTTCTGTAGCTCAAACTTCAACCGCTGCAGCTCTTCCTTCTGCTCCTTCTGCAGCGGCAGCAAGTCCTCATCCACCAGCGGCGGAAAAGCCGCCCCTGCTGGTGGCCTTGGGCTCATAACTGAAGCAGGGCCCAGGTCAGGTATCGTTTGCTGGTCCAAGGGAGTGGGCCTGGTGCGTACAAGCACAGCCACGCAGGAGTGTGGCATCAGTGCTCAAATCTGACAAGCGTCATCAGTGTACAACCTGACAAGTGGCACCAAGGTTAGGGTTAGGGTTAGGGTTCGCCCTGACCCTAACCCTAGGTAAGCCCTAACTCTAATCCTAGCCCTAATCCTAAGAGCAGAACCTGCAGCAGTGCTCAACATGACAAGTGGCATCAATGCTCAACCTAACAAATTGGCCTGGCCCATACCAGCTGCAGTGCGAGTGTTACACACACACTTTTCAGGACATGATTGCGTGCTTCGCACCTGGTGCATCAGCGCTCATGCTCATAGACCCATACCTACATGCTGCTGCCGTGGCAGGCTTACGCGTGAGCTGCTGCAACGAATGAGCTCCGCCTGCAAGTTGACATTGCCATACAACACCCTTGCTGATGAATTGGACCGCGCATGTTGACGCCAACATCTATCTGCGCCAAACAGTCATAATCATGAAACGGAGCGAAGTCGATGCGCCTGAACATCACATCTAGCGAGTATCAATCAGTCACTGAGTCTCACTCACCCCATGAGCTGCTGCAGCTCTGCCTGCAGCCTGGCATTTTCCGCCTCAACAGCGCTCAGCACCTGCTGCAGCTGAGCCTCCGCTGCAGGGCCTGCACCCCCTGCCCCCATACCATACCCCCCCATACCCCCCCCCCCTAGCCCTAACCCTAACGCGCTAGGGTTAGGCGACCCCATGCTGCCTGCCCCCCCGTAAGGGGAAAAGGGGGTAGTGTGGGGGTGGAAGGGGGGTGGTGGTGGGTAGGTAGGCATGGTGGATACCTTTAGCAGCGCCTGATTCTGCTGCTGAAGCGCTGCGACCAGCATCATGAGGGCCTCTTTTTCGCCAGTTTCTGGGTTCGTTGTGGGAGCTTGTTTGGCAGTCCCTGATGCTTCAGAGGGGGGTCTCTTGCTGCTCTTGGTGCCAGCAGTGACCTCCTGCAGCATGTGTTTAGAGTTAGGGTGAAGGTTAGAGTTTACAGTTAGGGGGTGAGGATGAGGGCTAGGGGAAGGGGGAAGGGGAAGGAAGGGGGGGGACAGCAGTTAGGGTTAGGGTTACATAAGTGCTCTAACAGAGGGACACGGAAGGGAGAAAAGGAAGGGGGGGGGACAGCAGTTGCATTTGTGCTCAAACAGCGTGGAACACACCAGCTCTGGCACCATGCATGTACTGCCAGTATCTATCATCGCCTCTCGTGTTGTTGTGCCACGGAGTCACCCACACAGTCATCTGGGGAGGGGGGGGGGGCATTAAGGTCTTATGCTTAGAAGTCTGAAGATTCAGATACATCAATGCACCTCACAATATGGCTCAGTTGTCAGATGTACTGCAACCCTGAATTATCCCCTTGAACCCAGGCAAGGATATGTAGTGTTCATATGCCTTAATTGAGTCTTTGCTGCAACAGTCTCAGCATACCGAAGGCATTGGCTGTACGTTCTGTAAGTAGCAAGGTCACAGAGAGGCAGCAGGGCAGGGTTTGCTGACCCAAGGTGAACCTACATAGCCCTCATGCACACTCAAACTTAGGCCAACCCTACGCCCAACCCAACCCTAACCCTAATGACATGACCTTGAACCCTATCGTAACCTAGTCCTGATCCCAAGTACCAGGTGATGCTCAAATAGACTCACAGTTGATGTTAGAATGGGCTGCGATGCAGGTACGGAGCGCTGCCCCCTGAGCACTGCCGCCAGTACATACATATCAGCATCCACAAAGGTTGTAGTATCGCACGTACCCTATTCTTAGGGCTTGCTGAGCAGTGGCAGAGTTGCAAGCAACGAAACAATCTTGCATGGATCTGGTGCAGTGCTGCTTGCACAGCGCCGTTCTGCTTGCCCAGAAGGGGCTTGTTTCGACAAAGGGCCCTATAGTATTCACTAGCTGACATGCCACCGCACAAGGCTCTCTGCTTACTAGATTGACTTTACCAAAACACTCGCCACACCACACCCATCGCTATGAGCCTATGTGAACTGCGGCAACAGCTCCATTTGTGTACACTCTAAGTACACTCGCACCGTCACACCCACCCTACTGTTGTGAGCTTTGCTGCACTGTGCTGTACTGTGCTGTACTGTTGTGAGCTATGCTGGACTGCGTTGTATTCCAACCATCCTGTTGCATGCTGGGCCGGGTGCGCCTCTGATATACTGCTCTGATGAATCCATGGTAAGTAGATTTATTTGCACTTGCAGAAGTAGTCAGCAGCAGGCATACAGCTACATTCTTCCCCACATCATCACCTTCTGCTGCTTATCCGTCACCACACGGGGAGCGGTGCCACCACGACCCGCCACCTCGGGGTCCTCCCCCGACCCCCTCCTGCGCCCCCCCCCCTGCCTCCCCTGCCCCTTCGGCGAAGCCCCCCTGTCCCTGGGGGACGCCAACTGAACGCTGCCACCACCGCTCTCCGGCACCGCCGCCGCCCACTCCACCTGACCGCGCCTGTCGAGCGCTGCTGCTGCTGCCTCCTGAGCATTATCACCATCACCATCACCATCAGCATCATCATCAGCAGCAGCATTAGCGGCAGCAGCGCTGTTGCGGTTGTGCGCGTGCCAAGTTGGCGGCGTTTCATCAGGCGGCGGCGCGGCGGCGGACGGCGCGCGCTGCCGCCGCTGACCAGCAGCACCGCCTGTGCTGCGCTTCTGCTTCGCCGCCGCCGCCGCCGCCCCTGTGTTGGCGCCGCCGCCACCGCTGCTGCCGCCGTCGCTGCCGCCGCCGCGGCTGCCATCGCCGCCGCCGCCCCCTGTGCCGCCGCTGCTGCCAGTCGTGCCGCCATTGCGTGGCGACGTTGCGCCAAACCTGCCGCCGCCGCCGCCGCCGCTGCCGCCGGCCTTGGAGCCCATGTGCCTTAGCGAGCTGCCCAGCGCGAAGCCCGCGCCCTTGACGCGCCCCCAGTGCTGCTGCGGCCGCCGCTCCGCTGCGCGCGCTGCTGCTGCTGCCTCGCGGCTCACCGCGTCGTGCTTCGCCAGCGGGAAGGTCGAGTTGAGGCTGGAGGCAGCGGCAGCAGCACTGGCGCGCTCTTGGTGGTCGTTGCCACTGGCGGGTTGTGCGCCTTTGCGAGCGGCGGCGGCAGCTGAGGGGGTCTCTCCCTCCTTCAGGGCATTGGCGTCGGCGGCTTTGAAGGGGGCGTGACCCCCCATCAGGCTTGCCGGGTGCTGTCCGTTGTTGAGGGCCTCCAGCTGCTGCGCCATCGCAAGGCGGTCCTTGCGGAGGCCCTCCATCTGCGGCAGCGCTCAGCGGATTGTACAGCAGCGCTCAGTCAATGGCATATGTGACAGAGCTCAGCGGACAGTGAGCAGTGATCAGAAAGATGCCATCTTCGATAGTGCTCCGTAGACAGCGCGCTGTGACAGTGCTCTGCAGGCTGAGAGACAGCACTCAGCAGACGGCAGTGCTTAGCAGCACGAGGACAGCGCAATGGTCCTCCTTCACAAGAAAGACATATGCGACTCAACACTTCAACCTTGCAGTTGGTGAAATACTCTTGAAGTTGGAGTGACGCACCCTCATCCCGTGCTGCTCCACCAGCTGCACCATGGCCAGCGCATATTCCTCATCTTCAAGAACTTGCAGTTGATGAATCACACACCTGAACTTTGATTTAACATACTTGAAGTTGAGATGACGCACCCGCTTCCCGTGCTGCTCTGCCAGCTGCACCATGGCCTCCACGTGCTCCTTTGGCAGCCCCCTTGCAGCACCCCCTGTGCGCTCATTGCCCCTCACTCCCAGCCCCAGCTGCTTGGCTTTGCGCGCCGCCTGCGCCTGCCGGTCCTGCTCCAGTATCTTGGCGCGCATCTGCACACACAGCGCGGAGCAAACAGAGTCAGAGTCAGAATCACCTTGACTCCGACTCGATCCGCTCCGCAGTGCTGGTGCAGATGCGCGCGCCCCTTGCTCAGCGCAGGGGGTAGGACAGCGGAAGTAGGGTCAGACAGAGAGGGGCAGCTTCAGGCGTGCACAAGCCCTAACCCTAACCCTAACCCTAACCCTAACCGCAACCGTCAGGGCGGCAGCGAGTTCACGGATCGACCTGTAACACATTCAGTGCTGGGAGTTAGGGCTTGGATTCGGGTCAGGGTTGAAACAATTACCTCCTCGCACGTGGCCAGCGGCGAGCGCTGCTGCCCAATCCAAACCCTAACCTGAGCCCTAACCCTAAGCGGCACAGCAGGGTGGCAAGGTTCAGGGATCGATCTGTGATACATTTAATGCTTGAAGGTAGGTTTAGGGTTAGGGTTCAAAGGCAACCGCTTCGCGCATGGCCAGCGGCGAGCGCTGCTGACAAACCCTAACCTGACCCTAACCCTAGCCTTGTCCCTATGTAAGCACAGCAGCAGGGCGGCGGCCAGGTTCAGTACTTCACCTGTAATATTTTGCAATGCTTAGGGTTATCTCCTCGCGCACGGCCAGCGTCTTGTGTTGAGCGCTGCTGCCACACGGCCGCACGAGCTCATCAGCCGTTCTGCTAGCATGTGCTGGTCGTCGCTGCAGCAGGTGCCTGAGCGCTGCGAACCTGCTGCAGCAACGCTCAGCGCACCTGCTGCCGCACTCACCTGGGCCGCGATGCAGCAGCAACACGTGGTTGCTAGGTGCCGACCTTTGTGTAGAGGTTCAAATTAGTTTTAGGGGTTGGCATTCATGCCAATGTTTTCTGGCACTTTTTGACATGTGTAGGACCAGCGGTGAGGGGCTAGAGTTAGGGTTAGGGATCTTGGCACGTGCCAACTTCCGCACAGAAGCACTCCATCTATGCTCATGTTTTCTCGCTTGTTTTGACATGTGCATGACCAGCGCTGAGCGCTGCTGCGGCAGCATCGCTCAAGTGACACGCGCATGCCAGCTGCTCACTGTCCACGAGCTCTTCCTAATCCTAAACCTAACCCTAGCACTAACCCTAAGCCTCACCCTAACCAGCCAGTGCCCGAGTATTGCCAGGATGCCATCTGCAGCATTCGACCTAACCCTAGCCCTTACCCTAAACCTAAACCTAACCCAAATCCTAGTCCTGACCGTGTCCACAACCCTGAGGCTGTAGCTCATCACACAGCTGCACATGCACTGCAAAACCCGACACATGCACGGCCCTCATCAAATATTTACTCAACCTCCCTCCTCCACCTGCTCGGTACCTTCTCCCTTGCCTGCTCGATTTCCAGAAGCTTGTCGCATCACGCTGCTGCACACTCACCGCAAAAGCTCACGTGCACGGCCCCAAACAAAACACAATGAGAATTCATACTTAATAAAATACCGCTCAATCTCCAACAGAATACCCACCTGCTCAAATTCCTGATGCTTCCCCTTCTCACGCGTCGATGAATTTCTCCTCCACTTAGGGCTAGGGTTAGGTCACTGTATACTCAATAACTTACCACTGTATACTTCAGTAATTTACATGGATGCTCGATAACTTCTCTCTTGCCTGCTCAATTCCCAGAAGCTTCTCCTGCTCGCGCGCCGCCAGCGCAGAGCGCTGCTGCTGCAAAGAACATCCACTTGAAGTAACAATACCCGCTCAATCTCCAGAAGCTAACTTTCCCTTTCACCTGCTCGATGTCCAGAAGCTTCTCCTTCTCACGCGCCGCCAGCGCCGAGCGCTGCTGCTGCAGCGCCGCGAGCTCGCTCATGGCGCTCTTGGCCACCTCGCCGAGCGCTGCCTTCTTGAGCGAACGCAGCTGAGCCGTGATGCGCGCTTTCTCCTGCGCCTCGGCCGCCTGTAGCAGCCGCTGCTCCTCTTCTGCGAGCTGCAGCGCCGCGAGTTCACGCTCGCCGTTGTCGCCGCCGTTGCGCGCCGTGCTGGCCAGCAGCTGTTGTCAACATTGCCATCAGATATTGGAGTAAGTCCGCTGTTAAATTGGATAAACAAACATAATTGTTACCAATCAAGCGCCTCCTCTGCGAGTTGCAGCGCTGCGAGTTCGCGCTCGCCACTGTCACCGCCGTTGCGCGCCGTGCTCGCCAGCAGCTGTCGTCAATCAATATTGACATTAATGTTGAAGTGAGCCATTCAATGATCAGGTTTATGATATTTTGACCAATCATGCCGCCGTTTTTCTTCCGCGAGCAGCAGCGCCGCAAGCTCACGCTCGTCGTTGGCGCCGCTGCCGCGCGCCGTGCTGGCCAGCAGCTGTTGCCGTAGCAGCCATAGTGACATTACTGCTCAGCATTTCACGTTACTTTGCGGGATTCTGACTATGCATACGCTTGAAACGTACTCAACAGCGATGCCGCTGCTCCTCCTCAGCCAGCCGCAGCGGCGCGAGTGCATACTCGTTGCCACTGCCGCCGCCGCCGCGCATCGTGCTGGCCAGCAGCTGATGGCACAGTGGTGATGGTGGTAACAGTGCTCAGCGTTCTGTGACACTTCAACTGATTCTAACTGCTCGTTTACTTCAAGTTGAAACGCACTCAACGGCGATGCTCCTCCTCCGTCATCTGCATCGTCGCGTGAGCTCGCGCTCGTTGTCATCGCAGCCGCGTGGTATGCCGACAACTGACAGCGCAGTGGTAACTGAGTGCGTCAGCGCTGAAGAGAAATCTGCTTTTGTAAACTTGTGATGTGCAGCACAGCATGCATCACAACCACAGCAGACTGTACTCAATGCCGACGTGAACTTCAACGTGTGCCGGCTGCTGCTGTATGATGCTGATAGCAGGCAGCTCGCTGAAGTCTTTCGTAACCTCGTGCACACACCTTCACAAGCTCTCAATGGTGGCACCTAACCACATCGACCTGATTAATACAAAAGTTACTGCTGGTCTGACTAAATAGTCTGAGTTTGACTACATGTAGGCTCACCATCAGTAGTCACCACGGAGCGAATCAACAGTTTTCATCACCAATACCCTTTGCAGTTGCTCAGAATGCTTGCCTGCTGTTGCTTGCTGCGGATGTCAGCCAGCTCCCTGGCAATCCTCTGCTCCCTCCCTTCCACCAACTCCTTTCTGAGAAGTGTCGCATCGACTCCTGCACTTGGATTGCTTGTCCCGCCAGCGGCAGTCCCGACACCAGCATTGGATCCACTGAGAGAGGCTACACCAGCCTTGGCCAAGATCTTCTCCGCCTCCCTGAAGGCACCAGTACTGTCGAGGTACTGGCGTATTTCAAGCAACGACAGCGGTATTGGCACTGCATCGCCAGGAGCAGTGACTGTTGCCTCAGTCACTGCCATTGGTGCAGGTAGTCGCTATAAATGCGGCGACTGCAATACGTCTGCCATGATCGTGCAATGGTGGTCATGAGGTCTTTCTATAGCTCGGCTGATCCTGCAGATCTTCAGGCGACAGTTGACAGTTGAAATCAGGGTTCAGGAAGTGAAGTACGTTTGACCGTAATCAGGGTTAACCGGTGGCGGTTGAACGCACACTGAATATTGTCTGTACGCACTTGCTTGCCACAGGACCAGACACAATTGATGGCTGGTGAGGCTGTAAGAGGGCAGGGCCTGCAAGAACACACGTGTACATGATGGCCCATCGTTCCTTACGCGCAGCATTCGCATGCCATTATGCAATGTGGCACTGACAACTTGAGAACCTGCAGCTTTCACACAACGTCAACAAGTGAGGGTAGCCGCTTTGCACGCATGGTATCATCTGTGAGAGCTGACAGTTGTCCACTCTGGAGCGCTGGGCCCCCCAGAGCACCATCGTAACTATCTGCGTGTGCTACACCATCTGGTATGCCTGACAAACCTGACGTCAATGCATTTGCTGTGCATGCTGTGCAATGGCTGCAGCTCACGATTGTGTTGCGTGTTGAGGCATGGCCACAACAAGATGCCTCATCACAGGAGTATTGGTACAATCGGTGATGCGGGAAAGACAAGGAACACAGAGACAGGGAAAGCGGCAGGCAAGCCGATCTTCATGACAAGTGTCATTGAAAGCAACTAACCGTGATGCTATAGCAGCCGAATGAGCGGCCAGGGTACCTGAAACAACAACCAACGACATCCTTCGCCAACCTCATTTCTTCGCCTCTTTGCTACACACAGTGTCGGTCTGCAGGGTCTTGCAAACTGTCACCACAATACCTCCGACTACTTGCGGGAAGTTTTCGCCCAGCCTGTTAATCCGCGAGCCCCCCCCCCCCCCCCCCCCCCTCAACCTCCGCTGATCTGCACCGTGCATCAGCTACAAGCTACAATAGCAGCTGACTGAGAGGTAGCAAGACTACCAGCTGAATGCGTGGTTCATCCCAATCGCGAGCCTGGCTGAGCACTGCTGCAATGCAGCTGGGTGAGCACTGCCTCAGGCTGGCTGAGCGTTGCATCAAACAGGCTGGCTGAAAACTGCTCCGACTACAACAAGTGCGCGCATTGGCTGGAGCCAGCGTGTGCTCCTGCCTGCTCAGGGGTATAGACACCCATATACATACCTACCGATTCCCCCGCTGTTTCCTCATTGCGATGCTCTAGGCGCTGAGCACTGTGGCTGCGAAAGACCCCCCTCGGCTCTTCCTGCGACCGCAGGTAGCTGAGCGGAGATGCTGCTGTGCTGCGCCCTGAGCGTTGCTGCCGCAGACCTGAGCGCTGCTGCTGCGCTACCCCCTGATGCACCCCCCTGACCTGCACTGTTGCTGCGAAGCTGCGGCGCCCGCGCACGCAAAGGCCGCAGTCTCTTGTTCACTTGAACATTGCACTTCATGTGCTGCTCATTATCGCAGGAGCCGTCGATCCCTCCCCTTCCCCCACCCACACCCACGCCAGTGCTCAGCAATGTTATATCCCTGACCAGCGCTGCACCGTGTGCCTCACGCTCCAGCCGCGCGCCGCACTGCACTCCCCTTCGCCCCCTTCCCCTTCCCCTGTACCCTTGTGCTCAGCACAACCTGCGCGCTGAGCCTCGCTGCACATCACGCAGCACGCCTCAGGCGCCACGCGGCGGCGGCGGCGGCACTGGCACGAGGCGTAGCTCCAAGAAATCAACATCGCACTTCTGCGTGCCGAGATTGTCCCAGAAGCCGACGGTCACGGCCTCCGTGCCCGCGCGCACGTCTATGTCGCAGATGAAGCGGTCGAAGACGCGGGGGAAGGCGGCGGGGGGGGTGCCCGGGGAGGTCAGCTGGGGGGGGGACTGTCCCGGCTCCTGTATTATGGTGTTGCCGATCTTGACCCAGCAGCGTATGCGCGAGAAGTAGCAGCCCCTGCGGAAGCGGTGGGGGTAAGAGGGGGGTCTCTGTGTGAGAAGGGGGCATGTATGTATGTACGCGTTTCTGTGGAAAGGGGGTATGCATGTACGCGTTTCTGACTGAGATGCCTTTAACTGTAGTAGTATTGAACCTCACGTCAAGGCATCATCCAAGTGTCAAGGCGCACGCAGGCGTTGTTTTGCTGACACTACATTTTCAGTGATTTGCATCATCAACAATGGTGCGAAGTAGCAGAGGCCGCGCACATGGTGGGGCGACGTGGGGCCCACGTGAGAAGGGGGCATGTATGTACTTGTTTGCACTCGTGTTGACATATATGTACCCTCTTCCTTTGTTGTCTTACACAGCACACGCAACTCGGTGGTGTGCTTAAGGTTTAGCCGGAGTCATGACAGCGAGAAAGGTGCTAAAGCGCACACGAGAACATGTAAGCCATGTCCTGTCGCCAGTCACCGATTGACGCGAATGTAACTGGTTACTGGGAGTTGTCAATTGCTTGCTTCGTTAAAACCCTAATCCTGACCCTAATCCTCACCCTTGACCACGACGGCTTCGCTCAACCAGATAGGCCAGAGGCTATGTTTTCATTTGCTGAGACGTTGATGGAATTTGAAGGGAGCTCCATCTCATGCCATCTGCGTATAGTTGCACCTCACCACGAACCCACCCGAAATAATACACGAACGCAACAAGGGGGTCAAACCCTAACCCTAACCACCAACACATGCACAGGCGCAAGGCAGTGAGATAATCCTGACCCTAACCCTGAGTTGAGATAACCCTAACCCTAATACTAGCTGCAGCCCCAGCCTACCTTACGACGTGCAGTGTGCACACTGGGTAAGTGCTCCATTACAATGAGCGCTGCCACAGCAGCGCTCAACTGCAGCTACACTTGTGCAAAATGCTACGCATCCAAGCCTCATCCTACTCATATCATTCTATCATGCGACCAGGAGCATGCCCCTGGCTGCCGGTGGCCCGCCACAACACTGAGCACTGTCACAGCAGCACTCTCTCATCCACGCACACTGCAGCGCCAATCCTACCATACAGCACGCAGCACTCACGCTCATCAGCACAAGTTTTTTAAGGCAGTGTCCCCCTGCAGCTGCGCTTGCGCATGTGCAGACGCAGCGAAGCCTCATGTCCTTATGCACGGCGGAAGCGCCACCACTTAATAGCGCACAAATGGATTCCACTGCAGTGCTCACCTGTAGCTGCACTCGCGCATGCGCCAGTAGATCCGATAGCAGCCTGGCGGCGGCATGACTTGTGAGCGCACAAAAGGCTTCCAAAGCAGTGCTCACCTATAGCTGCACTCACGCATGCGTCAGTAGATCCAGTAGCGCGGCCGCGGCGGCGGCGGCACCACTTAATAGCACACTTGTGGCTTCCACAACAGTGCTCACAAGTAGCTGCGCTCGATCATGCGCCAGCACATCTGATATGCCCTGGCCGCGGCGGCATCACCTCGTGATAGAACACAAAGTCGCTTCCACAGCAGTGCTCACCTGTAGCTGCGCTCGCGCATGCGCCAGTAGATCCTATAGCGCCCCGGTGGCGGCGGCGGCACCATTGCCAGCGCCAAGTCCACCCACCACACGCTGTTGATCCGTATGGCCGCATCAAAGGCGCTCTCGGTGTCCGACACAAGCGCTATGTGCACAGAGTTCACCCAGGCTCCCTCCATACCCCTGGGAGAGTAGAGCAGTGTCATGTCGTGTCGCGCGCCGCCGCTGCCGCCGCCGCCGATGCCGCCGCCGCCGCAGGCGATGAATCGGATGTTGTCGGGGTACAGGTTGCTGGGCACGCCAAAGGGGTGCTGCGCTGCGCGGCCAATGAGCTGTCGCCATGTGTCACCTGCAGCATCGCGCACAGGTTGGGGGGTCGCGAATGAATGGTCACATTCAGACCAAAGTGACAGCTTGGCTGGCTGTGGTGTTGCCGGAGGCTGGTGCGCCATCAGACGAGTTGCAGAACCAGGCGAATGCTTTGGACGCACACGCACTGCTGGCACGCCACCAGTGAGCGACAGTCGATGCACCAGCACACCAACGCTTACAGCTTTCAAGCCTGTACACAGGTATTGTTTTCATCCGGAAACTCCTGATCTTACCTGACTGACGAAACTGGGTCATGAATTTCAACCGCTGAGGGTGGTGCTTGTACAGCTCGTGCACTAGGCCATCACCAGAGCAGGCAGCACGGAAGTGCTTGCTTGACAGCTCGGACCGTATCGCTTCGCGAACGGTGAGCCATGACAGCGCGAGCACCAGGACATCGGGACGCAACCCCTCATCGGTCCTCGCTCCTCCGGCAATTGCGCCGTTTGTCGTCATCGCGTCTCTATGTAAAGTTGACATCAAGGCTTGGATAACCGAGATCAAGCGGCAGCTGATTGGATCTAGCTGTGTCTTGATCGCTCGTCTTTGTCCGACAGTCTCAGAGTTCTAGGGCTGGGTCGGAAAGATACCAAAAACCTGATCCGCCAGCAAGATGATCCCTGAGCACTCCTACTACTAGTCTTGCACACAGGAGATCTAGATCAAGGAACTTTGAACATCAACAACTTGAACGTGGGAGAGCTTTGTAACTGTCCAAGTGTGCTTTTTTTTTCGTCATCTCAACAAGCGAGGGACGTGCAAGAGGCATACGATACCGCGATGGCGAACAGAGGAAGAGGAACGCAGGAGATTAGGGACACGCGGAATGCCTTCTTCCTGACCACGAATGATGTGGTGACCCTGCTGGCGAACGCCGATCGCTCAGTCAAGGAGAGGCAATTTGAAGCGCCTACAGTGAGTGTGTACACGAATGTTGACGACAAATCCGTGAACATCTACGTGCGCAGCCATGCAACAAACGAACCCTGCGTAGACACTGATAGCTGATATGATGCAGCACGCCCCCGCCGGTGTGTCAGTTCGTTTCAGCTGTTTAATACTTTCACTTTAAGTACTTCAAAAAACAGTATGATCTGGGACTTGTGTGCACTCTGAGTGATTTAGAACCATATAATGATGTACACTGAAAACTATGCTGGAAAATATGTTTTCTGGCGACTTGCGCTTCACACATGTAGTGGGTTTCCCCAACACACCCACCTTTCTCGGTTTGTTGGATCACCAAGCAAGTAGTTGTGGACATTAAATGCCGGACTCACAAGTAGCTCTTCTTTCGCGCATTGTCGCACAACAAGCGCGCCTGTGGTGTATGCCTGACATAGAACAACGCCCTCGCAGAATGCGCCATGGTCAATGGCATACTGCTGCTGAAAGTTGATGGCTTACAGCAACTGGAGCTGGCCGAATCAACAAAGGCATTCTGACCCCGCAACTACATGAGCCCAGCATCTTCAACAACATCTTCAACAACAACGCTGCAACAGCAAGGGTGACATAATTGCGGGTGTTGGCCCTGGGAGCACATCCTTGCAAAGTCATTGCACGCCCCATTGCCCCCTGCAGATCAGGTTGAAGATCTTTAGTCCTGGCCAGGCATCGCGCGGTTGCAATTGACATGCTGAGAAAGCATAGACAGCATGTCTGCGCATTACAGCAGAAAAGGTCCCACATCCGATGAAAATGCAGATTATGTGATGCACTTGATCCTGTCATGTTCAAGAAGCACGCAGTTGTGCCAAGTCTTTGCTGCCAGCATCCTCGTGCAGACGTAGGGCATTGAAATACATGCATGCCTTACCCGTGTCTAACGAAAGGTCAGGGATAGCTGCTATACTTTGTGCTTTAAGGGCACTTTGGGGTTCAGGATTGACACAATATCATGGCGATGGTGCTGATCACAACAGCGGACAATGCTGTCACTACCCCTCGATATGCCACCGACACAAACCTGCACACCATGTGCTGTTGAATCGCACACGCTGCTATTGAGGACACTGTTGTATGCCGCTGTGCCATTGTGGGTCTTTGCCCTACCCCTGCTTGTTATTTTAACTCTGACCCTATGCCTCTCATGTAGCCGTGTCGTTGCCATTGGTTTGCTGGAGTGTAGCGCTTGACAGGTAGAACACGCACGCCAGCAATGCCTCTTTTACTCACCCGTTGACGACCTATGAGTTGAGGAGTGCTGTCGAGCTTCGCGGTGTACCTGATGTAACTGATGCAACTGCTTTATGCGGCGGTGGTGCTTACACTTGTATCTTGGAAAGCGGTGGTGGTGGCCAAGACAGCAGTGCATGCTGCGACTACAGCAAGAACTAACACTCGCGTTCACAGATGGGGCTTGGTGCGGTGACGCTCCGCTTAGGGCTTGAAGTGAAACGCTTCCAAGCTAGGGCTTGAAGCGTGTGTGATATCCTGACCCTGTATCTACGCCACTTCTTAACCTTATCGCGACTGCTGCTAAACACTGTTGAAGTAAATGTTGAAGTCGTCATTGCTTACTGGCACGCAGGTGTATAGGAAGGCGCCGCCGGCTGATGAATACGGCATGGACTGGAAATTCATGTATCAAAAGGTATGTACATAGTGTTGTATATGCAGGATTGTGTCATTCAACTGCAAGGTCATTGTTTCTTGGTGGGTTTTCAATCAACAAAGTCACTCTTTATTTTGTGCATGTAGCTAGAGGCAAGCACCAAGTACCTTGTTGAGGGGTACGTAATTTACCTCGGAAAGCTGGGCTCACTAGCAAAAACCAAGCTGTGAAGAGCAACGACACAGTGTATAAGAAAGCGTTCGAAGTTTTACTTGCATTGCACCGTCACGCTATGTTATAGGCCTTGCGCCGGTTTGTAGAGAAGAATCCTGTGACACATTCGAACATCTAGTAGACTTCAAAGTCGGTGACATGAGGAGAGCACCTGCAACACAAGGCTAGTTGAAGTTCTTGAAGTTGCCAGCATCTGCACACATCGCCCACCAGTGGCACCCGGCTCCCTCACGCAGTCAGCGCTCTGCAAGAAATGAGTGACTGAGTGTGTAGATGGGTGTCGTGTCCAGTCCGCTGGAATTCAAGTTGAAGTTATCAGACTGTCAGTGACTTTCCGCCACTGCCCCGGCAGGAGAGCGACCGGATAGGCGCCAACATCCCCATGAGCGACAGCAAACTCGCTAAACTTCAAGTTGAAGTTCTCAAACTCAGTACTTTCCGCTGCCGCCCCGACAGGAAAGCGACCGTATAGGCGCCAACATACCCATGAGTGACAGCAAGCTGTCGGCGGCAGTCGGTTACCGGGTGCCCCCAGCCGAAGCTGCGCGCAAAAAAGCCATGGGGCAGCACCCCATCGTCTATCAACCGGGCCAGGAGGGTGAGATCGGGATCTGCGAAACAGGGACCAAGCCCAGGTGGGTGCTCTGTCCTATGAGCATCTGCAGACTTGAGTTCTCATGAGTTGGACACACACACCTGAACAGCCGCAGCTCCTGCTGGATCGGTGGTGTTCGAGGCTCAGAGATGGGGCATAGACTCTGTAGCACTTGAACTTGATGCTGGATGATGCGGAGGTGGTCTAGGGTTAGGTTAGGATTAGGGTTAAGGGGGGGGCGGTCCGCCCTCGCCTCTCTTCAGCAAGGAGCTCACAGAGTTAGGGTTAGGGCTAGGGGTAGGTGATGGGTTAGGGTTAGGGTTAGGGTAGCGCTGCAGATCCTGCAGCTTGCACCACAACTGCCCATCATGCACGCCATGTCTGTCATTACGTAATCTTACCATACATGGGATCAAGGTCACGTTTTGCTTCTCGCATGGAATGATTGTCATCATTACCTAGCTCAGGTATACACGCAGACCTTGAGACTTATGTGGAGTGAGATATCATGAGCTGATGCCGGTTGAGGGTGTCCACCTGACTCAGGCCAGAGTTCATTCACGACCGTGATCATCAGTCAAACCCTAACCCCAGGGCATGTGTCATGCATGGTCAATCCGATTTGACAGGGAGCAGAGCCGCGCAGTCAGCAAGGAGACAGCAGAGGCGGTGATCAAGGCGTACGTGCACGTGCCCAAGGCTGAGCATCCGCTCAAGACGACGAGCAATGCTGCATACGGGTCCAAGGCGCCCACGGAGGCGACGTATGCGTTCCACCGACGCGCGCGCCTGCAGGTAGGGCTGCAAAACTCTTTATATCGAAGTCATCTTTGCACTTCAAAGAGCTCAAGACCCTGCTTGCATGGGCACCTCTCTATCAGACATTACCGATTTTCGCCCATATACGCTGTGTGACTACAAGTTGGTACCACTGATTCTCAGTGAACCCTCAGTTCAGATTGTGTATACGCCGTGCATGCGACGTGTATGGCCTCCTGATATACGTTTTATCGCAACCCTACCTGCAGGCGTTCAGCAACGGCTTCAACAGCGCGCGGTACCGCGACATGGGGCTCAACACGGCCATCACCAAGTCCGCCGTGCACTCCTCGCTGGACCCTCAGTTTGCTTGAACCTGAAGTTTGATTGAACTTCAAGTTGAAGTAGACGGGGGAGGCAGGGTGCTGCTGACTGTAAATAGATGTCCATTTTCAAGATGCGACACTTGTTGATGTTTTGGGCATTTGCCAACCCTCAATTTGCTTGAACTCGAGCTTGAAGTAAAGGGGGGCAGGGTGCTGCTGACTGTACATAAATGCCCAGCTTTTAGAGATGCGATACTTGTTGATGTTTTGGGCGTTCGCGTAAGCAGGTGGTAGCGGCGGGCAGTGTGGGCACCTGTTGGTGACCGCCATGTTGTGTTGTCGCCGCTTGCTGACAATTAAGGTGGTAGTAGTCACACAATGCTGGCTTGCATCAGGCACAGCGGCCCCAGGCTGGCTTTCGGTAACCAGAAATTGTGAAAGCCGTGTCTGCTGAGCAGCTTGGGTTGACTCAACGCCACCTAATCAGTACTTGAAGTATTACAGTGATGAAATTGTTTTTAAGATGCCAAAGGAATTTATGTATATGGGGCTCTGCCGCATCAACCGCAACTTGAACCAGTTCTGGCTGACTCACAGGCTCCAGCCACTCCCTCAAATTTGGAGTGTGTTATTTTTATTTATTCTCGCTCAGGGCGCGGAAAGCCCAAAATGAACGGTATCTAAGCTTGCTCTACGGAATTTACATGTCGCGTGACAGTCTGAACGTGTCTCAATGACAACCACTCAAAGTGTGCACATGTGCTTGAAGGTTAGAGACTCTGATCGGATGCGGTGTTGCGCATTAGCACCGGCAGCAGAGGAGGCTGAGAGGCATCGCCAGACCGTGGGTGCTGGGCTTACGAGAGTGAATATTACTAAACACACAAAGCAGAATGTAACCGTCAGACGGTAGATGTAACCGCCAGTAACGCACATTGACGAGAACACGCCTGATATGTGCGATGAAACTGCTGGGTCTGAACCCCCCCCGTATCAGATGATTGTGACACAAGCAGGAACCGGTCCATATTCTGACAGAAGCAACAGTGCGCTGCGCTGCAGTGTACTCGACCCTCAACCTGACTCCCACCCTAAGCGCAGCTGAGAGAAACGTGCAGCTGTAGCCTTAGGGCTTAATTATTGCCCAACCGCATAGCAGCATGCCTTTGCGCACCAACACTTTGCCTGAGTGCACATTTTTGTAGCAATTGCTAATAGTATCATAGATATTCCTCAAGACTAAACTTACATACCAATCAGTGTCTTGAACCGCTGAGCTTAGTTGCTGGCGCATGCATGGTACATTGATGACATCTTCAAAGTTTGTTGGCCCACCAGTGCTTGGGGATAAGATGACTGGAAAACAACTGAAAAGAATCTGAACTTCAACTTCAGCCAAACCTGAACTCCTCGGCAGCAGCTGCCACTGCTCTGAACTCGAAGCGTGAAGGGGGGTGGGAATTCTGGTGTGGAACATGCCCAAGCTAATGAAGCGACCCTCAAATTCCGGAGCCCTAGGGAGGTCACTGTGTACGTACTTTGTTAGAAATGCGGTGTTACGCATTAGCAAAGGCAGCAGAGGAGGCTGAGAGGCATCGCCAGACCGTGGGTGCTGGGCTTACGAGAGTGAATATTACTGAACACACAAAGCAGAATGTAACCGTCAGACGGTAAATGTAACCGCAAGTAACGGACATTGCCGATAACACGCCTGATACGTGCTATGAAAAAACTGCTAGGTCTGAAACGCCCCCCGTACCAGATGATTGTGACACAAGCAGGAACCGGTCCATATTCTAACACTCTGTGTAACCCTAGCATCCGCGCGCTTCTGCGGCGGCTGCCTGCCCCGTTCCTGGCGGCATGCGTCAACGCTAAGTCGAACCCCCTTCACCATGACCTGACAGCCATGCTTCCCACCGACGGTGATGGACGGCAGCCGTGCATCTACAGCGGCAGCATGTCCCTGCGCTTGCAGCAGTGGAAGGAGGTCGCTGCGGCTATGCGAGACAGGCACAACTTATGCAACCTGGGATGGGCCGGGGAGATGGAGCGGGCATTCAAGGGGTTGGCCGATGACGTGGTACTGCACTGCCTATATACGGGCCTGGTGAGCGCGTCAGTCACAATGTCATGTAGACATTAGACAGTGGAGACATGTGACAATGTTCAGGATTGACACAATATCATGGCGATGGTGCTGATCACAACAGCGGACAATGCTGTCACTACCCCTCGATATGCCACCGACACAAACCTGCACACCATGTGCTGTTGAATCGCACACGCTGCTATTGAGGACACTGTTGTATGCCGCTGTGCCATTGTGGGTCTTTGCCCTACCCCTGCTTGTTATTTTAACTCTGACCCTATGCCTCTCATGTAGCCGTGTCGTTGCCATTGGTTTGCTGGAGTGTAGCGCTTGACAGGTAGAACACGCACGCCAGCAATGCCTCTTTTACTCACCCGTTGACGACCTATGAGTTGAGGAGTGCTGTCGAGCTTCGCGGTGTACCTGATGTAACTGATGCAACTGCTTTATGCGGCGGTGGTGCTTACACTTGTATCTTGGAAAGCGGTGGTGGTGGCCAAGACAGCAGTGCATGCTGCGACTACAGCAAGAACTAACACTCGCGTTCACAGATGGGGCTTGGTGCGGTGACGCTCCGCTTAGGGCTTGAAGTGAAACGCTTCCAAGCTAGGGCTTGAAGCGTGTGTGATATCCTGACCCTGTATCTACGCCACTTCTTAACCTTATCGCGACTGCTGCTATACACTGTTGAAGTAAATGTTGAAGTCGTCATTGCTTACTGGCACGCAGGTGTATAGGAAGGCGCCGCCGGCTGATGAATACGGCATGGACTGGAAATTCATGTATCAAAAGGTATGTACATAGTGTTGTATATGCAGGATTGTGTCATTCAACTGCAAGGTCATTGTTTCTTGGTGGGTTTTCAATCAACAAAGTCACTCTTTATTTTGTGCATGTAGCTAGAGGCAAGCACCAAGTACCTTGTTGAGGGGTACGTAATTTACCTCGGAAAGCTGGGCTCACTAGCAAAAACCAAGCTGTGAAGAGCAACGACACAGTGTATAAGAAAGCGTTCGAAGTTTTACTTGCATTGCACCGTCACGCTATGTTATAGGCCTTGCGCCGGTTTGTAGAGAAGAATCCTGTGACACATTCGAACATCTAGTAGACTTCAAAGTCGGTGACATGAGGAGAGCACCTGCAACACAAGGCTAGTTGAAGTTCTTGAAGTTGCCAGCATCTGCACACATCGCCCACCAGTGGCACCCGGCTCCCTCACGCAGTCAGCGCTCTGCAAGAAATGAGTGACTGAGTGTGTAGATGGGTGTCGTGTCCAGTCCGCTGGAATTCAAGTTGAAGTTATCAGACTGTCAGTGACTTTCCGCCACTGCCCCGGCAGGAGAGCGACCGGATAGGCGCCAACATCCCCATGAGCGACAGCAAACTCGCTAAACTTCAAGTTGAAGTTCTCAAACTCAGTACTTTCCGCTGCCGCCCCGACAGGAAAGCGACCGTATAGGCGCCAACATACCCATGAGTGACAGCAAGCTGTCGGCGGCAGTCGGTTACCGGGTGCCCCCAGCCGAAGCTGCGCGCAAAAAAGCCATGGGGCAGCACCCCATCGTCTATCAACCGGGCCAGGAGGGTGAGATCGGGATCTGCGAAACAGGGACCAAGCCCAGGTGGGTGCTCTGTCCTATGAGCATCTGCAGACTTGAGTTCTCATGAGTTGGACACACACACCTGAACAGCCGCAGCTCCTGCTGGATCGGTGGTGTTCGAGGCTCAGAGATGGGGCATAGACTCTGTAGCACTTGAACTTGATGCTGGATGATGCGGAGGTGGTCTAGGGTTAGGTTAGGATTAGGGTTAAGGGGGGGGCGGTCCGCCCTCGCCTCTCTTCAGCAAGGAGCTCACAGAGTTAGGGTTAGGGCTAGGGGTAGGTGATGGGTTAGGGTTAGGGTTAGGGTAGCGCTGCAGATCCTGCAGCTTGCACCACAACTGCCCATCATGCACGCCATGTCTGTCATTACGTAATCTTACCATACATGGGATCAAGGTCACGTTTTGCTTCTCGCATGGAATGATTGTCATCATTACCTAGCTCAGGTATACACGCAGACCTTGAGACTTATGTGGAGTGAGATATCATGAGCTGATGCCGGTTGAGGGTGTCCACCTGACTCAGGCCAGAGTTCATTCACGACCGTGATCATCAGTCAAACCCTAACCCCAGGGCATGTGTCATGCATGGTCAATCCGATTTGACAGGGAGCAGAGCCGCGCAGTCAGCAAGGAGACAGCAGAGGCGGTGATCAAGGCGTACGTGCACGTGCCCAAGGCTGAGCATCCGCTCAAGACGACGAGCAATGCTGCATACGGGTCCAAGGCGCCCACGGAGGCGACGTATGCGTTCCACCGACGCGCGCGCCTGCAGGTAGGGCTGCAAAACTCTTTATATCGAAGTCATCTTTGCACTTCAAAGAGCTCAAGACCCTGCTTGCATGGGCACCTCTCTATCAGACATTACCGATTTTCGCCCATATACGCTGTGTGACTACAAGTTGGTACCACTGATTCTCAGTGAACCCTCAGTTCAGATTGTGTATACGCCGTGCATGCGACGTGTATGGCCTCCTGATATACGTTTTATCGCAACCCTACCTGCAGGCGTTCAGCAACGGCTTCAACAGCGCGCGGTACCGCGACATGGGGCTCAACACGGCCATCACCAAGTCCGCCGTGCACTCCTCGCTGGACCCTCAGTTTGCTTGAACCTGAAGTTTGATTGAACTTCAAGTTGAAGTAGACGGGGGAGGCAGGGTGCTGCTGACTGTAAATAGATGTCCATTTTCAAGATGCGACACTTGTTGATGTTTTGGGCATTTGCCAACCCTCAATTTGCTTGAACTCGAGCTTGAAGTAAAGGGGGGCAGGGTGCTGCTGACTGTACATAAATGCCCAGCTTTTAGAGATGCGATACTTGTTGATGTTTTGGGCGTTCGCGTAAGCAGGTGGTAGCGGCGGGCAGTGTGGGCACCTGTTGGTGACCGCCATGTTGTGTTGTCGCCGCTTGCTGACAATTAAGGTGGTAGTAGTCACACAATGCTGGCTTGCATCAGGCACAGCGGCCCCAGGCTGGCTTTCGGTAACCAGAAATTGTGAAAGCCGTGTCTGCTGAGCAGCTTGGGTTGACTCAACGCCACCTAATCAGTACTTGAAGTATTACAGTGATGAAATTGTTTTTAAGATGCCAAAGGAATTTATGTATATGGGGCTCTGCCGCATCAACCGCAACTTGAACCAGTTCTGGCTGACTCACAGGCTCCAGCCACTCCCTCAAATTTGGAGTGTGTTATTTTTATTTATTCTCGCTCAGGGCGCGGAAAGCCCAAAATGAACGGTATCTAAGCTTGCTCTACGGAATTTACATGTCGCGTGACAGTCTGAACGTGTCTCAATGACAACCACTCAAAGTGTGCACATGTGCTTGAAGGTTAGAGACTCTGATCGGATGCGGTGTTGCGCATTAGCACCGGCAGCAGAGGAGGCTGAGAGGCATCGCCAGACCGTGGGTGCTGGGCTTACGAGAGTGAATATTACTAAACACACAAAGCAGAATGTAACCGTCAGACGGTAGATGTAACCGCCAGTAACGCACATTGACGAGAACACGCCTGATATGTGCGATGAAACTGCTGGGTCTGAACCCCCCCCGTATCAGATGATTGTGACACAAGCAGGAACCGGTCCATATTCTGACAGAAGCAACAGTGCGCTGCGCTGCAGTGTACTCGACCCTCAACCTGACTCCCACCCTAAGCGCAGCTGAGAGAAACGTGCAGCTGTAGCCTTAGGGCTTAATTATTGCCCAACCGCATAGCAGCATGCCTTTGCGCACCAACACTTTGCCTGAGTGCACATTTTTGTAGCAATTGCTAATAGTATCATAGATATTCCTCAAGACTAAACTTACATACCAATCAGTGTCTTGAACCGCTGAGCTTAGTTGCTGGCGCATGCATGGTACATTGATGACATCTTCAAAGTTTGTTGGCCCACCAGTGCTTGGGGATAAGATGACTGGAAAACAACTGAAAAGAATCTGAACTTCAACTTCAGCCAAACCTGAACTCCTCGGCAGCAGCTGCCACTGCTCTGAACTCGAAGCGTGAAGGGGGGTGGGAATTCTGGTGTGGAACATGCCCAAGCTAATGAAGCGACCCTCAAATTCCGGAGCCCTAGGGAGGTCACTGTGTACGTACTTTGTTAGAAATGCGGTGTTACGCATTAGCAAAGGCAGCAGAGGAGGCTGAGAGGCATCGCCAGACCGTGGGTGCTGGGCTTACGAGAGTGAATATTACTGAACACACAAAGCAGAATGTAACCGTCAGACGGTAAATGTAACCGCAAGTAACGGACATTGCCGATAACACGCCTGATACGTGCTATGAAAAAACTGCTAGGTCTGAAACGCCCCCCGTACCAGATGATTGTGACACAAGCAGGAACCGGTCCATATTCTAACACTCTGTGTAACCCTAGCATCCGCGCGCTTCTGCGGCGGCTGCCTGCCCCGTTCCTGGCGGCATGCGTCAACGCTCAGTGGAACCCCCTTCACCATGACCTGACAGCCATGCTTCCCACCGACGGTGATGGACGGCAGCCGTGCATCTACAGCGGCAGCATGTCCCTGCGCTTGCAGCAGTGGAAGGAGGTCGCTGCGGCTATGCGAGACAGGCACAACTTATGCAACCTGGGATGGGCCGGGGAGATGGAGCGGGCATTCAAGGGGTTGGCCGATGACGTGGTACTGCACTGCCTATATACGGGCCTGGTGAGCGCGTCAGTCACAATGTCATGTAGACATTAGACAGTGGAGACATGTGACAATGTTCAGGATTGACACAATATCATGGCGATGGTGCTGATCACAACAGCGGACAATGCTGTCACTACCCCTCGATATGCCACCGACACAAACCTGCACACCATGTGCTGTTGAATCGCACACGCTGCTATTGAGGACACTGTTGTATGCCGCTGTGCCATTGTGGGTCTTTGCCCTACCCCTGCTTGTTATTTTAACTCTGACCCTATGCCTCTCATGTAGCCGTGTCGTTGCCATTGGTTTGCTGGAGTGTAGCGCTTGACAGGTAGAACACGCACGCCAGCAATGCCTCTTTTACTCACCCGTTGACGACCTATGAGTTGAGGAGTGCTGTCGAGCTTCGCGGTGTACCTGATGTAACTGATGCAACTGCTTTATGCGGCGGTGGTGCTTACACTTGTATCTTGGAAAGCGGTGGTGGTGGCCAAGACAGCAGTGCATGCTGCGACTACAGCAAGAACTAACACTCGCGTTCACAGATGGGGCTTGGTGCGGTGACGCTCCGCTTAGGGCTTGAAGTGAAACGCTTCCAAGCTAGGGCTTGAAGCGTGTGTGATATCCTGACCCTGTATCTACGCCACTTCTTAACCTTATCGCGACTGCTGCTATACACTGTTGAAGTAAATGTTGAAGTCGTCATTGCTTACTGGCACGCAGGTGTATAGGAAGGCGCCGCCGGCTGATGAATACGGCATGGACTGGAAATTCATGTATCAAAAGGTATGTACATAGTGTTGTATATGCAGGATTGTGTCATTCAACTGCAAGGTCATTGTTTCTTGGTGGGTTTTCAATCAACAAAGTCACTCTTTATTTTGTGCATGTAGCTAGAGGCAAGCACCAAGTACCTTGTTGAGGGGTACGTAATTTACCTCGGAAAGCTGGGCTCACTAGCAAAAACCAAGCTGTGAAGAGCAACGACACAGTGTATAAGAAAGCGTTCGAAGTTTTACTTGCATTGCACCGTCACGCTATGTTATAGGCCTTGCGCCGGTTTGTAGAGAAGAATCCTGTGACACATTCGAACATCTAGTAGACTTCAAAGTCGGTGACATGAGGAGAGCACCTGCAACACAAGGCTAGTTGAAGTTCTTGAAGTTGCCAGCATCTGCACACATCGCCCACCAGTGGCACCCGGCTCCCTCACGCAGTCAGCGCTCTGCAAGAAATGAGTGACTGAGTGTGTAGATGGGTGTCGTGTCCAGTCCGCTGGAATTCAAGTTGAAGTTATCAGACTGTCAGTGACTTTCCGCCACTGCCCCGGCAGGAGAGCGACCGGATAGGCGCCAACATCCCCATGAGCGACAGCAAACTCGCTAAACTTCAAGTTGAAGTTCTCAAACTCAGTACTTTCCGCTGCCGCCCCGACAGGAAAGCGACCGTATAGGCGCCAACATACCCATGAGTGACAGCAAGCTGTCGGCGGCAGTCGGTTACCGGGTGCCCCCAGCCGAAGCTGCGCGCAAAAAAGCCATGGGGCAGCACCCCATCGTCTATCAACCGGGCCAGGAGGGTGAGATCGGGATCTGCGAAACAGGGACCAAGCCCAGGTGGGTGCTCTGTCCTATGAGCATCTGCAGACTTGAGTTCTCATGAGTTGGACACACACACCTGAACAGCCGCAGCTCCTGCTGGATCGGTGGTGTTCGAGGCTCAGAGATGGGGCATAGACTCTGTAGCACTTGAACTTGATGCTGGATGATGCGGAGGTGGTCTAGGGTTAGGTTAGGATTAGGGTTAAGGGGGGGGCGGTCCGCCCTCGCCTCTCTTCAGCAAGGAGCTCACAGAGTTAGGGTTAGGGCTAGGGGTAGGTGATGGGTTAGGGTTAGGGTTAGGGTAGCGCTGCAGATCCTGCAGCTTGCACCACAACTGCCCATCATGCACGCCATGTCTGTCATTACGTAATCTTACCATACATGGGATCAAGGTCACGTTTTGCTTCTCGCATGGAATGATTGTCATCATTACCTAGCTCAGGTATACACGCAGACCTTGAGACTTATGTGGAGTGAGATATCATGAGCTGATGCCGGTTGAGGGTGTCCACCTGACTCAGGCCAGAGTTCATTCACGACCGTGATCATCAGTCAAACCCTAACCCCAGGGCATGTGTCATGCATGGTCAATCCGATTTGACAGGGAGCAGAGCCGCGCAGTCAGCAAGGAGACAGCAGAGGCGGTGATCAAGGCGTACGTGCACGTGCCCAAGGCTGAGCATCCGCTCAAGACGACGAGCAATGCTGCATACGGGTCCAAGGCGCCCACGGAGGCGACGTATGCGTTCCACCGACGCGCGCGCCTGCAGGTAGGGCTGCAAAACTCTTTATATCGAAGTCATCTTTGCACTTCAAAGAGCTCAAGACCCTGCTTGCATGGGCACCTCTCTATCAGACATTACCGATTTTCGCCCATATACGCTGTGTGACTACAAGTTGGTACCACTGATTCTCAGTGAACCCTCAGTTCAGATTGTGTATACGCCGTGCATGCGACGTGTATGGCCTCCTGATATACGTTTTATCGCAACCCTACCTGCAGGCGTTCAGCAACGGCTTCAACAGCGCGCGGTACCGCGACATGGGGCTCAACACGGCCATCACCAAGTCCGCCGTGCACTCCTCGCTGGACCCTCAGTTTGCTTGAACCTGAAGTTTGATTGAACTTCAAGTTGAAGTAGACGGGGGAGGCAGGGTGCTGCTGACTGTAAATAGATGTCCATTTTCAAGATGCGACACTTGTTGATGTTTTGGGCATTTGCCAACCCTCAATTTGCTTGAACTCGAGCTTGAAGTAAAGGGGGGCAGGGTGCTGCTGACTGTACATAAATGCCCAGCTTTTAGAGATGCGATACTTGTTGATGTTTTGGGCGTTCGCGTAAGCAGGTGGTAGCGGCGGGCAGTGTGGGCACCTGTTGGTGACCGCCATGTTGTGTTGTCGCCGCTTGCTGACAATTAAGGTGGTAGTAGTCACACAATGCTGGCTTGCATCAGGCACAGCGGCCCCAGGCTGGCTTTCGGTAACCAGAAATTGTGAAAGCCGTGTCTGCTGAGCAGCTTGGGTTGACTCAACGCCACCTAATCAGTACTTGAAGTATTACAGTGATGAAATTGTTTTTAAGATGCCAAAGGAATTTATGTATATGGGGCTCTGCCGCATCAACCGCAACTTGAACCAGTTCTGGCTGACTCACAGGCTCCAGCCACTCCCTCAAATTTGGAGTGTGTTATTTTTATTTATTCTCGCTCAGGGCGCGGAAAGCCCAAAATGAACGGTATCTAAGCTTGCTCTACGGAATTTACATGTCGCGTGACAGTCTGAACGTGTCTCAATGACAACCACTCAAAGTGTGCACATGTGCTTGAAGGTTAGAGACTCTGATCGGATGCGGTGTTGCGCATTAGCACCGGCAGCAGAGGAGGCTGAGAGGCATCGCCAGACCGTGGGTGCTGGGCTTACGAGAGTGAATATTACTAAACACACAAAGCAGAATGTAACCGTCAGACGGTAGATGTAACCGCCAGTAACGCACATTGACGAGAACACGCCTGATATGTGCGATGAAACTGCTGGGTCTGAACCCCCCCCGTATCAGATGATTGTGACACAAGCAGGAACCGGTCCATATTCTGACAGAAGCAACAGTGCGCTGCGCTGCAGTGTACTCGACCCTCAACCTGACTCCCACCCTAAGCGCAGCTGAGAGAAACGTGCAGCTGTAGCCTTAGGGCTTAATTATTGCCCAACCGCATAGCAGCATGCCTTTGCGCACCAACACTTTGCCTGAGTGCACTTTTTTGTAGCAATTGCTAATAGTATCATAGATATTCCTCAAGACTAAACTTACATACCAATCAGTGTCTTGAACCGCTGAGCTTAGTTGCTGGCGCATGCATGGTACATTGATGACATCTTCAAAGTTTGTTGGCCCACCAGTGCTTGGGGATAAGATGACTGGAAAACAACTGAAAAGAATCTGAACTTCAACTTCAGCCAAACCTGAACTCCTCGGCAGCAGCTGCCACTGCTCTGAACTCGAAGCGTGAAGGGGGGTGGGAATTCTGGTGTGGAACATGCCCAAGCTAATGAAGCGACCCTCAAATTCCGGAGCCCTAGGGAGGTCACTGTGTACGTACTTTGTTAGAAATGCGGTGTTACGCATTAGCAAAGGCAGCAGAGGAGGCTGAGAGGCATCGCCAGACCGTGGGTGCTGGGCTTACGAGAGTGAATATTACTGAACACACAAAGCAGAATGTAACCGTCAGACGGTAAATGTAACCGCAAGTAACGGACATTGCCGATAACACGCCTGATACGTGCTATGAAAAAACTGCTAGGTCTGAAACGCCCCCCGTACCAGATGATTGTGACACAAGCAGGAACCGGTCCATATTCTAACACTCTGTGTAACCCTAGCATCCGCGCGCTTCTGCGGCGGCTGCCTGCCCCGTTCCTGGCGGCATGCGTCAACGCTCAGTGGAACCCCCTTCACCATGACCTGACAGCCATGCTTCCCACCGACGGTGATGGACGGCAGCCGTGCATCTACAGCGGCAGCATGTCCCTGCGCTTGCAGCAGTGGAAGGAGGTCGCTGCGGCTATGCGAGACAGGCACAACTTATGCAACCTGGGATGGGCCGGGGAGATGGAGCGGGCATTCAAGGGGTTGGCCGATGACGTGGTACTGCACTGCCTATATACGGGCCTGGTGAGCGCGTCAGTCACAATGTCATGTAGACATTAGACAGTGGAGACATGTGACAATGTTCAGGATTGACACAATATCATGGCGATGGTGCTGATCACAACAGCGGACAATGCTGTCACTACCCCTCGATATGCCACCGACACAAACCTGCACACCATGTGCTGTTGAATCGCACACGCTGCTATTGAGGACACTGTTGTATGCCGCTGTGCCATTGTGGGTCTTTGCCCTACCCCTGCTTGTTATTTTAACTCTGACCCTATGCCTCTCATGTAGCCGTGTCGTTGCCATTGGTTTGCTGGAGTGTAGCGCTTGACAGGTAGAACACGCACGCCAGCAATGCCTCTTTTACTCACCCGTTGACGACCTATGAGTTGAGGAGTGCTGTCGAGCTTCGCGGTGTACCTGATGTAACTGATGCAACTGCTTTATGCGGCGGTGGTGCTTACACTTGTATCTTGGAAAGCGGTGGTGGTGGCCAAGACAGCAGTGCATGCTGCGACTACAGCAAGAACTAACACTCGCGTTCACAGATGGGGCTTGGTGCGGTGACGCTCCGCTTAGGGCTTGAAGTGAAACGCTTCCAAGCTAGGGCTTGAAGCGTGTGTGATATCCTGACCCTGTATCTACGCCACTTCTTAACCTTATCGCGACTGCTGCTATACACTGTTGAAGTAAATGTTGAAGTCGTCATTGCTTACTGGCACGCAGGTGTATAGGAAGGCGCCGCCGGCTGATGAATACGGCATGGACTGGAAATTCATGTATCAAAAGGTATGTACATAGTGTTGTATATGCAGGATTGTGTCATTCAACTGCAAGGTCATTGTTTCTTGGTGGGTTTTCAATCAACAAAGTCACTCTTTATTTTGTGCATGTAGCTAGAGGCAAGCACCAAGTACCTTGTTGAGGGGTACGTAATTTACCTCGGAAAGCTGGGCTCACTAGCAAAAACCAAGCTGTGAAGAGCAACGACACAGTGTATAAGAAAGCGTTCGAAGTTTTACTTGCATTGCACCGTCACGCTATGTTATAGGCCTTGCGCCGGTTTGTAGAGAAGAATCCTGTGACACATTCGAACATCTAGTAGACTTCAAAGTCGGTGACATGAGGAGAGCACCTGCAACACAAGGCTAGTTGAAGTTCTTGAAGTTGCCAGCATCTGCACACATCGCCCACCAGTGGCACCCGGCTCCCTCACGCAGTCAGCGCTCTGCAAGAAATGAGTGACTGAGTGTGTAGATGGGTGTCGTGTCCAGTCCGCTGGAATTCAAGTTGAAGTTATCAGACTGTCAGTGACTTTCCGCCACTGCCCCGGCAGGAGAGCGACCGGATAGGCGCCAACATCCCCATGAGCGACAGCAAACTCGCTAAACTTCAAGTTGAAGTTCTCAAACTCAGTACTTTCCGCTGCCGCCCCGACAGGAAAGCGACCGTATAGGCGCCAACATACCCATGAGTGACAGCAAGCTGTCGGCGGCAGTCGGTTACCGGGTGCCCCCAGCCGAAGCTGCGCGCAAAAAAGCCATGGGGCAGCACCCCATCGTCTATCAACCGGGCCAGGAGGGTGAGATCGGGATCTGCGAAACAGGGACCAAGCCCAGGTGGGTGCTCTGTCCTATGAGCATCTGCAGACTTGAGTTCTCATGAGTTGGACACACACACCTGAACAGCCGCAGCTCCTGCTGGATCGGTGGTGTTCGAGGCTCAGAGATGGGGC
This sequence comes from Tribonema minus, assembly GCA_017506865.1. Lineage (NCBI taxonomy): Eukaryota > Xanthophyceae > Tribonematales > Tribonemataceae > Tribonema > Tribonema minus. The sequence continues at coordinate 929,550 of JAFCMP010000157.1, forward strand.
ATAGACTCTGTAGCACTTGAACTTGATGCTGGATGATGCGGAGGTGGTCTAGGGTTAGGTTAGGATTAGGGTTAAGGGGGGGGCGGTCCGCCCTCGCCTCTCTTCAGCAAGGAGCTCACAGAGTTAGGGTTAGGGCTAGGGGTAGGTGATGGGTTAGGGTTAGGGTTAGGGTAGCGCTGCAGATCCTGCAGCTTGCACCACAACTGCCCATCATGCACGCCATGTCTGTCATTACGTAATCTTACCATACATGGGATCAAGGTCACGTTTTGCTTCTCGCATGGAATGATTGTCATCATTACCTAGCTCAGGTATACACGCAGACCTTGAGACTTATGTGGAGTGAGATATCATGAGCTGATGCCGGTTGAGGGTGTCCACCTGACTCAGGCCAGAGTTCATTCACGACCGTGATCATCAGTCAAACCCTAACCCCAGGGCATGTGTCATGCATGGTCAATCCGATTTGACAGGGAGCAGAGCCGCGCAGTCAGCAAGGAGACAGCAGAGGCGGTGATCAAGGCGTACGTGCACGTGCCCAAGGCTGAGCATCCGCTCAAGACGACGAGCAATGCTGCATACGGGTCCAAGGCGCCCACGGAGGCGACGTATGCGTTCCACCGACGCGCGCGCCTGCAGGTAGGGCTGCAAAACTCTTTATATCGAAGTCATCTTTGCACTTCAAAGAGCTCAAGACCCTGCTTGCATGGGCACCTCTCTATCAGACATTACCGATTTTCGCCCATATACGCTGTGTGACTACAAGTTGGTACCACTGATTCTCAGTGAACCCTCAGTTCAGATTGTGTATACGCCGTGCATGCGACGTGTATGGCCTCCTGATATACGTTTTATCGCAACCCTACCTGCAGGCGTTCAGCAACGGCTTCAACAGCGCGCGGTACCGCGACATGGGGCTCAACACGGCCATCACCAAGTCCGCCGTGCACTCCTCGCTGGACCCTCAGTTTGCTTGAACCTGAAGTTTGATTGAACTTCAAGTTGAAGTAGACGGGGGAGGCAGGGTGCTGCTGACTGTAAATAGATGTCCATTTTCAAGATGCGACACTTGTTGATGTTTTGGGCATTTGCCAACCCTCAATTTGCTTGAACTCGAGCTTGAAGTAAAGGGGGGCAGGGTGCTGCTGACTGTACATAAATGCCCAGCTTTTAGAGATGCGATACTTGTTGATGTTTTGGGCGTTCGCGTAAGCAGGTGGTAGCGGCGGGCAGTGTGGGCACCTGTTGGTGACCGCCATGTTGTGTTGTCGCCGCTTGCTGACAATTAAGGTGGTAGTAGTCACACAATGCTGGCTTGCATCAGGCACAGCGGCCCCAGGCTGGCTTTCGGTAACCAGAAATTGTGAAAGCCGTGTCTGCTGAGCAGCTTGGGTTGACTCAACGCCACCTAATCAGTACTTGAAGTATTACAGTGATGAAATTGTTTTTAAGATGCCAAAGGAATTTATGTATATGGGGCTCTGCCGCATCAACCGCAACTTGAACCAGTTCTGGCTGACTCACAGGCTCCAGCCACTCCCTCAAATTTGGAGTGTGTTATTTTTATTTATTCTCGCTCAGGGCGCGGAAAGCCCAAAATGAACGGTATCTAAGCTTGCTCTACGGAATTTACATGTCGCGTGACAGTCTGAACGTGTCTCAATGACAACCACTCAAAGTGTGCACATGTGCTTGAAGGTTAGAGACTCTGATCGGATGCGGTGTTGCGCATTAGCACCGGCAGCAGAGGAGGCTGAGAGGCATCGCCAGACCGTGGGTGCTGGGCTTACGAGAGTGAATATTACTAAACACACAAAGCAGAATGTAACCGTCAGACGGTAGATGTAACCGCCAGTAACGCACATTGACGAGAACACGCCTGATATGTGCGATGAAACTGCTGGGTCTGAACCCCCCCGTATCAGATGATTGTGACACAAGCAGGAACCGGTCCATATTCTGACAGAAGCAACAGTGCGCTGCGCTGCAGTGTACTCGACCCTCAACCTGACTCCCACCCTAAGCGCAGCTGAGAGAAACGTGCAGCTGTAGCCTTAGGGCTTAATTATTGCCCAACCGCATAGCAGCATGCCTTTGCGCACCAACACTTTGCCTGAGTGCACTTTTTTGTAGCAATTGCTAATAGTATCATAGATATTCCTCAAGACTAAACTTACATACCAATCAGTGTCTTGAACCGCTGAGCTTAGTTGCTGGCGCATGCATGGTACATTGATGACATCTTCAAAGTTTGTTGGCCCACCAGTGCTTGGGGATAAGATGACTGGAAAACAACTGAAAAGAATCTGAACTTCAACTTCAGCCAAACCTGAACTCCTCGGCAGCAGCTGCCACTGCTCTGAACTCGAAGCGTGAAGGGGGGTGGGAATTCTGGTGTGGAACATGCCCAAGCTAATGAAGCGACCCTCAAATTCCGGAGCCCTAGGGAGGTCACTGTGTACGTACTTTGTTAGAAATGCGGTGTTACGCATTAGCAAAGGCAGCAGAGGAGGCTGAGAGGCATCGCCAGACCGTGGGTGCTGGGCTTACGAGAGTGAATATTACTGAACACACAAAGCAGAATGTAACCGTCAGACGGTAAATGTAACCGCAAGTAACGGACATTGCCGATAACACGCCTGATACGTGCTATGAAAAAACTGCTAGGTCTGAAACGCCCCCCGTACCAGATGATTGTGACACAAGCAGGAACCGGTCCATATTCTAACACTCTGTGTAACCCTAGCATCCGCGCGCTTCTGCGGCGGCTGCCTGCCCCGTTCCTGGCGGCATGCGTCAACGCTCAGTGGAACCCCCTTCACCATGACCTGACAGCCATGCTTACTACCGACGGTGATGGACGGCAGCCGTGCATCTACAGCGGCAGCATGTCCCTGCCCATGCAGCAGTGGAAGGAGGTCACTGCGGCTATGCGAGACAGGCACAACTTATGCAACCTGGGATGGGCCGGGGAGATGGAGCGGGCATTCAAGGGGTTGGCCGATGACGTGGTACTGCACTGCCTATATACGGGCCTGGTGAGCGCGTCAGTCACAATGTCATGTAGACATTAGACAGTGGAGACATGTGACAATGTCATGTAGACATTAGACAGTGGAGACATGTGACTGACGCGCTCACCAGGCCCGTATATAGGCAGTGCAGTACCACGTCATCGGCCAACCCCTTGAATACCCGCTCCATCTCCCCGGCCCATCCCAGGTTGCATAAGTTGCGCCTGTCTCGCATAGCCGCAGCGACCTCCTTCCACTGCTGCATGCGCAGGGACATGCTGCCGCTGTAGATGCACGGCTGCTGTCCATCACCGTCGGTGGGAAGCATGGCTGTCAGGTCATGGTGAAGGGGGTTCGACTTAGCGTTGATGCATGCCGCCAGGAACGGGGCAGGCAGCCGTCGCAGAAGCGCTTGGATGATGCCGAGGTTTTCCGCTGCTCTCAGCAGAGGCTGGGACGTGGTTGTGATGCAGCGCTGCTCGACCTGTGCAATCACGGGTACAGTACAAGCAGCAACGAGGATTTCACGCAGTGAGTACACTCGCCTATGTCATACCTTTGCAAACATCGGTTTCCGGATGCATGTGCCAGCTACAGGTGCATCACATTGCAATCACTCCTAAGAGCCACTGTGACCGTGTGAAGTACATGTTGCAAACATTGGTTTCTGGACGCATGTGCCAGCTACAGGTACATCACATTGCAATCACTCCTAACACCCACTGTGACCGTGTGAAGTACGCGTTGGTTGCTTACGTGCTGCAGCAGCGCCTCTCTGTCCGCTTTCGCCTCCTCCGCACTCCAGTGTTTGGTGCCGGCCTGTACATCAGAACGCACACATGCACCACTTCTCAGGTGGAAAAAATTGTCGGTTTAGCTGAGTAACGAGTCCAGCACCCTTGCACGCCCCCATATATCTGAGACATTTTGCATGCAGTCAAGGCAAATTTGTACCTTTCGCGCTGCCGCCATTGCCGTGCGCTCCGTCCATCCCTGGGAGGCAATCAAGCCCGTCAGTCGCGCCTTCTTGGCCGCGGTTGCCGCTCCTTGTGATCCAAGCAAACAGGCAAAAAACAGGGCAGTTTAGGGGGCCCCAGTCAGGGCTGCAGGCTTGACATGGCGCATATGCCATGATGCCATCGGGGACTGCCAGAGCAAAACAAACAGTGACTAAACAAAAAAATTAGGGTAAGGCTTAGGCATGACATCATGCACAGGCAGCGCACTCAACGTAACTGCAACGGTGCTGCACAAACAACTACTGCTGCGTTTGTGTATGCTGACCTCCTTGTCGTCATCATCCTTACAACGAGACGGCTTCTCTCTTTTCTCGCGGCGTTGGCGGGACTGCCCCACTGACCAGCTGAGGCCGCCTCTGCCTGCTGCCGCCTCCACGGGGGAGCTGCTTGATGTGGTAAGAACAAGCACGAAAGGCCTCCGCCCCTTAACGCCTCCACAGCTGTGGTTGAACGCTCTCAAGTTCAAGCCTGGAACTTGAACTAGAACTTGAACTAAGTTCGTTGTTGAAAGCGTTTCCCTCCACTCAGACAGATTGTGCGTGATACAGCAGCGTAGCCAGCGCTGAAGGCTGTGCTGAGATTTGAACCTATTTATGAGAGGAAACTAGCGGGCCCCTCCTCTGGGCGCGGGCGCGCGTCTCGCAGGTACCTACGGCAAGGATGAGTTGAAGTTGTGGGTTACGTGCTTAGATCTGTCCACCGGCAACTTAATCGCCGTCTGTGGCGACCTCTTGGACTCCCGAGAATTGACGTGTGCACCGAGAATCAGTAAATAGTCGTCAAGCTTCCACTGGCGGCTAACATAACACGCTTCCCCGCAAACTCTGCACCAGCTGCGTTTGCTGATGCCCTGCAATTTTGCTCGCTGGACCGCAGTCGCAACATGTTATGCCAGCTGTAGCACTTCGTGCGCTGCTGGTGCATCTGCAGCGACAACCATGGATCTTGCGACGTAGCGGCTACGATAGAGCGCAGCGAAAGCCTGCCTGTATTGCGCTGCTGCTACACTGCTGAACGATATGCTGAAGGTGGACAACAGTGCGCGCGCACGGTAGTTAGTGCTGCAGCTTACATAGCGCTGTTGAAGCGGAGGGTCATTTGAGCTCGCTGCAATAGCCGCAGCCATACATGGCGACAATGGCGGCGTCCAGCTTGGACAGCAAGAAAGATAATCGACGCATGACATCAGCTATAGTCGGCGTTAAGTTTGCGCCGGTGCAGCAGCGTGCCGTGTAACAGCGTCTCTTCATAGCCAATAGGTGCCGCGAGCCGATTAAGTTTGGTGCCGGTGGACACGCTCTTAAGGTGGATATGAGGAGGGTGGATCAGAGACGCAGGGCATGCTGCAAATGGGCTGGTAGTTGAATAACGATGGTTTGGACTTAATTCCAGCAGTTTGGAGTGTAACATTTGATTTGGGTGTAACAGCACTGCACGCATGCTGTCTACGAGCCAGAATCATGACCAGAAGGATCGAAAATCAGACAGCGTCACCCCTGCAGCGGCTGCCTGTCCCTCTGGGGCACCTGCAACCAGATATTACAGATCGCAGGACTCATTTCCAGTTGCCGTTCACCAAGTGTTTCTCGAGAGAGGTTGGCTACGCACAGCTGAGGACGACGAGCAGCATGTACGTGTCCTGCAGTATACTTGTAATATACTCCTCGAACTGGTGCATGTGCACACTGCAATTTGCCAGGGTCGCGCCTGAGCTGTGCATGGCATGTGTTCGGTGGCCCCCAATGCAGGAACTCTCCTGCACAGCAACATGAACAATGCTTGCGCTCATCACTTGATCCAGACAACGACAAGAAAGACTTTTTTCACACATCGTTGACGGTTGTAGTATATGCTGCAGTGAATAACAACTACTTCAAACTTCCATGTCGCGCTCATGATGCACGGCTGCGTCCCTGCACCTTGAGACTGTTGCAGTGGCAGCTGGAATCATTTTTGTGGAATGGAAAAATGCATTATTTGGTCTGGAACAATCGGTGATGCTCATAAACATCGAGAAAAGCTTTGAGGAGTACTCGTGCAACACACAGGTGGAGCGAAAAGCGGAGGCAGCCGGAGTAATATCGGTCAGGCGCTGCCTAGCCTCTGGTGCGCAGGGAGCACAGGGCCAGCTGGCTGCGGTGGTGGCATTGCCAAACACAAAGCTTTGACCCACCAGGGAATTGCCTAGGCCTCGTAGGAGCAGCAGGGCACCATGGGGGAAAGGGGAATGCAGCTGAAGAGCGATCTCAACAAGTCGGGCTGGGAGGAAGCAGACTTTCCCGTGGCGTGCGAGACCTGTTTGGGGGACAACCCCTACGTGCGGATGACTAAGGAGCCTGCTGGCAAAGCCTGCAAGATCTGCGAGAGGCCGTTCTGCAATTTCAGGTGGAAGCCTGGCACAAACGCCCGCTACAAGAGCACTCAGGTACAGTTAAACTGGCTGAGCGGTACTTGATTTGCGTCTGGATTGTCTCTGCTGCGAACAGCGTGTTGCTTGGACGAAGATCAGTTGATTCGAAATTGATGCACCACAGCTGCTAGATGGCAGTGGTAGTCTGCAAGTGAAGCACTGCCTGATTTCATGTTGCGTGTGGAGCACAAGCGAGGAAGATGGCAGACAAAGTGCCATTCACACAATGCTCACAAAAGCACACATCTCGAGAGATGACCTAACATACATGATCGGCTTCTGTGCTGCAATACGAGAAATGAACCGCGTTGTCGGCTTGTCTGTGCTGCGCTGTTGGTGCTGACCGGAACACACATCTCACGACAACGACATTGTCACTACTTAGCATGACCAAATGTGTATTGACTGCAGATACTTCGAAGTAACATCATGGGGATACAAGACACCTCTGTCAATGATACTGCCTCTCTCACAATGCCACTGCAAATTGAGCATTGGCGACTAAACACATCTCATTATGTGCACGCTGTTTTATGTGATAGTGGAAATTCACTTCTGCTCAGAGGTGGGGTTGTATTTGCGTACGCAGATTGACCCTGCACTGATGGTGGAATACTAACTGCTGCTGCTGCACGGCTGTGCTCGTGTCGACAGGTGTGTCAGACTTGCGCCAAGATGAAGAACGTGTGCCAAGTGTGCATCCTCGACCTGCAGTACGGTGAGGTTTATGTTCAGGGTGACGCACCACATGAGCAACTTCAACAAACAGCTACTTCGACATTTACTTCAATAAGCACAGCAGCATTGTGTGACTGCCGTCAGAAGGCATCAAGCACAAATCTGTCCCTGTTTACAAGGTGGTCGCACAAAGTGTGCAGCTTATCCTCCTCTGTTGTCTTAAGTGCTGCTTGCATGCACTCTTTCGAGTTTGGGTGCACGCTAAGACCGCTATTCAGGCTCTGTTCTCGTCCGCACTTGATTGCAGCGTTGCTCAACGCGCTTCCTCTGTCGTCGCACAGCTTGACGTCTTTCCTCGCTTCGAGCGCTCATTATTTGAGTGCACTCTCGTGCTGGTCATGTATGCACATTTCGAGACCATCTCTTCTAGTCCGCGCCCGCTCACAGCGATGCTCAGCGACGCTTAGCCCACGTGTGCACGCTATCACCGTACTGTCGATCGCTCCGCCAGTCAAACAGGCCCGCAGCTCCTGACCTGGCGGTGGCCGCCTCGTTATATGGCAGCTCCATACATGGCAGTCATGCAATGTCGATTCAGGGCTTGTCCATCCCATCACTATATATGGCAGCTCGATATATGGCAATCACGCCACCCACGTGTCGATTCAGGGCTTGCCCAGCCCATCACTAGCAGTCACTGCGCTCAAGCTAACACCAGGGCCAGCACTGCAGTCAGAATGAGGCTTCGGGGTAGGGCTAGGTCAGCTTCTCGGGGTACCAAGCTCAAGTAGCAGTTTTCATGCATGCATACCTTAGCCCATGACTGCTGCGCGTGGGCCTTGGAACCACGACTATAGTTATGCTTTCATCACCAGCAGTCTTGGGGTGTGCACATCGTTTACAGTGGTTAGCGTCAGGGCCAGCATATCAGCGCAGCTTCATATCTAAATCATCCAAGATTTCAAGTTTGTATTCATGCGCTTGCAAATCTTCCTGAACCAGGCTGTCGTTGGTAGTATCATCTGTTGTTCCCACGCGCGTTCTTGTGGACATGGATACATTTGCTTGTGTAAAGTCATATCGTAACACGTATGCCGCTGTGCCTTTCTGCTCGCATTCAGGGCTGCCGGTGCAAGTGAGGGACAGGGTTCTGGCGGAGGGGAATGAACCTGATGACGATGGCATACCCAAGGTATGTATTGTTAACCAAGATAGCATACATACCTACCTTACATACACATCAACAGTGTGGTAGCCATTGCAGTGAATGTTCAGTAGCTGATGTAGTGTATGTCTGAGAAAGTGTGGTCTCAGCACCTTGTTGTGACATTGAGGGCCGAGTCTCTTCCAATGGCAGCAACTGGCTCCTCATGTAAGGTCATACTTGCACAGTGAGGTGGCAGCCTTTGGTGACAACGGTAACATGAATGGAGCATCAGGTCTCTCACATCCAATGGTAAGCATGCAGCCGCTCCCTGGCTTGCTGATTGCTGCCGCAGAGAGACACGAACCTGCAGTAAATGGTGCAGCGGCATTTGCAGTAGGGGAGTTATCCCGTAACGTAAAGTGGGCTACGGCGCTCACGAATACAATGCCACATGTCGCTCACGAATACAATGGTACATTAGCACCACAGCTGGTACTTGGTAATTGATCATGACCACTGAGCAACTTGAAACTGCGCGCGCAGCTGGTGGCGCAGCAGCTGAAGCACGTCCACCAACCGTGACATGGTCTGCATCTTTATGTGAAAGTCATGACTAGGTTTTTCAACACCACTGCTGCTCCCTGCTGGTTGATAACTGCCAGAGTGACACAAATCTGCAGGATCCTGCATGCAGATGCAAACTCTAACTGCAAACTTCAACACCAAAGTATCAATCTCCACATCCATTGTTATGCAGCTTCCCCGTGCTTGCTTATTGCCGCCGCAGAGCGACACAAACCTGCAGTGATGGTGCAACAGGAGACGGCAGTTCTTTCAAATGTGCCATTGCCTACATCATTATGTGAAACTCATGATTCTGATTGTAACACCACAGCTGCTCCCTGCCGTATTGCCAGAGTGACATGAACCTGTGGATTGTGCAGCAGCAGACGCAGCTGCAGGCGTCGCGCGGGAGCGGTTACAAACTTACAAACTTCAAAATTGAAGTATCAGGTCTCACATTCAATGGTAACATCACAGCCGCTCACCTTGCTTGCCTATTGCTGCCACAGAGCGACACGAACCTGCAGTGGATGGTGCAGCAGCAGACCCAACTGCAGGCTTCAGGCGGGAGCGGTTACGATGCGGCGGGGACCAATCAGAAGCTGCTGCGCATGGCACGAAACGCGCCCTACTACAGGCGCAACATGGCGCACAAGTGCTCGTTCTTTGCTAAAGGGGAATGCACGCGCGGCGACAGATGCCCTTTCCAGTGAGTACACTTGTGTCCTTGTGAACTCGTAATGTACAGTTCACTCAAGGTACAGTACAGGTAGCATTAAGGAGGAGTGCACGCGCGGCGACAGATGCCCATTCCAGTGAGTACGCTTGTGTCCTTGTGAACTCGTAGTGTACTATTGTTTGCCTGTGTGAGTGGTTTGCTAACTTTGAAGTATGACGTGGATGCTCATGTGCAGGCATGTGATGCCTACTGACGGGGGCGACCCTGTGCTGCAGTAGAGCACTCAGACTTAGACTCAGACTGAAACTCAGTGTATGATTTTGTTGCACACCGGCGGATCTATCCCATCTACTTCATGTTCTCAAGCAGCAATCGCTCACACTCCTTCAGTGCTTTTGCCAATGCATTGATGGTGGTGATGATTAGGCATGAGACGCCCACCGACAGGAGTGACCCCGTGTCACACTGCTATCTACTTAAAAATTAAAGTAGCGACTGCTAGACGTTTCTTGCAACCTTCAGCAATCGCTCACCCTTCTTCTGTTTTCTTGCAACTGCATTAATTGTGGTAATGCTCACGCATGACATGCCCACCGACAGGAGCGACCCCATAGCACGCTGCTATGTATAATGCTTTGTGCTACCTTCATCAGTCTCTCACCCTGCTTCTTGTGTTTTCTTCGCATATGCGTTGATTTTTGTGATGCGCAGACACGTGATGCCCACTGACAGGAGCGACCCTATGGCGCACTACCTAGTTCAAACATGAAGTAGCAATTGCTGATTCTTCACTTCCACCTTCATCAATCGCTGACCCTGCTTATGTTCCTGATTGTGGTGATTCTCAGGCACGTGATGCCCACTGACAGGAGCGACCCCATGGCACACCAGAACGTGCGGGACCGGTTTTATGGCAAGGATGACCCGGTTGCCAACAAGGTGAGCTGCAGTGCACGAGTTGACTCGTGGTAGAGTCTGAGGCAGGCTGATAGGTGGGGTGTGCGTCATATTGGGCGGTGTAGTGTGAATTGGCAACATGTGCATGCCCTGTCACCCCAAGCGCCTCCCTCGCTTCGTTCCAACAGATACTGGGCAAGTTCGCCAACATCCCCAAGTTACTCCCTTCCATGCAACCCGTCTCCAACTACCTGACCTCTCAAACATTCCCCCCCATTTCAATCACAGATACTGGGCAAGACGGCCAACACCCCCCAACTCCTCTTCAAGCACATGACCCCCCTTGCGCACCCCTCTCTAATTACTGACCCCCAACCGCCCCCCTCGCTACTTAATCACAGATACTGGGCAAGATGGCCAACACCCCCGCTCCTCCCCCCCTGCGCATTTCCTTCCAAATACCTGACCCCCCTTTCTCCGATTATTGACCCCCAACCGCCCCCCTCGCTTCTCAATCACAGATACTGGGCAAGATGGCCGACACCCCCCAGCTCCTCCCCCCCGCGGACCCGGCCATCTCCACGCTCTGGGTAGGGGGCCTGACCCCGTCGATCCGCGAGCAAGACCTGCGAGACGCCATGTACGCCTACGGCGAAATCGCCAACGTTCGCGTCATCGCGCCCAAGGGCATGGCCTTCGTTGAGTACACAACGCGCGCTGCTGCCGAAACCGCCGCGACAGCGCTCTATCGCTCCCTCTCGATCCACGGCGTTCCGCTGCGCGTGAGCTGGGCTGTGCGGCGCGAAGGCTTGGACGCCCCCTCTGACAACGCTGCTGCTAGCATCGACTCTTTCGACACCGAGGCCCCGGTCGACAGGACCTACATGCTGCCGCCCCCCCCCGGTCTCGCCCCTGGCGCCCCCCTCCCGCAGCTGCCGCAGATTCAGGCGTTCGCCCCCCCTCCCCCTGCTGGTCTGCAGATGCCCCCTGCCCCCCGCCCCCCTGGACCCCCCCATCCGGCAGGTGTCCCCCTCCCCCCCCAGGGGGTCCCCAGGGGCCCCAATTAGGGCCCCCACCGGGCCCCCCGGGGGTATGTATGGGTACCCCGGTGCGCCGCCGCAGCAGCCTATGATGCAGCAGAGCTTTGCAGCGCCGATGCCGCAGGGGGGTAGGGGCAGGGGGCCTAAGGTCAGCTACCCGAGCATGGATCCGAATAGGATGGGGGCTACGCCTAAGATGGTGGCGGCGGGGGGCAGGGGAGGTGGGGGGCCGGGGGGCAGGGGAGGCAGGGGGCGGTGAAGCGGGGATTCAGGGGGGGGGGCGCTGTTGGAAGGGAGTGATGTGACGCATGGAGCATGGAGCCCATGTGGTACATTGTGCGCGGGCAGTGGCGTGTGTAGAGTGCGGCCGGTGTGTTTACGCATGAGCGGCTTGGTGGTGCAGCTACAGCGTTGCTGCGTTGTCGGCTGTACGATGGCAATACATACCTGCTTTAAACCATCCCCCCCCCCCCCCTCCCGTCTTTTCCTTTCGGTGCAAGACGGGTTGCGTGACGTTAAAAATGCACCGCATGGATGCACGAACCAGCATTCTGTCTGTCGTTTGCCCGGAGTCAATGCACTTCAATGTAGCAACAATTGACATGGCGATGGCTGTTATGTGTGGAGGTTGTCACAATTGTGTTGGCGTGCTTTGGGGCTGAGCTCAGTGTCTGTGAGATAATGCAACCACAGCTGAGCCACCTCTCATGGTGCACTAAGAAAAATCAATGTGGTCTCGCATTGTTGCTTTTCTTCCTGTGCCTTCTGGCAATGATGTGTGCACCAACATGACAGCCCATGTTCTGTTGAAATGACAGCTTGCCGTCTGGAGATGCATGTTTAGAAATGATCTTCTAGTGCAGTCACCGCTTATTTGTAGGGTTGGCACATTGCGTATATTTGGATTTTGCATACCCGCATATATACGTATTTTTGGCGTACAATACGTATATACTGCGTATATTAGCGTACCTGACAAAGCCAAATCTCGCTACGACGACTTGTCGTCTTTAGATTTCTCTGAAACCAGGTGCATTCGAACGGGCTCAGGGTGCTGATTACAGACATGCAGACACTAGAAATAATTGCCTTCATAAAGTGTCATCAGAGCAACACTTGAAGTGTGGGATTTTCTTGAAGTTGGCCGAAATGCCAAAAGAAGCTTGGTTACGGCCTGAGTGCGCCGACCGCATGGTGCCGCTGAAAAGCTGCGCCTCGTCAGAGGGCAGCGTGTCTGTCAGCATGTGCAGCGACTCCCTTCCCATCGTCCTCTTCCACATCACCGACAGAACAAGCCGTGAAGGCTCATGCAGGCTCTGCTGGCCAGGTGCGAAGCTGCCTGAGCCACTGAATTGCCAAGTTCAGGCTGTGCAGGCGCCTTCTGTGGCTTGAGACCACCGCTCAGCCCTGCCTTTCCGCTTCTGGCCCCCAGATAGCCCTAGCCACCTTACCCTTGGCATGCGCTGGGCCACGGGCAGCGCTCGTGAGCACCACAGCGGTGCAAAAGCGTATACGCGAATATACGCCCCGTTTCGGCGTCTACGCGTATATATACGCGTATGTACCAATATACCGTATATATACTATCTATGCACGTGCCAACCCTACTTATTTGTGTGGTATGGGGGGTTGGCTGTGGTCAAGAGATGTGCAGAATTTATCATGCGATCATTACTACCGAAGAGCATGCTTGCGTTCTTGTTATATATAGTGTCTGCATGCCTTGTAAACGTTGTCCACAGGTGTTTGAGCCAGGCTGGCAGGCCACGCAGTCGCAATGGCACGTCTGTTGCAAAGCGGGCATTTGATCGATCGCAATCACGTGTACATACATCCTCGGCTGTGGTGCTTCTTTAGTGCAGAGCTCGCAGTGCACTGCGCAGTAGGTCGCGAGCTTGCATACCGTCATGTATCAAATGAGGCCTGTCGGTCAAAGATTTAGAATGGCCAAAAAAAGCACTCGGACACTGAATAGGGATCACACAAAAACAGCACCAGGCGCAATTAGGACAGGGCCCTCAAAACTCCTTCAAATGGGCAGTACATGACCATCAAGCGGGACATGCAGTCATGTGTTCTGCTTCTGTCTCCGAGAAGAAACTCAGACTTTGACTTCTTGAAGTTGCTTTACAAGGAGGCGGCCTTTTCTCACAGTGCTCAATGGGTCATAAACAGAAGGCCGATGAGGCCAAGCAGGCTGCAGCCAAAGACTTGTGACAGAACACGGTGCTATGAAGGTGTGCATCAGTGCAATGGCACCTGTCATCTGCTTGCAACCATGTGCTTTGTGTGCCTCACCAGCAAACCATGATGTGCATGCCATATAGGGGTGACCACAAAAAAGGGCCACCAGGCCTAGAAAGGAATGCTCAATAAAACACCCAGGCCTAATGAGGATCGGTGCTCGATACGCTCCTAATTCTTGACTGACCGGCCTAATTTGGCACATGACGGTATATGCGCTTGTTGAGTTGCTGAGCACTGATAAAATTCGCTAATCGCAGAGAATGCCAGCAAATGTTCTTCTGCTGGTCATGCTACATACTGTATACACCCAATTCTGGCAAATAGTAAGCTGGGTGGTCAGCAGCACCAGCAGCAGGGATAGGCAGGCAGTGGATAACCCGCACAATCATGTAAAAGTATTTGGAACAGCTTCAGCTTACACTCAGGGCAAGTTACACTAGCGCCAGATCACGACCCCCCATTGAAACGGCCGTTAAAGCAGCAGATCAGCCTGAGGCAAGCACAGAGATGCTAGCTCGACAACACCCCCTCCCCCCCCCCCCCCCCCCTCCCCAATTCAAAGCACTGGCAACAATGCCCCACCGCTGGCAACAACGCCCTGATCGCATCTAAGGCTCAGTTCAACCTGCCGTTTGTGGCAGTGCTCTGCCAGGCCCGTACAGCCCCTATGTATGCCTTCAAACTACAGGCAACAACGCCCTGCCCGCATTTTTATCATCGGATTCAGTTGGAATTGAAGATTGTGGCAGAATTTGAGTTTGTGGCAGTGCTCTGCCGGGCCCACAGCGCGCCTCTCTGTGACCATATGGTGCCTTCGCCTTCTGGTGACGACGTGTCGCTGACCATGCTGAGCGCTGCTGCATTGAGCATGCTCTGCAGGGGTATGTAGGTATGGGCATGGGGACCCTCTGGCATGCTCTTGGAAGACTGAGCAATACAGGAAGCAGCAGCAACACGGAGATGATACATGTCAGCCTGTAACTGTCAATCAATAGTGCAGCTTCAAGTTGTCAGATCACCCCCGGTAGCTCACCTACTGTATGTAGGGGCACGCTCAATAGTGGCTTCGGGTTACAGCTAGGGTCACGATTGGCGTAGGTTGAGGTTGGCAGGTCATGCCGATTGATCAATTAGAGGCACAGCAATAGCGGCTCATGCTGTCAATGAGAGGGCATAGAGACATGGCTCAAAGGTCGCTGTCAACATACTTGGCGGTAGTGAATTTAGGAGGTAGGGCAATGTCGTTGTCAGCAAGTGCATTGGCTGTGTTCCACTCGTTTTGCGCAGCAAAGCGTAGACACGCATGGCAATCAGCATCTGCTGAGCATTGTGATTGGCATTATTGCATAGCGCGCAATGCATATGGACGCAGGCGCACGCGCTCACAAATCTATTTCTAAGAAAAGACATCATTAGGGTTAGGGTTAGGTTAGGGTTAGACATTGGACCGCAACAGCACACACACATACACAGGACATCGCACGTCCTTCGCCGCCGTCATTGCTTACTTTGGTCTGAAGCCTAACCCTTATCCTGGTCTCGTGGCGCAAGGCTGCCCCCCGTCAACAGACTTGAAGTGGTGGCACGCCTTTGAGGTTTAAACATCAAGCTGACTGCAGCCCTCTCAGGGTCAGGGTGGTGGTCACACATACATACATACTTCGAATACATATCTTCTTGACTGTGCGCTTAGCAATCACACACACACACACACACACACATACATACATGCCTACACATACCTTCTTGACTGTGCGCTTGGCAATGGTGCTGATGGTAGGCGCCACAATATTGGAAGGCTTGAGGGCGTTGGCAAATGCCTTCTTTTTCCCCGCGGCAGAAGTGGCAGACGCATGGGGCTGCAGAAGACCCGCTTTCAGCAGCACCCTCTTGGCCATGTCCATGTCCCTGGCAAGCAGCTGTTACAATACATATTACATGGTTTAGGAATCACGACTGGAAATGTGACTCTCCTGGCTGCTGTTACAAATAAGATGTTTTCTTTTTTTTAAATCATGACTGGAAGCGTGACTCTGGCCTACATAGTAGTTCGTGAATGACTCTTTACATGCGCAATAACAACTAATTCTTTGCCAGCTGTCAATTGCAACAGCTATGAAGTTTGCGCTATTATGACTAGAAACGTGATTGTGTGCCTACATGGCAGTACATGAATGACTCTTTTAAGACATACACAATGACGACCATTTCTTTGCCAGCTGCCGATTGCAGCACCCACGAAGTTTGCAACCAGTGACAACGGCTGTTTGTTGCATGCATGCAACAGTGTGTGTGCACTATACACACATGGAGCTGGCTGTAGCATATCAGCTGCGTACATGTGGATGACCATGCAGGCTGCGCTGGTGGACGCCACGCCATCTTCAAGTTGAACTTGAGGCAACCCCACTGCAACTGTGACACTCAAGTACAGTATAACAATGGGTGGAAAATAACCAGCGTGAACACCACTGATAAATATTTTGATGCACCCATTTTTCATGCTGAGGCTCATGGTCAGTGCGCACCTGCTTCTCGTGCAGCAAGCGGTCCCTCTCTTCCTGGAGTGCTTTGGGGGGCAGGCCACTGCCTTTGTTGCCGTTCTGGCAAGCCGCATTCGCGTCTGCGCCTGGGCTGAGCACTGCTGCTGCAGCTGGCTGAGCGCTGCTGCTGCGGCTGTGTTCAATGTTGAGCTGCTGCTTGAAAATCTGCTTCTGCTGCTGCTCCTGCTGATGGGCAGTTAGGGTTAGGGCAAGGGTCAATGCACGAGCAATGCTGACGGAAGCTAGACAGGATGCAGCTCCTCATTGAGCGAGACCTCACAGCAGAGCAGGGGTGGATTGAAGGAGAAAACACAACAGTAAGCAAGCTGGGTGGATACAGAGGAAACACGACTTCTACTGCCAGAGTGCGTGCAATTGCACACCTTCCAAGGGTGATGGACTGAGCTGGAGCACGATGGAAGCAAAGGCGGGGGGTGGCTTGCCTGCGAAGCTGAAGTTGAAATTTCACTTGAAGATGCTGTCCCCGCCGCCCCCTGCAAGCGCAGCTGCACCGCCGTTGCAGCCGCAAGCTGTGCGTTGGCACCCTCAGCCACCCTGCAGCAATGCTCAACTCGCGCCTGCGCCGCCACCCCACCCTCAACCCCCCCACTGGCCTCGATACCCGCAACGTGAAGTTGGGCCTCCAGTTCTCCTGCCAGCTTGGTGTGTTCGACTATCTGCCGTTGAAGGGAGTCTGCGCGGGCAGTGGCCGTGGCCCTGCGGCGGCTGCTGTTACTCGCTGCTGAGCTCTGCTTTTGAGATCAAGTTTTGGTAAGGTTTGACGGCAGGGTTAGTGCGTGCTGGTGGCCCTGCCGCGGCTGCTGTTATTCGCTGCTGAGCTCTGCTGCACACCAAGGTTTAGTAAGGTTCAGCGGGCAGCGTTAGTGCGCGTGCTCGCGGCCCTGCAGCGGCTGCTGTTACTCCGTGCTGAGCTCTGCTGCAGATCAAGGTTGAGTAAGATTTAGAGTCAGGGTTAGTGTGCGTGCTCACGGCCCTGCGGCGGCTGCTGTTACCCGCTGCTGCGCTCTGCTGCAGATCAAGGTTTAGCAAGGGTTCAAGTCAGAGTTAGTGTGCCCCGTGGCGGCTGCTGTTACTAGTTGCTGAGCTCTGCTGCAGGGCAAGGGTTGGGATTATAATTACAAGTAGGGTTTGTTTCAAGTTTGCTTCCGAGCACCGCGATGCGCCACTAGAACCTGAGTAAGCTGCTGGTACTCGCTGCCGAACTCTGCTGCAGGTAAACAATTAGAGTTAGGGTCACACTAGGGTTAGCGTGTGCTAGGGTTAGCGGTTGCCAACCCTAAGCGGTTGCGACCGGCAGCGGCAGCAGCCTGCTGGCATCTCTTGTGCTGCAGATGATGTCCGTGAGGGTGTTGCACCCAACAAACGAGTCAACGCAGTACTCAGGTCAAGGGTGAAGATGATGTCCGTGAGGGTGTTGCACCTAACAAAAGAGTCAACGCAGTACTCAGGTCAAGGGTGAATGATGCGGTCAGGATCTGCATTGACCCTAAACCCTAACCCTAACCTGCTGCGTACAGCGCTGAGCGCTGCTGCGGGCACCTAACCCTGATGTAACCCTAACCCCATTTATATATAGCAGCGAATGAGGGGTTTCAGTGTGAGCAGCCAATGGGGCCCAGAGCGTTGCTGTGTACACGCCGCACAGAGCCATCTTGTTCCTGCCATGAGCCATGGAAACACCCCCCTGTTGCAGGAGGGTGGACAAAGGTGAACTGCAGCCAATCCACTGTTGAAGATGTGATGTACCGGCCGCCGCAACCGCACTGGATTAATTGAAGTTTTTGCTCATTGCATCTGAGCACTGCAATGCGCCAAACTTCACTGATTAAGCTAGAAGATCTCCTTTTCGTCACAGGCCGTTGACGACTCGAGTTGCAGCTGTGAGCACCTTACACGCCTGCAGCTGATCCACTCTGGGCGATGTAACTGCCGTAACTGCCGCTGCAACCGCCCTGGCTTCTTGAGGCACGCGTCTGAGCGCTGCAACGCGCTGCTGTGACTTACTGAAGCTACTTTTGTCCACCATCAGCTGTTAATGACCCTAGTTACAGCAGTGTTCAGCTCACCTGCAGCTGATCCACCATGGGTGACGTCATTGCTGCAGCCGCAACGGCCCTGGCCTCTTGAAGCTCGCGTCTGAGCGATGCAACGCGCTGCTGCTGAGCCACGAGGTCTTTCTCGGCGTTGGCCCTGTTCTCCTTGTTCTCCCAGTGCTGCGCCAGTTCGGCGACAGTTAGGGTTAGGGTTGCGTGACCCTCGCGTGCCTCGGCTGCCTGCACGCGAAATGCCAGCAACAAAGTTAATTTTGACAACGTTTTGGCGAATTTACCGATGCTTTACAGAGCTTTACAGGTGAACTACGCAGTAATTTGAGCGAGGCACGCTTTGAGAGCCTCTACAAGAACTAGCTAACCCTAAGCCTACCCCTAAGCTGACAGCAGCAGCAGCAGCACCATTCCGCGAGCAATATATGCTGCAGGTTGCATCACCTGAACCTCTGCCCTAACCCTCACCCTAACCCTAGCTGTATCAAACCCTCACACACAAACCCTAGTTGTGTCACCTGAGCCTCCGCTGTGCCGGCACGTTCCGCTGCCTGCAGCGAAAACTCCACTGCAGCAGTGCCTAACCCTAACCATAACACTTACCAAGCATAGCACTAACCCTAACCTGACCATAACCCTAACCCGAGCCTCTGCCGCGAGGGCGCGCTCCGCTGCACGCTGTGTTAGCTCAGCTGCAGCAGCGCCTAACCCTAACCCTACTCCTAACCTTACCTTACCCTCATCTGACCCTGACTCTAATTTGAGCCTCCGCCTAACCTAACCTTATCTAACCTGAGCCTCTGCCGTGGCGGCGCAGGCAGCTCTGCTGCCTGTACCGCACATTCAGCTGAAGCAGCGCTCAGCCCTAACCCTAGCCCTAACCTAACCCCAATCATAACTCTCGCCCTCACTCTTACCCTGAGCTCAGCTGCAGCAATGCTCACTCCGAACCCCTCACTTTTCGAGATCCTAGGCGAGTCACCTGAGCCTCCGCCGCTGCTGCGCGCTCCGCTGCACGCTGTGTGAGCTCAGCTGCAGCAGCGCTCAGCCCGCAGCCGTGTCGCACCTCGTGTGCGCGCATCAGCTCCACGGCGACGCCCAGCGCAGCTTCTGCAGTTGAGCACTGCTGCTGCAGCTGAGCGCTGTCAGCCTGCTGGTTCCGCGCCGCGGCCACCTGGGACCAGGGATTGACATTGAAGTTGTGTGACTCTCCGTGCGCGTGCGGGCATGCACTTCAAGTGTGTCAACTTCAAGTGTGTGCAGTTGATCATGGTACATGACATTGAAGATGTGACTCTCCATGTGCATGTGGATGTGCACTGCAAGTGCGTCACGTTGAGCAAGGTACATGAATGCGAACGCGGCGTGAATGTTCCAATACCACTGACCAGGGCAGAGCGAAAGCATGTACCGCACATTCAGCTGCAGCAGCGCTCAGCCCTAACCCTAGCGGTCAGTCTTCTGTGCCTCAGCCACTTGGGACGAGGGGAGGTGAAGTGTGAGGATGCGACGCTCCTCGCACGTGAACATGAAGTGAGTCAAGTACAATCCTGCACTTGGTGTGAGAGCTCAAGGTTCGTACATGCAAAACACGGTGTGAATACTTCAATACTTCTGACTAGGGCAGAGCACAAGTACAAGAGCGCATACATTCCCTAATCCTCACCCGCTCATCACCTTCTGCACTACACGCATTCAAGAGCGCTGTCACTAGCTGCTGAACCTCTGTTTTGGGCTGCCGGCTGGAGCTGGCCTACCGAACACGTGAGACCTGTCCATACTGAACACCCATGCCTCGAACATCAAAAAGCTTGCACACAGAAGTATTTTTGCCTACTGTGGATATGGTGGCATTGTTTGACTCGTGGCAATGACTGCAGCAGCGGCAACCACGGTTATTGGTGGCAGGCACTTGCGGCTAACCATCCCTTGTCACCTAGAGCTCTACGAAGTTTTGATTCTTTTTTCATTCAACAATGACTGAATGCCTGCAATACAAATTTGTCAACAAGATACTGACCTCCCCCTTGAGCTGCTCCCTGTCTTTCTTGAGGGCCTTGACTTGAAGATGCAGCCACTCCTGCTTGTGCACCGCTGCAGCATGGCTCAGCTGAAAATGCTCCGCCTTTGCGAGCAGCTTGCTGTGCTCCTGTGCCAGATCGGACTTGTCCTGCGCACAGACAGCAGCGCATGCGAGGACAAATAATATGAGTAATTCTCGCTCAGGGCACAAAAAGCCCAGATGGTAGTTCTCTGTGCACATGAAGCACTGTATCAGCTTCCACTTGAAGTATCACTCCAACTGTGGTCTTCGCAACAATCGTCTGTGCAACTGTGATCTGTGACCATTTTCTGGAAACATTCCCAAGATGTAATCTGACCTGACGCTGGCGAACGGATACGGAAGAGCTGGAAATGCCTGAGGTGGGGCGCAACAGCAGGCCTGCCTGTGGCACGTCACCTGCTGAGTTTGGTGTCACAGCATGCTCAGAAGTTGAATTGTGACCGCTTCACACGTACCTACCATGAGACTGTCGTGCAATCATCAACGCATGCGCTGCGATGCACTTTTGGACCGCACAGCAGTAGCATCAGCATGCCCGCTGATGCATCACGTTTGTAGTAGAAGTATGAGCACAGGATGCTGATCCCATACAAAACTCCGTGCCGTTGTGCAAGCCAAGCATGTTGGGGGTCCATCGCTGGCTGCGGGCCAAAGCTGAGTGCGCAGGCGCTACGGTCAAGTTGACATGATCGTCAACTGCAAATCAATGTTCACGGCACAAAGTTGAAGTTTACCTGTTTGGTGATTGCCACCACCTCCTCCTGAACCCTGACCAGCTCATGCAGGGCATCCACTGAGTGCTGCTGCTTGGCCGCCTCAGAACGGAGCTTCTCATTGGCTGATGCCAGTTGAAGTTGCTCCAATTGCAGGCTCTCATTGGCCGCCACCAGTTGAACCTGGTCCAATCGAAGGCACTCCGCTGTTGCCGCCAGTTGAGCTTTCTCCTTTTGCAGGCTCTCATTATCTGACTCAAGTGCTGCGCAATCGCGCATTGCGGCGTCTGTTGCTGTTTCCGCAGCCGCCTGCGCTGCCGTCGCCACCTTCAGCGCCGCCTGCGCCACAGTGACAGAGGCAAAACGCGTTTTGAGGACTTCCTGGCTGCGGTTATGCAAGGGGGGTGGGGGGGGGGACAGGGGGGGCACACTCCCTTGTAGCATACCTGTACATCCATGAAAGAGGGCATTTTCTCCCCTGGCAACTCACAACCCGGGTGGGGGATAAAACTTCACTTTATTGAACCTTTGATTCTCATTAGGGGGCTTCGTACCCCCACAGCAATGGAATGCGGGGTCCCATGCCAGTGCCTTGCCATGATAAACACTTCAAGCATCAGTTTTCACGCAAGCAGACCTAGTGCATATCAGAGATTGGTTCGCGATACATTTGAGTGATGCAGGGTCCCATGTCAGTGCCTCGCCCTGATAATCAACCTTCAGTTTTCAAATCAGCAACCTGCGCATATCAGAGGTCGTTTTACGGCACATGTGAGTGATCTTGTCAATTAGTCAGTCGCTGTGCATAATCGCCCTTTCCAAAGGTTACAAAATATGTGTACATACTTGAGCACTGAAAGCATACTCTAAACAAAATATTCTACACATCTGTATCGGTGCTCATCTGAGCAACTCTGGCTGTGAACAAATAACCTGCTGCGTTTCACGCACAAACGCACCACTTGCCTGGCATGCGCACAGCTGGAGCGTCACCCTGCGTGCCGCCGCGTCCGCACGCTCCCTGACTTCAACTTCAGCTTCAAGTTTACACTTCACATCATGAAGTTGGTCGGCGATCTCCGAGTGCGCCGCGGCGGCCCACTCGAGCTCCTCCCGCGCGCCCTTCAGCTCGTCCGCCAGCTGAGCCGTATCAGCTGCTGCAGCAGCGCTCAGTCTCGCTGCCGCGCTCTCAGCGTCGCCTAGCCGCGCAGACAGCTGCGCATTCGCCGCGGACAGGCGCTCCGCCTCGCACGTCGCCGCCTCCAACTCCAACTTCAACTTGTGACTCTCCTCCACCGCTGCAGTGCCAACCTCAAGTTCGTGAAGTTGACGGGCCAGCGCCGCCTCCGCCTCCCGCACCTGCTGCCGTGCGCGCTCTACTTCAACTTCAAGTTGAAGTGCTATGGCCGAGGCGCACTTGGCCTCTGCACGTGCATCTTGAAGTTGAGAGGAGGTCTGCGCGTGCGCTATCGTCTCTGCGGCGCAGGACACGTGTAGCTGCGCCATTTCCTTGTCGCTCTCAGCGAGGGACTGCTTGAGTGCCGCATTCTGCAGAGCGGCAGAGAGTGACGGCACGGAAAACACTTCTTCAGATTCTGCCATTGACCGCCATTGTGCATACATTTATCACTGTACCATCAGATTTTCGCACATGCACTTTATGCCAGTCATGTCATGTTACATCGTCTCTGCGGTGTGCGCCACATGCAGTTGCGCCATTTCCTTGTCACTCTCGACAAGAGACTGCTTGAGAGCCACATTCTGCAAAGAGCGATGGCAAGAAAATACTTTTGTGAGGGGTTTGCCATGACCGCCATTGCGCATATATATGCGCAACAGAACACTGTGCTATCATTTTTTTGTAAACGCTTGTGCTTGCATGCCAGTAATGTCCCCATGCATACATACCTCTCTGCTGCATTGGCCTGACTGCTCCTGCAGCATGAGCGCCATTGTGTATGCATGGTGCATACACATCACTATACTATTTTGAATATCAATGTCCATAAATGTGCCATCATGCCAGTTAGTCACAGGCGCCATACATACATACATACCTCTCTGCTGCACTGGTCTGAGTGCTCCTGCAGGCGCTTGCGGTCCAACTCAGCAGCTTCCCTCAGTGCCCTGCAAGTTCCGAGTGAGGTACGGCAGAAGAAGCAGAAGTTGATCGTCTCATGAAAATCTTCAGTACTGCTGCACTTACCAGCTTTGATGTACACAAACAGCAAGCTTGAAGATGTCGTGATGAGGAGGACAGGGAGGAAGGGGGGGAGGGGGGGGTGCTGGGCAATGTGACACGCTGCATTATGCTTCAATACATGCCTACCTATAGCATATTTGCACTACAACTGGCATGGCTCGCATCCTACTGTAGCCGTTTACACTTGCGTAAGCCACATGAGTGTAAGCCTGCGCGCGATGGTTCAATTGCAATGCAGGGAGGCACACAAGCCAGTGTTAGGGCTAAAATGTTAGGGCTGTGGTGAGCGTGCTGGAACATGAAATGGCGCCCAACATACATACCTTGAGTTGTTCTGCTGCTGCTCATCGGCACTGTAGAGAATAGACAGTGCTCGAATATGAAACGCACTCTATGCATGCACTCCTGGAGTTGTTGCGGCTCATCGGCACTCTTGCAACGAATGTAGTCCACATACATACATACCTTAAGTTGTTGAGCTCCTGCTGCATCTCATCGACACTCTTGAAATGAACGTACTCTACATACGTACATACCTTAGGTTGTTGAGCTCCTACTGCAGCTTGTCAGCGCGCGCCCTCTCCCGCTGCCAGAACTCGCTGCTCTCCACATACATACATACATACTACACACATCAATACATACATACCTTAGGTTGTTGAGCTCCTGCTGCAGCTCGTCAGCGCGCGCCCTCTCTCGCTGCCAGAATTCGCTGCTCTCCGCACTGAGCTCATCCGTGTTTGCCTGCATATCCTGCAGGCTCAGCTGCAGTGCTGCCACCTGCCCTTTCAGCGTCTGCACAGCACAGAGTTGGCAGTGACGGTTGTTCGCATTATTCCTCACACAGCACATCGATCGAAGACCGTCTGACAGGCCGTTGTTGTTGAAGTGCATCGCAGGGTGATGTTGGCAGTCAGCACTGTGTACTAAAATGTAAGATAGGCAGGCGGGGCGCCGCAACTTCAAGTGTGACACACCTCCACTTGCGCATCGCTTTATGCACGTCTGACAAGCACCTGTTTTTTGGGGTGCACTACTGACACTGTGTAAATGTGGTTGGGTTTAGGGCTAGGGTAAGCCGCGGCGCTGCAACCTGCCTCTTCAGTTCCTGCGAACAAGTCATGTAGTCTTGTAGTCGTTAGCCAGCAAGAGCATTGCTGTACTACACCCATGTGATTAGTGCACAGACGTGCCTGGCCTCAATCTGCACACCTTTGATACCGTTTTCGAAATACGTACATGCTGCAAGAAGGTTTTAAGAGTTGTACCTCAAGTGGAACCTCTGGTTGGGTGGTACTTGCTAAAGAGTGGGAGTCATTGGTGGGCACGCAGTCCGACTTCATGTTGAAGTAGGGGCGCATGCAACTTTTGGGCAGGCTCCGTTTCGGACAATGCCTGGTTGCGTGAGGGGTTCCCCAGGACCTTGTGTGACCTACCAGTACAAAGAACATTTATGCGAATTTGTCAAGTCCGCCATCCAACTTCAAGGCTGACACACATCCGCATGAGCTTTCGCCGCCTCAGCACATTGTTGTTGGTTTTCATTACATGGTTCATGAACAATGTGAGGCAACAGTTCAGATACTTTGTACTTCAGAGGTTCTACGCATGCATCATTCCAACTTCAACAATGACACACCTCCACTTGCACTTCCGCCGCCTCCGCACACGCCACCGCATCCGCCAGCCTCGAGCTCACATCTTCAAGTGCCACTTTGCCCTGCCCTGCAGCCTTGCGCAGCTCACTGGCAGCTTTCTCGCTGCTATCGAGGGCCTTCCGCTGCTCTAAGAGCTGCTGGCGAAGGGCGTCACGCTCGGTCCTGAGCGCTGCCGTGCCGCCCGGAACTTCAAGATGACGCTCCAGTTCACGGCACTTCTTGTCCAGCCTGCGCCGCAGCAGCGGCGCACACGCATCGTCATTGGTGGAGTTCGCTGTTAAGAGCGAACCACGCTTGCGGTTTTACAAAGTCTCTTATTAAAGAGTGGTGTTGAAGCGCGCCGCGCTCCGTCCTGAGCGCTGCTGTGCTGCCTGGAACTTCAAGATGACGCTCCAGTTTGCGGCACTTCTTGTCGAGCCTGCGCCACAACGGCAGCCCCTTATGTAAGCTAGAGGCACCAGAAGCCTTGATAAAGGCAGCGGCGCGTGCGCATCGGTGTTGGTGGCGTTCGCTGGTACGTGCGAGCCACGCTTGCGATTTCGTAAAGGGCGAAAGTGCAGCATGCCCGGGGGTGCTTCATAGGATTAGAGTTAGGCTCTGAGCTAGATAGCTCGCTATCGGTTGGCAGTTCACTTGAAATTGCATTGCAAAACCGCGCCGCTTGTGTGACGTTCTGCGCAGGTCACAAAGCGCAACAGGTGACGTGCCAGGCCCTGCCCTCTGCGCTGCATCACCCAGACCTCCATGCCGCATGCGTTCAGCAAGTGTGTCCACCCAGGTTGTTGCCAGAATAGAACAAACACAAGCAAACACGCATTTTCACGTTAAACATAACAACATAATGCAGGTCACACCTGTCTTTGTCTCCTCTAATAGCATCAATAGCCGCCTTGGCACGCTTTGCTGCCCTCTCCTTGTCTGCCTTCAACGCGCACACCTCCTCATGCAGCACCAGCCTCTGACGCTCACAATCCGCCAGCTGCCTCTCCTTCGCAGCCAGAGCTAGCGCCGGCAGTCGCGATTCCTTCCTGACAAGCGGCGCCGCTGTCGTCGCCGCTATGCTCTGCACAATCACACCAAATCACAGAAGTCATTAATGGCATGTCAACTTGATGGGGCACATCACGACATTGAAGTTCATCTTGAAGTATACATAGCACGCCGCCACCTGCCTCTCCTTCGCAGCAGAGCAAGGGTCATCAAGCGCGATTCCTTGCTGACAAGAGGCGCTGCAGTCGCAGCCGCAAGGCTCTGCCGATATGCACATCACATTTGCGAATTCACATCATATCACAGAAGTCAGTTGAGCTGTGAAACGGCATGTGGATTTGATGGGGCACGTTGGTATCACGACATCCAAAGTTTATATAGCACTCCACAGACTGCCTCATTTTGCGGCTAGAGCTAGCGCCGCCAGGCGTAAATTTCTTCCTGACCAGAGGCATCGCTGTCGTCGCCGCTATACTCTGCGATATGCATATCACATTTGCGAGTTCACGTCAAATTACGGAAGTTATTTGTGCTGAAATGGCAAGGCAATTTGATCGGGCGTTAGTGTCACGACATTTGGAAGTGCATGTAGTCTAACACTCCACAGACTGCCTCTGTTTTGCGGCTAGAGCAAGGGTCGGCACATGCGATTTCTTCCTGAGCAGAGGTGGTGCTGTCGTCGCCGCTACCTGTACGCTGTGCAGATTCACAGCTAATGCCAGAGAGTCGTGTGCTTTGTGAAATAAAAAACTGCTCAAGGAGAGACTGTATGAGTACACTTACATGAGGTCTGCGCGGTCGCAGGCAAAGAAAAAATGAGCCTGCTGCACCCCTCGTTGGAAATAGCGGCTGTTGTTGATGTGACAAATGCACCTCGCTTCACAAAGCGGTACCGGCGCTGTCATTGTACAGCCAGGGCTTCAGGTTTATCTACCGGCATTTCTGGAACATTCACAGCGCGTACTCTTGCTTTTTTGTTTACACTTTTGATGATTGGCTACCTATGCCTCCGGTCAGGTTGATGCTGCTTATGCTCACGCCACTATAGACAGGCGCTGATTATGTACTTGCACCACGCCGTCGCAATCCACACACACCATCATGGGTACTTCACGATTTGTCGTCAAGAACGCAGCAGCACTCACCTTGCGCGTGGGCCTCTGAATGAGCGACGCGCGCTTGCTGTTGCCGCTGCTCTTTTCAGCTGAAACCGATGTTGAGTCTGCGCCGTCAAGTGACACTCCTCTCTTCAAGTTTGCATGCTCAACTCCCTGCCTGAGCTCGTCCAGCTGCTCCTTCTTCAAGTGGCAGGAGAGGCTCAGTGCGATGGCGCCGCCGCAGCCCTTCTTCTTGGCGCCAACCTGTGCAAGTAGTGCGAGACGCGATAACCCTATGAAGCAGCAGCAGCATGGTTGGGTAGCAGCACACACAAAGGCTTGCCTACTGCATTTGCAGGCCAGGGATATGTGCGCTCCTCAGCATTATACTGCAGTTGTAGCTCTCTTCGACTGCATCAGAGCATGTGGCAAGCCTCGATGCTGTGTTTTAAAATCGCAAGGCAAGGCAAACATGCTACGCACACCATCCCAGTGGGGACTGTCGACAGCGCTCGCTGCACCGCCACCTGCAGCCCGTACCTCTTGTACATCGTATGAGCCAGGTCCTGGGATGCCTTCGTCCTTGCAGGCAGGGAACCTCTCGGTAGTGGTCAGCCCCCACGGTACCAGCGCCATGTCTGCGGTACGAAGGCGTCACGGTGTTGACCGCCACATAGCACCACTGCCTCAAGTTACACTACCAGCATGGATGCTGCGCTGATCATACCATCGTCTGCCTCGACTCTGTCAGTTCACACACACTGCCTCGGCGCGTGCACATTTTGGCAGTTGAACAATTTCTGCAGCTTCAACTGTCACTTTTGGCAGGGACCCCCGCGGGGGGACCTGTGTCTTGTGTGCACAATGGTGCAGGTGTGCACAATGGTGCAGGTGAACAAGCCCGTGAACCTCTCAAGGAATGAGACAAGTTTTCCATTTGGCTGGGCGACTCGACTTGCAATGATCTCTTGTCTTGTGCACAATGGTGCAGCAAAGTCAAGCCCGTGAATCTCTCGAAGTTTCCGCAGTGAGAGCCTCTATGATGATACTGAGGGTGACAGCATTTGTAGCTGGTGAATCGCTCCGTGACCTTCTCGATTAATCAACCATATTCTGTATGAGCTCACAAAAAAATAGGTGTGCTGGTTACAAAGCGACACCGGCTGAAACGCTGCATGTAATGCAGACAGCAAGCTTCATTACATGAGAGCATACTGATCGCCTTGCTGAAGCTGCGCCTGTTCCGCTCCTGACGCACCCCAGGTCATTGGCGAAGTGGACACCAGCTTCTGGTTTCTGGGGCCGACACACATGCCAGCAGCATTCTGCGCTCATGACGCATTGTTTTTTTTCTTGTTCACGCATGCAGCGACTTATGTGACTTACTGCGCTCATGCACCTTTGTTGCAAAATGTCAGAGCTCAACACTGCACACAGTGTTCAAAATTGAGTGACCCAGTTTGGGGCGTCAATGACCGGTGCGACCAGGGCCTTGAAGTTTGTGCGGTTGGTGAGAAGCTGAAGAAGCGCCAAGCAGCGTTTATTAATTATTCGGAGTGATACACGTGCAATCTACGACAGGAGAGTGACATCTAGTGTCCCTGTGTCTCGCAAGGCTCGGAAGCAGAGTATGAAGATCGTGGGCGGGACTCTGGAGGGATTCTTGTATGGCTTCGACCATCCGGATGATGAGGCTACTGCGCCTGACACCTTGTCGATGGCATATGGATACAAGGTCCACGCTGGCTGCGTCAAGAGCCTCGCTATTGCAGGTGCGGTCTCACGAACGCTGGTGCAGGCTCCTCAACAAGTGTTTGAGCATGATCGCAAGTGCTGAATCACTGCAAGCCTCTGTGCATGGAAGGAATCAGGGACCTGCCAAGAAGATCTACCGTCGATACCAAGATAACTGCGTCGAGCAGTTATTGAGTAAGCGCAACAGTCCGCACCCTGCAGTGTCAACCAGCGGTAGCATAGGCAGGCAGCAGTATATGGCTCCATCTCACGGGAGGATACTTGTGCCGCTCAGGGCTGTTGCTGTGTTTGGATCCACAGCAGCTCATGTACACACCCAACAACCAAAATCTAATTATGGACCACCCACAGAGGAAGGACCACTGCTACGGACGCTGGTGACGGCACTGACGTATTGTACGATGTGTGGGATGTACGTATCTATTGTTTTTGTACTGGCCCACCGCAATGCACCTTATACTCTCACGTCTGGTCTCACAGAGATGTCCATGTGTGCATCTAGTGCTAAGCCTGGGCCTACGCACGTGGAAAGGACCACTGGCAGGCAAAACAGCGGTAACCGGCGGCACTGGTGTGCATTTGTGTGATGTGTGGGCATGTACGTAGCTGATGTCATTCCTACATGGCACTTGTTCTCACAGAGAAAGGGACACTGGCGGGCAAAATGCTGGTGACCGGCGGCACGGACGAGAGGATCAGGATCTATGACCTGGGGCAGCGCACGGAGAAAGGGGAGCTGCAGCAGCACAGCGGCACCGTGACGTGTCTGGCGTTCCACGACAGCACGCACTTGCTCAGCGGCAGCGAGGACAAGACCATCTGCATATGGAGGTGACTCTCCTTAGCCCTTACTGACATCAACATAGTTGCAACCTCAATCATGGGTGCTAATCCTTCCCTATTTGGGTTATCGCGCCCTCACGATTTGGCGCGTTCGATTGCGCAACAGATTTGTAGGGAGATGCCTATAAATCTAGGGTTGGGCATTGAAATCCGCGTGTAGAGGTGTCTGAACACTGCTTGCTGATTCATCCTAGTTGAGGTTGACTATAGGCTTCAAGGGTGGCAGGCGAAATGTCAGAAAACGACATCTCAGCGTACTGTCAGCTCTGCCTGGCATAGCCAATATGGCGGTGAGTGCTAGGTCATATCTTGGCAACGACACACAAGGTGTTAGGTCAAGATGAAATATCAGCCCTAACGTTAGGTTTGGCTGGCAGTGCTCAGGAGCTTCGGCAGCGCTTAAACACTGCTGTCGCCGCCCTGCTTCCGACAACGCATGTGGAGCGTATGCACAAAAGATAACGGTGTGCGCCTATTGAGGTCGCCTGCGATGTCTGTTGTTGAAGTTAGTGTGTCCTGTTCTGGAAGTGAGTGCAGCCTGACTTCAACGGTGACGTTTGCGCGTGGTCACACAGCGCGCGCAGATGTGCTTGCCAGGGGGTTCGTGCAAGATGGAAGTAGTGCTTGTTGTACACGAAAGCCTCATTCTATCACACTACTCACCGCCTCTGCATGCTCTCGTCTACTTGCCATTGAGCACTGACAAATATGTCACCAACTTCAGGGCGAAGAGTGCCGCCTTCTGCAGTGCTGCTAAAAAAAATTCAACTTGCAGCGCTGCTCAGGCCGTGATGCCAGCTGTGCGGGCTGTGGGGCAGTGGTGATGGGCCTGATGACCTGTCACTTCAACTTGAACTTCAAGCATGATGCACTAAGCCTGATATCACAAGCTTGATGTACTCAGCCTGATGTCACACACGAGTGACAAGCTCTTCACGTCATCTTCTGTCGTTTGCGCTGAGCACTGCGCGACGGCGTCCACCACCATGCCCTGTGATGCTGACCAACGCCACACTTCCCACAGCCAGTCCTGTCGTGCTGATCAATGCCACAAGGTCACAGAATAATGATACTGAGCGCTGCCACACGGGTTCACGACTATGAAATGTTGAGTACTGCACTGAGTTTACTGTGCTGATTGATGATGCTGAGCGCTGCCGCAGGGTCCACCTTCTGACTTTACGACTGTGCTTATTAATGATGCTGAGCGCTGCAACAGGGTCCACTGCCATATGCTGCTCGTACTGCAAAACTATATGCTGCTGCGCACCGCAACTGAGTTCAAGACTGTGCCTATTAATGATGCTGATCACTGCCACAGGGTCCACGACTGGGCACTGCTGCACGTTCTTGGCGGGCACAAGGGGGCTGTCACTGACCTGTCAATACATCCCAGCGGGCGCATGGCGCTGAGCGTATCCACTGACAGGTACTTCAGTGTTGCAGTTGAGATATCTATGGAACTGTAATTATTGAAGTTGACATCCCAGCGGGCGCATTGCGCTGAGCGTGTCCACCGACAGGTACTTCAATGTTACAGTTGACAGACATGACCTTGAAATAAGTATTGACGTTAACACTCTATACACGTGGCACTGAGCTCGTCCATTGACGGTCAGTTGAATGTGCTGTGAGGACAGCAGACCAGGAACTTCAACCTTAACTTCAATGCGTGATAAATGATTATTTGGCAGGTGGTGCAGTGAGGTTTGACGGTTAGAAACAGACTATTCATACACGTCAACAGTCACAATGTGCTCGCGCCATCACGAAATCACTGCTCAAACTGCTGACCCGGCTGCGAACAGTGCACACTGGTTGCTCTAAGTATGTATGTATATCAACGATGAAAAACATGAAGCTCACAATTCAGTCTCATGATCATGATTAATCTGTGGCAATGCTCCGCAGGACGCTGCGCCTGTGGAATTTAGTAGAAGGACGTGCAGCCTACATCTAAACGCTGCCTGGCGCGGCGATATGGTTCATGAACATGAAGCTCACAATTCACTCGCACGATCGTGAATCGCCTGTGACAACGCTCCGCAGGACGCTCCGCCTGTGGAACTTGGTAGAAGGTCGTGCAGCCTACATTAAGAGGCTGCCAGGGGGCGGCGATATGGTTCATGAAGATGAGGCTCAATTCACTCACGATCTTGAATCAATTGTGGCAACGCTCCGCAGGACACTCCGCCTGTGGAATCTGGTAGAAGGCCGCGCAGCCTACATCAAGAGGCTGCCAGGGGACGGCGACATAATTCATGAACATGAAATTAATGATTCACTCATGATCATGAAACGCCTGCAACGCTCCGCAGGACGCTGCGCCTGTGGAACCTGGTGGAAGGCCGCGCAGCCTACATCAAACGACTGCCAGGGGGCGGCGATATGGTCCGGTGGTCGCCTCAGGGCACGCACTTCGCAGTGGTCGTTGGCAAGCAGCTCATACTCTACGAGGCGGCTGCGAGCGAGCCTGCGTGCACGCGATCGTGTCCTCTCAAGGTAAGCATCAGCGCAGAACCTCAACAACACGTGGCTGTAGTCATATTGTTACATGCATGCATGTTCCACAGCTCATACTCTACAAGGCGGCTGCAAGCGAGCCTTCGTGCACGGGGTGTCCTCTCAAGGTAACTTGAACTTCCGGCACTGCAAGCCCTTTGAGAGGTAGGGTGAGGGTAGGGTTTGGACCTAGCCCTAACCCTAAGAGAGCGCATTCCACCTGGTGCATCATGTGGCGGCATGCTCTGTTGTTGCACACCATCATTTCTACGAGGCAGCTGCGAGTGAGGGTTAGGGTTGAGGTTAGGGTAACCTTAACCCCAAGTAGGTTGTGCACTGCTCAAGGTAAGCACCGGCGCGCAACATTAATGAGGGTTACAGTTGGGACGAGAGAGCGCACTCCATCCTTGGTGTGTTGATTGGGGCGTGCACGTGGCTGTATGGCATGTTGTCACCCATATGCTATTCCACACATCATGCTCTACTATCAACTGGGAGTGAGCCGTCGTGCACGAGGTCTTCCCTAACCCTAACCCTACATAAGCACTGGCGCGCAGCCTTATACTTCTATGGGTTAAGCCTAACCTACGCTACCGTGTGCGTTGCATGTATAGGTACTTGCCAACCGATACGCACGCTAAGCTGCAGCACAGAGCTGCCTCCCATTGACTCCTTCTGCAGCTGTCCATTGATAGGATATGTGCTTCTACCTAAACACCCACTCTCACGGGGCAATTACCCCATGGTATCATCATTTGCGTTCACTCCTACCCGTTAACGTAGTGCACATAGAGTCAACAATTGCCGGTCCCGCCTAACCCTAATCTGACCCTGATCCTGGCCCTAGCCCTAACTCTAACCCTAACCCTTGCAGCATGTCATTGTCAATGTCGCACAGCCTAACCCTTACTCTTGTCTCGCTGATTGCATGGACACATTAAACGCCAGGGCATGGTGGATGCCACAACAGCCGGCAGTAGCTGATGACCGCTTCTTTCTCATTAGAGCTGGCTGTTTCAAGTTGTTGCAGATGTTCACATATTCCGGAGCCTAGTTCTGCCATGTGCATATTGCCGCAAAGCATTATTTGAGACTGTCGATTGAGTCCGCTCCACATATTGGTGCTCAACTTGCGCTGTCTTGCTGGTTCCTTCGACAGATCAACGCAATGGCGTGGCTGAATGACACAACGGTGGCGGCAGCAGCAGATGACCACGTCATACGGGTCTACAGTGCGACTGGGGACGTGCTGGCAGAGCTGCCTGCAGGTATGTATGTATGCATATTGCTGACTGAACTTCAACTTCAAACTTCATGTGTATTACATCTGTACTCGCGTCAAGCAGAGTAACAGGGCTCGACACAATTCATATACTTTGAAGGAGTTGCCAAAAGCGTTGAAGTCACAGTGAGGCTCATGGATCTGCTCATTCATACGTGCATCAACTGACACTGACAATCACATCAAGCACCTGCTTCCAGGTCAACGCTGCCAGCAGCCAACGATGCTGCTTGCACTTTAAAAGCATGCGAGACTTGTAGTGCAGAGCGATGCATATGCGATGCATACTTGTAAACAAATTAGTTGTGGAAGCATGCAATGCGCGAAGCCGTGTGTGCAGAGCTGCCAGCAGGGAACGCTGATCAAAGCTCCACACCTTAGACGACATCATGTCGCGACATGGTCGTCCACACGACATGAAGTCTGAAAGGCATGTCACGACATGGTCGTCCACAACGACAGGGTTCTCAGATGAAGCAGTCGACATATGTTGCCTGAACGACATGAAGTATGGCAGGCATGTCACGACATAGTCGTCTAGACGACATGAATTCTATCAGCAGCAGTCGACGTTGTCGCGACCACAACGACATGCAACGACATAGTTGAAGCTAGGAAGTTGAAGTACGATAATGACCGTTATTGCAGCTTCATAATGCGCCTGCCACGACAGCTGCAAAAGTGGTGTTATGCTATGCAGCCTCGAACCATCCCCTCTGTGAAACCGTCACGTTCAACTAGTTCTAACGAAGTTCTCACTGTTATGGCCGACAGCTGCTGAATTGGGTTTTGAATCGCTCTGCTGCAAGACGCTTTGGGTGTTGGGGCCCGCATTCACTGCAAGGCACATTCGGGGCGTATTGCTGCACCAGCACTACCAGCTCAGCGGCTCATAGTAGCGTGGAGCTGTGACCCTTTCGGGTTATATAAATAACAAATACACCGAGGAGGAGCTTCTACGGCCTCGAGCCTCGATGCAGCTGTAAATAAGAGATCAGAGCCTACGCCAGTGTCGTCCGCCGCTTCAACGAGACTCTGACTGCGGCAGCGTCACCGCAGAATCGATCCTGTGTGCACTGCTGTGCACACACGACATGTTCACGACATATACGCGACATGACACAACATGAACTGCAGCAACCTTGCGTCGACATGGTCGTGTAGGACGACGTGAGCGAGCCGTGTGCAACACCGTCGTCTGAGACGACATGAGCCTAGCAAACGGTACGCGACACCGTCGCGACATGATTTCTGGCTGCAGCGTCGCGACATGTCGTCGCGACTATGTCGTGAAGGCATCATGTCGTCCAAAGCTCAACTTGATGTGAGCAATACTTGAGGTGCACGACGCTGCATGCCCAACTTCAAGTTGCATTTTGTGCATCCAGCAGCGCTGAGCAGTGCTTGCTTGTCACTGCACTCGGAGAAGGTGGAGGTCGCAGCACTGCAGTAGGAGGTCACGCAGATCAAACTTCAACTCGGTGTGAGAACAAGCTGCTTGTGGAAGCATGAACGTGCGATGCCCTGCATTCACAACTACCAGCAGGTAGCTCTCATTCAATCTCAACTGATCAAACTTCAGCTTGCAAGTGCACAATGTCGCTGTCACGCCACTCTGATATGGCGGTGGTCGCAGCACGCGGGCTTACTAGTGGCTTATTAGTGCCACTTTGTCAACTAGATGGCAGCGTGCACACTCTACAAGGGTTTTTACCCGAAAAGAAAGAGTAGTGTTTATCTCTCCCCCTCCTCGCAGCCGGGTGCTGGAGATGACTATGACTTCACTGTCCCCACCACCTTAACACAACCAACATTGCCCTAGCACCTGTACTACAGTTCACAGAGCCGCAGTCTTGTCGAGTGAGTATTGTGCATAGAAATGGATCTCACCTTACCTAGTTCGTCCGAAGTACAAACTTAAACTTCATCTTCAAGTGCAGCTGCACCACCCCATGCAGCCCGCTCAAACAACACGATTCCGTTCACCAGTCAATTTCTGTGGTTCTGACTTGCCGCCCAATCAGAGGCTGCGTGTGGCGGCAGGGTGCGCGACATGGCCTACACACCTACACTGACCCTAGCCCTAGGGCTTGGCGACAGCGGCGGCGCCGCTGCACACGACCCCGAGGAAACTGCTGCAGCGGAAGTGGCAGTTGGGGCATCGGCGCTTGGCACAGAGCAGCGCGGCAGGCTGGTGACGGTAACTTCAACTGGGACTGTGCAGGTGTGGGAGTTGAAGTTGGACGGCGGCAGCTGCTCAGCCACTGTAGTGGCACACACACGGGTTCTCGGCGAGCCTAGGTAAGATGTGTGCATGCACGCATGTATGTATGCATGGACTGGTCCTCTATTAGGGCTAGCTTTGGCTACAAGAAGGGTTCAGCAGCCAGACCTTGTGCACGAGGGTGTTTGGATCCTCTACGTTTACGCTTGCATGATGAAAGCATGTGCTTTGCTGACCCTAACCCCCTGCGTGTGTGACCCACAGCCGATCCTTACCCCTGTTTGTGCTTGTTCGATGCTCGCGCACTGCGGTTGTGTGTTGTTGGTCAAGCTGTTTAACGAAGCGGATCCGTGTTCACTGTAACAGTAGTCAAGCTTTTTAGGGTCCGTAGTCGATCTTCAAGTTCTAGTGCTCAGTTCAAGTTCACTTTGTTGTGTGCTCCTGTTGTTGCCTTCGCCTGGGCACACTGCTTAGAGTTAGGGTTAGGGTCAGGGTTAGGGTCAGCCTAACATGCTACTCAGGTGTACATCCCGTATGGCGATGACAACCAGACGTAGACCCCCTGGATTGTGGACTGTTTTGCCCCCTAATCAAGACATCAAGATGAAGTACACAACACTGCGCATGCCCTAGACAAAAGCCCTGCATTGATCATCAGGACTGTTTTGCCCCCTAATCAAGACATCAAGATGAAGTACACAACACTGCGCATGCCCTAGACAAAAGCACTGTACAGCACACCCCTGTGCTGTGCTCAATCATCGTGCCCTCTGTGGTATCCTCCCACTACCCACTTACCCTCCGCTGGCTGGCACCTCTGCGCCACTTCTAACCCTAACCCCAACCCTAACCCACCAAAGTATCTTTGCACTACCTACATACCCCCCCTGACTGGCACCCCCCCAGGTTCACCTGTCTGGTGGCCTGCGACACGGCCAGCGCCGCCGCCGCCGCTGCCAGCAAGAAGGGCAAGAAGCGCAAGCGAGCACTGTCATCAACAGCAGCAGCAGCAGCAGTGCTCAGTGAAAATGACAGCGCTCAACCTACTGACAGCGTTGGCAGACAGGATGCGGACCAGGGGGAGCGTCACAAGAAGAAGAAGAAGGGAAAGAAGGGGACCCCCTCAAAACCGGAGGGGCGGGGGGCAGCTGAGCCGTCGCCACAGGGCGAAGCGGGGGGGGCGCGATCGGCAGGGAAAGGCAAGAGTGGCCCCCAGAAGCCCCCTAGCCGCTCTCACAAGCAGCAGCAGCAGCAGCAGCAGGAGCTGGCGCATGAGGGTACCCGTGCGTCAGGCAAGAAGCAGGCCCGCGCAGCGAAGCAGACCCCGCAGAAAAAGAACTCCCCTGCGCAGCCCCCCAGCCAGCAGCAGCAGCAGAAGCAACGCTCAGCCGAAAAAGCCCCTGTCGCCTCGTCCAAAAAGGCCAAGAAGGCGGCAAAAACGGCGGTTTCTCAGCCTGCCGCTGCTGCAGCTGCCAGTGCAGTTGGCACTCCGAAGAAACAGCAGGTGGGGTTCTCGGAAGTTACACCTGGTGGCAAGTCACCCGTCAAAGCAAAGGTGAAGTTGGCCAAGGGCACGCCTGCGCCCAAGGCCGCCATGAAGCAGAAGCACAAGCAGACCCTGGATCAGGCTGCCAAAAGCAGGGCAAAGCAGCGCAAGTAAGATACATGCACGTCAGTGTGTACATGCAGCAGCTACAATGGTACCATGGGAGTTCACTACACCCTTGCCTTGCGCTCGTGTTGGGGTTGCCGTGCGCTGCTTTTGCTGGCTCTGCTTCAACCTCAGTGCATCTCGTGAAGCGCCGAGCGCAAGTGCCATATGTGCCATGTGCCGTGCGCTGCTTGTGCTGACTCTGCTGCTACCTCAGTGCGTCTCGTAAAGCGCTGAATGCAAATGCCATATGGGTTCTCGGCACAGCACACGTCTACAGAGCTGCTTGTGAACACATGATCCTTAACTGCTGCCCAGTTGGTGCATGCAGTGGGGCAATGGAGATGACAACAACAGCACACATATCTCATAAAGTGTGTACTCAGTACTGCATGCAAATTCACACTGCTTAACTCATGGCGAGTGACTGCAGCAGCGACGACCACGGTTATTGGTGGAAGGCACTTGCGGCTAACCATCCCTTGTCAGCTAGAGCTCAACGATCTTTTGATTCGTTTTTCATTCAAATCTTCAACACCTGGGCGCACAAATTCTCAGCTGAGTTGGCACAAGAAGTACAATCTGGGCTTTTTCGCGCCCTGAGCGAGAATTAATAATAAGTACAATCGAGAATTAATAAAAAGTACAATCCCAGAGAAGTGCGTGTCTGCTGAAGTAGCTTGCAAGGCAGTGCTCCCGTTGCAGGTTATGCCCCCAGGTCTTGTTGTGGACACGTCATTCAGCGGCCCAGCTCACATCGTATATGCACATGCAGGCGGAAGTGTGGACATGACTGTGGTCCATGATGAAAGGTGTGGCTCTCTTGCTGCAGTTATGCAGCAATGTGTCTTATGTGGGCACAGGATGCCCGGGCCTCATCAGCTATGAAACGCGTACACTGACGACAAGTGTTGCTGTGCAATGTACTTTTTAATAATTCTCGCTCAGGGCGCGAAAAAGCCCAGATGATGGTCTGACTTGATGCTGCTGTACGGAATCTGCATTTCGTGTGACTTCTGAAAGTGTCTCAACGACAACCACTCAAACGCTGCCGCCGCCAAATGTGCATGTGTACTTTTTATTAATTCTCGCTCAGGGCGCCAAAAAGCCCAGATGATGGTCTAACTTGATGCTGCTGTACGGAATGTGCATGTCGTGTGACTTCTGAAAGTGTCTAAACGACAACCACTCAAACGCCGCCGCCGCCAAATGGCATCTCGGGATCCTCCCCTGCGTCCTCCTCCATGTGCCCCCCCCCCCTGGATTCTGCCATGTGTGGCATGACACGGCCAGAGTACGCCATGTGGAGTGCTGCCGACAGTGCCGAGCGTAAGCGCGCCAGGGCGATGCCCCTTAAGAGCTTTAGGGCGCGCTCCTCCGGGCACTGACATCCTGCTGGCATACTCCGTCGCCACAGCCTCCCGCAGCTTCCGCCCCTGCTCCCCGATGCTGCCAAAAGACCCGATTGCCAAAGTGGCAAGTTTGTAGCAATTCTGGTCATAATGACCAGAATAGTGGGATAATTTGGCGGCCTCTTGGTCGCGGCAGCAGCGCTCGGGTCTGCTGCAGTCTTCGCCGCCCGCGACGCCACATGTGTACTTTTTATTAATTCTCGCTCAGGGCGCGAAAAAGCCCAGATGATTGGCATCTAGCTGTAAGGAATCTACATGTCGTATGACAGTCTGAAAGTGTCGCAACGACAACCACTCAAACGCCGCCGCCGCCAAATGGCATCTCGGGGTCCTCCCCTACGTCCTCCTCCATGTGCCCCCCCCCCCTGGATTCTGCCATGTGTGTCATGACACGGCCAGAGTACGCCATGTGGAGCGCTGCCGACAGTGCCGAGCGTAAGCGCGCCAGGGCGATGCCCTTGAGAGCTTTAGGGCGCGCTCCTCCGGGCACTGACATCCTGCTGGCATACTCCGTCGCCACAGCCTCCAGCAGCTTCCGCCCCTGCTCCCCGATGCTGCCAAATGACCCTATTGCCAATGTGGCAAGTTTGTAGCAATTCTGATCATAATGACCAGAATAGTGGGTAGTCTTGGCGGCCTCTTGGTCGCGGCAGCATCGCTCGGGGTCTGCTGCAGTCTTCGCCGCCCGCGACGCCACCTGTGCCTCGAAGCAGGTAACGTCCACCATGAGCGGTAGGTGGCGTGTCGGGTCGTCGTAGCCGGTCACCGGGAAGGCGTCGGCAGGCAGCACGATGTCCATCCTGCGACTCCCCGGCGGCCCGGCGGACCCCAGAAACGGCGTGTAGTCCTCGTCCACCAGTCCCGTTTTGAGGTATTGCCGCAGGAGGCGCTGCGTGGCCCTCTTGACGCTATTGTGGACAATGGTGTCGTGCGCCTTGACGCGTGGCGCTTGACACAGCCGTGCATGCAGGGTGCCGCCCGGCGACTTCCCGCACAGCTTGCAGCCTGCCGTCTGCTCCTCTACTCCGATGGCGCGTTTGACGGCCAGCTGCCAGGATAGGCCATCGAACGAAGCCGTTGTGGAGTACATGGGCTCGTTGAGGAATGCCATGCCGATCGAGTGCATGTGGCGCTGCGACCGGAATCGAGCAAGTGCTTGCGTGCGTTGCGTGCCCTGCGGCAGCTGTTGCAGGTCCGCCTCCACCTTATCTGCAAGCTCGGTAGCGACGGCATCTGCAAGCGCACTCTGATTGGGGCGCTTCAGGCTACACTGCAACTGCAGAGCACTGGCGTCAAGTACGCAAGCAGCATCCGCACCAGTGCCACCACCTGCTGTCGGCCGCAGCGGCGGCTGCTGCGTAGGTGGTTGCTGCTGCAGTGGCGTTAGCGCTGGTGGCAGTATATGTTCCAGCTTGTCACCTGTTGCTGCACGTAGAGATGTGGCAGCTGTGGCGATCGTCCGCATGAGGGGCAGGCGCGCCACCTCTGCTGCTGCTGCGCCTTGTAGCATTGCTGGTGTGGAACGCGCAGCGCCTGAATTGACGGCTGCCGCTGCTGCGTGCGCTGGTGCTGCAGCTGTGCCGCCTGCCGTTGCTGCTGCTGCCAGTGGTGTTGCTGCTGCCGCAGGTGTTGGTGCAGCACCTGCCGCATTGGCCGCTGCCACCGCCATTGCCGCTGTCGCAGCCGGCACGGTTGCGGCGCCGCCTGCCGACGCTGCTCCTGTTGCAGGTGCTGCAGCAGCCCTTAGGCTAGTGGGGCCTGTAGCAGCTGTATTGCCTATGCCCGCAGCCGCTGCTGTTGATGCTGCAGTTAGTGATGCCGCCGAGGCCACTTGAGGTGCAACATGTGCTGCCGCTGCTGCAGCAGCCTCTGATGCTGGAGCAGCTGCTGCTGCCGCCGCTGCTGCTGCCGCCGGAGTAGTTGCGCCGTGCGCCGCCGCTGCTGCTGCTGCCGCTGGTGCCGCCTGTGCTGCCGCCGCGGCCCCTGATCCAGCGGCAGCTGCGTCGTGTGCTACCGGAATGGCTGCGCCATAAGCGCGGCCAGCCGCTGATGCAGTTGCCACTGCCGGAGCGGTCGCGCCTCCACTGGCAACCGCCGCTGCCGCTGTAACAGTTGCCGCTGCTGATGCTGCTGGTGCTGGTGCTGCTGCCGCTGCTGCCGGTGTCGCTTGTGTTGCCGCATCCTCAGCAGCGTTGTCTGCAGCCGCTTGAGGAGCCGCCTGCTGCAGCACCCCCGCCCATCCAGAGAGTGCTGGTTGCAGCGCTTGCAACGTGCCCGCCACATACGCAGCATCAGCGATGTCGCAGGCGCTGGTAATGCCAAGGCCGCCATGCCGTGTTGGGAGTCGCGCTTGCTGTAAGGCTGGGCCGTGCGCTGCCAGATGGAAGTGGGCCCCACTTTGCTCAAACTGGCGCCAGGTCTGGCCTGGTGGCTGCAGGCCCATTGAGTGCTCAAGCACCCACTGCGTGACCCGATCCCACTCCTTGGCGGCTGGCGCTGTCTGCGTAGTGGGAATGGTGCGCAGGCAGTACGTCATGCGAGGCACCACGCAGTAGCGCAGTAACCTGAACATAGCCCTCGGAGATGTCAGGCGCGCGCATCGCTCTGCAAATCGAGCCCCTGCCCCGCCTGCACCCGCTTCCCTGCGCAGCCATGCGTCCACAAAGCTGCTGTGGCCCACCGGCACCCCCAGCAACACAGCTCCACGGTTCTGATTTTCATCCGTATCCCCCACTAGCTGAACGCCCAGCTGCTGCAGCAGTTGCCGCTCGTGGTCTGTCACCACATGCCCCCTGCCAGGCAGCGCGCGTGACTTGGTGAGGTTTAGCTCCAGCCCCACCTCCGCAAAGTGTTGTTTGAGCTGCGCCACCGCCTGTATGTCATCCTGAGTCAGCGTGCAAGCGCCTGTTCGGACGTTGGCATCGTCCATGTAGGCGCCCATCCGCCTCCGCGCGCGCTGCGCAGCCGCCGCCTCATTGAACCGTTTCAAGCACTGAGCAATGGCGCCGCAGAAGAGCATCGGTGCCGCGGGGTCCCCCTGCTTAAACCCGCGCTGAGACATGATGATGCGCGTGGAGCCGTCAACGTGCTGGAACAGCAGGCGTGGCCGAGTGCGAACGTATGTGCCGATGAAGTAGTCGAGGAAGTCCGGCAGCTGTGCTGCTACCCATTCCGCTGCCGCCAGGACGAACACCATGTTGAAGGCATTCTTGAGGTCCAGCATGAACTGCCAGTGACCGAGCTCATACGCGAGTTTGCCGGCCATGGCCGCTTTCTCCGCTCCTGCTGAGACGGCTACCCCATACTGCCCGTCTGGCTCAAGGAGCTCCGCCAGGAAGTCTTTGCGGTCTGCCACGTACACCGAAGTGCATAGTCGCTGCAGCACCTCGCCGCAAACGATGGGCCGCTGCTTAGCTGTACCATCTTCCTGTTGTTCTGCAAGTGGCGTCAGGCGCCCCGCGCCATGCAACTGCCAGAAGGCATCCGGCAGCCGCGCAGCCTCCCGCATAACGGTCTGAAGCCACCGTGTGAGGACAGCAGCAAACTCATGCCGTCCCCAGCTTGTGCGTAGCGCATCCTGCAGGTGGCTGTAGCGCAGCCCCGATGGGCCTGCTCCACTGTAAGGGCTTGCTCGCTGGATGAGCTTGGCAACCGTCTCTGGCTCAATTCCCTCCCCCTGTAACAGGCTGAGTTCTGCTGGCATGTCGGCTGCTTTCGCCACAAGCTGATCAACCATGCCGGATAGCTCATGGAGTTGTTCCCCTGGCGCAGCGGGGGGGTGTTTGGACTGCATGGCGGCAAAGCAGTCATCATCAGGTATCGCCACCGTTTTGGGCTGAAGGAAACGCGCTGCCTGCTGTAGCCCCCCCCGTGTGCCCATGCACTGTAGGACGTAGGCGTTGATCGCTGCCTCCGTTTGCTGGCGCGCGCGCCAGCGCCGGTGCGCACGCGCGTGTGCGAGGAGCGCTGGCACCAACCGGTCAAGCTCACCTCGTGCCAACATTCTGATTCTGTCGGAGCGAGTGATGCCAGGTGCGCCATCGGTGGAGGTGATGAGTGATGGCATGAGGTGGTGTAGAATCGTGGATCTTTGCAGTCGCTGCACCCGCCCTGCGGAATCTGGCTCCCGCGCCGCATTGACGAACATCGTCATTGTGTGTGCCAACAGATGTGTTGCTGCGTTCTCCAGTGCAGCTCCCACATAGCGACGATTGCGTGGTCTAGCAAGGCTTCTAGTTGTCGCGAACTGCAGCTTGCACAGCTCATCGAGGCTGATGCTGTCAAGCACTGCTGCGACTGCGGGGGTTGAGATGGTCCACGTGAAAAGCCCACCTGCCCCACCTGCTGCGCCTGCAGGGCCTGGCGCTGCCGCTGCTGTCGCCGCACCTGCCGCTCTGGGGCCCCCTCCGCCGCCGCCGCGGCCGCCACGACCACAGCCTCGTCCGCCGCTGTCGCTGCTGCGACCGCTGCCACGGCCACCGCGGCCGTTTTGAGTTCGCGCGCCACTGCCGCTGTTGCTAGCACCGCCGCTGCGGCTGCTGGCATCACTGCTGCGGCCGTTGCCAGCGCCGCTGTCCTTAGTACCGGCTGCACTGCCGCCGCCGGCACCGCTGCTACTGCCGCCTCCGGTTCTGCTGCCGCTAGTCGCTCTGCTACTGCTGATGTCTGCATCATTGCTGCCGCTGCGAACGCGTCCTCCATTGCCACGTCCGCGCCCTCCACTGCGACCCCGACCCCCTCGTGTAGCACTGCTGCCCCCGCGTTCC
Organism: Tribonema minus; assembly: GCA_017506865.1. Taxonomy (NCBI): domain Eukaryota; class Xanthophyceae; order Tribonematales; family Tribonemataceae; genus Tribonema; species Tribonema minus. The sequence goes on from JAFCMP010000157.1 coordinate 973,015, forward strand.
GGCCTCTTTGAGCTGCCGGAGGAGCTGCTGCCACCAGCCTGAGCAGCAGGTGCCTGCTGCGCGTGCGCTGGTCCCTTTGCGTAGGGGTTGCCGATGGGTGTGCACGCCGGTTGCTGCTGTGGCAGCGACGTGGTAGCTGTTGCCGTCGATGCATCAGGTGCTAGCGGTGCTGCTGATGCTGTTGTTGACAATGTTGCCGCCACTGCAGCGGGTGAAGTGATAGGCCTGCATTTGCGGCAGTGCTTGCCCGCGCTGGCATCGCTGCTGTCCACTCTGAATGTCTTGTTGGCATGAAACAGGTTTTTGCACAAGGCACACTCGGTGTAGATGGTTTGCAAGTGCGACGTGCTGAGGTCGGAGCGCTCCAGGAACGTTGTTGCTGTCCCACTGTGGTGTTTGCGCTGGTGCTTCGCCGCGATGTGGGCGTTTAACCTCTGCTGTAACGAGAGCAGCGACATGCCCTTCTTCACCACGAGGTCGCATAAGTTGCACTTGTACTCCGGGTCCGCACTGCCTCCACCTCCAGCTTCGTCGTCTAGCATCAGACGTTGCTGTTCCAGACTGTTATGACCTGTTCTAGAGCGCTTGACTGCACTTTGCCCGCCCGTGTGCTCCCCTTCGCCTGTTTGATCGGAAATTGACCAACCGTCATTCTGTACCCTCTTGCGTTTGTGCGCTGCGCGTCCGTCTCCAGTTGCTCTGCTGCTGCCACTCGTGCCATCGTCCTGTTGACAAGCGCCATTGCCATCTGCAGCACTGGTGCTAATATCCTGCGCTTGTGCGCACGCTAGATCGGATTCCTTGCATTTCTGCGCTGATTCAGAGTTGGCAATACGGGCCTCCCGCCGCCGCCATGATATTCTTTTCATGATCTCTGCTACGCCATGGTGCTACATGCTACAGCTACATACCTATCCGCATCTCGTGGAGGCCTACTAGTATATTGAGGAATGTACACATGTGTACTTCCGTCAGGAGCGCCCTTGGCGATTTGCGATGGTACATGGCAGCATGGGCAAAATAGGTCAAGTTGTATGAATTTGACAATTTGATTTGTACAACCAATCGAGTGTTGCGTCGTCCGCTGCCGGTCTTGGTCGATATGAAGTGAGGTGTGTTCCCCCGTTGACATTGATGCGCGCATGTTGTGAATATCCCATTCGAGCATGCTCTTTCGTCAGACCATCATCGCGCATCTGTGTTACCTGCGACCACCTGTCTGGCCAAGCAACTCACAGCAGACCCCTTCGCGGGAGTGCGCCTCGCCACTGACCTGCCTGACAACGTGGGCTCGAAAGGCAAGAAACGCAAGGACTTTCCATATGTAAACCTGCGTTGTGCAGCAAACACGGCGCGCTGCATACGGTGTGCGCTCTCTGTCTGCTCTCGAGATTTGCCGTTCTACAGGGATCAAGTGTTACACAGTGAAGCCGTGGCGTCAGTCATGCTGAGACTGGCAAGGCCTGCGAGGGCCAGTGTCTGGCACGCTCGAACGACGTTCAAGTTCAAGGATTTTGGGACCCAGGTTCAAGTGAAGCAGATTTTGAAAGGGCCTGACCAGTACTGACCACAACCGACACAGGTGGACGGAGGCAGGCAGAGCGCAGCAGGGAGCAGAGCAGAAGCCACATACATCACAGTCATCCACTCTGCCCACCTGGCACTGCTGTGTGCGGTGGTATTTCCCCCATTTCGTGGAGGAGGTTGCAGAAGCATCAACGCGCCCGATTTCAGAGCATAAAAGCAGCAGGCGACGAGCGGGCATGCGATGCCAGCTGTGGTAGCTGAATCATATCTGATACAGCTAGACAGGTCGCTTCACATGAGCATGAACGCCGATGCTGTGCCTCCGTCGCACTCGCTGCCCCCGGACGAATATAGGATTGGAGCACAGCAACAGGGAATGGGAGGAAGGCCAGCCTATGGCGGAGAGCGCATGCAGTACTCGGATGCTGGCCATGAAGCAAGCCAGGTTAACCATATTGGCGGACACGGGCTGTGGCAGCAATCCCACCTGCCTGGCCTGATTTCAGGTCCTTCACCAACAGCAACTGCAACTAGACATGGCGATGATCAAATGAGCACCCGCCGCCGTGGCGCCACTACAGCGTCGCAGCCCATGGAGCAGAAGTATCAGCCTTCCAGCGAGCGAAAGCAGCCTTCGGGTAATGCTGCTTCGGCGTCATCTGGTCGTACTCGCGTCTCTTCCCCTCGAGCCTCTTCGTCCAGCGGCGGCCGCAAGCTCACTGGCGACGAGCTCTACCTGGCCAACTCAAACAGGAATGCCCTCAATGTGCGCAAGGGAAAGTGGACTCCGGAGGAGGAAGCCTTCACCAGCCGTATCATCCGAGACTTCAACAACGGATATCTGCCGCTGCCGCCGGGGACCACGCTGCGGACATATCTTTCGGACAAGCTGAACTGGTGAGCCATCCCATGCGTATTGAAGATCCGCGGAGTTGATTCGGCATGTTTTGCAGTAGTTCTCAAGCGTGGTGATCTCAAAGGAAGCGCGAGAGGTCTCGGCGCACACGCTGGCACTTGCTGCCCACGACATGCAGTTTCTTTCACATGAGTGTACATACAGTACATACACGCCTTGAGCCGTGCAACGCCCCAGCTTCATCACATACATCGCAGCAATGGCACTCTGCCCTGCCCTTCATGGGACAGTCGTGTCACCCTATTCTGGCCGACACTGTCAATTTCTCGGCTGCACGTTTCGCTAGGCCGTTGCTGCACCCGATCCGCTGTGACCGTGCGCGCAATTGCGGTATCCTGAGCCGTGCTGCGCAGTCAAGCTGGTGCACACACACACATAGATACATACATACATGCCATCCGCTCACTGCGCGCATCCGCCGCTGCCTCTGGCAATACGCGGAATGCGTACATGGAAATGAATCAAAAGATCGTAGAGCTCTCTAGGTGACAAGGTGTGGTTAGCCGCAAATGCCTTCCACCACTAACCGCGGTCGCCGCTGCTGCCGCAATTGGCCACGAGTCAAACAGTGCCACCATATCCACAGGAGTACATTCGCGTGTGCATGGTCACACATCTTGTGTGCCGCACACGCGCCTTCAAGTTGAAAGCTGACATCCTTTGTTTTCACTTTCCTTCTGAGCGCTGATACAGCGACCCCATGCGCATCGCCAAGAACTTTGCGGGCGCGGCGTGCATTGGCAAATGCGTCTTGAAGTTGACGCACCCTCGTTTGCGCTTACCCTTCTGAGCGCTGCCGCAGCGACCCCATGCGCATCACCAAGAAGTTTGCGGGAGCGGCGTGCATTGGCAAACGCGTCTTCGCCCCGTGTGAGAGGACCCCGGAGAACCTGGCCATGGTGCTGGCCAGCAAGCGCGATGTGAGTCACGAGTCGTGAGTCTCGAGTCCCATAATTGCTGCTGGTTTGAGCCCTTTTCTGCTGCAACAGCCCTTTTCTGCTGCGGCGGGTGCCGATGCAGTATTTTGCTCTCACGGGCAATGGCGCCCATGGACGACTTGTGTAGTCTAAGTGTGATGGAATATGCAAATTTGTTTCGCTGGCGCTGCCGGCAGCACTTGGTGTGCGTGCAGCGCACGGCTGGCGCGTCACACCACAACTTCACCTCTGCGCAAAATGCCTGCCTGTCACCTACTTCCGTCGCTGATATGCGGACATGGATTCATCAACTGAATTCATTACTTCGTCGACTGATCAATTCATGCATGAATTCGCTCGCTGCCACAGCTGGCAGACGTAGAGGAGCGGTTTCAGCAGCACTCGCAAGTGTTCATGAATTCATCTGATTCATTCATGAATTTGCTCGCTGCCACAGCTGGCGGACCTAGAGGAGCGGTTTCAGCAGCGCATGAACGGCATCAAATCCGCGCCGCGCATCAAACCGCAGCCGCAGCCATCCCCGGCCGCCGCCGCCGCCAGCAGCGACGCTCCGCCAGACGCCTTTCGCGTGGGCACCGAAAGCAGCGCCGCGATGGGCGGCGGCGGCAGCGCATACGACGGCGCTGCTGCTGCTGCTGCTGCAGGCGGCGACGGCAGCTACATGATGGAGGACCTGATGCCGCGCATCGGCGGCGGCAGCGGCGGCAGCGGCGGCAGCGGCGGCGCGGCGGACGTGAAGCAGCAGCGCTCAACAGGCGTCAGCAACACAAACTCTGCATACAACGCGGCGTACAATGCGACACTCGCCTCCAAGGGGGCGGGCGGCAGCGACGGCGGCAGCGGCGGCGGCGGCGCATTTTCTTCACGCAGCTACGACCCTTCCACCAGCCACTTTGGGCTCCCCGGGTTTGTGCCGCCGCATGCCGCGTACGCAGCGGCAGCGGAGGCGGCGACGCTGGCGGCGGCGCACGGCGGCAGCAGCGGCGGTGGCGTGCGCGGCAGCAGCGGCGGTGGCGTGCGCAGCAGCTTTGATGCCGGCAGCGGCACCGGCATTGGCGGCGCTGGCGGCAGCGGCAGCAGCGCTTTCAGCGGCGCAGGCAACGGCGACAGCGGCCGCAGCGCCAATGGCATTGGCGGTTTTGGCGGCAGCAGCGGCGGCGGCGACGGCGGCGTTGGTAGCATGAGCCTGGCCAGCAGCAGCGGCAGCATTGCTGGCGGCTTTACTGGCGGCAGCGGCGGCGGCGGCGGCATTCGCCTCGGCGAAGACAGCAGCGCCAAGAGGAGCGGCGGCAGCGCTGCGAGCAACGGCGATGGCAGCGCCGCGCCACCGCCGATGCAGTTCCGCCTGTTTGAGCGGCGTGAGGGGGACCTGGGGGGGACGCGCTACCGCAGCGCGCTGCTGGCGCAGGCGCAGCGGCAGCAGCAGCAGGCGCGGCAGCAGCAGCAGCAGCAGTTTGCCGCCACGGGGCAGCTGATGGACGTAGACAGCGGCAGCGCGCAGCCCGGCGGCGGCGGCGGCGGCGGCAGCGGCAGCGGCGGCAGCGGCGGTGATGCGTGTGAGAAGCTGGGGCGCGGCGGCGGGCGCTGCGGCAGCTGTCGCGCGTGCCGCAGCAGCAGCGGCGGCGGCGGCAGTCAGGGGCGGAAGGGCAATGGTCAGCAAGGGAAGGGCGGGGGGCAGGAGCACAGGCGCAGGGGGCACGGCTCGCGGCGGGGGTGAGTAGCATCTTTGTCATGCTGCAAGGCTTGTGATTTCAACTTGAAGTTTGCAGCGCTGTGGCAGAATTTGTATTGGCGATGGTGAAAGGGCCATGTTGTTAAAGTGGATATCAAGCACCCTCTTGTATTGAAGTGTAGTATGATTATGGTGGAAGTGGTCGTGTCGACGCACTGTCATGTTATGCATGACTTTCAAATACAGACTTGACGTTTGCAGTGCGCTCCGTCACACCGTGTGCGGTGTGGCGGAATCAATGTGGTCACAGCGCAGTGATCGTGTTGTTGAAGTGGGCATGAAGCTTTTTACAGTTTTGTATTGCAGTGTAGTGTGATTTTGGTGGAAGTGGTCGTGTTACCAAGCGCAGATTAGGGCCATTTGGCACAGGAGTGAGTGACTTGTACGGTACTTACATACCTGCGGCACGCGCACAGCGCGCAGCACAGCAAACAGCCTGGAGTGCAATTCTGCCGCTGACTGGTGGAGCGTCATGTTGAAGTTGTGAACGCCGAGCACTGACTTGTGTTGGGCCTAACAGGGGTTGACATGCGCGTGGAGTGTGAGGTGTGCAAGGCTCATTTGCTGGCTGAAAGGATAGGGGTTTGTGACTGTTACCCTGACCCTGACTTTATCCCAAGCCCTCGCGCGCACAACCTCAAGTTTGAACTTGACAAACTCAAGTTTGAACTTGACTGCCCCAGTGCAGTGCCATTTGTCTGGCTTCAAATCTTGACTCCGACCTGACCTTAATTTTAGCGGTAGTGCTGAGACTAAGACCCAGTCTTAACCGGATTCGACCAAAGGCCACATTCCCGAGTATGTTTTGGCAGTCGTCTTTACCGGCACTGCTTTTGCTCGAGCTCATCACTACTTCGTGCCTCGCGGGCATCGCGCGCACCTCTTCCTCCAATCAGAAGCCTCTGTTCGCGACCTTTGGTACACGTCAGGTCCCCAGAGCCTGTTTACCCAATTTAGCTTGCCTTTCGTTGCTGTACTTTGTTTACAAGATTTGAGCGCAAGTACTCGGCCACGTCAACACGAAAAAGGCGACTTCCTCATGTTCGGTCCCCCATGTTCGCTGGGCGTACCCGGTTAAGACTGGGTCTAACCCTGACCCTTGCTCAAGCTCTATGAGCGGACGGACTTGACGGCATCGACAGCAACTTCAGCATCTGGCGTAGTATTCAGTAGCAGTTGAAGATGCAGGTGGGAGGTTTTTGTCGTGCATGGCCTGTTCCGGAGTGTCAAATGGCCGTACGGGTACTTCCCGCATCAACTTCAACAGCATCTTTTTTAGAGCGCGCGAGCTGCCATCGGGCATTGGTTGTTGGTGTAGCTGCAACAGGCACTGGTGCAGATCACTGCTGCGGCAGTGCTCAAATGCAGCAAGAGGTTTTATGATGGGTACCAGAACAGGGGTGCTCTGTGTGTGGCGCTGCTCAGCCAAGGCAAGATAGTGACTCGTCCTACGCACCTCCGTTACTGTGTACCACCTACGTCCTGCGCGTGGCAATTGCATCCCGACCGCCTCTCTGTTTCTGTGTACATACATACCCTGTGAACTGTGTGTGGTACCGCTCAGCCAAGGCAACACGAGACTCGTCCACCGCACCTCTGTTTCTGTGTACCTACCTGCTTCCATGCGTGTGTCACTGCTCCGCCAAGGCAAATGAGTGACTCAAGTGCCTCTCTGTTTCTGTGTACATGCATATCCTGTGAACTGTGTGTGGCACCGCTCAGCCAAGGCAGGATGGTCAACTCAAAACGCCCCTTTGTTTTTGTGTACCTATCTACGCTCTACTGTTGTCACAAGCCAAGGCAAGATGAGTGAACTCAAGTACCTTTCTGTTTATGTATCCACGTACCTGTGATCTGCTGTATCACCAATCTGCCAAGACAAGATGCGTGACTCAAGTGCCTCTCGGCCAAAGCAAGATGAGTGATCTCAAATGCCTCTCTGTTTCTACCTACCTACCCTTTTCTCTGCTGTGTGTCATCGCTCAGCCAAGGCAAGATTAGTGACTCGGACGCCGGCAGCCTGCTCTTGGGCTTCTTTCAGTCCGTCCAGTCACAGAAGGACCCCGATTCCAGCAACAGCGACTTCGATGACGGCAGTTGCGAAGGAGGATCAGGCGACGACGAGGTGCGCTTCATGAATTCACTTCAATGCCATGAATTTATTTCATCGACTTTTACTCCATCACTTTTAAATACGGGTCTTATCGACGACGGCGGATGCGAAGGAGACTCCGGCGACGATGAGGGGTGCCTAATGAATTCACGTTATCGCCGTGAACACGCATCATCGCCATGAATTCACTTCATCTGCAGTATCTCAATTTCAACATTCCACTGCATGTCCTACGCAGAAGCTGCCCGCAGCAGTAACAGTCAGGCTTCGGCGGTTACAATTGACAGTTGCATTCTGCAGTCCTGCGTGCTGACGCGAAGCGAGGCTGCAGTTGCAGTCACTGACAGCTACACTTGACAGTTGCGCATTCCTGTGCTCATGATACATAGCGTGCGATGCCGCGGTGGAACTTGGTTTGAGCGATCGCGAGGACACTGTGACATCAGACACAATCACGATGGCTCTTGTGACATCAGACGCTTCTCAATGAATGCCTGAGTGTCATAAACAATGTTTGCCCGCTAGTGTCATGAGACGGATCTGATGATGATACATCCCATGTATGTACATATGTGTGTATCGGTCTGCAGGGGTACCCCCAGGATGCCCCGCAGCCTGGCGGCGGCAGCGGCAGCGGCGGCAACGGCGGCAACGGCAGCGACGGCATCGGCAGCAACGGCGGCGGCGACGGCGGTGGCAGCGGCAGCATGCGCCAGCCCGACACCACGCATGGCAGCAGTGATCAGCACCTGGCCGGCGCCAGGCTCCCCGCCCCATTCCCCACCCCGCGCTACTCAATCGGCGGAACCAGCAGCGACAGCCGCCTGGCCCCGGGTGACAGCGATAGCAGCGGTCAGTCTCATCAGCTGAGCAATGGTCACCGCGACGGCGGCGGAAGCGGCGGCGGCGGCGGCGGCGGCGGTGGCGGTGGTGGCGGCGGCAGTGGTGGCAGCAGTGGCGGCGGCGGCGATGCTGATGCCGATGCCGGCCGCCCCCTGAAGAAGCACAGGAGCGCTGGCTCGTTGCACATCGATCCAGAGATGGCAGCGGGCGGCGGCGGGGGCGCGCTTGACGGCACTGTCAATGGCATGGCCACTGGCCACCCCCTTTCCGCCCCTGCTTCTGGCACCCCCCACACCTTCTGAAGCCCGAAACCCCTCCCCCCCCTCAGTTGGGGTAGTAGGTGCCTGGTGCTGCATGGGTGTACGCCTCTTACTCTAGACAAAGGCATTACCTTGAGGCAAGCATATGCGTGCAGTGAAGGGGGCTGGCAGCGGCGGCAGCGGCGGCGGCGGCGGCGGTGCGCACAGTGTTTCAAGATTGCAGTGCTTCACAGAAGCCTGGCAGCGCTCAGCAATGTCCTGCAGAGCTTCGGGTCAGTTGTGAGTACTTGACCTCAGAGGCGGACAGGTGGCGGTGCGTGGCGCATGTTGCTTGCTGCCACCGCTGCTGCCGCCGCCTCTGCCGCCGGCCAGCTGCCGCAGGGTCCTATGCATGCAAGCTGAGTGTTCCATCGCGCTCTGCGCTGTGTTGGAGGGCTATGGCCTGGACTAGCAGAACGGGCAGGGGCGGTCCTGAGCACTGATGCCGGGGGACAAACCAAAGCCCCCTGCTATGTGTTGTGCGGCTGCAGCTCTGCTGTGGCGTGCGCGTGCGCAGCGTTGCGCGTCCACTTAGTACATGTTTTCGTGTTTCAACTTCAATAAGGCCGCGGAGCGCTGACTGATCGCGCGAGGGGCACGGGCGCTGCACGCCTGCCAGTGCAAGCATCGCTCTCGCCCCCCTACATATATAAACAACGTTTATGGATTGATCATGCGGCCGACCTCTCCGCTGTCTGTGTACGTTTTGGTGTGTGTAGTGGTATTGACATATGCTGTGCCATGTGTGCACCTTGTGCGAGTCCAGCGTGCAATTGTGGGCCTGATAGTACTTTTATTAACTGATAGTACTTTTTATTAATTCTCGCTCAGGGCGCGAAAAAGCCCAGATGATTGGCATCTAGCTGTAAGGAATCTACATGTCGTATGACAGTCTGAAAGTGTCGCAACGACAACCACTCAAACGCCGCCGCCGCCAAATGGCATCTCGGGGTCCTCCCCTACGTCCTCCTCCATGTGCCCCCCCCCCCTGGATTCTGCCATGTGTGTCATGACACGGCCAGAGTACGCCATGTGGAGCGCTGCCGACAGTGCCGAGCGTAAGCGCGCCAGGGCGATGCCCTTGAGAGCTTTAGGGCGCGCTCCTCCGGGCACTGACATCCTGCTGGCATACTCCGTCGCCACAGCCTCCAGCAGCTTCCGCCCCTGCTCCCCGATGCTGCCAAATGACCCTATTGCCAATGTGGCAAGTTTGTAGCAATTCTGATCATAATGACCAGAATAGTGGGTAGTTTTGGCGGCCTCTTGGTCGCGGCAGCATCGCTCGGGGTCTGCTGCAGTCTTCGCCGCCCGCGACGCCACCTGTGCCTCGAAGCAGGTAACGTCCACCATGAGCGGTAGGTGGCGTGTCGGGTCGTCGTAGCCGGTCACCGGGAAGGCGTCGGCAGGCAGCACGATGTCCATCCTGCGACTCCCCGGCGGCCCGGCGGACCCCAGAAACGGCGTGTAGTCCTCGTCCACCAGTCCCGTTTTGAGGTATTGCCGCAGGAGGCGCTGCGTGGCCCTCTTGACGCTATTGTGGACAATGGTGTCGTGCGCCTTGACGCGTGGCGCTTGACACAGCCGTGCATGCAGGGTGCCGCCCGGCGACTTCCCGCACAGCTTGCAGCCTGCCGTCTGCTCCTCTACTCCGATGGCGCGTTTGACGGCCAGCTGCCAGGATAGGCCATCGAACGAAGCCGTTGTGGAGTACATGGGCTCGTTGAGGAATGCCATGCCGATCGAGTGCATGTGGCGCTGCGACCGGAATCGAGCAAGTGCTTGCGTGCGTTGCGTGCCCTGCGGCAGCTGTTGCAGGTCCGCCTCCACCTTATCTGCAAGCTCGGTAGCGACGGCATCTGCAAGCGCACTCTGATTGGGGCGCTTCAGGCTACACTGCAACTGCAGAGCACTGGCGTCAAGTACGCAAGCAGCATCCGCACCAGTGCCACCACCTGCTGTCGGCCGCAGCGGCGGCTGCTGCGTAGGTGGTTGCTGCTGCAGTGGCGTTAGCGCTGGTGGCAGTATATGTTCCAGCTTGTCACCTGTTGCTGCACGTAGAGATGTGGCAGCTGTGGCGATCGTCTGCATGAGGGGCAGGCGCGCCACCTCTGCTGCTGCTGCGCCTTGTAGCATTGCTGGTGTGGAACGCGCAGCGCCTGAATTGACGGCTGCCGCTGCTGCGTGCGCTGGTGCTGCAGCTGTGCCGCCTGCCGTTGCTGCTGCTGCCAGTGGTGTTGCTGCTGCCGCAGGTGTTGGTGCAGCACCTGCCGCATTGGCCGCTGCCACCGCCATTGCCGCTGTCGCAGCCGGCACGGTTGCGGCGCCGCCTGCTGATAGTACTTGTGAAGGTTAGGGTTAGGGTTAGGGTTAGTATATAAAAGTACTTGACGCTATAGAGATGCGGACAGGTATGTAGCTGTAGCATGTAGCACCATGGCGTAGCAGAGATCATGAAAAGGATAGCATGGCGGCGGCGGGAGGCCCGTATTGCCAACTCTGAATCAGCGCAGAAATGCAAGGAATCCGATCTAGCGTGCGCACAAGCGCAGGACATTAGCACCAGTGCTGCAGATGGCAATGGCGCTTGTCAACAGGACGATGGCACGAGTGGCAGCAGCAGAGCAACTGGAGACGGACGCGCAGCGCACAAACGCAAGAGGGTACAGAATGACGGTTGGCCAATTTTCGATCAGACAGGCGAAGGGGAGCACACGGGCGGGCAAAGTGCAGTCAAGCGCTCTAGAACAGGTCACAACAGTCTGGAACAGCAACGTCTGATGCTAGACGACGAAGCTGGAGGTGGAGGCAGTGCGGACCCGGAGTACAAGTGCAACTTATGCGACCTCGTGGTGACGAAGGGCATGTCGCTGCTCTCGTTACAGCAGAGGTTAAACGCCCACATCGCGGCGAAGCACCAGCACGAACACCACAGTGGGACAGCAGCAACGTTCCTGGAGCGCTCCGACCTCAGCACCTCGCACTTGCAAACCATCTACACCGAGTGTGCCTTGTGCAAAAACCTGTTTCATGCCAACAAGGCATTCAGGGTGGACAGCAGCGATCCCAGCGCGGGCAAGCACTGCCGCAAATGCAGGCCTATCACTTCACCTGCTGCAGTGGCGGCAACATTGTCAACAACAGCATCAGCAGCACCGCTAGCACCTGATACATCGACGGCAACAGCTACCACGTCGCTGCCACAGCAGCAACCGGCGTGCACACCCATCGGCAACCCCTACGCAAAGGGACCAGCGCACGCGCAGCAGGCACCTGCTGCTCAGGCTGGTGGCAGCAGCTCCTCCGGCAGCTCAACGAGGCCGGAACGCGGGGGCAGCAGTGCTACACGAGGGGGTGGGGATCGCAGTGGAGGGCACGGACGTGGCAATGGAGGACGTGTGCGCAGCGGCAGCAATGATGCAGACATCAGCAGTAGCAGAGCGACTAGCGGCAGCAGAACCGGAGGCGGCAGCAGCAGCGGTGCCGGCGGCGGCAGTGCAGCCGGTACTAAGGACAGCGGCGCTGGCAACGGCCGCAGCAGTGATGCCAGCAGCCGCAGCGGCGGTGCTAGCAACAGCGGCAGTGGCGCGCGAACTCAAAACGGCCGCGGTGGCCGTGGCAGCGGTCGCAGCAGCGACAGCGGTGGACGAGGCTGTGGTCGTGGCGGCCGCGGCGGCGGCGGAGGGGGCCCCCGAGCGGCAGGTGCGGCGACAGCAGCGGCAGCGCCTGCAGGCGCAGCAGGTGGGGCAGGTGGGCTTTTCACGTGGACCATCTCAACCCCTGCAGTCGCAGCAGTGCTTGACAGCATCAGCCTCGATGAGCTGTGCAAGCTGCAGTTCGCGACAACTAGAAGCCTTGCTAGACCACGCAATCGCCGCCATGTAGGAGCTGCACTGGAGAACGCAGCAACACATCTGTTGGCACACACAATGACGATGTTCGTCAATGCGGCGCGGGAGCCAGATTCCGCAGGGCGGGTGCAGCGACTGCAAAGATCCACGATTCTACACCACCTCATGCCATCACTCATCACCTCCACCGATGGCGCACCTGGCATCACTCGCTCCGACAGAATCAGAATGTTGGCACGCGGTGAGCTTGACCGGTTGGTGCCAGCGCTCCTCGCACACGCGCGTGCGCACCGGCGCTGGCGCGCGCGCCAGCAAACGGAGGCAGCGATCAACGCCTACGTCCTACAGTGCATGGGCACACGGGGGGGGCTACAGCAGGCAGCGCGTTTCCTTCAGCCCAAAACGGTGGCGATACCTGATGATGACTGCTTTGCCGCCATGCAGTCCAAACACTCCCCCGCTGCGCCAGGGGAACAACTCCATGAGCTATCTGGCATGGTTGATCAGCTTGTGGCGAAAGCAGCCGACATGCCAGCAGAACTCAGCCTGTTACAGGGGGAGGGAATTGAGCCAGAGACGGTTGCCAAGCTCATCCAGCGAGCAAGCCCTTACAGTGGAGCAGGCCCATCGGGGCTGCGCTACAGCCACCTGCAGGATGCGCTACGCACAAGCTGGGGACGGCATGAGTTTGCTGCTGTCCTCACACGGTGGCTTCAGGCCGTTATGCGGGAGGCTGCGCGGCTGCCGGATGCCTTCTGGCAGTTGCATGGCGCGGGGCGCCTGACGCCACTTGCAGAACAACAGGAAGATGGTACAGCTAAGCAGCGGCCCATCGTTTGCGGCGAGGTGCTGCAGCGACTATGCACTTCGGTGTACGTGGCAGACCGCAAAGACTTTCTGGCGGAGCTCCTTGAGCCAGACGGGCAGTATGGGGCAGCCGTCTCAGCAGGAGCGGAGAAAGCGGCCATGGCCGGCAAACTCGCGTATGAGCTTGGTCACTGGCAGTTCATGCTGGACCTCAAGAATGCCTTCAACATGGTGTTTGTCCTGGCGGCAGCGGAATGGGTAGCAGCACAGCTGCCGGACTTCCTCGACTACTTCATCGGCACATACGTTCGCACTCGGCCACGCCTGCTGTTCCAGCACGTCGACGGCTCCACGCGCATCATCATGTCTCAGCGCGGGTTTAAGCAGGGGGACCCCACAGCACCGATGCTCTTCTGCGGCGCCATTGCTCAGTGCTTGAAACGGTTCAATGAGGCGGCGGCCGCGCAGCGCGCGCGGAGGCGGATGGGCGCCTACATGGACGATGCCAAACGTCCGAACAGGCGCTTTCACGCTGACTCAGGATGACATACAGGCGGTGGCGCAGCTCAAACAACACTTTGCGGAGGTGGGGCTGGAGCTAAACCTCACCAAGTCACGCGCGCTGCCTGGCAGGGGGCATGTGGTGACAGACCACGAGCGGCAACTGCTGCAGCAGCTGGGCGTTCAGCTAGTGGGGGATACGGATGAAAATCAGAACCGCGGAGCTGTGTTGCTGGGGGTGCCGGTGGGCACAGCAGCTTTGTGGACGCATGGCTGCGCAGGGAAGCGGGTGCAGGCGGGGCAGGGGCTCGATTCGCAGAGCGATGCGCGCGCCTGACATCTCCGAGGGCTATGTTCAGGTTACTGCGCTACTGCGTGGTGCCTCGCATGACGTACTGCCTGCGCACCATTCCCACTACGCAGACAGCGCCAGCCGCCAAGGAGTGGGATCGTGTCACGCAGTGGGTGCTTGAGCACTCAATGGGCCTGCAGCCACCAGGCCAGACCTGGCACCAGTTTGAGCAAAGTGGGGCCCACTTCCATCTGGCAGCACACGGCCCAGCCTTACAGCAAGCGCGACTCCCAACACGGCATGGCGGCCTTGGCATTACCAGCGCCTGCGACATCGCTGATGCTGCGTATGTGGCGGGCACGTTGCAAGCGCTGCAACCAGCACTCTCTGGATGGGCGGGGGTGCTGCAGCAGGCGGCTCCTCAAGCGGCTGCAGACGACGCTGCTGAGGATGCGGCAACACACGCGGCACCGGCAGCAGCGGCAGCAGCACCAGCACCAGCAGCATCAGCAGCGGCAACTGTTACAGCGGCAGCGGCGGTTGCCAGTGGAGGCGCGACCGCTCCGGCAGCGGCTACTGCATCAGCGGCAGGCCGCGCTTATGGCGGAGCCATTCCGGCAACACACGACGCAGCTGCCGCTGGATCAGGGGCCGCGGCGGCAGCACAGGCGGCACCAGCGGCAGCAGCAGCGGCGGCGCACGGCGCACCTACTCCGGCGGCAGCAGCGGCGGCGGCAGCAGCAGCTGCTCCAGCATCAGAAGCTGCTGCAGCAGCTGCAGCACATGTTGCACCTCAAGTGGCCTCGGCGGCATCACTAACTGCAGCATCAACAGCAGCTGCTGCGGGCATAGGCAACACAGCTGCTCCAGACCCTACTAGGGCTGCTGCAGCACCTGCAACAGGAGCAGCGTCGGCAGGCGGCGCCGTAATCATGCCGGCTGCGACAGCGGCAATGGCGGCGGCAGCGGCCAATGCGGCAGGTGCTGCACCAACACCTGCGGCAGCAGCAACACCACTGGCAGCAGCAGCAACGGCAGGCGGCGCAGCTGCAGCACCAGCGCACGCACCAGCGGCAGCCGTCAATGCAGGCGCTGCGCGTTCCACACCAGCAATGCTACAAGGCGCAGCAGCAGCAGAGGTGGCGCGCCTGCCCCTCATGCGGACGATCGCCACAGCTGCCGCATCCCTACGTGCAGCAACAGGTGACAAGCTGGAACATACACTGCCACCAGCGCTAACGCCACTGCAGCAGCAACCACCTACGCAGCAGCCGCCGCTGCGGCCGACAGCAGGTGGTGGCACTGGTGCGGAGGCTGTTTTGCGTACTTGACGCCAGTGCTCTGCAGTTGCAGTGTAGCCTGAAGCGCCCCAATCAGAGTGCGCTTGCAGATGCCGTCGCTACCGAGCTTGCAGATAAGGTGGAGGCGGACCTGCAACAACTGCCGCAGGGCACGCAACGCACGCAAGCACTTGCTCGATTCCGCTCGCAGCGCCACATGCACTCGATCGGCATGGCATTCCTCAACGAGCCCATGTACTCCACAACGGCTTCGTTCGACGGCCTATCCTGGCAACAGGCCGTCAAACGCGCCATCGGAGTAGAGGAACAGACGACAGGCTGCAAGCTGTGCGGGAAGTCGCCGGGCGGCACCCTGCATGCACGGCTATGTCAAGCGCCACGCGTCAAGGCGCACGACACCATCGTCCATAATAGCGTCAAGAGGGCCACGCAGCGCATCCTGCGGCAATACCTCAAAACGGGACTGGTTGACGAGGACTACACGCCGTTTCTGGGGTCCGCCGGGCCGCCGGGGAGTCGCAGGATGGACATCGTGCTGCCTGCCGACGCCTTCCTGGTGACCGGCTACGACGACCCGACACGCCACCTACCGCTCATGGTGGACGTTACCTGCTTCGAGGCACAGGTGGCGTCGCGGGCGGCGAAGACTGCAGCAGACCCTGAGCGATGCTGCCGCGACCAGGAGGCCGCCAAGACTACCCACTATTCTAGTCATTATGATCAGAATTGCTACACACTTGCCACTTTGGCAATAGGGTCATTTGGCAGCATCGGGGAGCAGGGGCGGAAGCTGCTGGAGGCTGTGGCGACGGAGTATGCCAGCAGGATGTCAGTGCCCGGAGGAGCGCGCCCTAAAGCTCTCAAGGGCATCGCCCTGGCGCGCTTACGCTCGGCACTGTCGGCAGCGCTCCACATGGCGTACTCTGGCCGTGTCATGACACACATGGCAGAATCCAGGGGGGGGGGCACATGGAGGAGGACGTAGGGGAGGACCCCGAGATGCCATTTGGCGGCGGTGGCGTTTGAGTGGTTGTCGTTGCAACACTTTCAGACTGTCATACGACATGTAGATTCCTTACAGCTAGATGCCAATCATCTGGGCTTTTTCGCGCCCTGAGCGAGAATAAATATAAAAAGTACTTGTGAACGTTTTTTGAACTTTTTTCTGTCCAGAAAGAATTAGCCACTCGAGACGCATGCCACGTGGCGTCCAGTGGCGTGCTCCCGCCAAAAGCTTGAAACTTGCATGACGCGCTACGCTAGCTCTCTAATGTCCCTTCCCCAGGCAGGCGCGGTCATGCACCACCATACGCAGTAGCAGCAGACATCAGGGTACTAGGGGGGTCGAGCAGCGGTGGCGATGGCGTCGGTGGCGGCGCTCACCGCCGAGCTGCAGGCGAAGGAAGTAGAGCTGAAAACTCTGCAGGCGTCGTTCGAAGACTACGTGCAGAGCAGCAAGGAGCTTGAGGAGGAGCTGGATAATGAGCTCGTCAAGGCACAGCAGCAGGTACCTCGTAGCTCTGGTTGAGTCAGTCGGCGTGTTGACAGCATGTCCAAAAACTGTCCAAGTCCTTCACGTGCCTTCACCGAGCTGCTAGTGACCAAAAGAGCGCTGTGGTGCACGAGTAGATGATATGGTCAATCGCTGTGCAGCAGCAGTTTTCCCTGCTGGTTGCTAAAGCTGTCTTCCACTTGAACTAGAAGGCACATTCCAACAGCCAACAAGCCCCATCCCGAAGACGTGCAACTTCTTGTAGCAAGAGCTGACTGTGTATATACTGAATAGGTGTGATGCACTAATTAGCAGTGCGCGCCTATGTGTGCCAGCAACAACAGCTGCTGGTTCTGATTCGCAAAGGAGGCTTTTTCGACGTTTCGTTGAGCGCTGGGCAGAGTAGAATGGCGTTTGCGCGCACGTTCGACAGTGGTAGCCTGCCACCAAAGTTTTTACGCAATCAACACATGGCGACCTGCCATTGGTTGCAACTGAGGGGCACGATTCTTGCAATACCTGCAACATATCAGTCCAGCATGATACAGACACAAAACATGACATGCCCTTCCAGGGAACCTTTGCTACATGACTTTGTGTGGTGCTTTTATTATTAACCTGGAAGCGTGCGCAGCTGAAGTTGTGTGGGCAGAGCAACTTGCTACAATTAGGGTTGACCCTAGCCTTGTTGAGATATACATTGAGTCGCGTGTACCCTAAATTCCAGCACGGTAATAGAGGTACAAAACAACATTATTAAAGCGGGATCATTACGGGCTAGTATCAGCATGTTTCTCAGCTGCTATCTGAGAAAGCACAGCACGCGGCGAAAAATGTTGTTCATTTGCTTGCAGCCACTCTTTGCCTCAGTCTTCACTGATTTCAAACCCTTCCTCAAATCAGCACACTTGACAAGTTCAGCCCTATTCGTTGCCCTGAGCTGTCGCAAACAGCTACAATGGTGCTGGCTGAATGACATTGAATTCTCAGCCCTAGAGCTAGGAGAAGTGTTAGGGGTAGGGTAAGCGGTACGCATGCCCTACAACGGCGGCATTTTTGCCCTACAACAGAAGTCCTTACCCTTACCCCACACCCTTGCGGAACTGCAACTTCAAACCTAGCCTTCAACCCCCTGCTGCAACTGAAGTCGTTACCCTAGTCTGACGTAAAAACGTCACCTCGAACTGCAACTCTAACCCTAGCCCTCACCCTACTTGTGCAGATATCAGCGCTCAACAGGCAGTGCTCCGACCTGTCTGAGCGATGTGAGACCCTGCAACTCTCATCGCGCGCCGCCGCTGCCGACATCACGAGGTGCGTACATACACAAAGACAAATATGTGCATACATCTAGTCTAAAATTGCGCCGACCTATCTGAGCTATGTGCTGAAATTTGGCATGTTCAGAAGAGATCAAGCGGGTTGAGCAGCTGACATCACCCGTGCGTACATATATGGAGTTCTGAAGTGTGCATGTATGTACACATGCATTGACGATATTCTGATGTGTATACATATCTGCATATAGTCTATACATACATGCCCGCATTGCGGCATACATGCATAATACGACGTGCATCTGCACAGGTGAACTCGCGTGCGGCTATACATGCGTATGCATACGTATGATACGCACATGCATTTGCACTGATGTGCATGTGTGCGTGTGTACATGGAATCGCGTCAAGCGACAGAACTTGATCATTCCAGATGATTCATTCGCAGGACCTTGCGGTTCAAGAGCACCAGACTTGCACATGGCTCGCCTTCAATTTTCATCTGGTCATGTTCATTACACCTTGCTTTGGTGGTGGCCCCTGATTCTCGTCATGTTATGCGTCGCCGCCTTTACTGTCACAGGCTGCAGGACACGGTGGCACAGCTCAGCGAAACGGTCGCTGAAGCAGAGGCCAGCCGCACACGCCTGGAGCAGACCAACGATCAGCTGGAGACCCGTGTGCGGCAGTCGGAGGCCTCGGAGGAAGCGCTGAAGCACCAGTTGGATGCTGCGTTGGAGCAGAGGATATTCACGCAGCATGATCTGGAGGAGCTGCAGGTGAGCTAACCCTAGTTGACGCGTCGCACTGCCCTTCCTTGTCACCTTAGCTAACCCTAACCCTTACCCTAATTGTAACCCACGGTGTGCTAACCCTAACCTAACCCTCACCCTAACCCTTACCCAAATTCTAACCTGAGAGGAGCTGCAGGTGAGCTAACCCTAGTTAACGGCCCTATTCCCGGTCAATGCACCGCACTTAGCACCATCACCTTGAATCTGAGTGCGTGCCACTCGTTCGAGGTTAGAAGTAGTGTTAGGATAAGGATTAGAGTTGGTTAACCCTTGAGGAGAGCAAGTAAGCAAGCACTAACTACAGTAGATGGATGTCGCGCTGGAGCAATGTGGAGCGATGTGGAGTAGTATGATTTACGGAGCAAGATCTTCGCTGCAAATGAGCGAACCCCAATCCTAGTGAATGCGGTGCACTTACCTACCTTACTCGTTACCTTGTCAAGCGCACCTGCTGAATGCCGGTCTGGGATACACAACAGCGAGATCGATTTTCTTGAACGCTTTCAGCCTCTTCCTTCTTCCAGTCTCGCCTACTTGAAGTATGTCAACTTCAAATCGCTCCTACATCGCTGCACAACACTGCAACGGTGGCCACTTTAACATATTCACCGTGGTGCAGGACGTGGAGAGGAGTTGAAGTTGTGGTGCGCCTCCCTTGCTGAGCCTAACCCTAAGTTCAAGTTGAAGTTTGCTGCTGATTAACACAGTCGGCCATGATAGTAGCCAAAGTCGTATAGAAGTACATGTAATCGTACTGATCGCCGCACCTTATTATGGCCTGAATCGCCCAGGTCTGTTGACAGGCAAAGTTGAAGCAGCAGTCAAACTTCAAGTAGGCAGGCGCCATGAACCCCCACATCTGGACTGACTGGCATGTTAAACATGGGACTTGGCCTGAGTATTTAGTACCAGAACAGAGTTCAAGTTTAACACAATCATGTTGCCGCGGTACTGCCTCGCTGACAGGTGAAATGGCACTTTTGGTTCCAATGAAATACTAATCATTTGACTGCACCATGAAATTTCACATCCGGATGCGCTGGCAGAAGAAACTTGGGACTTGACCTGAGTATCCAGCATCGAAACGGAGCTTGGCACAATCATGTTGTCGTGATACTGCCTCGTTGACAGGTGAAGTGGCAGTCAGAGAAGCAGCGTCTGCTGGATCAGATGACGGATCTACAGGACGATCTCGCACGCAAAGACATGGCCATTGCAGCAACTTCAAATCCCAGTGTCACTTCAAGCGTGACTTCAAGTTCAAGCGCAACTGCCACGAGCAGCACCGGTGGCAGCAGCAGCAGCGGCGGCGGCGACGGCGGCAGCGATGGCGCGGACCCCACCGCGGCAGCAGCGGCGGCGGCAGTGGCGGCAGCAGCGCTGCAGCGTTCGGCGAATGTTGCTGATGCATCCACGGAGACTTCAACTGAAACTTCAACTGTAAATTCAACAGTTGCAATGACGGCAGATGCAGCAGTGGAAGCTGGCGCGGCGGTAGAGCTCGTGGACGCTGCAACGGAAGCGCGTGAAAGCGGCGTCAGCAGCGGCGCTGGCGAGGAAGGGGAGTCACTGGTTGAAGTGCTGCGGGAGCAGGTGGAGGCGCTCACTGAGCAGCTCATGCAGGTATGGCTGTGACACAGCGAGGCTTAGGCTAGGGTTAGGGCTAGGGAAGAACTGCCAAACAGTCTAGCACGCTGTCACAGCTGCAGAAATCTTTGGACAGGCAGAACGTACTTGGCAGGGAGTTTTGACATATTAGCATTGGTGTGGTTGTAGGGAGGCAGTAGCCTAGGTACTTCGGTAGTGAGGTGCCACTGGGGTTACTATTATTCACTATGACATTTACTGCAGTAGTGGGGGGAACAACTGGGGCTGAATGTGACATCTCGAAGCATTATTGGATGATTCTTATTGAGTGAATCTATTTGGAATCAGGACCTGGTGCCAGGTGATCGCACTAACCCTAATCCTAAGCCTATGTTGGCAAGGTTAGGGTTAGGGTTAGGGTTAGGGTTTGTCATCATGGTCCTCACTTCAAGTGCTTCACCGCTTGTGTGACCTGCCGCGTGCGACGCGCCTCCCGTCAACCCTAACCCCAACTCGAACCCTAATCCCAACTCTATTTCTAACCCCAACCTTTTCAAACCCTAACCCAACTGTAATGTTAACCCCTCCCCCAACTCTCAACCCTGACGATGGTGATGATGATTATAACAGGCGGAGGACCGCGCGGAGGAACTTCAACTCTCCAATGACGAGCTCAACGACGAGCTCATTGAACTTCAACACCAGCTCATGGCAGCGCCACCGCAGCAGCAGCCCTCCACTGGCGATGCCTCACTGACAGAAACTGGGTCACGCTCAGCAGCGGGAACCCAGGAGTTGGCTGGCACTGGCCACAAGCCTACGCTCTCCGACACTGGATCTGTGTTTGGCAGCGGGTTTGGGGACCAGCTGGGCCCTCGCAGGTCGGAGGCGCTTCCGCCAGATGGTAAGCAAACTTTACCTTTAACCTTGATAACAGCTGAAGTTGAGCACTGAAGTTCTTGAAGTTTTCAAGAGCGTTGAGGTTCAGCAGCTCGGCCCCCGCAAGTCGGAGGCGCTTCCGCTGGATGGTGAGAAAACTTCAACAATCAATATTGAAGGAGAGAAACAGTTGAACTTAGATACTTGAAGTTTTGCAGCTCGGCCCCCGAGGCGCTTCCGCCAGATGGTGAGAAAACTTCAACTATAAATACTGAAGGAATATTGAAGTGCTTGCAGTTTGGTAGCTTGCCCCCCCGCGGGTCAGATGGTGGACAAACTTCAAATTTCTACAGAAGTAATCTGCGTTGAAGATTGATGTTGAAGTACAACACCTGAAATTATTGGCTGTCGATGCCTACACTATGCCTAACACCTCGTTTCATCATCCTGAGTTTTATCGTAAATGCAGGTCAAAAAGCAGCTCGGTTTAGGGTTGAGGTTAGGGTTAGGATCAGGCTTAAGGTTCGAATTCGGGCACAGCGAGTTTAGAGGGCTTAGCAACATCATCAAGCGCTGCTACTGATTGCGCGTGCGCGTCTGAGCGCTGCCACACCGTTGAGCACTGCTGATCACACAGCTTCCTACTGTAAGGCGCCGGTGCTGAGCACTGGTGGCTGCTGCGCGTGATTGTACCGACGATGACACCACGGAGCACACGACAACGTGTTCAGTGGGACGACAGCTCGCGTCGCACATGAGCCGTGAAAAACTTCAACTTCAACCTTGAATTGTCGCCGCACCATTGACCACTGCCTCTGAGCACTGCTGCTGCTGTGCGCATTGTGCAGACGATGATGATGCCATGGAGCACGACAATGTGTTCAGCGGGACAACAGCGCGCGTGCGCGTACAGGCGGCCATCGCGGCAGCTGACGCGTCAGTGCTCGCCGCGGAGCTGCAGCTCATGTGCAGGCGCTACGAGGCGGAGAGGGCCGCCAGCGCCGCGCTGCTCGCCAAGCTTCAGGTATGTACCTAGGTATTGTGTTTTTGAAGGAGTAAGTGTGAAGTTTCTGAAGGGGTGGAGGCTGAGTATGTGATTTGCGCGCAAGGAACGTTTGTTTGAATCCACTTAGAGAATGTTGTAAGCACTTGACAATCAATTGTGCAGACGGTATGAGGCAGAGCGGGCTGCTGCTCGCCAAACTACAGGCATGTACGTAGGTATGGGGATGCGTGTGTTGTGTTAACAACGCCTATGCACTCGAATACACTGTTGTACAAGGTCGGGACAATGTGGAAAGCACATGAGAGTCAAATGCAGATGGTACGAGACGGCAAGGGGTAGCCTAACCCTAACCCTAAGCGCCGCGCTGCTCGCCAAACTGCAGGCCCGTATGGGTCCCGCATGGTAAAGGTAGGTTTGGTCATGTCTGTGGCTGGTTGTAACGCCTTTTGCAACGCGCTCGCAAGCACGAAAGAATGCGGTAAACATCATGTGACTGTCAAATGTGCAGACGCTACGAAGCGGACAGGGCTGCCAGCGCCACACTGTTGCTAAGCTTCAGGTACGTAGGTATGGAGCATTTTGGTGCGTGTGTGGCTGGGCAACTGTATAACTGCATCGTCAGCGCCAAGGAGACACACGCTGTGTGCATGCTTCTTCAACCTCTCAACTAAACCTCAACTTCAATAGATGTATCCATTTTTACATCGCAAACAAATCACCCATCTCACAACTACGACCCGCTTGCAGGCCATCTCTGGCAACATTGCGGTACTGTGCCGCAATCGAACGTTGCTTTAGCAGAGCTGAACAGCAATATTCACAGGCAATTACAGGGCAGCATAGCAGCCGCCATCGGATAAGGAGCTGGCGGCAAACGCTGCTGACACACATGGCTACTTCAACCTCGGCCGAACCTCCTACATCAACTTATAACCGCACCTCTTTGCTTGCAGGCTATCACTGGCAGCATTGCCGTGCTGTGCCGCATACGGCCGCCATCTGCCAAGGAACTGGCGGCAAGCGCGTCTGCTTTTGCCTAGCGTTTATTCAACTTCAGCTCCACCTCAACTTCAACCCACACATCATGCCAAAACTTCAACTTACTTTGTTTGCAGGCCATCACTGGCAACATAGCGGTGCTGTGCCGCATTCGACCGCCGTCAGCCAAGGAACTGGCGGCGAGCGCTGCTGTAGCAGTGGAGCCGCTGAGCATCAGCGAAGTGGGCCTCTTTGACAAGCGCACGCGCGAATGGCGCGGAATACCCCTGGACAAGGTTTTGGGTGGGGAGATGGGCCAGCAGGACGTCTTCGCTGAGGTATGTATGTATGGCAGTGAGTAGGTAGGTAGATCTGTGTACTTGAAAGTATAATAGTTAAGGGGGATACCCCTGGACAAGGTGCTGGGGGGGGGAGATGGGCCAGCAAGACGCATTTGACGAGGTATGTATGTATTGATGGCAGTAGGCAAACTAAATACTACTTATAGGTAGATATGCTGCATTGATAAGCGCACGCGCGAGTGGCGAGGGATACCCCTAGATAAGGTGCCGACGGGGGAGATGGGACAACCGGATGTCTTTGCTGAGGCATGTATGTATGTACCTAATGACAGTAGCTACGTATATATGTGGATATGTGTATTTCACAGTATTTATTTGAATTAGTGATGGGGGATACCCCTCGACAAGGTGCTGGGCGGTGAGATGGGCCAACAGGACGTATTTGCCGAGGTATGTATGTATGTATGGTATACATGTAAAAAGGTAGTCTGAGTATCTGACCAGCGCTGGCGGCGATTGTGATGCACATACACCTGGCTGTAAGCAATCAGGTAGATCTGAGTATTTGACAAGCGCAAGCTGTCGTTGTCAAGGATTGGGCGTGGTATGTCAGATTATACATTCATAGAGTCTGAGACGTTGTCTCTATGTGACAGTAGGGTTGAGCTCAAAGTAAGCTTGACGCAATTGGCAACAGCAAGGCGATCATGTAGCTCTAGGCAGGTGACCAACTGGGTGTGTATGCCCTAACCCTAACCCTAAGTGACAGCGCCAGGGCCAGGGCTAGGGACAGGTTTAGGCCTAGGGTTAGGGTTAGGCATAGGGTGTGGGTTAAGGTCAGGGTTAGTAGTGGTTCTGTTGGTTGCAGCAGGATTATCATCAGGCAGGCCATGAGCCTACTCATTGGTCAGGGTGTCCGTCTAGGCTTTGTGTACACAGTGCGGTTAGGGCTTGTGTGCTTGGTCGCGTACAAGTCAGCAGAGCAGATGACTCAGAGTCAAAAGTAGACTCAGTGGCATACACAGAGTGCTCAACACGTACTTCTATAGTACATCTGTGTGGAAAACCATTATTCTGGTAGGTTTGCAATCTGCTCAGTCAATTCGCTGCTTGGAGAACCATATGTTGGTGAGTTTGCAATACGTCTAACTCAATTTTTTTTTTTTTGTTGTTGCGTGTGGTATGTATGTATGCATAGGTGGAGCCGCTGGCGCTGAGCGTTGCTGACGGCTACAATGCCGCCATCATGTGCTTTGGACAGACGGGCAGCGGCAAGACCTGGACGATGGTATGTATGTATGTATATATGCATGTAACTGATGTACTGTATGTATTGTAACTGATGTAACCGCCATAATGTGCTTTGGACAGACCGGCAGCGGCAGGACGTGGACCATGGTATGTATGCATGCGTGTAACAGATGTAACTGCCATCATAATGCGGTACATGTTTTGCGAAACGTTTGCAAGCATTTCTGATGCTTGGGGCTATGTGGGTTCAGCGCTAGAACAGGTTGTGGATGATGAATGTGTGCTGTCAGTGTACTTCCTTTGTACTTGTCAGGCTTCACGGCATCGTCAGTTTTCGACTGCATTCGTGCGTGCCACCTATTTATCTGCGAGCGAAGCTCGCAGCAGGGCCCCTGGCCTTGCCGAGCAGAGCGAGAATCTAGGCCGCGCGCGTGTGCGCGTATGTGCTGGGAAGGCGACCCCGAGTCTGTCCTTCGACAAATGAAATTTCCTGGGAAATTTACTTTCGAGCTTGATAGCGATAAACACGCGGTAGCCTCACACGCGGTACCCTCACTCGCCTCTGGCTTAGCGCTCTAAAGTGAAGGACTAACAGCTTTGCAGCCATGGCGGCTGGCTTCTCAGCACTGGCCATCGGGAAGTCTGCTGTTTGAAATTCCTGGATGCGAACCATGTGCAGCACTGAAGTAAAGGCGCGTGTGCTACTGGCGCTCCTAGGTGGGACTAGCTACACTTCCAGCCATGATGATGGTGCCAGCAGTGACCGTCCTGCTCGGTCCTGTGCTGTATGTATGACCATTGTGCGAGCCACAGTGACTGTGGTCGACGAGGTATTGGCTATCTTGGAGGCAAGAAGAAGCAGGGGAAGGATGAAGGAGGCTCGAGGAGGTCATGCAGAGATGTGATGTAACTGAAGTGGACCTCAGCATAATCCTCTTCCAACTTAGGCAGCACTGTGCATGTCCGGTTCGGCTTCAGAGCAACCGGCCCAGTGCCGCCACTGCATTGCGCTCACTGCAGTGCTGCACTGCTACTGTTAGTAGTGCACTGCAGCTCTATGCCTTCAGGCTGCCTCTGGCATAGCTGTATCATAAAACACGCAGCACTGCGGCACCAAGTGCAGCTCAAGGATGCAGTGCAATGCAGATCTGGCTGGCTGGTGGGTTTGTAATGTGACTGGCTGGTGGGATTGTCATTAGACCGGGTATCACCATCTCATGCGTCACTGCACCTGTATACACTGTATAGCAATCATACTAACATCGACAGTAGCTTAAGCAGAACGTTTGTGTAGTGCGGCACCAGGCATTATGTCAGTGAGAGTCTACGGGTCACTGGACTGTTGCGTTTTCTCAACTGGGGCAATTGAACACTTCATCTGTCAAGACTCAGTCAAACTATTATATTGATTTATAGTATATCAGTACCTATAGTTGGTTGCTGTTCACTTTTCATTGGATGAAGTAGTAAACAAAATACAATTACCAAGACTTAATGATTCCGCAACACACCAGCTTTAACACCAGAGCAGGATTAACCGGAGGTGATGGGCCTGCACCGTGACTGATCACGTCAGCTTCGCTCGCAGGCCCATAGGCTTTGCCTACAAGTATTACTTACAACTAAATGCACATGGCATTGCCTTGTATGCCAGTGCTTCCACCACGGCGGCAGCGTTGAGACACACAAAAAACGCTTGAGTTTCAAGCACTAACCCTAAGCAGCATCTGCACTCAAGGCGAATGAACATAACCCTAACCCTAACCCTGACCCTAACCCTAACCCTGACCCTAACCCTAATCCTAACCAAACCCTAACCCTAAGAGTGAGACCTGCCCCTGATCCCAATGGTTGTGTTGGCAAGTCTCGCATCTAGTGTAAGCGCCGGCGGCTTTCCTGCTGCTGTGTCAGCATTACACGATGCACGCATGCGGCTTCAGCTAGTCTACATGTATGCATACATGTATACATACATACCTCCCCCCCCCGCGCCACAATGTGATGATGAGAGCGCACTGACGCTACATACGTACACACACGTTGTGCGTATGTGCAGTGATGAGCCCTGGTGCGTCCAGCTGTTCACTGGTCCACGCGATTCAGTGCTGGGCTGTACCTACGCTGTGCAGGTTGACAACGACCCAACCCTCACCCTGACCCTTGCCCAGTATAGCCCCGTTCTCGTCCTGGGCGTAGTCCTAGTACAAAGCCGTTGTACCCTAGAACTTGAGCAAACTTTATGCAGGTTTTGACACCGTCAGCATGGCCCAACCCTAACCTCAACCCTAACCCCAGCCCAGACTCCAACCCTACTTGTGATGCTGACCTAGAATCTGAATTTACGATGTGCAGGTTGGCGATGGTGAGGATGGGCAGCATGGCATCACATATAGGGCGCTGCACAAGGTGAGGCAACGCCATTACTACTTGAAGTACTACTTCATCATTGCTTAAGGCGCTGCACAAGGCGAGGCAACGCCATTATTACCACCTGCTATGCACCTGGACCAGTACTGATTTGATCATTACTGTATGAAGTTGTTTTTTTGTTCTCTTCATGTCGGCGCAGGTCTCAACTCTTTTCTGTCTCTTTGATGGCACCTGTAAACACTCATTGTGCCCTTGATTGAGTCCCCTGCGCGATTTTCACGTACTTGCCGTATGACATTTTGTGCAGGGCGCCAAACAAAGTGAGTCCGAGTCTGAGTCACAACTCAAGCCGCTGGCATAGTGCTGATATTTACTGGACCGCGCACATGGGGCGTGGGTTGAATTTGGAGTTTTGAATTTGGAGTAGGTAATGTAGGAATGACTTGTGTGAGTGTTGCAGGCTATGCTTCTCTCTGAACTAAGTACGTGTTTTGGAAAAAAAATCAGCAGCAAACTGCAGATTCGCAGATGCCGTTTTGTCGCTTGCTTGCATTTACATGGTCTGGAACACATATGTGGCCAAACTTACGTTTTCATCAAGTGATAAGACAAGCCTGCTCTTATGCCCTGCCTGCTGCTCAGAAGTATTCGGGCTATATCCCTCAGCATACTCGACTTCATGGCAAACTATTTTGAATGTACCTGCCCGTCTATATCTTCTGACCAATGGCTTGTTGGGCCCCGCTTGCAGCTATTTGGAGTGCTGAACCGCCGTGCCGCCGCAGCGGGCGCAGCAGCAGCGGCGGCAGCAGCAGCAGCTGCAGCGGCCAGTGGCAACAGTGGCGGCGGCAGCAGCAGCGGCAGCAGCAGCAGTGGTGGATCACTATACACCGCCATTGTCAAGGTTGCCATGCTTGAGATCTACAACGAGGAGGTGATCGACTTGCTGCAGGATCCTTCGCCCAGCCCAGGTGAGCCTAGCCCTCACGCTAACCCTAACCCTAGTTCTTGCATCTCCAACCCTAGCACCTCAGCCCTAGTTCCTGTGAGCCTCAGACCAACACCTCGGCCCCAGTTCTTGTACGCCTGGTTGTGAAATCTCAGCCCTTGCCCTTGTGAACCTGGCGCCTAACACCTCGGCCTTGTTCTTGTTTCAGCTCAAAAAGGCAGCCCTTGTTGCTTGTGCACCTCACCCTCACGAGTCAGCCCTGGTTGGCGCTCTGGGCCAATTCGAGACCAAGGCCACTGAGGGCGCAGCAGCATTCACATAAACCTACTTGGCTTCAAAGGACCTAAGTCTAACCCTAACTTTAACCGTATCAATTATTCTAGCTCCATCCGGCAATTGCGGACTCAGCCCTTACAGTCTGCAAGTCTTGTAAAGCGATCTGCTACGCTGGGGGCGAGGCAAGGGCCAGGGTTAGGGTAAGAGCTACGAGTCATGCTGCAAGTCTGCAATGTCTTACCAAGCTGTTGTTGCAATGCGGAGTCTGAACATGGCCCTTGCTCAGGCAGACCCCACCCCTTCTTAAGCTTAAGCTTGGAATTCAATTATGCTGCGAGCATCTGCCAAGAGACTTGAGATCCCTCCCACCACTGTCTTGCAGCATGTACAACTCTGGTTTACTGAACACTGCGGTGCGCAGCTGGGTGGCGCGCAATGCAGTTTGATCAGTCTTTTTGGCACACATAAGGCATGCAGTTGGAGACTTGTGCATACCATCATACCCTCCCCGCCATCGTCATGTATCACGTAAACTTGGCAGTATACTCAGTTACTGCCATCATGTCGATGGCCTGTGCAGACGGACGACCTGCGATGCAGTTTAAGTGGAAGAGTCGGTTGAAGAGTCGGTTGTCATGCCTGCAAAACAGAAAAAAGTAAGGAACCCGATCAGAGACTTGTGTCAATCAGAGACTTGTGTCGATCAGAGACTTGTGGTGGCCCTTATAATCATGCATCATGCAGCAAGCTGAACTGTGGTGTACTGACCATGTGCTGCCATCATGTGTGTGGCATGCGCAGACGGAAGGCCGGCAATGCAGTTTGGTGCGGCACCCACAGCCCGCTCGGGGGGCCGACTGGAGCTGCGCAAGGGACAGAGTGGACTCATCGAGGTGCAGGGGCTGCACTGGGAGGAGCTTGGCAGCGCAGACGAGGTGAGCACTGCCACATCGTATTAAACCCTAACCCTAGCCCTAATCCCACCCTAAGCAACCCTAACCCTTACTTCATCGCCGCTAGGAGGAGCCTGGCAGCGCAGATGAGGTGAGCACTGCACCATCGTTCTAAACTCTAACACCAACCCTAACCCTAACCTAACCCCAAGTAACCCTACCTCTTACAACACGGGTCACAGATGACGTGAGCACTGTCACACTCTTCCTAACCCTAACTAACTCTTCCTAACCCTAACTAACCCTGGTCCAAGGCCTGTACTAACCCTAGCCCTTGCTTCAGCACTCATCTCTGTGTCGTGCTGCAACCCTAGCAAGGGGCAGAGTGGCCTCGGTGGGGCGCAGCGACTGAGCACTGCCACACCTGTCGCCGGGCTGCATTGGGAGGAGCTCAACCCTAACTCTAACTCTGAATCCAATCCCAACCCTATGGCAGTGCTGATGAGCTGAGCACTGCCACACTTGTCACCCTTAAACCTGTTGCACTGCAGAGAGCTGCTGGAAGTGAGTGTATTGTGGTCTGTGTACCGGCAAGTGTAACCGCTGTAACCGTCAAGCGGGCCAACGGCAGTGAGCACACAACTACCGTATGCTCCGACATAACCTTTTTCAAACTTCACTACTAGCCCTAGCCCCCCCCTGGCCCTAGTTGCGACACACCACCCTTCTCAACAGGATGAGCACTGCCACATATTTCCTAACCATGACGCTGAGTCAACGAGGTGAGCGCTGCCACATCTTTCCTAACCATGACGCTGAGCTACACCTACTTCAAACTTGTGCAATACATCAAGGCCATTGATGTTGATCACTGCTGCTCGGCTCTCGTAAGCATATCACTACTACGGTTGATGTGCACTATCTCACAGTACATGTACAAGCGTCGCCATTGTGGGCGGCCTTGATTAACTGCTCTCTCTCCTTATGTGATGCTCAGGTCACGGCGGTGTTCGACATGTGCAACCGCCATTATGGTATGTATGTATGTACTAACGTTAACCCTAACCCTACCTCTCACTAACCCTAACCCTACCTCTCACGACCGTGGGCGACCTAGTTCAACAGTTTCGCGTCTTTCTTGCGGTGCTACCGAGCTCATGGTGGTAATTGGGGTAACCGCCGCAAAAGGCGCACTTGAACCTAGAAATTGACTTTCGAAAAATCCGTGTAACCCTATACTCAGGTCATGGCGGTATTCGACAGGGCAACCGCCGCCGCAGCGTAGGTATGTAGTAGCCCTAACCCTCACCTTAAACCTACTTCTCACGATCGTATATATCATGAAGTTCAACTCTGGCTTCTTTTCTGCGATGCTACTCAGGTCATGGCGGTATTTGACAGGGGCAACCGCCGCCGCAGCGTGGCGTCGACCAACGTGCACGAGCGCAGCAGCAGAAGTCACTCCGTGCTCATGGTGGACGTATCGGTCACAACGCGCGCAGGCGGCGATGGCGGTGCGCATTCAGGTAATGGTCCTAACGAACTTCAATGGTAACTTCAAATCCATCTGTGACGGTGCGTCACTGCAGCATAGTAGGAGTCATCCGTGCCCATTTTGGACGTTTCAGTGACAACGCGCGCGGCGGCGATGGCAGCGCGCATTCAGGTCTGGTCCGAGCGAACTTCAATGGCAACTTAAAATTCACATGTGTGTGACAGTGCGTCCTAGCAGCATCATAATGGGAGTCACTCCATGCTCATGGCGGACATATCGGTTACAACGTGCGCGTGCGGTGCTGGCGCCACGCATTCAGGTAACTTCAATTTGAACTTGACGTGCAAATGACTGTCGACAGTACGCCTGGAGGCAAGACCGTCACTTAGAGCACAATCCTTCCCCCCCCCCCCCATCTATGATGCATTCTTGTGCTACTGAGAACCACAGTATGACAGACCTAGAGCAGCAGTAGCCGCTCCATGCTGGTGGAAACGACGGTGAATTGCGCGAAAAAAACCCTCAACTTCAAAGGGACGGCCGTTCTTGGTGGACCTGGCGGGTAGCAAGAACGTTCAGAAGACATGCAAATAGAAGTATAGAATGTTCAAGTTCAAGCGGCAAAGTCGAATGTGGTTCATGACACCACGTGTGTCTGTGCCGCCCCAACCACCACAGTTCAAGAAGGCGATTGTTCTTGGTGGACCTGTCTGGCAGTGAAAGCGTCAATAGGTACATTTGCTGTCATATACATCAGGTTACAGCGGCTCAATGATTGTGTTCGACAAACACTGTTTGCGTCTCTCTGCCCACCCAGCCACCACAACTCGAACAGGGCGGCTGTTCTTGGTGGACCTGGTGGGCAGCAAGAATGTCAAGATATCTTCATGTGGATGTTCAAGTGGCAAGGTCAAATGTATTGAATGACACCACATGTGTCTCTGTGCCACGCGTCAAATAACACCTTATTCGTCCCTGTGCCATGCCCCAGCCACCACAACTTCAACAGGGCGGCTGTTCTTGGTGGACCTCGCTGGCAGCGAGAACATCAAGAACTCTACATGTATCTACAGCATATCGACGTATAGATCCTCAAGTGGCAAACTCAAATGTGTGTGATAACACCACATGTGTCTCTCCGCCACCCCAGCCACCACAACTTCAAGAGGGCGGCTTTTCTTGGTGGACCTCGCTGGCAGCGAGCGAGTCAAGATATCGGGCGTCAGCGGAGAGGCCATGCGTGAGGCCACGCACATCAACTCTTCGCTCAGCGCGCTGGGAGACGTCATGCACGCGCTGGAAACCAAGGTACTTCAACACAAACTTCAAATTGAAGTTTGCATGTTCTTGCAGTTTGCGACCAGGTCACACAACTCATCGCTCAGCGCCCTGGGAGACGCCATGCATGCGCTGAAAACCAAGGCACTTCAACTTGAAGTATGTAAGTTGCTTCCTTTCGCAACCCAGGTCGCACACATCAACTCATCGCTCAGCGCACTGGGAGATGTCATGCTCGCGCTGGAAACCAAGGTACTTCAACTTCCTGTTATTGCAGGCGAACCCCGTGCCGTCTTGCAATAGCAAGCTCACGCACTTGCTCAGCGATGCTCTGACAATTCACAGCTTCTGAGAGAAGCACCACAAGTTCAGATCCTAGCTGTATCTCTTGTTGTTGCTGTTGTTTGCAGGCGAAGCACGTGCCGTACCGTAACAGCAAGTTGACGCACCTCCTGAGCGATGCCCTAACCCTTACCCTAACCGTGATATATACGCACAGCTGCTTACGACTACCAACAACTTCATTACTATGCAGGCGAAGCACGTGCCGTACCGCAACAGCAAGTTGACGCACCTCCTGAGCGATGCCCTCGCGAGCGGCAGCGGCAGTCGCACTGCGCTGGTTGTCACCGTGTGTCCGACAGAGCTCACAGGTAAGGCGGGGGGTATGTACGCATACAGCATTGAGGCAGGTATGCATCTATTTGCTATTGGGTTGCGGCTGGCCACCTTTGTGTTGTCAGCACATGCGTTGCCCCCCAAAACAACGTGTTTGCCTGCAATAGAACTGTGGATTCTACAACACTTTTTGAAATAGGTAAGTGCATTTGGTACTTGTCTCCACCGTTACCCTGACCTGTACCCCTAACCCCAACCCTAAGGGTCGGATAGGCTTTGGCCTCGTGGCAGTGTGGCCAGCTGCTGCCAGTGAGAGCCTGTTACAGCTGCTGCCAGTGAGCCTGTTACACTGGACATGAGGGTGACTGAAGCAAAAGAAGATCGACGCCAGTTGTGTGTGCTGCTAGAAGTTGTTGCTAGTGAAGTATGCCAAATTTCCCATCAGCGTACCTGGTGTAACCGCCAGCAAGTGACGGCGGTGAGCACGGAAGGTCATGTGCTGACTCATAACAGCGAATCGGCAGGATCGTCCTCCAAAGGCTTACTGTAGAAGCACTTGGATCTGGTGTTGTTCCGTTGATACGAGAGAAGAGCGCGGGAACTTGCACGCGTATGATCGCACCCCTTGATTCAGTGGACAGCGTTATTCGTCTGCTTTTTCTTCCACTCTTGCACCCGCTAGCAAAGGGCGCAAGCACAAGCATGCACATGCAGTGGACAGCGTTACTCAGCTATTGTGCCGACGTCACTGTGTACTCTATCACAGTGGACGCAAGCGGTAGCACGTTCATGTTCACCCTCACTCCAATGTTGAGTCTGACCGTAGCCCTACTTTCTTTTCTTCCACTTGTCTCTTGGCCCTGTTTCTTCGCAGTGGACTCACGCCATACTTTTGTTACTCAACTTACTCAACTCCGTGCTATTGGCCCTCATTCCACGTATTGCAGTCGACGAGAGTGTCAGCACGCTCATGTTTGCCAGCCGAGTGCGCAACATCTCCCTGGGCCCTGCTGCCAAGCAGCACGGCGCGGTGGCGGTCAAGAACATGCAGGTGCGTCAACCTCAACTTGAGATGCCAACCTTGAACCTGCTAATGCGTCAGTAACGAAAATCCATGGTATGAAGTGGTCGGCAAGATCATATTTTCAACAACGATGTAGGCCTTGAAGCCCAAGTATTACGTGAAGCATTTATGACCATGTACAGCCTGTGGTTTAACTGCGCAGCTGCACTAGACCTAGCGGTAAACCCTGATTCAAGTTTCAAGATCCGCCGGAAAGCATTGCAGCAATGCAGAACTAGCACCGAGGGCGTGTGGAAGCTCAACTTCAACAAAGAATGTTGGCTGAACCTGCGCAGCACAGCAACAATGGCAGTCAGACAAGATACGATGGTTGCTCATGGCATTGTTTGTCTGCAAACTCATTCTGGATCGCACGCGGTCTTTTGCTACAAGCAGCGCCGGGTTGACTGTCTTTACTAGCTGCCACGCTTGCGTCCTATCAACATCGGGCGAGTTTCAGGGTTAGGGCTGGGTTTAGGGTTAGGATTAGTGTTACGCCGCACAAGTGTGGCCAGTGGTTGAGTGAAGTAAGTTGTGCGCATGCGCGGGCTCCCGCTCAGAACAGTATTCATTCATTCGATGCTGTATATCTCCTTACCATTGTTTTAGGAGGAGATATCTCGGCTGACATTGGCACCGTAGGAGGTGACACGCAAGAATGACGAGACTTCATATCTTTTGTAAACGCTTATCTCAGAGACTGAGGCTTGATTCGCTGCTTCATATCTCTTGCAAACGCTTGTGTCAGGAGGAAATATCTCAGCTGATGTCGGCACTGAAGGAGCTGACACGCAATGATGACTCACTTTCTGCTACATGTCTCCTTCAATTGTCTCAGGAGGAAATCTCTCGGCTGACGTCAGCACTGAAGGACGTGTCGCGCAAGAATGACGAGACTGAGGCATCACTTAGGACCCTGCAGTTCCAGAGCAGGACGCAGCAGCAGCAGCTGGCAGACTTGCAAGAGATGGGGGACAGGGCCACACAGGAGGTATGTATGTATGTATGTTTAGAAGTTTACATCACGCGTATCCTCTGCCCCTCGGAATTGGTGTCGTTTCCGTAGCTGCAACTGCGCCTCTCCAGCTTCCACTCTAACTTCAACCCTTCGCCCTGCTGCACAGGTAGAACCATGTACCCTCGTCGCTCATCTCAAATTTCGACGCTGCAGTAATGTTTGATGGCACTGCGAGGTCCTACACCTAACCCTGATGGTAACGCTGCGGTCTACTACAGCTATTGCCGATCAAGCTGGAACTTGGATCATGCATTACACATCTGTGGCCGTTGCCATTTTACATGCTCAAACCTTGACGCAAAGTTGCTCGCATGCAGGTGTGATAGATAATCAACCAACTTACTTTCGCCCACAACAGTGATTCTCGCCGTTACCCTAATGGTATCCCTACAGGCAGCGCAATTGTCTATGCTGAACGTACTGCTGTTGTGCACCTCACTTCAACGGTAACAACCTCACTGCTTATCCTTACCCTCGTTATATCTGTGCAGGCCACAGCGCAGCTATCAATGCTCAGAAAGGACACGTTTGAGCGCTGCTACTTCAACCCTATCCTCTACCTCAACCCTATTATTACCCTAGTTCTAACCTCAAGCCTAATACAGGCCACTGTGCAGCTGTCAGCGCTCAGAACACGGCCTACCCAACACGTGAGACCTTTCCATACTGAACACCCATGCCTCGAACGCTAAAAAGCTTGCACACAGAAGTGTTTTGCCTACTGTGGATATGGTGGCACTGTTTGACTCGTGGCCAATGACTGCAGCAGCGGCGACCACAGTTATTGGTGGAAGGCACTTGCGGCTAACCATCCCTTGTCACCTAGAGCTTACGATCTATTGATTCGTTTTTCATTAGCGCTGCTACTTCAACCGTTACCTCAACCTCAACCCTAACCTCAACCTTAACTGTAACCTCAACCCTAATACAGGCCACTGCGCAGCTGTCAGCGCTCAAGCTGGAGCTGGGTGAGGCCAAGAAGCAGTCCTCAGATGGCCACCACCTGCACGCCAAGCTGCAGAGCCGCTATGATGAGCTCTTCAGGTCAGTACTCAGAGAGTACAGCGTTTGGTTCACACACCTCACATGTATGTATATATATGCGTGTTCTTTGAAGTACTTTGAAGTGTACCGATACTTGCTGATAACTATTGTTGCCATGGGCAGTACAACGTGATTACCAGAGCCAAGTTCCGCTATTGACCAACGATCCGGGCCAGTATGTCAGTTGCTGTCAGTGCTTGCTGCGGCAGGTGTTGGGGCGTTACACTGAGTTTTGATTGGGGCCAGGGACACGCAGCCTAGCCAAACCTGGTCGTAGTACATGAGTCAGAAGCAAGCGCGCCCATGCAAGCTTCCTGGCCGTGAGTAAAGTGCACCTAGTTGTATAACCCTAACCCTACATCCTAACCCCAAACCCGGTCTTACTCAATAATGTGAACCCTAGTTATCTAACCCCTACCGTACAACCTAACTTCAAACCTTGTTGTACTCGAAATGTGCTTCAGTAATAAAGTACTTCAGTAATAAACCGCGCACGCACCATGCCAAGCTTGCCTTTGTGATGCGAACCCTAGTTGTCTGATGGCAATCCTGAAACCATTTCTCTTGCAGGCACTTCGTGCTCACAGACTATAAGCTGGCTCAGGGTCAGGGTTCAAGGTCAGCAGGCAGTGCATCTCAAGTCATCTGCGCGCGCAGAGTAAGTTGTCTCTTTTGTGTGCTGCCGCTGATGCCAATCCCGAATCCCTCACCCTCAATTCCATCCTTTGCGCAGGCAATTTGCGCGTGCAGAGGGCAAGTTGGCAGCCCAACAGGCGGCTCTCAAGCAGGCAGAGGGTCGCTTTGCGGCACTGCAGAAAGAGGTCAACCAGCCTGCTGCACTGCAGCAGCTGCAGCTGGCCAGGGCCCTCAGCACCAGCATGGGCCTCAAGGTGCGTGCCACTCGATATTCAACTCTTGCATTCATCACTAAACTAATTTCAATGGCGTAAATGCAAGTTTCCCACTCAGTGTCCTGTTTGATTGTACCAAGAAGGCAAAGCTCGCGACTTGCCAGGGCCCTCAGCACCAGGATGGGCCTCAAGGTGACAAGGACTTGGCAGGAGTGCACTGTTCTTGATAGTCTCTCTCCGCCCCGCATGGTTAGGGTTGTCTCACACCGTGCCGTATGCTTAGGGTTAGGGTCAGCATGGGTAAGGGTCAAGGTTAGAATCACAATTAGGGTTAAGGCTGGGCATCCTTGCACTTAACGCCCCGCATGGGGTTAGGCAATGCCGGCGGCTCGTCTACATTTCTGCAGCAGTGCTCCTGGCTTATGTTGAAGCACCTGTGTTTCGTGCTGGCCCACTTCTCCAAACTGCAACCCACATGGCTTGTCAGTCTCTAAACGATGCTGCATGCGACATGCATACATGCATGCATACGCAGGCGCCGTCACCGCTTGCTACAATCATGCAAATATTGAAGTATGTTTCTTGCCAGCACACTTGTCTAAATCGACACTCTCACATGGCGTGTCAGTCACTCAAACGATGCTGCACGCACCATGCATACGCACATACGCAGGCGCCGTCACCGCTGGCCACCACCATGGCGCTGCCGCAGCGCCGCTCAAGCGCCAGCGGCGGCGCCGCAACGCCGCCACATCAACGCTCAGCCAGTCCCACCTCCCTGTCAGCAACGCTGCCGGCGCCGCTGTTGCCGCAGCGGCAACAGCAGCACGCCGCCACCGATAGCGCGCTGTCGGCGTCGACGCTCGGCAACTTCAACGCCGCGGTGGGCGCCGTCCTGTGCGAGGAGACGGATGATGAAGTTCAACTTGAAGGTGAAGTTGAAGTTGAAGTGGAAGGTGAAGTGGACGGCGCCGCCGCCTCGAACGCCGCCGAGGAGGAGCTGGACCACATCTACTCGGACAGCGAGTCTGAATCTGAGTTCCTGAGCGCTGCTGCCCCCGCCGTCGCCGCTGCGGAGCGCGCAGCCACCCCCGCCCGCGGCCATTTGGTGCCGCCGTCGCGCATCAGCAGCAGCGGCGGCAGCGGACTGCGCGCGCCGCCGCAGCGCAACATGCGCAGCAGCATCAGCAGCGCGCTCTCGGACATCTCCGACGCGCCGCCCGCCGCCGCGGCGGCAGCAGCGCCGTCAGCGCGATCGCAGCAGCAGCGCTTCGCTGCGGCGCCGAAGCCGCGCGCCGCCGCCGGCAGCAGCGGCGGCGGCGGCAGCGGCAGCGGCGCTGGCGCCTTCAGGAGCGGCGGCGGCGGCAGCGCTCAGAAGAGCCGCTTCAGCGCTCCTCCAGCGCCGCAGGCAGCGCGGCTCAGCAGCGTCAACGGCGGCTCGCGGCTGCCGTCGCCTGCTGGCAAGGGCGCCGCCAACGCAGGCGGCGCCGCCGCAGCAGCAGCGGGCGCAAGGGGCGGCAGGGGCGGCACTCCCGTCAAAGCGGCGGGCGCTGGCAGCGCAGCGAAGGGGGGGCGAGCCAGCTTTAATGTGCCGCCGTCGAAAGTTCGGGGGAGTTTGGTGGGGGGGTCACGGGAACCCAGCGAGATTGACTTTGACGGGGCTGCGTCTGAGGCGGGAACGACAGCGCTCAGTATCACGCCGCGACTCACGGCGTCGCCATCGGTGAGTCTGAATCTTGACTCTGAGTCTGGAGGGCTAGCCGCTTTGCTCAGAACTTGCGTGTGCTAGGTAAGCGGGAGGCACCAAACCCACAAGAAAGAATATGGGGGAAGGGGTGGGGTAATCCTGCTTACCTCTGCTTACTCAGGGCCCTTGCCGCTACCATGCTTATAGGTCGTGGGTACTAACAGAATATAGATTGGAAGGGGGTAATCCTAGGTCATGGGTACTAGCACACATTTAGGCTTGGGGTAGCGTTGGTGAGCACAGCGGAGGTGTTCGAGTTAGCACCAAGAGCCAAGGACCCCATGGTCGTATTTGTCTGTGTAGGTGGTTCTTCCAGGCTCGCAGTACGGTACATGAGTATGGGCGATCAGCATTTCTTGATGCTTCTTCAACTTGATGTTGGCAGAAGGCAAGGGGTTCGCATCCGTCTCTACTAGCCAGACGCCCCTTGCAACTTCCCAGGCGCCTCTATACTCGCTTACAGCACTTACGTTGCACCTGCAGAGATCTCCCCAGAAGGCCTCAGAATCTACAAGCTACCACATTAACTCATTGGTCTCCCCGCCCCTTCTGTCTTCCAAACGCTGCTATTATCAGGTAAGGGCGCAGCGCTCGCCCTCCATCTCCAGCCAGGTCTCCGCCACCAACTCCACTTTTGCGGGCGGTTCGATGCGCGCAGAGGCTGCCATGCGCTGCCAGATGCGCGCTGAGGAAGCGCTACGGAAGCACCAAGACAGGATGGACCGCATCAAAGCGGCGCGCTCAGCCAAGGAGAAACAGGGCGCGAGCAGAGGCTAGATGAACTCCCTGGGGCATCCTCGAAAAGCGGTGTTGGGAAGCCAAGGGGAAACATGGCGTTAGCAGAGGCAAAGTCTATGGTGTCCTTCAGAGGTGATATTGCCAAGCCAAGGGGAAAAGAGGGGGAGTAAGCAGACGCTCAGTCTATGGTGTGTCCTTCTGAAGTGGTTTCGCGAAGCCAAGGAGAAAGAGGGGAGTCAGCAGAGGCTAACTCTCTGCGCTAGAAGCATCGCAGACAGCCAGGCAACCAGGGGCTTGGCCAGTGCAGCCAACTTTAATTCCAAACATCTACTTCAAATGACGAAAGGTGGCGGGTTACAAGTGAGGGCATTATGGGGGGAAGAAGGGGGGGGAGGGCCAGTTTCAACTTAGCATCAATGGAAAGTGTGGGAGGTGACAGGTGAGGTGTCACCTCTCTGTATTGTCAGTCACACATACGGAGCGTAGTTGTACAGCAGCCGTAATCCATGAACCCTTGGGGGAATGGATGAGCAGGATACGTAGTTTGAAAAGTGTGCAGCCACCACAGCTGTTATATGTTGCCCCTGTAATCATCTTTCTAGTGCAGCGACAGCACATCATGAACTGGCGCCGGGCGACACCTATGCACGCTACGGGATACGTGAATGTTGACAATCGTTTTCTTTCTGCCACAACATTGGAGCAACAACTGTTCAATCTTCTAAATTGCAATGCCATTTGTTGTTGTCTGCCACTATGTAGGCCATGTGCTACAGCCTCAGCACGCAAAGATTACATGAGCTCTGTGATCGCCGTACATTTGATCTATTCTGGCTGCAGGTTCCGAAACAACGTATCACACAGCTGCAAGACTCACCTATTGTTTGATGGTGCCGCAGCAAATGAGCATTGTAAATCATGCACGCGCAACATATGTTCGCGATCGCAAGAAAGCATCATGCAGCCAGTGCAAAGCAGCACACATGCCTAGAGGCGCATAGAGAGAGAGAGAGAGAGAGAGAGTCACATAGAGTGCGCAAAGTGCATGTGTCTTATGTACACACAGTGAGAAAATGGCAAACACAGAGAGAGCTGCAGCAAGGCAGACAGCAGGCATCGCAACACCCCCCCCCCCCCCCCCCCCCCCCATCATCATTGTGTATCTTGCAACTGCACCGCCGCAGCCGCTGCCAGTGTTTGCTTCTCTCCGCTGCTGCTGCGCCCGTGATTGCCCCTGAGCAACAGCCAGTCTCACGCCTACGATGCTAATTGATTCTTGCACTACTGTGCGAAGACACCAAGCCTGCTGCAGAGCCCTCATGAAGCTCTCTCTGCGTCTCTCAAGGCGCCTGTCCTAACCCTAACTTTAGGGCTAGACCAGGGGCACTCATCAGGGGCACTCATCAGTGAGAGTTGGAATGGGACTTAAAGACTCAAGAGTCTCAGTCCCCCATGCCCGCTGTGGCGCTTACTTGAGCTTTGGGTTGAGGGTTTTGATGCGCTCCAAATATTTGTCCACAAATTCGTCCGTGGGTTTGGGACAGTCGGCCAGCTTGTCCTTGAGAGCAGCCCTGCTCAGCAGAGCCACAAAAGAGGAGACGAATGAATGAATGAATGAATGAGAGTGAATCAAAGCCCGGAAAATAGGAGATGCGATGAAGTCACGATCATCTGAGTGCTTCAAGGCCTCCTTTTTGTGCGGCAGCCAAGAACCCTGATCGCGTTGTTATCACAGTCCTGTTCAGCTCAGGCAAATCAAATTCAGACTGAACATGGCAATGATGTTGGGAACGATGCGATTATAAACAACTTCAACTTGCCCTGAAGCAGGTCAGCTTTACTGTCACGCTGACCAAGATTGTCCACAATGTCCCCCCACAGATGTGCAATGCAGATGTGCTAATCACCGCACACAAGCGCGCTCGCACATACAAACTGCATGCGCATCAACTTCAAGTATTACTTCAAGTATGAAGAAAATTGTGAATGACCATCGTAATCGCTCCATACGGTGCAATGCTGAAAGGACGTTCTCTCCCATTCTTAGCTTTCTGTGTACGACAGGTAGTATTTGCTTGGGATGGGGTAGGTTGAATTCTTGCCAAGCGAACAAGTATAATTCACTGGCTTTCGAGACACACATCCAATGCAGAATGAGTCATTCCGATATAAAGTAGTTTAGTTGAACCAGGTCAAACACCACGGATTGTCGTACAGCATACTCGGGCAAGAACGGCAGCAGCACAAACCGCCAGTGACGTTTCAAAAACAGAGTCATGACACTATTGCTTGAGAGGCAGCTGTGAGTTGTGCATGTTAAATACAGCAGGCGTTTGGAGTCACAATATCATGATTTCATTGCTGATATGATGCATATATATATGATAATGCACTGCCGCTCCTCTGACTGTGTAGAGCAACAGGCGCAGTGAGCTACAGCTCCCTACGTTGCCTCATGAGTGATGACACACAGTGCACTGCCGCGTCGCATTTAATTAATTTCAGGCCATATCCTCCTGCCTGTAACAGACTCTGCAGTTCAAACACAGCTGAATTCACGCTTCCACCCGCCCCTAAAGGCCGCCCTGATAATGAACTTCAAGAATAGAGATGGGGGTATGTATCTCTCAGGTGTTTAAATGTAATGTACATACCTACATGCCCTTCACCTGCAGTCGCCAAGGTCCATGGCCATGAATAGGGATAGGGGTATGTATCATCCATGTCTGAAACTAGTGTGTATACCTGCATGCCTCACCAGGTGAAATAGGGGTATGTATCATCGGTGTCCAAAAGTATTGTGTATA
This sequence comes from Tribonema minus, assembly GCA_017506865.1. Taxonomy (NCBI): domain Eukaryota; class Xanthophyceae; order Tribonematales; family Tribonemataceae; genus Tribonema; species Tribonema minus. The sequence continues at coordinate 1,014,845 of JAFCMP010000157.1, forward strand.
CCTACATGCCCCTCTCCTGCGGTCGCCAGATTTTGTGGTCAATAGGGGTATGTATAACCCGTAATCAAAGCTGTTGTGCATACCTACATGCCCCTCACCTGCGGTCGCCAGGGTCCATGGCCATGAGCTCGTGTATGTCAAACTCCACTGCCAGCTCGTCTTCCTCATCCACTCCATAAAGCTCCACCAACTGAATCCAGGAAGCCACAATCAAGCAGAGCACAGAGTCAACATTGCGATCATGCATTGCTGCACGAACAGGTTGAAGTTATTACCAACGGTTGAAGTTCATCCTCCTCGTCCACTCCTCAAAGCTCCGCCATCGCAACACAGAAGCCACAATCAAGCACAATGCAGAGGCGAATGGGCAAAGTCATGCTGCTGCTGTAGTTGGAGGAACGCATACTTCGAAGTAGTTGAAGTTAGCGTAGTTGAATTCAAGTGCCTAAAGCACGTCAGAGATATGCAGAGACTTGCAGTGCTGCATTGCACCAAAAACACCCAGCGTAAAATAGCAACAGCAGGGTCACTCATTGGTTCCACTGTGTGAGGGTCTTCAACAACAAGTTGAAGTATCAGAGTGACATGACATGATCTACTGGCACCGCTATGGCATACCAGACAAAAAGGTTCCGTGGCTTAGAACTTTATGTTACGCAAACACCTGGCTCATGGCAATGATGCTTGGTGCATTAGTGAAGCCCTAACCCTGACCGTTGCCCTACCCTGAGATCGGAATTGGGCTTGAAAATTTGACAAAACGCGAACCGTTACCCCATCCCTAACCCAAGAAGAGGTCTGCCTCATGCGAATGATCTTTTGGTGGATAGGTCCAATGGTGCAAGGTATTGGCATGCAGGGAGCATACAAACTCTCACTGAAGGGGTACTCATATGCAGTTACCGCTGCAGTCGCAGCTTGCTAACCCTAACCTAACCCTAACCCTGCAGAAGCATGTGCACCGAATCGTCTATGCAGTGTACGGAAACATGAATGCGCTCATTAGAGAGGCCATTAGCCTATACCTACATACCTCTTCTATAGCAGCCTCTACCCTGGCAATCTTCCTGAGCACATGAACACGCTTATTACATAGAGAGGCTATTCACACATAATACGCTTGTTGGAGAGGCCATTAACACATAAACACGCTTATTAGAGAGGCTCTTATTAGCCTATACCTACATACCTCTTCTATAGCAGCCTCCTCTACCCTGGCAATCTCCCTGAGCACACTCATGTCATATTTCCCCGTCAGCTTGTTCTTGGCCGACTTGGGTCGATCCTGCTGACAGCGCACAACAAATGCGTGAATCAATGCATGAACATAAGTGAATCGCTCATGACTTCATGAAAATGAATCCAGAGATCGTAGAGCTCTAGGTGACAAGCAGTGGTTAGCCGCAAGTGCCTTCCACCATGGTCGCCGCTGCGCAGGTACTGGCCACGAGTCAAACAGTGCCACAATTGTCACAGTAGGCGAAAGACCTCTGTGTGCAAGCTTTTAGCGTTCAAAAATTTTCATGCTTGCCTGCCAGGTTGAGGTGTCTGGCCACGTTTACTTCATGACAATGAAAATGCAATGTCCATGCCATGGACAAACTTAATGTTGAATCAACCAGTAGGTGCAGCCAGCACAAGCACCGAAATGATAGCATGTACTTGCATTTCACACTGCACTGGCATGATTGATTCGTGATGTGAGGTTGATGCGGAGCCCTTCTGCGCTTGTTGAAGTTCACAAGTTTTTGCATCTTTAACACGGCCGGCTGTCATGTTCGAGTCCTGGTACAATATATTCATGAAGAGAGGATCACTGCAACGCCATTGTATAGCATGCTTTGCCGAGACGTATAGCGCCTTAAGAGAACACATGACACTCTCAACGATACTCGGTACAGCGTAGAGCATAACTTCCAACATCAACCTTTCGCATCAGCCAGGACATGGGAAAGGTTAGGGTTGAGATCAGATTCAGGCTGAGGGTTCTAACCCTAAAACCTAAGGTGATGGCTCGCACAGTGCTTGAAAATATCCCGACATGTGCGGCATGTGCATTTGCTGCTCCAGCAGAAGGTCTACTGACCGCACTGGGCTCCAGTTGCAGCTGCCACGAGCGGAAACACTCGTCAAAACTGTGCTGGGCTTATATGCGGATCCATCATTGGTTAGGTTTAGCTTAACCACATGCAGGTGGCATAGAACACAGCATGTGTTGCAGGACATGCGTATCAGACGTTGTGGTGTGATGCGGGAACATAGCAACTACGAGACTAGCCGCGATGCTACATGAGCGAAGTACCAGATGCTTTCAGAACGGGTCGTTGCCACAGCTTTTGCGTTTCTCACAAACAAGGTAATGCACGATCCCAACACATATACTCTGGACTGCGTATGCATAATGTACCTCATGTATGCACGCACAGCGATTCGCAGCAATGTCAACGTGTGTCTCAATCATGAAGCATGGCTTGTCATCGTTAAAGAGTTTTAACGTCAAGTGTGCTGCCCCAGGCATCCAGACCATACACCATCTCTAAGCCCTACAAAATGCCGTACGTACGGAATAATGCATAAACCCCTTCCTTCTCACGCTCGTCAGAGTCTAAGAGGCGACACTCGTAACGCCCCGCCAGCGAACAATAGTGATTATGCAACCAGTATCAGCTGCTCGCTTGCTGGTAGTACAAACCGTATGTTTGTTACCAGTGCATCATTATCACTGGAAAAAACACACTGACCATCACTGTGAAGTGTTCTCACTGCAAAGTGAACTCGGAAACTTCAATCATCGGTCCCCCGCTGCAGTCCTGCACCCGTCAGCACAACAGCGATCAATGCTCTAGCAGCTTGACTAGTGTAAAAGTTTATTAACGTTAACACTTGCCTCCTCGTCGTCCTCTTGTGGTGCCTTGAAGTTCATGGGAGAGCCTGGCATGGTGCTCTAAAGCTGTTCGCCCCCGCGCTGTGAAGCCGCCGCTCGTGGCACTGGCGCTCTGACGGTCCCTGCGCCACACTAGTACTGCAGCAACTCCGCGCACAGCGCTGCTGGTAAGGTGGCTGCGTCCCTGCCTCTGCGCACAACTTCTCCAAAGCAAGCTCCTGTATTTAGTTGCAAGCTCCAAGCTCCTGTTGCCACTGGGACTGCTGTGGTGCTCTAGAAGTGGCTTTGCACTCTGTGACTCTAAAGCACTGCCTGGCAGCGCCTCGTGACCTGTCGTGTGCACGCCGTAGTGCCAGAAAGGCGTTATGGCTGAGCATCTAATAAGCTGCAGCCGCGCAACACATCCACGTGGCCTAACAGCGTGGAAAAATGCACATGCCACTACCTAATTAGAATGCCAATCACTTTGGCATTAATCAAGGGCAACTACGCCTTTGTTGCTCCCAAGCTAAAATGCACATTAGGCCGCCCGCCCTGTGCCAATCGGTCATTAACAACAGCACATTGCAGTGCAGGCATTGACCGCCAACTGCAGTCAATGGGCATTGAGACCATTTGTCACGCAGCATACATGCGCAACAAGCTCCACATCAATCATCTGAGCTTTTGGCGCACTAAACGAGACTCAATATATCATACAACAAGTGCAAAGCAGGCACTCGAGGACAAAGAAAGCACAGCATACGAAGCACCACTTATACTGCTAGAAAGCGTGAGCAACGGTCGCCATGGCAATCTGCAAAGCAGGCGGCATACCAAACCGGCTGCAGACAGCCAGTTTTGAAGCAGCGGCTGGCCTTTGCATTGATGGAACACATGGCACGCCTTTGGCACAAGAGCTGGGGAGGCACATCGTGCCGCATAGAAGCGCAAATGCCTAACCGTGTTGCAGCATCACTGCTTAAGCTCTCAAGGTGCAGCACATACTAGCTTCAAGTTGCTGTTGAGGATGGGATCAAAGAACATGTTGTCTCTGGACGCTCGCATGCAAGCGGCGGAGACAGCAGTCGTGGGCATTGAAACAGCAGCACGCACAAGAGACCAATTGACAGCACGCGATCAGTTTTTCATTATACAGCGCCACCAACAGGCGCCGAACAAGCACAGCCCGAAGCGGCAACGCGAACGCATTACCCCACCACTTGCGCCGTCACTAATGTATTTTCCCTACACGTACTGTGCCGATCACAACACAGCAGCTGCGCTCTGTGATGTCAAAAGGAGATAGCGCCGGCATGACGGCGGCAGTCTCTGATACCCACCTACCCACGTGCCGGTGAAGAAAAATGCAAGGCAAGGCCTGCTCGGCAACCAAATCGAAACGCAGCGGCAGCGGCAGCAGCAACGCTCATCAAAAGCACCAGCAGCAGCGCTCCACCTAGTGCTGGTAGCATGCACCAGGCTTTCTCATCTCTTCCGGCGCGTAGTAGCAGCAGGTGTTGCTAGAGCAACAAGTACTCCTACCCCCCTCTGCATCAATTTCAATTGTGAAGTAGGTACTGTAGCGCGCGTTATTACGGCAGTGCTCGCTAGCACAGTCGCTGCCAAATCTGCTACGGCTGCTGCTGCTGCTGCTGCAATGATCCGCTGGGAGCTGTTCTGCGGGACACAAACGTACACGGCGGCACGCAACCCAGCACACACACACAGGCTATTTACACGCACGTGAGCGGCGCTGACAGCGCGCGCTGCATGTTACTGCTCCGACAAACGCTGGCGTTTTCCGCACGCGCTAACGGCTCTACGCTGCCACGTGAACACTGCCAGGCTGTCCAGGCAATGACTCGCGGCACATGCCTCCCCCGCTCTCTCGTCGCCACAACCGGGGGTTTGGGTGTGTTCGGGGTATGCTTAACCCCTTGAGGAGCGTCGCCGCCCGCTGCAGGGCAGGCGTGAGTATGTACTTCAAGTTGAAGTAGATTGGTGCGGGGCACAAGTCACAACCGTCGACGAGTTGAAGTTTGTCTACCAGGGCGAAGGCGGGATGCAGAGGCCTTCATTGCCTTCCATTATTGCCTTATTAGGTCACCTGGTGCTGGGGGGCGTGATTGGCGTGCAGCACACTGGACCTGAGCGTCAGCAAACACACAGCAGAGGGTGCAAGAGGCAGCATCACGCGTCAGTGGCGCACAATCTTTGCCCGTTTCTTTTCTTTTATTAGGTCCTGTACCGTTGATAGGTTTAGCATTTGGTGTGAAACAGTACATATTGCTCTTCGTTAGGGTCAACCTTGTCTATTTTCTCAAGGAGCAGTCATGCAAAACCAGCAAATACCTGCAATGGTGCACGTGACACGATGATTCGATCCCTAACCCTAACCCTAAGCAGCCAAGTCGTTGTGAATCATAGCAAGCTGTGCCGACTCGCAGCCTGAGGTCAGTGAATGCCCGTGTTTTTTTTTTTGCACAGTGCTGCAACTCACGCGCCGAGCAGTATTAATTTGACCATATGGCAAGTGGTGCGGAGGGCAGCAGCAGACATGGTGCATACCTGCAATATTCTCAGCTAGCTTGAGACTACACCCATGTCAGCGAGCATAGTTCGTCCGCTGTTGCTGACACTTAAAGTTGCATACGTGCAAGGACCAAGTAGAAATGCACGAGGGCATTTTGCGCCAAAATGAGAACAAATAATGAGTAAGTACACCAACTCAAGAGCTCACCTATCGACGAAGGTAAAGCCCTCATGAGAACAAATGATGAGTACACTAAAGCAAGAGCTCACCTGTCAACAAAGGTGAAGCCCTCAAAGGTCTTGTCAGTGGTGCTGCTGCCGGGCGGTGCATTTGCCCCCCTGTCTTGCATGTGCCCAGCCAGTGTTCCACTCTTCAGCTCTGCCATGCACACAACAGCAGCAAAGACGAATTTCATCAGCACATCAGCTGACGCAAGTGCCTGGCGTGCAGTACAGCTCCAATGGACAATGTGACATTAACCCTTACCCTTAGATGAGCACTGAACATGGTAGCAATTTGCTATGCTGATGAACTCAAGTCTCAGAAAAAGTCGACTTCATACAACGGTTTCATACAATGGTTATGCCGATCATCGATCATCAAAACTCAAGTCTCGGAGAATCAACATATAGTTGAAGTTGGTTGTTGGAGAGTCTCGAAGAGAGTCAACTTATCATTGAAGTTTGCTGTTGAAAACTTGAAGTTAAAACTGTTGAACTCTGCCATTGAAGTCGTCGCAAACACTTGACACAGCGCTGAAACACTGTTTGGCGAAATATATCAAGTCGACACAGCGCTGAAACACTGTTTGGCTGAGTACCGTAAATGCCCCACCCTTGTACAGCCCCCCCCCCCTCGTAAACGCCCATGGGCGTGCTTGCCAGGGCAAAGTGGGCAACAACGCCCACCCCCCCCTTGTAAACGCCCCCTAGCAACCAAAATGGTTGCAGGTTGGCACATGGCCTCGCAAAAACACCCCCGAAAGCCGAATTTAGCCGAACTTCAAGCTGAACTTGAACTTATCGCTTGCTTCTCTACTGCCGACGCATCGTCACACAGGCAACAATGCTCGCTTGACAAGAGCTGTCGTAGCTGCAGCGGCTTCGCCAGCACCGCCATTGCTGTCACCAGAGATGTCCGCTATCGCCGCCACACAACTTTGTGCTCGCACCCTTGTGAACGCCCCCTCCGGGCCCTAGTAAATGCCCCCTCTGCTAGCTGGCAATTCAAAATGGAGCAGCTAAGCCCCCCCCCCCCCCTTGTACAGGCCCCTCCCCCCTGTAAACGCCCATGGGCGCGCTGTGCGAAGTTCCAGATCCGCTCGCCCGGGGGGGCGTTTACTCGGGCATTTACGGTATATAAAGTCATGACGTGTCCGCTGTATCCATGGGGGCAAAGTCCAAGTTGAAGATTGGTCGCCGTCAGCCTGCATGCCTGAGCACTGTGAACTCAGACTCAGACTCAAGCCACCACGAGCTGTCAAACAGCTGATGCCCATGATTCAAAGCTCAACATGGGGCATGCATAGCCCAGCGTTAGACACGTGGATTATCCAAAGTGCAGACAGTTTGCAGCACGTCAGCATTTACCTTGAAGTTGAAAAGATGCCGTGGCACCATAAGAGTTGAATTGAAGTAATGAATGCCCTCACTCAACTTCGCGATGAAGATGAGAATGCTGAGATCAACTCAAGGTCTCGTACAGGGGAGTCAAGTTACAGTTGAGGTAAGGTATTTGTAAAACACACAATTGAACTTATTAGCTGAAGCTGGCCTTCAAAGAGTTGAAGGTACAGTTACAGTTGAGGTAGTTGAAGTAAGGATCAAAAACAGAGTCGACTTACACTTGAAGTTGGTTGCTAAAAATTGAAGTTGAAGCCGTCCTCACCTCTATCGCCGGGGCTGAAGATAGACATGCTGGTGAACTTCCATGTCTCGTACAGGAGAGTCGACTTACAGTTGAAGAGATTAAGCGTTAAGGGTATCAAAGCAGTGTGTCAACTTACACTTTGAAGTTTGCATTCAGAGAGTTGAACATCGTCCTCTCACCTCTATCACCGGGGCTGAAGATGGGCATGCTGGTGAACTCCAGGTCAAACTGGCTGGTGTCAACGCTGCCCACTACACTGGGCTGCCAGGGCGACCGCAGCTCCCGTCGCAGCATCCTGTCCCAGTCAATGGCGCCAAAGAACATGTGCCGCTTGATCTGCAGCGCAAGGGTTCACACATAGGGTTAGGGCTGGGGTTACGAGCACTGTGCATGATCTGACACTCAGGGTTAGGGCTAGGGTTACGAGCACTGTGCATGATCTGCAGCAGGAGGGTTCACGGTTAGGATTAGGGTTAGGCTTACGAGCATACTGTGCAACATACACCATGTATGCCGTCAACGGGGCATCAGTGGGCAATGCGAACGGTGGCCAGATTGACATTTGAAGATGATAGTTCAAGTTTGTGGAGGCTTGAAGATGTTTGGAACAATGAGTTTGCTGCAACTGTTTGCAGCGCTCTGCGTCAACACTAGCCCTAAATGTACGGTTCTGCAGCACGCCTGCGCAGCAGCAGCACGTCACAAAGTGCCTCTTGTGTGCCCACTTCAACGACTCGAATCGGGACTCAAAAAAAAAGAAGAGTCTGTGCGACAAGTGCCCGGCATGTGTGGTTGGGGTGGTGACACGACCGGGGGGGGGGGCACTGCTGAGCACTGCTGTGAATGTGAATGATGCCCTGGAAGCTGAGGCCAAAGCACGTGTGCCACCTGAACAACTGAGAATGTGCATGGCTCACCAAGATAGTTGCAAAACTGCAAGACAGTCACGAGACGAGTGATTGCGCAAATCAAATTTTGATTAACTTTTCCGCTAAAGCCTAACGCGGTTTTGGTAAACAAAATCGTGGTGTGTGGTGGCCTGCGCAAAGGCAAATCGGCTTATTTTAGCGTAAACGCCGGAAGCAGGCATGGTAGCAGGCTCTAGCAGCCCTGGCGTGACTAGTAAGTGCAGGACACACATCCCCCATGTGTTCTTACGCAATAGGCCAGGCGCGCAGTGCACACGAGAGCTCAAAAACCTTCTGCTGCAGCACTTTGACCACCACAGCTACCTAACGCGCACAGCAGCAACTGGCTAGCCTGGTGCACACAGGCGCCAGCAGTCATGAGAACTGTTCCGCCTGTCTGCGTCTGCGTCACATGTGCCTAGGCTGTGCCAGACGCAAGCTTGGGTGTGGTCGTGGCTGCTGATTTCGACGAGCACCCACTTGCCGACCAAGTGCTAGCTCTACACGACACCTTGGGCAGTCGCTGTGGGTGCGCTGGACAGCCAAGAGTATCACTCAAGTGATCTGCTCCCTCGCCGCTGCCGCACGTGTGCCTATGGCGCGCCATCTGCCTAACCGTGCCATGCAACTAAGCGAAATATGTTTTCCGGTTAAATCGCTCAAAACGCCAGAATAAGCCAAGTGATTCACGCGAGTTTGACTAACGCGAACCGATCAGCTTGAAATAGCCGAAGTTCTAAGCCAAATTTCGATTTGCGCAATCTCCCTCGTCACGGCTCTTGTAGCCCGCAGCGCAGCTGTCTAACCCTAACCCTAACCCTACCCCTAACCTGCGCTGCAGCCACCAAGGGCCACGTGCAAGGATTAGGGTTAGGTGCAGTATCGCACCAGCATTAGGGGGGTGCACGGGGAAGGGGGAAGGGGGGAGGGGGGGGGGCAGGAGGGGCATCCTGTAGTTTTCAAAATGCAGATCACTCCAAAGTGTGCCTTGCGTCATTTTCAGGTTGTCATCTCTCACAAGGTAGTGCATTGTCACTGTGATACGATCATGGTGCGTAAAGTTGTGGTGTACTTCAAGTGTGACTTGCCTCTCCAGCGTCCTCCGAGCTGCTGCCCAGCCTGAGGGAAGGGTCCCTTGTGAGCAGTCCGTGCAGGATGTCTCGCGCAGCCTCGCTCAGGTACCTGCAATCAATCATACATACATACCTCATAAGTGCGTGCTTTATGATGAAAACTCATCGTGCAGCCTCGCCCAGGTACTTGCAAATGAACTTCAAGCGCGAACATGTATTTGGCGATGAATCCTTCATGAAGATGCGATAAATGCAATGTTTAGTTTGTGTACAGATCATGCCAACAAAGCTGAGGAACTTCACACCTGCTGTACCACAAAACCATCTGACACTTCAAAGTATGCACAACAGGTACATCTGGGCTTTTTCGCGCCCTGAGCGAGAATCGAAAAAAGTACATATGCATGCCATGTGCCTTCTCACACGGGATACGTGAGCTGCGCACGCGCACGCCTCATCTTGTAAGCATATGTAGGCATTAGGGAAAGAGTGCATGTAGGCATCGTGTAAAGCGTGTGTGTGTACATGTACCCGGGATACGTGAGCTGTGTGCGCCTGATATTGGACAGTGTGTATATGGGTATGTATGTCTATGGGTGTATATGCATATGCATGTAGGCATGTATGCATGCATGCATGTGTAGGTATGTATGCATGCATGCATGTAGGTATGCATGTACCTGGGATATGTGAGCTGTGCACGCCTGATCTTCTAAGCGTAGGTAGGTAGTACGGGGACAGTGTGGATATGGGTATGTATGCATGTATGTACGGAATGTTATGTACCTGGGATACGTGAGCTGTGCGCGCCTGATCTTGTCAAACAGCTTCTCTCTGTCCCTGCAGTAGAACGGAGGCAGCCCTGCAGGCACAGACAGAAGAGGACGCAGCACAGCACAGGCATGTGTGAGTGCGCCAGAAGGTGAAGATCAGAAGTCGCAATTGTTGAACCGTAACCCTAACCCTAATCTGATCCATGCGCTCAAAACCTCCGCAGTGCCCAATAAGCCTGCAGTAGCTGTGTCAGTGCTCTGCTCTGCATTACAGTAGGATGAACATACATACATGCCTGTGAGCATCTCTTACAGCAGCGCTGCAAGGTTCGATCACTTTTTCTTCCTGTCGCCCTGCCAGTTGGAACCCCAAGGGTATGCATACAAATATCTATGCACATACATACCCGTGAGCATCTTGTACAGCAGCGCTCTGACGCTCCATCAACTCTGTTTTGTCCTCACCCTGCCTGTTGGAACCCCAAGGCTATGCATACAAATACAAACATACATACATACCTGTGAGCATCTCGTACAGCAGCGCTCCGAGGCTCCACCAGTCCACTGCCCTGCCGTGTCCCTGCCTGTTAAGAATCTCTGGCGCGAGATACTCGGGCGTTCCACAGAAAGAGTGGGCACCGCTGGTGTTGTTGGTGATGCCCTCCTTGCTCAAACCGAAGTCGGTGAGTCGGATGTGTCCTTCGCCGTCCAGAAGCACGTTCTCGGGCTTCAGATCTCTGAGATAACAGGTGTGCATTGAGTCAAACAAGGGCTAGGGCTAGAGTGAGAAGTACAGACTATGTGCCACAGAAAGGAGTGAGAGCCGCTTGCGTTGTTGGTGATGCCCTCCTTGCTGAGGCTAAAATCAGTGAGTCTGATGTGGCCTTCCCCATCCAGGAGCACGTTCTTGGGCTTCCGATCTCTGTTCGTCAACAAATAAGGGTTAGCGTTAGGGTTGAGGGTGAGGGTTGACATAAGGCGAACAAGTTTGCATGGATGCCAAAGTCGGTGAGCCTGATGTGTCCCTCCCCATTCAAGAGCACATTCTCAGGCTTCAGATCTCTGCATCACAGGTGTCCATCAGAGTCATCAAGTCAGGGTTAGAGTTATGGTTCGCAGGCTTCAGATCTCTAGGAAAAGAAGCATCATGCTGAGGGGAGATGAAGAGCCAGAGGACGACTCACAGAGGAAGTCACATTCACAAGTCTGATTCACAAGTCAGGAAAATAAGCATCATGTAGTAAAGCTCTTTGCAGCCATGCTTTGCCTCCACATCTGCACAGAGCGTTGAGAGCCAAGTACCAACATTTTTGTGTAGCCTGTATGTCGTTTGGCCAGCTTGATATGCGAAATGCGACTGCTACAACAGCATACATAAGATCTCTGCCTTACCCTAACCCTCGCCCTTACCCTAACCCTAAACCTGACCCGAACCCCTAACCAGGACCGAAAGAGAACCAGCGCCGCGACATGGTGAATTGGTTTGCACGACTAGCAGCTGGTGTGCTGAGCTGCATCCATAATGACGTTATGGCGCTAAACATCTCAAAAGCATTAGGTTTGCAGGTGCTCAGCGGTCAAGAAGTAGAGCCAGGGGATCAGCTAGCTTGGGCGAAGTGCATGATCAGGTGAAGGTCTGCGCAAGTAAGGCACATACATACCCAAGCCAGCGATTGAGCAGTGCGTTGTCACGCTGTGTTGCAGGTATTCATCGTGCCGTGAGTGATAGTTGGTTGGGCTGGCTTGGTAGTAATTGAAATCATGGAGCATGTAGTGCTAGGATTGGGGTTAGCTAACCCTAACCCTAAGTAAGCCACACGCTGGAACCAGACATCCCGGTAGTACTTGGTATTCATTGGTGCCATTACAGGCAATCAACTACAGTAACTGGGTTGAACGGCATGATCGAGAGGACAGACATAGAGCAGGTTAGCCACATGTGGCACCTGCCAATCAGCAGTGAGACTCACGCTGCAGGACAGTGATACAGGTTTAGCCTCACTCTACCCTTTGACAGAAGATTCAACCTACATGTAAGCACAGCAGTGCTCAGAGGCCGCACCTGTAGACTATGCCCCACAGGACAGTAATGGGGTTAGGCTCACACTACCCTACCTGACAGAAATTTGACCTACACGTATGTGCAGCAGTGCTCAGCAGCCGCACCTGTAGACTATGCCCAGCTTGTGCACGTGCTCCAGCGCCAGCGCTATCTCCGCTGCATAGAACTGGCAACCGCAACAGTACAGCACGAGGAGTCACGGCAGAGCACCGATTAGTGCTGTGACATCATGACATACACTCACTACAGGTGCAGTATGATCAAGTTAGCCAAGCCTCAACCCAGATGCATGGTAACCCTACCCTGACTGTAACACTACCGAGATTGAAGCACTGCGTTCTGAACTCCCTTGCTGGCAATCAGCTCAACGCCAGATTAACACCATCACTGCACAGCAGCAGAAGTGGCGGCAGCGGCAGCAGCAGGAGCAGCGCTCAGCACGAGTACTGGCTCAGCAATACATTCGGCGTCTCTGCAAGCAAGCACCAGCAAGTCGACACCACGCGTGCAGTTTCAGTATACTCGCAAGAGCAGCAGCGCGCTAGGTACGCTGACGGCGACAGCCTCTACCAATATTAATTGAAGTACGCATGTGTTGCTCGAGACAATTGCCAACTAACCCTAACCCTAAGGCCAGCCGTGCTTGGTGCTTAGCCAACCCCACCCTTATCCTAACCCTCACACCTTACTCTAAGCACAGTTGCGGATGTTGCTGACCTTCAACTTCAACGTCCTGCCAACATCGACTTCAATGCCATCTGTTCATCTCGTGCAGAAGACCGCAGCCAGCGCTAATGACGGTTTCCGTCTGCTCTTGACATGAAAACTGCCAGTGTGCAACTGCCAAGAGCATCGCCGACAACGCTCGTGTAACAGCCCCATGTCATGCAGCTGCCAACGCAAAGCAGGGCACGCAACTCAGCAACCCAGGCACTATTAAACCTAAGCCTAACCCTAAAGTGGCCTCACATGCACAAGCTTACCATTGTCCTAACCCTACCCCTCGCTCCACATGCCATGCACCGCATGCATTGTCGAGTGGTCGCAGGCTCAACTTAAACAGCGGTTTACAGTTTCAACTTCTAGTGTAACCACCAGCTTGACCACCAGGTGAACACAACAACAAGGCCTAACCTTGGAGCGCGGTTCCGGAAACTTCCCCAGCTTTCCCAGGTGGAAGAAGAGCTCGCCGCCCGCGCAGTAGTCCAACACAAAGAACAGCTGCACAAGGAAAACGGGGGGGGTAGGGGTAGGGTCAGGATTAGCACTGAACATGCTCTTCCGTTGTGCTGCACCGCAAGGAGGGGGAGGGGGGGAAATTCCTCTCAGGTGGTGTGAAGCGAAGCAGTAGTTCAGGACAGAAAGCTGCAGTGCACAACAAGGAGGGGGAGGGGGGCGCATGCCACTTTGAATTGCCGCAGCAAGTTCGCCCGCCCCCTCATTGGTGAGTGGTACTGCAACTTCGCCCGCCCCTTTTCTTGGTGAACATACCCCAAATGTACTACAAATGTACTACGAATGTACTGAGGTGCCACTGCACATGTGCCCTCACTTGACGGTCAATGACCCCACACGTGATGCTACGCCACTATAAATTCATTGCAGCTTTGGCCGCTCTTACTTCTCGACTTTGACCCCGCGAAGCGCCTGACTGAACACGCTGCGCTGTGTCCAGAATAACACTCGTAATTAGACGACTGACTTAGAAAGTCTCTCCATTGCATGCCACCTGTCTGACCACATCATACATACATACATACATACATGCATGCATAGATACATACCTTGTCCCGCGTTTGGAAGGCCATGTTGAGCCCGACGATGAAGGGGTGCCTGATGTACCCCAAGACGTTGCGCTCGGTCTTGGTATGCTCCACCTGACCAACGCAACGGGATAACTTCAAATCAGCCATGCCTACTATGCATATCAACCATGCACATGAATATAAGGGGTAGGCTTGGGGTGAAAGGTTAGCCTAAGGACGTTACGCTCGGTCTTGGTGTGCTCCACCTGATCAGCGTTGCACATAATGATAACTTCACATCATGCCTGCTATGCGTAAAGACGCCCACAATTGGATCTTGGGTTGGGGTTAAGGCTAAGGGCCAGCGTGACCTTAAGGACATTAATTGAGCTCGGAATTGGTGTGCTCTACCTGACCAACAAAACATGATTACTTCACATCAGCCATGCCTGCTATGCGCAAAGACGCTCTCAATTGGATCTTGGGGTAAGGGTTGGGATTAGCCTAAGGACGTTGCGCTCGGTCTTGGTGTGCTCCACCTGATCCACACAAAATGAAAACTTCAAATCAGCCAGGCCTGCTATATGTGCCAATGCACGCACACAAATATGTAAAGTCCGTATTGGAGAATGCAACTTCATCTAGAAGCATGTTGCGATGATGTATGTGGTGAGTTCCACCTGAGCGCCAACAGCAGGATGGAACCCAAAACAGGCAGGCCTGCTGCATGTATGCTTATTGACACACACACATACAAAGCATGCACTATCATGCAGTGCTGCACCAGCCCTAACCCTAAGCATACAGTTATGATATACTCAGAAGTACCGGGGTTGCGCAACCTGGGCGGCAAGAGCCTAAGCCTAACCCTAACCCTAACTCTGCGGCAGCCAGGCCTGCAACGCATCTTGGCACACTCTGGTTCATTGAAGTAGAGAAACATCACCTTGTGGTTTGTATACATCCATGTAGGCACAGTACAGTGCACTACAGGCAACCCAAGTGATGCAAAGAATAGTTACCCCAAGCGCATTGCGCATGTGTACATACCTGATTGCGCTTGATGATGTTGTCCTTCCGCAGCACCTTCATGGCGTAGATCTGCCCCCCCAGCTTGTCACGCACCAGGAACACCTTGCCAAAACTGCCCTTGCCAATGACCTTGATGATGCGGAAGTTGTCCAGACCTACGTTAGGCTTGTACTTCAACTCCGCCTGCACTATGGCCTCTGCTGAGTTGAAGTTGAGATGGTTCTGCTCTTGAAGTGCGGCCAGGGTGTCGCCTCCGTCGCTGCTGGTGCTGCTGACGCTGCTGCAGTCGTTGAGGAGTGACAGTTACAAAACCAATAGCGGCAGTGTCAGAGAGCACTGAACAGGGCTGAGGCATGATGCTTGTGTTTGGCGCGTTGTTGGCAGTGCATTGTGCAGGGATGGCACAATGCGTTGGAGACATAATGCGAATCATTCACAAAGGTACTGTCAGAATCTTCAGCTGTAAGCAACAGATGAGAGAGTCAAACCTTGTAATGATGTACGGAAGACTCGGAACAAGGCAATCCCAGAGTTCTTCCCATGACTTCACAACCTAGTAGTCCTAGGTGCGGGCCGAGCCTCGTGATGAGTTAGGGTTAGGTTAGGCGAGCTGCTGGCCGGGGCGTCAATGGGGTGCAACCCTAACTTTCAGCGTTTGAAGTTACTTCCGAGTGCATCAAACATGGTAACCCTACATGTGAGGTCACGATGTGTTTGGCCGCTGCTGGGCAGTGTCGCGATGCACAATCTGCCCTAAAAATAAAGCTGATCCTGCCATTGAACTGGCTTTCAAGGGCCTCAAGACCTACAATAGTAACTACTAGATGAGTGTAACTTCCCAATGGGTATTTGTCATGCTGCTGGACGGTGGTTCAATGGCGTCAGGGGTCGGTCTGTCCCTGACCCTCCACAATATTGAAACTGCCTACTTAGAAGTATACAGAGGTGAATGGATTACCTTTTGAGACCCCCTTCACGAGCTCTAGATGAGAGACTCACAATGTACTAGGGCTACTGCTGGGCAGCGTCTTAGTGCATGGACCTAAGCTAAAATAAACCCAACCCTAGTCGTTGAAGTTGCTTTCAAGCATGGTACTTCAAGACATGGTAATCCTAAATGAAAGAATCACAATGTGTTGGGCCCACTTGTGGTCAGTGATTCAGTACATACACCCATGCTGAACCAGGCCAAAAACTGCCTTTTAAAACCTTGTTTTCACATGGTTGCAGCCCTAGTAACCCTAGCTGAAAGACTCACAATGTGTTGGGCCCACTGCTAGGCGGCGCCTCAATTGGGGGTGGCTGCCCCGGGTTCGCCGGGGTGTCTAGCTTGCTGAGCGTGGCTGCGATGCAATTGTTGAAGTTGTTGTTGAAGTCATTGTTGAAGTTGTTGCCAGCGCGCGGCTGCATGAAGGTTATCTCCACGGGCATGGAGCTGGCAATGTCGTCCTATGAGAGCACAGAAAGCAGAGCGGCAACGAGTGAGCTCATGGAAGAGCGGGAAGGGATGAGCACGATGAAAAAAATGTTGTTAGAAGAGCGAGTGTAGGTATGTATGAGCTTGGGACCTGGCGTAGCAGAGTGAGCGGTGAGCAGAGCGAAAAGCATGCGTGGTGATTTCAGGCAACATCATGTTTAGGTTGACTAGTGATGAACTTGAAGGCTTGTACAGCATATGCTGCCAATAGTCCTTGACACTTCACACGGTAGGTTCACACGGTAATTTCAGGCAGCGCATTCGTGATTTCTGTTGCTGCAGCGACTGCTGCTGAGTCAGCCTAACCCAGTTGTCCCTTAGGGGTTAGGGTTAGGGCTTCCCAGCAGTAGGCTACCACACCGTGACCGTCGCAACAGGACAACAACTTGGTGAAGTTTGCAAAACAGTATCGTAAGAAGAGTTTGTTTATGAGTTCAAGTCCCCCTTTTGTAGTGGACTTTGTGCTCGAAATCGAGCAGACTCACCACAATGCCCCACACATACGCCCTCCGCGCAGCACGTAGATATTCCTGATTGTCAAATACACCCCAAAGACACCGTATTTGTGTGGCCAGATGCGATTTCAGTGCAACCCTAACAACAAGCCACTGAGCTATACCAACTGGAGCCGGCCTGGCGTCAACCAAGCGGGATAGAGTTAGGGTTAGCCAACCAAGATAACTAGGGTTAGGACTAGGGTTAGGGTTAGGCCTCCAACGCACGTTCCATGCAACTGGCAGGGCCTGGGCTTGAAGACGCGATTGTGTGTCATTTTGAGTTTTTCCACAGGAGTTGCGAGAGCGTAGCACGCTACATTTCAAAACTACAGTAACAGAAAAGGCAGAGTGGTGGGGACGCTACTGCAGGCCCGCAATGACCGCCGGGATGAACTACCACAACCGCACGCAGTTGCAGCCTTGAGGGGCCAATGTAGACATGTTACTTAGCCAAGTAAATCCAGGGGTTATCACGACTCCACCCCCGGAGTCGGCCAACGACTCCGCTCCGACTCCGCTCCGGCCGGAACGGAGTCGGAGTCGTTCGGCATATCTCATTGCTCCGCGGAGTCGGAGTCAGAGTCATTCACCGAGCAAGTTGCTCCGACCGGAGTCGGAGCGGAGTCGTACAGTTGCTCCGAAGCGAAGGGCCCTGACTCCTTTACTTGAGCACGCGTTGAGCACGCATGCAGCATATTTCGGTGCATGCGGTACAACGCAGTGCTGGGCTGTGGCTCCAAGTGGCCCAGAGACAGGCAACACCTAGTTTGAGGAGGAGATGGCTGCTAAAAGGCAGGGTCGGAGTCGCATCGGAGTCGTCGCTGACTCCGCTCCGACTCCGACTCCGCTCCGGCCGGAGCGGAGTCGGAGTCGTTCGGGCCATCGCTTTGCTCCTCGGAGTCGGAGTCGTACAGCGATGGGTGCCAGCTCCCCGGAGCGGAGTCGTAGTCGTAGGCAAATGAGTCACAGCTCCGCGGAGCGGAGTCGGAGTCGTACAGATATTGAGGAGTGGTGATAACCCCTGAGTAAATCAAACTATTCAATCACTTGGGGTTGGTAATTAATGGCTCTACCAACATCGTGACCTTCACGTGTATGCTGGCCCCCCACTAGGGTTGGGGTTAGGGTTAGTGTTGAGGTTATGTCATCCCGCAACTGCATGCGGTTTTGATTGTTCACACAGCGGTCATTGCAAGCCTACAGTGCGTCACATCCCCACCAGTCTGCCATTGCTGTCTGTTTTGTAGCGTGCTACATTCTTGCAACTCCTGTGTAAAATCACAATGGCACATGAGCAGGTCTTCGAGCCCAGTCCCTGCCGGTTGTGGATTGATGCGCAGAAAACCCAACAGTGGGATAAATGTGTAGAAAGAGCAAAGGCACGTTGATTGTTTTGAAATTTCGCATCTGAAAGTCATAAGCTGCCTTGTCAGAGGCAGGTTATTGCTTGGCCGCCAGGATTGAAAAAGTTGAGGTTTCTGCTGGAAATTGTGCCTCGCTTTTACTGCAGCAACACACAAACGCACAGTATTAGACACTTGTGCTCAGGGTTGGGGTTAGGGTTAGCCCTAACCCTAAGCCTAACCCTTGGGCTGCATGTTGAGGCCGCCAATAAATGCCAGTCACCTGTTTATTACTGGCCATCCAAAACGCGCGGACCCCCTCCCCCCTTTCACTCTCGTACCATTAATATTGGGCCAGCCACTACCTGATATCGGACAAAAAAAGACTGTTGTGTTGTGGCTACTTCTGAGCAGTGTTACCACTGACCGCGCACTATTGCTGCTCACTCTGGGCAGCAGCAGCAGCAGCAAGCGAAAGACACACTGCAGCGGGAAGCAGTGACCCTTAGGTTACTAAGGGTCAGAGTAAGCACCAACCCTAAAGTCGCTGTTGCATACATCTGGCTCAAGTGTTGGCTGCTTCAGCACTCGCAAGATCGCTGTACATAGCAGTGACTGTTTCCTCTTGCGTGCAGGCCTGAGAGCTGACAACCTCACCACTAAAAACTTCACGTGCAACCATCATACTTCAAGTAAAACTTCAACAGTTAAAGGCTCACCTCACTGAGCATGTCGAGCTTCCGCAAAGGCAGCAGTATTGTTGAACAGCACAAAGCCGTGACAGTTTACTCTTTTGTGCAGGAGTGCTATACTTTAACACTAATAACTTGATGTGCAACCCCCCCAAACTTCAAAAGTCGAGGCCTCACCTCACTAGGCACGTCGAGCTGCGGGTCCAGGTACTGGTAGAACCCTGGCAAACTTCAACTTTAATTGTAACCACTACTTCAACAATTAAACTCACCTCACTGGGCATGTCGAGCTGCGGATCCAGGTACTGATCGTATGCGGCAGCGTTGCCGTGCTGCTGCTGTGTGCCCGCAGCCGCAAACGCGTTTGGCGTGCCAAAGTCCATCTCTGAGTGGTTGCCATAGCTGAGATGCGATGCAACGAGAAAAAGCGTATACGTACATACCCAAGGGTGCTGATCAGTCCGCTGCCAACAGCTGCCTGGGGATTATCGACGCCTATACAGTACAGCATCTGACTGAGAGTGACTCGTGACCGCGGCCGTAATGCAATGCGCACTGTACGCTTTAACCATTGTGTGCCAAGGTCTATGCAAAACAACAATGTGCGTGCAGTATCTGCCAATACACTGAGCTGGAATGAGCGCGGTTGAGTGAACATTGCATGTTCTTCACTCAATGCCCCAACAACTTGATGTAACCTAACCCTAACCGTAAGCAGGCCAAACACCGCACCAGACT
This sequence comes from Tribonema minus, assembly GCA_017506865.1. Taxonomy (NCBI): domain Eukaryota; class Xanthophyceae; order Tribonematales; family Tribonemataceae; genus Tribonema; species Tribonema minus. The sequence goes on from JAFCMP010000157.1 coordinate 1,034,453, forward strand.
TCATTCAAAAGGCGGATATTGTTGTAGCAAAACATCCCCATCATGAGAATGTCCGCAAACACGACATGCATACATACCCAGTATTGTAACTGCCGCCGTAACCGCCAAGCGTGACATCGACAATGAGCATGTAACGACATATGCCCCAACAGTTGTTGAGCGTTTGTTGAGTGTGTATCAACCACCGGCCCGAAAACATTCCTCTCTAAAACCCTCACTGATACACACGTAAAACTCACACGCGTAGGTGCAATGATAATGTAACACTCATGCCTGCCTGTGATCACCACTGCTCCTGGCAGGCGCCACCTCACCGCTTTCCAAGTCACAGTCAGACGATCATCATACATTTCACTCCATGTACTGAGACAATCACGCAACAAGCAGTTACGCTTGATTGTAACCGCCATGCCCTCTGCGCAGGGGGGAATCATCGCCATCTGAGTCATCATCGGACAACCATCTTATACTGGCAGTGAGACAGACCACCAGAACAATCAGGTATGTCTACCTGCGTCATAGTTTGTCAATCTTGTCATACTAGTGAGACAGATCACATCACTTGACTGAAAATGCAGTTAAGCCTACCTGTAACCGCCGTAACTCCTGGCAGGCGGCGGCTCATCGCCATCCGATTCATAGTCGGAGCCACCGCCACCTGCGTCCCTGCTGACACTGGCGCTGTTAACGCCCTCTAGCCTATCCTCCAGTGACGGGTCAAAGAGGTCATCCATCTGAGCAATGACACCATACGCACAACAGGTAGGTATAAGACACTTAAGGGAAGTTCATGCAGACATAATCTGTAGCCTATCCTCCAGTAACGGATTGAAGAGGTCGCCCATCTGAGCAATGACACCGCACGCACAGCATTAGGTTTAAGGCTTCAGTTGCGTAGGTCTACATACATACCCTCTAGTTGGTCAAAATAGGTCGTCCATCTGAGCAATGATACCACATGCAAAACACTTAGGGGTAGGGTTTAAGTTGATGGATACATACTCCATAGCCTTCATGCAGCATCGGTAAGCAGAGCTGTCCAGCTGGGCAAAGCCGCATCACGCGCACAGCCAGTCAACATGACAGTCTGGTCCTTGCAGGTTCAAGGAGCGAATGCCTCAAACAGGTTGTACAATACAAGTGTATCTCCCACGCTATGGCGTCTGACACATCAGCAGTGCTCAATCAGTACACGCACGCACTCTGTACTTGAGGACTCATCTACTCAAGTACTCGTGCGTACTTGCTCGCCCCCATCTCTTCAAGACAAGGCCAGCAGTTGCGTGCCCAGGTCACCTCCAGCTGCGGCAGCAAGACTCACTCACTTACTCAACTACTCCTTTACTCATGCATACTCAGACTCACCGCCATCTCATCGAGAGAAGGCGAGTTGTTTCGTGCCCCAGGTCAACACTCACTCAATTACTAAACTACTCATTTACTCGCGCATACTCAGACTCACCTCCATCTTATCGAGAGAAGGCGAGATGTCGCGTGCCCCAGGTCAACACTCACTCACTTACTAAACTACTCGTTTACTCGCACAGACTCAGACTCACCTCCATCTCGTCGAGTGAAGGCGAGTAGTTGCGTGCCCAGGTCACCTCCAAGACTCACTCACTCACTCAAGTACTCGTTTACTCGTACAGACCCAGACTCACCTCCATCTCATCGAGTGAAGGCGAGTAGTTGCGCGCCCAGGTCACCTCCAAGACTCACTCACTTACTCAAGTACTCGTTTACTTGTACAGACTCAGACTCACCTCCATCTCATCGAGTGAAGGTGAGTAGTTGCGTGCCCAGGTCACGTCCAGCCGCGGCGGAGCCAGATTGGCGTTCGCGCACAAAAAGTTCGTCATCGCCTGCGCCGATACATCAAGCCATGACAACATTGTCACAATGGGCAGACTGGCGTTTGCGCACAGAAAGTTTCTTATCGCCTGCGCCGATACATCAAGCCATGGCAGCATTGTCACAATGGGCGAGGCTGCTTAGATGTCACAATTGGCACACTTTAAGTATTGGCGTTGGCGCACAGAAAGTTTCTCATCGCCTGCGCCGATGCATCGAACCATGGCAGCATTGTCACAGTGTGCCAGGGGGCAGGATTTGGTGTTGTCACTGTGTACCCAGGCTGCGCTCTCACAATGGGCAGACTGGCGTTGGTGCCCAGAAAAATTATCATCGCCTGCAGCAATGCATCAACGCAATGAGATGCAGCATTCAAACGTCCCAAGCTTAGCCGCACTTCACGCTTCCGTTTGCAGAGGTCCCTCCAAGATCCACTGCTACGGCCAGCCTTAATCGGCACCCGTCTACTTGTCGGACACTGTTGTTGACGTTGATAACAGCAGCGTGCGGCCACTATAGAGTCGTGCGCGCACATCAGCTCGTATCAGAGGAGGTCAATCAATATGTGGTTTGGTTACCTATACGTGAAGCTGCTTCACACGCTATATGTACATGTGCCATACATGCAATACATATATTAGCTGCTTCACGTGCTATTCGTGCTACGTATACGTGCTATGTGTGCTATACATGTACATATACGTGCTATTCATGAAGCAGCTCTACAAACAACCAAACGACATACGCACTCGCTATATGTGAAGTAGCTTCATCCTCAACCATATGACATGCATACATGCTATATGTGAAGCAGCTTCACATATGACCAAACGACATATTGCTTCACCTCCTCTGATATGCGCTGGTGTGCGCACACGACTCTGTAAGGGCCGCATACTGCGGTGACAAACGTCAATAGCAGTGTCCAGAGCAGCTCTGTGTGCCACCCACCTGCGACTCCTTCACGCTACGGCGCTCCACCCCCCCCCCCCCCCGCCCCCCCCTCCCACCACAGCTGGATACATGATCTCTTGCAATACATACATACATACCTCCATGGCCAAACCACCCACCTGCGACTGCTACACACCGGGCTGCTGCAGCAATTGGTGCAGCCACTGCAGCAGTGCTCCACCCCCTCCGCAGCTTGCTACATGCCCTCATCAGCACAAACCTTACAATCATCATGATCATGGCCCACCTGCAATTCCTTCACGCTGGGCTGAAGGCAGCCACTGCAGCAGTGCTCCACCCCTCCCCCCCTGCCCCACCATAGCTGGATACATACCCTCATGCAGCACATACATACCCCCATAGCCGTGCTACTCACCTGCGACTCTTTCACGCCGGGCTGCTGCAGCAGCTAGTACAGCTCCACCCCCCTCCGCAGCGGTATACATAGCATCGTCTGATACATGGCCCTTACACCCGAGCCACCTTCCTGCGACTCCTTCACGCCTGGCTGCTGCAGCGCCTGGTGCAGACACTGCAGCAGCGCTCCACCCCCCCCCTTGCCCCCTTTGCAGCTGCCTACATACCCTCATGCAATAACATACATACCGCCACCCACCTGCGACTCCTTCACGCCGGGCTGCTGCAGCACCTGGTGCAGCCACTGCAGCAGCGCTCCACCCCCCTTCTGCAGCTGCTCAGCACTGGCCAACAGGGCCTCCTCGTTCAGCAGCGGGCACTGCGGCAGCGGCGCCGACCCAGGCCTGGTGATGCTCAGGTGCTCTGCCAGGCTCCGGAAGCTGCTGTAGCGCCTGCAAATGCAATCATCAAGGTGGTTTAGCAAGAAAATAAACACATGATAGAGGTCAACTTGGGCAATATGATTGAGGTGCAAGGCAGTTCAGGCGCTCTGCAAGGCTCCTGAAGCTGCTGTAGCGCCTGCAAACGCAATTATTGAGTTGGTTTTGCCGCACGTGTAGGTCAACTTGGGCAACATGATCATGATGCAAGGCCATTGACGTGCTCTGCAAGGGTCCTGAAGTCGCTGTAGCGCCTGAACTCGCAAACAAGTTGGTTTTGCCGCACATGCATATTGTCTTGGGCAGAAGTTGGTGCAAGCAGTGCAGTTATGTGGTGAAGGCCCGCTTGGCACAAAGGGGAAGAGTAGGAGGGTGTGCTGCTAGATGCACAGTATCGTGCCGCCGACTGACAGCACATGAAAAGCACCCATTTTTATGTTCCAACGCTTAATGCCGCAGACAAGACTCATTTATGCATAACAGCTACATCTGTTACAGAACCAGTTACAGAAGTGAGGCAACGGGCTCAGCGCAGCACGCTGCAGACCTACTTGTGCTCACCTGTAACAGGTCCAGGTCTGCATGGGCTGCTGCACACTCATGATGAACACCGGGTAGGGTGCGTACTGGGGGTCCCGCACAATCTGTTATGTCAGCAAGCAGGGTTAGGGTTAGGTTCAGTTAGCTAGGTTTAGGGTTAGGTCCCTCACAATCTGTTTTATAATGCATCAGGCAGCAGCGGCGCTCACAGCAGGATGGCGTTTTCTTTAAACATCTGCAAAGAGAGTCCTTAGCCCTAGCCCCGACCCTAGCCTTAGGGTTACGTTAACCCCCCACGCCACTCCCGAAGGTGGTTGCCAAAAAACATGGGCCTGAGTTTTGACCAAAATCCTGGGTACGGCGCATAGTGAGGGGTCCCGCACAAACTGTTGTGTGTTGTGTGGTGTGCAACAGACAGCGGTGCACGGCACAGGCGAATGTGTCAATATATCCGCGCGTTAGACCCATAGCCCTACTTGACCCCAATCTCAACCCTGAGCCAGAAACTCTACATGCCATTCTGCGTCCCTCATGCTGAGTGACATAAGGAAGCCGTTGTCACAACCCCGTGAATGAGTTGGTACCGCCTGTTCTGCCCTTCTAAGGACACTACGCCCCACCTCACTGGGCTAGACCCCGTGTGCTGTCGTATTGAGACTCAAGGACCCAGGCCATCGCAGGCACTCAAGCGGACGTAGACATGCATGTAACTCCAACCCTAACCCTAGCCCTACGCAGGCACCAACGCGGATTCCCTTGCTGCTATGCGATCAGGTGCACCAGCAACAGGCAATGACGGGGTAGCCTGGAAGGATAAGCCGCAATGCGGCGCTGCATCACATGCCTCACATAGATGCTCCAACAGAAACTTCAAGTAGAACCTCACCACCTGCTTGTGATCAGCAGCGCTCAGGAGCGACTCTTGTGCGCAGTTGCAGTTCGCTGAGAATCAACAGTGTGCCCAGGCAACCGCTTCCGTCAAGTGTCGACGCTATCACACACTGGCACTCCTGGGACTAACACATGCTCAAGGCAGCTGCACCACACTGCCCCAAGTTGAAAAACGTCATTTCCATGCTCTTTCAACTTCAACCAAGGGCAAGCTCACCCCGCAGCCTGCCAGCTCGACGTTGAACATGGCTGCTGCGGCTGCTGCAGCGGCGAGTGGTCGCAGCTGGTGTCAGCTGCCCCCTCTCTCCTCTCTTTGTAGCAGCCTACGCACCAGAATCCTCAGCTTAGGCTTGTGGCCGTGGCCAGACTCTGCGAACATGGCAAGACGGCATCACACAAGCGCTCGGAGTCAACTATGATCCATCAGTGAAGTCACATAGTAGAACAACACACTCAGTGCCTGCATATACACATCGCATTATACGATTGCGGTATGTCTCAGTGAACGGCATGTTTGAAAAAATAATGATGACACTGCAACAGTGAGGCACCGAAGTTAGAAGCGTACAAGGCTGCTGGCGGCCAAATGAAGCATCACGACTGTCTCTCAACACGAACGTTTTGATTTGTCGCATCGCAGTCTCGCAGTCTCCGCGGCATCACAAGACAGGTTCTCTGACAGTCTCGTGATCAGCCGGAGATGCTTTCGGGTTGTGCCGTACCTTCACACCCTCACAGCAGATCCTTGTGTTCGATGACGCTCCTGCTCTGCAAAATATGGATTCTCACCGCCGCAGCTGTGAGATCCCGCGCCACCTCTTCAGGTTTGGATCTTGCACGAACTTCTTCAACTCTGGACCTCGCTCTCCGAACTTGAACTCTATCTGGACTGAATAACTTGGCCCTGCTGTGCGCGTGCACCGAAATGTGGACATTATGGAAGCGTGGGTGGCAGCATCGAGGAGAGTGGGAGACGGACGAGGAGGAGACAGAGCCCAGCAGTTCTGATGACGATTCGGACGACGAGGACGAGTGCATATAGAGGCACAGCTCAAGAGGCTCTTGCAGCTTCCCTGGCTCGCGCAGCAACAGAAAGCACCACTCTCTGCAAAGGGTAAGATCGAATGAGCTCTTGCCGCATCTTTGTTGTGTCGTGTAGAGCTACTGAGTCAGCCACAATGAATATCACAGTACTAGTGCTCATGAGGCAAGTGGTCCCCGCCTGGGCGGCCCGACAAGCTCGGCCATGTGGCCGCGCACTTGCATGCGCTCAGACACAAGACAACGATTCGGTTGGCCGATGTGCAGTTGGCATGAAGACTCTACGAGCTTTAGAGACAGATGTTGCGAGTACCTGGTGATCAGCCTTTGAATATGAAACCCCCCTCAGTGGGAAGTATTGCCCACGTCTGCGCCAGCCTTTTCCTTCGCACGACATGTGTAAGTGAAACCTGGAATTGCTGATTTAGGGCTGTGGCTCAATTTGCTCTCCCGTCATCTCCTAAGGGATTTGTGTGCTTAATGCTTGACAGCTCCCAGCAAGAGTGGCAGCTCATTCTCACTGCCTGTCATGCTGTGTCACCTGCCACCGCATGCAGTGCTAGAGGGCGCACACGGACAGCTGCATGTTGTGGCAGCAGAGATCCATGGCCTGCGCATGGCGGCGAATGCCATTCCAGACATGCGCGGCGTGACAGCGCTGCGCGCCGCGGCAGACATGTTGAAGCAGCGGCTGGAGCACGTGACGGGCCTTTGCGCGGAACACAAGCAGCAGCAGCAGCAGCAGGATGAGCGAGAAGGTTCGCAAGCACAGCAGCGCCAAGCCTGCACTTCAGTCAGCAGCAGTGTCGCAGCTGTGTTCAACGATAAGCAGCTTGTCGAGCAAGTGCTGGGTTTCGTTGGGCCAGGCTACTGGCTGTACGTCGCAGGCGTGAGCAGATTGCTGCGCGGACGCTACATGGCTGCCGTGGTACATGATTGGTCCGACCTTTACGTCGCACCGCCGCTGTTTAAAACCTCCATTAACAGCGCAGCAGTGCAGTCTACAAGCACACTTTGCATGGCAGCGAAGAGCAGTGACACCTACAAGCTGTTGCGGACCCGCACCGTGCGCACAGCTGTGGGGCGCGCAGCATCTGTGGAGCTTCTTGACGTAGCTGCCACCGAAGCCGACATGAGCATAGACAGAATAGTGCTGCTAGGCGCTGCGTCAACCGCCGATGTGGCCTTTCTCAACGAGTTGATGAGCCGTTGCGACCACTGTGACAGCTTCGTTGGCCGCGTTTGGGCGCTATTTGGCGTCCATGCTGTGGAGAACGTCAACCACTGGCGAGCACTGTTCCCATAGCTTGTTCAGCAGGCAAAGCGCAAGTCGTGGCCAGAGTGGTACACCACTGCTCTTTGTCACCGCTCTGCTCAGGTAGGGCGCTTGGAGGTGCTGCAGTGGCTGCTCAGTGAGGGGGGACAGCTCTTTGGGCCATTCATGCCTGAGGTCCGGTACACGAAGCTGAGGTCCCACATGACGTTGTATGAACTCCAAGTGCTTTTTGGATTACTTTGATGAGCTTGCAACAAGTGCACAGCGCGTAGAGCTGGGCCTGCTCGACTCTGCAGTGTACGTTGGCAAGCTTGACATCGTCAAGTGGCTCAGTGAGCAGGGGGGGCAGCACCCGTTCACAGCCAGGACAGCAGTAATTGCCGCAGAGGGGGGGCACCTAGAGCTCCTGCAGTGGCTGCATACGGCCCCGATGTGTCCTTTTGACGCACACGCTATCATCACTGCCACGTTTGAGTGGGCTCCTCACCCTGGGCCAGTCGCCACGTTCAAGTGGCTGCACGAGGTTGGTGAGTTGCCCTTGGACAGTGCTGCGGGTAACACACAGCTCCTAGTCAGAGCCATCAAGCAAGTAGGGCCGAAAGAATGCATTAGGGGAGTTGTGCAGTGGTTGATGCAGAAGGGTGCAGAGTGGCCTCAGAGCCCCGGCGCACTGGTAGTATCAGGCGAATGGCACAGTCATGCCATAGTTCGTGCCATTGAGCTGGGCTGTCCCTGGGGGTCGTGGCCGCAAGAGGCTTGTCAAGTGATTCAGCTCACCGGTTTTCGCTTCAACCTGGAAGCGGTGCACCGCCTGGGATGTCCTTGCAACTGCAGCAAGTGACACTCCCATTATCTGGCGGCAGCTGTTTTCACTCTGGCTCATCGAGTCGTGGATACATACCTTCATACATGCCTCTCTCAGGAGCTTCTGCCCATCCGGCCTTTGCCTTCTTGTCTCCGTCGCAGATGGTGTACAGTGCTTGAACTCAGAAGTGCTGATATGTGGTGCGCGTCACCAGTTTTGCCTTCGATGCAGTGCATACATTGTTGAAAAACAAACTGTCAGCTGGCAGATAACTTCATCTGCAAGGTCGGCGCTCGGTGCTTGCATCTACTGCTGCTGCTGTCTTGCAATTGCGGAAGCTCGCAAGCTGCATGGCATTTGCTGCCCCGCTTGCTTCTACAACGTCAGTGATACCTTATTGACTTGGGGGCAGTCTCTCGTCAGTCGGTATCACTATGTACATTCCTCAGGTAACAAGGCTGATCTTGTGTGCTGTGCATTGCACTATGTAGCATTGGAAAGACTTACTAATAGCGTGCTTGTGTCATCCAGAAGCGCAAATGCCGCTATGTTAGTACTGCTGATGGTAGCGTAGTACTTGTGTCGCCAAGTAGTGCCAATGCTGCTAGTTGTATGTCTGTGGTATCTATTGCATGTGGGATCAACATAGCCAGTAGTATTGCCATGTTGACGTTGTATCGTGTGCTGACATCTTCTCCGTGTTCTACATACTCACATGTTGCAGGCCCCCCGAAGGCTTGTCACAACATACTGTTACAGTGACGGCTACGATGTAAGAGCGCGCCATATAAGAGCGGTTACAGTGCGGCTGCCGCTTTCCGGCTTTCAAGTCGAAGCCAAGTTCAACTCTGGTCATTCAATTTCTAGATCTAGGGCTAGGATTAGCCTAGGGTTAGCCCTAACCCCACTTCAGCCCCCGGGACGATATAGGAGCGGTCACGGTACAAAGAGCGGTGAGGCTGGCGGGACGGGCCCGCTCTCTAAGACAATTGTCTTATGACCCCCCTGTATATTAGTCTTGAGCATACACTTTTGGCTTTACATCGGCACTTAGGTTTGATTGCAAGCTACCTACTAGTAAATTGTGCCTCAGAGTCTCATGCTCATACTACTAGTAGAATTATCCGCTGCATTCACTAGCCTTAACTCTTAAAACAATGGCATCATGCAGCAACCCGCAAGCGCTCCATGATGGAGCAATCTGGCCACATGCATCACCTGGCCAAGCGCGCCCCAATCTGTCTCTACATTTGTGATTCACACAGTGCTGAGCGCCTCCGAGTCAGGCTCGCAGTGTAGCCTTGTACAGATCTGCGGGCAGCTAGGTGCACATACGAATATGCAGCCCACAATGGTTCAGGCAGTAAAGTATGTGCTTGACAACAGAACATGCAAGAGCCTGAGGCATGACAATATCAGCAGAAGTCTCAAGCCGCTCTATCAAGTGGTTGGTGCACATGTTATTTCACGTTGTAATTTACAGAAAAAGCTTGTAGAGCTGCAACGGTGCCAAGAGAGTAATTCTGCTGCAACGAATCCTGAAGAAGCACCGCTTGATGTCGCTACCACATACGAAAGCATCACCAAAAGTGACATATGTCTACTTTCTACTGCAGCAGACACAACGTGCCTAGCCCAAGAGGCTCAGGCCTTGATTTGAGCAGGGCTGCAAAGCAGACACTGACCAATGCTTGCCACACGCAGAGATGGTGCGTCTCTGATGCTCTCAAAGTCTGAAACTTGCAATAAATTTTACAAAAAGAGGTGAGTTCCTTGGATGTACTGTACAAAAGACTGCACAGCCAGCACCCAAGGGGCGTAGCTCATGACGCGTTGACGGCCGTGGTGACACCAGACTGAGTGACACCATCCCGCACTGACTGCAACCGTTGCCGGTGCCTGGCAAGATGTAATCATGAACGCGGCTCACATGAGGTTGCTCGAGCAACCAACCCCAAACCCTTTTGCTGTAGCCCCTGATCCTACCCCTGTAGCCAGGGATTTTCGCAGTAACTATTGCCGCTGATACCCATACAAATTGAAACCTTACCCCAGGAGGACGCGTTTCCGCAGCCCGAGCTTGGACTTGGCCAGTGCAGACGCATCGCACTTGATGCCATTAGAACTGGAGGCAGCAACGGTGCTGCAGCCGTAGCCATAGTCAAACAGCGCCGCGGATCCCGGCCCGCTGTCAAAGTTCTTGAGCCACGTCACAGGCAGCCGTCCCTCGTACTTCCAGCTGGGGGTTCTACCGGAGGGCGCGCGTCCAAACAGCTTGTTGACAATGGCGGTGCCGCCCTCGCTGCCTGGCAGCCAGGCCGCCACTACAGCATCCACGTCGTTGCTGTAGAAGGCGCTGTCGAGGGTGATGGGGCGGCCCGAAACGACCACCACGACGCACTTCCAGGGACGCCCCGTGCAGGCCTTGGTGATGGCGTCTTTGTCGGCGGAGGAGAGGGCCATGTCCATGTTGGCCGCGCCCCTGTTGTGGTGATGGAGCGGGAGGCAAAATGGGGGCGTTGAGACCAACAGCAGTGAAACATGGCTTTGTGGGCCTGCAGGAAGCACCTTTCGCACCGTACAGAATTTGAGAGGATCATGGGTAAGGTAGACTTAGTTAGGGTGCAGGTCACAGTTGGGATGGTGCTCCATATGAAACCACTTGCAGATTGCAAGATGTCCCAAAGTGGAGTTCATGTATTCCAGTGTCGCCTGAGTGCTGCGAATGCCAATGCTTACTTCAAACCTTACGAAGTTGTCACACTGCTGGCTCAGGTTGTGTTGCACCTGAAATTAAACCAGGTTTCTGGCTGCTACCATAAAAAGGCGAAGGGTCAGGATCAGGATAGATCTGACATTGCCACCTATTTTCTATGCCTGGCAGAGTTGCTGTCGAAACGCAGTAGTCTATGGTTGGCCTTGAATAGCGAATGAGTGAGTGAGTAGTGAAAGGCAGACTCGGAGTATTTGATTTGATGTCATGGGTGACAGGTAGAATTAGGGTGAGAGCAGTGTTTACGCATGGCCACTGGCAGCATCAGCAAAACATGATGCAGCCTGGAGCTGTCACACAACCCGGGCAAGCTGACTATCAGGCTGCCTGCGGGCTGACATAGTCAAGTTGAAGCTGTAACCTACAGAGTGGCCAACCCACAATTACAACCTCAAGCCAAGTTGAAGTATTGTGTTTTAAGTTTGTCTCACTTGTCGCCATAGAATTCGGCATAGGGCGGCTCGCCGACCACCACCAGACTCACTACAGAGCTGTAGCCACTCTTGTTGGCGGCATCTGTAGCGGTGGTGGTGCTGGTGGTCACTGTGAAGCCCGCTGATACCAGTGCTTTCTTCACAGTGGTGCCTTTCTGGAGCTCCCCATCCCTTGCCTGTGATGCAGCAGAGTAAGGCAGGATGTGAACACAATGCGAGCTCGAGATTAGACGGCAATGCTTGAATCATCAAATCATCACGATGGCATCGCTTTATTTTGACATTCCACTGTTTTGTATACACCTGTGCTTGTCTGGAGTAGTCCTGACATCCGCTTGCGTTGCCTGTGATGCAGCATGAGTCCCTCCCTAACCCTGACCCCAACCCCTTGTAAGTGCAAGATGACATCAGGTGCTTGTACATTTTACCTACATGCACTTGCATCATTCTATAGGCGAGCAGCATATATCAGCTTACAAGGTCAGTGGTGCACATGGGGGTCGGGATAAGGGGTGCTTTTCTTGCGCACAAGGTAGAGTAGCCGAGCAGTCGCGGCAAGATACCGCGCGTTTGCAGGTCTACCAACCATTGCGCTTCCTCCAATGAAGGACGTGAAGGAAGTGCATTGCCTGCATGCACAGAACTTGTGAGAGTTTTGTCGCTTGACTCATTTTTAGCTGGTGCAAGGCCATCTCTGGTGATGCCTACCCCCCCGGTGATGTTGATGCTCTAATGACGCGCAATGCGCCCAATTGCCCAGAAACCTCTGCGCTTTATTCAACGCAATTTGCTGCATTTTTTTTTGCAGGAAGGCTGTGATTCGCAGGCTTGTGTGTTGGCGTCTGACACACCAAAAGCTAGGTCAAGGGCGACTTTGTTGTTATAGTCTGAGCGCATGTGCATCGAGGCTTTCATGAACGTACTTGTGAAGTGTGACGTAGTGGAGCAGCAAGCATGCAAGTGCTTGAGCCACCTTAACTCTAGACCTAACCCTAGGCCTAACCTTAGGCCTAATCCCTATGCCTGACCCTGACCCTATGCCAAACCCTAAGCCTAACCCTAATCCAACCCTACCCATAGCCCTAGGCCTAAGCCTAATTGTAACCCTAGTTCTCACCTGCCAGTCGATGTTCCAGCCACCGCAGAGGCGTGCGACACTCTCGGCCGATGATCCCAACAACAGAACAGTCTTGACTTTGGTGCTGGTTAAGGGGACGGCGCCCCCCAGGTTCTTCAGCAGCACCTGCACACAGTCCAAGGGGCAGGTGTGTGTATTTTGAGTCATGAACCATTACTTTATATGTGTGTGGGTCACTTAATCCAAGCACGTGATTTGCTGTTTGTTTAGGTAAGCAACGGTGCCCCCAGGTCCTTCAGCAGCACCTGCACGCAGTCCAAGGAGCAGTAGTTGTCAAGAAATCAACTGCTGTTGTGCACAAGCTCTCATCAGAATATTGTCTGGGAGCTGCTGCAAATTGCCCACAAGCAGGGTGCGGAAGCAGTTAGAGTTAGGGCTAACGCTAACCCGAACGGACTATTTACAGGCACACCAGCAGTCCTTCATTTTCATGTCTTCACAACACCAAGACAAATATGTTGTTCGCTGCATGAACCGGCCGCCCATGTCGCCGTTTTGAATCCAGTTGCAAGGACAGCAGCAGCAGGACCGACTGACGCACAAACATCCTAAGGGTATTCCTAAAACTGAACGCATGCGGCTTACATATGTTCAACTGGACATCAACTTCAACTGGTGACTCACCTGGCTCTTCTCTGCTGCCAGCAGCGCCAGCTTTCGCGAAGCCACTTTGTAGCTGTTAGCCTCATCCGAGATGCGCTGCGGCTGAGGCATGTTGCCAGGGTACCCACACGCTGAACCGTTGAGGGGCGAGGGGCCAGTGAGCAGCCCCAGCTTAGCCTTGAGCATCAGCACCTGGAGTAAGGTTTGCATTTGAGAGACAGGCAAGGGGCCTTAGGTCAGGCGGTGTGCTTTGAAGCTGGTTGCCCAATGAATACAGCAGACAGACGTTAATCAGTAATCAGTGAACTGTCGGAATGCAGCTTGCTGCGCCAACTCTGCTTGAGTCACCTCAGCATATCGCACTGCTATGCATCATGGCTGCGCATCTTGTAGTGCAAACGCGCTTGAGTCACCTCAGCATATTGCACTACTCGGTATCGTGATCGCCAGTTCTACATTGCAGACGCTCCAAGAATTGCAGCTCTGGCATAATTCACCCTTGCTCACTATAACTGCGCAACTCACAATGGCGAACGCTAACTGCAGGGCTAACTGTTTTAGTAGGACTGCGTGAGGATGTGTGCATGCGCTTAGGGATTGAACTAGGTTGGGTTTAGTGTCAGTGAACCACCAGCGACAAACACATGGAAAAGCAAGCGCTACCCTAGCCAACACTCGATTTTGATAGGCTAATTATAAACCTTGCCCTACCTGCTTGAATCCCAACACAAAGGGCGTGGAGTAAGTGCATGGACGTCCACCGCTGCTGACTGACGCATAGGTACTGCCTCTGCAACATCGCTCAGCACATAAGCACTCACGCGACCCGCGCAGTTATGCACCAGCACTGCGCACCTCATGATGGTCAGTGCTGGACAGGGGACTACCTCTTGCGGGACTGCGTGAGGATGTGTGCGAATGTGTGTGAATCACCGCATGCAAAACCACACACCTGCCAAGAAGTTCACATCATATACCTATACATACATACCTGCCTTTGCAGCATCGCTCAGCACTCACCCGCGCAGCCGCCTCCCTGACGCGTTCCCTGGGCACGCAATTGCCGCCGCAGCCTTGTGACACCCCATCAGTATTGCATATGTTTGAACGGATGTTCTCGGCTGCTTCAAACCCACTGCCCTCCCGTGGGCACAGGAGCAGGTCGTTGCCAGCCACCACTACGTTGCGGGTCTGTGACGGCATTAAATGGGAGTTGAGCATCATAATCCAGAGGTTGAGCATCATCACAACCTTGGAGCATCATCATTGGTTGAGCAGCATCGTGTAAAGATTGAGCATCATCATCTAAAGTTGAGCATCATCATCCAGAGGTTCAGCATCATCACTCCAAGGCTGAGCATCATCATCCAGATATTGAGCATCATCAATTAAAGGTTGAGCATCACCACCGAAAGGTTGAGCGTCACCATCCGAACATTGAGCGTCATCATCTGGGGTTTGAGCTCAGCGCATTGATAAGAACTGGGCTAGCGGCAGCGCGTGTGTGGATATATGTGCGTATGTATGCATACATGCATGAAGTATGTGTCGATGCATGCATGTATAGCAGAGTGTGGCCGTGCATAGCCTGGCCCTGACAGCGCCTAAACGGAAGCCCCAGTTTAGGGCAGAGTTAGGGTTAGGCTGAGGCAGAGGGTTACCCTGACCCCTTGCACTGCAGCACCTGGCCTGGCCTGCAGGCACATGAGAAAGAGGTTGCCTGGCAGTACAGCATTGCCGACTTGCAGATGTGGTCCTGTTCAACCCTAGATGTAGGGTAAATAAGGACAGCCAACCCAACTACTGGCCTGAAACAGTCAGATGTTGGTGGTGCAGAGACAAGTAACAAAGCTAGTGCAACAAAATGGTGCCAAGGGAAAGCGCAGACTGCGTAACCCTAACCCTAACCCTAACCTTAAACCACCATACCGTAACCCTAAGATGCAGAAGGGATACCTGAAGTTCCGCTCAGCCCTAATGCCTTCAATACACAAGCAGTGCGCGCAACACAGCAGTTCAGTCCATATTTATGCAGGTCATTTGCATGCCATGAGAGTGCCAGTCGTTCAAGACCTCAGGCCTCAATCTGGACATTATCGTTAGCTTGTCTTGCACATCCTGGCAGAGGCAAACGCTGACTACAAGTTTACCATGCCACCATCTGTAACGCCATTTGTGACAGCATGTATCATGCGCACACTCAATGAGAGACATGCGAATCTGCACTCTTATGAGTACTTATAAGCATACATGCAGGCGGATTTGCAAACCTTTGTGCGCATGTCGTTTCCTGTTGCGACTTCAATGCCACCAAAGTCCGTGATGCTCACTCCGCAGAACTTCAAGTCTTCGCTTATTTGGACGCCCTGTTGCAGACCGGAAGCAACCAGGAAATACAAAGCACGTAACATTGAAATGCAAGTGTGTACTCTGTGCATCACAGGCGTTCAAACGCCTTCCACCAACACTTCAACAATTCTGAGTATTGCTACATTTCTTCAGAAGTATAAGACTGGGATTCACAGCAGCTGATGACAGTGTACGTTTTTCTTTTTTTTCAAATGCAGCAACATGAAACCCCGCCGTATACCAACATGAGCGGTCAGAGGGCAAGTGCAAGGTACCATATTGCCTGGGCTGAGCCTATTGCAGCCCTAACCCTCATCTTGAACCAAACACTCAACCAAATTTCAAAGCAGATCAGCAAAACTGTCATAATGGCTAAATCAGGAGGGCAATGCCGTTGCAGCCAGAGCTTGCAATCACAAATGCCTTTGAAGCAGTCCGTGCGGGTTGTGCCTTGCTCAACAAACCTCATGAAGTTACAATATAAGCAACCAAATCCAGCCAGGTAGGGAGTACCAACTAGTTTAAAACTTTCCAGAGCTGAGCCACAAGGATGTGCAGGAGAGAAGTGCAGGTCTTTGTTGTGTTTCTTAGCAGACCTGTGTCTTTGCTAGTCCATGGCTCACTTCACAGGCTAAAAAGTGCCCCCTCAATGGATTGAACGATGCTTCAGCATCTGCTTCATGGCTGCATGGTTGAATTTGGGCAAGGCTGCAGCTCTGCTGCAAGGTTGAATGTGGGCAAGGCTGCAGACACGGCACGCTTGTCGGCACACTACTGTAGGTACTGAGACGACTCACTCGCTTACTGACTCGCTTCACTCGTTTACTCATCTTGTACTCACTCACTTACTCACGGTCACCAGACTCTGGTCTGCAGTTCTCCTTGCGCTGATGCTAACAGGACAACATATGTTGTTGCTCACTCACTTGAGCAGCATGCACTCACTCTCTGTCCCAGCGCGTGCTGCACTTTGCTCATAGCGCAATGCATTCACCCCCCTAACCAAAGCATGACTTGACTAGCTCAATCATTCACTCACTCATTCGCTCATCACTCACGCACTCACGCCTCACTCACTCACTCACTCCCTCACTCACCAAGCCAGCGTTGGTTCCGCTTCTCGCGCATGTGTACTCTCTCATTCAATCACTAACTCACTCACTCACCAGGCCAGCATTGCTTTCGCTTCTCGCGCACGTAGCGCGCGTGTCCGAGAACCATGAAGTCAGCACAGGCCTGGTGGCACAGCCCTTGCGCAGCACGTTGGTCAACAGCTGACCATGCTCGTGCATCAGCGTGCCATCGACCCTGCTGTAGGAGGTCATGTGTGAAATTGCTCCGTAGGTGTTGAAGGCAGGTACGTATGGCGTCAGTGCCATGCTGAGCTGGCTCAGAGGGGTGTTGCCCCTGCGCTCAGAGAGCGGCAAGCGGCACGCACATGTGCGCATCAGCGGTGCGCTTTCACAGTCAACTTCAAAACTTCAACTCGTGGACATTTTCAGCGAATTCTGCGCAGTGTAGAGCAAAGGCCATTAGGCTAACCCTAACACTAACTCCAGATTGTCATGACAATACTCAATGCGCGGCCTATATGTACATGCACTGCGGTTGTTGGCACACACGCATACTCGTACATTCCTGTGATGATGACTCTATCACCCCTAGCCCCAAAAGTTGCACTTTGGGCGAGACTGTGCGATTTGGCAGTGCAGACAACTGCAAATTGTTGCACTGAGAGGGCAGTCATGCCCTGAGATGGAGTGCTGTGGAATAGCGTCCTAACCCTTACCCTATCCCTAACTTTGATGCCAACCTTAAGTTTAAGAGCGGTCTATCATGCTCACATCACAACTGCAATGAACGTGCTGACCCTCACCCTGACCCAAACCCTAAGCTGCCCCCACTTGAAGCTAACCCTAACTTTAATCGTGGGCGTGTATGCCGCTAGACTAACCCTAGCCCTTCAAAGCCCTTTGTGGGCCATGTGAACAATGTCTCGCGCATGTTTCGTAGGTCAAACTTGAAGTACTATACCTGTCAATGCGCCCATTCTGGCCTGTTCCCCATGCTACATTGCCATCACCGGCATAGTGCTTGGGGGTGGCAACAACCCCCGCACTGTTTACGCCTGCGAGCAGCAGCGGCAGCGGCAGCGCACACCACTCAGCTGTGTAGGCGGAAAGCAATGCATGGTTCAATACAGGCAGGATTGTGTACTTGCACAGCAGCCAGATGCACAGCATTTGCATGGCAGACACGAGGCGTTGCGAAGTTACCTGTTTAGAGTCACTTGCTGACCCTGACCCTGCTTATCACTGTCACCGCAACCTCACCCCTGGGCTTGGGGCATGGGCTGCGCAGCACTGTGAGAAGAAGTGCCGCTGGTGGGTACTTTGAACAAGCATTTGAAGTAGTGAGTACCGAACTGAACAACGCAGGTAGCGGCTCGCAATCGTTATGAGCTAGAAACCGCAGGACTTGGAAACAAGTGGCTTCATGACCTGAACATTGGGAGGCGAAACAATACGGCAGCTATCAGCATAGAGTTACCTCTGCATTAGGTGAAGTTTGGTCATCACTCACATAGCGCTGACCAGCTTCGGCTCAGGGAGCAGAGATAAAAGTCAGGGTTGGGACCAGGGTTAGCACTACTCTTAGGTTTCATGTTGGTGTTGAAGTTACCTGTGATCATCACTCCCATCGCGCTGACCAGCTCTGGGTGAGGGTTAGGGTTGGCATTAGTATTAAGCAGCTACGGCTTCGAACGTAAAGAAGAGTCAGAGTTAAGACTAGGGTTAGCACTTCCACTACTGTTCGGGTGGAAAGTACCTTTGATCATCACTCCCATGGCGCTGACCAGCTCCGGTGAGGGTAAGGGATGGGATTAGGGTTTAGCATTAGAGTTTGCTGTTAGCTTTGAAGTTACCTTTGTTCATCACTCCTATGGCGGTGATCAGCTCTGGGTGAGGGTGAGGGTTGGCATTAGGGTCAAGCAGCTTCAGCTTCAGGAGTAAATATGAAGTCAAGGTGAGGACTAGGGTGAGCAGTACCAGTACAGTTAGGGTTGAAGTTACCTTTGATCATCACTCCCATGACACTGTCCAACTTTGCTAAGGGAGTGGAGGTAGAGTCAGGGTCAGGACTAGGGTTAGCACTAGCACTACATTTAGGGTTGAAGTTACCTTGAATCGCTACACCCATGGAGTGGAGGTAGAGTCAGGGTCAGGACTAGGGTTAGCACTAGCACTACAGTTAGGGTTGCAGTTACCTTTGATCATCACTCCCATGGCACTGTCCAACTTTGCTAAGGGAGTGGAGGTTGAGTCAGGGTCAGGACTAGGGTTAGCACTAGCACTCCATTCAGGGTTGAAGTTACCTTAAATCGCCACACCCATGGAGTGGAGGTAGAGTCAGGGTCAGGACTACGGTTAGCACTAGCACTACAGTTAGGGTTGAAGTTACCTTTGATCATCACTCCCATGGCGCTGACCAGCTCAGGGTCCTCCCCAAAGCACTCATACGCGCGTCCCCAGCGCATATCACGCGCTAGACACAGCGTCGGTCCCCAAAACATGTGTATTCCTGCTGCTTGCAGCGCGATGCCCACGGCCTGGCCAATGTCTTGTGCGATGGCGGCGCAGCCTTTCAGGGCGTCGCCTTTCTTGCCCGCGCATATGGCCCCTACGCCAATCTGGTGGGGGAACACTGTCGCGTCCTGCTTGGACACAGGATAAGGGTTAAGGGTAGGGTTAGGGTTTGGGTTAGGCGCGGTGGTGTGCACGTCTCTTGGTGGGGAAACAAGCCGCCGTGTACACTGCGAGTGCTTACAGGTTGTAACAAATGTGTTACGCGAGCAGGCTTGCAACAACATTAGAGTTGACAGGCGCAACCAGCAAGCTCTCGAGTTGCTGAGCTGGGCAGTGCATTCTAACATGAGGGCCAGCCGAGGGAAGGTACAGTTGCAATTGGAGTTGAAGCTCGCCCAGCAGAACAGTTTACCACAAGTTCACACAACTTTAGACCTACCAAGTGTTGCCGTGCAATGCGGGCAATGTGTTGAGTGCTGAGTGCCATCTACACCTAGGGCTAGGGTTGGCATCAGCATCAGTGGAATTGCACCAAAACAGAGTCCAGCTGCATCACTCAATGGTCTGCCAATGTTCAAAAGAGTAAAAAGGCAATGCCATGCCCCCTTGGTTCTCTTCACCATCAAACCCTACATTTGAAGTGGCAGCTGTGCTACATACTCCAGCACTGCCCCGGGGCCAGGATGCATCCCAACGAATTCCTGCCCCACGGACATGCTTGATACTTTATGACTTCATGCATACATGAGCTTCAGTACCTATGTCTTACACGCATGTACTCCACTATGTACCATATGCAGCATGGCTGCAACTTGCCTGAATCAGAGCTGGTCTGTTGGTTGCCATGAGCATGGGAATTCCCAGGTTAGAATCGCACACCGAGTGCCGCTGCTGCTGCTCATTCTTGGACACCCAGTTATCAGCCTTATTAGCGCTAGTCTTGAAGCCAGTTGTGGCAGGGTACCACGCCCCCCCAATGCCCAGCGCTCCAATCTCCCAGTCAGCAAAGGTGTAGGGGCGGAGCATCAGCATCTGCCCTATCTGATCGGCTAGCGTCATGCACTCGAGGACCCTGTCTACGCGTTGTTGGTTGGTCAGGTTGGGTTCTAGCCACGCCCTTGCTGCTGCACAGCCAGTTCGCGCTGCGCAGGGAAGATCAAGGGGCAGTGCAGTCCTGATGTCAGCTGCAAATTCAAGGCATGATCATGATTTCACAGACGGTACTGCACGTTGGGTTTTGGGTGAGTCTGGTTAGGGCTGTCGTGCTGGAGAGCATAATACAGAGTCAGGATCAGGGTTAGGGCTAGGGTAAGGGCGCTAGCAGGTCTAAGCGCGCATGCCTGGTAACTCTCTGGAACACTCCAGTAGCACAGGACCTGACTTGGCTCTATACCATTACGCAATTCGCCACCTAAAGATGCGCATGTCGTCACGTATGTGCCAGGATACCTGCAACTAACGCTACCATATTAAAACAACCCTTCCCGTAATCCGCATACCTGGTACTTGCTATGCTGCAGGGTGATGCATGTGGTCCAGGGTTGAAAGTCACAGTCGGGCACGATGGACACATCCTGTTCAGGGTTAGGCATCATGTAGTACGCTGCCAGAGACTGCGGTGATGACAACTGCTCAGGACAGATAATCTTGGTTGCTCTCCCATCATATCGACAAGCGTCAAGCGTCATGCTGTCAAAGTGCAGCACACATGTACCTAACCCTAACGTAACCCTAACCCTAACCCTAACCCTAAGCCGCTGCCAGTGACCAGCACTGCTTGATTAAGCTGGCAACGATCGACGCCCCCTCATTAGGGGTAGGTAGGTCTCATTAGGGGTAGGTAGGTCCAAGCGCAATGCCACATCGGCCCAACCAGCACGGTGCCAGTCTTGTCAATGACGTAGGCTTCATGTCACCGATAGCGGTAAAGTCAGAAGCTGGTGGCATCGTGGAGGAGGGGTGCAGACCTGACTGCAATTGGGGCTCTATTCGGATATTGAGAGCTGAATCAAGTGCGTTATCAAACAAGTATATGCTTGTCTGTTAGAGCAGCAAAAAGGGCGCTCGCATTGAGAAGCCTGAGGATGCCCAATCCCAATGTTATCTGAGTAGAGTGGTGACCAATGAGCATCAAACACTCAGAGACAAAGAATAATTGACCATGGCAGCTGGTTTGATGCCGATCGGCGGAGCTTCATCGGCGACCATCACGCTCTGAGCAAGACACACTTGTAAAAAATCTAGCTCGAAGACAACTTTGAAAGTGCACTCACATTTGGGTTTGGCGATGAGCTGACAAGGCAGCACGCCTGTGGAACACGATGTAGTAACAGAACCCGTACAGCACTGCTCTGCGCCGCCCTGGCGAGTTGCACAACCGGGCCCCCCACAGGTCCCGCAGTCTGCTGAACAGCATGCTGTGCGGCTGCTGCTGATGATGCCATTGTTGGGGCACGCGACTGAGACAGAGGTCACACATGCATGCACGCCGCATAGGTGTCAGAACGCGACTGCAATTTTAGAGGCTTTTCAAAGCTCAAAAGCAATTGCCAGAAGTCGCTATATGCCATTGTTTTACCATATGATAACATTGCAATGGCACGCTAAGTAGTAATGACTGGGCGATTGCTTGCACCTGATTGATTGATCCTGAGTTCATGTTTCGGACTCCGCTGGATTGGTAGAATTTGAAAAGGTTACTTGAATCTATGGTCAGTTGCAAGTCTAGACAGTTCAAGTCCTGCACCGCACGCACCATGACGCAACGATTATTGGGCATGCCCTACTGTAGTAGTACCTGCCAGTGCCATCACATGCTGCTGACCGTTTAGGGCCTTTGTTAACCATCGCTTTGGTGAGCAAATCTGCCTGCACAGTGTCCCTCTGAGACGAGGCGTCAGACAGACTGTTTGGCCTACGTGATGTCATTGCTAGTGCTTCAAGTATTCAACTTGAACTTCTTGAAGGCATCAAGTTGGCTTCAGCATTTCGACAACCCTGAAGTCAAGACCATTCGCTAAAAATCATGTGCCGCATACTTGAAGACGCTGTGCAGACCGAGTGCAGCTGAGGAAGGCATGCATTAATTGTTCTTGATGAATCACTTACTAGTAGATCTAGTAGTACATCCCGGCTTAGCTAACACATAGCCTAAAGTATACTGCAGTATCGACAACGGGGCTACTGCAGGTGGACTTGAAAAAGTCAAGCCCCCATTTGTTGACATATGATGCGCTCTCAGGCACCGAAGTCGGCATGAAGGAACTACGGTAGCTAGTGGTATGATTGAAAACATGTTCTGTTTGCGATGAGTCTCTCGGGACAAAAGCAAAGGCAACAGTCAACACATGGTGCATTGACAACTTTCTGAAGATGATTGGCCCATTTGACCGAGGAAAACGCATTGATACTCGAAAGTTGCTGCTTTCCTGCAACCTCGCTTGCACAAATATAACATCATTTAACCCAGCACCGAAGCAAACTCCAAGTTCACCTGAGCTCGAGCCTTGCAATGGAAAGTTATGTTCGGCAGTTTCAATGTCAACAAACAAAGCGATGTGATGCTCTCGATCGTGTCGAGCATCGTCGAGCACACAGCATTGTAACTTGTGTACATGCACTACAGCTCGGCGAGGTTGATCTGCTGTGTTTTTTCAACTTTGTAAAATAAAGAATCTGCGTGCGGCAAAAGTGCCCGAATGTGTTGCGGTGTAATTCGTCGCTTGACAGGATTGTGAGCAACGACAAGCACGGTGCAGCCGTCATGCTGCTGCACTAGCATGCTGCTGCACTGCTTAGCTACTGCAGCTCTGAAGGGTCGCTCTCACCGATTGGTACCTCGTCGCCTTGCAATGCAAGCGCCAGGGATGCGCAGAGCGCCTGTATACACGCCACCCTGCAACCTCTTGCTCGCATTGTCCGCTCCTGTGAAGGCTTGCTTGGCGCTTCAGCGAGTATTTTCAGCCCGATTTTTTTTTTCCCGGCTGGTTCAAATCCTGCCGGTTTGAGCGAAAGGCCAAGGTTTTGGGGGGGGATTTTTACAAGTAGGGCATAGAATTGTCATGTAGGGGATCCCTCGAGGAAGGAGCTCAATAGTAGACACCGTGTCTGCGCCTACACCACTCTGTAGCTGCCAGTGCTGCGGAAACACTCCATTGCTGGACCTCCAGAGGGATCAAATGTTGTGTTGCGCGGCGCACACGGCGCACCCTTCCTTTGTGGCAACGTGTCAAAAGACACACGGTTTGTTGTCTATATATATAGTTGAACTGTATGATACATATCATACAGTTCATGGGCTGTATGTCTCTGTGTGGCAGTCAGTGCATGTGCTGTATGTCATTCAGCGTACATATCATACAGTTCATGTGCTGCATGTCTCTGTATAGAATCAGTGCATGCGCTGCATGTCTGGTACATGTGCTGTACGATGCAGGCCGTAGGCTGTATGTCCTGTGTGACCTATGATGCATAAGTAACATACAGTTCGTGGTCTGTATATCTCTGTGTTTCTGTTGTCCCTGTGTGGCATGTAATGCATCATGGACTGTATGTGTTTTGAAGTGGGTAAGACGTCTTACCCACTTCATTGGGTTAAGCCGGGGGGTTAACCGGGGGCACAGAGGGGGTGAATTCACAATTAACCATGAACTGGGGATTCCCCCTGTATATCCTCAGAACGACCTCTCACTTATCCACGGGGTTGACTAGGGTTTAGAAAGGGTGAATGACAGGTTAACCATGGGTTGTATGAGTTCTCCGGTGCACATCCAGATTTCAAACCCTAACCCTAATCCTAACCCTAACCCTCGAACCGCCGGGTCCGAGAGATGTGTGACAGGCTGGAACGATCGATTGATACTATCGATTGATTCGAATGTTCAACATCGAGTTTAAATGCCAAATGCCAAATGCCAAGTTTCATTTCTGGGTCCCGGAGGTTTCTTGGTCTGGGAGATCTGTGACAGGCTGGAGCGATCAATCGATACTATCGATTGATTCAAAAGTTCAACATCGAGTTCGAATGCCAAATGCCAAATGCCAAGTCTCATTTCTGGGTCCCGGAGGTCCCTTGGTCTGGGAGATCTGTGACAGGCGCGATCAATCAATTGATACTATTGATTGATTAAACAGTTGAAGTTCTGGCAGCAGTCAAACTTCAACCTGAAGTTCAGTTTGTCAAACACGCTAAAGCATATCATTCATACTTCAAGTTGAAGTTCAACTGCCAGAACTTCAACTTCTGAATCAATCAATAGTATCAGTTGATTGATCGCGCCTGCCACAGATCTCCCAGACCAAGGGACCTCCGGGACCCAGAAATGAGACTTGGCATTTGGCATTTGGCATTTGAACTTTAAGTTGGGGCGTGGGGGGTTGAGGTTGAATTTCAACTTGGAGTTTGAGTGCTGATGCTCAGCATAGTCGGTGAACTTCAACTGGATGTTTGAGTGCTGATGCTCAGCGTGGTCGGTGAACTTCAACTTGCAGTTATAGTGTGACATACCGTCGGGGCTGGTATGTCACGGCGTGTCCCGCCTCCCGCCTCCCGCCACTGCCCGAGCCCTCGGACCTCAGACCCCATGCAAGCCCACGATTTTGTTTGAGCGCCTGCAATATATATCCAATTTTTGCTGCTTGCAGTCTTCACAAACCTCAACTTGAAGTTTGACAGGTGATGCTCAGCATGATTGAACTTCAACTGGAAGTTACATGGGTGATGCTCAATTGAGTCGGTGAACTTCAACTTGAAGTTGAGGTTTGACGCGCAAGCAGCATGAATAAATATATATTGCAGGCGCTCAAAATTGCTTTGGCCTGAGTGAGGGTCTGAGATCTGAGGCCTCAGACAGCGGCGGGAGGCGGGAGGCGGGACACTACAAGCAGTATGAATTGAATATATATTGCTGGCTGAAGAAAGATTACTTTTTTTAATTTACAGATTGAACATGCTCTGCCAACGTTGCATCTCAGCAACTGCGCCGGCCTCCACTTCGCGAGCGCTGTTGATGATGACTTTGAGACCGGCCACCTTGTTTCGAACCATGAGTTCCAGGTCTGAGTCATCTCTCGAACGCTTTCTCGAGGGCTCTGATTGCTCGACCGCTGGCTCGGCCTCTGGCTCTGACTCGACCTCTGACTCTGACTCTGACTCTGGCTGCGGCTCCGGTTCAGGCTGTGGCTCGGGCTCCGGCTCGGCCTGTAGCTCCGGTGCGCCCCCCGCGGGCACGTGCTCGATGTCAGCGTAATGCGCGCTCGTCTCAGCGCTCTTGTGGCAGAACAACTCCTTTAAGACGAATAGGAACAACGTCTTCTTCTCAACGACGTGAAAATAGTACCAGGCAGCTCCGAGGGCGCGGCTGTGGTGGGGGGTGTATGGGACGTCAAACCTCTCGAGGTACGCTGCGAGCAACTCAGAGTACTCTGGTAACGTCTTGATGCCCTTATCAATCGCGGTCTGAAGCGCAGAGTAACTGCCAGCGTAGCACTTCTTGAACTGCGCGACCGCTGCAACGAACTCCTGCGGCGTCACATCGACCACGGGGAATGAGAAGGGCTCTGCGTTGTTCTGTTTCTTTGACAGGTTGCTGATGATGACGTGGGTGTCTGCCCTCAGCGGGTCCACGCTGAACTCGCCGATGTGAAGGCATCTCAGGCGCCTCATGGAGACCACCATGAGGCAGAGCACGATGTTCCACCACTGCGCCGGGAGTGTGCCGTCCGGCGGCTGCAGGGCTGTCGTCCGCACCGTCTGCGCGCTCATGTCGATGATGGGATCAGAGTCGAACTGCAGGAAGCCGAGGCCGATGCGTCGGTCGATGGCGGCTTGCTGTCGTGTGTCCGACCTCTTCCTGAAGTCTGGAGCTGCGCAGTGTTTCCTCATGGCATGTACATCAGCACGGTCGCCGGCGTACTCGTCCTTTAACCAGCGCATGACGCCGCTGAGCATGGGTCCCACGCACCCCACGCTCGAGATGGGGCCGAACGCAGCGTCCGGCTCGAACTGCTCTTCGGCGATGAGATGGCACCACTCATTCATGTTCTGTTGGTTGCGCTCATCAAGGGGGAGGCTGTACCAGTAATCGACGTACTGTGTACCGATGTACCTCGTGCGCGGTGAGATCCTGGTCCCGGCCTCGATCTTTCGGTTGTTTAATGCCATCTCTGTGCCTTAACCATGGGATGAGATAAAAACGAGGGCCCGGCGTACGCATGGCGGCGCAGTCGGCGCAGACTGCGCATGGTGATGAGCGCGACGATAAAAATGTATGCATGTGTTTAGAGGGATATGACCGCCATCTGCTCTGTTCATTGCGTACAGCTGGGGCACAGCGCCCGACAGCTCATGGTTGTATCGCTCGAGGGACTGAACGAGGCCGACGCAGATGGCTACTACCCGCTGCATCGAGCCGTCACGCGACAGGCGGCGTGCGTTCGCGCGCTGCTCGAAATGGGTGCTGATTACAATGTTTACGATGGGGCGGGG
The DNA here is from genome assembly GCA_017506865.1 of Tribonema minus. NCBI lineage: Eukaryota > Xanthophyceae > Tribonematales > Tribonemataceae > Tribonema > Tribonema minus. The sequence continues at coordinate 1,060,978 of JAFCMP010000157.1, forward strand.
CTCACGCCGTTAGGTCTGGCGCGATCGCTGCAGAAGCGCGGCGCACTGCAATGTTTGCTTGACCGTGGAGCACGAGTGTACAACAGGGAGCACTATAAACATGTAAATAACATTCAAGAGTTGTTTTGAATATTGATCAAAGATCGCTCAGGTCGAACGCATCGAATGGTTTCTCTGCCGGCGCTTGCTGCAGCAGCGGTTTCGCATATGCCATGTACTTCATGTTCGGCATCTTAGCGAAATTGAGTTTGATCAACTTGTGGAACGCCGCAGCGTCGCGCGCGAACCAGCACTTTGAGGCGGGGTCGAACGATCCACCAAAGCGCTTCGCCTTGAGGCGGTCTGCGTAAGCGACGTTGAGCCAGAGACGCTGCGGACCTAAGGGCTGCACGTCAGTGAGACTGAGATGTGCATACGGCGTGTCGGCGTACCACGACTTGTCCTTGCAGTCCCACTTCGCGCCGGCAGCGCGCGCCAAATCCTTCTCAGTGTACTTGACATTCAGAGTGGTTCGCACGCTCATGTTTGCAAGTAACCCTCAGTTAACAAATAAACACGACAACTACACACTTCGCTTGTGGCAAGGATGGCAACACACATTTCATTGTTTTGTTAGTTGACTCGCACCCTCTTTGCCTCTGGCGTCTCCCACTCCCGCTCTGCTTGCACCTCTATGAACTCTGAATCGCTCATGTCCTGCTCCTGCATGGCGTCGTTGACGTCGGCACGCCGCTTGCGCCACCGCTTGTTGGCCGCCTCCACCCTGATCAAATTCTTCGCCTGCGCGAGGGGGTCGTCATCGGCCGGCTCGACGGGCACCTCGAACAGCCCCTTCAGCTCCTCGAGCCGCCGGGTGCTGTCCGCCGCCGAGGGCGTGAAGTCGCCGGCCGCAGTCGCAGGCGCACTCGGATTGCGACACTTGAACCACTGCTCCATGTCTAGGGGGGGGTAGAGTTGAAGCGTCTGCGCCATGGGCTCCGTGAGATGGAGAGGTTTGTTTTTGAGTACGTTGTAGCCCAACGCCCTCTCCAGCACACCCGGTCCTTCACGGCGTCTAGGCTGCACGTGATATTGCGGCACATGCGGACGGCAGCCATCGCCTTGAGCACAGACACCACCGCCTTCTTGTCGAAGTCCCCCTCGACCACGGGCGTCTTGCGGTCGCACACGCCCTCGAGACCCATCGCCTTAGCTTGTCGCACAGCGTGATGGTGTGGCGGGGAGATACTCGCAGCATCTCTGACCCCTGCCGCGTGTACTGCTCGTACGTGTCCTGCAGCAGTGCCGCGTCGCCGTCGGACGCGGCCAGTATCCGCTGGCATGTGAGCGCCGCACCGCTGCGCGCGACCGTGTCGATCACGACCGCCGTGATCTTTCGAGGGTTGGTGTCCGGCATGTCGTGCGCGATCCTGACCTTGGCCGCGGCGTCCTCCAAGTTGTATATCGTGATGCCGCAGTGCTGAAGGCCCTCGAGGAACGCCGCCTTCCCCCCTTTGACGTTGCACCCGGCCGCCACCTTCTGAAGGTCATTGAAGCACTCCGAGGCGTCCATGAACGGCTCGACGACGACCTCCGCGATGCGCGCATCTCGAGCGTCCTTCCTCGCCTCAGCCACTTCCTTGATCGCGATCTTGAGGTCGATCGACGCCTGCTTCGAGAGCCCTGCTGCGTCGACCTCCCAGTTGTACCCCTTGAGGGACGCCATGTACTTGAAGTACGAGAGCCACTTGCCGGACGTCTGGGTGTACGACCGCTCCACGCGATCGTAGGCGATGATCTTCTGCAGCAGGGGCGTCGCCGACTGAGTGCTGCGGCTCACCGTGCCGGGATGCGCGCAGCCGCTCGCCGCCAGCTCATCCTTCACCTGAGCCGTGAACGTTGCGAACGCCTCGTTGCCGTACCTGAGTTTGAGCAGCCCGAGCTTGAACGCCTTGTCGAGACCCTCTCGCGTGATCCCCTCGAGCCCGCCCTCGGCTCTGTCGCCAACGCCGAGCCAGATCGTGTTGCTCGATACGTTGCGGAAGCGGCCGCACATCTGGTGCGCTGCGCGCGCGGTCGCGACGTTGAGGCAGGGGAAGAGGAAGATGGCGTCGATCTCGCCCTCATAGCTGGGGCCCGCCGTGATGCACGAGGTGAAGATGATGATCTGATGTTTGTCCGACGCCGCGTTGATGTTCTTGACGTCGTCGAGGTTGGGTGAGCCCCTGTGGTAAACGCCGATGGAGCCCTGCGTGTGGCCCTCGAGCAGGTTCTGGAGGTCCTTGGCGCGCGCCTTGCCGAGGCACAAGACCCCCAGCCGCTGCTCGTCACTGGCCATGGCGCACATCTGCTTGATGGCGACGAGGTCATCGACCTGCTTGACGTCGCGGCTGATCTTCTGCGTCTTGCAAACGACCTTGTGCACCAGCGAGGACACGTCGTCGGAGTCGACGACGCGCTGCATGTTCATCGCCCTCTGCAGCGCCGCCTCTCGCACCGCGCCCTCGCTCTCGTTGGCGTCCCGCAGGGCATCGAGGGCCTCCTTTCTCGCCCTGTCGAGAGCGATGTGGGAGATGACATCGTCGACGGCGCCGTCGACGCCGCAGTCCGCGTCCATGCCCACATACATCTTGCAGTGCCTCATGAGGTCATCGAACTGACTGAGGTGGAACTGCTTGTGCGACCCGTTGACGCCGTTGGTGGATGAGTTGACCGTGGCGAGGGTGCTGCGGCACTCGTGCGATATGATGAGGTCGTAATGCCCCTCCACGCGGTGGATCGACTCCCATTCGACGATGACGTGCGGGAATTTTGTCGGCCTGATGAGGCCCTTCCCGCAGCCGCCGAAGTCCTCATCCTGGTTGTACTTGGCAAAGTCGACGGGGGGCGCCCCGTCTTGTGCCGCCCACGTGGCCGTGAGCCGATCGCCGATGCTGTCAACTTGCGAGCACCTCATGGTGACCCACAGCACGGTCCACCCCAGCGCGCGCAGGTGCTTGACTAGCTCGACGCACGCCTCAGTCTTGCCGCTTCCCATACCCGCGTCGAGGAGGACGTAGATCGCGAAGCCCAGCAGCTTGATGAGAGCTTCGCGGTCCATGTACTCACCCTCAGGCTCGTCGGCCTCGACGGCCTCGTCGGCCTCGACGGCCTCGTCGGCCTCGACGGCCTCGACGGCCTCGTCGGCCTCGACAGCCTCGACTTGCGCAGGGCTTTGCCCTACGAGGGTGATGCCGGCGGCGGCTGCCTCGGCGCGCAGGTCGACGAAGGGAATCTCCTTCTCGATGACGGATACGGAGGTGAAATCTGTCTGCTCGCGGACGGCGGCGGTCAGCATCGCCGCGAACCCGTCGGGGGCGTCGCCGTGGGTCATGAAGCCGTCCAACATGTAAGCGCTCACCTCCATACCGCGGCTCTGCGCAGTCTCCACCATGACCTGAGGACAGCAAGATGAGGTGCACCTCAGGCTTTGAGACTGAAAAAATGTTAACTTGGGATTTCAGGGGGTGAAGTGGCGTGGGGAGGCCGGCTGGGGATGCAAGATTCATATATCTATAGGGACCTCTAATCCCAAAATGGTGAAGTGCCAAGCGCCTTTTCCTGTCACTCACCCTCCTTAAGAGCAAAGTTTCGTTTTTTTCACACTAGAACCAGCTTATTAAGAATGGGGGGGTGGCAGACCCCCCGCACCTCAGGCTTTGAGACTGAAAAAATGTTAACTTGGGATTTCAGGGGGTGAAGTGGCGTGGGGAGGCCGGCTGGGGATGCAAGATTCATATATCTATAGGGACCTCTAATCCCAAAATGGTGAAGTGCCAAGCGCCTTTTCCTGTCACTCACCCTCCTTAAGCGCCAACTTTCGTTTTTTCGGTCACTCACCCTGAGAATGCCGGCCATGAACTGCCCGAGGACGTCGCCGATGACCTTCCCGCGCACGTTCGGCTTGCCCTACTTCTTGGCCGCCACGTCCGGGTACGCCCTGACGAAGCAGGCCTGCACGCGTTCGCACTCGTCTGCGAAGCGGTGAAGCCACGCGTCGCCCTTCAGCTCCTGTCTCGAAAAGTTGGTGAGGCCGTTGAGGATGGATAGGAGTAGGGATTTGGCGGAGCCGCGCCCCAAGCCGATCCTCTCACAGACGCCTGTCAGAGTGGGCTCGCGGTTGTCGCAGTACTCGTCGATCATGGGGCACGGAATGTTGATCATGCGACACACGTCCTTGCACACCGTGAAGTAGGCGTTGGCCATGTCCCAGTCGCGGAGTACGCCGCGTGTCAGCGCGTGGCGGGTGTATGTGGGCGCCGTCTGCAGCGACCCCTTATACTTGGCGTACAGTGGGCCCGACCTGCGGTTCTTCCCGTACGCGTACTTCATATCCCTCGCTCCGTCCTCCTTCTGAGTGCGCGCCAGCATGTTTGCCATGGCCTGCATGCCGTCCTCGTAGTGCCTGTCGGTGCTGCGCTTCTTGCCCTTCTCGGCGGCGCCCTTGGCCTCGAGGTGGCGCACCAGGTCGGGGTTCTTGCTAAGGAGGCTCAACACCTCCTCGTTGACAAACTGACGCACCGTGTTCGGCGCGATGTCCGGCATGAACTGCTTGGAGGCTGCCATGGTCCGTTGTCTGGTGCCTCGCAAAAAAATGGAGCCAGAGTCAAAGACATCACGGGGAGTTGTGGTGTGAGGCCGGCGTCCTGTGCATGGTGCATTCGCTGAACACTCTGTGACACCCCAACTGCCAGTTTCCGGAACAATGTGCAAAATCTCCTCAACGCTGCTGTGGCAGGTGCAGTGGCAGCGCGCTGTTGCTGTGATGGCGCAGCGCTGCGTTATACAGCGCTACTGCGTGCACCGCTGCTTGCTGTGCAGTGCGCAGGCTACAACTGCAAAACACAAGTTTGAGTTCCTCCGGAGCAATGTCAACAGATGCACTCACCAGCGCTGTAGGCCACTGCGCTGCTGTGCCTGCACTGCGCTGCGCTGCTGCTGCTCTCACGCTGCTGCTGCCACGCTGCTGATGCCCACTGCTATTGATGCCCCACGCCACTGCGCCCTGTGCTGTTGTCAAAAAAGCGCGACGAAGCTGCCTTCGTCACGCTTTGTTCCCTGCTGGCGCTGCGCTCATAGGAACACTGATGAAGAGTCCTCAACATTCTTTCCGTAGTGTAACCGGTGCCTGAACGCTTCTATGAAGCCTGAGGTCACCGGTTCAATTCCCCTTCGGTTCAATGTTGAGAATTTTTCATTTCAGCCTCTCAAAGGGCTGGGGTGCCCTAGTCGGTTCCTTGCCACGCTGTCTAACGTCAATCTGATTGATTTCAGGTCGAAGTTGTATATTATGTCCTGGACCGCATGGGCTGCGCGCACGATAAATCGGGCTTGCAATAACTAAATCTACGGAGGAGCCGGCGGTTCGGCGCTGGCCGGCGAGGGCCGCGGCACTTGCAACAGTGCGATGCGGCGGTAAGCGCTGACGTCGCCATCAGGGGCAATGACTGCGTTCCAGTTGTCGATCACGACACGTGTGAGCGCGCGCTGTAGCGCGAGGGAGGTGCGGCGGCGCCAGAAGGCAACGCGCTGCGCGAGATTGTAGCTGCCCTGCGAGCTCTGCTCGGCGAGTGCGTGTAGCAGCGCTTGGGTGTCGCGTGACATAGCGCCGAAGTGGTCAAAGGCTGCGGAAAATAGGGTGTGTGTAGTGGGGTCCAGGGCCCCTGAGACTACGTATGTGTCTATCTTTTCCTGCGAAGCCGATTCAAGCACGCGCTGCACATCGCGCGCGCCCCCCTGAGCCTGACGGAGGCGGGAGGGGCATGAGCTGTCACGTATGGTGACGTCTATGCAACAAGCTACTTCAAAGCCGCCGCGCAGTTTAGTGCACCGGCCTGCTGCTACCGCGTCGGCGCTCGGCTGCACTTTAGGGACTGGAAGGCAGACCTGGTTGCTGCCAAAGACGATGTCCATGAACTTGTTGAACCCGTGGCGCGCCGCGTAGCGGCGGAAGGGGGCAAGGGTGTCCCGGTCGAGACCGCGGAGGTGGGCCACCTGCTTGAGCATCTGAAAGAGCGCGTCTGCGAGCAAGTTGTGTCGCGTGACGTTAAGCCCTTGTGTGCAGCGGCGCAGGTGGGCACCCGAGTCCACTGGTCTATGGCACTTGGGGCACCGCGCCGCAGCGGGGGCGGGGCGCTCCACGCCCAGGTGGCGCCGCAGCGTCTCGCGGAATTCCGGCGGGGACATGGTCTCCGCTGGGTCAGTGCTCGGCAATTGCGCCAAGAAACCCATGGCCCCCTTAGAGGCGCCGCTGCGCCACGCCGCGACTGCTTCCAACGCATTTGCTGCTTCAAGCCGACGCAGCTGCGTGGCGGCGAGCGCTGCGTCTAGCACCCGTGATAGCGCCGCTTGACGCCGCGGCAGCACGGCGGCCGGCGGGGCCTGGGCAGAGCCTGGCTCGCGCGCCACCGCTGGCGCAGCAGCGCGGCGCGCGCCGGCGCGAGTCCGCATGCCCGGCCCCGCAGCTCCGCCTGCCCGTTGCAGCAGATCGCGCAGCGCCCGCCATGCGCCGTCGTCCTGGCGCCAGTCCTGGTACCAGACCGTGGGCAGGAGCAGTGCGAGGGCCGCTGCAGCCTCATCGCTGCCGCTGCGCAGCTGCTGCAGGCAGGTAGCTATCTGGGTGAAGGTGAAGCCATAGCGGGCATGCTCTAGGACGCGGCTGCGTGCCGCCACTGGAAATGCCGCCAGTGCCGGCCCCATGCACTCGAGGGAACGTGCAGCAAATGCGGCACATGCACGGGGCGCCGCGCCCAGCACGCCAAAGCCACCACTCCCCAGCCGCAGATGCACGCGTACCTGCTGATGTGCTGGTAGCGTCACTGGGGCCTCGCCACCCCAGTCGGCGCCGCGTACCCATGCCACTGCCGCCGCCCACAGAGAGGGCGGCGCCGCCGCCGCCGAAACCGCCGGCGGGCCGCGGCAATCGTCACCCGCCGCCGGCGCGCGCTGGTGGGCCGGCGGCGTAAGACCCGCCGATGGCTCCTGCGCCAGCGCGGCCACGGCCGCTAGCGTGATGGCGTCGAAGCGCCGTAGCTCCTCGTGCGTGAGGGATGGCGCTGTATTGCGCGAGACATGCCCTGCGCGGGCGGGGACGGCAAGACGCAGAATGGAGAAGGCAGCCTGCACATCCTCCATCTGCACAAGCTCCGCAACCAGGCGGTCGGTGCCGGGGGCACGAAGGGTCGCCGCCACTTGCGCGCGCACGAAGCCCTCGGTGCCGACCGGCACCCCCATCAGCGTGATGCCGTCGTCACATACTGGTACGGGGACATTGGCGGCGGCAAAGACGGCGGCGGCGCGCTCGCGGGCGCCGCCTGAGGCCGGCACCACCGCCGCGCATTTCGTGACGTTGACCTGAATGTTGAGCTCGCTCAGCGCCTGTTGTATGAAGCAGAACGCGCGGCCAACGTGGTCGAGCACCGGCGCGTCACAGCTGGGCGTCATGATGGTGAGGTCATCGAGGTAGCCCGGAAGCGCCAGTTGCGGGAACTTGGCGCGGGCAGCCACCATGGTGCCGCGCAGTGCCAGCGCGAACAGCAGCGGCCCCAATGGGTCGCCCTGCTGCACGCCCTGTTGGGAGAGGATGATGGCGGCGTCGGCGTGCCCATCTAGGCCAAATTGTAGCCAAGGGGCCCGGCCGGGGCCGTAGATGTGCTCGACGTAGCCGTACAGGCCAGGCAGATGCTCGGCCACCGCGGTGAGGACTGCCGAGCGCGACAGCGCGTTGAAGGCATTACTGCCGTCAATGGCAAGGAGCACGCCGCCGCACTCATGCGTGAGCTGCGCCATGAGCGCCACTCTCTCTGCGCCCCCCCGCGCGCCGACCCCAAACTGGCCAATTGGTTCCAGCAGCGCGGAGACGCGGTCCCGGGTGTCCGTGCAGAAGGTGCGGGCGAACAGGCGGCGGATGGTGTCGCCGCACGCGATGGGGCGCGCCTTCTCGCCCACAGCGCTGAGGCGCGCGGCCGCGTGAAGGCGCCAAAAGGGGGCGGGCAGCGCGGCGGGGGTGGAGTACACCGCGGTACCCAGCCACGCCAGCAGCTCAAGGAGCCAGTCAACCGTGCGCCCCGACGTGTGCGCCGTGTGCCGGACGCACTGCTGGAGGTGGGAGTTGCGCAGCCCAGAGGGACCGGCGGCCGAGCCAGGGTTGGCGGCGAGGATGGCCTCGCGTAGCCCGTCCGCCGTGAATGAAGCGCAGTTGAGTGGTGCCGGCGCCGCCAGCGCCGCCGCCGCCACCAAGCTGCGCGCCCGCGATGCCGCGGCATCCAGCTTCGCAGACGCATCGCCAGCTGGGTGTTTAGCCTGCAGTTTATGCAAGGTAGCAGAGTCGCGGGGGGCAGATGTGTCAGCACCCTCCGCCAGCAGCCGCGCGGCGCGCCCGACGCCGCCCGGCTGCCGCGCCGTCGCCGCCGCGCGTTCCCGCACTGCCGCCGCCGCCTCCGTCATAGACCTAGCGCGGCGCGTGCACGCACGGGCGGCGCCGCGGCGGCAGAAGGCCAGCGCTGTGCGCGTGAGCAGGTCCAGGTCGCCTGCCACGAAGGCCGCAAAACGGTGCGCCCGCGGCAGGGAGCCGTCGGGTACAAGCAGCAGGCACGGCAGCAGATGCAGCAGCTTGCACCATGCACCGGCTGTGGCGGACGCCTGTGCCGCTGCCTCAACCCCGTGTGCCTGCGCTACCGCCGTCTGCGCTTCCCGGAGGCCCGCCAGCGTGGCCGTCAAGGCGGCTGTGAAGTCCGAGCGGTGCTCCAGGCGAATGCGGCGGCCGACCACCAGTTGCTGCTGCAGAACATAGTCAAAGGAGAGGTCGTCAAGCGCTGCGCGCGCGGGCGAGAGCGGCGCCAGCGTCCAGAGCGGAAGCGCGCTGCGCCATGTTGGCCCTGCCGCAGCCACAGCGGCAGCTGCGCGGGCGCCGGGGCCGCGCGCGCCGCCGCTGGCTGTAGAGAGGGGGAGGATGGGGGGCAGAGGCGCGACGCGGGGCCCGTGTGGCCGCTGCGTTGCGGCCGCCCCCCGGGACTTGTACAGGTGGTCGCGCTGGTGCAATTTCGTGCGCACGCACCCTGGCTCGCCGCACGAGGCGCATGCGCAGAGTAGCAGCTCGGGTTCCACGGCGTAGTAGGTGCCCGCGCCGGCTCGGTGGAGAGTCAAACACTCATCGTCGACCGCCTGCATACGCGCGAGAAAGTCGGCAGGCACATTCGGATGCTCGCGGCGCTGGTGATCCGCCAGCGTCGTGGCGATGCGGCGCGCCAGCGCCAGCGACGCCGACGTCTGCGCCGTGAGCGTGTTCGCCTCCCCGTTCCGGCGGAGGCGCGGTTTGGGCACTGGCACCCGAAAGAGGCAGCCAGTGTCATATAAAGGGCAGCGCGGATAGATGGCAGCTGTTGCAGGCTGAGCGGGCGCCTGCACTGCCTCAGGCTGCGCAGGGTCTATGCCCGCCGCGGCAGCCGCTGCTGCAGCAGCAGCTGCCGCAATGGCCGCCGGTGCGGCTCCCCCTGAAGTAGAGTCAGACATCATTACGGTGGATGAGGGGAGCGCCGCACCGGCGGCTTACAGGCCCGAGGCGCCGCCGCCTCCCTCCGATGCCGGCGGCTGGGCCGTCGAGGTGGAGAGGAAGCGGTCGGCGGCGGACTGACCTTGGGGCAGCCCGCGCGCGGGGCGTGCAGCGGGGGGTTCCGCCGCCGAGCCCGGCGTGCGCTCAGCAGCCGTGCGCTTGCGGCTGGCGCGGGGTGTGCCACTGTCGGACATAAGCGCGCTGCTGTCACTGGCAGGCATGGGGGGCTGCCTACTGCGCGAGGGGGAGGCGCTGCAGTCGCTGCCGTGCCGAGCCGCTGGCGACGATGCGCGCCGACACCGCGAGCGCCCGCGTGAGCAAGAGCGCGGCGGCTGCCGCGGCGCCGCCGCTGCCTCCAGTGCCACCGCGGGGTCCGCTGCCGCGCTTGCGGCCGCTGCCGCTGCCGCGCTGGCAGCGCCTACAGCAGGCGGCGGCGCGCCCGCCGCCGCCGCGCCTGCCGCCGCCGCGCCCGCCGCCGTTGCCCCGTCCGCCGCCACCGCCGCCGCAGCGCCAGCCGCTGCAGAGCTAGCCTCAAGGTCTCCCGCCACGGGCGTGGTGGCCACCGCGCCGGCGGCGTCCGCCGCCGGCACCGCCACGCTCGCAGCGCGCGCCGCTTCCGCTGTCAGCTGCGCCTCGAGTCGAGCGGTCGCCGCAGCGTTGCGCACCTGCTCTCCTTCGCGCAGGCTCCGTTGCTGCGCCGCCAGCCGCTCCGCACGAACTTGCTCTGCCAGAGACCGGTCGCGATCGGCCTCAGCAGCCCGCTTTCCCGCCTCGGAGGCTGCCAGCAGCTTTGTCAGTGCCTTGACCTGCTGCTGCAGCCCCTTCCGCGCGGTCCTCCCCTCCAGGATGCCCCCCTGCAGCTGCTGAATGCGCTGCTCCTGGCCCAGCTGCGCAGGGTCCGCGTCGGCCGCCGGCGGCGGCGGCGAGGCGCCCGGCGACGCGCTCGCCAGCGCGGGCGTCGAGGCGGCGGCAGCGTCCGTCGCGGCGGCGCCGGTCGCCGCCGGCGCTGGGGGGTGCGAGGCGGCGGCGCCGGTGGGCGCACGCTGCGTCGCGGCGGCTGCCGCCGCGGCGGCTGCAGCCGTGGCTACCGCAGGGGCACCGGCGGCTGTGCCAGTGGCGGCGGCTGGCGTGGTGCAGGCCGCGGGGAGCGTGGTGTGCGCGCAGCGCGTTGCCCGGCACTGCTGACCCGGGCGCGTGAAGTGCCGTCGCAAGCAGGACGGGCACGCTGTCAGATTGTCAGGGCCCAGCAGCCGCAGCGCTACTTCCGTGCCGTCCACCGCGCATAGGACCGAGTGCGCGAGTCGCCGCGCAACGCCGCGGACCACTGTTAGCTCCCAAACACCCGCGGCGCCTGGCGATGCCGCCGACGCCGGCGCCGCGGATGAGGCCGCACCGTTAATGCCTACGCCGCAGGTCTTCAGAGCGCTGGCCAGCAGCAGAAAGGCGGCGGAAGTGCCGCCGCCGCCCGCCCGCAAGCGCACCGGCGCGATGGGCATGCCAGGAGCTGCGAGTGCGGGCGCAAGCAGCATTGCAAGCTGCGCTGCAGACCACGCCGCCGGCGCGCCGCGCACGGTGACCGTGACCGGGGCGCTCATGTCACCAGCGCGGGTGATGCGCAGGCGGAAGCCGCTGAAGCTGAAGTCAGCGGAGTCGCCGACCGTTCCGAGCGCCGCGTCAACGAGCGCGGCCGGCGCCCGCAAGCATAGCGTGCGGAAGTCATCGCGAGGCGACAGAGGCCCCAGCGTCTCTGCACCCTTGAATAGGGACGCAAGTGAGGCAGCGTCTCCAGCGCCGGCCCTCGCCGCGTCGTGCATGTGCGTGAGCGCCGCCGCTAGCAGCTGCTGGCGCCCCCGCGTGAGTCGGGCGCGGCGCTGTGCAGCCGCCGCAGGGGTGCTGCGCTCGCGCTCGTGAGGCTGACGGGCCGGCGCGAGCTCTGCTAACAGTGCGCGGACGCTGGCCGGCAAGGCAGCCAAGTGCTCCTGGGTGTAGCAGGTGACTGGATCCACCGTAAACGAGACTAGGTCTGTGCCGGCTGCCGCCGCCGGCGGCACAAATGGCTGTCCCTCCGCTGTCGGACGGCCCTGCACGCGCGCCGCCATCGCCATGAGGCGGCCCGCAGCGGCTCCACCCTGGCGCCCCACCGCCGCGACAGCGGGGGGCACGAAGAAGTACTGCTCCTGTTCCGCGGCGTGGAACATCTCGCTCGCCTGTTGGTATAGCTGCCCTGGAGTGAGGGCGGATGGGGCTGGGGTTGGCGTGTAGCTGCCTCGGGGAGTGAAGTAGGCTCCATCGTGGCCGTGCAGCAGCCGTGCCTCCTCCCGAAGCAGGTTGCTCTTCGCTGTAAGCGACGGGGGTGTTGTCGCAGTTTTGGCGGCTTTGGCCGCCCACGAGGCAGCAGCAGCAGGAGGGGTGGCCGCGCGACCATTTGGGCCAGCTGGCGTGTCGCCAGTCGCCGCTGGCAGCACCACCTCCATCGCTTCGGATGGCATGAAACGACTTGAAGTTGAAATGGGGCGGGCCCTGCCCCGCCCCTGGGACACGGTGGCGGCTGCCCCTCGTGGAGGGTGCCGAGCGTTGGCTGAACAGCAGGCACACAGGGTGGGAGTCACCAACGTGGCGCCAGCAAAATCCACCCAGAAACGTTTTGTGGTTGCTGAAGTTTTCAAGGTCGAAGTTGGGGCTGCACTTCAAATGCAGTATGACGATTCAGCACAAAGCAAAGTACCCGGGTCCCCCAGAACGCAGGAGAGGTAACATCAACGGTGTAAAGAGACTGAAATCATTCTTTAATCCTTTTTGCATTTTGAATCAATCGGGCATTGCCGCCGCCCTTGCCGCCGCCGAAGGAGTGGCTGACCGGGCCTCATGATGTCGGCCGAGATTTCAAAGTAAAGTTCGTTAGTTAGTTATTGATAATTAACAAACAAACACGAGTCCTCCTAAGCGAATCTCACGGCAGCTCCTGGAGCGGACGCTCGGCGGCGGCAAGGGCGGCGGCAAGGTCTTGCACTTTTACAGAACCCCCACTTCAAAAATCTCAACTGAACTTTTAAATTCGAGCTGAGAAATCCCAATTGGGCAATATGGGAATGGAACAGCATTCCCAATTTGAAGGATGCCGCCCCAGCTCAGTCTCACTCCCCCCGGCAACATGGCTTTCAACATGTTGCCTTTCAACACGCCCACCGTCGCCATCCTCAACGCTGTGAGTACGATGCGCTGGTCCCATGCCCACGCCGGTGACTGTAATCTCGGCGTCATCATCCACTACACGAGCGAGAGCGGCACGCGCGCTTCGTACGAGATCTACACAGGGGCCGAGGACCTCAACGGCGTATGGCGCACCCGCGCTGACCAGGTGATGCCCTGTTTCGTCCGCGGCCACCGCGCCGAGGGCTACAGCTTCCCGCGCACGGTCTCCTGGACCTCCGTCGAGCAGTTCAGGGAGTGGGGTCTCATGAGCCTCATGGACTACGAGAGCCGCGGATGCACACTCGAGTACATTGCGCTCTTCGATGGCGGCGACCGCGATGCGGACCCCACGTACGTGTGGCGCCGCCCCCGCGAGGCGGAGACGATCTCTCCCGCGCAGTAAACACCGCCAACATCCGTTCACCCTTGGTGCTGAGCCTTCCACAATGCCTGCTTCTCTTCCCATGCTTTGAGCGCTGCCGGATCCTGCCACTCTCGAATATGCTTGTCCTTGTCGTCCGTCTGTACCACCTTGACCACGTCGCCGCGCGTCACGAGACGGTCGAAGCCCTCCAACCGCACAAGGTTCGTAGCTGGGCTGTGTGAAATGACACTCCACAGCTTCTCGCCATAAGTGGCGACATGGCTCGCTTTGAACTGGTGTCACAGTGCCTTTCTTTGAGCGACAAATTTCTTATTCGTGACGGTCACATCGAGTTGCACCTTGTCACCAGAATGAAGTGGAGTGTTGTACTTGGCATTCGGGTCCGTGCCAGATGAAGCCTGCCGCAGCCGCTGTACCACCAGCTTCCTCACGCGCTCAGGGAGGTCATTCACTGCGAGGTCCACGGGGCGGAAGCCGTGCGCAGAATTCACTGAATTGTTCAACGCGGCCGTCGCCTTCCTCAAGTTCACTGCGAGGTACGCCGCGCCCTGGCGGTCGCGCAGAGAGTACATGTACTCCTTGATACGACGATTCGAACTCTCACACGCCCCCTGTGACAAAGGGTTGTGACTAACACCAAATAACTGTTTGAAGCCCATCTTCTCAGCGAGTGCGTTCATTGTTGCGTTCTTGAACTCCAGTGCATTGTCAGTCTTTAGCACGCCCACTTTGTGTGGTAATTCTTCCAGAATTTTTGCAATTGCTGATACAACAGTCTCTGCTGACTTGCCTTTGACCACAGCGATGTATATCATTTTTGTGAATGTGTCAATGATCGTGAGACATCTGGCTGTCAGCTTGTTGTCTTTGAGCGTCGTGTTATCGTCAACGCCGCGTTTCAGGTCAGTCAGGTCCGCCTGGAGCACAGAGCCTGGCTTCGTGGCGATCACCGCGTGCACACGCTGCGACCGCCGCCGCTGGCGCCACTGCGCGTGCTGTTCGTTCACCTCGAGGTACCTGCGCACCTGCGTGTTGGATATGCCGATGAAGCGCGACGCCATCATTTTTGCCAACTTGTTCATGCCCATCGCCGCGGGCAACTCATTGTACTCTGCATCCAGCACGCGAAACACGAGGTCCTGCGTCACGATCATGCGCCCTTGATACGAATACACGTCGTCCCCCTCGTCTTTCAGTTCGAGCCTCTCGGGCCACCTCGCGAGCAAGTCTTTTTGGTTACGAAACTTGTAGCAGCGCGCAAGTTTGAGATCGCGCGCCTCGCTCGCCGTCGCGTGCAGTGAACTGACGCCCTTGGCCATCTCCACCAGCTTTTCAGCCACGTCGACTGAGGCCGCTTCACCGCTTTCAGCCATCGGCGGTACACTTGTGAGTGAAGCGCAACATTTTCTTGGCACAAAAGTGAACAAGCCTCGCCATGTGCCTCCGGCGGCTGAGAGCGTGGCTGTCGCCTGCAACGCCTGAACTCAGCGACCCCCTCGTTACACAAGCTGGTACTATATAGAGTATCATTCTGTGAATGGTCTGCAAGGTACGGTCTTACTTTGGGTTGTTGTTGTTGGGCTGCTTCAGTAGAAGGCTCCTGCGTTGCTGGTTGGTGGTCTTGGTTCGTCTCTGCTGCCTGGTTATTTGGGTTATAATCCCCTGATCAAAGGTCAGCACTCAACTTCAACAGTTGAGCACTGCGCCTATGTCCAAGGAACCCCAGGCCTTGTGAGACAGCAACCAAGGTCCAACTCTATTGATTTACAGCAACTACGGACCTTATTACATCATATAGCAGACAATTAGGACAATTCCACACGATAAGTATATTGAGACATAGAACTGTGCGGCAGTACTGAGAACGTTCCCCATGGACTGTTCCCAAACTACGCATTTAACCGTGACAACTCCCCCTTTTCAGGCTCTGTGCACTAGAGCGAAGCGCGTCTATGCACTGAGCACACTTGGCAGGGATCAACGCTGACCAGTGATTAAACAACGGTTAGAAATGTAAACGTAATTCTGCTTTGACCAATTGTCACCCTCAACTCATATGAACAGGCTGCTACCCAAAATGTGATCGGTCCTCCATTTTGGCAGGGTCACAAGGGGGCCTGGCAGTATGAGTACGCGTGCCGTACTTGCTGCTCTCGGGCACAAGTCTTGGTCTCACGCGACGCATCTTCAAAGTTGTAACATGTGTTCATCGGAGCGATGCAACAGCATGCTACTGCAGCAGTCACTTCAAGTGATGAGCTGTGTCTCAGTCTCATCTTCAACTTCAATGTCAATGACCTCTTGGGCAGCACCTGTGCTCCCAACGGTGGTCAGCAATAAATTCCAGCTCGACATGGGGCAGCTGCCCGCCTCAGCGGAGCTGGCCGCAACGTAGTAGTCAGGCCTCAGCTTGACCGTAGTCAACTGCTGAGCCGGCATGCCATTGAAGCGAATTCGAAACGTGAACTTGCTGGCGCGGGGCATGAATTCAACCAGCTCTCCGCGGCTCCAGCCCGTTCCCGTCCTGACACGTACAATTTGGCCAGTATACGCGGCGCCAAAGTCATGTGGCATGACTGGGCACAGGGTCTGCTCAATGACTGGGTTTGTGGCTGTGCTGCCCAGAGCGGTGGCGCGCGCGCGCACTGACTCTGCTAAGGCAATGGCACCCAAAAGCTGCTTCTTTGTGAAGTCCTCCCAGTCACTGTCTTCATAGCGTACACGCCAGTATGGCGCGGCGTACCCTGCCACTGATCCCTATATGTATGTCACATGTTCCAGCAGGCTCTCACGGTGCTCGCGCATGACTTGAGTGCCCATTGGAATCAGTGTCAGCGCAGCATCCTTGGTCATTACCCGTCGGTCCTCTCGTGGAGTACATTGGGCATAATCTGGCATGTCATCAGCCCGGCGCAGCTCATAGAGCGCGTGAAACACATCCAGCGTCCAGGGCATGATCAACTCGAGCGCCTCGTCTTCAGTTTTCCACCCGCTAAGGGATCCATCTCTGGTCACCCAACGGTAGTCCCACGAGCCATTGGCATTCGCGCGGCGGTCCGCCAGGCGGTACAACCACTCGTTGAGCGGGACATCTTTCAGTTGCTCCTCAGTGAGCATCGCGTGGGGGTCAGTGGCCTCCAGGTGCTCTGGGCGCAAGTGAAACGGCTTCATGTTCATCACATGTGCACGGGTGCGGCGAATGCGTTTGCCCATCATGCGACAGGAGAACGACAGGCCTTGGTCACCGGCGTCAGTGATCACCACCCAGGGGCCCAGAAACTTGGGGTCAAGCTTCTTTGAGCGGCCCTTCTCATTGACCTTTCGTATCATGACCAAGTCCCCAACTTGCACGCGCAGCGCGCGCTTGACGGCCTCATTGTGGCGTGACACTCTTTCTGCCTTGCGCTCAAAAGCGTCGTGGGCAACCTGGTGCGCTAAGCGCAGATTTGAGATTCTGCGCTCAATCTCCGCGTTGAGCTCACTCGGGCGGTCATCTTGCATGAAAGCGTCGTATGGCAGTGACGCTTCGCGACCATACATGCAAAAGAAGGGTGTGAGACCCGTCCCCTCGCGTGGTGTACTGCGCAATGCGTACTGTATGGCTTCAACACCCTCGTGCCAGTTGTCTTGCTTGACATTCACCCAAGCCGTCAGAGCTAGCCATGATTCTCTCATTCATGCGCTCAGCCACTCCATTTGACTGGGGGTGGTAGGCACTGGTGTCAATCTTCTTCACCTTGAAGATCGTGACCAAATCGGCCACAACCGCATTCAAGAATTCTTTTCCTTGGTCTGAGACCAGTTCTTCAAACAGCGCACCCATCTCCAAGAACACTTTGAACAAGAAGCGGGCAACTGTCTTGCAAGTTTTGTCTTTGATAGGGCACATCCACACAAAGCCGCTGAGGCTATCCACCACCGTAATGAGGCCTACATGTCCCTCGCTGGACTTAATAGAGGCCATGGTGATGTCAGTGTGCGCGCGTTGGAGTAAGCGCGTGGGGGGCACCAGCATTTGCTTGGCCTTGCCAGTCCCAGCCTTTTTACGCTCCAAGCACGCGGTGCAGCTAATCACGTATGCGCGTATGTCCTGGTTCATTTTGGGCCAAAACCAGCGCTCAAATATGCGCAGTTGAGTGGCGCCAACGCCAGCATGGCTCGCTGTGGCATCATCATGGCCCAACCTCAAGACTAGGGCGCGCAGGCTGTTGGGCACTACCCACTGCTTCAGCACCTGGCCACGCTTTGGGTGACTAGTGGCAAAGTGTACAAGTAGGCCATCATCTTCTTGATTGTACCATTCCTGATTTGTCATCAGGTGCAATGCCAGCTCGCTATCCTGGGGGAGTGCACCTCCTAGGACCACGCGCAGCACGGCAGCGCAGAATGGATCGGTCTGTTGCACTTCAATCACTGCCTCCCTGCTCAGCATAGCTGGCGTAGGCATGGTCTGGCCTGCGATCACCTCTTGTACGAGGGCTGGCGCGGGCCTCGGTATCTTGCGCTTCTTGCTGCGGTCTGACGGCTCTGCGTCAGCGCTCATTGCGTCAGCAAGCTGAGCGCTGCCAGGGGTGGCGGCCTCAGGCTGAGCGCTGCTAGCAGCTGTGCGCGCTTTCTTTGCTGCCCTCTGTCTGGCTACACTGGGCTGGCCGGCACTGCCGTCATGAGACGTGCTTCTAGCCTCGTCCATGCACGCGTTGGCATACATACCCATGGTAGCAGGTGTGAGTAGTGCTAGAGATGGGGTTCCCCCGTCATCTTGTCGCAAAGTCTCATCAAACGTTTCGTCCAGCAGTTCAATTGTTCCTTTGACTGAAAGCTTTGCAAGGCGCGCTGCAAGGCTGTTGTGCTCGCTGGCGCTTGCAATAGCTAGCTCGTTGAAGTCAAAAGGCACGCCGTACTCAGTGCTCACCATGCGTCCTCGGAAGGCCGAAACCTTGACCGAGGGCTGCTTGGGGAGTTCGTCCGTGAACGTAACCCCCGAGGGTGGCGCCTCGTAGCATGGTATGGCATCTGACCATTGCTCGTCGGCATGATCATACAGGCGTGGCGTATCAAGCTCTGATTGCATAGGCAGCCGTGATGGGCCATCAGCATTTGAATTTGCGAGGCCTGGGCGGTGCTGCACTGAGATGTCATACTCAAGCAGCCGCATTGCCCAGCGCATGAGCTTTCCACTGTTGTCTTGCAATGTCAAGAGCCAGCGTAATGCTGCAGCATCTGTGACCACTGTGATGGGCATACCCCACACATATGGGCGGTAGTGGTTCAGGGACAAGACAACTGCTAGGCATTCCAGAGCAGTGGCCCCCAGCTTTGCATCTTGTACGGAGTTAATTTTTGAAAAATAACCCACAACCACCTCCTTTACCTCCTCCCCTTCAACAGTGCGCCGGCGTCCCGGTGCGGGACCCGGTGCAGCTTCATTCCCTGCCAACTGCTTTACAGGCTTGAATTGTGTCAGTATGCCGCTGCATGCGGTTTGTGACGCATCAGTGTACAGCACAAACGGCAAGTTGAAGTCTGGGTGGGCTATTAGCTCCGCAGAGCACATGGCTGCTTTCAAGCCATCATATGCTTTTTGTCTGCGCGCATCCCAAATCATATCTGCATTCGTCTTGGTGCATTCAACTAGCGGTGCGGCAAGTGCTGCAAAGTCGCGCACATACCGGCGGTAGTAGTTGAAGCAGCCTAGCACTGTCTGCACCAGTTTCTTGTCAGCCTTCCCATTTTTAGTGGGGTTGCTCATGTCCATCATCGCTTTCAATTTCTCAGGGTCTGGGCGTAAGCCATTGGCCCCCACAATGTGTCCCAAGAACTTAATTTCATTCTTGAAGAGGAGACACTTGTGCCTGGCCACACTCATGCCACCATTCTTGATGCGCCTCAGCACTTCACGAATGTGGGCAATGTGTTCCTCAATTGTGTGATCATATATCAATACATCGTCGATGTAGACCGATGCGTAGCTGCTCAATGTCTCCTCACCCAGTACGTCATGCATCAGTCTGGTGAACTGTGCAGGCAAGTTCACCAGTCCAAATGGTGCCACGGTGTACTGCCACAGACCTCCATCAGGTGTTCTGAATGCGTTCTTTTCCTTGTCACATCCTCTGATTGGCACTTGATGATAGGCGCCAGCCATATCCATGGAGGATATGTATTTGGCCCCCTTCATTTTGTGTATCATATCGTCTATGTTGCCAATGCCTCGGCAGTCGCGCTTGGTGACCGCATTCAGCCTTCGAAAGTCCACACAGAAGCGGATCTTGTCACCTTGCCTGGCTAGGACAGGATTGCATGCCCAAGGGCCCGAGGAGGGCTCGACTTGGTTGCGCACCGCCATGGCGCGCACATGATCCATGATGTACTCTGCTTCTTGCTGTGCCCACCTTCTTGCCTTTTCAGCAATGGGCATGGCATCACCAGTGTCAATTTCGAACTCCGCCAGGTTTGTAACTGTGGGATTCTTGGGGTCCTTGGCAAAGACAGTGGAGTGCTCCAGTATCACATCCATAAGGTGGTCGGCGTAGGTGCGACCATCTTTTGCAATACCGTACAGCTCGCCAGTCTTTGGCAGCATTTCTCGGAGTTCTTCTTCCGTGCACGCTTCTTGAGTGGTCCGGGTAGTTGGGACTGACTCTCGAGCACTTGCAGTGGCCGATGCAACGGGGCACGCGTTCTCATCTTTACCTCCAGCGGAGTTGGCTGCGACAGCCTGAGTCCGCAAGGTATGAAGTGCGCGCAGCGACGCCATTCTGAAGACTGGGTCAGGGTGCAGCTCAGAACTAGCTTCTAACAGCTTGTCCATCAGCAGCGGCTCCGTGACGTCATCAAATTCAATGATGTCTTCCTTATCAGCGGGTGTCAGCTCCCCTAACAAGGTGCTTCTGGGTACCACAACAGGCAGGTGCGAGTGGTTCACCAGGCGTACTTGCATAGTACAGCAGGGCCTAGCGATCACCATACTCTCAGCCACTTTAACACCGCGGTCGCCTAGGGCGAGCAGTGTCTGTGTGTCAATGGGGCGAATCACAGCTTCAAAAGGCTGTACCCCCATGATGGGGGGGAAGGGTGCAACTTCAACATCAGTAGTCGAGTTGGGGGGCAGTAGCACGTCTTCTGTCATACTCACTGCGCGGCGCGCCGGTGGTGGGCCACTGGCTTCGCCCACTAGCAGTGTCTGCCTGGTCTGCACTGAGCTGACCTTCTGGTGGCCTTCAGCGTCGGTGCGTTCCCTCATGCGCAGCGTAGGGCCTTTGGCGCCTAGCGGGGCATACGTCATCTCGGCGTAGTTAAATGTTGAGTGGTACATGCCAAAGAAGTCACCACCAACAATGGCGGGAATCTCAAGATTCACAACATAAAACTTGTGCTGTACGAGGAAGTCTCCAAACCGCAGAGTGGAGTGGAATACACTGTCACCCTGTATCTTGACTAGCGTAGAGTCGTCAGCAAGTTCAATGACCGTGTGGTCCCCCTTTTCAAGTGGGCCTACTGCTCCCGAAGCAATAGCATTCGCTTGTGTCATTGACATTATTGAAGTTTCTGAGCCGCTGTCCAGCAGGGCTTTAAACTCAACTTCCTTCAATGCCCGTTGGCCATGTTTCTGGGTGCGTGCAATCAGCGTACCGAACCGCTGTTTGCTGGGCTTTCCAGTAGGCTGCATCACACGTTCGTAGGCACGTCCAGGCTCATTGGGAGCGGACACGCGGGCAATTGCGGGCAATTCAAACTGTGTAGCGCCTTTCTGCGATGAGCGCTGCGGCTCATTGGGCATAAATGCGCGCAACGCCACATGTAGTTCCTTTACTGCGGGCAATTCAGTGTGTGTAGCACCTTCATGCGATGAGCGCTGCGGCTCATTAGGCATGGGCGCTTCATGCGATGAGCGCTGTGGCTCATTAGGCATGGGTGCGCGCAATGCGGCAGGCAGTTCCCCTGCGGTGTTTGTTGCGTCAGTGGGCAGCACAGAGTGCTGGTTGCGCGCGCGCTGCACCGACTCGAGCTCTCTCAGTACGGCGGCCATAGCGCTAACCCTAGCACTGCCTAACCCTAGTTGGCGTGCCAGCTCAAGTGGGGTTGGGCTGGTCAGGTCGTCGGTATCTAGGTCATGCGAGTCAGCCCTGTCAGAGTCAGAGTCATTGTCTGAGTCCTCCACGAGCTCTGGCACGTCACCAGCTTCAGACTCATCATCAGAGTCCACAAGGTCTGGTAATTCATCCATTTCGGGGTCATACGTGGGGGGCTGGTAGTCCCACCGCTCAGTCTCAAACTGCGCAAGTTGCAGTCGCGAAATGCGAACTGACTGG
Source organism: Tribonema minus (assembly GCA_017506865.1). NCBI lineage: Eukaryota > Xanthophyceae > Tribonematales > Tribonemataceae > Tribonema > Tribonema minus. Next base: position 1,082,435 of record JAFCMP010000157.1, read on the forward strand.
GGGTTTTCAGCGACGTGCATGTGCTTGCCTTGACTCACTGCCATCCATTCGGGCGGGGGTGCAGTGCAGTCGTGGTCTACGCGGTGGCCTCTTGGGTTCAAGCACTCATGCTCAGCAACCGGGGGCAAGTCAAATACACCAGATCCCAGCAGCGCTACGCCAAGGTGGAATGCCATGCGAGGCATAACCATGTTGACAAGCCACAACTTCAAATCTTCAACCCTGGCACATGTTGGCAATGGCTTTGTGAAGGTGAGCAATACAGCAAGCTCCTTCAGCGACAGCACGCGCGCGGCATCCACTGGACCAGCATCAAGTACACAGGGCACATGAGCCAGCAGGTCCCGTGGGGGCTTCCCTGGGTGTCTACGCACAGGGCTGGGCATGCAATCATCAGCGTCAAACACGGCCTTGAAACCCCTCGAACGGGGCTTCCAAAAGAATGTTGTCTCAGGGCAGCGCAAAAACGCACGCACAGAGGTCTGCGGACTGGCACGTTCAATTGCATTTAAAAGGGCGCCAAAACGGTCGAGCGCTGCCCCAACAGAGGGGCCGGTGCGCACAATCAGGACATAAACTCGGCGACGGTGGCAAGGCACACCGAAGTCCGATCCCTTGAGCTTGGAAACGTACACGCAATAACCGTGCGTCAGCAGCTGCGCCTGCGCCTGGCTCCAAATCTTGGAGCTGAGCATGGCGACGACGTTCTCAATCAACACGCAGCGCAGCTTGGCCATGATAATAAGCTGCGCGGCGAGTAATGTCACTTGGGCGGCTTCGCCCTCCATCTGCAAACCGTTTGCAAAGTCGGTGCAAGGGGGGGAGATAGTGGTCAGGTCACGATCCAATGTCACCAGTGCCTTGGTAACGGCAGGATCGCTAAGACATGACTGCATGACACTATCAACTTCAGGGTGAAGAGATCTGTAGGCTGCGCAAACGCGGCTACACTTGTCAACGGCAAGTGCAGTTTTAACCGCGAGCCCAGCTCTTCCTACCTGTTCTAGTCCTTCGTCCCAGCCTCCAAGGCCGCAGCAGAGTGATGCGTGGACGACTAACCGCGCAGTCCCAAGCGCCGTCTCAACGGTCTGGGGTCTCTGTGGAGCACGGTCACCAACAGGCACGACAACAGGTGCTGCAGTCAGCGAAACTGCAAGATTGTCGGCGCTCATGGTGGCGTTTTGGGCAGCCTCTACAGTGGGCATACCTGAAGCATCATCAACAGCTGATGGCGCAACTGCATCTACCCCGCCTGGGGCAACGCACGTGTCAAGCATTTCAACATCGGCAATATTGGGGGGAGAGGCTAGTGCACCATGTACTAGCGCGTCCCTAGGCATGCGTTCATCACCTACAGGTGCAGCAGCGCTCAACGGAGGTGCTGTAGCCGCAGGGGCAATCAGTGCAGCAAGCAACACGCGTATGTCAGGCACGCCTACTGGCGTGTCAGCAACTAGGGCAGGTGCTGCAGTGCCTGCATCAAGCGTGTTCTCACATGGGGGCAGGGTCATGATGTACGCCGCCAGCTCGTCACGGCTCAGCTCGCCGATGGGGCGCGCGGCGTTGACGCGCGGCGCTGGGGCCTGAGGTGCGGGCGCAAGGGGCGCCGGGGCGCGGAACTGCAGCGGCGCCGCGAGGGGGCGCTGCGGCATCGGGCCACCGGGGGGCGCCGCAGGCCGCATGCCACGGTTGCGCGCGTCCAGGCGGCCCTGGTGTAAGATAATGGCCGCCTCCGAGCACTCCGGCTGCGCCTTGTGCCAGGCCGGCATGATGCCCGAAGGTACCCACGACTCGCAGTTGTGGCAGCGCCAGTCGCCGTTCTCGCAGTACCACGAGGGGTCACGGGGGCGCATCGGCAAGCCGCGGGCGTTTGGGGCCTGAAAGCGGCGGGGCGGCCCCTCCTGCGGCCTGGGGATCAGCGCGGCGGCGGCGGCGGCAGCCGCCGCTGCGGCGGTGGTCGCCGCGGTCTTCTTTGCAGCAGCTGTCTTGACGGCGCGGCGGCCCTTGCTGGAACGCGCCTTGCGCTTCTTGCTCTGGTTGCGGCGCGTGCCGGATGAGTCGCTGTCGGAGACGCTGGCGTCAGTCGAGTTGGCGTCGTCTGCTGAGCCCTTGCCGTTCCTGTTGCTCCATAAGCTGTGAGCCTTGCTGGCAAGCACGGAAAGCGCTTCGGCGTACACGTTGTCAACAGTGATGCTCAGACCCTTGCGCTCAGCGGGGGTTAAGTTCTCGATGAAGCGAGATCGGACGTAGTCCGTGTTGTTCTTGTACCCAGCCGCGCGGCCGAGGCGCGTCAGTCGCAGGTTGAAGTCACGCGGGTTCTCACCGTGCGCGCGCAAGAGGTTAGCAAATGCGCGCGCGGCATCAGCCTGAGCAGTTGGGTTATCGAAATGCGCGATTAGAGCTGCACGGCGCTGCGTGTAGTCCATGGCAACCCAGCCAATGACACGGCCACCCACGTCTATCGTGAGAGACGGGGTCACCTTGTTCGCCTTTTGCGCCGCCTTAGCCAGGGCCGTGGAGTAAGCGCGTGGGTCAATGCCCGACTCCACCAGCGCCGCGTGCAGGCCGTCGAGGGTGCCGCCGCATTCGCCCGCCACCCTGGACATGGGGTTCACCAGTCCGAGGTCTTTAGCAGTGGAATAATCACGTGGGTTTAGGGGAAGAACCACAGCAGGGCCCTCAGCAATGCTGTCAGCACTGCCACCGCCGTTAATGTCATTGACGCGCGACTCCCCCTTCTTGCGAAGGTGAGCGCGGCCAACAGGCGAGGCCAGCATGGCAGGCATTTCGTCCTTTGCAAACGCGCGCAGGCGACGCTCGACATCAATTGCATCTGTTGTGTCACGTAGCAGCTGGGCGCGGGCGCGGGCCCTCGTGATCGCGGCCAGAACCGTGCGAGGCTGTTCAGCGCGAAGCTCGAAATCAGCCCTGGCATTGGTTAACTGTTCGATTTCCACGGCAGACAGTCGGACTTGGTACCTAGCAATTTCTCTCTCCTTGCCCGCGCTGCCCTGCGACGTGCGTCTGGCATGAGCCTGCAACGTCTCGAGGCTTTTCAGGCGTTCCGTGCAATCAGCTGCCTCACCGGTGAGGCGCTCGAGCCCTGAGGTTGCGCAGTCGTGCAGGCCGGTGAGGATCTCTTCGATGGTCGCCATGGCGAAAGAGTCGACATGGAGGTCAAGCGAGGGCGGCGGCAGGGGGGCCTCGGCGTCCTCGTCGCCGCCCTCTTCGGCATCGTTGCTGTTCTCGTCGTCGCCGGCGTCCTCGGCGTCTGCCCCGTCCACAGCCTCAGCGAGGGGGTCGGGGGCAGCGGCGTCGTCGCCGTCGTCGTTCTCGGGGTCCTCCACGGAGGACTCGGGCTCATAATCGGGTTGGCCGGGCTCGGGGACAGGGGCCCTCTTGGAGGCTGCCCTTCCCTTCCCCCCTCTTTTGGAGTGGGCCATCTGTTCCCGTCGGGCAAAATACAACGCAAGAGGTTAGCAAGGCACGCTAACTAGTTGCCATAAATGCTGGGCTTACATACGCTGTGAGTGTATGCGTCTGATAGCACGAGGCCACATGCAAATGGCGGGTGATATCAATTGGGGCACTGTTGAAAACGTGTCAGGTGTGGTGCTCCTGGCTTTATAAGCTTTTTTGCTCAGTGGTAAAGCCAGGAGCACCACAGTTGGTTCCGCTACAAACGGCCGGGTTCGAATCCTGTTGGAGGCAGGTTCTTTCCTTGCGCCCAGACGGCCACCCATTAGACACGTGTCAATCATTCCCCGTGAGAGCCCCACACCCGTTCGGCAAAAAACTGTTCACCTCCAGCAGCCACCCGATCAGTCACTCCGAGGCGCGTTGCACGAAGCGTAATAGTCGCGATCCTCTGAGGACTCGGCACGGGTCGCGTTGGCAGCAAGCCGTAATAGTCGCGATCTGTAGCCCCAATCGGTGGCTTGAGGGACCAAGCCTAGGTAATGGCGGGGGGAATGTGGTATCCTGGCACCCCAGAAGGGGACGGCTACCCTGCCAAGTGTGCACAAGCTTTTTAGCTCAGTGGTAAAGCCAGGAGCACCACAGAGGCAGCACACACGAAATGCTGTCAATTTGGGTTCAAGTAAGGATACCAGTGAAACCGTCCCACCGGAACACTGCGTAGAGCCTTGCAAGTACTGTTCTGAAGTGTGATAGTGGTGAGGCCCACAGTTCGCACGTGGAACAGCAGCATCGTAGGATGTAGCATTGCGAGTTTCAGCTTGTTTTGCGGGCAGTCTACATGCCACACCTCACGAGGTCAAGACGATGCAGGACCCTATGGTGCAAAGTCAAACAAGAGAGGCCAACTCAACCTCTCAAGACGCACTGTGTACAGCAGGGCGCTTACGCTTGGCAGTTCTCTAGCGCTGAGAAACAAGGAGGGGAGTCATCGAAGACATGCTCAGCCCGTGGAATAGTGTGTCGTAACACTCGTACCAAGCTCCCATAATCTCGCCACGTTGCTGCAATGCTTGTCCTAATAATCCAGGACACTCAAGAGGTTGCACGCTCGAGAGTTCCTAAGTTGACTGAGGCAGCGCTGCGGGTTCGGGTTAATCACACGCAACCAGGGCACGGTTGCTGCAACGACGCATGCGATGGACAAGCCGACCATACGCATGCATGGATGACAAATACTCTGCGCTCAGAGCAGCTTGGACCAGAGGCTGCCATGTTGCGAGTCAGGTCTACAAGTTGCTATTCGGTCTATTCGGAGATGAAGTAGAAATTGAAGTGAAAATGAATCGCGCGGGCGTCCCCTACCACGATGGCAAGTGTGCTTTGGACGAGTGATAGAATGGAATATTACGAGGGGAGCGATAGTATTGGATGGATGAACGAGTGTTGTGAGCGTGCGAGGCGTTGAAAGGAGATGCAGGTTCGCCTGATTTTGGAGCCAGTTTACACAAACTGGTACTATATAGAGTATCATTCTGTGAATGGTCTGCAAGGTACGGTCTTACTTTGGGTTGTTGTTGTTGGGCTGCTTCAGTAGAAGGCTCCTGCGTTGCTGGTTGGTGGTCTTGGTTCGTCTCTGCTGCCTGGTTATTTGGGTTATAATCCCCTGATCAAAGGTCAGCACTCAACTTCAACAGTTGAGCACTGCGCCTATGTCCAAGGGACCCCAGGCCTTGTGAGACAGCAACCAAGGTCCAACTCTATTGATTTACAGCAACTACGGACCTTATTACATCATATAGCAGACAATTAGGACAATTCCACACGATAAGTATATTGAGACATAGAACTGTGCGGCAGTACTGAGAACGTTCCCCATGGACTGTTCCCAAACTACGCATCTAACCGTGACACTCGTCCAACCTCTGCTTCAGCCTCCCCCGACGCTCCCCCGCACGCAATCAGAGCCCCACAGCTTAACAAGAATGCTAAGCAACGAGTTTTGGCAAGAGTACGGCGTCATTCGTGTAGATTCAATTCATTGATCACACCACCTGCAGATTCGAGGCGTCCTCATTGAGGGCGTTCGTGCCCAGGTTGTGAGACACTAAAAAATTCACGAGGTTGACTTGGCTAAATGTGTTCAAAGTCCCCTCCCACACAGATTTCGTAATGTTTTTGTATGCGATTTCGCAACCCATTGAAGGCTGCGTGATCGTACCGGCCTGGTTTCTTGTGTACAATGCCTGAAGCAGGCCGTACAGCAGACGCTCAGTGCTCAGCTGTCCCCCGTGCCGATGGAGCCCGTCCCCGAGATCACCGCGTTGATGGCGCTCACGGGAATGATGTAAGAAGCGGACGAGATGCTTACCGTGCCCGTCGTAGCGTAGCTCGCCGTCGGCAGGAAAGAGGCTATCGCGACCATATTTGTCACACGACAACATTTTATCTTACACAAAGTGCGAGATGCGGATATTGTTCATTGTGCCGGTCGCTATCACGTTTGTAGTCGGGCTCACCACCATCGCCAGGGTGTAAATTTGCCCTGTTGTAACGGCCAGAACGGCATTGAAAGACAACGTCGTGTAGCCGGGTCCGTAGCTGCAAACACCCCATGTCGTCATTGTTGATGCGACATATACAGCGCTTTTCTTGGATTGCCATTGGAAAGACAAGCCTGCGTTTCCCGTGCCGGACGTTTGGTAGTTGATGTCAGCCTCCACCAGGATGTTACTCCCGAGAGCCTGGATCGTCGATGAGGCAACGTCGTAGCGAGTTGATGCACTGACGTTGACGTATGTCTGCGAACTTGGCAACAGGTAGCGAGCGAGCAAGCCACCGAGATCTCCACCCGTGATCGCCCCCGTATTGCTGATGGCCATCACCTCGGTGCCCCCAGAGCAGAATGAGAACTTCGCAGCGGGATGGGCGTTGAACCATAGCGTGTTCCCATTTATTCCGATCGCATAGTCACTCGTAGAGAAACCCGCACCTGTGGGTAGAGGACAATCCGGGACCTGGCAGCGGTGCCCGGAGCACCGGCAGTAGTCCCGAACACGACGCCGGTGAGCGTCGTCACACCCGTCACAGCCAGGGTGGAGCTGAGCGCTGCAGCCCCCGTAACGGCCGCCGTACCCCCCACAGCCAAGTTGCCTGCGACGTTGCCGACGTTCTGATCCGTGTACCGCTTCATCGTCTTCCACGTATCCCGCGTTAGCACCGGCTTGGTGCCACGTTTGGCATCTTGCGCGACGCTCAGCGCCAACTTGGCGCGCTTGTCAGGGGGAGCCTCCATGGTGGGCCTGTCGCCCCGTGCGATGCGCGTCTCGATCTCCGCAGTCGTGATGCTCGTGCCGCCGTTCGTCACGAAGAAATTGCTGGCATCTGCCCCAGAGTTCGTGATGCTTGCCATAGTAGTAGTGGTAGATACTGTTATTTTTTGCGGCTCGTCGCGCACGTCGGCCGCCGGCGATGACGCGTTCACATCTTATTGCGGTTGTCGTCACGCTTCGCGGCGCGCCTCGTGCGCTCGCTCTCCGCGCGCGCCTTGGCTCGCGTCTTCGTGCCGTTGACAATGTAGGTCTTAGGCGGCTTCCGCTTCTGCTCCTTGTCAGCTGCTGCCTTCTCCTGCATACCGAACGCCTGCCTTGCCACCTCCAGTTCCTTCGCCTGCTTGATAAGCCTCAATGACTCCATTGTGAGCGCCATCATGTCGGGGCTGTCACCCTTCAGTGCATCGGTCGCCGCGTTTGCCGCAGCGATCAACGTGGCGTCGCCGTGTGTTCTCCCCTGGTGGTAAAGGTGGTGAAACACCTTGGTGAGTACGCGCTTGCTCTTCGGCCTGGGCGGCGCGGTGAACGGTACTGCGTCGGGCGCGGGGCCCATCGCGACGACGGCGTTGAATTCGGGCAGCGGTGCCACTGCGGGCACTGTGGGAACCGCAGCGCGCATCGCCTCCAACGCCGCTGCTGCCGCAGCTGCGACTTCTGCCGGGTCCTTCGCGGGCGGCGGCGACGGCACGGCTGCGGCGGTGTCAAAATTCACTGTGTCGGGTGTGGCACCATCTCCCGCATCCTGGTACACCACGAGCTGGCCCGGTGGCCCCAGGTTTACGGGCCCCGCGGGCATGCCACTCGGCGCGGCGTGACGCGGCAACTCACTCCGTAGCGTGCTGAATAGCGCCCCCACCTCTCTCCTCGCTTGCCTGTTCTCACCGATAATCGAGTTGCCAAACGCTATCTGCTACTGCGCGATCATGCGCGTCACGCCCGACGCGTCACCGAACCCCCGCTGTAAGTCTGCGATCATTCTCTGGATGGGTCCCACGGCTTCACGCAATGCAGCCGCCACGCCCGGTGGCACATGGGGGAGCGCATCATCCACCTGCATCGGTGCCTCGAGCGCCAGCATCGGCGCAGTCGATCCGTCGTTGAGCGTCATGGGCCGGCTGGTCTGCGCACCGGTGTGCGTCATCCGCCTCGCTGTGAGCGACTGCTGCACCTGAGTGCCGACGGCGTTCATCGAGGGGGGACGTGTCTGCGACGCGACCGCAGCAGTCGAGAGTGCGTCTGTCTGCGACGCGCTCGCGTCAGTCGCGGGATTGAGCGTCTGCGATGCGCTCGCGTCGGTCAAAGGCGTCGCCTGCACGCCGCGTTCAGCACTGTTCACAGTGGGGTAGTCAGGGAGCACGAAGGTGTCTGCGTCCTCGGCCTGCATGTCACGCAGCGACACGCCCGGAGGCTCTGGGGCAGGAGCCGTTGTGACAGGCGCCGGAGGCTGTGGCGGTATCAGGAACGGCAGCAGAGACAATGTCATGAGGTCAGTCGCCCCCCCGCCGCCGCTCCCGCCTCCACTCCCCCCGCCGCCGCTGCTGACAACCACCGGCGCGGTCGCGGGCGCAGCTGCTCCCCCCACCCTGACGTTCACTTTGGTGATCTGTGAGCGGCTCACGCTCTTGTGCTTCAAGAACACCGTCTTCTTGCGCTTGACTGCCTTCTTCTTCTTCCGATACAATACTTTTTTAGACATTAGTGCTCACCATTGTCTAACATTTTAATACATTAAAAAGCTGTTGGTCAACACTTGCCGTGGCAAGTCGGCGAAGAGGTACCCGTGGGGCTCCGCCGTGAAGTAGTTGAATTGCCGCTCGAATTCGCCCTTGGAGCAGAAGCCACTCACTTCTTCATACATCTGTTCAATCTCCATCCGATTCAGCTCTTCCCGCTGTTTGTGTGTCCGACAAGCGTTAGAATGGCAGGCACGCGGGAGAGGTAACGCGATTCGAGGGGTTGCACTTTGGGGAAGTTCGAATTGAGGTCTGGGATTGCACGCGGCTTCTTCATTTACATATCACAACACAATTTTTAAACAAAATTGACGGTATGGGCGGCCGTGAATTTCGCGCGCTTCATGTCTTGGACGACCTCGCCGTGGCTGGCCCTCAGAGCCGCCACCTGTTCCTTGAGCCCGGCGAGTTCATCGGTGTGCGCGTGGATGCGCTCCATGAACACCTCCGCATCGATAAAGTCCACATCCATGTCGTCGTCTGACGCATCCTCCAGTGCGGGCGCCGCCGCCTCCGGTGCGGGCGCAGGCGCGCACGCGACCACCGGTGCCGGCACAACCTTAGGCACGGGGACAACCTCTGCAGGGGGTGCCGGTGCCACCTCCGCGGGGGCGGGAGGGTCCGCGGCGGTTGCCGCCTTGGCTTCGAGTGATGCTCGACGGGCGGCCAGACACTTCGCGAACGCCGCCTGCTGAGCCTCCGTTCTCGGCATTTTTTCTCTTGTTACTGTGTACAACAGAAAAAATGGCTCAGATTGTCACTGTTGATCTGTCGCGTTTCATCACCGACGCCCCCTTCACGAGCAAAAAATACAACAGAGTGGTGGCGAACATACGCAAGACGGAGGCGAAGCAGCAGCGTCAGCTGAATAAAATCTTACTCGACAAAGTAAGAGAGGACTTCGAACGGCATGTCAATCTCGGGGGCGCAGCAGCCGAATGACAGCAACGTGTACGTGTCGAGCCTGTGGACGACGAGGACGGGCGAGTACCACATCGACGTCGAAATAACGCTGCCGCGGCCCATCATCGCGGCGGACGGCTACAGCTTGAAGATGAGCATCCTCTCCCTCTCGCTCGCGAGCACGCAGATGGCCGTGAATATTTACACGAACTCGCTCACGATTTCGGGCATAACGGCGACGCTCACGCCCGGGAACTATAGCGCCACCGTCCTCGCGGCAGCTCTCACGTCGCTGTTCCCCACTCGCTCCGTCGCGTTCAACACGTTGACCAGCAAGATGACGTTTTCGAGCGCGACGTCGATGGTCGTGAGCGGCTCGATGTGCGACATTTTGGGGATCAAGCAGGGCGCGAGCGGTTTGGTGATATCGAGCGAACAAAATGTTGATCTCTCTGGTAACGACGCAATTTATGTCTACACAAGTCTATCAGTCGATTCCCTCAACGCCGCCCAAGCCAGCAAGAAAGGTCTCCTCGCCCTCATTCAAAACAACGTCCCCCCACTCGGCATCCTGCATTACTGGGACCCAGACTGCCGGCAAGGGGGCATCATCGGCGACCGAAGTATTTTTGGCTTCCATCTGTCATTGGCTGACAGTCGCGGGCGTGGTCTTTTGGCTTCGTTGCCATTTCAGTGTATGATCAAGGTCACTCAAGTAGCGACCGGTGTGCGAGACCTCCGACTGGAACGCCCGGGGTCGCTAACAGCGGATTTCGACAAATAAAATATTTGTTTATTTCAAACGCTTGCCATGGGTTTCGGAAAGTGGCTCTCTCAGCGTTTCAAATCTGCTGGTCGCTTCCTCGGTAAAGCTGTGAAAGGGGTCGGCGTTGCCGCGAAATGGATAGGGCACCACGCATTGCCCGTGTTGCGCGTAGGCACTGGTATACTGAGAGACGTCGCTTCGAACCCGATGGTGCAGGGGGTGGCGAGTGCCGCTCTGGGCCCGGAAGCCGGCATGGCATTAAACGGTATCAGCGCCGCTGCTGGGTTTGCGAATCAAGTTACGCGCGCCGCGCCCGCGATCGCCAACAGGTTCAGAACACCAGGCGGCGCGCAGAGATCGGTGCAAGATCTTGCGAGACTACAACAGCAATATCATCAGCTGAGGCGGTAGAATCCAGTGAATAAAATGTTGCATCCACTTCAAGATTGAGATGAGCGTTCCCGCGGCTTTAGCTTACCCTCAGCAAAAGTCGATTGCCGTTTCTGCGATAAGCAGTAAATTCAGCAACCCGCCCGTGTCGGGCACGTCGTTTGCAGGAGGTTCAATCGTGAGCATTGACATCGCTGGGAGCGGACAAAGAGCATGCTGGATGGACGCGAGTGGGACAATTTTGAACTTTACCGTCACGGTGACGTTAAATGGGGGGACTGCGCCTAATTGGGCTGCAATGGGATACAATTTCATCCAGAGCCTCAACCTGTACGCCGCTGCTGGATCGACGCAGATAGAAAGTGTGGCTCAATACAACGCGCTCCACGCGGCACTCAGGTGGGTGGGTGACAGATATGAGCTTGCTCAGGCTGTCCACGTATATACGATATTCATTTATGCCCTCACACATGCATTGCCTTTTGTTTCCCCAGGGATTGCTGCACGTCTCAAGACATGGTTAGGACGAGGGACAGTATTACGCTGGGTGCCGACCCCACTCGTCTCCGCTCACCTGTCCCGAATCTGTACTCCTCTGTTCAGAGTTGTAGCTATGCCGTCCCCCTCGTCTCTGTCATCGGAACCCCTCCAAACACGGAGCGCTATTTACCGCTGCACGCGCTCAGTTCGCCCTTGCGGTGAGTTCAGTGATATGTTACTTCTGAAGTGTTTTTGATGAGACTGGCCCGTGACTCAAACCCATATGACCGATTACTGACTTGCCAACCTATGATCATGAGCAGGCTGGACATCGAGCTCGCCAATGCGGCTACAGCGATCGCGAGCGGGGGCACTGTGGCCGCTACATCGGCGACGTATGCAATCACCGGCGTCACTCTCGACTGCGAATACATCACTCTCGCGGACGATGCACACCGCTCGATCTGCGCGCTCACGAACAACCAGTTCGCTTGGTCGAGTTCCCAATGGCGTACGTACCGCAGTGTGCACGCGGCCGGCCAGATGTCCAATGCGATCATGATCCCCAGTCGCGTGACGTCCATGAAGTCGCTGCTCATCGCGCAGAGGGAATCCGCGGCTGAGTTCGACCTCTCAAAGTCTTCAGTCACACAACGCCTGCGCAATGGTCTAAAACAATACCAAGTCAGGTGCGTAGGGATGCGAAATTGAAGTTTCCTGAAAGCACATATCAAGGCCGCGCATAACGCCGTATATTGGGCTTATTGCTCACATACTCTTTGTTGCATCCCACAGGTGCGGCTCCACGTGGATCAATGCTACACCTGTAAGCGCGACTGGAACGGCCCTTCCTGCTTATATCGAGGCAGTGAGGGTTTTTTCCAACCCGGCGAGCGAATCCGGCTGCGGTCTGTTCGCGTCCGACTCCTGGGCGCTCGACACGAACGTCGCGCCCACTGCCACTTCCGTGGAAGGGTCGTTCATCATCGGAGTGGAGCTGGAGGTACGTATTGTAGCGTTTTTGACACCCATATGATCTCAGTGTTGTATATTTGTTGCTAACTCATTGATTGCTTCTTGTTTTACAGGCATTTTCACAAAACGCCAAGCTCATTTCGGGTCATTCGACGAGCGCAAATTCGCTGGTTGCGGAGATCGCGTACGCATCCACGCCGCTCGGAGTGAACATCGACTGCTTCTGTGAGGCAGACGCATCCTTCTTCATAGACGGCAACACGAAGCAGTTCACCGTGGCTGCTTGAGCTTCGTATCCACGAGCTCAAGATGCATCTGTGTGTAGTGATGTCCGATGGCAGCCGCCAGTGCCTGTGTAGACTGAACGAGCACCCTGACTTTGAGTCGTCTCGGAGGCTGCGTAAAGTACAAGACGCCGTCGCCGTCGTTGGCGCCGTTGATGAGCGCCGCAGTCACCCACCCGTCACTGACGACACTGGTGTCAAACGAGCGGGTGATCTCGGGTGCCTTGAACTGCACAGCGTAGCCCACGGCAGGAATCAAGGTGGCCGCCACGAAATTGACACTACATTTGTACGCAGCAGGCGGAATGTACGGCATGTTAACCTCGTACAGGGCTGTCGAATCCGTCGCATTTACTGCGTCTGCTGAGCGAACCGTAATTGCGTAGTTGTCCATTTCTGCTATACATGTGATGTGTGATTTTTTTGGACAATCTGTGCATGTCGCGACATGCTGGGGGAGCACGTCAAGATTTGCCTCGAATCATTTTGGGTCTTGGGTCTTGGGTCTTAGGGGTTGTCAAAAGATATAGTTTATGGTGAAAAACAAGACAGGATTCGAACCCTCTACCTTCCCGTTCACACGGCTGAGGCCCTACCGATACGCCATCACATTGGACGATGATTGAAGGGAATTCTAAAATTGAGTACAGCTTGCTTAGGTTTCAGAAAAGCCGCTTATATGGGCACCCCAAGTTCGCAGTTAATGTGATTCCACCCCCTCTTTTCCGCGGTTGACCCCATGGATAAGTGAGAGGTCGTTTTGAGGGTATACAGAGGGAATCCCCAGTTCATGGTGAACGTGATTTCACCCCCTCTAAACCCTAGTCAACCCCGTGGATATGTAAGAGGTCGTTTTGAGGGTATATAGGGGGACTCCCCAGTTCATGATTAAATGTGAATTCACCCCCTCCATACCCCCCGGTTAAACCCCCGGCTTAACCAATGAAGTGGGTAAGATATCTTACCCACTTCATGTTTCAAGTGCTGTATGTCTGATACATGTCATGGGCTGTATGTCCCTGTGTGGCGTGTAATGCATAAGTATCATACAGTTTATGGGCTGTATGTCATGTGTGTCAGTCAGTTCATGTGCTGTATGTCATTCACTGCATGTGCTGTATGTCTCATAGAGTTCATGGGCTGTATGTCCCTGTGTAGCATGCAATGCGCGTGCTGCATGTACACATCATGCAATTCGTGGGCTGTATGTATCTGGGTAGCATTCAGTGCATGTGCTGTATGTCTCATACACTTCATGTGGCTGTATGTCCCTGTGTAGCATGCAATGCATGTGCTGTATGCAATGATTGTATTATTTAGTGCTTGGGTTGTATGTCACCTGCATAGTGTATCACAAAATCATGGGCTGTATGTCCCTGTGTAGCATACAGTGTATGTGCTGTATGCAAATCGTGTACATGTATCATTCAGAGCATGCCCATCATCGTCATCTGCCTTATGCACGGTCAGTTTCAGACGATGCCCGGCGCTCATCTGAGGTCAGCACATGGTGGCGCGGATTGCGCTCGTACAAGCCCTGGTGCTAATCTGACAAGCAAAGAGTTCATAGAGCATTCACAATCTGTGCATAACAGGAAGTACACATCTGAGAGGTCAGTATATGTGAGACAGCATGTTATGATCGCCATCACCTGTCGCAAGCATGGTGATTTTGACCTGTGGCCTAACAGCGACATGATGGGTCTAGGTGCAAGGAGTGTGATCGTGAGCCCAAGTAGTCGCCTCTGCGAAAGGAGACCTGTGCAGAGGTGGAGCACCTCGTCAAAGCATGGCATCCCAGTAATGCTTTTTGCCAGCAGAGCTGTCATCGTGGAGTGATGACCCTATCCTGCTCACTTGCCTGCAATGCAACCATGAGCTGATTACAACCGCACATTACTGCCACAACGGAATTGTCCGCAGATGCTGCGCAGGCCATGTTCTCTGTAACGATGTTAGGTGCATCGCCTGTCATTACTGGTCATGTGCGGCACACCCTCTTGCTCTGTTCTGAAACGAGGCCATGGCACCGCCCCGCAAAGCATTTGTGGCAGAAGCGAGCATGGAACCGTCCACTACGCGCTGAATTGTCAACTGTGTCACTGTACAAGACTTTTATCACTTGAGCGACCTTTGAGCGTCTCCCTAACATCCCACTGCAGTGCCTCCGCAGATCCTGCCATGCTGCTGTCAAGGCCACAAGGCAAAGTACTATGCACCGATGACAATTGCAACGTATGCTTTGAGCACTCATTCGCCAGCCACCCCGTGCTGTCGTCTATATTGAGGAGATGAACGAAATGTCAGCTAGGCACTGCAGACCTTCAAGCGAGGAGCAGCCAGAGTTTGGGTGCGCTGCTGCCACTGTGAAAACCCACATTATGTGAACGCGTACAGCATCACCACTGACAGTTCGTACGGATGCCTCAAATCTGTACGTGAGAACATCACCAAGCAGTTGCTTGATGAACGTTCATGCGAGTACAGGCGCGAGGTGCGCTGCACCAATGAGGATGGTATGCATACGTACTCATATTCTCGTATTAAAAAGGGCCGCGAGGGAGGCCGGTTGTTTTGTGTGGACAACATGAGGGGTCTGTGTGTGGCCCTGTTCAAGCAGGGCCAAGTCCGAGCAGCGCCGACACCGGGCGCGCTACACAGCCAAGCATCGCCGCACCGCGCACATATGCTATGACGCGCTCTGCAAGCTCCAGCGCCAGCGATCTGCTCAGGGCTGCAACTATTTCTTTCTTGTTGGCTGCAGCCCTGCGTTTGATTGCGCCCCCCTACCCCCTGCGCACAGTGCTGAGTGCATCGCCAGGTCCTTGACGAATCGGCTCGCCTGAGTTCCTAGCCGCCCGTATGACTCCTGCATACGTACACGTTTGACTTTATGTGACACGTCCCGGTGGCGTGACATTCATCATCGAGAATGATGGGGAACAGCACTTCCGGCCCTGGAGGCAGATTGGCAATAAACCTTGCATCATGCGATTGAGGGCTTTGGACATCAGATGCACAGGGATGCGCGAAAGCATCGCATTGCAGAGACAATGGGGTGCCCGCTGCTTCGCATCGAGTCAATCACCGCAACAGAAATCAATGTATTCATTGATGCTTTTCTGAGGGCCGGATTTACAAGTGATCTGGACATTTGATGCGGTCGGCGCATGTGCTGAGGAGCATTGATGGCATTCTACTGCGAAGAGTGCCATCTGGAAGACACATGACACGGGCAGCTGTATGTAAAGTAAACTATTTATGTAGCCTTCTGGCTTATGATGTTTCAACTCTATTATATTCGGCCGTTATTAGGGCCCAGGGCAATTGGTTCGAACTAGGGGAACATTGCAGGAAAACCCCTTAACCGGTGAGATCCTTGAGTCTCCCCAGATGAAGGGTTGTGCTTGCAAGGCCTCGGTTCTTGTCACTCAGCTAGGATACCACGGCTCCAGGATAGAGACAACTGAAGCCAACAACCATCAACCATCATGGACCCGTCTAAATCAGCCCAAGCCAACGCTGCCCCATCTACAAGTAAGACAGGCTTAACATAACAAATATAACCCCAACCTTGTTTCATGGCAACCGAAGCAGGACCTGAACCTGCAACCCCCCGCTTCGCAGGCGGATGCCCTATCCGTTAAGGGGTTTTCCTGCAATGTTCCCCTAGTTCGAACCAATTGCCCTGGGCCCTAATAACGGCCGAATATAATAGAGTTGAAACATCATAAGCCAGAAGGCTACATAAATAGTTTACTTTACATACAGCTGCCCGTGTCAACTCCCCCTTCTCATGATTTCTCTGTCCCCAGAGAAACGCATAGCACCACAGGGATCAACGTTGCTACAGTTCTACGTTAGCGTATGTGTAATTCAATTTGCTTCACCTCCACACCCAACCTTTACAGACCCTCGTATAGAGTATCCACATAGGTACTGTGCAGCGCAATATTCGTTTAAGGCGCCGCTGCACAGCTCGAGGATAGCTTCATGTCACAGCGCCGGCCAGCCACTGAGCACATGCGTGGTGTAGCTACCTCACATCACCATCGCTCAAATCCATGTCATCGCCACTGTATGAATCTGAACCTCCCTGACCAGACTCCTGGCCCAAGGGGACCTCTTCTGCGACCGTGGTCAGCAGTAGGTTCCAACTGGACATAGGGTCTGCCTCAGCCTGCTCGCTTGTAACTGCGGTGCTGTAGTAGTCAGGCCTCAGCCGCACGGTGATTAAACGCGTGACTGGGTGCCCGTTGTAATGCACGCGAAATGTGTACTTGCCGGCCCGGGGCAAGTATTCCTTGAGCACTGCACGGCTCCAACCAGTTGCACTTTTGACTCTCACGGTCTGACCATGGTAAGTCGCACCAAAGTCTGGTGGGATCCCAGGGCACATTTCCTGCACCACCTTGGGGCTAGAAACCGTGACGCCCAGATCCTTTGCGCGCTGCTGAGTGGCTTCAGCCAACGCAATTGCGCATTGCAACTGCCGCTTTGTGAAGTCCTCCCAGTCACCATCTTCATAGCGCACGCGCCAGTACGGGGCGAGGTAACCAGTGATGGTTCCCCATAGGTACTTGACTTGTTGCTTAAGCGCGCCGCGCTCCTCACGCACCACCTTAGTACCTCTCGGGAATAGGGCCAGCGCAGCCTCTTTCGTGGATACGCGCCGGTCCTCCCGTGGTATCCTCGTGGCGTAGTCAGGCATGTCATTCACATGCTTCAACTCGTAGAGCGCGTGAAAAGTATCGAGCGTCCAAGGCATGGCAACCTCGAGTGCATCGTCCTCTGTCTTCCATGTGCTCAACGTACCATCTCTGAGCAGCCAACGGTAGTCCCACGAACCATTGGGGTTGTACCGGCGGTCTACCAGCCTCTCTAGCCAGCCATCCTTGGGCAGTTGCTTAATGTCTTCCTCATTAAGCACCGCGTAGGGGTTGTCAAGTTCCATGACACTTGGCCTTAAATGAAAAGGCTTCATGTTGGTCACATGTGCCCGCGTGCGACGCACCCGGCGCCCCATCATGCGGCATGAAAATGACAGCCCAGATCCGCCAGTTTCCTCTGCTACCACCCATGGTCCAATGAATTTAGGGTCCAGCTTCCTGGAGCGTCCCTTAGCAGGCTTCTGCTTGATCATGACCAGGTCCCCAACTTTAACCTTCATTGCGCGCTTGACCGCTTCATTAGCCTTGTCAACTCTGCGCGCCTTGATGCCATATGCCTCATCAATAACCTTCTGTGCCATTTTGAGGTTGACGCGCTTGCGTTCAATCTCAGAATGTAAGTCGCCACCATGCACTTCATCAGGGAAGGTTTCGAACGGCAGGGACGGCTCGCGGCCATACACACAGTAGAAAGGGCTCAGGCCTGTTTCTTCTCTGGGGGTGGACCGGAGAGCGAACTGCACAGCCTCAACGCCCTCATGCCAATTCTGTTGGGTCTTGT
The DNA here is from genome assembly GCA_017506865.1 of Tribonema minus. Classification (NCBI taxonomy): domain Eukaryota; class Xanthophyceae; order Tribonematales; family Tribonemataceae; genus Tribonema; species Tribonema minus. Next base: position 1,100,166 of record JAFCMP010000157.1, read on the forward strand.
CAACCCAGGCAGTCAGAATGGCCATGATGCGTTCATTTTGCCGTTCAGCGACCCCATTTGCCTGTGGGTGGTATGCACTTGTGTCAATTTTCATGATCCTGAAAATTGAGCACAAATCGCGCACCACAATGTTCAGAAACTCCTTGCCTTGGTCCGACACCAGCTCCTCTAACATGGATCCCATTTCTAGGATTACCTTGTACAAGAGCCTTGCAACCGTATGCATGTCCTTGTTTTTAATTGGCATGAGCCAGCAAAATCCAGAGCGTGCCTCAATTACTGTCAGCAGCCCTATGTGCCCCTCTGAAGACACCACCGAGGTCATGGTGATGTCAGTGTGCGCTCGCTGAAACATGCGAGTTGGCAGTGTTAACATCATCTTGGCCTTGCCAGTCGTAGCCTTCTTGCGCTGTAGGCAAGACATGCAACTAGTGACATACGTGTGTACATCACTGCTGATGCGAGGCCAGTAGAAGCGCTCAAACAGGCGGACATACGTGGCGCTTGCGCCGGCGTGACCGGCCGTGGCGTCGTCATGCCCCAGCCTCAAAACCAGAGGGCGCAGCGCGGCGGGTACAAACCATTGGCGCAGCACCATCCCGCGTTTGGGGTGGCTGGTGGCCAGATGTACCAGCAGGCCGTCCTCCTCGTGACAGTACCAGTCACGGTTCACCATTAAGTGTGCAGCCAGCTCACTATCCTGCGGGTATATATTGTCCCTCAGAGTGCGTGACACTGCCTGACACAAGGGGTCCCGCTGCTGGAGCTCAATAAACGCTTCCCGGCTTAGCATTGCCGGCACAGGCGTGGTCCCATCAACTGGTTCAGGGACCAGTTCATGGCTGGGCCTGCTGAGTGTGCGCTTACGGCGTGGCTCCGACACCCCCTCTGTTCGCTGCGGGGGGATGGCGCCCCCTGGTAGCGGTACAGCGGTGTTGGCAGCGACCCGGCGGCGCTTGGCAGATATGCTCGCAGTCTTGCTAGATGCCGGGGAGTCCCAGTCAGACTCTGCCGCCTCATCCATGCATGCATTAGCATACATATGCAAAGTAGCTGGACTGAAAGACATCGACGCAGTCTCTCCATCCGTCCACGAAGAGTCTTCCTCGTCCAGCTCACATAGCAAAACATTGACCTGTTGGACCGTAAGCGTAGCCAGCCTGGCTGCTATGCTTGAGTCCTCACTTGCATTCTTCATGGCTAGCTCATTGAGCGAGAAGGGAGTGCCCCACTCATTGCTCACCAGTTTACCCCTGAAGTTGGCAATTTTAATTGCCGCTGCAGAAACATGTGACCCATGGTTGGTCGCCTTTGCTTGGTCAGCAAACTCCCCTAAGGGCGCCGCAAACTCTTCCACAAAATGTGCAAACTTCACCCCTGAAGGTGGTGCTGCAAAGCATGGAATTGAGTCTGACCATTGCTCGTCTGCTTGCTCATACTCTCTAGGAGCGTCCAACTCTTTTTGCATAGGGAGCCTGGACAGGCCGTCTGCATTTGAGTTCACCAGGCCTGGTCGGTGTTGTACGGTAATGTCGTACTCCAGCAACCTCATAGCCCACCGCATAAGCTTGCCATTGTGGTCCTGCAAAGTCAGCAGCCATCGTAGGGCCGCCGCATCTGTAACCACTGTGACTGGGTTGCCCCACACGTAAGGTCGGTAATGGTTGAGTGACAGCACGACGGCCAGGCACTCTAGCGCGGTAGCGCCAAGTTTGGCGTCTTGTGTGGAATTAATTTTTGAGAAGTAACCCACTACTACTTCCATTTCCTCCTTCCCATTTACTGTGCGCCTGCGGCCTGCCGCGGGGGCAGCTTCTTTGCCACTAAGTGCCTGCACTGGTTTAAATTGCGTCAAAATGCCACTAGTGGCAGTTTGAGATGCATCAGTGTACAGCACAAATGGTAGTGAGAAGTCTGGGTGTGACACCAGTTTTGCCTCGCACATTGCCTTTTTTAATGCCTCAAAGGCATCGCGCCTGCGCCTATCCCATACCATTTCTGCATCACTTTTGGTCAGCTCCACAAGTGGGGCTGCCAATGTCGCAAAATCTTGAACATACCGCCGGTAATAGTTGAAGCAGCCCAGTACTGTACGTACTAGCCCCTTGTCAGCTCTCCCTTTGACATTCAATGGCGCGCTCATGTCAGACATTGCCTGAACCTTTTCTGGGTCCGGACGAATGCCCCCTGATCCCACAATGTGACCAAGGAACTTGATCTCAGTTTGGAACCATTGGCATTTGTGCCGCGCCACACTTAGACCAGCGTCTTTGATGCGTGATAGGACGTCACGGATATGCGCAAGGTGCGTTTCCATGGAGTCATCATATATCAAGACGTCGTCGACGTAAACCATGGCATATGCACCTAGGGCAGCGCCCAAAGTGTTGTGCATCAAGCGTGTGAATTGCGCAGGCAAATTCACAAGCCCAAAAGGTGCCACTGTGTACTGCCATAGCCCTCCATCAGGTGTGCGGAATGCCGTTTTAGGCTTGTCACTTTCGCGCAATGGTATCTGATGGTAGCCCGCGGCCATGTCGACTGAGGACACGTACCGGGCGCCCTTCATTTGATGCACCATATCATCGATGTTGCCTAGACCTCTGCTGTCGCGCTTCGTGACAGCGTTGAGACGGCGGAAGTCCACGCAAAATCGTATCTTATCACCTTGCCTTGCTAGTACTGGGTTGCATGCCCATGGACCATTGCTAGGCTCCACTTGCTTGCGCACATGCATGGCCTTGACATGTTCCATGATGTACTCTGCCTCCTTTTGCGCCCACCTCCTAGCCTTTTCAGCGATAGGCATTGCATCACCAGTGTCAATCTCAAACTCCATGAGGTTTGTCACTGTCGGATTTTTGGGGTCCTTTGCAAACACGCTCGCGAATTCGTTGAACACATCCATCAGATGCTCAGCATATGGCCTACCATCGGGGGCTTTCATATCATGAAGGTCACCTTTGGTGGGTAGCATCTCGCGTAGCTCTGCTTCAGTGCAGGGTTCCTGTGTGGTACGAGTGCGTTCTGTGCCTGGTGTAGCAGCAGACACATTAGCAGCACCATAGGTACCAGCAGCCTTCCCCAATGCAATTGCTCGCAGCGCCGCGGTTGCAGCGTAGCTGAACTCGCTGTTCGGGTGGTGAGCTGCAGCCACCTGCAAGAGCTGTTGCTCAAGCTTGGTCGCAGATGCGTCCTCCAACTCAATGATATCCTCAGGCGAAGCCGGCCGTGCCTCACCAATGAAGGTGTTTCTGGCCATAAGCACCGGCTGGTCTGAGAAGTTTACCATGCGTGCGCGCACAGGGTTGTGCGCGCCAACAATATCCACCGACATGGCGGCCTTTACGCCCCTTTCTTGCAACTTCAACATCGTCTGAGACATTGCGGGTTGTATTACTGCCGAGTAGGGGCTCAGCCCTTTCACTGGTGGGTGTAATGCAACTTCAACGTTCACCTCGGTGTGCGCTGGAATGAGTATGTCATTCACCAGGCACACGGCACGATGCGCAGGGGGGGCTGGTACTTTGGGGCTAATTTTCACAACCCCTGCGGTCTTAGCGCCTTGCCACACCGTCCCATGCGCTGCCTCGCTGCCTAGCATCTTCAACTTTGGGCCGTCCGAACCTAACGGCTGGTATGTCAAATCCTCATAGTCAAAGAGGGTTTTGTACATGCCAAAGAAGTCGCTGCCTAGAATGGTGGTGATGGCCAAGTCCACAATGTAGAACTTGTGCCGCACCAGCTTGTTACCAAACCGTAAGGTGAGGTGCAAAGCGCCTACGATCTTGACCTGTGTGCGACTGTCTGCCAGTTCTATGACTGAATGGTCCCCCTTCTCAAGAGGGCATGTCGTCCCTGGAGATAGCTCATCCGCCGTTGCTTTTGCCATGATGCCTGCCTCAGCGCCGGGGTCCAGCAATGAGACAAAGTCTCGTTCTTTGAACCCACGTTGGTGCTGCACGCGTGCCTTCAGCCTGGCAAACCGCTGCTTGCTGGGCTGGCCACTTGGCAACACAACTGTCTCTCCCGGCCTCACCGAGGCGGGATCCACTTCAGCGGCTTGTGAGCGGCTCGCTTCATCGTGTAGCTTGGCAGCCACAGCGCTCACGCGAGGGTTGCCTAGCCCACGCCTGCGAGTTGCCTCATGCACCGTGTCGTCAAAGTGATGCTCGTCTTCACTGGCGTATGCACCTTGTGAGGAGCCGCTAGGGTGTGACTGCACAAGTTCCTCTTCCTCAACTTCATCAACATCAGAGTCTGAGTCATTGCACGAGTCATTGAGCGCTGTGCAAGACCAAGGACCTGTGTTCAAACCTTCTGCACATATCATATCAGGGGTGACTGCATACTGCCAAGCACTGTATCGTGCGGTGATGGCCGCAACCCTAGCCTGCACCTTGCCTTGCTCAGTAGGAGTCTCTGCCACATGCATGTAATCTTCAGACCCTGGCAGCATCCATTCAGGGGGGGGTGCACTAGGGTCATGGTCCAGGCGGACACCCCGGGGACAAGGGGCGCCTACTTGAAGATCAAGCATGCCAGATCCCACAAGCCCAACGGCAATGTGAAAAGCCATGCGTGGCATGACTAAGTTTACAAGCCATAACTTCATGTCCTCAATGGTGGCCTTGCATGGCAAGTCACGTGTAAAGGTGAGCAGGACAGCCATTTCACGCAATGACAGTACTCTTGCATTTTGCACAGGGCCAGCATCATGTTCATCATCAGCCACATAGTCAGCCAGATCCACTGGTGGTTTTCCAGGGTTCCGCCTGACCGGGCTGGGCATGCAGTCATCGGCATCATACACACTCTTGGTACCCTTCACGCGAGATTTCCAAAAGAAACAGCGCTCAGGGCAGCGAAGAACGCGCCGTACGGACATGGGTAATGATGAACGCTGAATTGCATTAATTAACGCCCCGAACCGTGCCATAGCGGTCGTGACACCAACCCCTGCCCGCGCAATCACCACATACAGCCGCCGCCGGTGGCACGCTATGCTAAAATCCGACCCCTTCAGCTTGCTGACATAGAGACAGTAGCCGTGGGCCAGCAGCAAAGCCTGCGCGCGCGCCCACGCCTTGGAGCTGAGCATGGATACCACATTCTCGATGACACAGCAGCGCAGCTTCGCCCTCACAATCAGCCGCGCCGCCATGATCGTCACCTCCGCCGCTGCCCCCTCAACGCCACTCCCGTTTGCATAATCTGTGCACGGGGGGGACATTGTGGTGAGGTCAGGATCCAGTTCAGCCAGTGCTATGGCTACTGCATCATCGCTCAGGCACGCGTTTAAAACCTTGTGGGTGCCAGGGTGCAGTTCGTGGTACGCCTCACACACGCGGGGGCACTTGTCAACAGCAAGTTGAGTGTCCACCACAAGGCCTGCCACACTTGCCTGCTTTAAACCCTCGTCCCAGCCACCAATGCCGCAGCATATGGAGGCGTGTGTCACATGCCGCGCTGCACCCGCCACTGGCATGCCAGCATCAGGGTCCTGTGTCACAGCGGTAGCACAGACAGGCGATTCGCTTGCATTAGGTATGGTAACCGTATGCGGCGAACCAGTGTTTGATGGGGGAGTATCATTTGCACTATCACCTTCAAGTTGCATGTTAGCATCAGCCGTAGACTGCGACACTTCCGCGAGGGAAGGTACGCTGGGTAACGAAGGATGCAACATAGCCAGCAATACGGCGTCATTGTGCCCAGGCGCGCGCTCACGTGGTGAGGTTGCGATGGACGCGGAGACGCACATATCACGTTGACCAAAAGCATGTTCAAGTTCAACTGCGGCGCGCGCACCGCTGGTGCCACCCCCTGAGAGGGCCGCACGCGCGCGCGCGAGCGAAGTAGACTCACCCTGAGCCCTCTGCCAGGCCACAAAGGCCATCATCTTGTGATACTCGTCCGCCTCCGCCGGCGTTGGCGCAGCGGCAGCAGCCGCCGCTGCCACGACCGGCGCCTGCGGCATAGCAGCCGGGGGCGGAAAAGGGGGGCGAGGACCGTACCGCGTGTACTGATTCGCCTGATGTGCCGGTGGCGCGCCGCGCGGCTCACCGCGCGGCCCGCCGTACGGTGCGGCGCGGGGGCGGCGGGAAGGATCAAACGCCGGGCAGTTGGGCGTGTTGCGATGCATGTCAACGGCGATACCGCGCGGCAGCGTTGTCTGGCAGTCAAAGCATACCCAGTGAGAACGCGGGTTGAACTGCACCATGCCTGAATTGTCATGCTCAGGCGCGGGGGGCCCACGCCTGGCGGGCGCGGCTGCCGGAGCCGACTTGGCGGCTACAGCAGCAGCTCGCACCTCCAAGGCTTTCTCCTTTTTGGCGAGGCGCCTCTCCTTGTCCGCCAGCGTTCTCTCCTTGCGCGCAATCTGCGAGGCAGAGGGCGTCTGGCGCGGCGCGTCACTTGCTTGCGACGCGTCGTCGCGCAAACTCTCAAGGTCAGAACCATCCTGCGACGTGGGTCCGCCCTTGCTCGCGGCATGGGCTTTCCCGTTCCAGGTGCGCTCAATGTGCTCCTGAATGCTCGCAAGACCAGCGTCCTGCCAGCCCCTCCCCAGTGCAACCCTAGCGGCCGTCCGCTCCTTGGATGAGATGAGGCGTAAGTAGTGAAGCTTTTCAGAAAACTCACGAGAACTTTCGCTACCACCTGCCTGTACAACCATGTTCCGCACGCGGAGAGCCAACTCCCCAGGGCTCTCGCTCGGGAGACGCCTGGCTTGAAGTAGAGAATTGTACACCTTCTCTTGGGCAGCTTCAGAGTTGAAGTGCTCAATTATGGCTGCACAACGTTCTGCGTACGTTAGCTGCTCCCACCCCTTCCGCTTGCCGCCGACCTCTAGGGACAGTAGGCGCACAGTTGAAAGTAAGGGTTTGTCCTTCGACGCCTTTATGGCCACACTTAGAGCGTGGACCTTGACGTCCTCTGCCATGGAGCGCAGCGCAGCGGTGAGTGAGTCAAGCCTGGTGACACATACACCTACGCGAGAAGAGAGGTCGGCTACGCCGGCAATCCTACCAGCCTTCGCATAGACGTCTCCCTTGCCCCTGTTAGCAGCGTCAGCGCCGTCCGCTCGGGACGGTTCACTGCCATCGTCGCTGGGGGTCGTGGTGACCCCAGTGCTCGACGGCGCAGTATGAGACATCTGAATCGAGGCCGCCACGTCAACGCGGGGCGGGGCAACCTGGACCAAACGCCCTGCCTGCAAGTGCTGCACCAGCTGCACCTTCTCGAACGCCTTGAGACGGCGCAGTGTATCTGCATCGCCAAGATCGCGATCCATGATTGCGTCGAGTTCTATGCGAGCAGTCTCCAAAGCGCTGAATCTCTGTGAGTACGCGCAGCGGTCAACTTCTACCTGCTCCATGCTCGCCTTAAGACGTGGAAGCTGGTACGTGATCGCATAGAGGTCCGTCTTGTACATTGTACGTTCAGGGGAACCCTCCTTGCTAGCATCGCGCAGGCCACGCAACACCTTAGCCTGGGCGTCAAGGTCCTGGAAACGTTCTTGCAGCTGTACCTCGTCTGCAGACAGTCTCGCCGAGGCAGATGCCCCGGACTTGTGCGAGGCCGCCAACAGCTCGAGCAGCCGGGTATAACGGGCTCTGGATACGGTTAGACCGGCACCAGTCTCACCCGCATCAGAGCTGGCGTCGTCACCGGCGCCAGCGCATATCTCGTCGTCGAGCTCCGCCTCTCGCTCGCTACCGCCAACGGCCGGCGCAGGAGGGGTTGCGGGCTCCTTTGACGACTTGGACTTCTTCGCGGGCTTCTCCGGCTTGTCAGCCGGTGCCGCATCAGCCTTGCCCTTACTCCCCTTTCTTTTCGTGGAGGAGTCCGAGTCTGCACATGGAACAGGATCATGTGTTGAGTCTCTCAAATATACCCCTCACCATCCAACAATAAGATATCCATCAGCCTGGGAGAACAAAAATTATTATAGTACTCATCAAGAGAGCCTCTCTTGGAACATGGGATGTCCCTGTGCGCTCGCCCGTGCAATTAGCCAGCCCGGGACGTGCACAGAACACACCGGCACTCCCATGAGATGCATGTGGTTGCCAATCATAGCCACGCAAGTCAGTAGAACCACGGGCTCCCGCAACCGTGTCAACCGCGGCATGCTATGTCTCAATGCATTTGATTCTAGTGCGGCAGCGGCAGAGCAGAGTTACTGTTGTTGCTGCGCAAGCACCATATGCACACCTGTTTATCGTCGTAGTTAACGCTGTTGCCTAGCTGATTGTGGCCTGCACCAATCCAACACCTCCGGTATGCAACCGTTACCTAAGTTGCTCTGGGTAGCAACTTCAAGCGAGCGTCGACGCATTCGCAAGACGAACTGTGATCATCAGCTCGATTACACCATCATCAGATGGTGCCGAGAAACAAAGGGTGGGGGGTGATGGGTAACCTCGCAAGCCCACTAATGCCCGTGCAAGTCAGTACGGGAGAACCCGTACCGCAGCTTTCGACAGTCAGCCTCATCATCTCAATTACACAGCGTTAACAGCCGACGTCATGCGAAGCAACTACGGGTGTGTGAGCCGCTGCTAAGCATGATTCCTCCGACACAGGCACTGGAGCTAGGGCGGCTCACGCAGCATAAAAGCACTGCTGCTCAGTGTTCACTTGGTAGCGACAGCTGGCACAACCAAGCAAAGGATGCGGCGTGCAGGCGCATATTTACAATGTGCATGCACACCGACCCCTGCGCTAAATTCCTCCTCGTAGCTGCCTCCAGTTAGTACGAGCGGTAACCAACACTCAGCGCGTCCGCCTCGCGAAGGGCCGATACTGAATGATTGGACGATTTCCTATTCAGTCAATTGGCCTACGTTAAGGAGCGGGAAAGCAACGTTGGCGCTCCAGAGCACGTGTTGATGAGGGCAAGCGAGGGCTAACGATACGATATTTAAGGAGCACGTGTAGCTTGGTTCGTCAGGGCCCGCCAGAGCGAAGCAAGGGGTGGGTAAGGACTGTCTGTAGGTGCCAGGCGTGGGCCCCCCGCGCCTGAGCATGACAATTCAGGCATGGTGCAGTTCAACCCGCGTTCTCACTGGGTATGCTTTGACTGCCAGACAACGCTGCCGCGCGGTATCGCCGTTGACATGCATCGCAACACGCCCAACTGCCCGGCGTTTGATCCTTCCCGCCGCCCCCGCGCCGCACCGTACGGCGGGCCGCGCGGTGAGCCGCGCGGCGCGCCACCGGCGCATCAGGCGAATCAGTACACGCGGTACGGTCCCCGCCCCCCTTTTCCGCCCCCGGCTGCTATGCCGCAGGCGCCGGTCGTGGCAGCGGCGGCTGCTGCCGCTGCGCCAACGCCAGCGGAGGCGGACGAGTATCACAAGATGATGGCCTTTGTGGCCTGGCAGAGGGCTCAGGGTGAGTCTACTTCGCTCGCGCGCGCGCGTGCGGCCCTCTCAGGGGGTGGCACCAGCGGTGCGCGCGCCGCAGTTGAACTTGAACATGCTTTTGGTCAACGTGATATGTGCGTCTCCGCGTCCATCGCAACCTCACCACGTGAGCGCGCGCCTGGGCACAATGACGCCGTATTGCTGGCTATGTTGCATCCTTCGTTACCCAGCGTACCTTCCCTCGCGGAAGTGTCGCAGTCTACGGCTGATGCTAACATGCAACTTGAAGGTGATAGTGCAAACGATACTCCCCCATCAAACACTGGTTCGCCGCATACGGTTACCATACCTAATGCAAGCGAATCGCCTGTCTGTGCTACCGCTGTGACACAGGACCCTGATGCTGGCATGCCAGTGGCGGGTGCAGCGCGGCATGTGACACACGCCTCCATATGCTGCGGCATTGGTGGCTGGGACGAGGGTTTAAAGCAGGCAAGTGTGGCAGGCCTTGTGGTGGACACTCAACTTGCTGTTGACAAGTGCCCCCGCGTGTGTGAGGCGTACCACGAACTGCACCCTGGCACCCACAAGGTTTTAAACGCGTGCCTGAGCGATGATGCAGTAGCCATAGCACTGGCTGAACTGGATCCTGACCTCACCACAATGTCCCCCCCGTGCACAGATTATGCAAACGGGAGTGGCGTTGAGGGGGCAGCGGCGGAGGTGACGATCATGGCGGCGCGGCTGATTGTGAGGGCGAAGCTGCGCTGCTGTGTCATCGAGAATGTGGTATCCATGCTCAGCTCCAAGGCGTGGGCGCGCGCGCAGGCTTTGCTGCTGGCCCACGGCTACTGTCTCTATGTCAGCAAGCTGAAGGGGTCGGATTTTAGCATAGCGTGCCACCGGCGGCGGGTGTATGTGGTGATTGCGCGGGCAGGGGTTGGTGTCACGACCGCTATGGCACGGTTCGGGGCGTTAATTAATGCAATTCAGTGTTCATCATTACCCATGTCCGTACGGCGTGTTCTTCGCTGCCCTGAGCGCTGTTTCTTTTGGAAATCTCGCGTGAAGGGTACCAAGAGTGTGTATGATGCCGATGACTGCATGCCCAGCCCGGTCAGGCGGAACCCTGGAAAACCACCAGTGGATCTGGCTGACTATGTGGCTGATGATGAACATGATGCTGGCCCTGTGCAAAATGCAAGAGTACTGTCATTGCGTGAAATGGCTGTTCTGCTCACCTTCACACGTGACTTGCCATGCAAGGCCACCATTGAGGACATGAAGTTATGGCTTGTAAACTTAGTCATGCCACGCATGGCTTTTCACATTGCCGTTGGGCTTGTGGGATCTGGCATGCTTGATCTTCAAGTAGGCGCCCCTTGTCCCCGGGGTGTCCGCCTGGACCATGACCCTAGTGCACCCCCCCCTGAATGGATGCTGCCAGGGTCTGAAGATTACATGCATGTGGCAGAGACTCCTACTGAGCAAGGCAAGGTGCAGGCTAGGGTTGCGGCCATCACCGCACGATACAGTGCTTGGCAGTATGCAGTCACCCCTGATATGACATGTGCAGAAGGTTTGAACACAGGTCCTTGGTCTTGCACAGCGCTCAATGACTCGTGCAATGACTCAGACTCTGATGTTGATGAAGTTGAGGAAGAGGAACTTGTGCAGTCACACCCTAGCGGCTCCTCACAAGGTGCATACGCCAGTGAAGACGAGCAGCACTTTGACGACACGGTGCATGAGGCAACTCGCAGGCGTGGGCTAGGCAACCCTCGCGTGAGCGCTGTGGCTGCCAAGCTACACGATGAAGCGAGCCGCTCACAAGCCGCTGAAGTGGATCCCGCCTCGGTTAGGCCGGGAGAGACAGTTGTGTTGCCAAGTGGCCAGCCCAGCAAGCAGCGGTTTGCCAGGCTGAAGGCACGCGTGCAGCACCAACGTGGGTTCAAAGAACGAGACTTTGTCTCATTGCTGGACCCCGGCGCTGAGGCAGGCATCATGGCAAAAGCAACGGCGGATGAGCTATCTCCAGGGACGACATGCCCTCTTGAGAAGGGGGACCATTCAGTCATAGAACTGGCAGACAGTCGCACACAGGTCAAGATCGTAGGCGCTTTGCACCTCACCTTACGGTTTGGTAACAAGCTGGTGCGGCACAAGTTCTACATTGCGGACTTGGCCATCACCACCATTCTAGGCAGCGACTTCTTTGGCATGTACAAAACCCTCTTTGACTATGAGGATTTGACATACCAGCCGTTAGGTTCGGACGGCCCAAAGTTGAAGATGCTAGGCAGCGAGGCAGCGCATGGGACGGTGTGGCAAGGCGCTAAGACCGCAGGGGCTGTGAAAATTAGCCCCAAAGTACCAGCCCCCCCTGCGCATCGTGCCGTGTGCCTGGTGAATGACATACTCATTCCAGCGCACACCGAGGTGAACGTTGAAGTTGTATTACACCCACCAGTGAAAGGGCTGAGCCCCTACTCGGCAGTAATACAACCCGCAATGTCTCAGACGATGTTGAAGTTGCAAGAAAGGGGCGTAAAGGCCGCCATGTCGGTGGATATTGTTGGCGCGCACAACCCTGTGCGCGCACGCATGGTGAACTTCTCAGACCAGCCGGTGCTTATGGCCAGAAACACCTTCATTGGTGAGGCACGGCCGGCTTCGCCTGAGGATATCATTGAGTTGGAGGACGCATCTGCGACCAAGCTTGAGCAACAGCTCTTGCAGGTGGCTGCAGCTCACCACCCGAACAGCGAGTTCAGCTACGCTGCAACCGCGGCGCTGCGAGCAATTGCATTGGGGAAGGCTGCTGGTACCTATGGTGCTGCTAATGTGTCTGCTGCTACACCAGGCACAGAACGCACTCGTACCACACAGGAACCCTGCACTGAAGCAGAGCTACGCGAGATGCTACCCACCAAAGGTGACCTTCATGATATGAAAGCCCCCGATGGTAGGCCATATGCTGAGCATCTGATGGATGTGTTCAACGAATTCGCGAGCGTGTTTGCAAAGGACCCCAAAAATCCGACAGTGACAAACCTCATGGAGTTTGAGATTGACACTGGTGATGCAATGCCCATCGCTGAAAAGGCTAGGAGGTGGGCGCAAAAGGAGGCAGAGTACATCATGGAACATGTCAAGGCCATGCATGTGCGCAAGCAAGTGGAGCCTAGCAATGGTCCATGGGCATGCAACCCAGTACTAGCAAGGCAAGGTGATAAGATACGATTTTGCGTGGACTTCCGCCGTCTCAATGCTGTCACGAAGCGCGACAGCAGAGGTCTAGGCAACATCGATGATATGGTGCATCAAATGAAGGGCGCCCGGTACGTGTCCTCAGTCGACATGGCCGCGGGCTACCATCAGATACCATTGCGCGAAAGTGACAAGCCTAAAACGGCATTCCGCACACCTGATGGAGGGCTATGGCAGTACACAGTGGCACCTTTTGGGCTTGTGAATTTGCCTGCGCAATTCACACGCTTGATGCACAACACTTTGGGCGCTGCCCTAGGTGCATATGCCATGGTTTACGTCGACGACGTCTTGATATATGATGACTCCATGGAAACGCACCTTGCGCATATCCGTGACGTCCTATCACGCATCAAAGACGCTGGTCTAAGTGTGGCGCGGCACAAATGCCAATGGTTCCAAACTGAGATCAAGTTCCTTGGTCACATTGTGGGATCAGGGGGCATTCGTCCGGACCCAGAAAAGGTTCAGGCAATGTCTGACATGAGCGCGCCATTGAATGCCAAAGGGAGAGCTGACAAGGGGCTAGTACGTACAGTACTGGGCTGCTTCAACTATTACCGGCGGTATGTTCAAGATTTTGCGACATTGGCAGCCCCACTTGTGGAGCTGACCAAAAGTGATGCAGAAATGGTATGGGATAGGCGCAGGCGCGATGCCTTTGAGGCATTAAAAAAGGCAATGTGCGAGGCAAAACTGGTGTCACACCCAGACTTCTCACTACCATTTGTGCTGTACACTGATGCATCTCAAACTGCCACTAGTGGCATTTTGACGCAATTTAAACCAGTGCAGGCACTTAGTGGCAAAGAAGCTGCCCCCGCGGCAGGCCGCAGGCGCACAGTAAATGGGAAGGAGGAAATGGAAGTAGTAGTGGGTTACTTCTCAAAAATTAATTCCACACAAGACGCCAAACTTGGCGCTACCGCGCTAGAGTGCCTGGCCGTCGTGCTGTCACTCAACCATTACCGACCTTACGTGTGGGGCAACCTAGTCACAGTGGTTACAGATGCGGCGGCCCTACGATGGCTGCTGACTTTGCAGGACCACAATGGCAAGCTTATGCGGTGGGCTATGAGGTTGCTGGAGTACGACATTACCGTACAACACCGACCAGGCCTGGTGAACTCAAATGCAGACGGCCTGTCCAGGCTCCCTATGCAAAAAGAGTTGGACGCTCCTAGAGAGTATGAGCAAGCAGACGAGCAATGGTCAGACTCAATTCCATGCTTTGCAGCACCACCTTCAGGGGTGAAGTTTGCACATTTTGTGGAAGAGTTTGCGGCGCCCTTAGGGGAGTTTGCTGACCAAGCAAAGGCGACCAACCATGGGTCACATGTTTCTGCAGCGGCAATTAAAATTGCCAACTTCAGGGGTAAACTGGTGAGCAATGAGTGGGGCACTCCCTTCTCGCTCAATGAGCTAGCCATGAAGAATGCAAGTGAGGACTCAAGCATAGCAGCCAGGCTGGCTACGCTTACGGTCCAACAGGTCAATGTTTTGCTATGTGAGCTGGACGAGGAAGACTCTTCGTGGACGGATGGAGAGACTGCGTCGATGTCTTTCAGTCCAGCTACTTTGCATATGTATGCTAATGCATGCATGGATGAGGCGGCAGAGTCTGACTGGGACTCCCCGGCATCTAGCAAGACTGCGAGCATATCTGCCAAGCGCCGCCGGGTCGCTGCCAACACCGCTGTACCGCTACCAGGGGGCGCCATCCCCCCGCAGCGAACAGAGGGGGTGTCGGAGCCACGCCGTAAGCGCACACTCAGCAGGCCCAGCCATGAACTGGTCCCTGAACCAGTTGACGGGACCACGCCTGTGCCGGCAATGCTAAGCCGGGAAGCGTTTATTGAGCTCCAGCAGCGGGACCCCTTGTGTCAGGCAGTGTCACGCACTCTGAGGGACAATATATACCCGCAGGATAGTGAGCTGGCTGCACACTTAATGGTGAACCGTGACTGGTACTGTCACGAGGAGGACGGCCTGCTGGTACATCTGGCCACCAGCCACCCCAAACGCGGGATGGTGCTGCGCCAATGGTTTGTACCCGCCGCGCTGCGCCCTCTGGTTTTGAGGCTGGGGCATGACGACGCCACGGCCGGTCACGCCGGCGCAAGCGCCACGTATGTCCGCCTGTTTGAGCGCTTCTACTGGCCTCGCATCAGCAGTGATGTACACACGTATGTCACTAGTTGCATGTCTTGCCTACAGCGCAAGAAGGCTACGACTGGCAAGGCCAAGATGATGTTAACACTGCCAACTCGCATGTTTCAGCGAGCGCACACTGACATCACCATGACCTCGGTGGTGTCTTCAGAGGGGCACATAGGGCTGCTGACAGTAATTGAGGCACGCTCTGGATTTTGCTGGCTCATGCCAATTAAAAACAAGGACATGCATACGGTTGCAAGGCTCTTGTACAAGGTAATCCTAGAAATGGGATCCATGTTAGAGGAGCTGGTGTCGGACCAAGGCAAGGAGTTTCTGAACATTGTGGTGCGCGATTTGTGCTCAATTTTCAGGATCATGAAAATTGACACAAGTGCATACCACCCACAGGCAAATGGGGTCGCTGAACGGCAAAATGAACGCATCATGGCCATTCTGACTGCCTGGGTTGACAAGACCCAACAGAATTGGCATGAGGGCGTTGAGGCTGTGCAGTTCGCTCTCCGGTCCACCCCCAGAGAAGAAACAGGCCTGAGCCCTTTCTACTGTGTGTATGGCCGCGAGCCGTCCCTGCCATTCGAAACCTTCCCTGATGAAGTGCATGGTGGTGACTTACATTCTGAGATTGAACGCAAGCGCGTCAACCTCAAAATGGCACAGAAGGTTATTGATGAGGCATATGGCATCAAGGCGCGCAGAGTTGACAAGGCTAATGAAGCGGTCAAGCGCGCAATGAAGGTTAAAGTTGGGGACCTGGTCATGATCAAGCAGAAGCCTGCTAAGGGACGCTCCAGGAAGCTGGACCCTAAATTCATTGGACCATGGGTGGTAGCAGAGGAAACTGGCGGATCTGGGCTGTCATTTTCATGCCGCATGATGGGGCGCCGGGTGCGTCGCACGCGGGCACATGTGACCAACATGAAGCCTTTTCATTTAAGGCCAAGTGTCATGGAACTTGACAAGCCCTACGCGGTGCTTAATGAGGAAGACATTAAGCAACTGCCCAAAGATGGCTGGCTAGAGAGGCTGGTAGACCGCCGGTACAACCCCAATGGTTCGTGGGACTACCGTTGGCTGCTCAGAGATGGTACGTTGAGCACATGGAAGACAGAGGACGATGCACTCGAGGTTGCCATGCCTTGGACGCTCGATACTTTTCACGCGCTCTACGAGTTGAAGCATGTGAATGACATGCCTGACTACGCCATGAGGATACCACGGGAGGACCGGCGCGTAGCCACGAAAGAGGCTGCGCTGGCCCTATTCCCGAGAGGTACTAAGGTGGTGCGTGAGGAGCGCGGCGCGCTTAAGCAACAAGTCAAGTACCTATGGGGAACCATCACTGGTTACCTCGCCCCGTACTGGCGCGTGCGCTATGAAGATGGTGACTGGGAGGACTTCACAAAGCGGCAGTTGCAATGCGCAATTGCGTTGGCTGAAGCCACTCAGCAGCGCGCAAAGGATCTGGGCGTCACGGTTTCTAGCCCCAAGGTGGTGCAGGAAATGTGCCCTGGGATCCCACCAGACTTTGGTGCGACTTACCATGGTCAGACCGTGAGAGTCAAAAGTGCAACTGGTTGGAGCCGTGCAGTGCTCAAGGAATACTTGCCCCGGGCCGGCAAGTACACATTTCGCGTGCATTACAACGGGCACCCAGTCGCGCGTTTAATCACCGTGCGGCTGAGGCCTGACTACTACAGCACCGCAGTTACAAGCGAGCAGGCTGAGGCAGACCCTATGTCCAGTTGGAACCTACTGCTGACCACGGTCGCAGAAGAGGTCCCCTTGGGCCAGGAGTCTGGTCAGGGAGGTTCAGATTCATACAGTGGCGATGACATGGATTTGAGCGATGGTGATGTGAGGTAGCTACACCACGCATGTGCTCAGTGGCTGGCCGGCGCTGTGACATGAAGCTATCCTCGAGCTGTGCAGCGGCGCCTTAAACGAATATTGCGCTGCACAGTACCTATGTGGATACTCTATACGAGGGTCTGTAAAGGTTGGGTGTGGAGGTGAAGCAAATTGAATTACACATACGCTTCATGGCACCTACAGACAGTCCTTACCCACCCCTTGCTTCGCTCTGGCGGGCCCTGACGAACCAAGCTACACGTGCTCCTTAAATATCGTATCGTTAGCCCTCGCTTGCCCTCATCAACACGTGCTCTGGAGCGCCAACGTTGCTTTCCCGCTCCTTAACGTAGGCCAATTGACTGAATAGGAAATCGTCCAATCATTCAGTATCGGCCCTTCGCGAGGCGGACGCGCTGAGTGTTGGTTACCGCTCGTACTAACTGGAGGCAGCTACGAGGAGGAATTTAGCGCAGGGGTCGGTGTGCATGCACATTGTAAATATGCGCCTGCACGCCGCATCCTTTGCTTGGTTGTGCCAGCTGTCGCTACCAAGTGAACACTGAGCAGCAGTGCTTTTATGCTGCGTGAGCCGCCCTAGCTCCAGTGCCTGTGTCGGAGGAATCATGCTTAGCAGCGGCTCACACACCCGTAGTTGCTTCGCATGACGTCGGCTGTTAACGCTGTGTAATTGAGATGATGAGGCTGACTGTCGAAAGCTGCGGTACGGGTTCTCCCGTACTGACTTGCACGGGCATTAGTGGGCTTGCGAGGTTACCCATCACCCCCCACCCTTTGTTTCTCGGCACCATCTGATGATGGTGTAATCGAGCTGATGATCACAGTTCGTCTTGCGAATGCGTCGACGCTCGCTTGAAGTTGCTACCCAGAGCAACTTAGGTAACGGTTGCATACCGGAGGTGTTGGATTGGTGCAGGCCACAATCAGCTAGGCAACAGCGTTAACTACGACGATAAACAGGTGTGCATATGGTGCTTGCGCAGCAACAACAGTAACTCTGCTCTGCCGCTGCCGCACTAGAATCAAATGCATTGAGACATAGCATGCCGCGGTTGACACGGTTGCGGGAGCCCGTGGTTCTACTGACTTGCGTGGCTATGATTGGCAACCACATGCATCTCATGGGAGTGCCGGTGTGTTCTGTGCACGTCCCGGGCTGGCTAATTGCACGGGCGAGCGCACAGGGACATCCCATGTTCCAAGAGAGGCTCTCTTGATGAGTACTATAATAATTTTTGTTCTCCCAGGCTGATGGATATCTTATTGTTGGATGGTGAGGGGTATATTTGAGAGACTCAACACATGATCCTGTTCCATGTGCAGACTCGGACTCCTCCACGAAAAGAAAGGGGAGTAAGGGCAAGGCTGATGCGGCACCGGCTGACAAGCCGGAGAAGCCCGCGAAGAAGTCCAAGTCGTCAAAGGAGCCCGCAACCCCTCCTGCGCCGGCCGTTGGCGGTAGCGAGCGAGAGGCGGAGCTCGACGACGAGATATGCGCTGGCGCCGGTGACGACGCCAGCTCTGATGCGGGTGAGACTGGTGCCGGTCTAACCGTATCCAGAGCCCGTTATACCCGGCTGCTCGAGCTGTTGGCGGCCTCGCACAAGTCCGGGGCATCTGCCTCGGCGAGACTGTCTGCAGACGAGGTACAGCTGCAAGAACGTTTCCAGGACCTTGACGCCCAGGCTAAGGTGTTGCGTGGCCTGCGCGATGCTAGCAAGGAGGGTTCCCCTGAACGTACAATGTACAAGACGGACCTCTATGCGATCACGTACCAGCTTCCACGTCTTAAGGCGAGCATGGAGCAGGTAGAAGTTGACCGCTGCGCGTACTCACAGAGATTCAGCGCTTTGGAGACTGCTCGCATAGAACTCGACGCAATCATGGATCGCGATCTTGGCGATGCAGATACACTGCGCCGTCTCAAGGCGTTCGAGAAGGTGCAGCTGGTGCAGCACTTGCAGGCAGGGCGTTTGGTCCAGGTTGCCCCGCCCCGCGTTGGCGTGGCGGCCTCGATTCAGATGTCTCATACTGCGCCGTCGAGCACTGGGGTCACCACGACCCCCAGCGACGATGGCAGTGAACCGTCCCGAGCGGACGGCGCTGACGCTGCTAACAGGGGCAAGGGAGACGTCTATGCGAAGGCTGGTAGGATTGCCGGCGTAGCCGACCTCTCTTCTCGCGTAGGTGTATGTGTCACCAGGCTTGACTCACTCACCGCTGCGCTGCGCTCCATGGCAGAGGACGTCAAGGTCCACGCTCTAAGTGTGGCCATAAAGGCGTCGAAGGACAAACCCTTACTTTCAACTGTGCGCCTACTGTCCCTAGAGGTCGGCGGCAAGCGGAAGGGGTGGGAGCAGCTAACGTACGCAGAACGTTGTGCAGCCATAATTGAGCACTTCAACTCTGAAGCTGCCCAAGAGAAGGTGTACAATTCTCTACTTCAAGCCAGGCGTCTCCCGAGCGAGAGCCCTGGGGAGTTGGCTCTCCGCGTGCGGAACATGGTTGTACAGGCAGGTGGTAGCGAAAGTTCTCGTGAGTTTTCTGAAAAGCTTCACTACTTACGCCTCATCTCATCCAAGGAGCGGACGGCCGCTAGGGTTGCACTGGGGAGGGGCTGGCAGGACGCTGGTCTTGCGAGCATTCAGGAGCACATTGAGCGCACCTGGAACGGGAAAGCCCATGCCGCGAGCAAGGGCGGACCCACGTCGCAGGATGGTTCTGACCTTGAGAGTTTGCGCGACGACGCGTCGCAAGCAAGTGACGCGCCGCGCCAGACGCCCTCTGCCTCGCAGATTGCGCGCAAGGAGAGGGCGCTGGCGGACAAGGAGAGGCGCCTCGCCAAAAAGGAGAAAGCCTTGGAGGTGCGAGCTGCTGCTGTAGCCGCCAAGTCGGCTCCGGCAGCCGCGCCCGCCAGGCGTGGGCCCCCCGCGCCTGAGCATGACAATTCAGGCATGGTGCAGTTCAACCCGCGTTCTCACTGGGTATGCTTTGACTGCCAGACAACGCTGCCGCGCGGTATCGCCGTTGACATGCATCGCAACACGCCCAACTGCCCGGCGTTTGATCCTTCCCGCCGCCCCCGCGCCGCACCGTACGGCGGGCCGCGCGGTGAGCCGCGCGGCGCGCCACCGGCGCATCAGGCGAATCAGTACACGCGGTACGGTCCTCGCCCCCCTTTTCCGCCCCCGGCTGCTATGCCGCAGGCGCCGGTCGTGGCAGCGGCGGCTGCTGCCGCTGCGCCAACGCCAGCGGAGGCGGACGAGTATCACAAGATGATGGCCTTTGTGGCCTGGCAGAGGGCTCAGGGTGAGTCTACTTCGCTCGCGCGCGCGCGTGCGGCCCTCTCAGGGGGTGGCACCAGCGGTGCGCGCGCCGCAGTTGAACTTGAACATGCTTTTGGTCAACGTGATATGTGCGTCTCCGCGTCCATCGCAACCTCACCACGTGAGCGCGCGCCTGGGCACAATGACGCCGTATTGCTGGCTATGTTGCATCCTTCGTTACCCAGCGTACCTTCCCTCGCGGAAGTGTCGCAGTCTACGGCTGATGCTAACATGCAACTTGAAGGTGATAGTGCAAACGATACTCCCCCATCAAACACTGGTTCGCCGCATACGGTTACCATACCTAATGCAAGCGAATCGCCTGTCTGTGCTACCGCTGTGACACAGGACCCTGATGCTGGCATGCCAGTGGCGGGTGCAGCGCGGCATGTGACACACGCCTCCATATGCTGCGGCATTGGTGGCTGGGACGAGGGTTTAAAGCAGGCAAGTGTGGCAGGCCTTGTGGTGGACACTCAACTTGCTGTTGACAAGTGCCCCCGCGTGTGTGAGGCGTACCACGAACTGCACCCTGGCACCCACAAGGTTTTAAACGCGTGCCTGAGCGATGATGCAGTAGCCATAGCACTGGCTGAACTGGATCCTGACCTCACCACAATGTCCCCCCCGTGCACAGATTATGCAAACGGGAGTGGCGTTGAGGGGGCAGCGGCGGAGGTGACGATCATGGCGGCGCGGCTGATTGTGAGGGCGAAGCTGCGCTGCTGTGTCATCGAGAATGTGGTATCCATGCTCAGCTCCAAGGCGTGGGCGCGCGCGCAGGCTTTGCTGCTGGCCCACGGCTACTGTCTCTATGTCAGCAAGCTGAAGGGGTCGGATTTTAGCATAGCGTGCCACCGGCGGCGGCTGTATGTGGTGATTGCGCGGGCAGGGGTTGGTGTCACGACCGCTATGGCACGGTTCGGGGCGTTAATTAATGCAATTCAGCGTTCATCATTACCCATGTCCGTACGGCGCGTTCTTCGCTGCCCTGAGCGCTGTTTCTTTTGGAAATCTCGCGTGAAGGGTACCAAGAGTGTGTATGATGCCGATGACTGCATGCCCAGCCCGGTCAGGCGGAACCCTGGAAAACCACCAGTGGATCTGGCTGACTATGTGGCTGATGATGAACATGATGCTGGCCCTGTGCAAAATGCAAGAGTACTGTCATTGCGTGAAATGGCTGTCCTGCTCACCTTTACACGTGACTTGCCATGCAAGGCCACCATTGAGGACATGAAGTTATGGCTTGTAAACTTAGTCATGCCACGCATGGCTTTTCACATTGCCGTTGGGCTTGTGGGATCTGGCATGCTTGATCTTCAAGTAGGCGCCCCTTGTCCCCGGGGTGTCCGCCTGGACCATGACCCTAGTGCACCCCCCCCTGAATGGATGCTGCCAGGGTCTGAAGATTACATGCATGTGGCAGAGACTCCTACTGAGCAAGGCAAGGTGCAGGCTAGGGTTGCGGCCATCACCGCACGATACAGTGCTTGGCAGTATGCAGTCACCCCTGATATGATATGTGCAGAAGGTTTGAACACAGGTCCTTGGTCTTGCACAGCGCTCAATGACTCGTGCAATGACTCAGACTCTGATGTTGATGAAGTTGAGGAAGAGGAACTTGTGCAGTCACACCCTAGCGGCTCCTCACAAGGTGCATACGCCAGTGAAGACGAGCATCACTTTGACGACACGGTGCATGAGGCAACTCGCAGGCGTGGGCTAGGCAACCCTCGCGTGAGCGCTGTGGCTGCCAAGCTACACGATGAAGCGAGCCGCTCACAAGCCGCTGAAGTGGATCCCGCCTCGGTTAGGCCGGGAGAGACAGTTGTGTTGCCAAGTGGCCAGCCCAGCAAGCAGCGGTTTGCCAGGCTGAAGGCACGTGTGCAGCACCAACGTGGGTTCAAAGAACGAGACTTTGTCTCATTGCTGGACCCCGGCGCTGAGGCAGGCATCATGGCAAAAGCAACGGCGGATGAGCTATCTCCAGGGACGACATGCCCTCTTGAGAAGGGGGACCATTCAGTCATAGAACTGGCAGACAGTCGCACACAGGTCAAGATCGTAGGCGCTTTGCACCTCACCTTACGGTTTGGTAACAAGCTGGTGCGGCACAAGTTCTACATTGTGGACTTGGCCATCACCACCATTCTAGGCAGCGACTTCTTTGGCATGTACAAAACCCTCTTTGACTATGAGGATTTGACATACCAGCCGTTAGGTTCGGACGGCCCAAAGTTGAAGATGCTAGGCAGCGAGGCAGCGCATGGGACGGTGTGGCAAGGCGCTAAGACCGCAGGGGCTGTGAAAATTAGCCCCAAAGTACCAGCCCCCCCTGCGCATCGTGCCGTGTGCCTGGTGAATGACATACTCATTCCAGCGCACACCGAGGTGAACGTTGAAGTTGTATTACACCCACCAGTGAAAGGGCTGAGCCCCTACTCGGCAGTAATACAACCCGCAATGTCTCAGACGATGTTGAAGTTGCAAGAAAGGGGCGTAAAGGCCGCCATGTCGGTGGATATTGTTGGCGCGCACAACCCTGTGCGCGCACGCATGGTAAACTTCTCAGACCAGCCGGTGCTTATGGCCAGAAACACCTTCATTGGTGAGGCACGGCCGGCTTCGCCTGAGGATATCATTGAGTTGGAGGACGCATCTGCGACCAAGCTTGAGCAACAGCTCTTGCAGGTGGCTGCAGCTCACCACCCGAACAGCGAGTTCAGCTACGCTGCAACCGCGGCGCTGCGAGCAATTGCATTGGGGAAGGCTGCTGGTACCTATGGTGCTGCTAATGTGTCTGCTGCTACACCAGGCACAGAACGCACTCGTACCACACAGGAACCCTGCACTGAAGCAGAGCTACGCGAGATGCTACCCACCAAAGGTGACCTTCATGATATGAAAGCCCCCGATGGTAGGCCATATGCTGAGCATCTGATGGATGTGTTCAACGAATTCGCGAGCGTGTTTGCAAAGGACCCCAAAAATCCGACAGTGACAAACCTCATGGAGTTTGAGATTGACACTGGTGATGCAATGCCTATCGCTGAAAAGGCTAGGAGGTGGGCGCAAAAGGAGGCAGAGTACATCATGGAACATGTCAAGGCCATGCATGTGCGCAAGCAAGTGGAGCCTAGCAATGGTCCATGGGCATGCAACCCAGTACTAGCAAGGCAAGGTGATAAGATACGATTTTGCGTGGACTTCCGCCGTCTCAATGCTGTCACGAAGCGCGACAGCAGAGGTCTAGGCAACATCGATGATATGGTGCATCAAATGAAGGGCGCCCGGTACGTGTCCTCAGTCGACATGGCCGCGGGCTACCATCAGATACCATTGCGCGAAAGTGACAAGCCTAAAACGGCATTCCGCACACCTGATGGAGGGCTATGGCAGTACACAGTGGCACCTTTTGGGCTTGTGAATTTGCCTGCGCAATTCACACGCTTGATGCACAACACTTTGGGCGCTGCCCTAGGTGCATATGCCATGGTTTACGTCGACGACGTCTTGATATATGATGACTCCATGGAAACGCACCTTGCGCATATCCGTGACGTCCTATCACGCATCAAAGACGCTGGTCTAAGTGTGGCGCGGCACAAATGCCAATGGTTCCAAACTGAGATCAAGTTCCTTGGTCACATTGTGGGATCAGGGGGCATTCGTCCGGACCCAGAAAAGGTTCAGGCAATGTCTGACATGAGCGCGCCATTGAATGCCAAAGGGAGAGCTGACAAGGGGCTAGTACGTACAGTACTGGGCTGCTTCAACTATTACCGGCGGTATGTTCAAGATTTTGCGACATTGGCAGCCCCACTTGTGGAGCTGACCAAAAGTGATGCAGAAATGGTATGGGATAGGCGCAGGCGCGATGCCTTTGAGGCATTAAAAAAGGCAATGTGCGAGGCAAAACTGGTGTCACACCCAGACTTCTCACTACCATTTGTGCTGTACACTGATGCATCTCAAACTGCCACTAGTGGCATTTTGACGCAATTTAAACCAGTGCAGGCACTTAGTGGCAAAGAAGCTGCCCCCGCGGCAGGCCGCAGGCGCACAGTAAATGGGAAGGAGGAAATGGAAGTAGTAGTGGGTTACTTCTCAAAAATTAATTCCACACAAGACGCCAAACTTGGCGCTACCGCGCTAGAGTGCCTGGCCGTCGTGCTGTCACTCAACCATTACCGACCTTACGTGTGGGGCAACCCAGTCACAGTGGTTACAGATGCGGCGGCCCTACGATGGCTGCTGACTTTGCAGGACCACAATGGCAAGCTTATGCGGTGGGCTATGAGGTTGCTGGAGTACGACATTACCGTACAACACCGACCAGGCCTGGTGAACTCAAATGCAGACGGCCTGTCCAGGCTCCCTATGCAAAAAGAGTTGGACGCTCCTAGAGAGTATGAGCAAGCAGACGAGCAATGGTCAGACTCAATTCCATGCTTTGCAGCACCACCTTCAGGGGTGAAGTTTGCACATTTTGTGGAAGAGTTTGCGGCGCCCTTAGGGGAGTTTGCTGACCAAGCAAAGGCGACCAACCATGGGTCACATGTTTCTGCAGCGGCAATTAAAATTGCCAACTTCAGGGGTAAACTGGTGAGCAATGAGTGGGGCACTCCCTTCTCGCTCAATGAGCTAGCCATGAAGAATGCAAGTGAGGACTCAAGCATAGCAGCCAGGCTGGCTACGCTTACGGTCCAACAGGTCAATGTTTTGCTATGTGAGCTGGACGAGGAAGACTCTTCGTGGACGGATGGAGAGACTGCGTCGATGTCTTTCAGTCCAGCTACTTTGCATATGTATGCTAATGCATGCATGGATGAGGCGGCAGAGTCTGACTGGGACTCCCCGGCATCTAGCAAGACTGCGAGCATATCTGCCAAGCGCCGCCGGGTCGCTGCCAACACCGCTGTACCGCTACCAGGGGGCGCCATCCCCCCGCAGCGAACAGAGGGGGTGTCGGAGCCACGCCGTAAGCGCACACTCAGCAGGCCCAGCCATGAACTGGTCCCTGAACCAGTTGACGGGACCACGCCTGTGCCGGCAATGCTAAGCCGGGAAGCGTTTATTGAGCTCCAGCAGCGGGACCCCTTGTGTCAGGCAGTGTCACGCACTCTGAGGGACAATATATACCCGCAGGATAGTGAGCTGGCTGCACACTTAATGGTGAACCGTGACTGGTACTGTCACGAGGAGGACGGCCTGCTGGTACATCTGGCCACCAGCCACCCCAAACGCGGGATGGTGCTGCGCCAATGGTTTGTACCCGCCGCGCTGCGCCCTCTGGTTTTGAGGCTGGGGCATGACGACGCCACGGCCGGTCACGCCGGCGCAAGCGCCACGTATGTCCGCCTGTTTGAGCGCTTCTACTGGCCTCGCATCAGCAGTGATGTACACACGTATGTCACTAGTTGCATGTCTTGCCTACAGCGCAAGAAGGCTACGACTGGCAAGGCCAAGATGATGTTAACACTGCCAACTCGCATGTTTCAGCGAGCGCACACTGACATCACCATGACCTCGGTGGTGTCTTCAGAGGGGCACATAGGGCTGCTGACAGTAATTGAGGCACGCTCTGGATTTTGCTGGCTCATGCCAATTAAAAACAAGGACATGCATACGGTTGCAAGGCTCTTGTACAAGGTAATCCTAGAAATGGGATCCATGTTAGAGGAGCTGGTGTCGGACCAAGGCAAGGAGTTTCTGAACATTGTGGTGCGCGATTTGTGCTCAATTTTCAGGATCATGAAAATTGACACAAGTGCATACCACCCACAGGCAAATGGGGTCGCTGAACGGCAAAATGAACGCATCATGGCCATTCTGACTGCCTGGGTTGACAAGACCCAACAGAATTGGCATGAGGGCGTTGAGGCTGTGCAGTTCGCTCTCCGGTCCACCCCCAGAGAAGAAACAGGCCTGAGCCCTTTCTACTGTGTGTATGGCCGCGAGCCGTCCCTGCCGTTCGAAACCTTCCCTGATGAAGTGCATGGTGGCGACTTACATTCTGAGATTGAACGCAAGCGCGTCAACCTCAAAATGGCACAGAAGGTTATTGATGAGGCATATGGCATCAAGGCGCGCAGAGTTGACAAGGCTAATGAAGCGGTCAAGCGCGCAATGAAGGTTAAAGTTGGGGACCTGGTCATGATCAAGCAGAAGCCTGCTAAGGGACGCTCCAGGAAGCTGGACCCTAAATTCATTGGACCATGGGTGGTAGCAGAGGAAACTGGCGGATCTGGGCTGTCATTTTCATGCCGCATGATGGGGCGCCGGGTGCGTCGCACGCGGGCACATGTGACCAACATGAAGCCTTTTCATTTAAGGCCAAGTGTCATGGAACTTGACAAGCCCTACGCGGTGCTTAATGAGGAAGACATTAAGCAACTGCCCAAAGATGGCTGGCTAGAGAGGCTGGTAGACCGCCGGTACAACCCCAATGGTTCGTGGGACTACCGTTGGCTGCTCAGAGATGGTACGTTGAGCACATGGAAGACAGAGGACGATGCACTCGAGGTTGCCATGCCTTGGACGCTCGATACTTTTCACGCGCTCTACGAGTTGAAGCATGTGAATGACATGCCTGACTACGCCATGAGGATACCACGGGAGGACCGGCGCGTAGCCACGAAAGAGGCTGCGCTGGCCCTATTCCCGAGAGGTACTAAGGTGGTGCGTGAGGAGCGCGGCGCGCTTAAGCAACAAGTCAAGTACCTATGGGGAACCATCACTGGTTACCTCGCACCGTACTGGCGCGTGCGCTATGAAGATGGTGACTGGGAGGACTTCACAAAGCGGCAGTTGCAATGCGCAATTGCGTTGGCTGAAGCCACTCAGCAGCGCGCAAAGGATCTGGGCGTCACGGTTTCTAGCCCCAAGGTGGTGCAGGAAATGTGCCCTGGGATCCCACCAGACTTTGGTGCGACTTACCATGGTCAGACCGTGAGAGTCAAAAGTGCAACTGGTTGGAGCCGTGCAGTGCTCAAGGAATACTTGCCCCGGGCCGGCAAGTACACATTTCGCGTGCATTACAACGGGCACCCAGTCACGCGTTTAATCACCGTGCGGCTGAGGCCTGACTACTACAGCACCGCAGTTACAAGCGAGCAGGCTGAGGCAGACCCTATGTCCAGTTGGAACCTACTGCTGACCACGGTCGCAGAAGAGGTCCCCTTGGGCCAGGAGTCTGGTCAGGGAGGTTCAGATTCATACAGTGGCGATGACATGGATTTGAGCGATGGTGATGTGAGGTAGCTACACCACGCATGTGCTCAGTGGCTGGCCGGCGCTGTGACATGAAGCTATCCTCGAGCTGTGCAGCGGCGCCTTAAACGAATATTGCGCTGCACAGTACCTATGTGGATACTCTATACGAGGGTCTGTAAAGGTTGGGTGTGGAGGTGAAGCAAATTGAATTACACATACGCTAACGTAGAACTGTAGCAACGTTGATCCCTGTGGTGCTATGCGTTTCTCTGGGGACAGAGAAATCATGAGAAGGGGGAGTTGACACGGGCAGCTGTATGTAAAGTAAACTATTTATGTAGCCTTCTGGCTTATGATGTTTCAACTCTATTATATTCGGCCGTTATTAGGGCCCAGGGCAATTGGTTCGAACTAGGGGAACATTGCAGGAAAACCCCTTAACCGGTGAGATCCTTGAGTCTCCCCAGATGAAGGGTTGTGCTTGCAAGGCCTCGGTTCTTGTCACTCAGCTAGGATACCACGGCTCCAGGATAGAGACAACTGAAGCCAACAACCATCAACCATCATGGACCCGTCTAAATCAGCCCAAGCCAACGCTGCCCCATCTACAAGTAAGACAGGCTTAACATAACAAATATAACCCCAACCTTGTTTCACACAAGATGTATTGGCACTGGCGTTCACTCCTACACAAATATTGGATTGGGGTGCACAGCAGGTTGCTCGCGCCTGTGGCAGGTGCACGATGATGCTGGGCTTGTCTGGTTGGCTCCACCCTCGCAAGAGACCTCAATCACACCAATCACCATGTGTGCAGAGCACTTGGAGAATTTCAGACGGTGACGGCTATTTGAAAGCGTACATCACCCACGCCAACAGTATAGCTGAAGTTACTCAGAAAGGCGGGTAGCAGGCAAGTACTTTGATGAACTATCGCTGGCGCGGGAGTTGGCGGAGCGCGTCATGGCATACACACGTGGAGCGCGAATGCTGGGCTGTGTTGCGGCGCCGGTATCCAAACTCCTAGGGCACAGCGCAGATTAGGCTGCTGCGTTGACGCAAGCTTTTCGATTGCATAGGCAACCCGGCCTCCCTTGGGCCTTTATAAATACAAGTCCATACGTACTTTGATGAACACAAAGCAGCCTCTCAGTGCCCTATGCCTAGATTGAGAGGTGGAGATCGCCTTCGTCTGCTGAAGAACCTCTTCATAATACGCCTTGAACCGATCTCTGAGATCCTCGTGACAGTAAAGTGATATGTTTGCCAGGTTGCCTACTGATGTCGCTTTGAAGGACGTGATAGCAACTGGATTTAAGGAGCTGGCGTTTGCGCAAGTCAGCGCTGGCTGCTCTGTGCCTGCATACACCATCAGCATATTCTGCCTGTTTTTCAATTTGCTCAAATGACGTTTAAACCACGTCCTAGAGAACGGCATAGCATGGCGTGCGTGGCTGTTCAAACCGAACTAATATTGGTTGGCGATGCTAGCACGCCGGTCGCATGCGAGATGTGTACTTGTTGAGCACAGAGCCTTGGCATTGCATGTCTCTTATTATGAGAGTGGAACACACAAGCAATTCATGGTAACGCCCATGCACGTTCGCCAAAATGCTCAAGATAAGAGACAGGCAGGCGCTTGACCAAACCAGTACAAAAAGTGAAAGAAGGCAGAGGAGAGACACAGAGTCAAATGTAATGCTTCCATTCATTGTGCCCCATCATGGGCATCAGCTCCTCTGTTGAGAAGCTTGAACCTTTCTGTTGTGCAACTCCTGCTCTGCTGCTTCTCAACGCTGTCCCGCATTGCCAAGGCTCGCAACATACCTGCAGCATCTCGCAGCAACAGACAACACATGTACCTCTCCGTCTTGTCGGACATGCCGTCGCCCAGCAGGTGACTGAGTGGACCAGCGCAGAAGAATTGCTCTACTGTTGATGTGTGGAATCATCATCTCTAGATGCGTACACTTCATTCATTCGAACAGAGGTTGCTCAGCAGGCGAAGCAGTCATGAATGGGTATAAATGCGACACACCGTCATTTGTGGTGTGTGCGCAGTGCACGTGCCACCCCGCTTGCACTGACACCGTTAGTAGCAGCATGTGAAACAAGAACGGTCGGTTCATGCCCAGTCATGATGTAAGTCTTGCGCTGTGCAAGGAGCAGAAGGGTGCTGTTGTATATGGCAACTGCACCCCTCTCGTACTGAGCTTGGTCGACCGACGATAGCAGCATGTCCAGCTTCAGTACAACCTGAATAGCAAAAGAGTGCAAGAAAAAGTTAGGTCGTGGTGCTGGTAGCTGCGGCTGCACATCTCAGCTTACCTGGCATGCTGCTGCACAACTCAGCATGCCTGGCATGATCAACCGGTTGTGAGCGTAAGCAGTGTTGAGGTGGTGGCTCAGCGCAGAAGTGGACCAAGCGCAGTTCGAACAACCGCAAAAACTCACTGACCGTGCTCTTCAGCGACGCAGGTTACTTTACGGAGAATATCGACATGCACTTTGTGGCTACAAACTGTTTGACTACAGTGGTCAACTGAAGATGGCACCTTGCAAGTCACTCACAAGTCAGCCAGCAAATCACCGCGCAACAGCTGCGTGCATCTCGCAAGACACCGGAAGTCCTTCCGCAAAGGCAAGGCCCGGTACTGCGGCACTCCCCACACTCACAGGGCTGTGACAATGTTCACAAAAGCCGCCGGGGAAGCAGCTGACGCAGTCGCTCATGAGCTCAGCGAGGAGCCTACAGATCCGAAAAACATCAAGGCGGTGTGTCAGAACAGTTGCAGAACGCCAGCACAGGCGTGGTTCAGCATGCGGAAGCTCAAATGCAAATGTGTAACACACAACTGTCCTTCTGTGTGAAAGTCCTTGACGTTCTTCAACGTCACATTAATTATACCCAGGTGCAATAGCAGGTGGTGGCTTGCCGTTACACCTCGCACAAGGCTACATGGTTGTACAGTAGTGCGCTGCACAGTAGTTGAACAGCGCATGCAACGAGTGCTCGTGTATTCGTGGGTGTAATACGTTCACCAGTGCGATCTGGCCATTTGCTGTACACTACGCCGGTACAGATGTGCGGCGAGTGATGCCATGTTCATCTTCATGTGGCGCACGTTTGTTGGCGGTGTTGTTTTAGCACAATAACAAGCTTCTGCCTGCTCCTCATGCACATCATATGCACGTCCGCCGACGTTGAAAGACGCTCGTCCCACGTTGCATTGAAGCTCGTCATGGCTGAAGTCTCTGCCCCGCTCCTCTACTTGCACAGTTACAACCTTTGGTGGACTTGGCCAAGAATCTGTAATACAGGTCACCTGTGTGTCCAAGCATTTTAGTGAGATTTAAAACACAGTGCAAGATCACCGAGCTTGTTAGATCAAAGTGCAGCAGCACTGTTTGCCGCTTTTGAACTTGCGCACGCTTTAAATAGCAATGGCCCATGTTCTTACATGCCGAGATTACTGAAGCACTGCATACCATAGTTGCACCCATGCAAAGACCCCTGCTTCCATCACTTCGCTTAAGAGCGTGTCATCACTGCAATGACTTGCTCTAGTCCAACTGTAGGTCTCAAATGCATTCAAATTCAACTCTGCCATTTTCGAATCTTAATCCGGGAATAGTTTCTATTGCGCAAAAGCACAAAGGTGCGTGTACAACACTCTCCTGATTTCTGTAAGGCCTCATTACATTCAACTTCAAGGCTGCATTATATTCAAGTTCAACTCTGCCATTCTCGAATCTCAATTCAGAGATAGTTCTATAGCGCGAAAGCAAAAAGGCGCGTGTACCACGCTCTCCTGATTTATGTAATGCCCAGTTATAATCAACTTCAAGTCTCAGTAACATTCAAGTTCAACTCAGCCATTCTCGAATCTGACAGGATCAGTTTCTATAGCGCGCAAGCAAAAAGGCGCGTGTACGACACTCTCCTGATTTCTGTAAGAGTCAAATCATATTCAGTTGCAACAGCGGGTGGTGGCTTGGCCCATGCGTGTGGGGGCGACAGCTCTGACACACCATCATGATATGGTGCACTCGCCCTCTATACTAATGCTCTAGGGTGCATTTGCCGAGATTACTTTGAAATATGAGAACCTCAGAGGCACTGAGCGCGGTGGATGGGCAACTACTTACACGCCTGACACAACATCTGAGCATCGCAGTCTGGCAACTGTTGAACCCGCAAGCCAACATTCGACCAGACAAGTGCCCACACCTTTGACCAAGACATTCGCCCCGACATTTCACCAGACAAGTGCCCAACATTCAACCAGATATTTGCCAAGCTATAAGTATGAGACAGGCACTCAGCAATGGTAAAAATCTCAGCACACAAAGCTACATGTTTGACTCAGCCATGTACAAACCTTTCCACCTCCTGCTGCTAAGCCTGCGCTGCCAATACAGCCACCACTGCCACTTCACCGCTGAACTGCCTCCTTCACGCTGCTTCACAGCTCCTTGACCTTGCTTCGCCGCGCCTAATAATTCTGTCCGCAGGAATATGGCATTCAAGAAATGTCGCATCAACTTGTGGCGATAATGAGTGTACCAAGTTGGGGGCCGTGTCACACGCAGGGCAACATGTTGCAGGCATTGCAGCAGGATCTCAATAGGAGATGTTTCCCGAACAGTTGCCATGCATGATGTAGTTGGCGTAGGATGGGGCTCACTAGTTGATGTCCTCTCGTACGAAACGAATGAATGCACATTGTTACACTCAAACACTGGCTTTCATGGCACTTGTGCACGTCAACTACTAGAGAAGCAGTCTCAACAATGTCTTTGCGTGCTCAAAAGCACAGGTATCAAGTAAATCAGAGTGGATGGCATGTTCTTATGTACCCGCTTCAACGTCCCACAAAGTCCAGTGTGATCAATGTGTGCTATGGGTTACATCAGCAATTAGTTCCAAAACGATGAGACTACCGGATGAGGTTGTTGATGCTATGCAAGAGCAGAAGGAGGTCCCTTTACCAAATCGAACGAACCTTACATTGCTGAGTGTCTCGATGCTGCATCAGACACGCAGATCTACTCATGGCAGATGATGAAAATGTTTGCAGTGAAAGAGGGAATAGGGTACGTCAGGTGCCTTCTGTGGGCAGAAATGCCGCACCCAAGTCGCTTCTGCTTTCATTGCATGCAACACAAGGGGCTGCTTGTCGCTGACCAGCGGAAGCGCCCCATTTCTCACGGTATTTGGTATCCTGAATGACCTCAGAAGTTCAGAGTCAATGTTAGGGGTTGACGGCAAGAGAATTCTACACTCGGTTCACTACTCTCTCAACGATGTTGAACAGCAAGCATGCAGCACTCGGCACGATCGCGTCACCACTCCGCCATTAAACAAGTTTGTCGATTTTACAATAAGACTCTATAAACTGCTGTGACGGAACTGGTAGATGGCTACTTTCTTGCACCACTCCTCTGCAGTCGGTGCGCAATCTCATAGCCGCCCATGTTGGTGATGATTTGGGGGGCCGCTACCCCTGTATGAGTTGTATTACGGGGCAATGAGCATCAGCAGCTGCAGCAGGCCCGCCGAGCATACTTATGATCTGCCAAAACTGCTGAAGTCGCTCGAGGCCGAGATCTGTAGAATTTGGATGGAGTGCTAGAGCTTGCTGCTCAAAGTGTGAAGGCACCGGGCCAGAACGGACACTCCAAATGTCAGATGTGCAAGGAAAACAGCGCAAGTGCTGTGAAAGAGTATGCGCATACAGCACACGGGCAGCGTAGTCACACTTCAACCAGATTCCAGGATTTTCACAGCTTTACCTGATGTGACATAGCTGCGTGAGGCTTTACACCTGAGTCGCAGTTGCTTCCAAGTTCAACTCTGCCATTCTCAAACCTTCATTTGTTCAAGTTCTTCAACTCTGCCATTTTCGAATCTGACTACAGAAATAGTTTCTATAGCGCAAAAGCAAAAAGGCACGTGCACGACGCTCTCCAGAGTTCTGCAAAGGCCAATTATATCCAACTTCAGGTCTAAATTATATTCAAGCTCAACTCTGCCGTTCTCGGACTTTAAGTCAGAAATATTTTCTATGACGCGAAAGCAAGACGCTTGAGTACGACGCTCTCCTGATTTCTGTACAAGTCAAGATATACCCAAATGCAACAGCAGGTGGTGGCCTGACCCACTGATGTGGTGGTGAACACCTTTAAACACCCTCACAGCGGTAACATGCACTGACCCTCCATACTGGTTCTCTGAAGGTGAATTGTGACAGATGCCACTCACCCATACCACTGTAAATATGAGAGTCTCAGAGGCACTGAACATTGCAGAGGGTCGAATAGTTGTTACGCCTTACGCAACACCTGAACATCCAAGTCTGACAACTCCTGCACGCTCCAGTCAACATTCGAGCAGACATTCACCCAGACATTGGCCCAGACATTCGCCAAGACTCTGTCGGACCCCCCAACAGACAACACGATCGACCTTACATTCGCCCAGACCCTCAATGGATGTTCGCCCAGACACTCCGCCAGACACTCACCCAGACCCTCCACGAGACGTTTGCTTAGACCCTTGACCAGATAGCTCACAGTATGACAGACATTCAGCGACGTTGGCCCTTGCACAGGGCTACATGGTGAATGTGTCATGTGCACTCCTTTCAAATAGTCGCGCACTTACTATATGATCTCCGTACCCTCGTAGCACGCTGAGTGCCGCATTCTGAAATGTTGATGTCGGGTGAGGATGCATTGCATTGAGCAATAAGTCTTCAAGTTGGACGGCGCTCTCAACTACAGTGTTGTAGGCAAGAGCTTTGTGGGGGCCGGGCTGACTCAGCCCCGCGTGAGACATGGAACATGGCAGGCGCAATTGCAGCGGACGACAGTGCTGCCATGGCCACTACGGAACGGAGCTGAGCTGAGTCAGACATCTCCCTGATTGGAGCGCACGGAAGCACACGGGTCTTGCAGTGCATGTTGGCAAACGCTGGCCTTGTAGGTGCAGCAACGCACTGCCAAGATTTCACACACTTTGCAGTGAGCATGCTGAGACGCGCAATTGAACATGGGCATATTGGCTTTGTAGATGTGATGTGGCGGCATGCACGGACTCGGACCCTTACACCTGCATGTTGCGAGTGCTGGCGGCAGCACCCGCGCCAATGGATCATTGGATGAAGCACACAAGGTGTGTGCTTGTACACGAACACCATGCATGAGCAATCACAAGATGATTCTTGGACATCTTTACAAATGCTGCGGTCGTGGGCCTGCATCGCTCACTGTATATGTTCACGATGCGCCGACTGTACATGGCCATTAATCTGCTGAGCACTCTTGTTTTCATGTTCAAGTTCAACTTGGTGCCATTCTCAAATCATAATTCAACAATTGTTTCTATAGCGCGAAAGCAAAAAGACGCGTGTACGGCGCTGTCCTGATTTCTGTAATTGCCAATCATATTCAACTTCAAGTGTCAATTATACTGAAGTTCAACTCTGCCTTGCTCAAACACTAAACCAGAATCAGACTCTACAGGCGCGAAAGCAAAAACCCGCCCGTCGGACGCTCTCCTAACCAATTGCAACAGCAGGTGGTGCTTGTGACCCACGAATATGGGCACGAACAGCTCTGAACACCTTTATGGACATATTCTGCCCTCGCCTCCATGTTGGGGCTCTCAAGGTGGATTGTGAAAGATGCCAGTCGCCCAGATCACTGTGAAATATGACAGCCTCAGAGACTGTGAACAAGGCGGAGAGCCCATTAGCTTTCACGCCTTACACACTAGTATCTGACATGCATGCCTGGCAGATCCTGATCATCCAGGCCAATGTTCGAGCAGACATTCGCCCACGCCTTCAACCAGACATTCGCCCACACCTTCGACCAGACATTTGCCTACACATTCGACCAGACATGCACCCAGACATCACCAGGCGAGTGGCTTGAAGTATGAGCAGGACATTTAGCGATGGTGAACCTTGCACAGGGTACACACCACGAACTTCCTCATCTCTCCTGTTGCTGCTGCTGCCCCGGCCAACACTGCTGCCGCTGCCACCAGCATCCCAGAAGCTGTCTCCTTAGGCCTTCGTGACCATGCCCACATGCCAACTTGCCGAGTGCCGCGTCACCCTGTGTCACATGCAGTGCAACGTGTTGCAGGCATTTGAGAACATTTTTCAACTTACAGAACGCAAGTTTCTTTGCCTCAAGCTGTCTTAATGGAGCTGCTGTTGAGGATTCAAGGGCTCGCTGTGGCGTAGCGGTCAATCCCTTTGTCATTTTCAAGGATGTGTTCGGCCGCATCAAGAGTAATACTGCAAACCAGCAACAACTGCCACTCACACTCTCACTCATAACCTCTCTCTGATGCATAGCTCCAAAAAGTGCGGCACCCAACCATCAGGGGCAAGCGCCCAAGAAGATCACCAAGGCGGGTGTCTTTATTTACTTGCATCAAAGCTATGTTGCATAGAGTCAGGGGGTGAGTAACTGGAAGGGACCAGGACAGCACATTTAGCTTGCTGTCTTGATTTTGAGTATTGCTGTCTTGGTGTCCTGGTCTGCCGTCCGCGAGACGTGCATGCTTGCAATGTTGTCATAAAAGGCAGCACATCACAGGGGAAGACGAGTGTATTGTGTAGATAACCCAACAGTAGCCCCAAGAGTAGGCCTAGAGCAGGCCGATAGTAACCCGAGAGTAGCCCAACTTGCTATCGTGCTTACGCGGTGCCCGGTTCACCGCCAGACATACACCCGCGGTATCCAGTTCACCGGAACAGCTGCGGGCTGAAACGCAATGTGTTTGAAAGTGACACCGGTAGGCATGTCAAAGAGGCTGTCTACCCCTCGCGTGTTTAAGTCATTGATGCTCGTCCACTTCACAATCTCAGGGTAGAAGTCGTCATCATAAGGCAATGCGTCCCCCTTGACGAACCATGGAAGCACACACACATCTCTCCAGCATCCTATGACCTCGCCATTGTGCCTGACGTCCAAATCGAAGTGTCCCTCCATCCCGTGGAACCCTATGACGATGCAGTGGCAACTTCGTAACGTCTGTTGCTCTGTCCACTGCAAGAAGGCGAGGGCGGCACGCAGTGCTGTCTTTGCACTTGCAATGATGTCAACCGTGGTTGTGTCGACCGCGGCCATGTCCACGACTGTGTTAGTGTCAGAGTCATAATCAGACATGGTCCAGGTTCGTGAGTATGGAGTGAGTGAGGGACTGAGACTGCCGCACAAAAGATTCGGCAGGGCAATTTAATTTGAGTTTATTTAATAATATACCCCTGCAAACCACAAATCATCAGGTCAGGTTCAAGTTGAAGGAGACCACGAACCTTCACAACAGATGTCAGGGGCTTCCCCCCAGGGGGGGTGCTTCTGCTGCTCCTTTGGCCTCGCATGTTTCCATGTTCTCATAAGACATCAGGAGCAGCAACGGCATGTAGTGTATGGAGTGTGTGAGGTTCTCATATTTCAAACGCTTAAGGTCAGTGAGATTCTCATATCAGATAAAGGCCTGTCTGACCAGGTCGTACACTGAGCAATGTTCTTGTTTTATAAGGAATCACAACCATGAGACATGTTAAGTCACAAAGTCTCTGAGGTTCTCATATTTCAGGTGTGCAGCGTCAAGCACATGCAGAGGCATGATGAGTGTGCCAGCACAGTCTCACCTCAGCCTATTCTTATCAACTTCAAATGAAGATGGCGCAAGCGCAAAGCTTAGCAAGGAAACACATTCTGCATTTAGGTGTGTGTGTGTTGCTGCTACGTGTTGCGCAGTGGTGTGGTGGGAGGCGATGTCGTGGGCGCTGGAAAGTGGCACTCGTCGGCAATCAAGACATGATGCAAGTCATGTCCTGTCTTCTCAGACAAGTGAATAATTTTGGAAGGTACACATTGTTTCGTTGGGCTTATGCAGGGTTTCGTGGGGCTCATACAGGGTTTCATTGAGCTCATGCAGGGTGTCGTTGGGCTGGAGATGAGGTTCGTGTAACTTTAGTCTCGGTAGTCTCAAGGCATTTCGTGTGAAGTCTCTACCGTTCACTCTAGCATATGTAGCTCAATTCTGAAAAAAAGCCAATGCATGCAAAGTGCAAGCGAGCCACACTGCTCCATGCGTGCTCAGTAGTGATGGTGTCCAGCACCACTTTATCATGGACAATCAATTGACCCCTCCCTCTGAGGCGACGTCAGCCGGTAAAGACATGGAAGTAAGAGTATGTTGTCGAAGGCATTACGGCGCACTTTGTCTAGGCTAGGTTCAAGGGCTCTGAGGTTCTCATACTTCACATGAGCCTAGCCTAGTCTAGTCCTGACTTGGTTGACCATGTTGTGTAAGGCCTGAAAGTGCACTATCCCTAGGCAAGGTTCATAGGCTCTGAGATTCTGATATTTCAGAGCAGTCTACTGGGACCACATTCAGGGAAGGCACAGTTGAACTTAGTGCAACAAAGTTGAATATTTACGCCTTTCAGAAAATGGGAGAGCGTCGTACACTTCACACTTGCTTGACTATATGGTGTGAGGCCAGAAAGCGCACAGTCCCTAGGCAAGGTTCAAAAGGTGCTTCATGCCCGACTCTACAGTCCCTCAATAAGTGATGCGATGCACAAGCAACGGCTGCGAGAGGGCGCAGGCCCGAAACTGTTCTGCAGAGCTCTCGCGGCTACCCGCCCTCCACAGTGATTCACCACTGTTGAATATAATCCACTTGAAGTTTGATGAATATAAGTTACAGAAATCAGGAGAGCGTCGTACGCTGCGCGTTTTGCTTTCGCGCTATAGGAACTATTTCAGATCAAATGATTCGGGGATGAGCAAAGTTGAAGTTGAATATAACCCGGTTGAAGTTTGACAAATATAGTTACAGAAATCAGGAGAGCGTCGTACGCTGCACGTTTTGCTTTCGCGCTATAGAAACTATTTCAGATCAAAAGATTCGTGGGCAGCACAGTTGAAGTTGAATATAATCCAGGTGAAGTTGGGCTAATATAAACTACAAAAATTGGGAGAGCGTCGTACGCTGCGCGTTTTGCTTTTGCGCTATAGAAACTATTTCAGATCAAAAGATTCGGGGATGAGCACAATTGAAGCTGAATATAATCCAGGTGAAGTTGGGCTAATATAAACTACAGAAATTGGGAGAGCGTTGTACGCTGCACGTTTGGCTTTTGCGCTACAGAAACTATTTCAGATCTAAAGATTCGTGGGCAGCACAGTTGAACTTAATATACTCACACTTGAAGTTGAATATTCGCAGCCAGCACCTATGGAGCAAGTGGTACGGCAAATCAAGGCGTATGTGGGGGGAAGGGGTTTCAGTACTAGCAAAGCATCAGATATCAGTTGGAGAGATGACTTCTTCGCGCACTATGAAGGGAAGCTCGTGATGTGCATGGGCGTAGAACCACACCCCCACGAAGGATGGGTGTGCAACGAAGCAACTCTGTATGACGGTTTATAGGTGGTCGCAACTCCTGCACTGTGCAGCAAAAGCAGATGCACAACGCCATACAGAAAACAGAGCGCCTTCACAATCAGCACTTCCGACTTACACTTGCGCGATTGCTATAGCAAAGAGAAGAGCTTGCAGAGACTGGTGGACAAGATGTTCCTCATCATCGACGACATGACACGAGATATGGTAGGACATGTGATAGGCCTGCACAACCTGCAATACTGGGGAGCAGGAGAGGCACTCGATTTGGTGTTTCAGCGATGATTCATACCTCGTGACAAGGCCTTGTACACAATGTCGTTTTTGTAGGTACCTGTTCGTCGCAGTTGTCCGTCGCAGTTGTCCATAGTCAGCTCCTCAGTGCCTCTGCCTGATGGACGGACGCCCGTATAGCGCAGTGCCCGCAAACCTGATTGCATGTGGACAGAACAATCGTAGCACAGAGCAACGGCGACGACTTATATTCAGTCCAACTGTGCCTTCCCTGGATGTCCCAGTAGACTGCTCTGAAGTATGAGAATCTCAGAGCCTATGAACCTTGCCTAGCGATAGTGCACTTTCAGGCCTTACACAACATGGTCAACAGCAACGACGCCAGACCAATCCACATCCTTTCGTAGCACTTTCGGGGCACTCTCGGACGTCCCTGGAGAAGGGGTGGAGCTCGCCTGGGAGGGGCTGTAGAGACACTGTGTAAGGCATAAACAACACACCAGCTTTACCAGGGTTCAAAGGCGCTAAGGCGCGGAACACCCTCATCTACTACTAGCGGCGACTGGCACCTGCACAATGACCGGCATTTGCCTGAGCCTGACTTCGTTGAGCATACCGCAGCCCTGCGAGTGCCACCAATAATGCGCGCATAATAGAGCATGTGTTTCTTGTGCTTGTGCTCATATACATGCTACGTGTGTGTTTGTTTGTGTTCTGGTATTTGCGACCTTGTGCTACTTGTGTGCTGTGAGAATGCCTTGCCTGCTCAAGAGCAGTGCGTCCAGCCAGCGTCAACTGAGGCATGCACCTGAGGCTCTTAAATCTGATGTGCTGCTCACTTCTCAAACATGAGGTCAACCACCTGAGGCAGCTATAATGCGTTGGGCTCATGTAGGGTTTCGTTGGGCTTGTGTATGTAGGGTTTCGTTGGTTTCGTGGGGCTCACGCAGGGTTTTGTTGGGCTCATGCAGGGTTTCAATGGTTTCGTTGGACCCATGCAGGGTTTGTGGGCTCATGCAGGGTTTCGTTGGACTCATGCAGGGTTTCGTTGGACTCATGTAGGGTTTCGTTGGACTCATGCAGGGTTTCGTTGGACTCATGTAGGTTTCCGTGGGGCTCATGCAGGGTTTCGTTGGACTCATGCAGGGTTTTGTGGGCTCATGCAGGGTTTCGTTGGGCTCACGCAGGGTTTCGTGGGGCTCATGCAGGGTTTCATTGAGCTCATGCAGGGTGTCGTTGGGCTGGAGATGAGGTTCGTGTAACTTTAGTCTTGGTAGTCTCAAGGCATTCCGTGTGAAGTCTCTACCGTTCACTCTAGCATATGTACTTCAATTCTGAAGAAAGCAAATGCATGCAAAGTGCAAGCGCGCCACACTGCTCCATGCGTGCTGAGTAGTGATGGTGTTCAGCACCACTTTATCATGGACAATCAATTGACCCCTCCCTCTGAGGCGACGTCAGCCGGTAAAGACATGGAAGTAAGAGTATGTTGTCTAAGGCATTACGGCGCACTTTGTCTAGGCTAGGTTCAAGGGCTCTGAGGTTCTCATACTTCACATGAGCCTAGTCTAGTCTAGTCCTGACTTGGTTGACCATGTTGTGTAAGGCCTGAAAGTGCACTATCCCTAGGCAAGGTTCATAGGCTCTGAGATTCTCATTTTTCAGAGCAGTCTACTGGGACCACATTCAGGGAAGGCACAGTTGAACTTAATACAACAACGTTGAACATTTACGCCTTACAGAAAATGGGAGAGCGTCGTACACTTCACACTTGCTTGACTATATGGTGTGAGGCCAGAAAGCGCACAGTCCCTAGGCAAGGTTCAAAAGCCCGACTCTACAGTCCCTCAGTAAGTGATGCGATGCACAAGCAACGGCTGCGAGAGGGCGCAGGCCCGAAACTGTTCTGCAGAGCTCTCGGGGCTACCCGCCCTCCACAGTCATTCACCACTGTTGAATATAATCCACTTGAAGTTTGATGAATATAAGTTACAGAAATCAGGAGAGCGTCGTACGCTGCGCGTTTTGCTTTCGCGCTATAGAAACCATTTCAGATCAAAAGATTCGGGGATGAGCACAGATGAAGTTGAATATAATCCACTTGATGTTTGCTGAATATAAGTTACAGAAATCAGGAGAGCGTCGTACGCTGCGCGTTTTGCTTTCATGCTATAGAAACCATTGCAGATCAAATGATTCGGGGATGAGCACAGTTGAAGTTGAATATAACCCGGTTGAAGTTTGACTAATAAGTTACAGAAATCAGGAGAGCGTCGTACGCTGCACGTTTTGCTTTCGCGATATAGAAACTATTTCAGATCAAAAGATTCGGGGATGAGCACAGTTGAAGTTGAATATAATCCACTTGAAGTTTGACGAATATAAGTTACAGAAATCAGGAGAGCGTCGTACGCTGCACGTTTTGCTTTCGCGCTATAGAAAATATTTCAGATCAAAAGATTCGTGGGCAGCACAGTTGAACTTAATATACTCACACTTGAAGTTGAATATTCGCAGCCAGCACCTATGGAGCAAGTGGTACGGCAAATCAAGGCGTATGTGGGGGGAAGGGGTTTCAGTACTAGCAAAGCATCAGATATCAATTGGAGAGATGACTTCTTTGCGCACCATGAAGGGAAGCTCGTGATGTGCATGGGCGTAGAAACACACCTCCACGAAGGATGGGTGTGCGTCCAAGCAACTCTGTATGACGATTTATAGGTGGTCGCAACTCCTGCACTGTGCAGCAAAAGCAGATGCACAACGCCATACAGAAAACAGAGCGCCTTCACAATCAGCGCTTCCGACTTACACTTGCGCGATTGCTATAGCAAAGAGAAGAGCTTGCAGAGACTGGTGGACAAGATGTTCCTCATCATCGACGACATGACACGAGATATGGTAGGACATGTGATAGGCCTGCACAACCTGCAATACTGGGGAGCAGGAGAGGCACTCGATTTGGTGTTTC
Source organism: Tribonema minus (assembly GCA_017506865.1). Taxonomy (NCBI): domain Eukaryota; class Xanthophyceae; order Tribonematales; family Tribonemataceae; genus Tribonema; species Tribonema minus. The sequence goes on from JAFCMP010000157.1 coordinate 1,142,046, forward strand.
AGCGATGATTCATACCTCGTGACAAGGCCTTGTACACAATGTCGTTTTTGTAGGTACCTGTTCGTCGCAGTTGTCCGTCGCAGTTGTCCATAGTCAGCTCCTCAGTGCCTCTGCCTGATGGACGGACGCCCGTATAGCGCAGTGCCCGCAAACCTGATTGCATGTGGACAGAACAATCGTAGCACAGAGCAACGGCGACGACTTATATTCAGTCCAACTGTGCCTTCCCTGGATGTCCCAGTAGACTGCTCTGAAGTATGAGAATCTCAGAGCCTATGAACCTTGCCTAGCGATAGTGCACTTTCAGGCCTTACACAACATGGTCAACAGCAACGACGCCAGACCAATCCACATCCTTTCGTAGCACTTTCGGGGCACTCTCGGACGTCCCTGGAGAAGGGGTGGAGCTCGCCTGGGAGGGGCTGTAGAGACACTGTGTAAGGCATAAACAACACACCAGCTTTACCAGGGTTCAAAGGCGCTAAGGCGCGGAACACCCTCATCTACTACTAGCGGCGACTGGCACCTGCACAATGACCGGCATTTGCCTGAGCCTGACTTCGTTGAGCATACCGCAGCCCTGCGAGTGCCACCAATAATGCGCGCATAATAGAGCATGTGTTTCTTGTGCTTGTGCTCATATACATGCTACGTGTGTGTTTGTTTGTGTTCTGGTATTTGCGACCTTGTGCTACTTGTGTGCTGTGAGAATGCCTTGCCTGCTCAAGAGCAGTGCGTCCAGCCAGCGTCAACTGAGGCATGCACCTGAGGCTCTTAAATCTGATGTGCTGCTCACTTCTCAAACATGAGGTCAACCACCTGAGGCAGCTATAATGCGTTGGGCTCATGTAGGGTTTCGTTGGGCTTGTGTATGTAGGGTTTCGTTGGTTTCGTGGGGCTCACGCAGGGTTTTGTTGGGCTCATGCAGGGTTTCAATGGTTTCGTTGGACCCATGCAGGGTTTGTGGGCTCATGCAGGGTTTCGTTGGACTCATGCAGGGTTTCGTTGGACTCATGTAGGGTTTCGTTGGACTCATGCAGGGTTTCGTTGGACTCATGTAGGTTTCCGTGGGGCTCATGCAGGGTTTCGTTGGACTCATGCAGGGTTTTGTGGGCTCATGCAGGGTTTCGTTGGGCTCACGCAGGGTTTCGTGGGGCTCATGCAGGGTTTCATTGAGCTCATGCAGGGTGTCGTTGGGCTGGAGATGAGGTTCGTGTAACTTTAGTCTTGGTAGTCTCAAGGCATTCCGTGTGAAGTCTCTACCGTTCACTCTAGCATATGTACTTCAATTCTGAAGAAAGCAAATGCATGCAAAGTGCAAGCGCGCCACACTGCTCCATGCGTGCTGAGTAGTGATGGTGTTCAGCACCACTTTATCATGGACAATCAATTGACCCCTCCCTCTGAGGCGACGTCAGCCGGTAAAGACATGGAAGTAAGAGTATGTTGTCTAAGGCATTACGGCGCACTTTGTCTAGGCTAGGTTCAAGGGCTCTGAGGTTCTCATACTTCACATGAGCCTAGTCTAGTCTAGTCCTGACTTGGTTGACCATGTTGTGTAAGGCCTGAAAGTGCACTATCCCTAGGCAAGGTTCATAGGCTCTGAGATTCTCATTTTTCAGAGCAGTCTACTGGGACCACATTCAGGGAAGGCACAGTTGAACTTAATACAACAACGTTGAACATTTACGCCTTACAGAAAATGGGAGAGCGTCGTACACTTCACACTTGCTTGACTATATGGTGTGAGGCCAGAAAGCGCACAGTCCCTAGGCAAGGTTCAAAAGCCCGACTCTACAGTCCCTCAGTAAGTGATGCGATGCACAAGCAACGGCTGCGAGAGGGCGCAGGCCCGAAACTGTTCTGCAGAGCTCTCGGGGCTACCCGCCCTCCACAGTCATTCACCACTGTTGAATATAATCCACTTGAAGTTTGATGAATATAAGTTACAGAAATCAGGAGAGCGTCGTACGCTGCGCGTTTTGCTTTCGCGCTATAGAAACCATTTCAGATCAAAAGATTCGGGGATGAGCACAGATGAAGTTGAATATAATCCACTTGATGTTTGCTGAATATAAGTTACAGAAATCAGGAGAGCGTCGTACGCTGCGCGTTTTGCTTTCATGCTATAGAAACCATTGCAGATCAAATGATTCGGGGATGAGCACAGTTGAAGTTGAATATAACCCGGTTGAAGTTTGACTAATAAGTTACAGAAATCAGGAGAGCGTCGTACGCTGCACGTTTTGCTTTCGCGCTATAGAAACTATTTCAGATCAAAAGATTCGGGGATGAGCACAGTTGAAGTTGAATATAATCCACTTGAAGTTTGACGAATATAAGTTACAGAAGTCAGGAGAGCGTCGTACGCTGCACGTTTTGCTTTCGCGCTATAGAAAATATTTCAGATCAAAAGATTCGTGGGCAGCACAGTTGAACTTAATATACTCACACTTGAAGTTGAATATTCGCAGCCAGCACCTATGGAGCAAGTGGTACGGCAAATCAAGGCGTATGTGGGGGGAAGGGGTTTCAGTACTAGCAAAGCATCAGATATCAATTGGAGAGATGACTTCTTTGCGCACCATGAAGGGAAGCTCGTGATGTGCATGGGCGTAGAAACACACCTCCACGAAGGATGGGTGTGCGTCCAAGCAACTCTGTATGACGATTTATAGGTGGTCGCAACTCCTGCACTGTGCAGCAAAAGCAGATGCACAACGCCATGTAGAAAATAGAGCGCCTTCACAATCAGCGCTTCCGACTTGCACTTGCGCGATAGCTATAGCAAAGAGAAGAGCTTGCAGAGACTGGTGGACAAGATGCTCTTCATCATCGACGACATGACACGAGATATGGTAGGACATGTGATAGGCCTGCACAACCTGCAATACTGGGGAGCAGGAGAGGCACTCGATTTGGTGTTTCAGCGATGGTCCATACCTCGTGACATGGCCTTGTACACAATGTCGTTTTTGTAGGTACCTGTTTGTCGCAGTTGTCCATCGCAGTTGTCCATAGTCAGCTCCTCAATGACTCTGCCTGACGGACGGACGCCCGTATAGCGCAGTGCCCGCAAACCTGATCGCATGTGGACAGAACAATCGTAGCACAGAGCAACGGCGACGACTTATATTCAGTCCAACTGTGCCTTCCCTGGATGTCCCAGTAGACTGCTCTGAAGTATGAGAATCTCAGAGCCTATGAACCTTGCCTAGCAATAGTGCACTTTCAAACCGTACACAACATGGTCAACAGCAACGACGCCAGACCAATCCACATCCTTTCGTAGCACTTTCGGGGCACTCTCGGACGTCCCTGGAGAAGGGGTGGAGCTCGCCTGGGAGGGGCTGTAGAGACACTGTGTAAGGCATAAACAACACACCAGCTTTACCAGGGTTCAAAGGCGCTAAGGCGCGGAACACCCTCATCTACTACTAGCGGCGACTGGCACCTGCACAATGACCGGCATTTGCCTGAGCCTGACTTCGTTGAGCAAACCGCAGCCCTGCGAGTGCCACCAACAATGTGCGCATAATAGAGCATGTGTTTCTTGTGCTTGTGCTCATATACATGCTACGTGTGTGTCTGTTTGTGTTCTGGTATATGCGTCCTTGTGCTACTTGTGTGCTGTGAGAATGCCTTGCCTGCTCAAGAGCAGTGCGTCAGCCAGCATCAACTGAGGCATGCACCTGAGGCTCTTAAATCTGATGTGCTGCTCACTTCTCAACCATGAGGTCAACCACCTGAGGCAGCTATAATGCGTTGGGCTCATGTAGGGTTTCGTTGGGCCAATGCATGTAGGGTTTCGTTGGTTTCGTGGGGCTCATGCAGGGTTTTGTTGGGCTCATGCAGGGTTTCGTTGGTTTCGTTGGACTCATGCAGGGTTTCGTTGGGCTCATGCAGGGTTTGTGGGGTTTGTGGGCTCATGCAGGACTCATGCAGGGTTTCGTTGGACTCATGTAGGGTTTCGTGGGGCTCATGCAGGGTTTCGTTGGGCCCATGCAGGGTTTCGTGGGGCTCATGCAGGGTTTCATTGAGCTCATGCAGGGTGTCGTTGGGCTGGATATGAGGTTCGTGTGACTTTAGTCGTGGTAGTCTCAAGGCATTTCGTGTGAAGTCTCTACCGTTCACTCTAGCATATGTACTTCAATTCTGAAGAAAGCAAATGCATGCAAAGTGCAAGCGCGCCACACTGCTCCATGCGTGCTGAGTAGTGGTGGTGTTCAGCACCACTTTATCATGGACAATCAATTGACCCCTCCCTCTGAGGCGACGTCAGCCGGTAAAGACATGGAAGTAAGAGTATGTTGTCTAAGGCATTACGGCGCACTTTGTCTAGGCTAGGTTCAAGGGCTCTGAGGTTCTCATACTTCACATGAGCCTAGTCTAGTCTAGTCCTGACTTGGTTGACCATGTTGTGTAAGGCCTGATAGTGCACTATCCCTAGGCAAGGTTCATAGGCTCTGAGATTCTCGTTTTTCAGAGCAGTCTACTGGGACCACATTCAGGGAAGGCACAGTTGAACTTCATACAACAAAGTTGAATATTTACGCCTTACAGAAAATGGGAGAGCGTCGTACACTTCACACTTGCTTGACTATATGGTGTGAGGCCAGAAAGCGCACAGTCCCTAGGCAAGGTTCAAAAGGTGCTTCATGCCCGACTCTACAGTCCCTCAGTAAGTGATGCGATGCACAAGCAACGGCTGCGAGAGGGCGCACGCCCGAAGTGTTTTGCAGAGCTCTCGGGGCTGGCCGCCCTCCACAGTCATTCACCACTGTTGAATATAATCCACTTGAAGTTTGATGAATATAAGTTACAGAAATCAGGAGAGCGTCGTACGCTGCGCGTTTTGCTTTCGCGCTATAGAAACTATTTCAGATCAAAAGATTCGGGGATGAGCACAGTTGAAGTTGTATATTATGTCCTGGACCGCATGGGCTGCGCGCACGATAAATCGGGCTTGCAATAACTAAATCTACGGAGGAGCCGGCGGTTCGGCGCTGGCCGGCGAGGGCCGCGGCACTTGCAACAGTGCGATGCGGCGGTAAGCGCTGACGTCGCCATCAGGGGCAATGACTGCGTTCCAGTTGTCGATCACGACACGTGTGAGCGCGCGCTGTAGCGCGAGGGAGGTGCGGCGGCGCCAGAAGGCAACGCGCTGCGCGAGATTGTAGCTGCCCTGCGAGCTCTGCTCGGCGAGTGCGTGTAGCAGCGCTTGGGTGTCGCGTGACATAGCGCCGAAGTGGTCAAAGGCTGCGGAAAATAGGGTGTGTGTAGTGGGGTCCAGGGCCCCTGAGACTACGTATGTGTCTATCTTTTCCTGCGAAGCCGATTCAAGCACGCGCTGCACATCGCGCGCGCCCCCCTGAGCCTGACGGAGGCGGGAGGGGCATGAGCTGTCACGTATGGTGACGTCTATGCAACAAGCTACTTCAAAGCCGCCGCGCAGTTTAGTGCACCGGCCTGCTGCTACCGCGTCGGCGCTCGGCTGCACTTTAGGGACTGGAAGGCAGACCTGGTTGCTGCCAAAGACGATGTCCATGAACTTGTTGAACCCGTGGCGCGCCGCGTAGCGGCGGAAGGGGGCAAGGGTGTCCCGGTCGAGACCGCGGAGGTGGGCCACCTGCTTGAGCATCTGAAAGAGCGCGTCTGCGAGCAAGTTGTGTCGCGTGACGTTAAGCCCTTGTGTGCAGCGGCGCAGGTGGGCACCCGAGTCCACTGGTCTATGGCACTTGGGGCACCGCGCCGCAGCGGGGGCGGGGCGCTCCACGCCCAGGTGGCGCCGCAGCGTCTCGCGGAATTCCGGCGGGGACATGGTCTCCGCTGGGTCAGTGCTCGGCAATTGCGCCAAGAAACCCATGGCCCCCTTAGAGGCGCCGCTGCGCCACGCCGCGACTGCTTCCAACGCATTTGCTGCTTCAAGCCGACGCAGCTGCGTGGCGGCGAGCGCTGCGTCTAGCACCCGTGATAGCGCCGCTTGACGCCGCGGCAGCACGGCGGCCGGCGGGGCCTGGGCAGAGCCTGGCTCGCGCGCCACCGCTGGCGCAGCAGCGCGGCGCGCGCCGGCGCGAGTCCGCATGCCCGGCCCCGCAGCTCCGCCTGCCCGTTGCAGCAGATCGCGCAGCGCCCGCCATGCGCCGTCGTCCTGGCGCCAGTCCTGGTACCAGACCGTGGGCAGGAGCAGTGCGAGGGCCACAGTTGAAGTTGAATACTATCCAGGTGAAGTTTGACGAATATAAGTTACAGGAATCAGGAGAGCGTCGTACGCTGCACGTTTTGCTTTCGCGCTATAGAAACTATTTCAGATCAAAAGATTCGTGGGCAGCACAGTTGAAGTTGAATATAATCCAGGTGAAGTTGGGCTAATATAAACTACAGAAATTGGGAGAGCGTCGTACGCTGCGCGTTTTGCTTTCGCGCTATAGAAACTATTTCAGCACGCATAAGGCAATAGTTGAAGTCAAGGCAGCTTGCCAGGTGCCCAGGCGCCTAGCCAGGCACAGGACGGCTGTCGCGCCTGCCGTTCATGTACGATGTTGTAGAGTCTTCATGAGCAGCTTGATGAGCGCCTTAGTAGCCTGTGTAAGGCGAGTTCAGTGCTGCAACGACCTTGCTTCAAACCGGCTGCCTAGGCGCTGTGCTCTTTGCTGGGCTCCTCGAACAGCTCCTCTGAATTGAGTTCGAGAATGGCAGAGTTGAACTTCAATATAAATTGAGACTTGAAGTCGAATATAATTGGCAATTACAGAAATCAGGAGAGCGTCGTACACGCGCCTTTTTCTGGCACACATAAGGCAATGATTGAAGGCAAGGCAGCTTGCCAGCTGCTGCCTAGGCGCCTAGCCAGGCACAGGAGCGCTGTCGCTGCTGCCGTTCATGTACGATGTTATAGAGTCTTCATGAGCAGCTTGTTGAGCACCTTGTTGGCCTGTGTAAAGAGAGTGCAGTGCTGCAACGTGCTTGCTTCACACCAGCTGCCTAGGCACTGTGCTCTTTGCTGGGCACCTCGAACAGCTCCTCTAAATTGAGATCCGAGAATGGCAGAGTTGAACTTCGACATAATTGAGACTTGAAGTTGAATATAGTTGGCAATGATAGGAATCAGGAGAGCGTCGTACACGCGCCTTTTGCTCGCACGCATAAGGCAATACTTAGAGTCAAGCCAGCTTGCCAGCTGCCTAGGCACCTAGCTAGGCACAGGAGGGCTGTCGCTCCTGCCGTTCGTGTACGATATTGTAGAGTTTTCATGAGCAGCTTGATAGCCTGTGTACAGAGAGTACAGTGCTGCAACGTCCTTGCTTCAACCAGCTGCCTAGGCGCTGTGCTGGTGCACCTTCAGCTGCTGAGGCGCAGAAAATGGACCAGCAATCTCACCGCTGCCCGTTGCCCGCACTCAGTGCCACTGCTGCCGCTGCCCTAGTTAAAGAGCTGTCCCAGAATCCCCCCAGCAGCTGATGCACCTCCGGCGCCGGCTGCTGCCTTCTCCTCTCTCCCTCTCCCTGTACGCACACAGTGCCGTGGCCCACAGAGTCGTTGCACTCAGCTTGGTGCAGGCTCTGTTCCCTGCCCCTGCCTAGGCCCTCAGTTACACGTTTGCTGTACCTTCTGAATGTTGAAGCGCTAAATTGCTGCTGCTGCTGCCTGCCTGCCAGTGTGCTGCTTGCCTGGTGCCCGCCGAGTTATGTCAAATGTTGAGCTTGAGCAGAACCGTTGCTCGTCAAGTTGAAGATGTTGGGGCCCGCCCGTCTCTGCTCTGCTGCTTAGGCAGACAGGCAGCATGGACAGTAGAGCTAGAGGCAAGGCGTATAGGCTGCAGTATGACGCCACTTGCGACCCGGCCGAGGCTCAGCAACTAGTGCAGCAGGCGGTATAAAGCATCGACACCACGCTAATGGCGGTGGCGATGTGGCAGTGGCGTGTCTTTGTGATTCTGTCAGAAGCTGAGGACCAGCTCAGCCTTGCGAAGCACGCACAGGATGTGCAGGGGGCTCTCAGTACCAAGCACATCACCGTATTGATCCCCACCATTCACAGCAAGTTATATCCCAAAATCGTCATCTTCGCGAGCGCACCCAGCCGTGTCTGCACCAGCAGCCACGGTGACCTCCTGTGTGGCACCGCCCTCTACACCCACGCCATCTCTTGTCAAAGTTGTGGAGGACGGCACCCTGCTCGACTATGTGGAATGGCACCAGCGCGTGCAGTGAGAGGGATATGTCGTTAAAATCACCATCTCGCCCACACTCGTTGGGCGCTTTGTGGGTCGCGATGTGCAGGGAGCAGAGTTTTGTAACGACACGACAGGAAAGGTAAGCGCAACTGGGCACTGTGCCTGTTACTGGCGTGACCGCTTTCACATGCTCGTCAAATAAATCGGCACTGTGCCTATTGCTGGCGCGGCCGCTTTCACGTGCTCTTCAAATCGTTCGGCACTGCGCCTGTTGCTGGCGCAACCGCTTTCATGAGCTCTTCAAGTCAATTGGCACTGCCCCTGTTGCTGGCGCAACCGCTTTCACGTGCTCTTCAAATCTAGCCCCTCACCCGCAATTGCGAATGTGCCCTCCCCAGGTCTTGTACGCAGGCGGCGCTGTCCCCAGCACTGCCAAAATCCGCGAGGAGGGTGGTGCAACCTGAGCGACCTTTGTGACCACCGCGACTCGCTGCACAATCCCATCTGGCTTGAGTTCAACAACGTGGGCCTGTGCCAGCGCCTGCGAAGCGCCATTGCTGTGGCCCTGCCCAACGTCGTCGCAGCGGCGGCGATTGTCATGGAGGAGCGCCAGCGGCCACGAGCGCTGCACGTCGTCCTGTTCATCAAGACTCACAACAAGCCCACCTTTGACACGCTGACTTCGTTCCTTGACGACCTTGTCAAGGTTCTGAGCAGTGTGCGCGTGCCTTGCTTCGACGTGCGCACTACACCACTGCACTTGGTCTACAAAAACCAAATCCACAACTTCGGCCCGCGCGACTATGCGGTGGTGACATCCAATGGATTGCCCACTCTGTGGCTGCTAGCCACCGACTTCTTCATGCCCGCCAGCACGTTCAGCCAGGGTATCAGCATCCTCAACAACAAGCTCGTGAGCCAGCTCTCCTAATGCGCAGTTGCGCGGCTTGCGGGCACGTACCAGTCCGCGAACACCGACGCTATTGCGCGCTATTGCGGAGTGTCTGGTGCACATCGCGCCAGGTGCGCTGATGCAAGCATGGCATGCGCTGCAGCAGCTGCAGCAAGCCAACGGGGTCGCACTGGTCAGCACGCGTCTGGAGGCGATCATGCAGGGCTTGGCTCTGCAGGACACACAGCGACTGCAGCAGCGGGTGGAGCAGCAGCAGCTCCGGCATCGCAGCTTGGCGGCGACAAACTTGCAGTACCGTGCGCAGTGCGAGCGCCAGCATACGGAGCTGCAGGGGGCGGTGGCGGAAGTGCGGCGGGAAAAAGCAGCAGAGAGGAGCTCTTTGAGCGAGCTGCAGCGGGAGAAGGAGGCAGCAGTCAGCAGGCGCCACTCGGTGGTGCAAGACTTGGTGAGTGCAGAGAGCAGCTGGGTACAAAAGTTTGAGTCCTTGTGCAAGGAGGTCGAAACCTTGAAGCACAGCGTGCAAGAGGAGGTGTGGGAGCTCACGGACCGCGTGAGCGCGCGAGATGAGAGGGTAAAGGCGTTGCGGCAGTTGCTTAGAGACTTGCAGCAGATACACTGTGCGTGTCAGAAGCTTGAGAGCCAGCAGACAGTTTTCAAAGGGCGCAGGGGCGTCGCCTCATGCTGGTAGTAGAAGAGAGTAACCTCGAGTATCTATTGACAAACTCTTTGTGCAGCTGCAAGCCCATGCTCGAGAGATTGTACAATGTGGTTGTCAACAAGTTGTGACTGCACAGACAGTTCTGATCGCAACTTTGAAGTTTGTCCATGCAATATATCGTGCATTGCGTATATCCCCATCTGCAAACATGCATCGTGTGTCTTGTTGCATGCGTGCATGTTTCGGAACTTCCGAGGGTCGCCTACCCGCGTTGGCAGGCAAGCAGGCTAGGATCCGCTCCGCTCATCCGCGACCCTGAAACCCAAAAAGCAACCGAGCACTTATGCTATAGTGAGGTCAGTCAAGACACTCAAACTGTTGGAGTTTGATAATAGTAGGTTGTTGGCCTCACTCAGACGCACCAGACGAGCTGTTTGTTGTTGAAGTTGAGAGGGGTGGAGCCGTGCTATTGCGCGTTGAGCAGTGATATGACAGTCGAAGTTAGCATGAAGTTGAAGTATGAATATCACCGTTGAAGTACAACATCACTTCTGGATCAACATCAACTTCAACAAGTGAGTAGTCAGCAGATGCCCCTGACATAGGGCTACAGCAAGCCATAAACCAACTTCAATACCAGTTCGGCCCTGGAGACTTCACTATAGCATAACTGCTCGGTTGCTTTTTGGGTTTCAGGGTCGCGGATGAGCGGAGCGGATCCTGCCTGAGGCTTGAAGTTCGCACTCTGCATTTCAATGCAGAGATTGCTGAACCTGCTCTGAGCAGCTTGCTTGCCAGTGTAAGGCAGGATCCAGATGCAAGCGCAGGCCTTGTGTGCACGTGTAACCTTTGGTTAATCATACATCCCGCCGCCGAAACTGCTGCTGCTGCGTCGGCCACTTTCCTCAACACCACAACCTTGCCTGCCTCTCGGCAACAACCTGCTGTTGGTGCTATGTACCCGCCTGCCTGCTCGGCTTCAGAATGTCTCTTAGTGTTCCTCAATAAGGTTTGTCCTCAAACTTCATCGCGCACAAACATACATAACTCATACATAACTCAAAACCAACCCCTGTAAGTAGGAGGCATGTGCCCGGCACGCGCTAGCTAACGCTCGGTTGCGCATGAGACGCCCGCCAATAATAATGTTCTCCTTGTTGGTCCCTCCGGCCGCTCTCAGTATTCTCAGCTGCTTTAAAGCTGCATCCTGCTCCTCAACAATGTGAAACGACGCATCAAACAGCACTATCACTGGCTATTCAATGCCTGGTATGTTTTCAGGCGTGAAGGATATTGCAGTAGTGTGCCGCCTCTGCTTATTAGTGCTACTGCTGTGCCTGCTAGATTGAGTGTACTTGCAGGTGCTTGCAGGTTGCCGGTGCGCGGGATCCGGGTACGTGCAGGTTGCGAGTGCTTGCGACTTGGATTGGCGTAAGGGCGCAGATTGGCGTGAGGGCGCAGATACTTTTGGGTTGTTGCGTGTTGCGGCTTGGCTACTTTTTTCATGAGTTTGAGGATCAGATTCTGTGAACTTGGGGACTTCTCACTTGGGGGAGAGCATCCCGATGATGTGAAGAAGATCCCTCAAAAGGCATCCCAGACTAGCACACACAGCACTGCGATGCAGCGTCTACCCCTGAGGAGGTCCGTGCGGAGGTAGAGAAGGGCGAGAGAAACTTACAGAAGGCGGCACCATCAGATAAGCTTGCCAGAGCAACTTGAAGTTTGGCTGGGGGGATGTGTTTGCCACAACGGCCGCCATGAGTGAGAGCGTGTCTAATTCTGTGCACAGCTGCCGCAAGCGGGTCCTCGACGATGACAGTCTGCAGCAGATCTTCACCTGGTACGCCGATGCGAACAGAGCAGCGGCATGATTCAGCGAGTGATGCAGATGTCTTGCGTTGCTGATGGGGGCAGCCGTGGTTAACGCCTGCTTGCCTACTCCAACATCATTGACATAAGTAAGTGCCCATGTCTGCTGGCCCTTCACCATATGGTAACCAGCAGTAAGTCCGATACATGATCATAATACTCTGTGTTCACATATGTGCTATCATGTGCTCGTTGAGGCGCTCTCAGCGCATGCCAATCTACCGCGGTTCTTAATCGGTCTTGACGCTGATGCCACTTCATCACAGTGTCAAGCAGCACGTCAACTAGCTCCCTACGACTAATTTCTAATGCTATATCATATACCACCTTGCCGCCATTGGAAGAGCATCACAAGCGGTATCCTGGACTCGTAGGTAATGGGGCTGGCTGCAATGATGACATCATCGAAGATCCTTTTAAATAGAACTTCAGCCTGCCTAGTGAAAGCATGTTTTCTGGATGATTTGTATCAAATGCCAGCATGAGTGTTCATACTGTTCATTACAAGTAGTGTAGCAACACGTATAGCCCTTTGCATTGGTTGCGCTGGGCACCTCTTGACGATATTGAAGTATAACAACTACTAGTAGTGTATACATGAACTGTAGTAAGACTGACTTGCTTCTCAACAAGATCCGCCATTGCACTCGACCTGATAAGGGTGTGGGTTGACTGCAGCAAAACGATTGGATGAAATAACTTCAACAACATATCGTTGCGTACACAACGGCGTGTGACACCAACGCCTCTTCGGATTCACACCGCGATGCAGTCGGAATTGAATCATGAACTTGTGCTTGTAAAGTGCAGTGCTTATAACTGCACAGGCGCAGACCTTGTGCCATGGTGATCGGCAACAGCTGTTGTACAAAAATATTGCCACCAGTGTATCCAGTTCTCCTGAAAGGCCATGTTCAGCATCATGACCACTAGGAGGCAGCCAGCTCTGGATTTAACTCTCAGAGTTGCGGCAGCATACCCAAGAAGTCACAAGCGCCGTTTTAGGCAAGCGGACATCGGTACACAGCTTTGCCCCGGCGTTTTGCCCAAGGTACCTGACCTGTATAGGTGCACATGGGCTTCGCCAGCGTGTGCAAATGAAAAGTTCACCTCCAGCCGATTGAACAACTTTTGCGGGCATGTTGCACATGCAGGAAGTGTATCAACATCTCAACTTGCCTCTGCTGCAGGCGTGCATAGCTTTCACGGCAACACAAGCTCTAAGAGTACGCAAGCACGCATTGGAGCTTGAAGCACCAAGATACTTCCAAGAAACTCAGCACAAGGCGATGGCCGCCGCTGCTGCTGCTGCTGCTGCTGCTGCTGCTGCCGCGAGAACTAAGCCAGATGCTGAGCCAACTGCACCCGGACCAGCAGCACTGCAAAAGCAGCAGCTGTGGTACCTGCTTCAACTGTGCTTACAGAATCAGCATCAGCTGCCGCTGTGATGCCAGTGCTCCCTTCAAGTGTAGAGGTACGTACCTCACCACAGCCCTCGCATGTACAGTATGTAACCACTACCATGCTGCAGGTTGTGCATTCCCTCCACCCCAAGGCTTTCGAACTTGCATGTGCCCTAGCTTTTATGTCAGGCAGGAGCTTAGCAGAACTGCTGGGCACTGGAGCTTTTACTTTGTGCAACTCTCATGGAACATATCTCCACTGTATATTGCTTCAGTCTACTGAAATACCCCTCCTCTGTGATCCCAACACCTTTCTGGCAGGGTTGCAGAGGCTGAGGCACATGAAACCAGCAGCATCAGCCATGACAGGCCGCCAGATAAACCGCAGCCATAGCAAAAGCGCCAATGCAGCAGTCAAGATGCTTGTGGGTACGTTTCATGTTTTCAGTGATTTGAGAGCGCTGTTTGCAGCACTGACGTACAATCTGTATTGCAGAAGGAGCGCACTACAGTGTACAGCACAGGGACCGCCACAGAGCGCTATGCCACAACAGCTAAAGGCATGGTTGCTCAAATGCATGCCTAGAGCATGCATTGCCAGCCGCTCTGCGTTTTTGGACAAAGTAGAGCAGTATTGTGTGCTTCAGCAGCACACAGGAAAGTAACACACTTGTGAAGAGCGTTAGGTAGATGGGCACCAATATTATGAAACAGAAGGCTGATCATGCCAACTCAGTAAGTAGAGAATGAGGCAGACGGGCACCAACAGTGGGAAACGGACGGCTGATGATGTCAACTCAGTATGTACGTGATGCTGTTGGCAATGTGCCCCCGTGCCAACGAATTGTCAGCCGCCGACTGCCTGATGCACCGAGAGTTTATAATTGTGGTAGTTCGTTTGATACTGCATCATATAGGTGCACATGATCGCGTTGTGCCTTTTCTAACAAAAAACCTGTCAATGCTTCGATGCCTTATTGAGTCCCTTGGTGGCGTCAGCAAGGGATGCAGCATCACTGGCAGTGGCAGCGGCGTTAGCAAGATGTGAGCAGCATATATCAGTGGTGTATATTGAAAGCACTTCATGTGCTGAGCAGCTTGGCCAGTATGTCGAGACGTGTATCAACATTAAACCCGGCACTGACCAATCCGTCTACAACTGACATTATCTTCTGGCGTTTTGAGGGAGTGCATGCATCACGTGCAGCAGGTCGTATGTCAGCATCATTGGCTGTCATGGTTGTTTCAATCATCGTTGGGCCACTTGCCTCTGCGAGTGTCTCAAGACACTGCGCAGTATGTTCTGTCACCTTCAGTGCAGAAGGCTTGCACGCCTTTTCAGGCGTTGCTGCCAACATGGGATCTTGTAGTGGCGTGTACAACGTTTCCTCTCCAGCATCAGCCTGAGAGGCAGCTTCCAGTAGTGCTGGGCAGTCAGCTGCTACAGCTGCTGTTGCCGTGGCTGGGTCCTTCTGGGGTGGATGCACATCGTTGACACATTTTTCAGTGTTTGATATACGAATATTCTCATTGTCGCCTGTGAAGCCTGGTTCTGATGTCTGCTGGACTTCATTGGAGACTTTATTCGACTGCGGACTTGCGCTGCACTGCGGCCTGTCCTCGTGATCCGCAATGTCAAACACCACGCCCAGGTGATTGTAATTCGTGGCTGGGTGGTCCACAGGCGCATGATTGAGCGCAGCTGTTGTTGCTACAGTCTGGTCGTCTGTACCAAGGGTTATGACCTTGTGGTATACAGACCTGAACAAGTGCACACCCAAATTTCGAAGATCAAAGTGTGCCTTGTACCCCTTGAAGAGGTCGGCTAATGGCTCAACTTTCAAAAAGGCGCGGACAGACCTATCTCGCGCATTCTGGCGTTCGATGTCAGTACCCCCTTTCACAGCGAACCGCACGACCTTCAGTGCTTTCAGAACCACGTCAGCATTTATTCGGTACAGTGCTTTGCGGAGTGCTCTGAGGACCACGAATTTCTCCGCCACATGCATGTTCACTAATATCAAGAAGCCCAAACTCTGCCCTCCCGACGCCATCAATAGAATCTGCCTCTTTGACTTCTCCTTTGCATGAATTGTTGAATGCACTTCCTTTGGTGCAGAGATTCGCCTACAGCCGACGCGTGGCAACCTGTGCCCACTGGTGGCCAGGGCAAACGATCTCCTTGTGACGGCGTCCAGTGATGATCATGAGAGCCACCACGAGCAGGTCAGGTGCGACCAGTTGCGGGGCAGCTAGTGCTGCCACAGTCCACTCTAAAGCGCCGTGAAGGTCGCTGTGACAGTACCTGCCGATCCGCCTCTTGGCCTCAAGGCTATCCTTATCTGCAGCTTTCTTGGCTGTTGTGGCAACGGGGCACGCAAAGTGTTCAACCAGAGGGTCACCAACAACCAGGGCATCTCTTGTCAAATAAATGACATTGGCAAGCGTAGTGTACTTCATGATGCAGCCTCCATTGCATGCCTTGAGCAACTTTGCAGCGGCAGTGTTGCCTTCTGCAATAAAGGCCGCCATTGTACTTGTCGTATGCGATACATTGGCTGGTATACCATTCCTCTATAGCCTTGTGCATGGCGCCCTTATCACTGGGCCTGAGCCCGTCCTCAACCCTCTTGCGAACATATGCCAACAGACTTGCACAACCTTGAGGGTGCTTGGGGAATGCTGGCATGAGCGCTGCCATCGTATTCGTGTCATCATCTGGCCAAGAAAATATTGCAGGCGCGCTGAACATGCCCTCGCTGCATCTGTGAAGCAGCTGCAATGGACACAATTAATGCATACTAGTATGATGCAGCAAGGGCCAGAGTGATGCGTGCATGCACTTTGCACCCAGCAACGTTACATGGTGTGCAGGGGTGGCGTCTGAGCCTGCAATAGGCAGTGGCTGCCGTTACTGACCAATGTCTCATCAGTGTACGTTTCACTTCCGTGTGTGAATCGAGATGCTGGCGGATCAGCACCAAATCTTTCCATCGCAAGTATGTCGACCGTTTGCACAAATGCACATTTGGGCATTTGGTGTATGCCTCTGCGCTGTAACACCGCTAATTCTGTGGTGTGTGGCTCATGAGCTTGCTGCAGGTACTTTGGTGCTCCTTGCAACTTGCTCAATGGTCAAGCTGGTTTCACGTTTCCAAGAAAAACTCTTTGTGAAGTGCTCCTTGCTCGGTGGTCAACTTTGATGGATACATGTGTCCAGAGAACACACCTGGTCATTGCTTTCTTTGCAAGGGCTTACAGCTGTGTACCAGACGCTGAGGCCTTTGAGCATGCGTGCATGACTGGGGAGGTGCAGACCATTACGCACAGTTTGTTGGTCAGAGCGGTGGGACTTGTCTGGTCAGACAGCTCCGTACAGTAAGCCCTTATCACGATCACCAACATCATATGCATTGACCCACTCTACAAATCAATGATGTCCTAGAGATGTCGTGTGTCCTTTGTTAGACGCTCTGCATTGCCTTCCTGCTCGCCACTTTCTTGACCCATTCATTTTCGCTCTGCCACTCTGTCACAAAAGTCTTGCGGTCTTCTACCTGCTTCACCTTCAGCAAATCGCCTCGGAGCCATAGCCTCTTTGGAAAATGGGTTAATTCTACCATGCCGTCTGCATGCTCGAGCTTGACAGTGTATGTGTCTCGGGAAAATACAGCTTCATGGCTGGATTTGAATTGGCCAAGCTTTTTCAGAGCCTTCTTGTCATGGTCTAGTGCCACCCGGTCGATGCGAACACAGTCGCCAGGCCGCAGTTTAGGGTTGAACTTTGATTCACATCTCTTTTGGCGGCCAAACCCTTGAGCCGCACATGCACGGATTCGAGAATCGATGGAGGGCACTCTGGGTCCATCAAGTCTCGTGGCCTGTAGCCCGTAGCGCTGTGCACGCTCGAGTTATACGCTTGTAAGACAGTATCCAAGGCCTGTTGCACAGATGTGTGCTTGTTGTCAAGAATTGAAAACAGCATGGTCAGTATCGTTTTGTTGGAAACTTCTGCAAGCCCATTGCTTAGAGGATTCGCTGCAGTGGAAAGCACCTGCTTAATACTCCCATGCCTTTCTCGCACTGCTGTGAATTCTTTCCCGGTGAACTCACGGCCATTATCGGATCGAATGGACCCCACTCGCACCCCAGCCGGCAATGCAGCAAGTATTGAACTCATTGCAGCTGCCACCATGGGCCCCGACTTTCTTGTCAGCACCTTTGCATAACTCATTTTTGTGAACATGTCTGCTACCACTAGCAAGTACTTGGCAGCCCAAACGAAAGCGCAGGTCGAATCTTGCCGCAGGTCGAATGTGCCAGCCCAACGAATGCGCAGGTCGAATGTTGCGCAGGCCTGCTGCGCGCAGGTCGAATATACCAACCGGACGTCCATCGTCGACTCGTGTATCAATTTGTGTGGCATCGTCAATTCGGGTTTTGTTCTAACCCTGGACTAACCCTAACCCTAACCCTAACCCACTTTGTTGAACTCTATATACATATCAAACTCTTGGCCT
Source organism: Tribonema minus (assembly GCA_017506865.1). Classification (NCBI taxonomy): domain Eukaryota; class Xanthophyceae; order Tribonematales; family Tribonemataceae; genus Tribonema; species Tribonema minus. Next base: position 1,159,588 of record JAFCMP010000157.1, read on the forward strand.
TTCAGGGGCGTGGAGGGGTAAGCCATCCTCCTGTCGCCTAGCCCTTGAAACGCTCATTTCGATTTGCAAAATTTCGCCAGCAGCAGCAATGTGGCGGTGTGTGTGCCGGCGCTTGGAGCTTATGGAGGCGACGGGTGAAATGCGGCGTGCTGGTGCCGTCCTCCTCATAGGAGCAACAGCATCAGAGTTGTAGCAGCAGCAGTGTTAGCAGCAGCAGCAGCAGTGGCAGCAGCAGCAGCAGCAAGCCAAATGATGGCGGTGTGCATGGCGGTGCATGGAGCTTATGGAGGCGAGGGGTGAAATGCGGTGTGGTGGTGGCGACCTCCTTATTGGAGCAGCAGCAGTAGCAGTAGCAGTGGTAGCAGCAGCAGCAGCAGCAGCAAGCTAGAGGAGCAGCAGCAAGCTGGAGGAGCAGTAGGAGCAAACTGACACAGGAGCAAGCTGAAGGAGCAGGCGGCGGTATGGCGACGTGGTGGCGGAGTAGCGCAGTACGCAACAAGGCAATATCAGGGGGTGAGTACAACCTGGTGGCATTTCTACACATGCGAAAAAGAGCTTACTAGGAAGCCCACTCTTGAAATCCTTTTGCTTAATTTCAGCTCTATATACATATCATACTCAGAAAAGTGATACCGCACTTGGCCTCGAGGGGTGTGGAGGGGTGAGCCACCCTCCTGTCGCCTAGCTCTTGAAACGCTCATTTCGTTTTGCTAAATTTCATGTAGGGTGAAAGTGATACCACACATGGCCTTCCAGGGGTGTGGAGGGGTGAGCCACCCTCGTGTCGCCTAGCCCTTGAAACACTCATTTCGATTAGCAAAATTTCGTGTAGGGCGTGCGCGCATCAGCGCCCACGATGGTCATTTATTTTGTGTGCAAGTTGTAACGTGGTGTATGGACAGAGAACGCAATTTGATTTGCAGCAAGCGTTGCCCATTGTGCGGCTTTCGTCTGTACACTTTAAAGCACATCGGGCAAGATGCTGAACATCGAGTGTGGTACGCCTGTAACGCAAGCATGTATCTTCGAACTCTCAGGTTCATGCCGCAGCTTTCATCAGAGGAGCACGCAAAGGTTGATCGGGTATTGAGAGAGCGATATTCCGGTGCAAGATATACAAATTACAATCCTTTCTTTCCAGTAGAGTTACTTAGCATCTGAATCATGCTGCAAAAGGGGCAAGGCGCCCCCACTCATCCATGTTGACTACTCGTTGTAGCCAACGTTGTGACAATCTATGAGACTTGCACCCCCTCCTCAGTGTCCATCGCTTGCATGGCTGCCTTCCCTCGAATCTTATGTGATTCCAACTCCTTGGGCTCGTCAGCATTGTAGCGGATCTGCACGTCCGGCTGCGTGTCGTCGAACGTGTGCGCATCAGCGGCGCGCTTGCGCGTGTTGTTTTCGTCCATGTGAACATCAGGTGTGCCCGGTTTGGTCATGGCTGCCTCGGTCTTGCGATGTAGCGTCTGAGCGCTGTCGTTCACCCCCTCCACCTGTCGGGCATAATCTAAAAAGTCATTTGGAGTCTTATGGATCACCGACCGCCTTGCCGGCGCATCGTCTGGCACACCATCCTGGGGGTTCATGGACATATGTGATTGGGGATTGTTGATGGCCTGTACAACCCGCTGTCCGCTGCGCGCCCGTTGCGCAATATTAGATTGATCTGTTGCAACGTCCATAGCCAACGAGACTCTACCTACTCTAGTCGCCTCTACTGCTTCACGTACAAGCTCAGCCATGACAGCAGGCTGCTGTTGCTGCTGCTGTTGTGTGTCAATGCGCGATGACAGTCTGCCGGTCTCCCGCTGTACGCCGTGCAGCAGCTGCTGCATGCCAGACTGCATCTGCATTTGCTGAAGCTGTCCCGACACGCCCTGCTGTTGCGCGAGGCTCACCATGCTCTGCGCCACGCCAGCGCCTTGCTGTTGCACCTGGAGCTCTACGCAATTGATGGCACGCTCAGCCTTGTCGCCAAGGTGCGCTGCTGCTCCTGCTGCACGTGCAGCACTCTCTTGCTGCGTAATCAGTTATTTCACGAGGTCCAGCTCTCGGCGCATTGCGCCCTGGACCTGTGCCCTACCTGCCTCGTCACGCATGCGCTGCTCGGCCAGCTCTCTGCGCAGCAACACCTCCTTGACAGGGGCGAGTGTCTGCTCGAGCTGCTGCATGAGATTGTTGCTAGCAGCCAGTTTCTGTCCTTGCACAGACGCTGCAGCTTGGAACAATAATTGAGCAGCTCTGAAGCCCTGCATGTAGTCGCCGCCCCCACTGCTACCACCACCGCTGCCACAACAATCACCGCCACCAAGACTCACCACCATGGCCTGGCAGTGGCTGTGCCACGCCCCTACCTACACCACCTTGAATTGAATTGTTAATTGTTGGTAGCGCGTAAGCCTGCGCAGCTGCGTAAGCGGGTGCAGCAGCAGGCCCTGCTATGTTTTGGCAGAGAGGTACCCGTGATGGCGGCGCCACGTTGCTGTGACGCACCCGCACTGCTTTGACTTTGCCTCGTCCACTGCGAATACGTCTTATTACAGCTGACTCAGTATGTAAGGCAGCTATGCGCTGGAAGCACTGCAGCGATGACACTTTCATGGAAATTGATACAATATGAATGCCGCTTCACCGCAGCTGTTGATGCCATGCCTCTGTCCCCCACATATGCAGACTTCTACGCCTGGCCATGCGCCTGAAATGCCATGTGGTGGACGGGGTACAGCAGGCGACCACACGTGCACGACGACGGGCCATCCCTATGGCCTGTGCTTCGCCTAGGAGGCGACGAGCGCACGTACACAGCAGCGCATGGCAGATGTCACAAATGTGCTGCCAGCTGCTCACAGGCTGCCTTGGATTGTGGCGTTACAATGGCAAAGGTGATATGGATTTCGGAGGATGGCAGAGGTTGGCTCTTGGCGCACCAGGCTGCTACACTGTACAGCGCAGGTCACAGGTGCTGTTTGGCATGTCGTCCGAGGCGACACTGCAGCGTGCCACCGATGCATCAACGATGTGTCCAGCGTAATATACCGCTGTCTTGTAAGCGTATTGTCGCAGTGCCTGTGTGCCCATGGACATGCTCTACACTCTAATTTTGTGGCTGTACCCCATGCCGCTTGAATTTGAGGTCCACCTAAACAGTTGTGAGCGCAAGAATTGACCTCGAAATTCTGCATTTTGACAGAACTTCCGCGTGGCTGTGTGCCGATGTTTTGCTGCTTCTGTTGTGATGCTTGTGCATTGGCTACTGATTGCAACGCATGGCACTCCATTGACGCATCGTTCTCAATGACCACCGTTATGCCACTATTATGTTGTAGGATGGCTCGAAGGTAGAAGTAAAATATACAGCAAAGCGTGAGACAGCATCCTACATGCGCGACGTTTCGCGTGTATTAATTGTTAGCATTTGTGTCGCGTGTTTGCCACATGGGGTACCACCATCCTAACCGGATTTCCAGTCTGGCAAGATGATCAGGAGCTTTGATCTCTCTCAGTTACGCCATAGTCGTAGGACCTTTCGGCATGAAACTGCAACAGTGCAGGTAGGCTGGTAGCAAGTCTCCATTGCACGGTTCTCGATTATCGACATCCCTGCCTGCCACCGAATAGAGTTCCTGTCTTTGCTTCAAACATAGCAGGCTTTGTGACCAGAAGCCTGCTCTGCATCGCTACATTTACAGTGTATACGCCATCACCAGCACCGAGCAGGCGTAGTCGCCACAACGTATGATGACCAGTATCCCCATGCACCCGTCACCTCAACGAACAATGAAAGCTTCATATGCAGCAAAGCACTCGTTGTTGGTCTATCACGAGCAAACCACTTACAGTCGCCATATCAAAAGCACTCAGCCAGGCTCTAAACCATAACACGACAATGGTGGGGGGTAAGAAAAATGTGAGAATTGGATGTCGCCTGCATTCAGAGGACCTAGTGGAGTAGATTGTGCACATGCACAGAACAATTCATGGTGGTTTTCGATGCCGCATATACACGCTTCTTCAAGCCTCACGTGAGCTTAGAACCACTCCATGAAATGTTTCGATACCTGGACGCTGCATTGAGTGATGCCCTTATGTTGTCTGGCATGTACTGAGCAATATGAAGGGTGCAAGTGAGCCTGTGTCCTGCCTTAGTCACCGGACAGCCAGTACTACTATGAGTTTTTGCTCATTGGTCTCTGTCATCATGCAGGAAATCGTGCCAGGGTCGTACGCCTCACAAAGCTTACCTTCAGCCAGGCCACAGTGAAGCTCAGTTGAGTTTTCTTTGATGGCACTCTCTTGTCCATCACAACTCAGTTCACAAGCTGACCAGCAACAGTTGCCACGTCAAGAAGTTCACTATAGCAGGATGCAGGCTCACTAGCACCCTTCATATTGCTCACTAGGTGCAAGTAATATGCAAGCATCAGTGAACAAAGCATCTAATTTCCCAAACTGCCTAAAAAACACTTTGAAGCACCTTGAAGGTTGAAGAAGCCTGTGTACGTTGATGATGCAGCCATCTGTATAGAGAACGCAGCCATCTGTCAGAGAAGATACCACCACAAAATGAAATATGTGTAATAGGAAGGTCCAGCCTGATTGTGCTGCGGTTATGGGCAGTGTACCTTACCCGATTCTCTCGTGCAGCCGACGTCTACTCCTTCCTCACGATCCTCATAGCGCCCCACCAGTTGTGTTAGGATTTAGCGGCCGTGTTTCACGTTGGCTAAAGCACAGGTCAGCCAGTAAGTTCCTGCATCGCTAACAGTCTCTGATGTTGGCGAGTGCGACCATTTTTACACTCTCAACGTCCACTTCCACCACTAGGCCAATTTGCGCGCGGCGCGCGTTTCATTCTCAAGTTGTCCTTCCCGGTTGCATTGGTAGATGAAGGGGACGAAGGCGCTGCAGGCGCTGCTGGCTCTCACCACCGTCGTGGAGTGTGTAGCCTTGGTTTTCAACCCCTGCCTGGGGACGAGGAGCGCCATTCGCCGGGCAGCCTCAAGCTGCGTGACACCTGCTGTCAGAGGTGCGTGATGGTGGTTCAACGACCTGCATGCAAAATTGTGATGGTGCGGTAATTGTGTATCCTACGTACGGGTTCTGACATGTACAGAGTATCCTCACTGACCCAGTCTGTTTCATGCCGCTTGCGCTAATCAGGTGCTGTGACACTGCTGGCAGCCGGGGATTCTACTGCTGCCGGCGGCAACCACAGCAAGCAGCAGGTTAGCGGCGACTATGAAACACTGGACAAGCAGCAGGTTAGCAGCGGCGATGAAACACTGGCGCGCATCGAGCGTGAGATCCAAGATGTGACCATGGCCATCGGCAACGTAAGCTTGGCCATCGGCGCCGTTGAGAACGAGTTAAAGCTAGTGGAGGACGCGATGATGGAGGGAGGCCAGTACAAGGGCGTCGAGGACCAGGCGGAGTTGCTTGGAGAAAAAAGGCAGCTGCGCAAGAAGGAGGAGCAGCTGCGCAAGAAGGAGGAGCAGCTGCGCAAGAAGGAGGAGCAGCTGCGCGACGAGAAGAAGGTGCTCCTGGAGAGGAAGGTGATCCTGGAGAGGAGCTCGACCGGGGTTCAGCAGGGTGAGTGTCATGGCGTGCTTGGCAGTGCAAGTGTTTAGCGCACAACACACTGCCATGTCAGTTGGTTGCACCAAGACATTGTAGGTCCTCTTCAATCTTGTTTTTAAAATCAGTTTCGTCACGGCTGGTATTTGAGTCCGATTTTACAAATTTGGCTTGCAGATTTTCGCCATACCATGTGCTGGAGCATTTGTCGTGAACACTTTTAACTAGTGCCCCCTTACCTGAGGCCGGTTCGCGCCGGTGGTGCGAGAATGGGAATCAGCAGGGTGTTGTACACCGCTGCCTGGCAGTGCAGTTTGTAGCTCGCGTTGCGCTGCCATGCCAGGCGGTTGCAACAACCCATTGCAGGTCCTTGCCACCCATATTGTTGGAAACCAATATCGTGATAGCTGGTGCTAGAAGCCCGATTCGACAATAGCGGCCTGCAGTTCGCCACTCTGATGTAATGGAGCCACTGTTGTGAACACGTCAGATACCGTCCCCGTAGCTATGGTCGTCAGGTGCGCGTGAATTGTGTGATGTATAACTGTGCATCGCTGTGTGCTCATGCAGTCATCCTGAGCTGCTGAGCAATGCTGTCATAATGCAATTCAACGATGCACAACGCTACAAGACAAGAGGAAATTGGCGAAAAGTCAAGTCGCTCTGCTTTCGTCACATGATCTCTTCGCATTCTCAAGGTTTTGTCCTTGCTCATCCGAAGCTGTTAATGGTGTATCATGGTAAGGTGTGCGCACCATCGTGTTCAGAGCTGTCTTCCGTCTAAAGTCTTCAATGTAGTGAATCAAGTTAATGCAGCTTTGAGAAAAGAAGGAGCAGCTGCATGGTCGGACAAGCTGTGTGTGGGGACGATCGCCGTGGGGGCGAAAGGATGGTGAGGGCCAGGTTGCTCGGTGCTGCAGCCAGAAAATGTTGTTTTGTCACTTCCGCCACCAAGTGCCAGCAGCCATGAACAGACTGTACCTGATGTGTAGAACAGGCGCATGGTGCTGACAACATCTGCTCATGCCGCTGCGTGTTTAAGTTGCAAAGTTCATATAACTCTTGGACCTAGCACGGACTCTTGCCCTGCAGCTGCATCTCGGCTTGATGTGCCAGAAGGGCACTGAGCGTCAAGAGCTAGGATCAGGATTTGGGTCGTTGTTCCCAAAGGTGTTCCTCGGTGCGGACAGGGTGGCACTGTACCAGCTGTCGCAAGGGTGGCACTGTGCCAGCTGTAGCAAGCTGTTGTTGGCAAAGAGGTGACCTCGTTGGAGAAGGCTTATCCAAACGGCATCATCGCTTGCAAGTGATTAACATACTTTTATACTACTTAGAATACTTTATCTAGTTTGCAGGCCCCTGTGTAGGTGAACCTGCTACTAGCATATGGCTCTTTGTCCGCCACTCAGCTGATGTCAAATCTCTGTGTGTTTGCCACAGAGCAGTGCAAGCCAGTGGTGATCAACTTAAGCATATGCGTACATCTTATCTCAGTGCGCGTAGCACCGCATGCTCCAAGCGCAGTGCCTCATACTTCGTGCTACTCGCTTTTTACAGTGTCCTCTGGCATCGAGCCTGCGCCCATGGAGGTCCAAGAGTTCTGGCGCTGCCTGGTGGATGCGCGGGAGGATGAGCACGGCTTCTTGCGCCTGACTGAAGGCACACACTTCCCGGGCAACAAAAATCAACGGGTGAAGGCCATCTATGTGCGGCAATGGTACAAGGATCTGCAGGAGGAGGTGTTGTCCATGACAGAGCCTGGACCGCAGCATGCACGAAAAATACTGATCACTGGCAGACCAGGTACACACCCTGCTCTTTCAATGAAATTTATGCACAAACATCGTGCCAACCAGCGCAGTACGCTTTATGCGGTACAGCTGGCTTGCTATGCTTGAAATTACGAATTCCACAAGTGACTTGGTTGCTTAGACCTCAGGAGCATGAGCTGGGACTTTTTCAGCTGCACAGCAGCACAGTAGACTGACCTGTTTGATGAATTTGCCACAGCTCTCTTCCTGTCTGCGTTTGGTCAGTTGTGCAGTGCGATGTCGGACACCGGACAGCATCTGGACGATTGTGCTACCTACCATCTGCTGAGGGTGCCGACTCCCTAAGCAGTAGTGCTACTAGGGCCTACTTTTTTTCTTTACGTTGCGCTCTGTCCTCAGCAGATTATATTTTCAGTGCTGTAAACATGTTGCCACTAATTTCAGCCCAAAAAGATTGTATAAACAGCGATGCACGTATAAACAGCGATGCACGAATGAGAAAAAAAGCTTAGATCGCAGACCCTCAGACAGCTTTTCACAAAGTTTCAATCATCTGTCTTGTGGTCCAAGTGCATCAGGGAAAAGTGCCGTTATGACAATAAGGCAGTAGAGACACTGAGCTCCTCCCGGGCTTGTGGTCTCCCAGAGTGTATATTAATACGTGTGTGGAGCACTGATGGTGAGGAGGGACACAGCGCCCGTGTAAGCGCTTCTTCGTGGTACACCGCCCCCAGCCAGGCAGCAGGCGGTGTAAATGTTTGCTATAGAGTTCATGGCCCGCCATGTATACATACCTATGATCAGTATGGCGTTGTACCTAGATTTAGGGGTCAGAAAGTGACCCCAAAAACGCCTCAAGGGTCAACACTGCCCTTGTGCGCGGTCTCAAACACGTTGTGCAACACTGTTCCGGTACCTACACAGCAGGCTCCACACACCACATGCACGCTTCACACACCACATGTGAGCACTGACATCACCGTTGAATGTGTTACGGACAACAGTAGGCTTTACACCACACGCACGCTGCACACACCACACGTGAGCGCTGACATCACCGTTAGATGTATTACAGACACCACACACTCAGGTGGCACAGATGAGCAGCATGCCAAGTGTTTTTGGGCAGATTACGATTTGAGATGGGCGACAAGCGAGTGGCAAGATGCTTCCGTCATCAGTAGACAGTGCGCATCGCGTGTCTGCCACAGCTTATCTAAGGAGCCCGTAGCATGTACTGCTGCTGCATGATCATTTGGTGTGCTGTGCGTGTGATATGATGTTGTGGGGGACCTCTGCTCGCCATCTGTGACAACTATGCTGTGACCTGCAGCGAGGCAAGTACAATGTCAACAGAGCCGTCACAGTCTCTTACTGTTTGACAGTAGCTATACCGATGTACTGAGCGCTGTGTTCTACAGCGTCACTTGCCCTGCATGGACACCGTAGGTGGCACTGTAATCGCATGGCGCGGAACTGATGCCGGGCATGCAGCAAGGGTTGCGGTGTATTCCGCTGGTATCATGGCTTCACTTTGTCGGCCGGCTTCCTGTGCTGCTGTCTAGTATCGCCTGTGAAGCTTGACGCAGTGCAGGGCTCCATTCTGCCACCCTCCAGCCATGACACTGAAATGTGCAGAACCAACAAATATTACGCAGTGCATCTCATGCGCGACTAGCTCCATGCAAGAATCAGAACCTGGTGTTCTGACGTGTGGGTCAGTCATTGTCGCTGCATTCAGTATCACTTGTGATGTGGCAGCCACATGTCCTTCATGCTACCGCTTTGCATGTATGCGTTCGTGCTGAGCTTACAACATGCTGCTCGCAGGCTGACGATGATGTGCAAGCTGGTCAAGAAGTTGAAGATAAGACACTAGCTCCGCATGGACTAATTGTACTTTTGTGTTGACAGGATCGCTTTTGATTGCGGATCGGCGGCACACTTATGGGATGGAGGAAGTACTTAGGTAGCGTATTTATTGTTTGAGAACATCATTTGTGAACCTCTGCGTTTGGAATGCCTTGGTTGCATGCGGCACGGTGGAGCTGCCGCTATGTCTATGCTACATAGGTCAGTTTGTTGTTGCACTTTCACATACTTGAAGTATGTGTGCTTACCTGTTTGGTCTCGTTGACTTCTTTCTGGTTACAGGCACCGGCAAGTCATTGTTCGCTCTTTACTGGCTATGGCTGCTGAAGTTGGCCGGCAAGACAGTCATCTACCAGGCCAACAAGTGGTTTTACAGGTTTTCTGGTGACACAGTCTGGCGCGGCTCCGAGCGACACTTCGCCGACATGGGTTTTTTCGATGACCCGGTGAGTGCTGTAATGTTGCAGCGCATTGTTCATCGGAACACCTGACATCAAACCGGGTTATATGGTTGTAGCAGTTGTTCAAGTGTAAAAAGCATGGCGCATTTGGCACCTGGTCACATGGCATCCGAAAGTTCAGTTGCGTTGTTTATGGCAGTTGTTGCAAGTCATTTTTCTAGTATGGCAATTGAGCAAACTATGGGCATCATGTGGTAACGCTGCGCACATTCCTTTGCTCATATATATATATATTTTTGGCATAGTGTAACCTTTTAGTGTAAGTGCCTGACCTTGCCTTCCTTTGAGCCATAATGATGTACTACTGTCCGAGGATGTCCAAGTCAGACAAACTAAAATGAGTCATAACATAAATTTGCACACAAGCAGCATGCACTATGAAGTACAGATGAAGCAACCATTAGTTTGGCAAAGCTAGACACAACAGGACAGGCAGGGCACTGCTGCGTTTCCAGCTGTTACTCATGCGCGTGGATGAAGCCATTCTTTGCATTGAGACACCAAGTTGCTACACCGCGCACACAGAGAGCAGCGCATGAATAATCTTCTGTCTCTGAGGTGGCATTGCATTTTGCTTCTTGCCTTCCATTTGATCAGGACTGTTGGTATCTGAGTGACCCTCCTGCGCCTGCGGGGACTCCATGGCTGGACTGCGAGGGCATCACTCTAGCGTTCATGTCACCCAAGAAGTGGCGCTACAACGAGTTCCTCAAGGCTCCCCTGGCCACCGGCGTTTACATGACACCCTGGACGTTGTCAGAGCTACAGCACTGCAGACAACACCTGTTCCCAAATCTGTCTGTCAAACAAGTGCGGCGGCTGTACATTCGCTGGGGGGGGTCGCCCCGGTATGTGCTGCAGTATGCGCGAAATGCGTTTCAGCAGAACAAGCTCCAGCGCAGCATTGTAGCAGCCACACAGCCAAATCGTCTTGCAGCAGTGTTTGCAAGTCAGGGCGAATCATCTGGCGACGTGGATGATGTGTCGGACCAAGTCCTGGAGATTGTGCCTACCTCATTCTCCACGTGTACGGTGCGCTTCACTTCGCCATATGTGTTTGCAGAGATCTACAAGAAGGAGCAGCAGGTTTTGCGCCAGTGCGTGCGTGGTTGGTTGGCGGCAGCTCTTGGCGGTGGTTCGATCGGGACAACGCCGGGCAATATGCTTGAGCAGCTGGCACACAATGTGTTGTGCCAAGGAGGATCATACAAGTATGTCGTGTCGAAGTTCAAGGCTGTGGTGTCAAAGGGCAAGAGAAAGCGCAATCTGAACCTGCACCTCCCTCCAACTCGCCCAAATCTCTTCGAACACCTAGCCGAACTCACAGTTAGACCTGGAGTCTACTTCTGGCCCCTCAGCAAAAACTTCAAAGCAATCGATAGCTTTGTTGTCATCGACGGCACGCTGTACATGTTCCAGATCACCACAGATTTAACGCATATCGCTGGGGCAAAGGGGGTCACCGATGTAGTGAACAAGGTCAGGGAGTCATGTTCATTGAAGCGGTGGGTGCTGGTCTTTGTGGTGCCAGATGACTTGTACCAAAAGTTCTCCTACAGGAAATGGACTTACACAAACGAAACTGCGGAATCGCCAGTGACCAGTAAGTGTGACCAGTGGGTACTCCAGATCATCGTGCGCGACGACCGCAAGTGGGCCAGCCTCCCTCAAAAGCAATAGTGCACCTTTTCCATTGTGGTTCTGCGGTTGCTGTCAGTCACACCACCCCTTTTGCTGACTGTGTATGTTTTGCAGTGTTTTTCCTTTGGTGTCTGCCAGTCAGCATGCTCTCTTGTTAATGATGCTGTGCATGCACCACAGCTGCCCTGACCTGCCTGTGCCTGTAAGCATGACATGGACCAAAGAACAACCATGCAAGATTTGACCTGCATGCGAATGAAAGCAAACATTTGTGACAAGCTGCCTACAATGTGGAGAGACTGACATGCCAAGAAGCAAGGACTTGCGATGAGATGGAGCGTATGCATCACACAGCTTTGTGGGCTGCAGCTCATGCCACATGTGTGGTTTGCAGTGCGTGTCCTGCATACCTTTTCATTGCACTTAGCGTCGTCTTATTCTAAGGTCAATGCTTCACGGCCGTTTCACAAATTAGTACCAGCATGACTGGGGCACGGATGTTCTGAAAAGCATAGACCACATGTGTTGCTTGCACGCTCAAACACCTGCCTTCGTTGGGGCTCTTGTTACAATTATGTACTTTTTATTAATTCTCGCTCAGGGCGCGAAAAAGCCCAGATGATTGGCATCTAGCTGTAAGGAATCTACATGTCGTATGACAGTCTGAAAGTGCCGCAACGACAACCACTCAAACGCCGCCGCCGCCAAATGGCATCTCGGGGTCCTCCCCTACGTCCTCCTCCATGTGCCCCCCCCCCCTGGATTCTGCCATGTGTGTCATGACACGGCCAGAGTACGCCATGTGGAGCGCTGCCGACAGTGCCGAGCGTAAGCGCGCCAGGGCGATGCCCTTGAGAGCTTTGGGGCGCGCTCCTCCGGGCACTGACATCCTGCTGGCATACTCCGTCGCCACAGCCTCCAGCAGCTTCCGCCCCTGCTCCCCGATGCTGCCAAATGACCCTATTGCCAAAGTGGCAAGTTTGTAGCAATTCTGATCATAATGACCAGAATAGTGGGTAGTCTTGGCGGCCTCTTGGTCGCGGCAGCATCGCTCGGGGTCTGCTGCAGTCTTCGCCGCCCGCGACGCCACCTGTGCCTCGAAGCAGGTAGCGTCCACCATGAGCGGTAGGTGGCGTGTCGGGTCGTCGTAGCCGGTCACCGGGAAGGCGTCGGCAGGCAGCACGATGTCCATCCTGCGACTCCCCGGCGGCCCGGCGGACCCCAGAAACGGCGTGTAGTCCTCGTCCACCAGTCCCGTTTTGAGGTATTGCCGCAGGATGCGCTGCGTGGCCCTCTTGACGCTATTGTGGACGATGGTGTCGTGCGCCTTGACGCGTGCCGCTTGACACAGCCGTGCATGCAGGGTGCCGCCCGGCGACTTCCCGCACAGCTTGCAGCCTGCCGTCTGCTCCTCTACTCCGATGGCGCGTTTGACGGCCAGCTGCCAGGATAGGCCATCGAACGTAGCCGTTGTGGAGTACATGGGCTCGTTCAACGTGAGGAGCACTGCACACTCCGCGCGGCGCAGCAGCTCGCATGCGTGCCCGCCCTGACTCTCACAGTACGCCCCCAAGCTCTTGGCACTGCTCAGCAACTTGCTTTGCATGCCGTAGCTAGGCCATACTATGCAACCCCAGTCCGCCCAGGCCCGTCAAGTTGACAGCGCTCAGCAGCTCGCATGAGTGCGTCCCAAATAGCTTAGTCCCCAATCCGCCTCCGGGCCTGGGGCAGCGCTCAGCGACTGATTGAGGCTGCCCTTGCCTTGGCAGTGCTCAGCAACTCGCTGGAGCACGCACTGCGCCGTGTGGTAACTCACTCACACTTGCGCTAGGCCAATAGCTGAAGTTGAAGCGCCCTTGCTGAAGTTGAGCTGGTGGTTGAAGTTGAAAGGTCCTTCGCTTGAAAATCTCGTCACCGGTAGATGCGCATGTAGAACGCCCGCCGCTGCGCGCCAAGACTCCGTCTTCACCTCATATGACACTCCTCCTGAAACATGCGGCACGCAAGGCGCGGGGTAGGGAACGCTGCCAAACAACAAGACTTGGATACTTTCAATTGACATATACTATGGTATTGCAGAACTGAACCGCTGGTGCTGTTGCAAGGGGCTGCCAGAAACTGCCAGTGCGCTCGCCAAGGAACGGTGACGAATGATGCAGTGTATAGATGAGACGTGCCAGATGCTTGTCGCCTTTAGTCGCATGACCTTTATAGCGGTTTGCAAATGAGGGCAGCTGAGCCGTCAACTCATCCGGCTCTGCTGCATCAATCGGGCATATGAATTCCAGCGTGCCATTGGAAGCAATGTGTGTCACATAGCCATCACAACTATCATCAGAGCCACCTACCCATGCAGCCAATGAAACTCTTATGATGTCACCTGTAGCATATGGGCATTTTTCACGTGGTGCTGGTGCTGCAGCCGCTGATGGCCTGTCAGCCGGGTCACGGGGCACATGCTGTTGATCACGCGTAGGCAAGTGTACATCTGGTGGAGGCGGCACCGCTACTTCAAGTTGTCGCTCAGTAGCCAACTTCAGCCTACTACAGTGGATGTACTTCAACATGACTTGCCCTGCATGCGTCGCCCGCAAAACATATGTGTCTAGCCCAGGTATCCGCCTTTCTACTACAAATGGACCCAACCAGCGTTCTGCTTTCAATTTCTTACTCAGCCCCTCACGAACGGGCGGATAGTGTACAAGAACATGATCTCCAGGTTCAAAGCGACGAGCAAACCCTTTCTCCTGTGCTGCCGCCGCCCGTAGCCTCTCCTCCTGCTCTTGTAGTGACACCTGTACCAGCCTGTCCCTCCTTGATGAGCTCATGAATTACGTGCAGGTGCTCAGCTGCTGACTTCCACCTGCGCGACAGCTCAGGTGCACGAAGATCTCCCAACATTGCCTCGAACGGCAGCAGGGGCTCACGCCCATATAACATACGAAACGGTGACATGCCATACGTCGTGTTTGTGCAAGCTCTGTGGTTGAAAAGAGCCATGGGTAAGACTGAGTCCCAATTCTTCTGGTTGTCTTCTACCATCATTGCCAGAAGGTTGACAAGCGTGCCGTTGGTGCGCTCAGTGAGACCATTGCATGCAGGGTGGTAAGGGGATGTGAAGCGCTGCTCAATGCCCACTAACCTAGTTAGCTCTTTCATCAGCAACCCCCTGAACTCCTTAGCATTGTCACAGAGGAACATTTGAGGGCACCCGTGCCTTGGTATGATCTCACTGACTATGACACGCGCAACAGTGACTGCTGATTTGTCAGGTATCGCAAAGGCCTCCGGCCACCTAGTCAGGTAATCCGTGAAGACCAAAATGAAAGTGTTGCCCCTGGCAGTCTTGGGCAGCGGTCCCACAATATCGAAGCCTACCAATTGAAACGCATGCTGTAGATCTACATCTCCAAATCCATGCACACGCACACGCATATCGCGCTTGGACTTGCGCTTTTGGCATGCCAGGCAAGTCAGCACCCACTTGAAAACATCAGAATACATGCCAGGCCAGAAATACCTGCGCCTCACGTTGTCATATGTGCGAGCAAAGCCACTGTGACCTCCACCAATCGCACCATCATGACATTCCTCAAACACGCGCTCTCTTAGTGACTTCGGTACCACTAGCAAGTCTGTGCCTGTCTTGTGGGACCTGCCACCAGCAGCAAAATGCATTCTCCCATTGCGCATGTAGTAGCCAGCGCGCTCAAATGCGCGAGCATCCTCAACTTCTCTAGGTGAGAGGCCATGTGGGGGACCACCTGCTCTTAGTCTAGTAGTCAAGTACTTCGCTACTTTCCCCAATACCGCATCCTTGCTCAGCGAAGATACCAAGTCGCCCGCTTCAAACACGGCGCGATGTCGTTGCCTATTACCATCTACTTTGCCACCTGTATCCTTGTTGTTGATGTCTTCATGGCCATCCTCCAACTCAGCCTCAAGGTCCATGTTCTCGTCGCCATCTTCTGGGAACAGCTGAGCCACCCTGCTTGCTGTGATGTTGATTGACACTATCTTCACTCCAGCTGCATCGTCACATTCACAAGCGGCAGGCAAAACAACAGACGAAAAATTTCCCGGAACAGGTGCTGGCCGCTGTATCCCCCCATGCTGCGAGGTCGTCGCTGCATCATTAGAAAAGGCCACACCTGCAGACACTGTGACGAAAGTGCCATCCCTGATACGCGAGAGGGCGTCAGCATTACCATTCTCTCTACCAGGCCTGTGCACAATGTCCATGTTGTATTCTTGCAGTTCTGATATGTAACGTTCCTGCCGCTTGGTGCGCGGTTCTGAGCCACCCATCAAGTGCGCCAATGCAGAGTGGTCAGTTTGTAGGATGAACGTGTTACCATTGTGCAAAAACTGTATGAAGTAGTGAACTCCTTCCATTGCTGCTAGCGCTTCCCTATCATAAGTACCATAATTGCGTTCAGCACTTTTCCAAGTACGACTATAGTATCCTATCGGGTGCTCTCCGTTGGTGGGGCATACCTGCGTTAACACCGCTCCCAGTCCATAGTCAGAAGCATCAGTCTGCAAAACTAACTTGACTGAGCCATTGAGGATGCCTTTCAAATCGGGATGTGCTAAAACAGGGGATGTCTTCAAGGCCTCCTTGAGCACCTGCCACGCAGCAATGCAATCATCCGAGAGCTCAAACGGTACGTATGGACTTGTATTTATAAAGGCCCAAGGGAGGCCGGGTTGCCTATGCAATCGAAAAGCTTGCGTCAACGCAGCAGCCTAGTCTGCGCTGTGCCCTAGGAGTTTGGATACCGGCGCCGCAACACAGCCCAGCATTCGCGCTCCACGTGTGTATGCCATGACGCGCTCCGCCAACTCCCGCGCCAGCGATATGCTCAGCTCAATGTGGATCTGACGCTTAGCTAACCCGGCCTTGCGTAACACATCTGCCTTCCCCCCCCCTGAGCACAGTGCTGAGTGCATTGCCAACTCCTTAACAAAAAGGCTTGTCTGCTTGCCCAGCCGTCCGTACGACTCCTGCACGAATGGCACAAAAGCCCAAGATGACGTCAAGGTGCCGGTGTGGTGCTTGACCTTCGCGTCCTCCCCCACCCCAGCAGCATAGCCGTCCGTGTTCGAGGCATTTGTTTTGCCTGTCAGGTACGAGCTCGCTGTGGGTGCGCGCACACTTGTGTCTAGCACTATTCCCTTGTTACGGTATGCACTGCTAAAGTGCAGACACCCTGGGTCAATGACTGTGTCCGCCCGATACCCCGGTACCTTGAAGACGCTAGCGTCCTCATTGCGGACAATAGAGACATGGTGCTGTCTCAAGATGCGCTGTAGGCACCGCTTTTGGGCAGTGTGTGTCGCGTTGTGCCCCCGTATGTGCTGGCTGGGGCAGCTGATCGCATGCGTGGAGGTGGGGCTCACGTCACTGCACCGCCATGGGCACACCTCGCCCTGTATGCCCCACCCGTCTATAAAGATCGCAACCATAATCATCGTGGCTGCTGCCATACTGGACATGGGCGCCGCACCCGGGCGGTCATTGGCAGCGGGTGGCACGCTCATCCACGCCATTGCCCCGGACGCACGCTGGCTGCGCAGCTGCGCCAGGACCCGCGCGCTAGCCTGTTGGCGGCGGCGGCTGGTGTCACGCAAGTCACCAATAAGTGTAGCCTGCGTCGGCTTGCCCACGGCACCAGCCGAGGCAGCCTCTAGGTCCTCCACCAGGCAGTCCTCGTATTGACGTCGAAGAACATTTGAAAGGCCGGCTTGTAGTCCGTGCGTGAAGTGACCGCGCCGGCGGCGGGGCACTACCTTTCTGCAGATCTCGTCAGCATAGGCCTCCCAGTCGTCGTCGTCGTCCTCCTGCCCGCCGCTGCAGCTGCTTTCTTCCGCGCTAGTTTGTGTTTTAGCGGGCGTGGAAGAGGCAGCCGCGGCAGCGGCTTGAGGGCCAGGTACGGTCGCCGCCGCAGCGGCCGCCTCGGCGCCAGGCACAATGCCGTGGGTGTGTGGGGCTGGCTCAGTGGTCCCCGTCTCCGTGACGGCAGTTGCGGCGTAGATCGCTTGCACCGCAGTGGGGAGCGTCGACGCTGCGGCCGTTGTATCCGCTGCCCACCGTAGCAACGATGCTGGGAGCTGCTCGGCCACAGCTGTGCGTGATTTTTCGCCGCCATCAGCTGTCAGCGCTCGCGTAGAGCGTCGCACGGCCTCGATGATTGGCGGCAGTCCCTGGTCCTCGCGTATTGCGCATGAGTGCTGCGCGAACCAGGTGACTGCGCCGTGTTCGTCAGTGCCGAGCCTCAGGGCCCCTGCTGCCACAGTGGCATGAATTATTGCAGGCCGCAGTGTTGTGCATGCCTGGGCCGTGTATGCGGCTGGTGCCAGTAGCCCCAAAAGCGGCATGCCCAGACCGCCTCGTCGCTCCGGCAACCGTGACGCCCGCAGTGGCACTGCGATGTCCGTGAGTTCTGGCGGGCCCAAGCGCGGCAATACCAGCACGCTGCCACTGCTGGCTACCTCATTGTCACCAGCAGTGCAGGCGGCCAGCAGGTGTGACTTCATGACTGCCGCGGTAGCGCAGCCGTGCAGGTGCAGCATGCGTTCAAGCGTCCATGCACAGAACCCGTCAAATGCGTGCAGCCATGTCTCACTCAAAGCCGTGTCAACGACCCGAGCTAAGAAGCCCATGCGCTTCGTCAGTGACCTGCGCAGAATGAACTGTGCTGCCTGTAGGTGATGCCGCGCCATCCCAGCTAGCTGCCACGACAATCGCCATGTCCCTGCGTCAACAAGATGCTTGCTCATGGCAGCATGCACATAGGCTGGGTGCCCTACCGGTACCCCGACCGACGTAAAGCCCTGACTGGATTCTGGCATGGTGGCGTCCACAAACGGTATGTCAAGGGCGCGCAGGCGTGCTCTGGCCGCTTCATCAAACACTGTGCCGCGCATGGCAATGGCCAGCGACTTGTCTGGTCGAACGCGCAGGCCCCCTGCCGCAAGCCGACGGATCACCTCTGCCACCCCAGCGGCCGCTGCATCGTCGAAGTAGGCAGCTTGCAGCACGTTGAGGTCATCCAGGAAAGCGCAGTGCGGGGCTGGCGGTTCCGCTGTGCTGTGGCCGTAGGCCGGCATACTGCCGGGCGTCGCACTCACTCCATCAGGGTAGAAGAGTAGGAATGCCGCTGCCACTGCAAAGTACAGCGGCCCTAGAGGGTCCCCTTGCTGGCACCCTAGGTGGGAGCAGATAATGCGAGCTTCACCGTTCACCTCCACTCGCATCTCTGGGGCAGTGTCACCACAGTATACGGACTCAAAGTGCGGGAGCAGCTCCGGACAGAAGAGCATAAGTCCCCGCACAATGGCGGCGCGATCCACACTGTTAAATGCGTTCTCACAGTCCAGCTGGATTGTGGTGCCATACAGCTCGTGCCACACGCGCGCGCGCGCTGCCACATGCTCGACGCCAGACCGGTATCCTACGCCAAACTGCGACATGGAGGCCAGCAGCCCCGATATTTTGCCCTTGACACCCCGTGCCGCTGTGGACCCGAGGAGTCTGCGCCAGACACTGGAGCAGGCGATCGGACGCCGCTTCTGTCCTATGCCTGAGAGGGCCGCGGCGCGGAGAAGCCGTTGCGATTGCTCCGGCAGCAGTTCGGGCTCAACAAGCAGCGTCGTGAACACCTTGGCCAGGTGATGGGCGAATGCCGGTTCCATCACATCCGATTCTGAATCACCAGCTAGTCCTGGCGAGGCACTGCCCACGGGGCGGGTGGCTGCTTTCACTGGTGCACCAGGCCCAGCGGCCATCAAGAGGTGTTCATAGCGTAGGCCGTCCAGCCCTCCTGCCTTCCCCGCCCCTGCTGCGGACAAGGTCGACAGTATGTCTGTCGCCTCCACCTCGAGGCGCCGTCCGGCTGCGCTGGCAGCATCCTCAGGCCTATCGCTGCGATCATGCGCCTGACCCGATTCGAAGACGGGACTGCCGCTGCCAGCGGGCCCGGCGGTCGTTGCCACCCCTGCGCCGTGCAAGCAGTACCGCCGGGCGTCGCGTACCAGGCCGCGCACTTGCTCCATTGGCGTATCGACTACCCCGGGCCGGGTGCCAGTTTCAGGGTGCTTTGCTGCCAGCACCTGTGCCGTGACCTCGTCTGCTGGGGCGCATGCTTCACGCGCCTCTAGTCGTGCGGCAGCCAGGCCTACCCCCCGTCGCTTGCCTGAGAGGGCAGCGCATGCTGTTTGCTGCCTGGAGTCAGCCTCCGTCCAGTCGGCATCGAAGTTCGTTTGTGCCGACGCCGTAGCTGCGTTGTTTGGTTTGGGGGCCCTCAGCGCCGCTGCTGCTGACAGCGTCTTTCTCAGTAGCTCCGCAAAGTCGCCAGACAGCAACGCTGCCAGCCGGGCCGCAGGCGGCATACCGGCTCCCTCCGGTTGCCTACCAAAGGCCATTGCTGCTAGCAGGTGCAGCAGCCTGTAGCCGCGCTGCACTAGAGTCTGAGAAACCTGATGAGCAAACGCCCCGGCACCATGGTGGAGGCGCACCCGTGCCGCCTCACGTGCACTGTCTGTGGCGTCCGCCAGTAGTCGTGTGGCGTGCTCCACTAGCCGTGCCCACTGGGTGCACTGCAGCTGAGTGCGGAAGGGGTTGGCAGTCGTGGTGAACCGTAGCAGCAGTAGATCCGCCTCATTGGTCTGGTCAAGTGCGTGGACGACCGAGGGCGTCGAGAGGTCCCAAGCCAGGGATGCTCGTGACTGGGGCTTTGAGGGCCTGCCACTGGTGGTGGTGGTCGGGGGGGGCGGTGACGCGGCATCGTCCGGCGGGTCCAAGTCCATGTCCGCCCATCCCACGGCCGTCCCGTGGGGGGGGCTGCTGTCCTGCAGCCTTAGGCTGTTAGACTGAGTGCGGCTGCCGGCGCTGCCAGGCGGTGCCGCAGCAGCTGCCGTTCGGCGCCGGCGTTGCGCGCCGGTTGCCGTGGCCGCCGGGCGTTTCTTGCTGGACTTTGAGTTGGCAGCGCCACTAGCCGGCACCGCCGGTGGCTTTGGAGGTGTCGCTGCGGCAGCCCCCGCCGCCGCGGCCGCGCCGTCGCTACCCGCACCCCCGCCCTCGGACTGGCCCGGGGGTACTGCCGGGCGTGCGCGCGTGGGGGCGCTTCCATTCCGTCGACACGTGTGGCATGGCGAGGTCAGCGCGCATTGCCTCTGCCCCGCGCTGGCTGACATATGGACCAGACCGCAGGCACCTGTGCATGCACTCAGCTTCCTTACCGCCCGTAGGAAGTCTTCTGCCGTGCAACCATACATGGTGCTCATCTCCTGCACACGCTTGGCATGGTGTGCCCCAGTGTTGCAGGTACTGCTGCCTGAAGGGGCACGGTCACCGGATGGGTCGTGATCAACCTGCTGCCGGATGCCCTTGGCGTATGCTGCCGCCAGATTTTGCTGACAGTGTGATGTGCTCGCCTCAGGGTTCAGCATCGACCTCGTGCAGCTACCACCGTTGAAGTGGGCCACTACCGGTGCCATGCGGCTCGCAGCTGACAGTTTGCCTCGCTGTTTGCTGTCCTCTTTCTGACCAAGCTGCCAAAATGCCAGTGTGCATAAAGGACACCTCAGTGGCTCAGGCTGCTGTGGCAACTGCAGCGCAGTACGGGGCTGTGTCCGACTCGGAGCCGTGATGTGGGTGCTGTTAGCTTGAGTGGTCGCCGACGCTGCCATAGTGGTTGGCAAGGGCGGAGCTGCCGCAGGGGCGACAAGCAGTTCAAAGTGTCCCACATTTGTATATAGCCCAGGCGGCGTCCACAGCACATCCAGATGGCAGTCAGGCTGAGCTGGAGTTGCCGGTGCGAATACCGCTGGCAGCCCCATCAGTTGTGCCAGCACCAGCCCTGTTGATTTTTGCGTGCTGCCAGTGGCCTGAGGCTCGGCCTGCCACACCGTCACCGAGACCGCGTAGACCGCTGCAACAATGGCCCACACAGACAAACCGAGGGGCCGTCCCCACACGCCCTCTTCCTGTAGGCGTTGCAGCAGGAGCGTGTGCCCGCTGTCCGCGCTGTCCGTTTCATTTGTGCCGTACTCGATTGCGAGGCAGCGAGCGCGTGTCCCGTACGTGTCGAATTGTTCACGTGTACACGCAGGTTGGGCTGCTGCATGCGCGGTCAGTTGACGCATCGATGACATGCTGGCCCCTTGTTTGCCCGCCCCCTGCGTGACGTATGCCACCATCCCGTCCAGCAGTGCCTCTCGCATGGCAATCACCAGTGCTGGGGCCGGCAGTCCGTGCTCAACTGCGACGCTGCCTATGCCGTGTAGAGCTGTGTGAATCAGGCAGTTGCCGTTGCCCACGTTGCTCACGGGGCGAAGCTCCCCACCACGTGCTAGCGTCGCTGTGTTTTCCCCAAGCGCCTGTTTGTGGAGTGCCTGCAGGCCCGTGTGCCAAGTGGAAAAACCATAGTTGGTGGCTTTTGCCAGCGCGTCTTGCTGCTCCTCCACGGTGACTGTATCGCACA
The DNA here is from genome assembly GCA_017506865.1 of Tribonema minus. NCBI lineage: Eukaryota > Xanthophyceae > Tribonematales > Tribonemataceae > Tribonema > Tribonema minus. The sequence continues at coordinate 1,181,398 of JAFCMP010000157.1, forward strand.
CGGTTGAGGGTATCCGGGTCGCCACCGTCACGGTGGTGACCTTCGCCGGCCCGGATATTGGTGCTGAGGGGGCAGAGGCACCGCCCCTCGGCGGTGTGGTGGCTGGTGCCAGGGGTGCACGAGAATTGTCGCACTGGGCCTGTCGCTCCTGCGTCCGCCGTCTGTGTTTACCTCTGCGTCGACTGCGCTTTCCACTGGCAACCATAGCCGTGACAGGTGCTGTCTCGGTCATTGTTGCGTGGGTGCTGTTATCACCAGCCTGCGTTACGTCTGACTCACCACGTTTCCCGGCTGGCTGGCGAGGCGACCTGGCAACGACCGGTTCCCTAAGGGAGAGTTGGTCAAACACCGTTGCCAGGTCATTACCTTCTTCTCGGAGGGAGAGCAAGCTGAACGTGACCGTCAGGTCATGCATCTGACTCACCAGCGGTGCGCAGGAAGTCCGGCCCAGCAGGGTCTGTGTTGCTGGCGCGTCGCTGGGCGCCGGCCGCATATGCAGTCGGCGTGACGTGCGGCAGGGTCCAAGCTTGGTACCCGTCGGCCAAGCGCAAAGCACCGTGACGCGTGCCCGATTGGGGGCAAGGGCCAGTGCACGTACCCTGCGCGCGAGTGCGCCAGCCGCCCCCAGCAGGCCTTGCCAGTGTGATCCCGTCGGGTCCCTGGGGCATTCGCTAGACTGAGCGCCCGCTGCGACAGCAGCTGCGGCACTGCCAGGTGTGCTGGGCACACGATCGTTGCTTGACATCGTTGCGCCGCTATCGCTAGCACGACTTTCGCCAGGCAGCACACCCATTGTGCTGCTCCGGGTCAGTCTCGGCAGCGGCGCATCTGCCACACCGTCCAACGTAGATGCATGGGCTTGCCTGGGGTCTACCCCCAGGTGCTCGCATCCGAGGATTTTGCGTATGGGACCACATTTGCTAGCGGCGGCGAGCAGCGCGGCTGTTGGCTTCAGGCTATTCCCCCCACCAACAGCTGCACCACCCGCTGCCGCCGCGCATGTCGTTGGTCGGGTGTGTATGTCAGCAATGTGATCATGGCCTGATGCACGGTCACAGCCTGACAGTGTGCATGCTGTCGCGGCGACCGGGCCTGCGAGGCAGTCGGCGCAGCGCCACACGTCGCACTGGTCCAGGGCCCCTAGATCACCAGATGGTGTCGTGGCGCTTGCTGCTGTGCGTCTGATGAAGAGGTTGCCGCACCCGTCGCAGACCTGCTCCAGGCCGCCGTATATTGGTCGGTGGTCTAGGAAAAGCTGAACATGCAGTTCTGCAAATTGCTTCCCTTTCCCTGTGTGGCGCGTGCGCTGGTGTGCACATGCGTGTGCCGCTGGGCAATTCTTTCCCGGGGCCCGAGGATTTGCTCGCACTATGAACTTGTCGCACATGCGGCAGTCCAGCCCCGGGATATTGACCTTCCGGTTGGCAGCGGGTGTCTTGGCGGGCGCCAAAACTGTCATAGCGGTGTTGCCGGATATTGGGTGCCCGTTGCGACTGTTACCGTCAGAGGTGACGGTACACCTTTGCGAGTAAGGTTGACCAGGGGCTCCGTGATTGTTGAAAAATGGGAGATATACTGCCTGTAGTACGCTGCCATACACAAAAAGGAACGCACATCATGAAGGTCAGAGGGCAAAGGTATCTTCTCAATTGCCTCTACTTTTGATGGATCAACGCGCTTGCCCTGGGCATCTACGACATGACCCAGAAATTTGACCTCCCGCATGGCGAAATGACACTTGGATGGTTTCAGCTTTATGCCTACTGAGAGCAGTCGGCTCAACACTATCTCCAAGTGCTTCATGTGCTCTTTGAAGGTTTTGCTGAAAACCAGAATATCGTCAATGTACACCAGGGCGTACGCCCACAGCGCATCATGCCCCATAGCAAGCTGCATTAGACGCTGAAAAGTAGATGGCATGTTCATAAGCCCCATAGGTCCCACCTTCCATTGATAGCACCCCCATTTGGTTTGAAAAGCCGTTATTGGTCTGGATTCTCTGTCCAATTCAACATGCCAAAATCCAGCAACCGCGTCCATAGAGCTAAACCACTCAGAGCCATTCAACACTGAGTGCACCTCATCTATGCGCGGCAGCGGAAACCCATCCTGACCGCCACCACGCTCTTTCACTGCTTGATTAACCGCCCTCAAATCCTGCACAACTCTCATACCACCGTCTGGCTTTGGTATTATCATGAGAGGAGAGTTCCAGGGTGAATTTGACGGCTCAATCACGCCCTTCTTCAACAAGAAGTCAATTTCCTTCCATAAAACTTCAAGTTCTTTCAGACTATACTTTCGCAATCTGGAACGCACAGGCCTAGCATCTCCAACATCAATATGGTGGCGGACCAACGACACTTTTCCTGGCCTACCATCATGTGAGAAGATCCCCTTACGTGCCATTTTGCGAAGCAAATCTGTCAACTGCATTCGTTGAACTTCCGTCAAGTGTTCCAATTCCCCAACACGGAACGCGGCAAGCCATTCCAGCTCCCGTGCCCGTTGCACTGCTTCATCGTCCGTACACTCTTGAGCTGCAGATGAGTCAGCACCAACACCAGGTTGCGATTCTACATCAACCTTCGCTTCCTTTTTTGGTTTATTGTGAGTTTCAGGGACGGCAGTGCAAGGAGCATTTGGCGGCGGCGGTTCTGCGGGGGGCCGCGCCTTGTGCACTATCTTGTCTGCGTGGGGCTCCTCTACACTCAATCTTTGCACTCGTGAATCAGAGACTGGGTTTAACTTAGCCGAATTGACTTTTTCTGCCATGCTGCTAGTTGAAGTAGTTGACGTTGAAGTAGGGTTCACCTGTGCTCCACACCCCCAACCTACGTCGCAGCTCTCAGCAAAAGAGCCTCCGCTGCCGTTCCCGAAATGACATTTGGCGCCTCCGCTTGCGCCTCAGCTGGTGTCACATAACCAGCAGCAACCATGAAGCAAACCGTGGCTAGACGATCATTGCGCTCAATCTGTGCTATCCTCGCTTTGATAGCCGTCACGCGCTTTTCTAGCAACTGCTGTTTCTCGTCTTTCTCCTGTACTGAAGTCAGTGCTATTAAGCTCCGTGTGGTTTCCACTTCACATCTGTGTGATTGTCGCTTCCACAAATCCTCATCTAGCAAGTGCAAGTGCCCAAGCTTGACGCCCGGTTTCAGCTTACCGGTACGCTTGACAATAGTGAGATTTATAGTGCTGGTGTGCATACCCTCCTCTACCAACACTCGCTGCCGCCGCACAGCCCAATGCCCCCGTGGGTCAATTGCCCCTTCGAGCACATAGTTCCCCGGTGGTGCGTCACCGGTCCAAGTCACCACAACTGCAATTCCATCCGCTGTAGCTTCTGTGACGGGGTACTTCTTGGCTATATAGACAGTAGCTTGTTTTTGCAAAGCAGCCCCTTGCTCTGCAACCAACACAATGTTGTCCCATCCTGGTAGTTCTGTTTCGGCGGCAGCGGCCAACTCAGGGTTGTCTGACACTTGATTTTTGCCAAAGCGCTCATCTGCATGGTCCATCGCTATGGTGTATGCTTCCATCATTGTCAGCTTACCTGGCGTGCGCGCCCCGCCGCTACGATGGCCATCCTCGTCATCACCTCCGGCTTCGCCGCTGTCGGTGCTTGTCTCGTCACCTTCGCTCGTGGAGTTGCTGGCTGATGCTTGCGCGCTGGTCTCGCAGGCGGTCTTCTTGGCGTGGTCTGCTGTGAAGGGCTGCGGCCCCGGCTCCCGGTTGTTGTTCGCCGCCCCCATCGCGAAGCCCTGCTTGTACTTCAACTTGCGCAGGAAAGGCATGCCTTGCAGGTGTTGTGATACGAGGACAGGCCCCACTGAGGTGCCTCCCTGTGGGTGGTCGTCAGGGAGGTCATAGGGACCCAAGGTCTGCACAAACAAACCATCCTCGATCATGCGAGGCGGTATGGGTGCCTGCTGGCGCTGCAAGTCGAACAGCACCGGCTCTGTACGCAGAGTGCGAATGATGAATGACATCACTGGGGCAAGCAGTATCTGACCACTGCCCTTCGCCAGTGTTGACTGTGTGATGCCTGGTGGCACCTTGAGCCACCACAGACCATTGGCCCGCAGTAAGTCTGCCTGCGATGGAGCATAGCGTTGAGTGGCATTGTACTGCGTGTCCCCCTTTCGCATGTCACTGTCTGATGGTTCACGGAATGCATGAAAGTGACGCGCAACAAGGGTTGGTACACTGCGCGTCATCTCATGCGTCCAGCGCGCTGTGGCATTGCGAGGTGGCAGCACAAACACTGGGTTAGTGACACCCCACATCTCCATGGGGGTGATCTGCAGTTCGTGCTTGTCCTTATGCTTTGCGCGCTCCACCTTGTGAGCCACGCGCTGGAGCGCGTCCACCACACTCTGATCACCCTTCATCATGAGGAGGAACACTCGGTTGCGCAGGTTAGGGAACCCCAGGTTTTCACCCGAGAGCTCAAATGACAATATGTGATAACCTGCGTTGAGCGCTGCCTCCAACGCGAGAACTCCACTGACAGTCAGCCCCAGCTCTGGCGCATTTTCAATTAAGAGTCGCTTCACTCCCTTCTGTACAGCCTTGTGCACCAGCTGTGGTGTGGTGCTTGCGGTCACCAGATCTGGGTCCAGCTTGACTATCTTGTCCCACACTTCATCAGAGGTGTAGTCCCCTATAAGCGTAGGAACCGTGGGGTGAGATGCACGAAAAACTTTGGCGAAGTCTTCACTGGTCTCTACTGCCATTGCCACTTGTGCTCCCCCCATTATTGCACCCATTACGGAGCTGCCAATCCCCCCCCCAGGTCTACCACCTTTAGGTTAGGTACCAGCATTTGCTCTACGTTTGGGTACTCACCATGTTCAACTGCCGAGATCTGAGACCAGCGATCGACATGGCAATTCTCCAGCACCCAGTCTGACCCCCCCTTTTTGTTGTAGCAGCCCAAGCGCCTGTTCTCAGTGAGCTCTGAGGCAGCTACACAAATCTCTGTCTCACTGTCTGAGGGGTAGTCTGCTTCTGAATCAGAAGTCAAGTCTGTGTCATCATCATCACTTTCCGACCAGTCAGTTGCTTGCACATAGTCATCCACCAACTCTGCGCTGCTTGCATCGGAATCAGAGTACACTGACTCTACTTCAACAGTCTTGTCAGTGCGCCAACACGGACATGACACGTCAGTCTCCCAGCCTGTTTTCGGCAGTGCTTCCACGCTCACAACACGCTCATCCTGCTCATTGTCGAGGTCAATGGGTGGTTGTACTTGTACTTTCTCCGCACCTACTCCTGTTCCAAGCACAAACTTTGGCCCCGGCTCTCCATCCTGTGTGAGTGGCGCGTCGAGCAAATCTGCAGGCAGTGCTCCAAACTCAAACTTCAACGTGTCAGGCGCCGACGCTGACCCGTCAGACCCCCATTGCAAAGCAGTGTGCAGTGCTGTCTGAGGGCCACTACCACCTCCTTTGATGCCCCCAGCGCCTTGGCGCCACGAATCACGCATCGTAGCTACTTCATCCGGGCTTAGGGACTTGACCCCCTTTGTAGGCATGTCGGGGTGCTGCACTATGGCAGGAGTGCGGCTAGTGAGGATGTCCAAGCGCATCTTGCTGATTGTAGTGAAGCTGATTAGGAATTGGGGGTCAATTTGGTTGCTGACGTGAAAATCAACTTGTTCCGTGACCTCTGCAACTTCAACTTCAACCGTGACCATGAACATCACTGCGACCAAGTGCCTACCCCGATTCGGACATGGGGAACCAAATGGAGGCAGCCTACCTAGGCGCCCATATTGGTGACCCTGCCTCTTACTACGAGGCGATCGACTCACCCCACAGCGAGCAGTGGAAACAGGCAGTCCACGAGGAGATGGCTGCCCTTGTCAACAACAACACCTGGGACATCGTTCAGCTCCCACCTGGCCGCAAAGCCATCGGCACCAAGTGGCTCTTCAAGACCAAGCTCAACGCCGCCGGACCGGGTGAGGTCACGCGCTACAAGGCACGCCTAGTCGTCCAGGGCTTCACTCAGCAAGAGGGGGTCGACTACTTCGACACCTACGCGTCAGTCGCCACCATGACGACCGTTCGCACCCTGGTCGCTGCTGCAGCATACCACGACTGGGAGTTGGAGCAGCTCGACGTCGACACAGCATTTCTCAACGCACCAGTGGACGAAGAGGTCTAGTAGTACGCAACCATTCCGCCGGGCTACGAGGAACCTTCGACGACCGGCAGGAAACTAGTGTACAAGCTCCGCCGCAGCCTCTATGGCCTCAAACAGGCGCCTCGAAACTGGAACTCCCACCTCAACACGTGGCTTGAGCGGACGGGCTTCACACGATCATCAATGGTCGACACCTGCCTCTACGTCAACACCAACTCCGACAACAGCTTCATCGCCATTGTTGTCTACGTGGATGACCTGCTGGCAGTTTCCAACTCAGAGAAGCTTGTCAACGCCTTCAAAACCAGCATTCGCGCTGACTTCAACGTCAAAGACCTTGGTCACCTCGAGTACTTCCTCGGCATCCGCGTCCGCCGCGATCGCGCCAACAGGAAACTCAGCATGGATCAGCAGCACTACGTCTTGACCATGCTCGACAAATTCAACTTCGGCACCAGCAAGCCAGTTGCGTCTCCCTCAGCTGACGCTCCCCTCACAAAGACGCTTGACTCTGTGACATCGGCAGACGCCAGCTTCATGGCATCGGTTCCCTACCGCAGCGCCGTTGGATCTCTCCTCTACCTAGCGGTTGCCACGCGGCCCGACATCAGCAACTCTGTACGAGAGACGTCCCGATTCATACACAACCCAAGCCGGAGCCACTGGGACGCATGCTCTCGCATCTTCCGGTATCTCAACGGCACTCGCGATTTCTCCCTCAGCTATGATTTCTCGGAGACGAAGACCCTCCATCTCGCCGGCTACTGCGACGCCGACCACGCCAGCGATATCGTGACGCGCCGCTCCACGACAGGCTACATCTTCTTCCTCGGGAGTGCCGCCATCTCATGGTGCTCTCGCCTACAGACAACTGTGGCTCAGTCATCCACAGAGGCCGAGTACATGGCACTTACAGAGGCTGCCAACGAGGCCATCTACCTGCGTGCGCTGCTGAACGACATCCACATGCCGCAGCTCACAGCGACCACAATCCACGAAGACAACCAGGGCGCAATCAACCTCACCAACAACCGGATGCACCATCGCCGCACCAAGCACATCGATGTGAAACATCATCACATTCGCCACCACGTGAGCGAGGGCGCGATTGCCCTTCAGTACGTCAGGACGACCGAGCAGCTCGCCGACAGCCTCACCAAAGGAGTGGGCGGCACCACGCTGTGCGGACTCACCAACATCATCTTCACACAGGGTTAGTACGCCCGCTGTCAGAACACCCTGTCGTTTCGCCGAAATGAAACGGCAACATCCGTAACGGCAAAATCATTTTTTTTCTTTAGAGGCCTTCACTCCCACCGTCGCACAGCAGCTATGGCGCAGCACATGGCACCTGAAGCGGCTACGCGTAGCGCAGCAAGGGACACTTTCCTCGCTACCACTGCAGTAGTTCTATCGCACCCCTTTCGAGAGGAGCCCTTAGCTATAGACCCATCCATCGTTTGGGTGATCGAACCTGAGGACCGACCAAGCTCTTTCATCTACATCAGCGGCGTAATGGGGATTGTCTCTTCCTCGTCGAGGCATTTTACGACCCGACATTTACCTTCAACGGAACGCTGTGGCCCTGGCTACGTGCAAACGGCAGCAAGCTACGTCTGGTTCGCGACGAACTCGACATCGACCAGCCGGAGGACCACCGCAACACCTTGTTTTTTCGACTACGAGTACAGCGTTGTCATCCTCTCTCCTCGTGAAGGAGAAATGCACATTATCGGAATGACCGACAACGTCACGCGAATCCTCCACGACAACGGGTACCCTCTGCCTATCGCCGACTTCACCGACGTGCCTCCAATGGACGAAGACACTCTGGCGGACGCCCTGGCGGACCATGAGGACTTCATGGTCTGCGCCGGAGCACTTGCGAGCATGCCGGACGCATGGCTATCGTAACCAGAGGGGGCGACTCAGGCCGCATCTTGGCCTGAGAGGGGGTACATTGGTGTCTTCATAGCAGTTACTTTCACACAGCCACAAGGCATAGTCAGACACTTAGTTGCAGCCCTCAATTCAGCCTGAGAGGGGGTGTTGGAAACTGCAGGCTTTCTATGTCTGCACCAGTAGGTTAAGCCGGGGAGCTTCAGTCCCCTGGTGAGGAGCTTTAGTCTCCTCGCGACTGACTGGCTCTACTGACAGGAGTTCTACCATGCCTTGTCTGAACCTGTGCTTAATATTCACTTCGCGGTTTACAGCACATCAGTCTGCACACTGTCTCCTCTTCGGACTTGTTCCAAGCATCCTACTTTCCAACAAGCGCGACTCCCAACACGGCATGGCGGCCTTGGCATTACCAGCGCCTGCGACATCGCTGATGCTGCGTATGTGGCGGGCACGTTGCAAGCGCTGCAACCAGCACTCTCTGGATGGGCGGGGGTGCTGCAGCAGGCGGCTCCTCAAGCGGCTGCAGACAACGCTGCTGAGGATGCGGCAATACAAGCGGCACCGGCAGCAGCGGCAGCAGCACCAGCACCAGCAGCATCAGCAGCGGCAACTGTTACAGCGGCAGCGGCGGTTGCCAGTGGAGGCGCGACCGCTCCGGCAGCGGCAACTGCATCAGCGGCTGGCCGCGCTTATGGCGCAGCCATTCCGGCAACACACGACGCAGCTGCCGCTGGATCAGGGGCCGCGGCGGCAGCACAGGCGGCACCAGCGGCAGCAGCAGCAGCGGCGGCGCACGGCGCAACTACTCCGGCGGCAGCAGCAGCGGCGGCAGCAGCAGCTGCTCCAGCATCAGAGGCTGCTGCAGCAGCGGCAGCACATGTTGCACCTCAAGTGGCCTCGGCGGCATCACTAACTGCAGCATCAACAGCAGCGGCTGCGGGCATAGGCAACACAGCTGCTACAGGCCCTACTAGCCTAAGGGCTGCTGCAGCACCTGCAACAGGAGCAGCGTCGGCAGGCGGCGCCGCAACCGTGCCGGCTGCGACAGCGGCAATGGCGGTGCAGCGGCCAATGCGGCAGGTGCTGCACCAACACCTGCGGCAGCAGCAACACCACTGGCAGCAGCAGCAACGGCAGGCGGTGCAGCTGCAGCACCAGCGCACGCAGCAGCGGCAGCCGTCAATGCAGGCGCTGCGCGTTCCACACCAGTAATGCTACAAGGCGCAGCAGCAGCAGAGGTGGCGCGCCTGCCCCTCATGCGGACGATCGCCACAGCTGCCACATCTCTACGTGCAGCAACAGGTGACAAGCTGGAACATATACTGCCACCAGCGCTAACGCCACTGCAGCAGCAACCACCTACGCAGCAGCCGCCGCTGCGGCCGACAGCAGGTGGTGGCACTGGTGCGGATGCTGCTTGCGTACTTGACGCCAGTGCTCTGCAGTTGCAGTGTAGCCTGAAGCGCCCCAATCAGAGTGCGCTTGCAGATGCCGTCGCTACCGAGCTTGCAGATAAGGTGGAGGCGGACCTGCAACAGCTGCCGCAGGGCACGCAACGCACGCAAGCACTTGCTCGATTCCGGTCGCAGCGCCACATGCACTGCTCCTCCCTTGAAGGTCTGCCTAGCTGACATTTTGTTCATCTCCTCAATATAGACGACAGCACGGGGTGGCTGGCGAATGAGTGCTCAAAGCATACGTTGCAATTGTCATCGGTGCATAGTACTTTGCCTTGTGGCCTTGACAGCAGCATGGCAAGATCTGCGGAGGCACTGCAGTGGGATGTTAGGGAGACGCTCAAAGGTCGCTCAAGTGATAAAAGTCTTGTACAGTGACACAGTTGACAATTCAGCGCGTAGTGGACGGTTCCATGCTCGCTTCTGCCACAAATGCTTTGCGGGGCGGTGCCATGGCCTCGTTTCAGAACAGAGCAAGAGGGTGTGCCTCACATGACCAGCAATGACAGGCGATGCACCTAACATCGTTGCAGAGAACTTGGCCTGCGCAGCATCTGCGGACAATTCCGTTGTGGCAGTAATGTGCGGTTGTAATCAGCTCATGGTTGCATTGCAGGCAAGTGAGCAGGATAGGGTCATCACTCCACGATGACAGCTCTGCTGGCAAAAAGCATTACTGGGATGCCATGCTTTGACGAGGTGCTCCACCTCTGCACAGGTCTCCTTTCGCAGAGGCGACTACTTGGGCTCACGATCACACTCCTTGCACCTAGACCCATCATGTCGCTGTTAGGCCACAGGTCAAAATCACCATGCTTGCGACAGGTGATGGCGACCATAACATGCTGTCTCACATATACTGACCTCTCAGATGTGTACTTCCTGTTATGCACAGATTGTGAATGCTCTATGAACTCTTTGCTTGTCAGATTAGCACCAGGGCTTGTACGAGCGCAATCCGCGCCACCATGTGCTGACCTCAGATGAGCGCCGGGCATCGTCTGAAACTGACCGTGCATAAGGCAGATGACGATGATGGGCATGCTCTGAATGATACATGTACACGATTTTCATACAGCACATACACTGTATGCTACACAGGGACATACAGCCCATGATTTTGTGATACACTATGCAGGTGACATACAACCCAAGCACTAAATAATACAATCATTGCATACAGCACATGCATTGCATGCTACACAGGGACATACAGCCACATGAAGTGTATGAGACATACAGCACATGCACTGAATGCTACCCAGATACATACAGCCCACGAATTGCACGATGTGTACATGCAGCACGCGCATTGCATGCTACACAGGGACATACAGCCCATGAACTCTATGAGACATACAGCACATGCAGTGAATGACATACAGCACATGAACTGACTGACACACATGACATACAGCCCATAAACTGTATGATACTTATGCATTACACGCCACACAGGGACATACAGCCCATGAGACATGTATCAGACATACAGCACTTGAAACACATACAGTCCATGACGCATTACATGCCACACAGGGACAACAGAAACACAGAGATATACAGACCACGAACTGTATGTTACTTATGCATCATAGGTCACACAGGACATACAGCCTACGGCCTGTATCGTACAGCACATGTACCAGACATGCAGCGCATGCACTGATTCTATACAGAGACATACAGCACATGAACTGTATGATATGTACGCTGAATGACATACAGCACATGCACTGACTGCCACACAGAGACATACAGCCCATGAACTGTATGATACATATCATACAGTTCAATAGTGAAGTGCTGTTGCTGGTGGTTCTCACATGTTGCGTCCGCAGGGGTCAGAAAACCCAAGGGCAATCACTGATTATGAATGGTGCTGAGTGGCTCTGAGGAAGACACAGCCGACGTTGCTTTCTGGGTGTGTCCTGATCACTTTGACTCTGCAATTGCGCCGGGATAGTGTGTACACAGTGGCGCTGCTGGTTCTTCAAGTTCTCTGAAACGGTGATGTGTGCTGCGGAGCATGCAGCCAGCCCCAGTACGGTACTGTTTGGCTTTGAGAAAGATCATCATGATGTGGCTGACCTGGCTTTGTCGGTGACATCGTCATGATCGTGTTTCAAGTGCGGCCGCCTGCACTGCCAGCGCAGGCAGAGATGCTAGTCTTCCTCAAGCCTTGAAGCAAGATATCTGCGCAGCCGCCTTGCCAAGGCCTTGCGCCGGCCACTCTCGGGTGGGCGCTGTTCAGTCCAGTGAGAAGCTCTACCACGCCGCGCATGACAATGTTGTCCAAGCCATCCAGGCGTGGTCAGCGGTCAGTGCGAAGCACCTAAACAAGACTCTTTCAAGAAGGTTAGAGAAGAAGCTCTGGCACTGAGCCAGCACCACATCTTAGCCATCACGTGTTCGGCGTGACCCTCATGCTAGCACTACCCCCCTGCGCGGTGCGGGACTGCTACGCGAAACGCGCCTCCCAGGTGCCCGTAACTCGACGTTGAGCTCTAGAGATCTCCTGACGTCGTTGCGCAGCGCAGCCCGCGTTCTGTGTGTGCTCGTGGTGTTGAAGATTTGTCGTGACTCGCCAACTTGAAGTGGCCGTGAAAGGTGAAAGAAAGAGTGCTGTCCCACGTTGTGGTACAAGCAAATGACCACCGCGAGTGAAGCATCCTCAGAGTGGACCACAGTTGGTCCTAGACGGAGCAGCAAGCACCACAAGAGTAGCAGCGGTGGCAGCAGAAAAATCAGTTCGGGCCATCGTCTGAAATCAAAGTGCCAAGAGGCTCACCATCAAGAGAGTGCTTATCCCGACCAAACAGCTGCTCCTTGTAATTTGAACGCCGAGTTAGCGGCAATCAGGAAGCTGCAGGATCGCCTGACTCGCAGCAAGTGGTTCAAGGACGTGACACAAGGCCTTCTCTCCATTTTGGAAGATTTGGACAGTGTGGTCCATCACATAGTGAGCTACGGCATAGGGTCCTTCGCAGAAGCGCCACTTCTACAGAGCCCCATTCAGCGCAGCGCGCGCTATCAGCTGGCGCTCATTGGCTGCCTTGCAGACTTTCTGACCGCGGCTGGTACGGGAAGCCTCGGAGCCAGAGATCCCAACAAAGGAGCAATGACAGGAGCAGTACGTAATGGAGTGGCGTGTGATGACGCAGCAGGTGATTGTGAAACACCAGCGGAAGCAGCAGCTGGCATGCTGGGTGCGGGGGCGGCATCAGCAACAGCAACTGGAGCGATCATGGCCAAAGGCGATACAGGAGCAGCTGCTGCAGAGGAGCATGCACACAGGGAGAGGATACAATGTTCAGTCTTTGATCCTGTGCTGTCGGAGTTTGAACAGAAGATGCTGGCGCGCATGGGCTACACGTGCATTGGCAACAATGAACAGGTGAGATGGAAGTTGTAACAGTGCATGGCGGCTGTGAGAGCTCAGTCCAAGATGCCTCTGAGACTGCTGCTAGGGGCTGTAGTGGTTGCGCCCTATGTAGTGTAAAAGCACAATGCAGTGTTTGAGTTGTACGCGTGCGTGCTTGACTCATGACTGGCTGCATGTGCGGACTGTTGGCCTTTCGCAGGTTTGTAGTGGATGAAAGTATGTGCAACGCATGGTTGTAGTGCAAATTTGTATGCTTTTGACAGTAATATGAATGCAGGAGCGTGGTTTGTTGCATGCTGTAAGTAGTAGCCAAATTCCAAGTTGATGTTCAAGTTGATATCTGCTATTTGCGCAGTGCAGCGGTCAAAGCCGTCGCTGCAACACTGCGCCATTCGTGATGCCACAAGTGATTGTCAAGCGCCGCATCTCAGGAAGCAGCGCGAGCAGCAGATGCACCTATGCCTTGCCGATGTATCAGTACTCAGTGTTTTGTGCAAGTCAGCGTAATTTCAAAGAGTGCACAAACCGGGGTGGAATTGAAAGAGCCAGAGATTGCACAGGCCGCCAAACTGCATTCCTGGGGAGGCTTCAAGAGTTTATGAGGCCGCATTTGAATGCCAGCCTTCATCAATTAATGCTGTCGCCGGTACATAATGGTGCTCCCTGGCTTAATATCCGCTGATGTCTGCTCTCTGTGGCGCAATCAACCTGGTGGCACAAACAGAAGCTGCATGCATGCTATGTAGGCACCGCCGTACACATGTAATTGTATATAGAGCTGCTGCATCGAGCTTTGCTAGGTAAATGAGCATACATACCTGTACTGTTCGATGCCAACGCTCGCCAAAACACCTCTGACACCAATCATTTCTTGGTTAATGCACGATCGTGTTGCAGGGCAAACGGTGCGTTGACGATGCAGGGGTGACTTTATTCTTCATGCCGCACTGCCCGGAGCGGCTATACAGCAATCTGCTCTGGGCAAACTGGGGGCCGAATTTGTCGCGCCTGGTGATCCTTGGCAACAGTTTTGAGGTGGGCACTCCTCTAGGATACTCTGCTTCGAGTACTGTTTGCTGCTGATAGGGCAGTTGAGCTGAGCGATGCTGATATTATTGCGTGTATGTTGTCGGACTGGCACTGTCCTGTGTTGTTGTACAGCGGTCGTTGAGTACTCATGATCGCACTTCGCACTCCACATTGTTGTCTGTTTCAATGCGGCTCATGGGTTCGAACACCCTACTCAGCGTTGCTGGCCCTGGACAAGTACTTGGCAGCGTATCGCGTGTGGTGATGGCAAACTGGAACATGGCTGAGACCGCAGCAGCAACTGCTGAAACTCCCAGGCAGCTGTTTGCGTGCGATTGAAGTGTCACATTTTATTCAAGTGCCATGGCTCAGCAGGCTGGCACGCATGAGCCACAGGCTGGCCCACAGCATGTGCTTCGACATCAATATGTGCACCACTGCAGTTACATTTGTGAAAAGTCCTACAGTACTCTCAGTGCACAAAACTGTGATCTACTGCTGCAGGCATATGGTGACAGACACATGGGCGTACCTGCCGATGACACCGACAACTGCATCCTCCGACTGCTGCCTCTGTGCACAGAGCACACAGTAGCTTACCAGGACACTCATGCGGACTCATCGCTACCGCACCTAGAGCGCGCATTCAATGACTTGGCACTCATGGCCTTCCCGCGCATGCTGCTAGAGGGTGTGGAAGGACAGAAATTGTTGCAAAAAGTCCCTGCTGAGTATCCCTCAGAAGGGCCATTGGGAGAGCTCATCACTGGGAGGGCAGCAGCTACATGATGCCCCACTGGTGGTGGGTAGGTTTGGGGTGGGGGGATGTGGTATTGAGTGCCTACAGGGCTGTACATGTGTGTTTCCCGTGGTGTACATGGCAGGCTTGTCGCACTTTGAAAATCACAGCGGTGACTGTAAATGGGAATGTCGTGGAAAGTTCGTTGCTTTCAGGACTTTCTTGAAGGTCTTGCATGCATGAACGTTTGCGCACGATATGCCATGGTGGGACGGTACAAGCATTCTGTCAGCATCTTTCCAAAGAAAATTGTCGCATGTGAGTTCCAAAGAAATTGTGGCATATGAGGCTCGCATTTGTCATGAAAGCGCAGGCGGTGACATTTCAGTACTGTGCTTGGCATACATGGCAAACAGTGCAATCACTTGAGTGCAGTAGGCACCTGCTGCTGCACCTATAATCGGATTCCGAAGGCATGTCAGCTCATGACAGCTCGCTTGAGATCTTGAGACTGTTGGAGCAAGTCTGACAAAATCAGTGCTGCACATCCACATGCCATAAATCATGCTGAACTCTTGCACTCACGAGACAAAGTCAACGGGTGGACTTACTCGGTATTACTCGCGAGTAAAGAACGAGTCGTCTGCTTTGCCAGTAAGCACAGGGTGACGAAGCAGCAGGCCAAGAGGGGAGAGGCTGGCGGCCGTCGCCGACATGGGGCGGGAGAATCGGCTAGCGACCGCCCGTACGGTGGCCGCCTCGACGGCACTGGAGCTGCTACTAACGGTATTTAGAGAACGAGCAAACGCCAACAGCTCGCAAAGCGACGAGCACGCAGATGTGGCGTTATCGCCAGATCAGCAGGCCCTGGTCGAGGAGGTGAAGGCAGAGCTGAGGATTGACAAAGCCACAGCGCAGATCATAGAGGAGCGAGTGGCGGAGCGGGTGAGCAAGCAGGAGCTGGTGTCTGATGAACTCAAGGAGGATACCAGTTGCCCTGGCAAGCGGCACGATGCGCAGTGGAAGGAGGTGAGCAACGGCGTCAACCTTCAGAGGGTAATGAATGTTTAGAGGATAATGAATGTTTGCCATGTATGCCGTACGATGTTGGCGCACGAGACAGGCGACAACAGTCGAACCCGTCGTTGATGTGTTTTATTGCTTCCTAGTTTTGCAGTTGCACGTGCGTTGCACCGACTGCAGCTTCTACACGCCAAGTGCAGGCTTCGGCGAAGCGATGCAAAGCTCTCAGTCAACAGCGCATCTAGTGGAATCCGGCTGAGTCTGCTAGTGGTGATCGTGCACAGGCTTTTCCACAACCTCAACGGTCACCTGCAGTGTGCACCATCGCGCGAAGCTGCTTGGCGCATTTACTGAGCATGTCTTCAAGCTTCCACCATTATCTCTGGATAACGCTCTTAACTTGTTTAGCCCATGTTGTCCTCCACTTGAGCTGGGCTCCAAACATCAACGGCGGTACTTCATTGGTCCACCTGTCGCGCAACGGCGGTGCTACGCGTAGATTCTTTCTTGCGTGCTAACGTGCCAGCACTGATCATTGGATGCTTGGGCAAGACAGGCTGGCATGGCACCTGATGGATCACTTGCTGTTGTTCTCATAACAACGGTCTGACTGACACAAATCGCACCTCGTGCACCGGACCGCAAGCATTGGACGGGCTGCTTGCGTCACAGTTGACACAAGCTCTCCCACCATGCGCATTGCAGCACCAACAGTTACCTGTCTGTGCCTGGACTGCTTGTGAACGCCTGTTCAATACAGTCACATATGCCAAATGTTTTTGCGTGCGTGCCGTGCAGTGACCTCTCCTACTGGCATCACAGATACGCTGTTTTTCAAAATTGTGCACAGCGGGGCGTCGAACGGCGGGTGTGTTGCAGCAAACGCTGCACCAGTTGCATATGCTCAGCAGGGATGCATCATGCCATCATATCTCATTGTCTGTCATCACAACAGCTATTTCGTGCACCTACCTTTACTGCCCATGCGTGTGCTGGTGTTGTGCACGATGCACTACACTCACTGAAGCACTGACTGCCTGCCTTTTCGGAGACGCAGTGCCGCATCAAGTGTGCAAAAATACAATGAAAACACAAAGGCGGGCCTTTGCACATACGATTGAAAACAATCACAGCACCACTACATACATGGTCTTTGACACCCCCGCACTCCCCCCCCCCTTGGCATTGCCCGATGCAGGACCACAACGCGCTGTGCCACGTGTGCAGAAGAGGCGGTCGCGACGTCATCTACTGCGACACATGCTCCCTCGTCTTCCACCACCAGTGCGTACGCCCCTCCCTGCCCTGCGAACCCACCGGCCCCTGGAGCTGCGCTCACTGCGTGCTAGAGCACAGAGGGCCATCCGACACCGCCGCCGCTGCCGCTGCCGCCGCCGCCGCCACCGCGACCAACGGCAAGAGCGGCAGCAGCAATGGCAGCAACAGCGGCGGCGGCAGTGGCAGCGGCGGCGCGCGCATCGTCGCCAGCACGCTGAGCGCGTCAGACGTGGAGATGTACAAGCGCGGCATCGCTCAGATGCGCAAGCTCAGCGGCATGTACCTGCACGACTCGGGCGAGGGCGGCGAGCGCCACGGCCGCAAGCTCATCCGGCCATGCGTGTACAAGGGCGTGCGCGCCGTCCCGCGCGCGCCGCACGCGCGCCACCGCGACTCCAAGCCCAAGCCCGCGGGCGCGCCTGACGCGCCGGGGCCCCCGCCAACCGCCTTTGTGGCGTGCGTCATGGACAAGGGGGCGTGCGTGGAGCTGGGGGCGTTTGACACGGCGACGGACGCGGCGTGCGCGCGCGACCGCTGTGCGCGCGCCATGTTCGGACCCAGCGCGCCGTTGAACTACCCGTGCGCGCACGAGGCGGCGGCGCGCGCTCGGAGCGCCGCTGCGCTGAAGGGGCTGGGGTTGAAGTTGAGCCAAGGGGGGGCGATGGACGTGAGCGGGAGGAGCGGCGGGGGGGAGGGGGGGGGGGAGCGGGAAGGGGGTGGCGGGAGGGGGGAGGGGGAGGGGGAGGAGGAGGAGACGGAGACGGAGGAGGATCCGGGCACAAAGGTGAGTTGCGCTTCTGCTTTGTCGCTTTGCTCGTTGCTGATAGCACGTTGTCTGATACAGGAGCAGAATTGAGGTCAGGGGGGCAGCACAGGGGCACGGGCTGAGAACCAGAAAATGAAGGAACGGCAAGCCACTGAAGTGGTTTATTGCAGCCCTTCCAGAGTTTGAAACAAAGTACGTACTGCATTGTGTTGTCCACTTTGGGCAACGGAGCATCACCATGTTTGACAACTGTGTACGCACAGGCCACTTCCAGCTGTGTATGCAGATGCCAAACTTCAACTATCTCCTGAGTCCCGAGGCTGTCGTCTCACACAGACGTTCTTTTCACAGCAAGGGAACATGCCACATTTTCAAACATATTCAGCCACCAAACACCATTATGTTAAACAGTAGTGATGTCAGAAATGCACGCACATCAGCTTGTGCGACGGGCACCGGCGTTGTCCTCTGCTAACCCTAACCTTACCCCTAATCGAGCAAAAGTTGCCACTGGAATAGTACCTGCTGACGTCTCCTTGCTGGCTGCAGTGCTCAGTACAACGTGACATCATTGGAAGTCTGATAGCGTAGGCCAAGTTGTGTTCATGAGGGGCCAAGCTGTGTGGTTAATGCCCAGCAGCTGATTGTATTTCAACATGCTCTTGAGCTTGCCTGCAGTGTGGTGATGACCGTTCGATCCTATTGTTGCAGCCACTACGCTTTAGCTTAGGGTTGCTGCACGACGACACCCACCACTTAGCTAAAATATGGGGATGCTGATAACCATATATAAACGTCAAAGGCTGTGGACAGAACATCAGCAAATCCTCAACCTATTCCTACGCTGTGATGAAACATCTTGCTCTTTGCTTCTGTGCGTACGCCGACATTGGCAATGGTGACGATTCTCCCAAGGCATAATCTGCATACCTGCATTCTTACATGTTGCTCATTATTGTCACTGCCACATCGCACTGCGCTGCCGTGGTGCCCTCATGACCCGCATACCTATGTATGTATATGTTCTCCCATTTCATGACCTGCATACCTACCTACATACACGTTGCTCGCTGCCACCTCGCACTGCGCAGCCGTGGTGCCCTCATGACCTGCATACCTACCTACATACACGTTGCTCGCTGCCACCTTGCACTGCGCAGCCGTGGTACCCTCATGACCTGCATACTCATGCACATGTGCTTGCTGCCACTGCCACCTTGCACCGCGCAGCCATGGTGCCCGTTCTGCCAGGAAGACTCGTCCGTGGTCATGTGCCTGCACTGCAGCTGCACAGCATGCCACGGCAAGCACGATCCCGACAGCGTGCTGCTGTGCGACGGCTGCGACGGCGAGTGCCACATGGCATGCCTCAATCCGCCCCTGCTCTCGGTCCCGGAGGGCGAGTGGTACTGCAGCCGGTGTACAATGAGGGGCGCGGATAAGCCACGAGCGGGGGCGGTGGTGGATGAGCATCAGCAGGGCATGCCTACTCGGAAGCGGTCGCTGGCGAATGAGAGCAGTAGTAATGGGGCGAAGCAGAAAGGGGGAGGGGGGGGGGCAAATGGGGGGGCGGAGGGGGCAGCGGCCGGTCACAGCGCTCAGGTCAGGCTTCAGGGGTTGATGTTGTTAAAGTGTGCATGGAGTGTCACTTGAAGTGTCGTTTGAAGCAGCAAATGTATTCTGAATTCAGCAGGCGCATCGTGCAAGGGTGGAATTGAGATGACAATTGCATTCATGGTGCTAGTTATGCTGCTCTTCAACCACTCAACACTGACCTGAGGATGCGTGCTGTGCCGGGGTCAAGTAGTTGACATATTGGTCGGCCTCTCACCATGTGCTGAATGTCCTTCAGGATGCGTAACGGCTCCATATGAGTAACGGCTCCATGGTTTAGCATCTTGCAAGCATTCCATGGATGCATGTTCTGGCGATATGCGATCATTCAAACGTGAATATGACAATAAGGGACTGTTCAGCGAGCAGGCATAGTCACAAGCAGGCGAATGCACACTTCAAGTCATGTGACACTTGAGTTGAATGTTTCTTGATTATCAATAAAGAGATGTAAGCTGCGCATGGTTTGCATAGCACATGCGCTTGTGTATGCATAAGAAGCACTGGTGGTGTACATGTGTACTTGAGCTTCATTGGCCAAACTGGCTTGGCCCGATTTGGGAACGCTTCAGTCACAAGCACTCTGGGATAGAATGACTACATTGAGTGCAGCGAGTGAAAAGCTGTGCACGGTGAGCAATCATAGAACATCAGTCAACTAACTGCCTCTGAAGCATCAGCATCTACAGGCAGACGCACTGTGCAACTCAAGCGCATACGCTTTCTAATGTGTGGCGGGTCGGGGCACATATACATAGCCATTTTCTTTTTTTAACATTTGCAGGGGTGCCGTTTTTACTGCAAGTTCGGAAGTATCCATTTCGTGAGGTCACATTGCAGTTGCGTCTGCGTTTCTTGCTACACTCAGACACTCAGGTGAGCAGCGTGCGACACGGCGTTGTACCGTCTTGACTTCAACTTCAACAGTATCCATAACTGTAACGTCAATAGCACCCACCTCTGGTCCTTGCGGTCATATTGGACTTGCTTCTGCGTTATCGCCACACTGCGATGGGCAGCATGCTTTTGAGGATTAGGTGTGGTGTGCTGTACCTTTCATGGTGTGAATCAGCTTATCTGACCACTGCAGCACACTTCTTCCTGACTACTTGTCAAACTTCAGCAGGTGACGTCAGGGGACGCAGCAGTTTCGGCGGCCGTCAAGCGCCTGCGCACCAGCAAGCGGAAAGCCGGCGCCGAAGACGACAGTTTGAAAGCCAGAGCCAATGGCGATGGCAGCAGTGATGGGGGAGGTGCCGTAAGGCGTAGATCAGCCAGTGCGCCAGGTGCAAGCGGTGCTGGTGCGGGCCAGGCTAGGAAGAGAAAGGCGGATAGCGGAGGCGGCGGGGGGGGCAGGGGGGTAAAGAGGCCTGCGTCCCAAAATGGCAGCACTTCAGGTGGGGAGGGGTACAGTTGGGGATTGCGACAGAGTCACTTTCACGACGCCAGGTGTTGTGACTACTTCACCTCGAGTTAGGGTTAGGGTTAGGGTCAAAGATAGAGTTAGGGCAGTAAGGGGAAGCGTTAGATGCAGACGGTAGACCCGTCATGCGTATTCAGACAGCTTCAGATCAATTGAGACAGGCCAAGCCCATGGCAAAGCAGAGGCACCAAAGTCTGGAGCACGTGCAGGGTCTAAAGGTGTGCAAGGCACCGACATAGAAGATCATGTGCTGATGCATGCAGGGAGGCCAGCTCACATGATGTCGATGCTCATGAGTCATGCCGGCAGTAGCAGTAGACAGATGACACTGGCATTGGTATACATCAAGGTAGTCAATGGGTCAAACTGTGTTGTAACGCCAACAGTGACACATTGTGGCTGTTGCTGCTGCAGGACTTGTAATCCATAGACGCTTTGCCCTTTCCCCTGACCTTGAGCGCAATCATACATACATACATGCACTAGGTTCTTGAACGTGAGGTAGTGGAGATAGTGAGAACCGCTTCCCAATGACATACCCATGTATACCTGCTTTGTGTCGCACTTCGCACCATGATCGTCCATGCACAAAGATTGAGGGCATGAATTGTGAGGAAACAGCTATCTGCTGCGACAGCTTCGTCACTCTGATAACCTCATGGGAATCAAAGAGAGACTGTGAATGTTCGAGTGGCTATCGGCAATCTGTGGGTTGACGCCAAACCATCAAAAGTGAGGCATGCTGCTTTGTTGGTGCGCAGGTCTAGGAGTGCTGTGTAGCATCATAGCATCGGTGCAGCCTGTACACCACGATAACCCATTTAATCACCATGAACTGCGCCGTGTTGTCCCCTCGGCAGGCTCCCGCAATGGCACATACCACCTGGACTCCGCACTTGACGTTGCAAAGGCACTGCAGTCACGGCTGCTCAGCGAACCGGAAGTTGCGATGCTCGATGCCGTAGCGGAGGGCGGTGACTTAGACGACATTACCAAGGTCGTTGCGACCCTGGACGAAGGGCGGCTTAAGCTAATGAGAAAGGTGCAAGGGCTGCAGAAGAGAGTGCTCGAGGAGACCAACAGCAACCAGCAAGCGGCAGCGGCAGCGGCAGCAGCGGCGGCGGCAGCGGCAGCAGCGGCGGCGGCGCCCGTGAAACCGGAAGCCACTGGCGTGAAGATGGACGTCGGTCCTGTCAAGCCGGAAGCAGTATACCAGCATGTGGCAGCCGCTGCTGTACCTGCCGTTGCGCCTGCGGCTGCTGCTGCTGCTGCGCCGCCGCCGCTGCCTGTGACGCTAGCCGCGCCGGCGATCCAGCATGCAGCCGTTGGCGCTGCGGTGAAGCAGGAAACGCAGGCGGTTGCCCTTGCAGCTGTCAAAGCTGAGGCAAGCCAAGCACTTGCTGCCCATCCTGTGGTGTCAATGGGCCCACCTGCACCCGCGGCTGCAGCAGTGGTGGCACCGACGGCAGCGACGACAACAACGTCGGCTGCGTCGGACGCTGCAGCAGCAGGCGCTGCTGCTGCGGATCTAGCAGCAGCCATGGCGTATCAGGCTGCAGCGGCGGCGGCAGGCAGACCGTACCAGCGAGCGGCAGCGGCGCCACAGGCAACACAGGCAGCAGCAGGACCACCACCACCACCAGCAGCAGCAGCAGCAGCAGCGGCGGCAGCAGCAGCAGCGGCAGCAGCAGCACCATCGCCACAACAACAACAAGTGCCAATAGCATCACCATTCGCAATTCCATCTGTTGTGCAAACCGTGGCTCCAGTTGCAGCGGCAGTTGCGGTGCCAGTGGCAGCATCTCTGCCAGCACCAGCGCCAGCGCCTTCAGCTACAGCTCATGCGTTGGTGCCAACAGCACCGGCGCCAGCGATGCAACCACCAGTATCAGCAGCAGCAGCAGCAGCAGCAACGGCGGCCAGTAACAACTGCGTACACCCAATGGCTGCACCGGTACCAGCAGCACCAGCAGCAGTGCCCGCCGCAGCACGGCTGGCAGCACCGGCACCACTAGCCGCAGCGCAACTGGCGGCGCCCATACCAGCAGCTGCTGCACTGCCCCAGCCAGAAGCACCAGCAGCAGCAGCCAAGCCAGTGCCAGCCCTAGTAGCGGCGGCGGCAGGGCTGCACCTACTGGCAGCACAGGCACAGGCCAAGACGCCCGCTGCTATGCCTGCGGCGGCAGCAGCAGTGCCCTACGCAGTTCAGGCGGCTCACCAGGGGTTTCACCAGCCGGGTCAACACGGCTACGCAAACGGTACTGCGTACAACTCAAGTGCAAACAGTGTACAAAGCACGGTGGAGGCAGGTGGATCCGAGCCACAGGCACGGTCCATACACACAAACTCAACGGGTTAATGCAGTGTACAGGCGGGGCTGGTTGCGTTGCATGTCCCTGTGTGGTGTCAATCGCATCTTGCTCAAATGTGCAACGTCCATGTGCTGCATGTTTTGACCAGCGTGGCTGCTACATTTCAATGCAAATCAATGATTATGATGCGCTCATTCGCAGCTTTGCACCTACCGTAGCGCGCTGTCTATCTGCATGTAGCCTGGCAAGCTTGGCCACATACTTTCCGGGTAATGCAATGCCATGGGTGCCAACTTTTGCGAGCCAACACAATACTTTCCGGGTAATGCAATGCCATGGGTGCCAACTTTTGCAGGCCAACACATGGAGTGCATGCGCCATCAACAATTTGCGCACTCATTGTGTATGCGCGATGCACGCCAAGGCTGCACATTTTGCCTGAACAAATCACGTGCTTCAGTGCAATAGCGGCAAGGTAAGCAAAACAAACCTGCTGTGCACAAGCGCGGCGATCTTCATGATCAAGCACACGCGATTACACAAAAAAATGTATATGAACAGGACAGTTTATTTATCTGTGCCAGCCTTGTAGGCGTACTACGTATCACTTGCTGCAGTTGCAAGAGCATCCCAGGCGGTGCACCACTTCTAAGTCAGAGCGAAATCTGTTGCGCTGAATCACCTCACAAGCCTCTTGCGGCCACGACCCCCAGGGAGAGCCCAGCTCAATGGCACGAACTACGGCATGACTGTGCCATTCGCCCGATACTACCAGTGCGCCGGGGCTCTGGGGCCACTCTGCACCCTTCTGCATCAACCACTGCACTACTCCCCTAATGCGCGCGTTGCATGACACACAGCATGACAGCACAAAGTTATGATCTGGTTCCCGACAGTTCTTGGGTTGAAGCTGTTCTGTAGAACGTTCATACCTACTGCGCTGAAGCTCTGCCACACGAGCTAATATGTGCTGCTGTGTCAATGGTATTCACGTTTGGTTGATGTTGATGCAGGTACTTGATAGATGGCATCGACCCAAGGAAGCGTGGGCTGCCATTAGCTGCCAAGACAGTTATGATTACATCTCCACAGCAAGGCTTGTTACACGTGAGTAATTGACGCAACTCATGCTGCAGTCATGAATGCTGCTTGATCATGCTGCATTTGTTATATGCCCATCTGCTGCAGCAATCAAACACTGCTCAGGCTCTAGCAGGACAGCATATGCATTATTCATTGCAGAGTTTGCTGAAGAACAAACTCAAGAAGTCGCTTGTGCGCAACAAACAAGAGCCTTCAGATCTGTTTCAATGATACGGCTCTTGTACCGTATGTTTTGCACACATTGGGTACGGGACAGCTAGGTGTCGGCATGGGTTGTCTGTTGGAATGAGGAAGTGACCGGTCAGGGACGCCCACAGGCAGGGAAGACAGAAGAGACTATAGAGAGTCGCACTGCTGAGAAATGTGAAGTGAATTAGGATAGCTGGGCAAGCAAAGCATGTCCTAAGAAGGAACCGGCTCTGGAGAGCAACATGGAAAGTGCCAGAAAATATGGGGAAGCCCAGAACTATCTGAAGAATATGCTGTGACCCTGCACTGCATAACTGTAGCCAGTGATAACCCTGCATGACCTAGATAGCAGCAGACCTATGAGAGCCTGCTATCCCGACACCCCCTCTCGGGCCGAAATGAGGGCTGCAAGTCAAGTGACACTGCTGATATAGAAAGCACACATGAGCACTGCTGCAGGACTGCTGAAAAGGAAAGCAGCGTGTGTGTGAGCACTGCTGCAGGTGGAACTAGCACTACAGTCACTGCTGTGGAACTGTGGCATACCCCCTCTCAGGCCAAAATGAGGCCTGATGAAATGAGAAACTACAAGCTTTGCGAGCCTGATAGCAAAACAAAATCTGTCAACTGACTTCCCTCAATTTACCCCTCTGTGAAGATGGCAGCGGTGAGCTCGCGCAGCACACCGCCACTTACACCCTTGGTCAAGCTATCGGCCAGCTGCTTTGTGGTGTTGATGTACTCCAGGCGGACGGTGCCGTGGTTGACGTGGTGGCGGATGTGGTGATATTTGGTATCAATGTGCCTGGTGCGGCGGTGGTGCATGGGGTTGTAGGCAAGTTTGATTGCGCCTTGGTTGTCCTCGAAGATGGTGGTGGCTGCCGTCTGAGGAATGCCAATGTCTTTGAGCAGTTGGCGAAGAAAGATTGCCTCCGAGTCGTTGGCGGCCTCTGTGAGCGCCATGTACTCCGCCTCTGTGGACGACAGTGCCACAGACTGTTGAAGGCGAGAGCACCACGAAACGGCGGCGGCGCCAAGTAGGAAGATGTAGCCTGTCGTGGAGCGGCGCATGTCGACGTTGCCGGCATGGTCGGCGTCGCAGTAGCCAAAGAGATCTAGGCTGGCAAAGTTGAGGTTGAAGTTGGCGGTGCCGTTGAGGTAGCGGAAGATGCGCGAGCACGCCTGCCAGTGGGCCCTGTTGGGCTTGTGCATGAAGCGCGACACTTCGCGTACGGCGTTGCTGATGTCGGGTCTGGTAGCGATCGCCAGGTAGAGAAGCGACCCAACTGCGTTGCAGTAGGGTACTGACGCCATAAAAGCTGCGTCACCTGTTGAAGAAGGCGCCATGCCCTTAGAGAGGGGCGCATCAGCGGAAGGAGTGACAACCGCTTTGCTGTCGGCAAAGCCGAACTTGCTGATGATGGCAATGGTGTAATTTCGCTGATCCATGGTGGAGCCGGTAGCGCGAGCGATCGCGGTTGATGTGGATGCCGAGGAAGTACTCGAGCTGACCCAGGTCCTTGATGTTGAAGTCCCTGCCAAGGGCTGACTTGAAGCGGCCAAGCAGCTCAGCTGAGTCGCCGGCAAGGATGATGTCGTCGACGTAGACGAGGGCAATCATGAAGCCGTCGATGCCGTTGTAGTTGTAGAGGCAGTTGTCGACTGCTGAGCGTAGGAAGCCAGCCTGCTCAAGCCATGTGTTGAGGAGAGAGTTCCAGTTGCGGGGAGACTGCTTGAGGCCGTAAAGGCTGCGGCGCAGCTTGTATACGAGCTGCTTGCATGTGGGAGATGTCTCTTCGTAGCCGAGTGGTATGGCGGCGTAAATGTCCTCGTCGACCGACGCGTTCAGGAACGCCGTGTCGACATCAAGCTGCTCGAGCTCCCAGTCGTTGTATGCCGCTGCTGCAAGCAAAGTGCGCACGCTGGTGATGGTGGCGACTGGAGCGTAGGTGTCGAAGTAGTCGACCCCCTCCTGCTGAGTAAAGCCCTGAACGACGAGGCGGGCCTTGTAGCGGACAACCTCGCCCACAGAGTTGACCTTGGTCTTTGAAAATCCACTTGGTGCCGATGGCGTTGCGGCCGGAGGGGAGCTTGACTACGTCCCACGTGTGGTTGTTGACGAGAGCTGCCATTTCCTCGTGGACGGCATGCTGCCACTTGTCGCTGTCTGGCGATGCGATGGCCTCGTTGTAAGACGCTGGGTCGCCGAGTTGAGCGCCCAGGAATGCCATCTCTGTCGGCGTCGCCTCTATGGCCAGGTTGGCGGCAGGTTGAAAGCGAACGGGGCTGCGAAGTCTCGCGGCGGGGGTAGCGCCTGTCAGCAGCAGGAGGCAAGGGAGGCAAGAGCGGCGCAGCAGCAGGAGGCAAGGGAGGCAAGAGCGGCGCAGGCGCCGCTGGTGCTGGTGCTGGTGCTGGTGCGGCGGTTGAAGTTGACGTTGCTGCGGTATAGTCACTTCATCTGAATCGCCCCCCTTTTGCTCCAAGACACCCAGCAGATCGCCAGGCCGGAGCTGCTCCTTCCCCAGTGTGGCCTCGTGGAACACCACGTGCAGAGACTCGGTTACCTGCCGTGTCTTGGGGTTGAAAATGCGATAGGTCCCTTCTGGCTTGCCGACCGCATAGCCGACGAAGACGCACTCAATGGCGCGAGCGTCGAGCTTACTCCTCTGCGGCTTGGGGACGTGCAGGAAGCACGTCGAGCCGAACACGCGCAGGTGGTCGATGCTGGGCCTGCAGCCGGTGAGTACCTCGAAAGGTGTGAGGCCGCCCAGCGCCGAGTGGGGAGTCCTGTTGTATAGGTAGCACCGCGTGTTGATTGCCTCGGCCCACAGAAACAGCGGGGTGTTGGCATGCTGAAGCATGCAGCTGGCATGCTGAACGATGGTCTGCAAAGCCCTCTCCGCCTTGCCGTTCAGCTGCTGCGTGTGCGAGGGAGCAAGCTGGTGCACAATGCGAAGCTCCAGGCAACGATCGTCGAACGCCGCCTCGAACTCGCCACCGCAATCCGTGCGAATGGCCTTGAGCGGCAGCTCTGAAGGAATCGACACGCGCTTGATGAAGCAGTTGAGGCCGTCACATGCAGAGGTCGCCTCCTTGGTGCGGTGGAATGTCACAGTTGCAACTGCCGAGTAACTGTCGATGACAATCTGTGCATACTTGGCTCCGCCGACACTGACCGTGGAAAATGGCCCGATGAAGTCGGAGTGAGCCAGCTCCAACGGCTCCGAGGCTGGCGAGTCTGTGCTCTTGCTGATGGCGGCGCGGCGGCTCTTCCCCAGCTCGCAACTAGCGCAGTCAGATAGCGTGCCCGTGACTGGGAAATCTAGTTGACGCGCTAGCTGCAGTGCTGACTGATGGCCAATGTGGCCAAGCCGCTGATGAAGCAGGTTGATGTCGATGGCTGCGAGGTTTGCTGACTCCTCCTGCGTGCGGACAAAGGTCAAAGCCCACAGCTCTTGGGCGTTCCTGTGAAAGGGCAAGAAGATATCGCCCATGCTCGCCCTGCCTTGTTCTTGCCAAAAGAAAACTCGGCTCCGCGGGCGACGGCCTTGTTCACTGAGAAGAGGTTGACCGAGCCCATGCTCGGCACAACGAGGACGTCGTAGAAGGTGACGGGCTGATCGCCGATAAAACCGTGTATGTCGCCTCTCTCGGTGGCCTGAGCTACGCCGTCCATGGTAGTGACGGCAGCTGAATACGGCCGCCTGTTGACCATGCCCGCTGTTGAGGAGGTCATGTGGCTTGTGCAGCCAGAATCGACAGTCCAATCCTCGTCATCAGAGGAGGACGTCTGCGGCATGATGGCCGCCATGAACCCAACAATGGGTTTGCTGCTACCTTTGCCCCCTCTGCCGCCACCGTGGCCACGAGCGCCTCCATGGCGGCCGCCCTTCCTGGAGCTCCTCGGGGTCCAACCGGGAGGTTTGCCGTAAAGAAGGAAACACTTGTCGACCGTGTGGCCCAGCTTCTTGCAATGAGTGCAAGATGGCTTCTCCTGGCCAGCGGCAAGGGCGGCCTGCGACGAACTGCTGCCGCCAGAGGGGATAACCCTGCGCCTGTAGAATGCCTGCAGGCGAAATTGTAGCTCCTCTAGGGAGATGCTGTCCAGCTCCGGCTCGACTTGAGTGACGACCTCGGAGTAGAGCATGGGCAGCTTGCTGACGATGTGAGAATTGAAGTCCTCGTCGGTGGTGGTAACACCGTTGTCAAGCAGCTGCCTCTTGATGTAGTCAAGACCCATGATAAAATCGTCAGGGTCCTGATCCGCAGACATGACTGCAGCTGCGAAGAGCCGCCTGAGTTCATGCTTGCGAGATGATGACTTCGCCTCGTACTTGTTGACGAGGGCTGTCCATGCGCGAGCCGCGCGATCAACGCCATGCGGTATCCTGTCGACGAGGTAAAATGCCCCCTCTCCACAGCTCATGACGAGTTCGGCATATGCTCGCTTCTCTAAAGCTAAGCGCGCTTCCTTGTCATCTTCGCTGAGAGCGTCGCGCACGTCAGTGGCCAATGAACTGGTCAACACTGCATCTGTGCCGATCAAATCTGCTCTAGCGAGAAACTTGCCTGACCACTGCCTCCATTTGGTGGAAGTGCCATCGAACTGAGGCAACCGTAGGACGTCCTTGACACCAGTCGGTGTGACCATGTTGGAATGAGGAAGTGACCGGTCAGGGACGCCCACAGGCAGGGAAGACAGAAGAGACTATAGAGCACTGCTGAGAAATGTGAAGTGAATTAGGATAGCTGGGCAAGCAAAGCATGTCCTAAGAAGGAACCAGCTCTGGAGAGCAACATGGAAAGTGCCAGAAAATATGGGGAAGCCCAGAACTATCTGAAGAATATGCTGTGACCCTGCACTGCATAACTGTAGCCAGTGATAATCCTGCATGACCTAGATAACAGCAGACCTATGAGAGCCTGCTATCCCGACATTGTCACTTGCTTCAGGTAGGCAGGGCTATCATGATGGCACCATGTTCGTTATTGAGAGCAACTTGAATCACTGGAAAAAGATAATTGTTGCATCAGCGCTGATGCATGTTGACTGAGAGATGCATCTACTTATCACGCAGCATTTGAAATGGCGTGCCATAGAAAACTATAGTTGTTATAACCTGCCACCTCACGGTTATTGGCCATAATGTCAAGCTACAGTTGTGGTGGCAACTTATCATTATATTTTTAACACTTCTCACCTAACGCTGTTGCTCATTGTGCTGTGCCTCTGTAGCATGCATTGAAAACGCAAGGCTACAACAGGATTTACATGGATGTCTGGGATGAAGATGAGATCAGGCAATGCCGGGATCATCTCCACCCGGACATGACAGACGATGAGCTGTTTGGCCCACACGGTCGCTTCACAAGGTGCGTCTGCAGAGACTTGGTGCAATATCATGTTGTTTCTGCCTCTGAAATAGCGATAATGTGACAGTCCCCTTTGCCAACAGCAGCGGGTCTGCAACTGGTGGATCGAGCATTGTCAGCAGCACCGGGTCTTCCAAGATGCCAGGACTTTCATGTGATTCTCATGACAAGTCCAGCAGGCTGAGCACGCAATGCTAATTAAGTGCAATCACAACTCGAGCATGCGCAGCACCCTTTGGCTGGTGTTTTCTGGCAACTGATGCCTTTTAAGATCATGATGCAGCACTAGAAAACAATGCGTCACTGCATGCTGTCCCAAGTCTAGGGTTAAAATCTGCTGTTTCACGTCGCTGTTCAGACCTCATGATCGTTGACGCTAGCAAATCAAGAACTAAACAGGTGCAACTGTGTTTGCCTATTCACAACAAAGGTAGATGCTGCAACTTGCCATGACTCTTTGCTGAGGAGAAGCTAGTGCACAGTGCAGTGCAGCGATCACTGCTCTATAGTGCCCCTACAGGCCACCAAACAACGTCTGGCAAAAGTTGTAGTGAACATGCACGCAGCCTACTGCAGGGTAATAGCACTCGTATTGACAAAAGGCCCGCCAGCTCCTGAGTCAGACTGGCAGCCGACTGTGTAACATGAAGTCACAATTCTGGCCTGTGTGCATTGGGGTTGAGGTCAACAACTTCTTGGCAATCAAGTGTGTTGAAACGCATGACATTCAAGTCAAAAGTCGCTCTTAAATCATATGCCTGGTCAATGACTTGCTTACTTCTAGACCTTATGTCTTGTTGCTCTGCAATTGCAGTCATGCATTATGATCTGTGCATGAAAGGCTGTCATGTCTCAGGCTGTTGGAGCCTGCGATGTTGCACCTGAATTTCTTTGAAGTCTGCAGGTCAACAAGTGTTCCTCGGGGAACGTCATAGCTCCACAATACCTTGTTGACGCCATGAGTGCTGACCTGTGCGCACGCTATGTAGAATTTCAGCCCTCACATGCGTTCCAGCATAGGCCACATCGCGTACACTGTGGCATGCAATCACCCTGTGATGTGTCCACTTGCGGTTACATTATCCTTCTTCTGATCATAGATGAACACGCCATACATTGCACTGTGTGCAGGTGGGGTGGCGTTCCAAGATACGTTCTGGAGGAGCTCCGCAGTCACGACCAGAAAATAATTGACGTGGCCATCAAAGCCATGGACGTGGACACGTTGTGGCGGGCAGTGAAGCAGCAGAGCGTGGATCTTAGTCTGGCGCATCACGTTGTGCATATGCGTGTCAGCAAGCACGACCTGCTGCCAGTTAGATAGCACTTTGGGTCGGCTTACATTGCAGTCAAGGTGACAGAGCAGGCAGAGAGGGAGGAGAGGGACAATCTCATTCGCTTTCTAAGTCCCTTGACTCTGGGGCGCATAAATGGGGACCATAATGTGCGCGGGCGCATTTGGGAAACTTTAGTGCACGGCATCATTGCGAAAGGTGGTGCATTTCAGGCGCGCATGCTCAGCAGTCTACCGCTATCAGAACAAGCCACTGGCATGTGTTTGAGCACACGTGAAGGTATCCACCACCTGACGATACCCAGAAGCAGTGGTGGGGTAATTGCTGTTGACAACATTGGTGCACTTGGCAGCCAGCCTGATGACGTCTACTGCAAGTGGGCAGCTCCGACCTCGGCTACGGTCAGTTCTGTCCAGCAGCCTTATTGGCTGTACCAGGTGACGGCCAATGCTGAACAGTGCACGGTTAGGGTTGGCAACACCGTATTCCGTAGATACACCGTATATCCGTATATATGCCGTATCTACGCCGTATGTCAATTTCTGGCGCGCCAAAATTCGTATTTTGCCGTATTTCCTTCTTTCAAGTCACACAGAGCAGTGCAGCATGGCGGATGCCGCCGATCCTGGCCCCGACCTGGCCAAGCAGGCCAGAGCATTGTATCAAAAGCGTTGTGATCAAAAGCGCCAAGGTCAGGCGGGCTGGTGGGGGTCATTCAGTGTCGAGCTGGACTCAGTGAAGCACGAGGTGCGGCTTGTTTGCCTTCGTTGTTCAGCCAAGCTAGGTGCCAGCAGCCCTTCGCGCGCAGCAAACGACCATCTTAAGAGCAAGGCATGCCTCAGAGCGACTGTTGCCAGTGCAGCAGCTGTTGCTGCTGCCGAAGCAGCAGCCGCTGCTGCTGCTGCTGCTGGCGATGGCGAGGAGGAAGTAGAGGTGACTGGCACTAAACGCCACCGCGGTGCTGCTGGCATCACACCTTACATGGCTACATCAGGCCAGATAACTCAAGCACGGAACAGCCTTGCCCGCTTCTTCTACAAGTCCGGGGTGGCGTTCCACCTGATTGAGCAGGAGGACTTGGTTGCAGCATTCGCTGCCCTTGGCGCCGACCTGCCTAACCGCAAAGCCTTGGCCGGGACAATGCTGAACAAGGAGCACGACCGCGTCAGCCGCGACGTCTGGGAAGCGATCGATGCCTTGCACCTCGTCCAGCTTGCCAGCGATGGGTGGAGGCGCAAGCATTGCGGAGACGGCACTCCGCTGGTTAACCTTTGCGCACTGTTGCCAAAGGGCGGTTCCTACTTCGTGACAACGGAGCCAGCGCGAGGCGTTTGCAAGAATGCGGAGTGGATCGAGGAGCTGCACATGCGGTGGGCGAAGAAGGTCACCAGGGGGAACCTGGACAGGCTGCTGGGAATGGTCATGGACAATACCAAGGTACGTGCTGCTGTAGAAGCTGCTACGGTGTGTGAAAGTTTTTTGCCAGTGCGTCATTTGCATGCAATGACAGCAATATATGCTACAATAAGTCCAGCAGTGCATGCAATGCAGCATATCATTGTAATAAATCGAATGGAAGCAAGTCAACCAGCTCCCCACGCTTGCGCGCTTATCCAGATGCTCCCTTTCTTCGCTTGACACGTGGTTAGTAGCACAGCTCACACAGGAATTGATAGTATGCTGGCAAATGCACATTTTGTGGCCATAAAAACTGGAGCAAATCTTGGTACATGCCTGCAGTGCCTCATGATGTTTTCCATCACCTGCAATAACTTTGCAGGCAAATCGTAAGGCGCTGGACCTGATGAAGCAGAAGCACCCGACTTGGCTGCTTCTGGGGTGCCAGGCTCACGCACTGGCCCTTCTCATCAAGGATCTACACGGCGAGAAGAATGCGCGATGCGACTGGTCCAGGAAAGCGTACGGCAAAGCGCTGATGATGTCCAACACCATCAACGGCTCAGAGACCATACACAGCGCCCTGCGTGAGCAGCAGAAGTTCAAGTACGGCAAAGTCAAGGCCGTCCGCTCTCACTGCCCCACGCGCTTCGCCATCCTGCACTTCATCTGCTCCGACTTGCTCGACTCCGAGGAGGCCATCAAGCTGATGGTTGGCGACCGCAGCTGGGGTAAAGTGTCTGAGGGCACCACACATGCGGCAGCGTTTACGACTGCAGCCACAGTAGAGCCAGCACGGGGGCGGGCGGCAGCATACTACTTTTTCGATGAGGCAGCAGCGCTGAAGAAGCTAGTGCAGCCTGTGTCTGATGCCATTCACCAGGTTGAGAGCGACAAGCCGCTGTTGAGTCAGATGCTGCCGATCTGGAAGCAGCTGTTGCAGCATGCGGCAGACTTCGATGACCACATTGACAATGTCGAGCGCTCCCCTGTGCTGCCACTATTTGAGCGGCGCTACAACACTCACTTCGACAAGTCGTGGCCTGCAGCATATGTGCTTGACCCTGTCTACGCCTATAAGGTTGATGGGGAGTGGTTTCTGCCTTTCAGTAAACTCAGCAGGCTAGAGAGCAAGGGTGCGCAAGAGTGCTTTCTGGATATGGGGGGAGGGGAGCATGCAGAGGCTGTTGAGGCTGAGCTTGTCAAGTTGCAGCTTGCACCCCTTCCCGAGCCCATGTGGGCTGCGTTGCCTACGTTGACCAAGCGTACATCGCTGCCTAAGGGCAAGGTTGAGCTCGCTGACAGCAGCATGCGCCGCGGCTGGTGGCAGACCTATGGTCGCGAGCATTTTCCTCATTTGTCGCGGGTGGCAGTGCGCCTGCTGTCGTTCCACGTGACTGCATGTGCAACCGAGCGCAACTGGTCCCTGTGGGGCAATGTGTACCCTAAGTGCCGCAGCAGGCTTGCACTTGAGCGTGGTGAGAAGCTAGTGTTCATTAAAGGCAATGATAAGGCTGCTGAGCGCAAGACAGATGAGGAAGTCATGCTTACAGTGATGGAGGCGGCGGAGGAAGAGGTTGTCAACATGTAACATGCAGATGGGGGGATGAAGGAGTAGGGCAATATCTACACTAGGCTAATTACGCACATACATGATGTTATTTTCAAGTGTGTTTGCTTGTATTTATGTTTTACAAGTGTCTGGTTTAGCTGCTTCACTTTTGAAGTTGAAGTTGAAGTTCAAACGCCTGTACTGGTGATATGCGTTTGTCAGATACGGTTTAGAAATACGTATATACGGAAAATACGGCAAAATACGGTATTTTTTCAGTATATGGTTTTCAGAAATACGGATTTTGCCAACCCTATGCACGGTGGATGCTAAGGGCTTGGCCATTGACGTGCTCAGATGTGACCTCAAGGATGTCAAGTACGTTGTTGTTGTTCCACTGGCATGGTTTGACACCTTCGAGCCTCTTGCCGTGGCTGCCGCAGATGGCTTTGATGCTTCGGCAGCTGCCCAGCTGCAGAAGCTGGTGACGCAGTGGGTGATAGCAGTAAATATTGAGTGATGTTGTGCCTCCATTCTTTGTTATTTGTACTTACTCTGCACCTTTGCAAGCGCTTCATTCTTGCCTACTGGTAGGATGTTGTTTGTGATGTCGGCATCACTGCTGCGGGTTTGAATTTGCAATACTCTCCTTGTGGGGCTCAGTGCAGCGGAGAAAACATCAAATTGGTGCCGTCTGTCTCCTTTTTCTGCATTACAGCAGCGCCATTATTGTTTGCACTCAAGTACTTGAAGTTATTGCCGATCCCTTTGACACTTTTGAGAGTTTGTGCCGTTCGCCATATTCAATTTGGTGTGAGTGCATGAGCTCAAAAAGCTTGCTGAAGGGAAGTCAGCTCCAGAAAAGTGCTTTGCGGCGCCCAATGGCATGCAACATGACGTCATGTCATGATCTGTCTATTCAGATCTAGTGCCAATGGAGGCTGCCAGAGCTCAAGCTTCAAGCGCATGTTGATTTGTCTACTGCGTAAGAACAAAGAGAAGATGTAGGTGGTCCTGCCTCTGCCACACCCCAATTCAGGGCGACACTTTGTGGGGTGCGGACTCAAGTCTCACATCAGGACACCCCCCCAGCTGTGTGCCATTATTGCAGATGATTTAAGTAAGAAGTTCCTCCATTACGATAGAGACAGCCTAGGCTGATTCAATCGAAGTTCCTGCGCCCCCCTCCCTGCATCCTTTTTGACGGATCAGGCAGCAACTACCTGTAAAATCATGAGTCAAATTGGGGCTGTACCGACCAAAAAAGGCCCGCTCACTCAGTGTGATCATTTTGTAAACCCTAACCCTGAATCCTAACCCTAGTTGAACCACAGCTATTATTTATTTTTTATTCTCGAGCCTGGTCTTGACACAGCGTCGGCAGTGTACGGCATCGGCAGTGTTGTGTCTAGGCAATCATGTATCACGTATCGGCAGGACACTGGCAGCAGACGAAAGAATGGGAGACGGATGCATACGAGACCAGCGATCGAGACTCGGATGAGGATGTGAAGGCGATCCAGCGGCAGGATCGTCTGTACGCTCCCTTAGAGACGCAACTCAGGCGGCTCTCGCAGCTGCCCTGGCTGGCGCAGCCACCGAACCTGCCACTTGCGCAAGAAGGTACGATGTGTTGGTGTTTTGAGTGATGGCATGAGCGAGTGCAAATAAATATTTAACGGATTTTTGCAGTACAGTATGGACAGCACAGCCGAACAGCATGCACACAAGCCTTAAGGCATGAAACCCTTCATAGTGAGTTGATTGGCTCATCCATTAGGCCGTGTGCCCCCACCAGCGACTCTTGAGCTTTAAATGCGCATGAGAGCCACCTTGGTTGGTGCGCCCTCTCACGGAAGTCTGTGTGGTTGTCGACGACAACAGCAGAGATGGATTTGCAGGATACCAGTATCAATTCAACAGGAAGGGGGGGGGGGGGGGGGGGGTGACCACTAGGCATCAGCATGGTAGCTCAAGTGGCCAGTGGCAGTAGCAGTGGCAGGCGTACTGATAGATCGAACGTGTCTATCGGCATCTTGCCATAGGAGCAGCGTCCCATGTGTTCAGTCGCGTGCAGGGGAGCTGCGCCAGGGGCGTTTGTTCCAGGGTCTGTGTGTGATGCTAACCCGTACTATGGGGGCCCAGAGATGCAGGCAGATGTGGCGAGTGAATTGTCGAGGCGCGCAATGTGCATGCGTTAATCGATCCTCTATCAAAGAGTGTTTTGCTCCCTTGATACCCTAGCACTGTGTACTCATACATGTATGTGAACATCAATGTATGTGGAGCAAACCAATATGAATGGCCAAATAACCACTGTGACAGTCACTAAAGTGTTGCCTTGTCGTCACTCAGTTGTGACTGGCTGCCTGTGCAACCAAATCCACTGCAGTCACTCACCTCAAGTTCAGAAAATGCTTTTAATGGTGGACTCAACAAGTCAAGCATGGCATGAACAGATGAGCACTTGCAAAGCATGCTACCATAGCGGTGTACAGTCGGCAGCAGTTTGACAGGTGCGCAGCTTGAGATGGATCATGCGCACAGCTGACCTCACACACTGTCACCCCGATTCCTTGAAGTGCTGTGCACGTCACATACTAGCTCTGGCAATGCCTGCTTCAATCCAGTGTCAGCTGACAGCAGCAGCTTACTGCCTGTGTCGCCTGCCACGCATGCAGTGCTGGAGGACGCACACAAGCAGCTACATGTTGTGGCAGCAGAGATCCATGGCCTATGCATGGCAGCCAATGCCATTCCAGACGGCCGTGGCGTAGCTGTGTTGCGCATTGCAGCGGCGATGCTGCAGCAGCGGCTGGAGCACGTGACGCGCCTTTGCGCGCAGCACCAGCAGCAACAGGAGAAGGAGGAACTTCAAGGTGGCATGTGTGCTCAGTGCCAGGCTCGCACGCTGGCGGACAGCCGTTTCGCAGCTGTGTTCAACGATAAGCAGCTTGTGGAGCAGGTGCTGGGTTTCGTTGGGCCAGGCTACTGGCTGTACGTTGCAGGCGTGAGCAGGTTGCTGCGCGGACGCTACATGGCTGCCATGGTGCGCAATTGGCACAGCCACCGGTCGGGCGAACCTCCGTTGTTCGAAACCTCGATAAGCACTGCGGCAGTGCAGTCACCGAGCACACTTAGCATGGCAGCCAAGAGCAGTGGCACCTATGAGCTGTTGCAAACCCGCACCGTGCGCACAGCTGTGGGGCGCGCAGCATCTGTGGAGCTTCTTAACGTAGCTGCCACTGAAGCCGATATGAGGATAGACAGAATTATGCTGCTGGGCGCTGCGCCTACCGCCGATGTGACCTTTCTCAACAAGTTGATGAGCCGTTGCCACAACCGCAACGGCATCGTTGGCCGCTTTTGGGCGCTGTTTGGCGTCTACGCCTTGGAGAATGTCAACCACTGGCGAGCACTGCTGCCGTGGCTCGTTCAGGTGGCAAAGCATAAGTCGTGGCCGGAGTGGTACACCACTGCTCTTTGTCACCGCTCTGTGACAGTCCAGGTAGGGCGCTTAGAGGTGCTGCAGTGGCTGCTCAGTGAGGGGACACAGCTCTTTGGGCCATTCACGCCTGTTGTGCAGTATTACCAGCTGAGTGACCACATGTCTCAAGTAGTCGTTGAGTGCATTCCGGACTACTATGTGCAGGGTGTACGCGTAGGGCTGAGCCTGCTGGACTGTGCAGTGTTTGCTGGCAAGCTTGACATTGTCAAGTGGCTCAGTGCGCAGGGGGGGCAGCACCCGTTCACAGCCAGGACAGCAGTGATTGCTGCACAGGAGGGGCACTTGGAGGTCCTGCAGTGGCTGCATACGGCCCCGTGTGTCCCGTACAGGGCGTTGGCTACAAATTGGCCGCGCTATGCGGGCGTGCAGGTGCTATAGCTAACTTTAACATCATGCAAACTCAGTCAAGGATTTGCAGCTAGGGTTAGGGTTAGGGTTAACCCTTGGTTGCTGGTGGTGCTTGGGATCTCCGTCGGTCTGCACGACTCCGTTGACTGCTGCTGCCTAAGATACTGTTACTGTTGTCAGCAGTGTCGCACACTGCCGCATCAGGCTCCGTCGTCTCTACGACTCTGGCATCACACCTTGGTCAGATTGGCCGTTGTGCTGCTCAACTTAGTCACGACAGACAGTCGTCTAAGGTGTGGATGGTTCACAATGTACTTCACATGCATTCAACTTACAAAGAAGTGAGGTTGGCATTCCTGCAATTCCTGCAATCTGCAGATGCACCGCATCATTACAGTTTGTAGGCTACGTCCAACACAGGCTTTGACGAGCTGCCGTCATCTCAAGGTCGCCACGCAGAGCTGGATTTACACAGGTTAATGCCACTTATTGTACACCCCCATGAGCGACGCCCTAGAGATGCTAGGTTGTTGGAGGGTTAGTCCTAACCCTTAATTAGGTTGTTGTCGGCAGACCGGGCGCATGAGCGCTCCAGTACAATTTAATGAACATTGTTCGCAACACTTGTAACAATGTGCGGAGGCATCATTTGGTTTAGTTTGGCTGTTGCCACTACACAAAAGTCAACTGCAATACTCAGGAGAAGACTGCATGTGCTGCTATGGATCCGGTATTGTCTCAGAAGTATGACATTCAGCCATGCACGCTTCCTGTGTGCAACTTCAAAGAGGAATGTGTGCAGTGTGGGAAGATACCGATGCAAAGAAGTGTGCAACTTCAAGTTCACAATTGACTTGCACAGATAACGACACCCAGGTTGGGGGCAGGCTCAGGAAGGAGGGAAGGAGGAGGCATGCCTTTTTCAAGTAGGATCACGATGAAGGTCGTGCGAGTTAACACGATTTGGCTTTGAATTCCATGCAATGCCCTTGGTGCGCTCTACAACACTGCCAAGTCCAGAGCTTCTGCTCACCTTGCGTCCGGGTCCCTCATTTTCTCCAGGAAAGCGTGTTCAGACAGTTTGAAGACGCCTTTTGTGCAATAGAGGTACGGCGCGTCATCGTCAATGCCAGCCTTGCGCACCACCACCTCCTTGCGTTCCAGGACCCAGCGGTACAGAAGCATGTACCCAAACATGCTTTTGCCAATACCTGCGGCAAAAACACGGCGACCAATGGAGGCCAGAGCTAAGCATAGCTTTGCAAAGCCTTATACTTGTTATAGTAATACTTCTACACCATGTTTCATGCATGTGCGTGTCGCTATGTATATGCAATAGCTCAGTTGCACGGGAATGCGTAGTGCTGTGCCTCACAAACAGAAAGCGCACTACAGCAAGGCGAACAAGCAGCAACCTACCAGGACGGCCTATCACAGCCATGCCGTATCCGCCGCTAGAGAAGTGGGCCTCCAGCTCCTCCTCAATCTTACCAGAAACCGCGGTGCATAAGCGCGTATCGCACGCCCAGGAAATAGGTTCCTTCATGTAGGCGCAGCACCGTGCCATCGAACTTGGCGTTGCGCAGATGACGCATGAAGTCTTGCTTGGACTCATCAGCTGGCACGTCACCTGCGATGCATCAAAAGCCGCTGTCAGCATTAGAATGCGTGCTGAGCAGTGTGGCACCGCGTCATGAGAAGTGACTGCAAAAATCCAAGGGCCAAATTGAATGCAGAAATGTGTCACGTTGTGCATGGCATGATTGGAGGGCCTCGCATTGGACATTGGACATAGGGGAAGCTACCAACTGAGCATGTGCCACTGAAAATGTTGCCACAGCCAGCACTGCCACTTGCCTCTGTAGTGAACAGGAACACGCAGCACAAGGGACACATTCTAGAATAGAATGTCATTTTCCTCGAAGTACACACAGTTGAAGTATGTGTATACTATAGTATTCAAGCATGGCACAGTATCGTGCCACCACACAGTATTGCTGGAGTGCTCGCAGCAGCAGTTCGCACTTACATATGCAATACATGTAACAACTCCCCATGGCTATCATGTGACAAGTTGAACTTCCCATGGTATAGCATACGGCAGTGGGGGCAGTTTGCGGCAGCGAGCAGTATT
Organism: Tribonema minus; assembly: GCA_017506865.1. Taxonomy (NCBI): domain Eukaryota; class Xanthophyceae; order Tribonematales; family Tribonemataceae; genus Tribonema; species Tribonema minus. The sequence goes on from JAFCMP010000157.1 coordinate 1,221,383, forward strand.
GAATCACCAAAGCCATTGCCCCCAGGACGCATTCAATGCCTGCGCAGTCCTTAACTGACCTGCGGGCAGTGCAAATTGATGGCAATTTATGCCTGTCACAGGGCCTGCAGGTGGATGGGGCAGGCACAGCAGCAGGCAACATGCACGCAGAGTTGGAAAAACTGACACGTACGATGGCAGAGGCATCAACCATGGCTTGAAGTTGACGGCTGCCGCAGCACACTCAAATTGCTTGCAGCAGCAGCAGCATCGCCAAGTCTCCAAATGTGCAAGTTTTGGTTTTGCTGTTGTCTTTGTCGCCCGAACCTTATCAAGGGCACAACTGCCGTTTGATCAGGGTCTTGACCTTCTACACCACTCGCTTCAGTCGTGGAGTCATTACATCACCTGCTGACATTGCTGCAACAGTGAGCAGCTTGTATGCAGACGCCACATGACATTGAATAGCGTGCAGTTCACTACACAATGCACGACAGCGCTAGCACTCACTGCACGATGCACGTGCCGCACTCTTTCAGGTAAAATTTCAAGCAGGTGGCGCCCACATCTTATGATGGTTCGTCTCATCAATACCAATGCACCCTGCAGATGAAACAGTGTAGTGGTGATGTTTCAGGAAACTAAGCAAGCTCGCAATTTCTTTCCTCATGTGCGCAAGCATGAGGCGCACAAACGTTAAGACAGCAAAGGACCAATTGGCTGTGCGGCAGCTGCTGACCTGGACCGCCGCGATGCACAGCAGCAAATCGCGCCTCCTTGGTGAAGTATATGTGCACATTCAGCACTGCAGGAGCCGAACACAAGTAGAGCGCCATGCCTGCCGCCCGGTCATCCAATAGCGTGACCTCTTGCTGTTGTAGCTCGTGCGTAAGGTAGATGTCAGGAGGCAGCGCTTGCGAATAGGCGCGACGTGCCGCGGCAAGCAGGTTGGCAAGACAAGGCGCCTCCGCCTCGCTCAATGACTCTAAACGATCCTCGCCGTCAAGCCAATAGCAAATGCTTCGGGGTTGTTCGCGGTGGGCTGATGCCCTGCAGGGAACAGACAGTGAGGGTAGCCCTTAGTCAGTAGTTGAAGAGTAACCACACTCAAGTATTGAGTACGTGATGGTAACTCAGCAAGAGCGGGGTCGACAGGAGACGGTAAAACAGGGACGCATCGGGCATGAGGCGCGTGAGTCATAGACGAGGACATCCGCATCCGCATCCGCCTCATTGAGGCGCACTCGCATCGCATCGCTGAGATGTTGAGCACCTGTAAGCAAGTCCTAAGTCCTTCGAGCATCAATCACAAGGCCCTTGCAAGTATGAATGCCGTAGTACTGTACCTGGTTGTGTCTGCATCACCTCCGGTTTCGTCTGCATCTCCTCTGCTGCCGCAGCAAGCAGCGGCTAGAAGCTCAAGGAATAAAACACTTTTTCCAAAAGTTTTTCGCAAGAACGCGAACGCGAACGTACGCCGTACTGGCAGTTTGGGCTCGTGTGTGAACTCTTTGCCAAGTTCGTCAACAAACTACGTCCAGGTGGTCACGTACAGATGTACTGCGAAATGTTTCAAGTGGTAATTGACCCTTCCCTCGCTCAAGCGCGAGAAAGCCAGAAAGAGCCCAGCATGATTCGAATCAAAAAGCTTTTTTAAAGATAGTTCATAGTCTACGTGTCATGTGACCTAAAATGAAAAAAAAAGCTGAATGACGTCGCCAAACGGCATCCCCCCCCCCCGCTACATCCTCGTGCATCTGTCCGCCCTCGGTGCCCCCTTTAGAGTTTGCCATGTGTGTCATCACACGCGAGGAGTACGCCATGCGGAGCGCTGGCGATAGAGCTGAGCGGATGCGCGCCAGTGCTGTGGCTGTTAAGGCAGACGGTGCTCGCGCGCGACAGCATGCGTGTTGTGGGGGCTGGCATGCAGCGGCGTTCATCTCATGCAGCGGAGGTGGCGGCTGCGGCAGCAGCGCGAGCGGCACTGAAGTGGCAGCACGACTCGAATGGCATGCGCACCAACGGTCTCACTGGCAGGAGCATTTCGCTGGGCACTGGCAGGGACGTTGACCCCATGCTGCACGAGGGGCGCTGGACGGTGAGCCAGTGATAGCAAAGGTGCTACATGTGCTGCATATGCAACAGTTGCCAAAGGGACTTGGTCGCAGCAGATCCTAAGAACCCGTGGCGCACGCACGTGATGGATCCACGAGGTGGACATCCTACGGGGGGCGCAGAGGCAACCGCTGACAAGGATCCTCTCGAGAGGCATAGGGTATACACAGGTTCAGAGTACATCATGGACCATGTCATGGCCATGCATAACTCATGATGCTGCAACACGGTCACGTGGAGGCGTCCAGGACCCCGCAAGCCTGCAACGTTCAACAAGTTGAATGGTGTGCTTGTCAACTTGAATGAGAATGATAATTAAGCTTAAGCCCACTGACAGGTTCTGCGTTGACTTCCACAAGCGCAACTCTGTCACCTAGCGCGATAGTGAGTCACCGTGACGGCCTCAGGCTGCCAGTGGGCAACAACTTTGAAAATGATGTGCTGAAAAAGGTGCGCAGCGCAAAGGTCACTGTCATTCATGGACCTGGCGGTAGGTAACACCACTGGCAGATCCCACTTCAAGTTGCTGAGTCCGCCAATTTGAAGGCCAAGATGGCGTTGCGTGTGCCGAGCGGCGCATTGTACCAGCACTTGTCAACGTGTTGGTCTTGTCAACGTGTTGGCGCAGTTTACGCATCTCATGCACCGGGTGCTTGGCGATTTGATGGGGTCACACGCAATGATGTACTACACCAATGCCATCAATGATGGGCTCATCTACAGCAACTTGAAGTCAGTCAGTTGGAACAGCACATCCGATGAGTCAAAGAGGTCAAGTTTTTAGGACACCGTGTGACATTGCTGGTGCGGGTGGAGTGCGCCCTGGCCTATGACCAAGCTCAAGGCCATTATGGACATGTCACCGCCTGTGGACGCGTCGGGGAGGCCAGCCAGGAGGTTCAAGCTGGTGCCATGGGTTTACCCGGTGACCGTGTTGGGTTGCTCCAACTACTGGTACACTAGTAGCTGCTGAGTAGGTAACCGCCGTTACACGAAAAAGTTTCAAAGGCAGCAACTTGAAGACCGTGGCACTAATCATAACCACATCTGACCGAAGCCCAAGTATGCGCATCTAGTAGGATGGGCCGCGAAGCGACAACTTTGAGCCTTGAAGCAGCGTACCACTGGCAGCAGCTCAAGGAAACTATCTGTTGCACACCAGCATAGTCATGCACCCGGACTTCACATTTGCCCTAAAAGTTTGTGCTCAACACTGACGCGTCAAAGACAGCGGTGGCCAATGTGCTCACTCAGTTCCAACCCAGGGTCTCTCAGTGAGATAGATGGCCGTCATCAGATCATGATGCCATGCACGACAACGGGGCGCCGCCGAGAAGTGTGTAGAGGAGGTGCACAAAGTTGAAGTTGGCTGCCTGAGCAATTTAAATTCCGAGCTACACTAAAACATCTTGGTCGCAACAGCGCTGGACTGCCTTGGGCTATAGCGCCGCTCTGCCTAGCTCCGCTCGTCTTGCGTTTAAACATGGTGACTTCCTATGTAAGGGGCATTCCAGTGACGGTGGGGCGCAGCAGGGCTCAGGTGGTCATTACCACTTCAGGACCACAACAGCAAACGACTGCGCTGCCAGCTGGCCATGCACATCATGGTATACGATATCACAGAGACTGCGCAACACAGAGCGGGCGAGCAGAAAGGCAACGCCGATGGGGCGTCGCGGCTGCTCAAGCAAGAGGACCTTCACATTGACGCGCCGTGGCGGTTACCATACTGGCGTGCCAATGAAGGCTGGTCCAATGCGGTGCCGCGGTGCTCAGCTTCAATGCACCGGCATCTGGTGTGAACAGAGTCTTGTTGCAGGTTGCAGGTGGCCGACAGCTATAGCAGCATACAGCAGCGGCAATGTCGCACTGCGCAGGGGCGGCACAGCCCAGGGCGGCGGCAGCAGTGCGTGCGAGGGCAGCAGCAGCCTGAGCATCCTGAGCGCGTGTGAGAGCATGCAGTGCGAGTGTGGCGGCGCAGCTTGCGGCGGTAAGTTAAACAGCCTGAGCCTGAGCAGAGCAAGGTATCTTAGTAATGCACTTGAGCTTGGTGAATCAGATGTCACTCAAGACAGCGAGCGCATCTGCAGTGCAGCGGCGCCGAAGCAACCTGAAAGCGCTAAGGCAGAACTGATGCACTGCAGCTAACGCCACTTCGACGGAGGCTTCTCAGACTTTTCAATGACATGTCATTGACCTTGTGTGGGAACTGGGGTGCGCCAGTCTCCTGTGTGTGTGTATGCCGTGTGTGTAGCTACCAGTCGCTGTTGACTACCTGACCCGCTCCTACCTCGACCCAGCAATGACCCAGGTGCCGTGAGAAAGGGTGTGCCCCCTAACTCCCATAATAACCCAAGTAGGCCACCATGGTTGGCAAGTACAAGCAGAGCAAGGCGCTAAGGCTTATAGCATGGTTTTACAGGTGTCGAAGTGATTACAAACCAATAAGCACATGACGGCAGCATGAGCTGAGCGCTGCCATTATTCTTGAGGTGACTTGTAGCAAGATACGAGCTCAACTCTCCAATTGAGCCCTTGCCACCCAAGGCGTGCTACCACCAAGACATGCAACTATCATCCTCATGCACGCGAAGATGCCGCTTCACGACATACGCCCCCATCCATGACGCCCAACGCGCGTCTGGATCAAATAACAGTGAAGCGTGCATAGGGAACTACTGCAATCCCGGCCTACTGTTAATGGACCACGAAGCGCCATTTAGCACAGCAAACTGGCACCACTTTGCTGCACGACCAGGTGTCGTCGAAGCGTTTGCAACACCTGATCGCACATCACCAGCAGGAAGGGCGGCGACAGCGGCCAGCACGGTGGCGGTGGCACCGGCGGCGGCGGCGGCAGCACCACATGTTGACTTCGTGGCGCTGAAATAACCCTGCTGGTGTGTGGTTACATGCCTCTAATGCTGTACCTCATAAAGGTCACCACACGGCCCATTCCCAGCCCCGGCAACTGCCTGCCTACAAGCAACCCACACTACAGCGCATCCGCCTAATGCGTGTACGCTCACTCCCCCACTACTGCGCATCCGCCTAATGCGTGCACGCACCCCCCCCCCACTACAACCCCGACACCACAACCTTTGTGTGTAGGCCCATCATAGCATAGCGTGGATGGCCTGAGGTGCGCGCTGGTGGACACGCATTTGCACCTGTATGGAGAAAACTGTACACCTGGCGCCTAATCTCCCCCGCATTTCCTTCACAGGAAAGACGCTTGGAAGTTCGGCTGCGGTACGTCTCGCAGCAAGACCGCCCGAGTTCCCGCGCCACCAACCAGGCTGACGACCCATAAAGAAAAAAGCGGCTCCCTCCTGCTGCTCCAAGTCGAGCCCTGAGCAGGGCTCGGCTGTCTCCCGCGTCCATGCCCAAGCACTGCTCGGCAACTCGCCGCAGCAGGCTCCGCGCCATGTGGCATCGCGCTCACACACGCTAGGGCATCTTGAAGTAGAAGTTGAAGTGTCGTCATGGCTTCTTGAAGTTGTTGATGAAGTTGCTCGGCTGCGGCAGCGGGTGAAGTAGAATGTTGAAGATTGATGCCTATTGCCAGCATGCCGGTGTGGGCGTTGAAGAGGTCCGTGCGGCGGCGGTGTTGTATGTCAGTGATGGTATCCGCCGCCAGCACGTGGTGTTGTTGTGGAGAGGGCAGGGCGGTGACGCGCTGGGCTAGCGCTTCGTGCTGCGAAAGGGTGTCTCGGACTGGTGTCATCGGGCTGGCGCTGAGCGCTGCCAACTGGTCTTGGAAATGTGGGCAGCCGCCGTCACCTGACGAGCGCGCTCTCAGGCCCGTGGTCATACGCGCCACAACTCACTGTGCGCTAAGCATCCAGCTGCTCCCGCCGCACTAAGAGTGACCGGACCTGCGCGCCCAGCACGTTGTACAGACTGCCGAGTACCAGTGTTTGAAAACGACAGCTTATGCAAGAATTTGGACTTTGTCAATGAACATTACAGCAACTGCCTGCGCAGGGGGTTGCCAGAATTTGCCAACACGCTCAGTGAAAAAAGGGGAAGAGAAGTGGAGGCTGTAGATGAGTTTAGTGAAGTGAGAATCGCCTTTGACCCAGCGGCCCTTGTAGCGACTCACAAACCCTGACAGCTGCTCTATCAAAACATCTGGCTCTGCTGCGTCTACAGGGGTGATGAACTCCACTGTACCATCATTTGTCACATGCACCACATAACCATCACAACTATCTGTAGAGCCCTCAACCCATGCTGCTACTGAGACTCTCACAATATCACCTTTGGCAAATGGGCACTGCGAGCGACTTGATGCTGAAGTTGAAGTTGATGGTGCGTCAGCTGGATCGACAGGTGCGCGGGCCTTGTCAGCAGTAGATAAATCAGGTACATTCGGTGGAAGCGGTGCTGCAGTTCGTCTTTCAGATACCAACTTGAGTCTGCTGCAGTGAATGTACTTGAGCATGACTTGACCCGCATGTGCTGCTTTCAAGACATAAGTATCAAGGCCTGGTATGCGCCTCTCAACAGTGTATGGACCCAACCAACGCTCAGCTTTCAGTTTGCGGCTAAGCCCCTTGCGCACTGGCGGATAATGAACTAAAACGCTATCTCCCGGCTGAAACCTACGTGCATACCCCTTTTCACGCGCTGCCTCTGTGCGTAACCGTTCTTCCTGCTCCTGCAGCGAAGTTTGAACAAGTCTGTGCCCTTCCTTAATGAGCTCGTGAATTGCCTGAAGATGTTCAGCTGCTGATTTCCACTTCGTCGGCAACTTTGAGGTTTTCAAATCTCCTATCATGGCCTCAAATGGCAGTATTGGCTCACGACCGTACAGCATGCGAAATGGTGACATACTGTAGGTAGCATTAGTGCAAGCTCGATGATTGAATAGGGCATGTGGCAATACGGCATCCCAGTTCCTCTGGTTGTCTTCTACCATCATAGAGAGGAGGTTTACTAGTGTGCCATTGGTGCGTTCTGTCAGACCATTGCAGGCTGGGTGATATGGAGATGTGAACCGCTGCTCAATGCTCAGCAAGCGAGTCAGCTCTTTCATTAACATGCCCCTGAACTCTTTTGCATTATCGCTTAGAAACATTTGCGGACACCCATGCCTAGGTATGATTTCACTCACAATGATCCGCGCAACCGTTGCAGCTGACTTGTCTGGTATTGCAAAGGCCTCAGGCCACCTTGTCAGATAGTCTGTGAAAACCACAATGTAACTATTGCCCCTACGTGTTTTTGGGAATGGCCCCACTATATCAAATCCTACTAATTGGAATGCATGCTGCAAATCGATATCCCCAAACCCGTGAATGCGCACGCGCGTGTCTCGTTTTGACTTTTGCTTCTGGCAAGCCAGGCACGTGAGCACCCACTGAAAAACATCTGAGTACATTCCTGGCCAGAAGTACCTGCGTCTCAGCTTGTCATATGTGCGTGCAAAGCCGCTATGTCCACCTCCCAGCGCGCCATCATGACATTCGTCAAGTACACGTTCTCGCAGAACTTTTGGTAGTACTAGCACATCAGAGCTCATCTTATGTAACCTACCCCCTGCTGCAAAATACAGCTTCTTATCACGCAAATAATATCCTGCCTTCTCATACGACCGAGCCTCTTCCACTTCCTTAGGTGACAAACCGTGAGGGGGACCACCTGCTTGAGTAGTCATGTACTTCACTACCTTCCCCAACACTGGGTCATCTACCAGGGCAGTCACTATGTCGCTTGGCTGAACATGAGAGTGCGAGTGTTGAGCGCTGCTACTACTATTTTCTACTGGGGTACCGGACTCCTCATCACTGTCGTCGTCGCCCCCATCGTCGAGCGTCGGTTCTTGGTCCGCGTCCTCATCGTCGTCCTTGGGCCAGAGCTGCGCTACGCCGGTGGCGGTGATGCTCACTGATGCTATCTCGATGCTGCTTGTGCTTGAACTTGCATCTTCAACTTCAACTTCATCAAGCCCTGCACACGAACGGAGTGGAGCAGCAGCTACCGGCGCACGCGGGGTGCGCAACGCGCGCGAGGGGTCGAAACGCAAAATTTTTGCTATACTAGGTGTTGACTGCCTCCCGCCCCCACGCTGTGAGGCACACGCAGCGTTAGTAAAGGCAACACCTGCAGACAGCAGTTCATATGCACCTTCTTTGATTCGAGAGAGAGCATCAGCATTACCATTCTCTTTTCCTGGCCTGTGCACAATGTCCATGTTATACTGCTGCAGTTCAGAGATATATCGCTCTTGGCGCTTAGTGCGCGGTTCAGAGCCACCCATCAGATGAGCCAACGCTGAGTGGTCTGTTTGGAGCGTGAAGGTTTTTCCGTTGTGCAACAGCTGTCTGAAGTAATGTATACCTTCCACTGCTGCTAATGCCTCCCTGTCGTATGTCCCATTATTCTGCCCCTTTTAATGTCCTGCTATAGTACCCCAAAGGATGCTCACCATTGACTGGGCAAATCTGCGTCAACACTGCCCCCAGACCGTAGTCAGAAGCGTCTGTCTGCAGCACTAACTTAACTGTGCCATTCAATATGCCTTTTAAATCGGGGTGCGCTAATACAGGGGATGTTTTCAAGGCTTCTTTCAGCACGCTCCATGCAGCGATGCAGTCATCAGAGAGCACAAACGGCACACCCTTGCGCGTCAGGTTCACCAAAGGCTCCGTAATAGTAGAGAAGTGCTCAATGTACTGGCGGTAATATGCGGCCATGCATAGGAATGACCGCACATCATGCAAGTCGGATGGCAAGGGGATTTTGTCAATAGCTTCAACTTTAGTGGGGTCCACACGCCTGCCACTAGCATCCACCACGTGCCCCAGGAACTTCACCTCCTTCATCGCAAAATGACACTTGCTATGCTTAAGCTTAATGCCTACTGAGATCATGCGGCTCAACACAGTCTCAAGGTGCCGCATGTGCTCTTCAAAAGTTTTGCTGAAAACTAGAATATCATCCACATACACAAGCGCGTATACCCAAAGAGCATCATGCCCCATTGCAAGTTGCATCAAACGCTGAAATGTAGACGGCATATTCATCAGCCCCATTGGTCCTACTTTCCATTGGTAACAGCCCCATTTGGTTTGAAACGCGGTTACAGGCCTGGACTCCCTATCAAGTTCAGCATGCCAAAAGCCTGCCACTGCATCCATGGAACTAAACCACTCTGACCCGCTGAGCACTGAGTGCACTTCGTCAATGCGCGGCAGGGGAAAACCATCCTGGCCCCCACCCTTCTCCTTTACCAGTTGATTAACCGCCCTCAGATCTTGCACTACTCGCAGCCCACCACACGGCTTAGGCACTATCATGAGTGGTGAATTCCACTCAGGGTTAGGGTTAGGGTTAGGGTTTAGGGTTAGGGTTAGGGTTAGGGTTAGGGTTTAGGGTTTAGGGTTAGGGTTAGGGTTAGTGTTAGGGTTAGTGTTAGGGTTAGGGTTAGGGTTAGGGTTAGGGTTAGGGTTAGGGTTAGGGTTAGGGTTAGGGTTAGGGTTAGGGTTAGGGTTAGGGTTAGGGTTAGGGTTAGGGTTAGGGTTAGGGTTAGGGTTAGGGTTAGGGTTAGGGTTAGGGTTAGGGTTAGGGTTAGGGTTAGGGTTAGGGTTAGGGTTAGGGTTAGGGTTAGGGTTAGGGTTAGGGTTAGGGTTAGGGTTAGGGTTAGGGTTAGGGTTAGGGTTAGGGTTAGGGTTAGGGTTAGGGTTAGGGTTAGGGTTAGGGTTAGGGTTAGGGTTAGGGTTAGGGTTAGGGTTAGGGTTAGGGTTAGGGTTAGGGTTAGGGTTAGGGTTAGGGTTAGGGTTAGGGTTAGGGTTAGGGTTAGGGTTAGGGTTAGGTTAGGGTTAGGGTTAGGTTAGGGTGAGGGTTAGTTTAGGGTTAGGGTTAGGGTTAGGTTTGGGTTAGGGT